>CM037876.1:298825141-300047641 GCA_021292165.1 Shinisaurus crocodilurus
TGGTCCTGTAAAGGATTCATTTGACGTGCTTTTCGCTTAGCACGTTTCTCCCTTTCACCTTGCACTCGGGCTTCTTCAAAGTCCATGGAACCTTTGTGAAAGGCCAACCTCCATTTAGATCGTTCATGGGCCAGAGCTTCCCAGTTTTCGATGTTTATATTGCATTTTTTTAGATTAGCCTTATGAACATCTTTAAACCTCTTATATTGACCACCGATATTCCGCTTTCCATCCTTGAGTTGGGAGTAAAGTAACTGCTTTGGGAGGCGGCAGTCAGGCATTCGAACAACATGACCGGTCCACTGAAGTTGGCGTTGAAGGATCATTTTTTGCGGCACTTGCGGAGCTCAGACGATGCTGGATTTCACTGTCGATGTTAGCTGTAACAGAAAGATAGCTGCCAAGATAGAGAAAATGATCGACGTTTTCCAGTATTGTCCCGCCAAGCTGGATAGATGGCATCACCAAAGGGTTGGCTTGCACTTGCTGATGAAGCACTTTGGTTTTTTTGATGTTAAGTGAGAGACCAAGTTTTTCGTATGCTTCTGCAAAAGCATTTAGGATAGTTTGGAGATCGTCCTCTGAATGTGCGGAGACCACATTATCATCAGCATACTGAAGTTCCACAACGGAGGTTGTAATTACCTTACTTTTTGCTTTCAGCCTGCTGAGATTAAAAAGCTTTCCATCTGTTCGATATATAATTCCCACACCGGTGGGAAGTTTCCCCTTGACAAGATGTAAAACCATGGCGATGAAAATGGCAAATAATGTTGGGGCGATAACACATCCCTGTTTAACACCTGATCCCACTTTAAATGGAGCACCATGAGAGCCGTTGTTGTCCAAAACCGTTGCCGTCATGTTGTCATGGAGAAGTCGCAAGATATTCACAAATTTATTGGGGCATCCAATTTTCATAAGGATAGTCCAGAGAGCTGTACGGTCTACAGTATCAAAGGCCTTAGCCAGATCGATAAATGCCATATAAAGGGGTTGATTTTGCTCCCGGCATTTTTCTTGGAGCTGACGTGCAGTAAAAATCATGTCTACTGTCCCTCTAGAGGGGCGGAAACCATATTGAGTTTCAGGGAGGATCTCTTCTGAAATAGATAGAAGACGGTTTGCGAGAATCCTAGCAAATATTTTACCTGCGGTTGCTAAGAGAGAAATGCCCCGATAGTTTCCACAGTCTGTTCTATCACCCTTCTTAAAGAGGGTGATAATTATGGCATCCCTGAAGTCTTCTGGGATCTCTTCTCTTATCCAGATTTTTTCGATGAGTTTATGAAGATGTTGTACAAGTTCGGGGCCCCCTTCTTTAAAGATTTCAGCAGGAATCCCATCTGGTCCACTAGCTTTGTTGTTCTTCATTTGATTAATGGCTTTTTTTACTTCATCCAAAGTGGGGAGTATTGCAAGTTCCTCTTTAATTTGTTTTTGCGGGATTTGCGAAAAAATCTCATTATCCACCTTAGATTTACGATTTAAAAGGTCATAATAATGCTCTTTCCAACGCAGTGCAATAGACTCTTTGTCTTTTAAGAGTTTGGTGCCATCTTTTGATTGTAAAGGGTTTGTACCATAGGTTTTTGGTCCATAAATGGCCCTTGTGGCCTTAAAAAAGCCCCGTGCATCATGAGATTCTGCAAGTTGTTGAATTTCTTCAGCTTTCTTTTTCCACCAAGCGTTCTTAAGTTCTCTTGTTCTTCTTTGGACCTCAGCCTTTGCGCTAGTCTGATACAGTAAGCTGAAATGGGGGTTAAAAGAAAAGGAAAAGAGATGGCTTGTACCTATTCAATCGTGGTGGTGCAGATGGGTGAGAATTTCATTTGAGTTCATTTTGATACAAATATACCAAAATCTGCAAAAAAAAATTCTTCATATCTGGGATGGAAAGAATTTGAGATTTTTTCCCCCAAAAAATTGAATGTGGGAGATCGTAACCTGACAGATTTGTCCATCCCTACGTCAGTATTGCAAAAACATTCATAATGTCTGAGAAGTTTTCATACTTCCCCATGGCAAACAGAACACAGAATGCTAATTGGATAGAAATGGAGCCAAGGGGTTCATCATGGGATGGTTTGCACAAGTTGCACTTGATGGCTGCAACATCAGATGATGCAAGTGTGAGCGGGCCACCACAGGTAGGACATTCATATTGCCTTATCCCACCTCAAACACACTATTTTCTTTTTTCCAGTAGAATTAATTCACATCCACAGGGAGGCGCAAGTCAAAAGGCTCCCGTCATCAGATGCAACAAAATCCAGTGGTCCAAGTCAGTCAACTCCATCAGTCTGACTACTCAACTCACTCTCTCTTTGATTTCCAACTACAGTTAAGAAAGGACTTGTGAAGCAAGAGGAGGTGTGCGTTATTGATGCATTGCTGGCTGATATAAGGAAGGGGTTCCAGCTGCGGAAAACTGCCAGGAACAAGGTTGATTCAGACACTCCTGCCAAAATCTCACCAAGTCAACCTCAGAAAGGGAAAGAGACCGGTAAGAACAGAAATCCAGAAAGTGACAGCAAACTAGTCCAGCCTCCCTTCTTTGGCATGCAAAATGATCTCCTGGCAGCCTTGCTTCCTTTTAAAACAAGCAAGAGCTGTGTGGCTCATTATTTTTCTTTCCTTCTTTCTTGAAACTGTTTTCTTTCTTTTAAAAAAAAAAAATGAGTTGCATTTCTAATTGGGAAAAAACCCTCAGTGTGACAATAATAGACCCTGCTTGTAGGCCTGCCACCATGCTCGGTAAGGCTGGCGGGCATTAGAGAGAGGGCCTTCTCAGTGGTGGTGCCTACCCTATGGAATCCCCTCCAAAGAGATATATGGCTGGCCCCATCTGTGGTTGCTTTTCAGAGAGTTTTCAAAACTCCTCTGTTCTCCCTGGCTTTTAGTCGAACATTTTAATGGTATCCGCTGCTGATGGATATTTTGACATTGTATTTCATCCTGATTCTCCTGAAAATTGGTTGGATTGAATATAATTTCATTATGTGCGTATTGTTTTATGCTGTAAGCTGCCTTGGGAAGACTGTGGTATTGAAAGGTGGCTAAGAAGGATGATGAGGATGTGCATTTTGCCGATTTTTAGGCCAAAGTGTTCCAGCTGTGAGAGATGCAAAGGAGGAGGAGGAGGGTGTGATCACACAAAATAACCTCCGGGGGCAATCGGAAAAAACGACTCCTTCAGAAGCTGCCACCACACGTGATCAGCATGAGGTTGTCACTGATTCTCCAGCTTCTGAGGGCTTCCTTGGTGGGGTTGGAAAAGACAAGTGTTCTCCAGCACAGCCCAGTACTGAGAAGAACTCCTTAAATTCATTTGCTTTGGGGGGAGGCACAGAGCCCCAAAATGGAACAAAGCTTCAAGAGAGGATTGGCTCCCACAGCATCCAGAACCTGGACTGCAATGACTTAGTGTTGTCCCAATCAACCTCTTTTGTAAAGTTCGCCAGTGGTGATTCAGAAGCAAAGCTGCAAGAGAGGACTATCTCCGATAGCATCCAGGCTGTGGACTACAGTGACGTAGCGTTGCCTCAGTCAACTTCTTTTGTAAAGTTCGCCAGCGGCGATTCAGGAGCAAAGCTGCAGGAGAGGACTGGCTCCAATAGCATTCAGGTTGTGGACTACAGTGACTTAGCAATGCCTCAGTCAACCTCTTTTGTAAAGTTCGCCAGTGGCGATTCAGGCAGCTCGTCCATCTTGACGAGTCAAGTTGGTCCAGTTGGCTCAGGAGACGTGACCGACAGAACTGACCCTGTTTGCTCCCAAAACAGCTTAAACTCCGACGACCCGGTAAGGAGCACTATCAGAAAAGGCAACAGGACAGAGGAAATGCCTGAAAATACCAAAGGGCTACTGATGCCTGAGGCGGCGGCCCCTCGGATCACAGTGTCAACGGAGGCAGCAAAAGAAAATGAAGAGCCTTCCACGGACTCCTTGCTGGAAATCTCTCAGGAGAGGTCCTTCTCGGAAGAGCCGGTGACTGATTCTTCATTTTCAGCAGCAGTCCCTTTGGAACAAGCCCTTGCTGAAAAGGATGATCAAAGAGGCTCGTCAAAGCGAAAAAAGAAAAAGAGGCACAGCAAAAGCCACTCAGGTAAGCCATTTTGATTGCAGTCGATCAAGGAAATTAGGGTTGGGCCAAAATGCCCTCCCCAACACAACTTCGCTATCCTGTTGACAGGCTTTGAGATCTCCGGGATTCTCCGAACATCGTCTCGCCTCTCATCCCGTGCCCAATTCCAGTTTGTGATCGCTGCTCACTCTGCACGAACAGGAAATTTGCGCAAATCGAGCAGTGATCAGATGGGAGATTTGTGTAAGTTTCCCCAAATTTGCACGTATCTCCTCTGCAGGCTAAAGCAGGCCTGATTCAGTCTACAGAGGAAATTTGCGCAAGTCGAACCAGGAATCGGGAATGAGATGAACGTGAGCACATGTTCAGCAATTTAAGAATATTTTTGGTGGACATGTACTCGTGTTCATGTTCAGAGTTTCGAACGGGGCTCACTCGCTTATTTTGCGAGCAAAAACGAAATTCTCATACATCCCTCCTCTCCCCTTTGGAGTTTTTGGGCAGTATCCGATGCTGCTGCTGCACTAGCAGGAATGTCTGCTAGTGCAATCGGAAGCTAGCACTGGCTAGCAAAACTGGAAATTAGCCAGAACTACCATTGCCAGGATGGTACAAGTCAGTAGAGTACACAGAAAGGAGCTCCGCTGATTTGTCCTGTTCCCGAAGTACTTTTGGCTAGTTTCCTGGGTCGTGCTACCAAGTGCTAGTTTCCCATTGCACTAGCAGTCGTTCCCACTAGCACAACATGTTTATTGCTGGCAAATTGCCAGCGCTGGATACTGCCCTTGGAAGTAGTGGGGGAGGGGAGAACAAAGGCTAAATGTTCTTCCCACTTGGCAGTGGCAACCATACCCTCCTCTCAGGCTGGGCACCATTTTTTCCTCTCTCTTTTTTTTAACCACAAGATGCTGTAGTGTGGATAGGAAGGATTTGCCTTTACTCTGATTTGACTTCATGATGGAGCCAATGAGATTTAGCTACATGCTGCTGTTTGGAGCCAACTCAGACTGAGGGCAATACCTCCTGCTCTCCCTCTGGCATCTTGTGGGTAAAAGGAACGCAGGTGCCACCACTGCTGAAGGGTTTGTGGAAATCTTCCTCTCCTCCCCTCCCCCCATCAAAACTCCCTTTCAAACCAGAAAGATTTGGGAACTGTTAGCTCAATGTTATTAAAGGTGTAAGTACTTTGAGCTAATGGATGGAAGCATTAAGTCACGTTCAACCTGAGATAATTTTATTCTTGCGTTTCCATTCACAATTTGCTTCAATAGAAGAATTCTTTGGTAACCATTTAACAGTCAGCACAAAGCAGTCACATTCAAAGGCTTCAATCCTATTCATATTTGCATAGGATAGGAGTAAGTCCCATTGAACTCACTGGAAACTTACTTCCGAGTAAATATGCATAGCATTTGGGCTGCACAGCTGCAACTCCATGCTTAGTTCTTCTGCATGTGCAGAAGTGCCATTTCATTCCATGGGATTTTCCAAGGCATAACTAGATTGCTCTCTAAATGTGGTACATCTATAAATCATTAATACATGGGTAAAGGATGGTATGAGTGAAAACCAGAGCATAAATATTGTTCCTTTAAGCCCCTGAATTCAACCCCAACCCCCAAAGGCTATTTTAGACATTGCCAGTTTGGAGGGGGGGTTGTCTTTTCATAGACCAAACGTTATTAATTTGTAGTGTTCCAAAACGGCCCAACGAACGCTGAAATGCATTGGTAGGAAAACACTGAAGACACAAACCAGCCAAAGCAAAGCACTGTCACATTGCTTTTAATGAGCGAGTTAAGAGCATCTTCAATCTCTCCCACTGAAATCAGTGGGACATACACGTTTAACTTTTCCTGGATCACACCCCATTAGTATGTGTCATTGTCGACAATGGAGAAAAAAAGTGTTGTCATTCATAGCAAACAGTCTCTCTGGAATTTACCCATTGAACACTGTAACAATCCCGTAAACATTTATTAATGCTTTAAAATCATTTATAGATGTACTGTTAATTTATAACCCAAAAAAATCGCAAACCCTATTTTTACCATGTTTGCGGCATTGTTTGCGATTTTTTTAAAAAGCAAAATCAGCTACAGAAACATTTTGTGATGATCAATCACCAGACAGAACTTGCAACAGACCGTACTGTATTTTAGTAAAATGCTCTGTTGAAATTAAATATTCTAGTCCACAGTGAAAATTCCTCTTCAAAGTAGAGTAGAGCAAAGGCAAAATGGGTGTCTCCAAACTGGTTCCAAAGACAAACATTAATTTCTACTTCCTTGGAAAGTTTGAAAGTAAAACATTCATTCCCCACCCCAAGTTTGATTTGATTCCAGAATAACAAAACCACCAAGCCAGTCTGAAGTTGGCTCCCTTTCCCTCCAACAGCTGCTGCATTCATTAGCTTGGGCTTTTCCATGCTAGCTTTTCAGGCCAAATTACACTGTACATTTAATGCATCACTTGCTGTTGCGTGTGTGGTTTTATTCTTCTAAAATAGCAGCTGTGGGGGACGTCGAATTGGGACTGTAGCACATAGGGAAAGGGGTTTAATCCTTTCCCTTCACACACCCCATTTAAAAGAGGTCTCCCCCGACCACCACTTCCCCTCGGACACAAGACAGAATGCCTCTTTTAGGATAACTTCTGGCGCAACACCCATGCCCATTTTATAAAAGCGAAGTTTGCCTTTTGCTTCAATGCTACAGTTTTGTGCACATGCAAATGTAACCAGTTCATTGATTAATCGACTGAGAACCCGTACAATTAATCGGCCACGATGTCTTTAATCGAGCGACGTCCCCGTTCCCTAGCCCGCTTGACTTCAACCCCATGACCGTGTTGTTACAGTTGATTTTGCTAATATCGCCTGGCTACATTTCGTGTCTCTCTTTTATTTGAAAGCAGTGGTTGACACTGATTTAAAAGCGGTGGTTGACACTGGAGATAATAAAACAAAAAGAGGTTGTGAGATACAGTGAGGTATGTAAACCGTCAGGGATGCTTCTCTATGTGAACTAACCGTCGCGTTGGGACTTTTCACCCTAATTATGCTATTGATCATTACCACATAAAGCTATGTTTCTGCCTCTGTAGCTAATTATATGTGCACTATATTATTATTATTATTATTATTATTATTATTATTATTATTAAATATGCTGCTTCTTTCTTTTTTTTTTTAGTGATTTTGCTCTCTGGGTTCAATTTCTGCAGCTACTGGGGTCACTTGAAAGACTCTCTGTCGCTCAGGATTGAGTCCAGGATCTAAGTCTTCTATGTCAGCCACTCATGATTTCCTTGCAGGAAAACGTTGTCTTTCGTTAAATCGTTTAATGTTGTCAGACGTGTCGGGATAACAACAGGCTGTCCTTCCTTTTGTCTGATTCCTGTAAAATCCTGTAAAAATGCATCTTCAGCCATGGTCATCTCCTTTGCAGCAATAGAACCAGACTGCCCGAGGACTTCCAGTAAGCTTCATGGATGAACAGAACTTTGAACAAACTTTTAATCCCAATACCCAACCCTTTGCCCAATGCACTGCTGGAACACTATACTAATATTACACTGCATAATATTTATACAGTGCTGTAGCATGTTAAGAGGGCAATCCTATGATCCCTGGGAGGGCATCCCTGGGATATTGCTGATCTAGGGGCCATGGGATCTTGCAGATCTCCCAAGGGCCACCCCCCATAATACCCGCTACACTGCTTCTCCACGGTCGCTCTTAGGACCTCGGAGACGCAGCCAACATGGTTCTTTCTGGCTGCAAGCGGGGGAGGGATCCAAGCACAGATCCTCAGCTCCGAGGTCGGACCTCTTTTCTTACCTCAGAGTTGGGAATCCGAACTATCCTGTGGCCCTCTAGAGCAGTGTTCTCCAACCTTGGGTCCCCAGATGTTTTTGGCCTACAACTCCCAGCATGCCCCAGCCAGCATAGCTGGCTGGGGCATGCTGGGAGTTGTAGGCCAAAAACATCTGGGGACCCAAGGTTGGAGAACACTGCTCTAGACACTGTCTAGGGGCCATAGGATCACTCTGCCGATTTGTTTGCAATCCTTACAAGAACCCCGTAAAGCAGGGTTTGTGTTGCCATCTCAAAGTGGGAGATTCCTGATTCATCACTCAGCTACGCCACTAGTTCTCAAAGTGCTCTTATGTATAGCTTCAGGGAGTATCTGCTTTGGGTCTGTAGCCAGAAATTTTGCGGTGAGGTGCGGGGGCCTATGTGGGTGTGGAAATCACTGCACAACAGTGAAAACATAAAACACAGGGAGCTTAATATGTTTAAGGGTATTTCATTGAATCGCTTCTCGGCAAACAATTGTGTAGAATGTGGCCTGCATGTTTATATCTCCATAAGGAAAAAGGGGTTTTCCTTCTCCATCATCATCATCATCATCATCATCATCATCATCATCATCCAGGAAGAGCCTGGGTTTTTTTTAGTATTTCACAATCTTCTATGCCAGCTTTCAACATCTGTTTTCAGGGCAGCTTACAAAAATGCAAGTCGAAAGAAAGTAGAATTAGACCCAATAATGAAAGAATAATTATCACCGTACGACTGCAAAAAAATAGCATCTTAATAGCAGTGTGAAGAACCAGCTGAAACAATGTTAAAAGTCCGGGCAATTTTTTGTGTGTAAATCGCGTCAGGACTCCTTTTGTTTATGTGAAGCAATACATAAATGTAATAAACAGAACCAGCCTTCCCCAACCTGGTGCCTTCCAGACGGGTTGTGCTACAACTCCCAGTATCCCCCAGCCAGCTGAGAGTTGTAATCCAACACATCTGCAGGGCACTGGGTTGGAGAAGGCTGAACTAAACGAACTAAACTTTTAACTGAATTAAAACTAAAAAAAACTAACACTAAAAAGTCTTCACCTGGCACTGAAAAAATAACAGCATGAGTATCAGGTAGAGATGCCCGGATTTGGTTAAGTCCATTCCGTCTGTGTTTCACGGATATATTTTTTAACAAGAATTTCGTTCTGCTTGCACTAATTCGTGCTAATTAAAACCTCTAGTGCGCACCTGCGCAGATGCGCTAATGCACATTAGTTAATATGAGCTAGCACTAATGCGCACTAACTGATGTGCATTGGCACTATTGCGCAGGTGTGCATTAACACGACTGTGCACTTCTGCAAATGTGCTAATGCGGACTTGCACGGCTGTGGATTAGTGCAAATCCCCCCTAAAAAAAGTGAAAAAGCAGTCCACAGAATCCATGTGACTTGGAAAAAGCCAATCTGCAGCAGAATCTGCAGGCCAAATTCATAGAAATCCAAACGCATTTGAATCTGTTGTGGATTTCTCCAACATCCCTAGTTACTCGTGGGCCTCCCTGGGGACAGAATTCTAGAGAGGGAGCACCACAGTGAAAAATTACCTCTCCCTAGTTGCCACCTGCCTCATCTCAGATGGCAGGGGCACCCGGTGGAGAACATCAGAGCATGACCTCAGGGCACGGGCAGGCCCCAAAGCCCTTCCCAGGTTAGCTGGAGCCCTGACTGAATTAATCATCTTGGTTCTAATGATCTAATTATGGGCCGTGTGTAGCCATTTGGCGTCTGAAGAAGCCTACAGCTCTTCCATTGATCAATGGGACTTCATTCAGATTTCACCTGTGCTGAGACAAAGACGATGACCATCCCTGCAATTGCATAGTTACTCCTTCTCTTTTGCCTTCTGGTTGCAAGCTGCTATTACATAACCAAATGAATCAAATGGTATGGTTTCTAAATGCCTCGTTATATGATCAAGGTGTTTCTTTTAGCACACCTTCCCCTTTTTTGTCTTCCTTACTGTGTGTTATCAGTCGTGAGAATGACATGGAGCATCTCTCCCAAGAGATTTCAACAGCTGTCCATTATTTTTAGCAAGGGGTAGATTAAGGGCAGCCCCTTGTCCCTGCTTAGCAAGGACCCCATTCAGATTTCCTCTTCCCAATCACACCCCAAAACTCTCTTCTAATTAAAACCTCTAGATTCTAGAATCATGGGTGTCACAGGGAGAGGTTTAAGCCTTCCCTCTCCTTCTTTGGCCAGCATGAAAGTCTAGCGAGTCCCAAATTCATGGGGGAATACCGGCCTCTCAGTACTAGAAACTCTAGCACCTGTACTCTCTATGATCAGCCCTCCAAGCATGGCCTTTAGAGCGTAATTTAGCAGACGCTCTAGCAGTTGCGTTCAGAGGGTTGATCATAGAGAGTGCAGCTTCTATAGGATAGTCTACCAGATGCTCTAGCAGCCGTGCTCAGAGGACCAACCGTAGAGAACCCGTCTGCTATAGCAGTTGTGGTCAGCCTTAACTTGGCAGCACCAATAGCTGGGCCCCCTCAAGCTAGTTGCCCGTGGGCTGCATATTGCGGTCCCAAGCCCTGTAAGACTTTATACAGGAATGCAACCTGCACATTCCTGCAGGTTGCCCACATAGGGATCTAGAAGAACAAAAAACAAGAAGCCCAAGTAGAGTGTGTTTAAAGTAATTTTAAACATTCATCTTACTAGCAAGGCAATTAATAGGAATGGATGGATGGATGGATGGATAGGATAGATAGATACATAGATACATAGATACATAGATACATATGTTATGTTATTGAACATGCAAGCAATTTCTGTCCAAGGCCATTTTGTGAAGGCCCTTGGGGTTTATTGGGTGGAGGACTCCAGGGTCAAGATACAATCTACCTACATTTCATTATCACATTCCGTTTGGAAGGTGTGTGAACTGCTGTAATTCTCAGCTGTGGCCCCAGAAAATGATCCAAGGGCATGTGATGCTGTAACAGTGTTAAAGCCAAGCAGATTCCAGCCCGGACAGAAATCCATACATCACACAAAGCTCCAAGTTAAGCAACCTAGTATTTACTTCGACACTGTCGCTAAGGAAATTGATTTCTGCTTTTTCCCCTGCAGGTGGCGCAGCGAGACAGAAAAAATAAAAAAAAATGAAATGAAAGACGTTCTTCAGCAGTGTCTGCTATGGAAGATAGTCATGGTAAAGGGGTGGAGCCTAGATTTTGTCTAGGGAGCCTTTGGATATCTGTTAGAAAGTACCCAGATGCAAGAGATTTCCAAATGTAAAGCACTTTCAGCACGTGCCTTATGCAAAGTTCTTGTTCTATACAAATTCCATACCAGTTTCATGCCCCAGAGACAGGTCTTTGGTTAACCTCACATTGGATGGAACTATTTTGGGTAATCATAGACCAAACTCCCACAGCAGCTGAGGGGAACATTGCCTAAATAGTGTCTCTGGAACCCAGCAGCAGGGAACATGTAAGCCAACATTTAAGTCAACTTCCGCTTGGAAATTCTCCCTTTACTGGCTGTATAAACAAGCACTGACCACTGAAAGCTATGTGGGACCAAGCATAAACCTTTTGTCTTTAGATGGTGTGGCTATAGGAAATGCAAACACTCAGCTTTATCATCAACTAGCAAAAGGAGCCAGGTCTGCACAGGTTGGAATAGCCCTTTGTTTGATACAGCAAATCTTTCAAGCAAAGTTACACAGCTGTCAGAACTGGCCCACCCCGTCTGAGAGAGCCTATGCCCACAGGCTCCCCTAGGCTTCAGAAGAAAGTGGTCAGTTTCTGAGGTGATAGAAGGACCATTCCAGGTGAGGGGTGACATTTTTGAATGCTGCCTTGCATTTCATACTCACACACACCCCTGCAAGGAAAAAACAACAACACTAGAACAGCAAGCTGGTTTAGAAGCAGTGTTCTCCAACCTTGGGTCCGCCAGATGTTTTTGGCCTACAACTCCCAGCATGCCCCAGCCAGCTATGCTGGCCTGGGGCATGCTGGGAGTTGTAGGCCAAAAACATCTGGCGGCCCAAGGTTGGAGAACACTGATTTAGAGCTTTCTTCCCCCCCTGATAAGCCAGTTGCTTTACACTGGAAAGCTTGCAAAAACACTGATTCTGGCCTGCTTGCTCTGGCTGCCTGTACATTTCCAAGCCCAATTCAAGGTACTGGGTTTGAGCTATAAAGTCTTACAGGGCTCGGGACCAGCGATACCTGAAGGAGCGCCTCTCCCAGTACGAGCCTGCCTATATACACTACAAACAACCTCTGAGGCCCTCCCCCAAGAGAGGTTCAGAGGATTGTAACAAGGTACAAGGAAGAGGGCCTTTTCGGTGGTGCCCCCCCCCCAATTGTGGAATGCTCTTGCCAATGCGGTCCACCTGGCACCAACATTATCATCTTTTCGGTGCCAGTTTAAGACCTTCCTCTAGGTATTTGCCGGCATATGATGGGGCTTTTAAAGTTTAATTTAGCTGCTTTATCACGTGTTGGTATTTTATTATTAATTGTTTTTAGCTGTTTTAAATTGTTTTACATTTTTTGTATGTTTTAATCCCTGCTGTAAGATGCCTTGGGTCTTTTTCTGAGAAAAGGCATCTATTAAATTTATTTAATACATACACACACAGATAAAAATACAGTCTCCCACTTGCAGCCTGAAGTGGCACATTCATTCATTCAGTTCATTCACATTCAGTTCATTCTGCCACCTCAATCTCCTGCACATGTAGACCAGGTCAACGTCTTGCCTGCAGGGGTGTCCCAAAACCCTGCCTTTAGTGAAACCAATAGTTCATCTTTTTTTTCCAATTTAGTCCAATTCAGCATCTCTTTGAAAGAACAGCTGCTGCCAAAGTACCAATATTATTAATGCAACTATTTTTCTTTCAAAAACCCTTTTTCTGTGGCAAACTTCCGGATGAGTCAAAATGTATTTTCGTTTTGTTTTGTTCCCTTGTCTGAACTCAAGGGAGGCTGTACCATTAATGGAATTAAAACATTTTGGCATTGATAATGGGAACTTGCTGTACTCTTCTAATCGCGGAGTTGTTTCTCTCAATGTTTATAATTACTGTTGCGAATCACACGGATATGTACATAGCTGCCATCTTCTGTATATTTACTCAGATGATGTTGAAATATTGTGATGAAAGCGTAGAAATGGTTTTATATGCTGAGCTTTAGTAACGATATTAATCAGACAAATTCATGTTGGCTAAAAGCGGCTGGGTGTTCGGCTGAAAGGAGATCCATGTCATGTCACGGCTTCATTGGGTTAAATCTGGCTTTCACAACAACAGAAACCAGCTTTTCCCAACCTGGTGCCCTTCCAGATGTGTTGGACTACAAGTTTCTCATCTTTCCCAGTGGCTGTGCCGGCTGGGGATGACGGGAGTTGTAGTGAAGACATCCGGAAGACACCCGGTCGGAGAAGGCCGGCACAAGCTGTTGAAAGGCGGAGCCGATTCTGGCAGCTTTGGTGATCAGAAGATGACTCTTTGAAAAGATCCCAAGAATAGCTTAGAGCAGTGTTCTCCAACCTTGGGTCCCCAGATGTTTTTGGCCTACAACTCCCAGCTGGGAGTTGTAGGCCAAAAACATCTGGGGACCCAAGGTTGGAGAACACTGGCGTAGAGGGTACATCTGAACTGGTGATCATGTAATCTCTGGGGACATTTTTGTGAGCAAAATCCTAGCACCTCGCCCCCATTGTGGCTTTGCCCTTAGCAAATCTAGGTCCTGTTTCTCTGTGATCAGGTGCAACTACATAAGTGGGACACCAGAAAAGGGGAGGGGGTGTCCCCCTGCAGGGCATAGCAAGCTTGAGCAAAAAGGGGGCAATCTTGAGGAAATCGCAGAGCACTAGAACTGCAACTCATGGACCAAACAAAGTATTTGGGGTGGGGTAGAGTGGGGTGGGGGAATCAGTTACAGTGCAGAGATGAAGCGATGGGGCCTGAGCCTGTCCTGGCTGGAGGGCAGAGTTCAGTGCACATGGCAGTGGTGTGGGTTTCCAACTGTTACTCTCACCTAGGATGAGCAGATCTAAAAGGGGGAGAGACCCCTGTACTTTTTATAGTTGTGTAGAGGAGAGTGTAACTGCAACCTGCCCAGCTTCCCATTTCTGTGCAGTACCATTCAAAGCCGCCTCGGTCAATAGATGTTTGGAGAGTCCTGGATCATAAGGGTAACACCAGCCATTACTGGTTCTGAATGGACTGGCGATAATTCTGCAACGTAGTGTCTCTCAGACTTGCATATGTATCCTACCTGAGTGCAATAAACTTGCTTATATATTTAATACACTTCCGAGTTTGCTGTTCCTTGTTTTATTTTTTAAATGTGCAGAAGAATTTTATGATACAAGTGCTAGAATGTACAAAGTCGTCTTGGGGTTGTCGCTTTTGCCTGGAGCAGTGATTTTCACACCGTGTTCTGGGAGGTCTCTAAGCTTGCTTGAAAGCTTATGAGCCTGGCATTTGTCAGTGAGGAAAACTGGTAATGGCAGGCAGCTTCTAGAGAAGACCATGTTGCCTGCCATTATTACTGACTTTGCAATGCACCGCTGCAGGAGAGCATTGGGGGGAGTTCTGGTGCCCAAGCTTAGTTCGCATTGTGTAATAGAGACGTCCAAAAGGCCTGGCTAATACCCTAGCTGCACTGTGGGAGCCACTTAGAACCTGGTCCAGAATCCTTTGTAAGCCACGGAACTTCCTCAGCAACCTCAAAATGGAAGATACCTTTCTCTAAAGCAGTGTTCTCCAAGCTTGGGTCCCCAGATGTTTTTGGCCTACAACTCCCAGCATGCCCCAGCCAGCTACGCTGGCTGGGGCATGCTGGGAGTTGTAGGCCAAAAACATCTGGGGACCCAAGCTTGGAGAACACTGCTCTAAAGGGAGAAAGTTTTTAAAAGAAAGACTAAACTAATCAAGGACTAAATCAAGCTAATCAAGGACTAAACTCCGTGGCTGCTACCATTCTGGCGGCAATCCTGCAGGTATAGGATTGAATCCAGGCTCGGTCATGCTTAGAGCAGCCCCGGCTGAAATCAATGGGACAAATTAGTCATGGCTAAACTAAGTCAGAATGGATCCAAGCCATTCTATAGCAGCTGTTCTAGGACATGGCAACCACCTAGGATGGCACTATCTGTGTCATTCGATGCAGGCAACTTTGTATTTGTGAGCAAAGTTTTGAGAAGTTGTTGATGGCAACTGTAACAGGCTTCAATCCGAGACACGTTTGCTTAGGAGTAAGTCCGACTGAATTCAGTGGGATTTACTTCTGCGTAACCATGCATAGGATCGTGCTGTGAAGAAGACTGATGTCAAGGTTGGACACCTTCCGAAGGGCCCACACTCCAGCAGGGCGCACTGACATGAGCCTCCTGGAATTGCTGTTCCTGTTCCTGCAACCTGCTTTATCTGCCTCTTGCTCTGGCCGAAGTCTGATTGGAGGCCAAATTAAATACCACACTGCAGCACAAGAACCAGGGACCTCTTCTCCCTCTGCCAATCTAGGGTCTTCTTCAACATACGCCTTCTTCTTCCACATGTCCGTCTAGGGTCTTCTTCAGCATGGTGGACAAGAACCGGCCTGTGGCTTATGCTGGCTCAGCTTGTCTGAGCGTGGAAAGCTAAGTAGGGTCAGGCCTGGTTCTTACTTGGATGGGAGACCCCTCCTCTAGTTTCCTGCATTGAGCAGGGGGTTGGACTCGATAGCCTTGTAGGCCCCTTCCAACTCCATGATCTATGAAATCTATGAAAACTCTGTTATCTCCTGCTTACCTGGTTGGGAAACAAAAACCCCAACCCCACCCGTGAAAATTTACTCTGAAATTTTCTTCTCCTTTGAACATTATTTCAAAAGCAATTTCTTTTCTATCCAATTGAGTGAGAATGGTTGGGGGGGGGGGATGTTTAAGAAATGTTAGGCACAGCGCTAGTAAAAAGCCACCTTCCAGCCTGGCCAGCACAAGCCTCGGGAAGCGGCAGTTCCTCCCACACTGACTTTCCCCCCCTCCAAACTCCAGGGGATTGCTCTGTAAGCTGATTTCCTGACTTTATTGCTATAAAGAAATAAACAGTAAAATAAATCACTTTCTAACATGATTTCTGGCAGCCTGACAGTGGGTTAATGCTTCCTTTGGCCATTTTCTCTTGCATGGAGGCAACACTAATGATTCTGGTTCATTGTGATATTGCATCAGCTTGTTCTTGCTACCACAGGTTCTTTTAGAGATGTGTCAAAATTTCATATACAAGGTATTTTTCCTATGAAAACTTTCTGAGAATTTTCTTTTTCTCGCCCCACTACCCAGCAAAAGGAGAACATTTTGCCAAATATTCTCCAACATTCTCCACCACTTTTTTGTGGTGGCTGCCATGTTTCCACACACACACACACACACACACACACTGCCCTGGAATGACCCTAGGTTGGGAAATGGATATAAAATGGTGACCAGGTTGCCAGAGGGCTTGTTAGGGGGTGGCCCACTAGTGCTGGCGCCCCAAATCTCTGGGAGGCCATCTGCCCCACCACCCTTAATAATAGGAAGATTGGGCCCTGAATCTTTTTAAGTGCCTAGCAACACCCCTTGCACAAGTATCGCTTTGTGCAGGGGATATCCTTCAGCCTAGAACTCAAATCATCATTTAGAGAGCAGGGGTCGAAACTGCTCAAGAACTTTGGACACGTGCCCATTTCATCACCCATGTATGTGATAGTTCTACTTTTATCACAAGATGTTTTTGTAAGAGTTTAGCTCTCCACCTACCTATATCCCCCTGTATTTCTATCCAGTATGGAGCTTCATATAGGGTGCAATCCTATGCATACTTAGACAGGGGGGGAAGTCCTACAACTCCCAGCATTCCCAGTTGTAGGACTTTTTTCTATCTCAACCTGTATCTAAATATGATCATACAGAAATGCAGTGACACAATTTGTCCAGCGGATGGCTCCATTTCCTTTATAACGGAAGTTCTCATATCTCGCCGTCTCCAGCATAGAGATCAGGTGAGAAGTTTGTTTCAGTTTGGTTTTGATAAGAATTTACCAAAATTCTCA
Organism: Shinisaurus crocodilurus; assembly: GCA_021292165.1. Lineage (NCBI taxonomy): Eukaryota > Metazoa > Chordata > Lepidosauria > Squamata > Shinisauridae > Shinisaurus > Shinisaurus crocodilurus. Next base: position 298,842,137 of record CM037876.1, read on the forward strand.
GTGTTCTCCATTGGGGGGTGGGGGGAGGATAAAAAGTCCTTGAGATGAAAACAAATCTAATGTGGGAGAAACTGAAACTGACAGATTTGTCCATCGGGGCTTTGAGAGCTTTTAAAAGTCTAGTTGTGTGAATTCCTGTATATTCAACCATATTTGAAACAAAATTCAAAGTTACCTCGATAGGCTGGAGCGCTGGGCCGAAAACAACAGAATGAAATTTAATAGGGATAAATGCCAAGTGCTGCACCTAGGGAGAGGAAACCAAATGCAGAGTTACAGAATGGGGGACACTTGGCTCAACAATACTACAAGTGAGAAGGATCTTGGAATTGTGGTAGATCACAAACTGAATATGAGCCAGCAATGCGATGTGGCTACAAAGAAGGCAAATGCAATTTTGGGCTGTATTAATAGAAGTATAGCTTCCAAATCGCGGGAAGTGATAATTCCCCTTTACTCGGCACTGGTTAGGCCTCATCTTGAGTACTGTGTCCAGTTCTGGGCACCTCACTTTAAGAAGGACATAGACAAACTGGAGAGGGTTCAGAGGAGGGCAACAAGGATGATAAAGGGACTGGAAACAAGGCCCTATGAGGAGAGACTGAAAGAACTGGGCATGTTTAGCCTTCAGAAGAGGAGACTGAGGGGAGATATGATCGCACTCTTCCAGTATTTGAAGGGATGTCACACAGAGGAGGGCAAAGATCTCTTCTCGTTCATCCCAGTTTGCAGGACACAGGAATAATGGGCTCAAGTTACAGGAACCTAGATTCCACCTAAACATCAGGAAAAATTTCCTGACTGTCAGAGCAATAAGACAATGGAATCAACTACCTAGGGAGGTGGTGGGCTCTCCCAGTCTGGAGGCATTCAAGGTGCAGCTGGACAGACATCTGGCAGAGATGCTTTGACCTGGATTCCTGCATTGAGCAGGGGGTTGGACTCGATGGCCTTGTAGGCCCCTTCCAACTCTACTTTTCTATGATTCTATGATTTGTGCTGAAATAGGGTTGCCACCCCTGTTTTCTGATGGGCTCCTCTCCTTTAACAGCTATTTGGCAGGCAGGTACAACACGGCCCTCTCTGTGTTGGAAATAGCTGAACCTTCTGGCGCAGATGGGCAAGAATTGCGTTTTTCGGGATGTTTCTGCAAGAGTTTACCAAAATTCGTGAAGTTCTTCATCGTATTTAGGAGAGAAAGAACTTGAGATTTAACACACAGAGAGAAAAACCAATCTGGGAGAAAGCAAATTAATGGACAGATCCACCCATCCCTATGCAAGTCAAGAGAAACTATGGGTTGGATCCAGAGAAATGCCAGAAGAAGAGAATGTAACTTTCCTGCTCTCTCAACATGCCTCTTCTCTGCCGAAATTTTCAGAGATTCCCCCATTCCTGCTCAGCAGGAGTGCTGCTAGGCACTTAAAAGATTTGAGGCTCAATCTTTCCATTGGTGTCAATGGAAGGTGTTTTTTTTTCTAAGCTTAACTGGTTTTCTAAGCTTAACTGCCATGCTGAGGGGGGATTTGGGGGGTTTGCAGTTCACGGGGCCCCATTGTGTTCCCCATTGCATTCCACCACCACACCCACACGCACAGGAAGGAAAGTCTCCGTCTCCCCAGGCCCTTCCATGGTGCTCCTCTGGATCCAACATAAATTATATATTTATTAATTAGGGCTGATTTAGGCTCAGTGCCCCCCTCTATTTACCCTTTGTGAGAACATCTTTTCTTCCCTATTTGTGGGAGGCCCTCGATAGCGGTGAATTATCATTCGGCATAAATTACACAGATTAATTCAGGGGAGGAGGAGAACAGATCTGTGTCTCCTGGCCCAACACTGAAAGGAGCACATGCATGCCTACATCTCAAATCTGGTCATTCAGTTTTTGCGTGCCAAATTTCAAATTCAGCTTTTGAATTTTAAGGGGTGAAGTTTTACCCCAGAATTTGAACTGTTTCTACTTTAGCCCCTGGTCAATTATATAGCATTTCTGCTATAAAATGCTTAAAAGATTGCAAGCCATTGCATCACCCACAGTCAAATATATTGAACAATTGGCTGGAGACCAACTGCCGAACATGCCAATGTTATTCTTTCTCTGCAGACAGATGCTGTCAAGTCTCAGACTAACAACACTGGTAGAGATGAATTCTGGTGACCAGAATTATTATTATTATTATTATTATTATTATTATTATTATTATTATTATTATTATTAGTCACCAGCCTCCTCTGGTGGTGAATACTGCACAAAAGTCAGGAAACCACCAAATCATCAGTGAGGGGGAGGGGGGAGGCCATGGCTACCTGTCCTGAGGAACCCTGGAGTGCTAGAATGGGAGCCCAGGTGGGCTGGATCTGGCCCCAGGCCTGAGCTCCTGCACCCAGGGCTTAGGACTGCTGAGGGAGGGGCCGTTGCTCGGTGGCAGAGCTCCTGCTTTGCATGCGGAAGGTCCCAAGTTCAATCCCCGGCAGGTGGCAGCATCTCCGGTGATGAGGAGGAGCAGACCGCAGGTGGTCGGAAAGTCCCTTCTGTGCCCAAGGCACTGGGGAGTTGCTGTCAGTCGAAGTAGGCAAGAGTAAGCGAGATGGACAAACAGTCTGACTGGTATAAGGCCAGTTCATCTAGGTCAGTGTTGGGAGTTGTAGGCCAAAAACATCTGGGGACCCAAGGTTGGAGAACACTGATCTAGGTCAGTGGTTCTCAACCTTTTTTTGCTCCATGCACCCTTTTCACCATATGTCTGAATGTCATTCCCCCCACCCTTTCCAAGACTGTCTGACTCAAAAGTTGCATTTCAAATTAATATGCATATAATATGGACAATCTTTTATTTATTTTTTCTATATTGGTTCATATACATTTACTTGGGTTATTTTTATAGTGGATTTTTACAAATTCAATAGCAGTGTTGATGGATTTTAAAACTTGAATGAAAAAAATTGAATATTTGCACAGATAACAAGTGAAATATTTACAGTATCTTTATTTTTAATTTAACCTGTGCCATTCAATAAGGTGTGATGTCCTGTAGATTATGTACAATCTGTAGAATTGTAATTTGTAGAAAGATCAGTATTCCAACTGGTTTGAGTCTGTGGTCCCAATTCCCCCCCCCAATTAATATCATCACTAGAACACCAGGGAGCTGGGAGAATTTGTCCAGTCATGATCTCATCAGGGGGTAAAATTGGATGTGTCAAACATCTGAGCACAGGAGAAGGCTCCTATCATCTCACTAGTAGGACAGATGCCAAACTGAGCATCAGGGATTTACGGACTTGGTTAAATCCGCTTCATCTGCATCTTGCAGATTTTCAGGCAACTTTCGTTCTGCCATCCACTCATTGACGGAATCTGATTTTGCGGAAACGTGTTCATACGCATTTGCGCAAATTCACCCTTGCACAAATTCACACTTCCAAAAATGTGCAAATCCCCCCAAAAATATGCAAATCCCCCTAAATGTGCATTTTCATACTTTAGTCTATGGGGGGAATGCACATTTTCAGCCGGTGCTTCTTAATTTTTTTTTGGTATTTTTCTACAACTAAATTTGCATAAAACTAGGGGAAGTTTTTTTTTTAAAAAACTGGTCTGCAAGTTGGCAGAATCCATGTGACTGGGAAAAGCTTGTTCGCTGCAGAATCCGCAGGTCAGATTCATAGAAATCCGAACTCATTTGAGTCCATTGCGGCTTTTTCCAACTTCCCTGCTGAACATCTTTGTTTTCTAACAAAAGCATGGAAGATGTTTACAAGAAGAGAGCATTGATGCTGAGACAAGAGCAGACATTGTTTGCTGCAAAATAAAATCAGCTTTTTATACTAAGTGAAGAGAGATGTGACTTACCCAAACAAGAAAACTGCATGCCCCCTTTACCCACATGCCATGATGGTTAACGAGATAGTTGTTGTCCATTACCCAAAAAGAAGTGAGTGTGCGTCATGGGACAGGCTTTGTGAATTAGACACGATTAAATACAGCAAGGGTGGGCTGATGGCAATCTTGTGTGGTCTACTTGTTGTTTCTGTTGTTTCCAGGAATTCTAGTGGTCCACCAGTGTGTTTTAAATTTGCAGACCATGAGTGCATACACAGAAGTTTGGATCCGGACTAAGGCTGCAATCATATCATATACCCACTTACCTGGGAATAAGCCCCATTGAATTCAGTGGGACTTACTTCTGAGTAGACATGATGAAAATTGTGCTGTGATAGTCACACTTTAGTTATGTTGCAACGAATGGGACCGAAGACCCATCGATTCCAAATTGCGACTAAATAGCTTGACTAAGAGCGCAACCTGCCACTTTGGATGCCTTTAAGAGGGGATTCGACAAATTCATGGAGGATAAGGCTATCAATGGCTACTAGTCCTGATGGCTATATGCTACCTCCAGTATTAGATTACCTATGTACACCAGTTGCTGGGGAACATGGGTGGGAGGGTGCCATTGCACTCATATCCTGCTTGTGGGTTTCCTGTTGGGGTAGTTGGTTAGCCACTGTGTGAACAGAATGCTGGACTAGATGGACCCTTGGTCTGATCTTCCAGCATGGCTCTTCCTATGTTCTTAAGAGGTAAGTCCCACTGAATTACAGCCCACTTTATCCATCCCAGAACCTCTTAACAGTAAAATCATCACTAGCCTGTGTTAGTGATCCTGAGTGTGCACTCTTTCTTATGAATACAAGGAACGCATTACTGGATCAGATGAAGGCCTATTTAGTCCAGAATTCTTTGCAAGAATCCCAGCAACCAGCAGATACCGGCTGGCCCACCAGAATTTGGCCAACAGGGTCTATCTCCTGACCATCTTCTGACCACCTGCAAAACTACAGGGGAAGGGGAGTACCTTGAAAGAAAAACAGCACCGGAAGGTAAGTTAATGCTCTTAGCAACAGAAAATGGACCGGCACCATTGGCAAAGTTCAGTACATGAACTGTGTATGTAAATAAATAAAAGAAGTGGTCCTTCTCCTGCGGCCATTTTCACTGATGGTTAAATTGTTTGCTTGCATTTCCGACATCTGTCAATCGCAGGGTGGCCAGGGGTCCTGTTTTATATGGGACAGTCCTCTATTTGAAGGGTTGACAGCGGGCCGCCCTCTATTTGAAGGTGCCCTCTCTTTAAAGGGCTGTCCTGTCCAATTCCATTTTAAAGACAACGAACCGTAAGACCTGTTGCCCATCAACAGTTATCACCTGAACAGCAGACTGAACAGGCAGGCACATGGGTCATCTGTCCTCAGCCTTCCCCACTGCAGCGAGATGCACTGTGTTTCTATTTGAATGCTTGTGATTATGTCTAAATTTGCAGCTCCGTGTGTTAATTAGCATACGGAAAATGTTGCGTAGATGTGCACGCTCTATTCATTAGCATATGCAAATGTGCTGCAAATAGTGCATCCCTCTCTTTCGGTGATACGTTTCCTCTTTTCCGGCAATTCACAGGTGGCCGCCCTAGTCACTCGAGTGTGACACCAAAGGTGGCTTTTCCCATCCTGCTTTCACAACATTCACGAGCAGTGCAAGTGCAGCTGACAGCTGTGCTTAGTCTGTGTGAAAACGCCTCCTTCCTAGGCAGAACAGAGATCTGTGAGTAGGAAATCTGGCGCCATATTAGGGCAGGAACAAAAGTGTTCCCCTTGACAAAGCCAACCACCCTGGCCATAGCAAACAGAGTAAATAGCTTTCCAGGGTAAACGCCAGTGTGGCAGTAGTGGTGAGAGTGTTGGACTGGGACTCGGGAGATCCAGGTTCTAGTCCCCGCTCGGCCATGAAACTCACTGGGTGACTTTGGGCCAGTCACTGACTCTCAGCCTAACCTACCTCACAGGGTTGTTGTGAGGGTTAAATGGAGAGGAGGAGGAGGATTATGTAAGCCGCCTTGGGTTCCTTGCAGGAAAAAAGGCAGGGTATAAATATAACAAATAAATAAATAAATAAATAAAACTTGAGCTGGTTTACAGTGCCCAGGAGCAACACCTGCCTGTTCAATTGTTTAGTCTTTCTTCAGAGAGAGAGAATATAAATATATTCGCGGTGGGGAGGGGGCGGATGGGAACCAAGCATTTAATCTTGCACTGTGGTCTATTTGCCAGCCTTTCTTCTACTGGGCTACATATCTGTTTTTCTGGGTGGCTGGATCTGGGCACGCATGTTTATTCTGGATCCGCTATGTGCACGTTTTCCTAAGAAACGTTGACACAGCCATTACAGCTCTGCTGCTGCTCGGAGCTTTAGCCATAAAATGCCAGGCTATAAATAATGGATCAGGGCAGCCGACATCTTCCCGTAAACCATGCCGTGCCTGCTTGTATTTTTATCGGTGAATTATGCTGAGATCAGATGTTCCGCCGCCGCATTTAATACAGGGAAGTAGGGGAAAGAGTTTTACACTCAGCTGTTTGCGCTCTGCTCCACGGGGTCGGAATGGCTCACACCAGCCGAGATATAAACAGCCAGTCTCCATTTTTCATGAAGGTGAAATTGACATCAAAGGAAGACCAGACTGGAAATCCTCACCTCATTTCATGCTAGTTGTCGTGAGCGTCGGAAAACACCTTTCTTTTTTAGTGGCTTGAAAGCACTTGTTGTGAGCCTATTTATGTTGCCTCCATGCTGTGCTTCTCAGCACCATTTCCTGTCTTAGGGTCACAGGAACCTGCCTTATATTATATTATATGCCTTATGCCTTGTATTGAGTCAGACTAACTTAATTCCCATTGATTCCATTGGGTCTACTCTAAGTAGGACCAAGTGTGGATCCAACCCATTCTTCTTTTTACTTCGTACTGTATGCCATTTGGAGGACTGGAAAGGAAGCATCTGTCTTCATTTCTCAAGCTATTCAGTGGTCTGAGAGTCATCATTTTATTATGCTGATCGTTATCTTTGACCTGGCGATACATTTAAAAAGGACATGTCATCCTCACTGGACTATTAGTTCAAATTAATCAGATTCAAATCACAAATGAAAAATGAGCATGGGCAACAGTCATGAACTATGAAGGCAGATGCTGAAACAGTTTTCTGTGCATCATTTTGTTTGCTTGAAGAGGACTTCAATGTTTATATAAGAACATAAGAAGAGCCATGCTGGATCAGACCAAATGCCTATCTTTTATTTATTTATTTAATTTTTATTACATTTTCCAAAAGAAAAATACATGCGGAAAAAACAAAATAAAACATATCAATATTAATACATAAACCCACCCCAATCCCTCCACCAACTTGATCCATATTAAATTATCCTGTTTCACTTCTTTAGAAGCTTCTTTTTTCAAGAATCCCACAATTTTCTATATGCTTCCGTCAGTGTTAATCTATTCAAATCTTTTTTTCATATAATCTATGTACTTTTGCTAATCCTTCTTAAAAGTATTTTTTTTCTTTATTCCTCTATACATTCTTAACTTTTGTGTCAACTTTTCATTAACTGCTATATCCCATAATTTTCTTTTCCCACAAATGCCTATCTAGTCCAGCATTCTATTCTTACAGTAGCCAACTGGTTGCCTCTGGGAAGGCCAGATATGAAGGCAATACCCCTCCCCCAGCTGTTGCCACCATCACCACCCCAACAACTAATATTTCAGGTGGGACCACAGCTCAGTGGTAGAGTAGACGCTTTGCATGCAGAAGGTCCTAGGTTCAAACCCTGGTATCTCCAGTAATTCAGTTAGTTACTTAAGGTGCAAATCCTATGCATGTGTGGACAGGAAAAAAAAAAAGTTCTGCAACTCCCAGCATTCCCCAGTCATGGCTGACTGGGGAATGCTGGGAGTTGTAGGATGTTTTTCTGTCCAAACATGCATAGGATTGAGCCCTTAGTTAGTTAATTCAAGCATTTTTTTCTCTGCTCTTCAGCCGAAAAGGATCCCAGAATAGCTTACCTATGATCAATCAAAGCAAGACAGCCCCTGCCACAGGTTTACGATCTAAAAGACATGACACAAAGGGAAAAAGGGGATGGGGAGGGAAGAGCAGGTCGGGAGGAAGCAAACTCGGGTACCAACTGCTTAAAGATAAATGGCAGTTCTTTATAATGGTCAGCTGGAAACCGTTCAGGGAGATGAGGAACGGAGCTGGTCTTTCAGCAGAGATGGAGCTGGTCTTTCAACAGAGCTGATGGAATGGCCCTGCTTCCCATCTCCCTCTATGGCAGCTTGATGGAAAAGGGCCATCGAGTGAGCAAGTGATGAGAAAGATCTTTGCATGAGACCTGAGTTTCTGCCAGTGATAATACTGGGCTAGATGAATACAGAAGGGCAGAATCCTATGCAGGTTTAGATAGAAAAAAGTCCTACAACTCCCAGCATACCCCAGCCAGCATAGCTGGCTGGGGTATGCTGGGAGTTGTAGGACTTTTTTCTATCTAAACCTGCATAGGATTCTGCCCTAGGTCAGCTTACCCACTGAGCCACCGTGACTAACAGCCATTGATAGTACTATCCTCCGTGGATTTGTCTAACCCCACTTACAAGCCATCTAAACTAGTGGCCATCACCAAACCATGTGGCAGCAAATACCATACATTAGTTACCCGCTGTGTGAAAGAACTAACTCCTGTTGTCTGCCCTGAATCAGTGTCATTGAATGACCCAGGTTCTAGGGGTAGGAGAGGGGGAGAAAAACTCTATCCTAGTTCTTCATTAGATGCATAATTTTATAAATTCATCCTTAGCCAGCATTTTTCTTAGCGGTGATTCTTCCACATGCTTACTGGGTTCTTCTGCAACCACACTTCCCCTTTACCTCTCTCCTGCATCCCATTTTTCTTTTTCTTCTACAGTCATGCCTTGGATTGAGAGCATAATTCGTTCCTGGAAACATGCTTGTAATCCAAAACACTCTTATATCAAAACGAAATCCCCCCAAAAAAATTTGTGCAGAGATTTTTAATTTAAGCCGTACTACAGTACTTGTATTGCAAGACGTCGCTTGTATATCAAGTAAAAATATATTAAATAAATATTTAAAAATTTGCTTGTCTTGCAAAACTGCTCTCAAACCAAGTTACTTGCAATCCAAGGTATTACTGTATTTCTTCTTCTATACTCAATCCAGTCTTCTTTCTTATCTCTGATAGTGACTGGGTTCAGACAGCATAATCGCCCGCACTCAAGGGTTGAGTGTGGGTGGTTGTTGAACTGTGGGTTGTTGTTGAACTGTGGGTTACCGTGTTGTCTGAACCCAGCTGCACTAACAAACCATGGTTTGTTAACCACAAAGAACCCATGAAGAGAACCCATGGTTTATTGTTGGGCTGTAAACTGTGGGTTGCTTGTGGTTGCATTTCCCCCTATTACGCACGTTTTTGTACACAATTTTTGATGGAAGGAAAATTCCATTGCAAAATTCAGGGGAGTGTGAATTTCAAATGTTAACAGAGTGTCAATTTGCATATTGGTTCAAAAGTGCGAAATTATGTAAGTTCACATTAAAAATGCAAACCAAATGAATTTATCCATCGTCATTTTGTAGCACAGGTCTAAGAAACTGAAGAATAATGCAGAGCAAATGAGGAGCAGTTCAAAGGTTTTGTACTGCATCCCATCCATTGGCTTGCATTTATTAGATGCCAGTTGAGCATTATTAGAGGTTGCTATTATACACAGTGGCTGTGTTATTGGCTTCAATGGAACATGGCCAAAGAAACCGAAAATTCCCAGCGGAATTGCAGCTCACCCCTCCTTACATCAACTTGACTCATCTCCAACACTCTCTAATTGATCACAAGCTTCCCCACGCCTCCTTTTTGTGGGGTCATGGAAATAATATTCACTAGTTTCAAACTGGTTTATTGCTACTTCAAAACTTGCCGTACAACCACGGGCAGGAGCTGCAAAACCACAGCAAAGGTGTGAGGCAGAACATGGCATGATTGGCTTTGTGGAAAAAAGAGGAGAAACCAGAGCAGTGAGGGAAAAAATAAAAGATTTTAAGGTTCCAGGCAAATTGGATAGCAAGTTGCATGGTATGATGGAACAACCCACCAGAGGCCTATTCATAGTAAACCATATAATCCACAATTATTCAGAGCAAGAGTGCAGAACCTCTTTCAGCCCGAGGGCTGCATTCCATTTTGGAGAACCTCTTGGGGGCCACATTCTAGTGGTGGGTGGGGCCAAAGGCAAAAGGGGTGTGTCTGTCAGTAACTAAGCCTTAGGAGAGGCATTTCAACCTTTTGGAATGAGGGAAAAACTGCACAAAAGCCAGGAAACCACCCAACCATCGGTGGCTGGGGGAAAGGGTGTGAGACCAGGGGAAATGAAAGGGGCATGGCCTCCTAGGGACCCCCAGAGTGCCTGTGTTAGGACCCCCAGAGGGCCGTATTTGACACCCAGCCTGAGGTTCTGCACCCCTGATTCAAAGGATCACTACTCCGCATTATCTCTAGGCCAGTGTTCTCCAACCTTGGGTCCCCAGATGTTTTTGGCCTACAACTCCCAGCATGCCCCAGCCAGCGCTATCTCATGCTGATGACTCAGTAAATATATCTGAAGTGCTCCTAATTATATGATGGCAGACAGAAGACAAATTGTATGAGGAATAGTTGTGGGAACTGGAGATGTTTAGTTTAGAGAGGAAAGAAGTTGACGGTGAGATCAACCTATCAGAAAAAGGCACAGCTGGAAGGTGTAACCTGTGGACCAGTGGTGGGGAATGGGTGACCCTTCAAATGTTGTTGGACTGCAACTCCCATCAGTCCTAGACAACATAGACAATGGTGAGAGATGATAGGAGTTGTAGTCCAACAACATCTGGAGGGTCACCCATTCCCCATCCCTCCGTGGCCAGTTGAGTCCAAGCCACTGAACTGGGGGCATGAAATTCACTGTCAATACACCAGCTTAGAATTAGATGTTACACCACTCAACATGGGTTCTTCCAACCCTTGTTTGACCAAATACTGTGCGGGGGGCGGTTTCCAGGGGAGAATCAGTGCCTGGGAGAAGGATCTTATCCATTCCCCCTACTCATCACATTCCTCCAATAACTACTCCCCTCCACCAGCCAGTCCCTTTCTCCTTTCTCCACAGTTTGGGGAAGACTTGAAAATCCAGGTGGGCACAGGTTCCTCAATTTTGGTTTCTCTCCATTTTCCTGGTTTTCCAATCTTAACTTCGGTTCATTCTGAGCTTCAACAATTTTTTTTTTTAAGTTTGCATAAAAAAATTGTACTCATTTTTGTGTACATTTCTCCCCTAATACATGCATTTCAATTCAATTTATTGCTTGTAGCCAATGGCCATCACAACAAATACATGCATTTTTGTATGTGCAATTTTGCAAACGATTTTCCTAATTTATTTATTATTACATTTATACCCCGCCTTTTTTCCTACAAGGAACTCAAGGTGGCTTACATAATCCTCCTCCTCCTCTCCATTTTATCCTCACAACAACCCTGTGAGGTAGGCTAGGCTGAGAGGCAGTGACTGGCCCAAAGTCACCCAGTGAGTTTCATGGCTGAGCGGGGACTAGAACCCGGATCTCCCGAGTCCCACATTTTGTGTGTGTGTGTGTGTGCATCGTTCCCCTAATATATACATGTTTGTACACATTTTTGGATTGGAGATCTCCAGTTGCAAAATTTGGAGAAGTGCAAATTTTGAAGGATAACTGATTTTCAGTTCACGTATTGGTTCAAAAGTGCGAACTTTCTCCCCCATCCATATCTCACGTTTCCTGTCGCTTCTTCCCGACAAGTGTCCCCATGCCACATTCATGTTATTTGGCAAACGGATGGCTGGGAACCATGTTTACTGGTGAAGGACATAGACCCTGTCTGGGATATAGATGCCTGCTATAAGATCACAAGTTCATGACAGTGCTGAGATGTGAAGCTTTGTCAGTTCATAGCCCTGACGGTCTTAAATGCTACACTGTGTTATCCCGCCAGGTGGCTGGCTGGCGACCTGAGACAGGACCTTTGCAGTGGTGCCACCAAGGTTGTAGAACACTCTTCAAATACCTGTAGGGCCACCATGCAGAAGATGGAGCAGACTTGTTCTACGTTGCCCCAGAGAGCAGGATTAAAACCAATGGGTGGAAATTGCGAGGAACCAGATTTCGGCTGAGCAGTAGGAGAAACTCCCTAACAGTAAGACCTGTTTGAGAGTGGAACAGGTTGCCTCCGGTGGTCTCTTCTTCTGTTTTAATGTTTTTAACTCCTTTTAATGGGCTATACTATAGATGGCATCAGACCTCGTTGAGGTCAGATATCCCGTTGGGCTGCTGCTGGCAGGGTGGAAGGGGAAAAGGAGCAGTATTTGCTGCTCTTCCCCCGGGTTCTTTTTCCCCTCAAAAAAAACAATTTTCCTCCTTTTGCAAGCAGACAGTGAAAGGAATGAATTTCAACCAGCTCCATGGCTAGTCTAAATTTCCAACCTGGTCGGGGGCATGGTCGAGGTGACGGGCAGAGATCTTTATGGAGACTTTGGAATTTTCAAGTTAAATCTCATTCTGTCTCGTTTCTGCATCAGTTCACAAAGTTTTGTTTGGGGTAACTCCACACAGACATTTATAGGGTATTTGTGTGCACATTTCCCAAAATGTACAAATTTTATGTGTGCATTTTTCTAATGTGTGCATTTCCCCCCGGTTACTTTTCATTGATGTACTGCAGGCTCCATGTGCACTTTTCTCAAATGCATGCATTTTGTGTATGCAGCAATATGCATAATTTTTATGCGCGTTTTTCCCGTGATGAGACATGTCACCAAGCTTGGGAACGTTCAGATTTTGGGACGTCACTCTGTCTCAGCTCGTATATTGGCTCAGGAGAGTAGATTTGCTAAATTCGTATGAAAGTCTGACAGACTGAATTTCTCACCCATCCCTCTGAGAGACCTAGCCTATTGCTTCTGACAGTAAACCTGTAGGTAGCCACACGGCTGTGGACAAGCAGTCAGTTATGACAGGAAAAGAGGAGAAGGGCCAAATGATAAGAGACAGCAGGATCACACTAGCAGAAACCTCCCAAAAAGGAGGAGGGGCATACGCTGGGAGCATTACTTTTGTTAACCTCCCTGATAAGGAATTTTAATTTGCCGCCGACACTTTTATCAACGGCTCGCCATGTGCGGCTCTTCATGATTTAGTACAAGGGGGGGGGTCTAATTACCTCATTCCTGCTTCTCCAGGGGGGGGGAGTTGTTTCCCTCTGCAGATGATGATTAGAGGCAATAATAAATGGCCTTTCATTGCATCTGCTACCTCAAGATATAAAGTGAATTCTCAAATTATATTTCTTCTCTTCCCCCACCCCTCTTCGCATGGGAAACTCAAGACAGCTTTAGAAATTATGATAACAATAATAATTTTCTAAGATTTCCTTGGCTTCTTTGATCTTGAAAGATCTGACTGAACTTGAGGAGGTCTTGCTCAAAGCTCTTCATCATGTGAAATCATTATATGTCAAGCCAACTGGACCAGTGCCAACAGTTAAAGGAACTCTTTTCTCCAGTAACATTGGATCAAATTTGGGAGCAAAGACTGGCACTCTTTCTTTGTTGCCTACACCAGGGGTGGGCAACATATGCCCCCCCCCCAATGTTTTGGCCTACAACTCCCATGATCCCTCACCATTGGCAATGCTGCCTAGGGCTGATATGAGTTGTAGGCCCAAACATCTGAAGGGCCCCAGGTTGCCCACCCTTGGCCTACATTAATCATCACTTACACTTCCAGATCACCTTGAATCTTAATCTGCAACATGGAATGTAATTTTAATATTTTAACATATATGTCTCACCCGCCCCGCCCCCCTACCCTTCCCTGTTTTTCTCTTCTGAATCATGCAATGTCCACTCCACCATAACTACCTTAACTTGGCAGCCACATAGAATCTCTTGTGTTCCATCTGAACACAAATATCCACATCTCTATTCCCTATAATTTGGCCTCTGAAATGTTCATGCAACGATATGCATGTTGTTGCTTTTGTAAACAAAAAAACATGGAGGTTATTTGCAGCCCTCCAAATGGCGATATATTTCCGATCTGCTCTGGAGTACTGAAGACGTTTCCCCAGTCTCCCCTTACTGACATCGTGGGTACACTCAGGACATGGTTAAGTGTGGCATAGTGGTGAGAGAGTGTTGGACTGGGACTCGAGAGATCCGGGTTCTAGTCCCCGCTCGGCCATGAAACTCACTGGGTGACTTTGGGCCAGTCACTGACTCTCAGCCTAACCTGCCTCACAGGGTTGTTGTGAGGATAACATGGAGAGGAGGAGGAGGAGGAGGAGGAGGATTATGTAAGCCGCCTTGGGTTCCTTGTAGGAGAAAAGGTGGGGTATAAATATAATAAATAAATAAATAAAATAAGTGAACTTAAATCCCGTTCAGGTCAATGGGATATTGCATCCAAATCAGGGGTGTGGGACCTCTCTCAGCCTGTGGTTTGAATTCAATTTCAGAGGAACTCTTGGGGGCTGCATTCCTGTGGTGGGTGAGGCCAAAGGAAAATGGGGTGGGGCAAAAGGGGTGGTGCCCAAAACTACAAACAATAGCCACATATTTTAGCTTCAAGCTCTTACTGCCAGTAACAGGAAAGGCATTTCAACTTTTTAGAATGGGAAAAACTGCACAAAAGCCAGGGAACCACCCAGTGATCGGTGGGGAGGGGAAAGGGGGCGGGGCCATCTGGAGTACCCCGGAGGACTGGATTGGGACCCCAGGTAGGTCGCATTTGGCCCCTAGGCCTGAGGTTCTATACTCCTCATCCAGATTATATGCATGTTTACTCAGAAGTAAGTCCCTGTGAATTCAGTGAGCCTAAGGGACAAATCAGATGAGGCACAAGAGATCCAGTATCAGATCTCTCAAAGTTTTCCTTAAAATAAAAAAATAAAAAGCTGTGGAGAGGGGTGTGAAGAGAACTGGATCCAGGCTATAGTGCTGGGATAGAATATTTTATTTATTTATCACATTTATATCCTTCCTTTTTCCTCCTGCAAGAAACCCAAGGCAGCTCACATATAATCCTCCTCCTCCTCCTCCTCCTCCTCCTCCTCCTCTCCATTTTATCCTCAGAACAACCCTGTGAGGTAGGTCAGGCTGAGAAGAGTGACTGGCCCAAAGTCACCCAGTGAGCTTCATGGCTGAGCAGGAACTAGAACCCGGATCGCCCAAGTCCCAGCCCAGCACTCACTACGCCACACTGTCTCTCTAGACCCAACAAAGACCTTAGGGCCACATTCTACACCTACATAGCAGGGTGCCCGTGCCCTAACTCCCAGCAGTGTAGGCAGGAAGAAAAGGTTGCTCAAATGTATTTATTTATTATATTTATATCCTGTCTTTTTTCCTGCAAGGAACCCAAGGCAGCTTACATAATCCCCCTCCTCTCTATTTCATCCTCACAACAACCCTGTGAGGTAGGTTAGGCTGAGAGTCAGCAGTGACTGGCCCAGAGTCACCCAGTGAGCTTCATGACCAAGCGGGGACTAGAACCCGGATCCCCCGAGTCCCAGTCCAACACTCTAGCCACTATGCCACTATGTTCACCCACACAACATTTCCCCAGTATAAATTGCCCCTTCCCAAGGAAGTATTTGCTCTGCTGTTTGCACCCATCTGTTTTCCCAAGCAGGGTAAATAGCAGCTTCAAGCAGAGAGGAGACATTTTCGATCAGAAACATGACACTGAGGGGAAAGGTTTAAAAAAAAAAAAAAAAAATCTTTCCCCAGCAATGTGGCCTCGATCCATGGTTTCTCTGAAGAGAAAATTGAAAAATGGGAGAACCGATCATGAATTGCACACATCTTGTCTCATGCGGGCCTTAATTACTCTCACGTAATCATGCATAAAATTGCAGCCTAAGTACACTGATTTTCTGAAATGTAAACAGACTTCTTTTTTTAACTTCTAGATCACATCCATTGTGAACAAATGAAAAACAGGATGAGGGCATGAAGCGTGCCCATGATCCAAGGGATGTTTATCTGCTCCGGTGTTCGTCTGTTTTCATGGAAACTTTTACTCCTACGGCTTCACTTCAGGCCAGTTTCCTTGCTTAAAGAATGCTGACCATGGACAGACTTAGGTGTGGGTCGTAAATTGCTGCAGCCAGTTTCCTAAGCGGTCTGGCCCAGGGGGTGGTATTTTTTAAGTGTAACCATAGAAACAAAACCAAAAGCTGTACATCCTAGAATCCTAGAATCTCTCGGCCTTTGGATCTCAGATGTGCCTTCCGTTGGTTGGCTTGGAGAATCTATTGTTGGCCACTTGCCAAGCACTTAATAAGGGAGGCTTCTGAAAATCAGATGACTCCCCCCAGTCATTTGATGCTTACATCCCCAGTGTGCTGAGTCACAAGGATGGGGGTTACATAGTGTCAAGTTAACCAGGCAAAATGAATTACAGATGAAAACATTCCACTTCGGGGATGATTTGGAAGCCCCGCTGATTCTGGTCACCAGATGTGCTGGATGCTCCGTTTATCACATGTATATCACAATGAAGAGCGAAAGTCAAGATGTAAGATCAAAGGCCAATCTAATCCAGTGTATTCCATACCCACTGTGGTCAATCAGATGCCCTTGGGACACCCACACACAGCGCATGAGTGCAGTGGCACTGTAGCACCCTCCTGCTTATGTTCCCCAGCAAATGGTATTCAAAGGCATACTTTCTCTGATGCTGGAGGCAATCTATAGCCATTGCAACTAGTAGCCATTGAGAGCTTTATCCTCCATGAAATTGTCTAATCCCCTTTTAAAGCCATCCAAACTGGCTTTTGTGGTAGCAAATCCCATCGTTTCCTGCATTGAGCAGGGGGTTGGACTCGATAGCCTTGTAGGCTCCTTCCAACTCTGTGATCTATGAAATCTATGAAACTATGCCCTATATGTGAAGTACTTCCTTTTATCTGTCCTCAATCTCCCACTACTCATCTTTATCGGATGACCCTGAGTTCTAATATTAAGAGAGATGGAGGAAACTCTCTCCTTATCCACTTTCTCTACACCATGCATCTTTTGATAAACCTTGATCATGTTAGGATATAAGAAGAGCCCTGCTGGATGAGACCAAGGGTCCATCTAGTCCAGCATTTTGTTCACACAGTGGCCAACCAGTTGCCCACAGGAAACCCACAAGCAGGACAGGAGTGCACAGTGCCCTCTTACTTGTGTTACTTATTTATTTACTATTATTATTTATTTAAAATATTTCTAGGCTGCCTTTCAGGGCAGGAGCCTTCCCAAGATAGCATAGAACAATATAATTCATATAATAAAATCCATATAATAAAAAACGATGTAGTAATAAAAACAGCAATTGTTCCAAAAAAACAACAAGCACCAGCATATGACAGAATCTACAACACAATTGCAGCTATAACCTAGTCTGATAAAACATAATCAGGGGAAGGCCAGAGTAAGTCTTCAGGGCCTTCTTAAAAGTCTGCAACAATGCAGCTGGAGTCCATAGGTAGTAAATTGCCTCTGATACTGGAGGTAGCATACTGCCATGAGGACTAGTAGCCATTAATAGCCTAATCTTCCATGAATTTGTCCCCCTTACTTGCCTTTTTTCTAAACTAAAAAGAAACCACATTCACAATCCACAAGAATCCACATTAGCTCATAATATTCCCTTTTCGATGTTACAGTGCCAAAACTGGTACCGTAATTTGGAGACACACACACACTCACACACACACACACAACATTGAAAGCAGAAAGAGGAACTGAATAATAGTGTGCCAATGTGTCTTTTATTGTTGACAGTACAGCCTACTCTGGATCTGTTAGTGCCGTGCCATCTACTATGGTGTAGATTGGGGGAATGGGGACCTTTGCGGGTTGAGGACCCCAAGTATATGGTCTATGGGGTTTGGTTGAGCTGAATGAATATATCCAATCTCCCAAAGAATGCCCAATACAGATGAGTCCTTAGGGGTAGTTTATTTTCATTCATATCATTGTGCAATATGATGAGAATGTGAAGCAATGCATGAGGAAAGGAAGCATCTCTTAAATCAGCTGAAACAGAACTTTTGCACATGTGTGTGTCATTCCCCACCATCACCACCAAAATTGGGTGATGGGCAAGTTGTCCCTGTATGAAAGCTGGACATTTCTGCCTGCTGGTCTTTCCGGACATAGTAATTCTGTGAGTCAAGAATTGGGCTGTTCTTTTTAGCACTGATGATCACAGTGGCTTTCAAACTTCCCATGTGCCAGCCACTCTTTCCACATCAATCTACTGAAGAACCTTTGCTCATCTGCAACAGAAACATCACATGCTGCAGAGTATTCTTGGGGAACTCTAGTGTGCACAGTGAGTTCACAAATGGGAGGCCAATGCAGCCTGCCGAGCCCAACATGAACTGAGAGTACACCCTAACACATGAGTCGAATCACTCTTCTGGTTGTACTTGGCAGAGGAAGATCAGTAGTAGCTGTCTTTCAGCAATGCTTGTCAATCATTATGGATCATCTCATTCTGGAAGCCTCTGAAGAGGGGCCAAAGCTCAGATGCCGAGTGCCATGCCACCACTGGAGGAATCCTCCTCAGAGGAAGAGCTAGCGCTCCCAGAAACCGAGATCACCCAAGATCCGCCACTGTCACCAGACCAGGAGGAGCCTGGGCCCTCGGGAGAGATGGCTGCAGATCCCTCCCTGTCAGGGGGAGGAGACTGTTGTGGAAAAATTGATCTACTGCGTTGTGTTTTTAAGAGGTTCTTAGAGAGGAAAGTTTATTAGTGAATTCACGGATGGCATCTGATCTGAGCACAGTCAGGAATGCCAACAAGAACACAAGGGAGACACTTCCATTTATACTGAATAATATCATGTAGAGGTCAGGTGACAATTGAGTCAGTACAGGAAACTGAGAGACAATTCAAAAGGAGACATTTAAACAAAAACAAAAGATCAGGTATTGCCCATCTTCCAGCCATCATGCTAATCAGTAGTCTTTCCCAAGGTGATAATGGCTCACAGTACTTTTAGCATAAGAAGGAAAGAGAGGCTTAGACAAATCAACAGGTGGGTGATTTGCCCTCATGGCTGTTCTACAGAAGGTCAAGGAAAGGGTCTGACATGTCAAGACATGTTTCTGTAAGGTAGAAGGAAAGGTCTGACTTCCAGGCCTTTCTGTTTAAACTAAAGCCTGGACAAATTTTACTTCTACAGGACTCTGCCTCCGAGGAAGAGGCTGAGCAACCCCATGGCCCCCAGGAGCATCATCACCTCACGCAGCAGGCCAGTGGGGCTCCCGTGACAAGGAGTGCTCACTTGCAAAGAAGAACTTCTCAGGAGAAAGCAACTCTTCATAAGTAGTGCTCTGGCCAGAGAGCTCTAACGTACTACAGCTGAGCCCTGGGTCGGGCTCAGCAGGCTCTGGCGATAAAAGCCTTCGGTGTCTGCCTATCCAGGGCTGTAAACAGTGCCGTTCTTTCAGCTCCAGTGTCTTCTACCGTGTCTCCCAGACCTTGCCCTGTGGCTGATGCTCGATGCTCCTCCTGACCCTTGGTCTCCTGCTTGACTCTGCTTTCTGGGCCGTGTAATGTATCTAACTGCCTAACTGTGTTTTGACCTTTGCCTTTTTGGATAGTCCCTTCACTCAGAGTTTGCTTCAGCCAAAGCAGGACACAGAGTGCGCACTTTGCGTGCAGAAGGTCCCAGGTTCAATCCCCAGCATCTCCAGGTAGGACTGTGAAAGGCTTGTGTCTGAAAACCTGGAGAACCTCTGCCAGTCAGTCAATGAAGAAATTATTGAGCCAGATGGATCTACGTCTGATTGGTGCAAGTCAGCTTCCTATTAGTGTTCCACAGAACGCAGTTTTTAAAACTGCTGAATTATACCATGGCTTTTAGCATCTGATATACTAATAGCAAATTTGTTCTCCGAGTGTGGATCTTTATGTAGCCAAAACAACACCATCCACTCAGGGGAGGGAGGTACCAGCAGGCTCAGGGAATCTCTCAAAGGTTTGCAGAAGCACAAAAAAATACTTTGGGGAAAGAACGCTAAGTGAGGGGGGTGACCATTGGGAGAAAAAATGGAAAACTGAAGTGGCGGTGGAATGGAGCATCCTCAAAAGGGCATGGCTGGCCAGCCGGAAGCCTGAGCAGGAGAAGCACTGGAGCAACACTGCAACATTCTCTTGCACGTTCCACCTGTAAGAACTACACTAGGTACGTCTCTTGCAGCCATAGTTATCAACAAGTTAGGAACATAGGAAACTGCCTTATACTGAGTCAGACCATTGGTCCATCCAGCCAAGTATTGTCAGCACTGACAGGCAGCGGCTCTCTGGGATCTCAGGCAAGATTCTTTCCTAGTCCTGCCTGAAGATGCCAGGGATTGAACCTGGGACGTTCTGCGTGCAAAGCATGTGCTCCACCACTGAGCTACCAGCCCCTGCATATTTCTGTTCTGTTTCTGGATCTCTAGCAGCAGGTTTACATGGAAAGTATGATAGATTCAAATTGTGTACCGATATCATACAATATTTTCGATTTATATTGGAGACCACACTGGAGGGCCAGTGTGGTGTAGTGGTCAGACCTAGGCTACAGAGATGTGGGTTCATAGAATCATAGAAAAGTAGAGTTGGAAGGGGCCTACCAGGCCATCGAGTCCAACCCCCTGCTCAATGCAGGAATCCAGGTCAAAGCATCCCTGACAGATGGCTGTCCAGCCACACCTTGAATGCCTCCAGAGTGGGAGAGCCCACCACCTCCCTAGGTAGTTGGTTCCATTGTCTTATTGCTCTGACAGTCAGGAAATTTTTCCTGATGTTTAGGTGGAATTTAGGTTAAAATCCCCACTGCCACAAAAGTGTCCTTGGGAAGCTAGGGCCAGTCATGCACTGTCTCTCAACCTAATCTACCTCACATGGTTGTTGTGAGGATAAAAGTGAGGAGACCGTGTATGTAATTCTAAGCTCTTTCAAGGAAGAGCTTAGTTAAATTAGGCATACAGAAAGGGGATAGGTTTCTGCACTGTTTCAATGTGTCAAGTGACATAATTGTTGGGCTCTCTCCACTAGGCGTGTTTCTTTTTCATCCGCCTGCAATTTGAGTCAAACAAATCTAGTTCTGTAACCATTCCATGAGAGTGATATAGACAGCCTGGAGAGAAGGAGTTGGCTAACCGAAAAGGAAATCCATTCCTCTTGATTGCTTCCCCCACCCCTGCCTGAAGATGCCAGGGATTGAACCTGGGACGTTCTGCGTGCAAAGCATGTGCTCCACCACTGAGCTACCAGCCCCTGCATATTTCCCTCTTCCCTCTTTCTTTTTTTTCCTCCCGCACGGATGCCCCCACCCCGAACCCTTGGGCACACCATCAGCGCAAAGCATGTCTCAGCAATAAAGGTTCCCGTTTTCCTGCGATGCTGGAATCTCTCTCCAGAGGCTGTGGCAGTTGGAGAAGAGCGATGGCTCTGGGTGATGGGAGGTTTGTGCATTCTGGCAAAATCAACGTTGTTCACTGCCCATGCCGGATTTAGATGATTATCTCCCGGGGGCCATCACAGCGCTTTTCTGGTGCTGCACGTAGCAGTACCGCCTTGGCAGGGAACGGATCCATAATTCAGTGTGTGTGTGTGTGTGTGTGTGTGTGCCTGTTAACTGTTTCTGCTGCAGCTGAAACATCCATTCAAAATGCATTGCCTTTCAAACATCCAAAATGTCTATTGGGGCAGCCAGAACAGATGCAGGAGAAGCACAAGCTGCTCAGAGCAGTGGTCCTGAAGGGGGGGGGGTTGTTGGGGAGGGGAAGTCAATCTTTCCTCCCAGTGCAATACTTGATCTAAAAATTGCCCTGCCACCACTACTGGGGTTTTACTGTATCATCATTGCTTGAGTTTTATCCCAGAAAGGAGGGATATAAATGCCCCCACAAAATAGGTAGGGTTGTATACCGTGTCAGTCCTACTTGAAGAAGACCCATTGAAATGAACGGGACTTAAGTTCATTTATTTATGTGTTGTAACATTGGATACAACACATAAATATTAACCTTGGTGGGGGAGAATTACAAGTACCGTACAGGTATCTGTCTCCCAACTCCCTACCAACAAGGCTAATAGCAGCTCTGTGAGGCCATTTGAATGAGTACACCCAAAAGCGTAATTCAGCTTTCTCTATCCTGGTGCCCTCCACACGTATTGGAATGAAACTCGCATTATAGATTCATAGTTCATAGAGTTGGAAGGGGCCTACAAGACCATCGAGTCCAACCCCCTGCTCAGTGCAGGAAACTAGAGGAGGGGTCTCCCATCCAAGTAATAACCAGGCCTGACCCTGCTTAGCTTTCCATGCCCAGACAAGCATGTGGCTGGGAATGATGGGGCTTGCAGTTCAACACATCTGGAAGGCACCCACTTGGGGAAGGCTGCTGTAAACTGCAAATGAAAATCAGAAGCTTCCTTAGACGGAGTCGGACCCTTGGTCCATCTAGCCCAAAATTGTCGACACTGACTGGCAGCTAATCTCTAGGGTCCCAGGCAGATGTTTTCTATATCACCAGCTACTACTTGGTCCTTTTTGCTAGAGATGCCAGGGACTGAGCCTGGGGCCCTCTGCCTGCAAAATATGGACTCTACTGCTGAGGGTGCTCAGTTCATGAGGAGCCTGGAGAAAGGCAAAGCTTTGCTGGACATTGGCCTGCCAATTCCTGGACATTGCCCTGACAAGGAACCCATGAGCATTCCCAGAATCCTTTGCAACACATAGGAGACATAGGAAGTGGCTTTCTGCCACTTCCCAGAATGGTAGGAGAACATTTCCTAGAACACTTCTCAGAATCCTTTGCAACACGTAGGAGACATAGGAACTGGCCTTCTACCAGGTCAAACAATTTGTTCATCTGTTCCAGCATTCTCTACTCTGAACGAACAATGGTTCTGCTAGGGTGGCCAGGTGTCCTACTTTACAGAGGACAAATCCTTATTTGAAGGGCTGCCAGAGGACGGTCTTCTATTTTGAAGGGCTGTCCAGTCTAAGTCCAGTTTAAAGACAAAGACCCCTAAGATGGGAAACCAGGGGGCCACCAACAGTTAGCACCTGGGCAGCCAATTGAGCAAGGCACACAGGTCACCTGGTCACAGTCTTCTCCATGATGGTGAGATGGATTGTATTCCTGTTTCAATTATACTACTGGTTTCTAAATGTGTATCTATACATATAAATTAGCATATGCAGGTGTTGTGCAAATCTCTTTTGTCCTCTTTCTTTGCAATGCGTCATGGCTACCTTACCAGGGTGACAGGGTCTCAGAGAGAGGTCTCTCCCATTTATATGCTATCTGATCATTTAAAGCAAGGGCGGTTGAACCTCTTTCAGCCTGAGGCCAAATTCAATTTTGGAGGAGCTCTCAGGGGCTGCATTGCATGGTGGGCAGGGATGAAAGCAAAGGGGGCCAGGCCGAAATACCAAAAATCCCAGAGCTTGAAGCTCTGACTGCGAGTAAGTAAGCATTAGGAAAAGCATTTCAACCTTTTAGAATGGGGGGGGGGGGGGAAACTCTGCAAAGGCCAGGAAACCATCAAGCAATTGGCAGTTGGGCAGGGCAAATGCTGTTGGGCAGGAGAAGGGGGCATGCCCGTATGGGGAACCCCAGAAGGCCATATTTGGCCTGCAGGCCTGAGGTTCTGCACCACTGTCTTAAAGTGAGGATGGCAGGGATTGGTCTTAAGACCTTCTGCCTACAAAGCATGTGCTTACTCCTGAGCTATGGCACTTCCCCTAAAATAAGACAAACAGGTGTTCAAAAACACATGTATAATACACAGGTATAGTTGTCAGAGGGCCAGAATTGAATGCAGCTCCCTTTTGAGAGTACAGCGTGGCTGGCTTTTCATTTTGTTTTGCTTTCCTTCATCATATGCGAAGGCCCCCTGAGCCTCAAAATGGAATGAAGACCGATGGGTAACTCGTTGACATACTTTGTTCTCAGGCTCAAGGGAAGCACCTTGTGTAACTTGAACTCTCTGATACAGCTGATTAAAACCATCAACCGCTGGTGCTGTTGGGGACCATTGATGCATTTCTTGGCAGCTCCAACATGTTTTTCCAAGACAGATTTCCTGCAGCGATTTAGACACCGAACGGGAACCGCGTGAAGTGGTGGCTATAAAAACTGACCCACTCAGGAAATGATAAGTGACTGAGCAAACGGGGCTTTTAAGTTGGGGAGCCAGGCTGTTTACGGAGCAGCAAATGTCAACTGAGAAGAGTTTTCTTTTAATGAACGGGAAATGTCCAGTGGCAAAGAGCAGCTGTGAAAATCCAGTGCACAAAATGCCATAATGTGGGTAAACTTATATTAGGGATGTCGGATTTTGTTAAATCCATTCCGTCTGTGTTTTGAAAACTGTCAGGCATCTTCCATTCCATCATCTGCTCACAGATGAAATTGGATACTTTTTAGGAATGTAAAACAATTATGTTCCTGTTTGCAAATGCACATTTGCACTAATGCATACTTGCACATACAAAAAACTTGGTCTCTCACTTAACATCAAAAAACCCAAAGTGCTTTATCAGCAAGTGCTTCATCAGCAAGTGCAAGCTAACCCTTTGGTGGTGCCATCTATCCAGCTTGGCGGGACAATACTGGAAAATGTCGATCATTTTCTCTAGGCAGCTATCTTTCCGTTACAGCTAACATTGACAGTGAAATCCAGCATTGTTTGAGCTCCGCAAGTGCCACATTTTCTCGAATGAAACATAGAGTGTTCGAGGATCGGGATATCTGTAAGAAGACCAAAACACTGGTTTATGAAGCCATTGTATTACCAACTTTATTGTATGCCTGCGAAACATGGACTATCTATAAACGTCATTTCTACCTCCTTGAAAGATTTCATCGTTGCCTCCGGAAAATCCTGCGAATTATTTGGGAAGATAGGCGAACAAATGTCAGTGTACTGGAAGAAGCAAAGACTACTAGCGTTGAAAAAATGATCCTTCAACGCCAACTTCAGTGGACCGGTCATGTTGTTCGAATGTCTGACTGCCGTCTCCCAAAGCAGTTACTTTATTCCCAACTCAAGGATGGAAAGCAGAATATTGGTGGTCAGGATAAGAGGTTTAAAGATGTTCTTAAGACTAATCTAAAAAAATGCAATATAAACATCGAAAACTGGGAAGCTCTGGCCCATGAACAATCTAAATGGAGGTTGGCCTTTCACAAGGGTTCCATGGACTTCGAAGAAGCCCGAGTTCAAGGTAAAAGGGAGAAACGTGCTAAGCGAAAAGCACGTCAAACGAATCCTTTACAGGACCATCTTCCATCTGGCAACCTGTGTCCTCACTGTGGGAAGCTGTGTGGATCTAGAATTGGCCTCCACAGTCACTTACGGACCCATCGCTAGAGTCTACACCATTTTTTTAGAATTTCCTCCTTTTATAATTTTCTTTTTGTAATTTTTATCCTGGAAGACAATCTTACTCAGTCACGAATGATCGCCTACTATACTTGCGCATGTTTGCATTTGTGCTAATGCATACTTGCAGAAGTCCCCCCAAAAGTGAAAGGGGGGGAAGTCTGCAAATCCACAGAATCCACGCAACTCTTAAAAAGTCCATCTGCTGCGGAATCCGTAGGTTGAACTCATAGAAATCCAAACTCATTTGATTCCATTGCAAATTTCTCCAACATCTCTACCTACAACAGGAACTTACACATCCAGAAGGAGCCGCGTCAATTGTGCCTATAAAAGATGAGTAGCTTAAGGGCCAAACTACACATTGTGTCCTGCTCCTCGGCGGGCAAGTGCCCCGGTCCAGGCTCAGATAGTCTCAGGAATAACAAAGAGAGAAATCAGGCCAGTTCAGGGTCATTCACAAGAGTTTCAGTATAGTTAGCAGGAGGAGGCAAGGTCAAAACGGTCCAGAGTTCAGTTCACAGGAGCCAGTTGTATCAAGTGTCAAGGCCAGTCAGTGCGTGTGCAAAAGAGTTGTCCAAGGGGGCAGCCGAGAGTCTAGGAATCTGACAAGGCCAGAATAGCAAGGTGAAGCACAGAGGTTTAAACACTATTGTCTGCAGCAACAGGCTGGCTTCAGCTGGGCTAATGTATAGCTGGTTGTTAATCAGCACAGATGGTTGATTAGGTCAGCATGTCGCTTTTAAGGAAGGCCCCACCCTGTGGCTTCCTTTTGTTCCTTTGCTGCCCACGTTTGATCCTACTGCTGTTCAGAGGGATGAAGTATCTCAGGCTCTGATTCCTGAATTTGGGGGAGTTCAGGAATGGCACAGGAGGGGCCAGGTTGCTCTTCGAATGGCTCCAGTTCCTCTCCTGGCTCTGGCTGGGGTCTATTGTGCTGGCTCTCCCCCTCCTCTTCTTCATCAGATAAATCCTCCTCCAGATAGGGCATGAAGCATTGCATGTAAATGTGTATAACAAGTAAACCAGGGGGAAGGTAGAATAAGGAGTAGTGATGCTGCCAAAACGCAAAACTTTTTTAAAAAATTAAACTTATTTTAATTTGCAAATATAACAGAAAATGAAATAACAGGAAACATCAGTTCACGATAACATTAGCAAGAATTCCACACTCATATCTTAAATATATACACTAATATAAGCAGTCCATATATCTGAATAAGTATCCCAATGAGATTGACAACTATAGGATATGCGTTCAAATGC
Source organism: Shinisaurus crocodilurus (assembly GCA_021292165.1). Taxonomy (NCBI): domain Eukaryota; kingdom Metazoa; phylum Chordata; class Lepidosauria; order Squamata; family Shinisauridae; genus Shinisaurus; species Shinisaurus crocodilurus. The sequence continues at coordinate 298,868,776 of CM037876.1, forward strand.
AGAGAAGACAGGAAGATCCTCAGACCACTGAATGGGAGGTGGTGGCAGCTTGTTCAACCTTCCAAGCTTGCCGGATGACATGAGACTCCTTGCAGCTTCGAGGGCTTTCAAAATCCACTTTCACTATCCATTTGTTAGTTCCCACATCACAGGAATATAATTTAAAAGCATGTGAGCACCCACGAATATGAAAGATTTTTCCAAAACAAAGTTAATACACAAAATTAGTTGACCTGTAAGTCAAATCTTGCGCGCTTGTACTTCTCAAATGTATAACAAGCCCTGACTTCGATCCAATGAACTTTGATATTTTCATAATCCAAACCGAGAATGGTTATGAGTTAATCTGTGCTTTTTGGTCCTGTGCAGTCTGGAAGGTTGGCATGTGCATCAAGCCAGACTCTGCCATCTTTGTGCATGCTCAGTCAATTGTTGCTGTAACCCTTTAGTTTCCAAAGGAACCTGCAATGCACACGCGTGGAATGATTTTACTTTAACCCATCAGCCACTCCTTGCCAAAGCAACCAATCAGTTTAAGACTTTAGAACTGAAACCATACAACCAATCACATATGCTAATTGCCTTCATGCGATTAAGGTAACCTGCATTTCGACCTTTATTCTCAATTTGATTAGCTATGCAGTGCTCTGATGTCATACCATTCACTGTGTGTGTTATCCCTGATTGGGTGGAATCATTCATATGACTAATTTAAGAAGAATACGGTATCATTCCCAGGGGAAACAATGACAATGAACAGGAAGAGGAAAAGGTGTATATATTCATGAATATCTGTGTTTAACAGGAAAATGTTTCTTTGTATCCCAAAAATAGAAACTGGAACATATTCAACACAGCTCCAGTTCAAATCATAGCTAAATCCTGAACTTAGTGGGTGGCTTTGCACAAACATCTTTTCTTGCATCATCATCATCATCATCATCATCTATTCCCTGCCCTAAAAAATTGAAATAAAACTTAGCTCATGGGTTTTTGGGATCAAGAATGTGATAAAGTGTCCAAAGAATGTAGTAATAGGCGATCACTCGTGACCGAGTAAGATTGTCTTCCAGGATAAAATTACAAAAAGAAAATTATATAAAGAGGAAATTGTATAAAATTGTGTAGACTCTAGCGATGGGTCCGTAAGTGACTGTGGAGGCCACCACTCTAAACTAAAGCATTGCTACAATCCCGAGGGGTAGAGATGACAACCTTCAAGAGGCTCACCTGGGTGTATTCTATGTGCAACTTGTCTCACCAAGATATATCTGCAAGCAGAAATATAATTAAAAACCCCTCCTAATTGAAGAGGAAGCATGTTTATATCATCATCTTTCTCCGATGATCAAAAGAAAACATGGAACAGAAATACCGTTTACAGATCTTAGCAAGCAAGGCACAGCAGGTTGAAACTCACGTTGGGTTTTCTTTAGGGGGTGTGGAAAGAAAGGAAAGGGAAACAGTTTTGCTTAAAGGAACTTCCAGTAATAACGTATTAAGCCAACAATGCTGCTGAAACAGCCAAGACTTTCTATTACAGGCACAGCTACTGAAGTAAATAGTCTCTCGCTGATGGTTCAACCAGCTGCATCCCGAAGGCTAAAGGTGGGCTATCATACTGAATCAGGGACAGGCAGAAGGTAGATTGGGATCTACAGGGAGTTCTCAGAGTGATTTGCAGTAGATCAGCAACGGTTTCTTACTCCCAACAGTTTAGCGATAGTAGCAACACCACATTGGGCTGCTGAATTGAAGAAAGCTTGGGGAGGGGAAAATACGAGTAGATTTGTGCGAGAAAATATTTGTGTGTGAGCTCGAGTTCTGGTACTGAAACTAAATTCCATTGGGGACAGTGGGAGGTGTATGACGGAAGACTGGGCCAGCACTGGGAGGAGCATCTGCTCTTCCTAGTGCCACCCAAGTCCCCTGCAGCCCGCAGCCCTGCCATAATCTCTGAACTGAGCTCAGAGATAACTGTGGGGCTTCCCTCCAGAGGGGATTCTTCCAGGAGGCTCTGCGGGCCAGATTGGGGATCCTGGTGGGCCGGATTAGGCCCACAGACTGGGGGTTCTGCACCCCTACTGTAGAGGTTTGCAGCATGGGTGAACAGGCAGAAAGCATACCCAAAACCACCCAATTTATGCTGGGCAGTGGAGACTGGGGGCTCCAATGTCAGCGTTAGTCTGGACTTTAAAGGAGCTGTCCATTTCCCCCCCCCCATTCATTTTTGATAGCAAGTTTCAATAAATCAAAACAAAATAAAAAACTATTAAAAATAAAATAAAGTATTTCAGTTTTCTTGCATGCAATCTGAATAGCTCAGTTACGATAGATACACATGCAATGTATACTACCCCTATATATTTTCTATACAGCAAGATATACTACCATCCATAGGCAGTTATACATAGACTTCAACAAAGGCAGACCAGATATCCACTTATTTATCCATTCATAGATTGGCCTAAGGACCACCCATGGAAAAACTGAAAGCATCATTAAGTCCTCAATCCATTGTGTTATCAAAGGTGGCCATTTGTCCTTTCAGTGTTGCAATATTAGTCTTTTAGTGGTCCAAAGGGTGTGGAGAGCTGTCCATGGTGCTGAACCATATCCCCTCAAAATAGGTTCAGCGGCGCCATGGATAGCTCCTTAAAAGTTCAGACTGCAATCCAAAGTGGATACACTGCCCTACTGACATTGGGGTCACCAGCCTCCATGGATGCTGGGTGGGAGGGAGTTAAGAATGGCTATGATTGACAGATGGGGAGGCAAGCATCCAATCAGATAGAACCCCAGGGATTGCTGGATCTGGCGCATATGCAGGATGGCCATACTTAGCACCTGGATGCTCAGGGAAATGGCCTTTGGGCACGAGTGAGCACGAGGAGATATCTCTGTCCCATCCTGTCAGAGACTGTCCCTGGTATATATTCCAGGCATTGCTCAACGGGCATGGTGGCTAGATTCTCTCTGATGGGGGAGACCTTTTTAAGGGGCTTTTGTTTTCTTAGGACAACATCAGCAAAACATAAGATATGAAAGAAAAGCAAGTGGGAACCCATGATCATTTGCAGTAGATGGAGGGGAGCGGCCAGCGGGATTTTTTTTCAGGATCTGACCCATCACGTAGACAGAGGGATATAGTGGGCTTCACCAAATGAGGCATTTCCTGTGCACTTGTGATTCCTCACTCGCGGTAGTTTGTGGGTGCTTTACACGACGGCATCCTCCTCCAGGGCCTCTCCCATGCTTCCCAAGCATTTCTGTGGCCTTTTTTTTACAGCGAGGAAAGTGTAGTATTATCTGAAAATGGCGGAATGAGCCGCAATTTCAGAAGCTCGTGTATTTTCGCAATTCTGCTATACTGCAGCACCACCTTGTGGTTGTGCAATGGAACTTAGAGAAAGGCAGAGAAAGAAAGAAAGAAAGAAAGAAAGAAAGAAAGAAAACCCCAAGGGGGGGAGACACGCGTAAAGGAGCCGATCTTAATCCCGCAAAGAATCTAGAAACAGAAGCCCAGTGGAGGCTGATGGCTCCAAAGTCAGTGGGGCACTGTATCCACTCTGGGTTTTAGTCTGAACTTTAAAGGAGCTACCCCATGGTGCTGAACCCTATCCCCAAAATAGACTCAACACCATGGATAGCTCCTTAAAAATTCAGACTGCGACCCAGAGTGGATGCACTGAGTGGATGCACTGATATTGGAGCCACTAGCCTCCATTGCAGAAGCCTCAGTAAAGTGACGGGTTAAAAAGCCTCATGTAGAGAAGCCCATAAGCTAGCTTGCTGCCTCTGCCATCCCAAAACATTTGTGCAGAGAGGAATGAACCACAGTGTATGGCAGGAGGTGCACATAAAACTCGACAGAATGTGGAAATCACCACCATTATTTCTCACACAGGGTCATTTTCTCCTTCATTATGCAAGGTCTCCCGTAGCAAAAATGGGTGGCCCTGAAATGGAACCTCTCTCTCCATGCTGTGCAGAAGAACCACATGACGGATGAGCAATGCTACATGTGACAGGGTTCCATGGAAAAGTAATCATTATGAATGTGGTGTCCTTCCTTTTTCAATGGTTTTCAGTAATGTGCAAAGCCACCTAAGTACAGGATCACAGCAGAAGGATGTCATGATGCTGAGCGTTCTGAACATCAAAGTAAGACAGCGCAATAAAGAGGGCGGTATCTGATGTTTTGAAAATCATCATCCCATCATCATATAAGAAGGTGAAGACCTTCTTATTTCCCCAGGCATCTCATTCCCCCCCCCCCAATTTCTCTTTTAAATCTGGTACTGTATTTTAAATCTTTGCATTGCTGCTAGGTTCTGTTTGGTTATTATTTTTGTTTTGTAGTGTAGTTTTAAACTCTTGAGCTTTATATTGTGTTTTCTCATGTCGTATTTTATGGTTTTAATTGTTGTGAACTGCCCAGAGAGTTTCAGCTATTGGGCGCTATAGAAATGTAATAAAGAATCAAAGAATAAATAAATCCTTACCATTTATACAGACTTCAAGGGTGTTTAAAAGGGTTTTCGCATGCAGTGGGTTGGATCCAATCGGCTAGCGCTGCCTTGCATGAGAGGGACAGGGCCACGGGAGGCTGGTGACGACGCCTATGTCGGTGGGGCTCCTTATCTGTTGCAGCTTTTATCCTGAGCTTTATAGGAGATATCCATGGTGCTCCGTAGTGGGGATGGAGTACAGCACCTTGGATAGCTCCTCTAAAGCTCAGAAGAAAAGCTGCAAATGAATGAGGAGCCCCACTGACATAGGAGTCACCAGCATCCCCTGGGCATGGACAATGTCTAGACAGCCATGGGATTTTTTTGAGTCCCAGCTCCGACCTCAGAACCTTCATAGATTTTCATAGATCATAGAGTCAGGAAGGAGCCTACAAGGCTATCGAGTCCAACCCCCTGCTCAATGCAGGAAACTAGAGGAGGGGTTTCATAGATTTCATAGATCATAGAGTTGGAAGGAGCCTACAAGGCTATCGAGTCCAACCCCCTGCTCAATGCAGGAAACTAGAGGAGGGGGGGTCTCCCATTCAAGTAACAACCAGGCCTGACCCTGCTTAGCTTTCCACGCTCAGACAAGCTGAGCCAGCGTGAGCCACAGGCCTGCTGCGAGGTTGGAGCTGGGACTCCAAGCTTGGAGAGCCTTCTCCTGCCTGCCACCCCCCACCCCCGCGCAGCCAGTGTGGAAAGAACTGCACCGGCTGCTTCTCCGAGGTTGCAAATGCAACCTTGGAGATGGGGTTTTGTGGGCATTCCAGGAGGGGGCAGGGAGGGGAGGAGACAGACACCGCCAAGATACGATGTATCCCTGGTGGCGCCTTGGCCCCCTTCCTTTGTGCTCCAAGGCACAACACTTAGACAGCCAAAATCAGCTGCCTAAATGTTTTTTTGCAGGGCAGGAGGAGTACAGAAGCAACCTTCGCCTCCATGCTCCTCCTGCCCTCCATAGATAGGATGCCCGTAATCCTGCTCATTCGGAGGACCATGGGCATCCACACTGGATTGCGCCTGAAGGGAAGTTGTGCAACTGGAAAGACTTGCAGAAGGTCCCTGCACCCGATTTTGGGGGGGTCCCCCTGCCTCACCATCACGGCTCAGCCAATTTGAGGGTCTCCTGACCCTCTGTGTAGCATTTTCAGGGGGCTGTTGTGGGAAGGAGAGGGCAGAGACGTCCACTTCCATCAGCGCAGTTGACCCAGCATAAATCTGGATGCAGCCCATTACCTCATCATGCTTGCAACAAGCTTGTGAATAGCTCCTTATTATTCCCATATTGCAGATTTCAGCTGAGAGCATGGCAGAGTTTGAGTGCCATGGGAGTCCCATTTCCTCTGCCTGTTCTTTTTACTTATTTATTTTATTCCCAGGGTGTGTGTGTGTGTGTGTGTGTGTGTGTGTGTGTGTGTGTGGCATTTGGAAATCTGCCTCATGCACCAAAATCCCTTTGGTAGACCATGTCTCAGCATCATATTGAAGGCAAGCGCTCTGAATCTCGCCAAAAGGAGTTGGCAGGCTTGTCACAGTGGGCCGAATGTGATTCAGCCAGTGGGCAGAGAGACGGCCATCGAGCACCTAGAACAGCCCAGCCGAACGCCCCTCCCCAGACTGCAGAGAAGAAAGGTTTCTTTGCTGCCACTGCTGCATCATCATGGCTTAAAAAATAAATAAATCGATGTCTCACTTGGTCATCTCGAGAGCCAAGAGAGCATTGTGCACGGCCGAGTCATCTCTTCTCTCCTTTCTTTATTTGCTTCATGTTCCTTGTAAAGCAGGGAGATTTGTGCCAAGTGACTTTTATGGCCAGGAGGAGGAGGGGTAATTGGAAGCTTTGCATTTCGAGAAGAGTAAACTGGGAGGTGCTGGTTTTGATGTCATTTTTTTTAAAAAAAATAACAACTACTGGCTTTTTTTCTTTTCTTTTTTTTGCACATCCATTTTTCTTCTTCACATTTGCATGTGTAATGCTCTCTTTTGCACAAGCCAATGTTTTTATTTTTGTATGCCTGCAAAAGAGGTGAGAGCATTTTCAGAGGGCTGTCAAAATCCCGCTCCTGTATATTTCCACCCATCGCCTCCTGTTCCCACAATTCTGTTCCCAGCAGAGATTGTTCCAGAGTGGTGGAAACAATTGACATCTCTTTGGCTCCTAGAGTGAAACTGCAGGTGGTATTTTAAACCATACTCTCTAGGCAGATTTTTGTTTATTATTATTTAGTCTGAGATTAGGGGAAATGATGCATTGCAGCAAATCCAGGGAATGAAGAATGGCAACTAATGACTTTGAGAGAAAGAGAGCCTCCTCCTTGTGATATACAAAAAGTGCAAGAAGAATCTAAAACACTCTAATGGTGGGATATCCTTCCCTCGGAGGTTCCCGAAAGCCCTAGCATAGGCATCTTCTGCAAACAGTATAAGATATGTATTATTCCAGTTGGTTATTGGAAATGAAGGATAGGGAGCAGATGGGGAAGGAAGTTTAAGCAAGTTGAGATTTTATTATTATAACAAATTGTTAACTGACCCAAGCCCTTAAATGAATGAACTAATGAATAAAACAAGAAGTTAACAAAGAAATAACAGTGGGCAGTAGGTTTCATTCCACACCCAAGCTGAAGGTGTACATAGGTAGTTTTTCCTGGCATGGAGGTCACCTCACAGTAAAAAATTTCAGCAGCTTTATTTTTTCAGTCTGACTGCTCCTAAAGGCACAGAAGAAAGTCCTGGGGGGGGGGGGGAATGTTGGCCAGCCAGAAATCAAGCCATTGTGGATCCAGTGCTTCCATCGCTCTAAACCAGGGGTGGGAGACCTCAAACCCAGGTACCAAATATGGCCCTCCTGTGGACTCAGTCCAGCTCTCAGGGTGTGACACCTACCGCTCCCCCCACCTTTGGGGAAACACTTAGTAGCATGTTCATTGGTTTTTAAACCACCTTTATCTTTCATTTATACAGCTCCCCTTGCTCGAGCGATGGGCCTTCATACACAGGCCCCGCATCCAGGTCGCTATATGCCCCTCAGGTAGACTGCTTGCCTCCCACCCAGGATTGACGGAAGATGCTCAGCCTCTTACACTCAGGCTCCCATTTCCAGTCCCTCAGAGACACACCAGCAGTTGCCCAGGGCACTCCCCTCTCCCCACAAGCCGTTGGCCCCAACCGCCTCCGGCTAACTCAGGGTAACGGCCTGAATACAGTTATTTCCCTCGCTGCCACCGTCTTCTTTCTCCACCGACATCGGTCCCGAAAGGTGTGCGTGTCCCTTCCTTTAGTCACCCACTCTCACACCAAGGGTTAACAGTAAAAGGAAACAAGTTTGCTTCTACAGATGGAAACCAAAAAAAATATATACATTCAGGTGCTGCCTATCTTACAACAGTTACAATATTTCAGCTCCAGGCTGAGGTAACTGTTCTACACAGAGTTTCCTTCCAGCCTCTACTACCGATTCTGATTCTGTCACTCGATGTTTCCCACTCCCATCCCCAAACCAGAGTGAGTGTTAAACTGCCCTGCGCAGCTACCTGCCCCTTGCCAACATTTCCAAGCACTGTGATTGGCTCTGGACTCACAGCTGAGGGCCTCGCAGAACCCCAGCTGTCCGTCACACCAGGTTTCCCCAGATGACCACGCCCCCTTCCCCTGGCCCCACCCCCTTTCCCCGACCATGGATCATTTGGTAGTTTCCTGCATTATGCATGGGTTCCCCTCCCCCATCCTAAAAGGCTGAAAGTACCTCTCCTAAGGCATGACTGGCAATAAGAGCTTGAATACCAGCTACAAATGATGGTATTTTTTCTGTATTTTGGCCTCACCCCTTCTGACTTTGGCCTTGCCCCTTCAGCTTTGACCCGACCCACCACTGGAATACAGCACCTGAAAGCTTCTCCAAAATTGAATCCAGCTCTCAACCTGAAACCTGAAGAGGTACAATACCCCTGCTCTAAACCAACAACAGGGCCGGCCCTGCCATAAGGCAGAGTGAGGCAGTCGCCTCAGGCAGCAGATGCTGGGAGGCAGTGGAAAGGTGTTGGAGGAGAGAGCTATGAGCCATGTAGCTTGTCCTACTCTCCCTAAGTACCCTGCTGCCTTCAGTTGCAGTGGTGGACACTGTCCCATTGTCAGTGTTGAAGAAATATTCATCTGCGAGTCCATTTGGCTTTTGCACATGGAACAGGAGGGGGTGCCATCTTGTTCTTTGCCTCAGGCAGCTAAATGTCTCGGTCCATCCCTGACCAACTAGAACAGTTAACTTGAAGCAATGCTTGGGTGGCGAGCAGACGGGCCAGTCAGTAGAGCAATCTGGCCAGAACTGTAAGGATGAATCTGTACAAGGGTTGCCAACTTTTTACTGACCTCTGCTCCTGTGCCTTTAACTGCATTTTGATGCATAAACATTAGCAGGTGATAAGTGCTTATGTCCATGCCTTGAAAAGCTTCCTTGAGGTCAAGATAGTGTTCAAGGCATAGGAGCAAAGCAAGGCATTTGGATCGGTTGGCAACCCCAATCTATACATACTGCAAACAATACTAATGATAACAAAGGACAGCTCAGTTGAAATGATTCTCATGGACAAGTCACTTGCAACATTTTCAGGATACAGGCTTCTAAGCAGCCAATTTTCTCCTGGTACTTCCTTCATTTAAATGAGAGTTTGGTCTCATGGTTAACCTCTACATTCAATGGCTTGACTATGCATTCATGAGCATCGCACCTGTGTTTTTATTTATTTTTTAGCAACTTTTTGCTGTTATTCTGATCACTCTGCCATTGTGTTACTGCATTTGCCACCCTAAGAGAACAATAGGGAAAGGACTAAGTGACCAGGAACTAAATTATAAATCAGAATAAGAAACAGGAGGACTTCAATGTTAACTGAATGACCATTCTCAGTGGGTTCTTCTGGCACCCAATCCTCAGATTCCTTTTTGATGAGATAAAGTCCCCACGTTGCTTAGCTACCGGCTGCCATCATCTCATTTGAGTGAGTTCTAAAGTCACTCTAGGTGACTTACGGCTAGCCTGGCCAGATAGATTCACTAGAGTTGGAAGGAAGCTTGGAGGTCATCTTTATGCTACCCCCAGTATCAGAGGCAGTATGCCAGTATGGGCAGGAGGGTGCTGTTGCACTCATGTCCTGCTTGTGGGTCTCCTGTGGGCAGCTGGTTGGCCACTGTGTGAACAGAATGCTGGACTAGATGGACCCTTGGTCTGATCCAGCACGGCTCTTCTTATGTTCTTATGTTCTTAGTTTAACCCTCTGCTCAGTGCAGGATCTCCAATGCAAGATGCATCTACAGCATCCTTGACAGATGGCTGCCCAGCCTCTGCTTAAATAAATCCAAGGAAGAAGAAGCCACCACCTCCCAAGGCAGACTGTTCCGCTGTGACGCAGCTCTTACCATTAGGATGTTCCTCCTACTGCAGGGCTCTCCAACCTTGGGTCCCCAGATGTTGCTGGCCTACAGCTCCCAGCACACCCAGCCAGCATGGCTAATGGCAAGGGCTTCCTGGGAGCTGTAGTCCAGCAACATCAGGGGACCCAAGGTTGGAGAGCCCTGTCCTAATGTTTAGCCAAAATCTGCTTCCCTGCCATTTCCACCCACTAGTTCTAGTCCTGCCCTCTGGAACAGCAGAGAACACTCTGCTCCTTCTTCTGCCTGAGATCCTTTTGGATATTTGAAGACCACTTTCATGCCTCCCTTTTTAATCTTCTCTTCTCCAGGCTACGCATACCCAACCCAGCTCTTTCAACTGCTCCGCATAAGATGGGGCTTTTATGATGCCATCACCCTGCCTCATTCATGTAAGTTTATAGGGGGTGGGGATTGTCCAGAAGACATCACTTTCTATTCATAACCATTCCATGTTCTCCCGCCACTGCTTCCGTCTTTTTCCTTCCCACAGAAAATCCATTCAGGGTAGGCGGGAGACGGAATTGCTGTACAATTGCCCTCTCATTGGTAGGGCTAGGTGCCCTGCATCTGGAAGCACTCTTCTTCACATAGCACATAGTTAAACTATGGGATTCACTTCATAGACATGATAGAGGTGTACAAAATTATGCATGTGTGGAGAAAGTGGAAAGGGAGACATCTTTCTCCCTCTCTCCTAATACTAGAGCCCAAGGTCATCCCATGAAGCTGATTGGTGAGAGAGATTCAGGAGAGATAAAAAGAAGGACTTCTTCACACAGCGCGCATAGTTAAACTATGGAATTCACTCCCACAAGATGCAGTGATGGTGACCAATTTGGAGGGCTTGAAAAGGGGGGATTGGACAAATTCATGGAGGAGAAGGCTATCAGTGGCTACTAGTCCTGATTGGCTATATGCTACCTCCAGTATCAGAGGCAGTATGCCTATGTACGCCAGTTGCTGATGCTGATGCTCTCATGACCTGCTTGTGGGCTTCTCACTGGGGCATCTGGTTGGCCACTGTGGGAACAGGATGCTGGTGTGATCCATCACAGCTCATCTTCTCTGATATGCTAGAGTCCCAAGCTCGCTTCCTCCAGGTTAAGGATGTGTACTGGGAGTACTTTGCCTGAGGGCACCCAAAATCATGGGGACTGCTATTAGATTCATTGATCATGCCCCTCTACACACACATATCTAAGATCATTTGTGTGTGAGAGGGTGGGGGAGCATGTGAGATACATGTTCTCAATAGTTTGGAGATCCTTTTACAAAACAGTATGTGTGAATTTTCTTTCACCCTGTTTTTCATTCCAAGCAGCAAGTTTCTAGACCACATGGATCAAAGAGTCGGGGTTGTTTTTTAATGCAATGACAACAACATGTCGAAAAGGTTTAGAAACATGACACAGAACAAAAGGAAATCCACAGCAGTGATGAAGCTTTTGAATCTCCAGAATTCAAACCCTTGTCTCATGATTCAAAGGGTGTGAGACGATATGTTGAAGATTTAGGGTCAGCAGTAAAATCCCCCACCATTCGGTCCCTCTGATCTGAGGATTTCACTTGATGAAAAGGAACAAAAATTGCATCCACTCTCGTGGTGCCAGTTTGCTCTCTCAGCTTTCGGTTTTAATAGGAGAGTAGTAGCCAATCAGGTGAGTGCATCAAGCTGGGTATTCTTCAGCCCAATTCCCTGGGAGTCTTTTGGTCCCTGCAAGGAGGAGTCGCATCTACCACACCACTCCCTTTCTCTGCAATGACCTGCTAAAACATCCACACTCTGCAAGGCTGCGATCAGGCAGGCATGCAATGCAGGACAGACCTGAACAGTTTGGTCTTCGTCCAGGGGATGTACGGTATATATTTTTTCTGACGACTGGAGTGTGTGTCAGCAGTTCATCCCAACCTAGCTGCACTTTTCCTGCATCTCAGAAAATCACAAACCTTCCATCTTCTGCATTGGGGCTGATTCTACAACAGACTAGAGAGACTCTCTAAAAAGGACAAGAGGCTATTTCCTCTCTCTCTCTCTCTCTCTCTCTCTCTCTCTGTTATTGCTGTGCCAACATAATCTACCAAGATGTGTGACTGCTTTCATCTAGTACTTCCTAACTGGCCAGGATCTCCAGCCAGTGGTGGGCTTACTTCTTTTTTTCCTATACTTGCCTTCTATGCTGTTGCTGTTGTGTTGTTGCTGATGCTTTAAAATGCCTTTGCTAGCTGCAGATCCTCCCTCTATGAAACCACCCCTGCAGCTTCTAGGGTGTGGCTTTTGCAGCCAGATACTGCATGAATCAGATAAGGAGTTCAGAGGAGCCTGTAATATTCAGCCAGGCGAAACTTTCCCTTCACCTTCTTACATCTTGCCAAAGTCACCTTTAAAATCACCTGCAATGTGTGTCATTAAGTCCAAAAGGATGTCAGGATATCAGCTTTTTCTCTGACCGCATGCCTTCAATTTCACTTTTTGTTGTTATTATTTGTTTTTTCCCCATAGCAGTTAGGATGCTAGGAGCACTGTGCATGGCATGATTTTTAAAAAGAGCGCAAGCTGGCTTTTCTGGACAGTGACTGAAAATATGTGATATATGCTTTGAGTGGGTAGACTTCAATGTTTCTCTTGTTTAGCATCGGAGTTGATAAGCAACATGGTGAAAGTTGGAGGTATGGTCAGGTTCGGGAATACAAGCGTATGGTTTGGCAGTGGCATGAGAGAAGCCACCTTAAGCTAAGAGTTTGGGGAGTTTCAAAAAATGTCAGATTGTGTTCCCAGAATCCTCTCAAGGGAGGAATTGCTTAAAGGAGAGGTTTCAGGGTGAAAGCCTGTGTAGAAGTTTTCTAAATTCTCCTAGATTCCGAGTGGGGGGGGAATGCAGGTGCTCAGGGATGAGAGGAAGACACTCTGTGCATGCTCAGAGGTGCTCTTCTTTATTATATATTACTTTGTATGTGTTTTGTGTTTCTCTAAAGAATGGTACGGCTAAAGAAGATGATGGAGGGAGATAAGTGGGTGGAGTTAATGACAAGAGTATAAGAACATGATGAACAGAATCTGCTAGAGTTTTATTTTTCTGTTTGCACCTGGTCCAAGCAACAGTACAGAGTTGATACAGTGTTTACATGATAATCATCAGTCCAATGCGCAGTGCAAAGTATCCCTAAAAAAAAGAGAGAAAAGAATACAGCAGTGATTGGCCAATGCATTCCAAAGACAACTTCTTAAAAACAGATGTAATAGCCAAGCAGGCTGGCTGGCGGCCAGGTGTTTGATATATTGGAAATGTGTAGTGAATAGACAGAGAAGGTCAGTATCAAATTAGAGCGTCGGATAACTTAAAGCAGTATCTTTATTTCTTACAAGATCAAAGTCAACATAAAATCTTTGCTCCAAAACATGTCTCTCCTTGTAGCTGATCTTGTTTAGTAATTCTAGGCAGAAGTCATACATTCTGAAAGACCTCTGCTTGTAAAAAGCCTTGGAAAACATCTTTAAAGGGGGTATATTGAATGCATGACTTGTTATAATGTCTTCTCCCCCCCCCTTTTTTTTAACAAGTCTCTCATGGTCCTGTTTCCTAATGCAGTGGAATTTATAGGGCTAACTTTATCATCTTTTCTTCCTTATGTAAAGCAGTAACTTTACAGTTTGATAGGGTCCTGTTGACAATGCATCATTTAGCCCTCTCCTAATCCCAGGATAATATTTAGATTAGATTATCATCATCTGAATAATATTTTCCAGCTTTGTATTTTATGACATTGGTGGCCAACTGGGAACCTAAGGGCGGGATCTGGCCCCCTGACCCCCTTTCTCTTCCCCAAAGACCCTATCACATTTTGATCAAGCTGTGATTAAAGACCTCGGTCACAGTTTCACTTTTAAGCGATAGAAGTGACTAGACTCCCTGTGCATCTCGTATAAAAGTTATTGTGTGTTGCTGACTCTTCTTGCTTGTTCTGGAAATGCAGGGAGGTTTTGCCTTTCTGCCTCTCTCAGGGGATACATTGATTCCTCAGGCCAGTCAATGACCTTATTCCATCTGAGAGCATACTTGCCCCATATATGTGAGGCTCTTACTGCTAGGTAATCCCAAGATCTGCCTTCCAGACCTGGTGTCCTCCAAATGTGTTGGATTACACAACTTCCACCATCTCAAGTCACCATGGCCATGTTATAATCGAACCCACCTGGGGGCACCAGATTGGAGAAGGTTGCCCAAGGTTATTACAGAGTCTGACCATCCATGAGAAGTTTAGCTTCTTTTTTTCCACTGCTCCCTCCCTCCCTCCAAAATTAGTATTTGGGGGAACAGAATTGGCCCTCAAGGGGTACAGAAGGTGGGCCATCTCTGTGTTAGAACTCATTTTGACTGATTTCATTATCATGCGGTTACTGTGTCAGAGCATGAACATGCTGCTGAGGTTTGCATCTCGGAGGTCCTGTTCCACAAAGCCTTTGAAGCATCCATTTAATCCAGTGTCGTCCCACTAACTGGGATGAGATGGTTGGTTAGGGTTGTATCCGATCTCAGTCTAATTTCAATCCCATTAATTTCAGCAGGTCTACTCTAAGTAGGACTAATCTTGGATACAACCCATAGTCTGATGGCTTGCAATCCTATCCCCGCTTACCTGGCAGGAAGTGTAGTTCAACTCAGTGAGACTGAATTCTGAGCAACTGTGCATAGGATTGGGCTGCAAAGGTGCTGGTATAAGGCAGCGGTTGCCACCACCCTTTGCAGTCCTTTAAAATTATGCAGGGAAGGACTGTAGCTTCAGTGGCAGTGGACTTCCTTTGCATGCAGAAGGTCTCAAGTTCAATTCTCAGCATCACTGTTGAAAAGGATTTGAGGGCTGGCAATAATCCCTGCCTTGGAACATGGAGAGCAGCTGCAAAGTAGACGGCACTGACCTACCGTCAGTAGGTCTGATTTAATATAAGGCAGCTCTGTGTAGCTGGATGCCTGACTCCTAGGATGTATCTACCCTAGAGACTCAATCTGGTTTAATAGTCCTTCCTTGTCTTCAGAGACCCCTTGAAACTGTTCCTCTGTGAGGAGAAGACTAGAGGTCTTCTTTTCTTTTTCTTTCTTTTCTTTCATTTCTATACCACCCAGCAGCCAAAGGCTCTCTGGGCAGTTCACAAAAATTACAACCCAAAATTACAATGTAATAAAAACGCAATATAA
The DNA here is from genome assembly GCA_021292165.1 of Shinisaurus crocodilurus. Lineage (NCBI taxonomy): Eukaryota > Metazoa > Chordata > Lepidosauria > Squamata > Shinisauridae > Shinisaurus > Shinisaurus crocodilurus. The sequence continues at coordinate 298,883,909 of CM037876.1, forward strand.
AATCTTTAACATAACAACACTTAAAAACAATTTAAAGCGGCAAAAGAACAGTTACAATAAGATACCAAGACCTGATAAAACAACTGGCATTATCCACGGGTTTATACCAGTTTTCCAGGTGGTGCCAATGCAGTGCAAGATGTATTAGTGATGCCTCATGTCAGCTGACACAAACAGGCTGGCAAGGCCTTTATTGCAGGGGTGGACAACCCTTTTCCTGTCATGGGCCTCATTCCCTAGTGAGTAATCTGTTGGGGGCCGCAAGTCGACGGTAAGCCAGTAAAGCCAGCAGTAGGCAGGACCGGAGCCTAAAGTGGGTGGGTCACCCCTTTTCCCCTCTCCCTCTTTCTTCCTTTCATCTTCTGCAGATCAATTCTCAACACCCTCAGCAAATTACATCTTCTAGGATTCTTTGGAAGAAGCCATGACAGTTATACTGATACCAGTTTGTACTGTAGATATGGTCCAATTCAGGCTGTAGATCTCAGGCCCATGGGCCAAATGTGGCCCTCTAGATTTTCCAGATGGCCACACCCATTCCTCTGGCCCCACCTCCTCTCCCCTGACCACTGTTATTGTTTGGGGGCTTCCCTGGCGTTTGTGCATTTCCCCCCATTCTATATGGTTAAAATGCCTCTCCTAATGCTTAGTTACTGGCAGTAAGACTTTTCAGTTAAAATGTGATGGAATATGTGGAATTCTGACCCCCACCCCTTTGCCTTTGGCCCCATCCCATTTTGCTTCATCCATGCCCACCACTGGAATGCGCGCAGTTACAGGATCGGGGAATACTTGGCTCACCAATACTACCAGTGAGAAGGATCTTGGAGTTGTTGTAGATCACAAGCTGAATATGAGCCAGCAATGTGATGTGGCTGCAAAAAAGGCAAATGCTATTTTGGGCTGCATTAATAGCAGTATAGCTTCCAAATCACGAGAAGTACTAGTGCCCCTCTACTCAGCACTGGTTAGGCCTCATCTTGAGTACTGCGTCCAGTTCTGGGCACCACACTTTAAGAAGGATGTAGACAAACTGGAGAGGGTTCAGAGGAGGGCAACAAAGATGATCAGGGGACTGGAAACAAAGCCCTATGAGGAGAGACTGAAAGAACTGGGCATGTTTAGCCTTCAGAAGAGAAGACTGAGGGGAGATATGATAGCACTCTTCCAGTACTTGAAGGGTTGTCACACAGAGGAGGGCCAGGATCTCTTCTCGATCAAGGTGCAGCTGGACAGCCATCTGTCAGGGATGCTTTGACTTGGGTTTCTGCATTGAGCAGGGGGTTGGACTCGATGGCCTTATAGACCCCTTCCACCTCTGCTATTCTATGATTCTATGAAAATTGAATTTGGCCCTCAGGCTAAAAGAGGTTCAACATACCTGGTCTAATCAGTCAACATCTTCTGGACTCTTTGGGTTATGAGCCTTACCTGTTGGTAGTCATGTTTCCGAGATGAATCAGGTGTTGCAGTTCTGTAGTTGCTGGTGCCATGATTTGGACAGAATTATTATTACTGTTATTATTATTTCCTCCATCCCGCTCTTGCCATTTGCGCAACTCTGATTTGCTGTACTGTTTAAAAACAAAATGGCGTGTGTTGCTGCACACATAGAATACCTTGATTGATGATGGTTTCCCAGTGCCCAACTGCACGAATCCACTTTCATGCTGTAGTCTGCAGGCGGCAGGATGAGTGTTCATCAAGCATAAATGCAGTCCCTTTGGCTTAATTGGGCTACAGATCAGGCTCCCATCAGAGGCAGAACTTCCATGTTGCCTTAGTTAGATCACCCCAAATTTAACACTTTTTGGTGGAGTCTGTTCACACATATTCTGCTGTGGGTTATCAAGTGGAAAGGAGAAATGAAGTGATGGATATGCACATGTGAACTGGCCAATAGCCTTTTGCCAATTCATCATTCAGTTATTTCATATATGAGTGACAAAGCAAATTGTGATTGAATCTTTAATCTCTTCATGAACTCTTCCCCCCCCCCCCATAGTAACTAGCTCATATTCATTGTGATACCAAACAACCATGTTTCAACAGGGACATTGGGTTGTAGCCAATGTCAGTCTTACTTAGAGTAGACCCATTGAAATGAATGGGACTGAAGTTAGACTACGATTGGATACAGCCCTTAGACCAGGGCTCTTCAACCTTGGGTCCCCAGATGTTGCTGGACTACAGCTCCCAGAATCCCTTGCCATTAGCAATGCTGGCTGGGTATGCTGGGAGCTGTAGGCCAGCAACATCTGGAGACCCAAGGTTGGAGAGCCCTGCCTTAGACTGTGTTTTGGCTCCTGACAGAGTGATGTTAGCCTGCTCAGCAAGGGAGGTCAATTAAATTCACTTCCTTGGGGTGATTTTTCCCACCTCCCAAAACCTTCTGTTTAGCTAGGGTTGGATCCAGCTTTAGGTACGTGGCATAAGTGGATTTCCCATCAGCCAGGTGGAGCTGATGGGAAAGGGAAAGACCCTCCAAAATTGGGTGGAGGCACATTCCCCGAGCAGAGTTCTGCTCATTGAAAGTGCCTCTTCTGTATTTTCAGGGATACCCACATTCCCCCCACACCACACCCTGTCCTATTCAGCAGGGTCCCCTGACTCTCTGTGTAGCATTTTTGAGGGTCTGCTGGGGCTATCATGGGGAGGAGAAGGGGCAGGGAAGTCTGCTTCTGCCAGCCTAGTTTCACGCGCCCAAATCTGGATCCAACCCTGTATCTGTGTTTCCATTGTTTGTACAGTGATAGATGTATTGGGTAAGGAATGTACAGGACAGAAAGAAAACTCAGTCAGTATTACAGAGGACTGTAATCAAAACACCCTCTTTATTTATCACTTAAGCAGTAAACAGCATGCGATGCTTGTTTTATTACTTAATTGGGCCAAATAAGAAGGATATGTCCTTCTTGGTGGAATTATGCATTGCTGTTGCCAAGAGTTATGACTCAGTTGGGAGGTGAGCATGACTTAGCACTGATTCTAAACTGCCCAAGGAAGTGGATTGGTGTGGTGTTCCCTTAGCAGGGCATTTCACTACAAAGAAAGGTTGACTTTTAACCAGATAATCCATTCATTAATAAAGTAATTCAAATAAATAAATCTTTAAATAAATGTGCATATTATTGTCAAGATCTCCGTTTGGGTCTCTTTTTACAGATATCGAAGGAAGTGTGAGAGAACACAACAGTTTAATAAGTAAACGCTGCAATCTTACAACATTTATCTGGGATCAGGATTCCAATTATGCACATTTTATCAGGAGTAAGTCCCTTTGAACCCAATGGCACTTACTTCTGAGTAAAATATACATAGGAACAGCCTGGAAAGCTATTTTTTAGGGGAGAAGGAATCAAAATAGTGAATAATGTATATATCCTATAATCTGGTACCCAAATGTTAACAGAATGTGGAGTGGGTGGGGGGTGATGATAATAAACATACAACTTGTGGAAGTTCAAAGATCAGTAAGTGAAGTGCATATACATATTGTCTGCTACACAAAGTTATAAGGACATAAGAAGAGCCCTGCTGCATCAGACCAAAGACCTTTTAAAGTCCTAATCCAGGAGTAGGCAACCTGGCCCTTTTCCAGATGTAATTCCCATCAGCACCAGCCAGCATGGCTAATGGTCAAGGATTATATGAGTTGTAGTCCAAAAACATCTAGATCAGTGTTCTCCAACCTTGGGTCCCCAGATGTTTTTGGCCTACAACTCCCAGCATGCCCCAGCCAGGAGCCATGCTGGGAGTTGTAGACCAAAAACATCTGGGGACCCAAGGTTGGAGAACACTGATCTAGAGGGTTCTGGGTTGCCTCTGCCTACCATTAACAGTCCACCTTCTCCCATAAGAACCTACCCATCAATTTAAGATCTGCAACTCTGGCTTCCCACCACCATCAGAAATTAGACAAGTGGCTACTGGGGCAAGGACCTTCTCTGTTGTACCAGCCTGACGCTGGAACTTTCTTTTAAGCACCTGACCAAGACTCTTCTATTTTCCTCAGCATTTAATTGGCATCATGGCTTGTGCTGTGGTGTAGCTAAGGTTGGAACTTGGGACTGAGGTCCAGGGCTCTGTAGGCCAGGGTGGGTCCAAGTGACCACTCAGAGAGCAGCAGGTGATGAGGCAGTGGAAAACAGGCCCAGCACCTGGGATGGCATGGTTGTGCCAAGGCCCACCAGAGCTGATGCTGCTTATTATAGTATCATAAGAACATAAGAAAAGCCATGCTGGATCAGACCAAAGGGCCATCTAGTCCAGCATTCTGTTCACACAGTGGCCAACTGCTGCCCACAGGAAACCCATAAGCAGGACATGAGTGCAATAGCAGCCTCATACCCATGTTCCCCAACAACTGGATTGCATAGACATACTGCCTCTGATACTGGAGGAAGCATATAGTCAGTCAGGCCTAGTAGCCATTGATAGCCTTCTCCTCCATGAATTTGTCCAATCCCCTTTTAAGGCCCTCCAAATTGGTGGCCATCACTAGCATCCTTTCTTTCTTCTAAGTTTTAAAAAGCATTTTATAATCAGGGGCTGGCTGGCTGGGCATGTACATGGGTACAGATGCTGATTTTATTTTATTTTCCCCCTTTAAAATTTGCATATTAACATGTTCTAGGACAAAATGGTGCTTATTCCTGAGTAAATGTGTTTAGCTAGCATCAGGGCAGCAGAAGCCAACTCCATTATATTCATGATAGTGTTATGATTTAAGAGAGTTTAAAATGCAGAACTGCACATGTTCAGAATACTTTTCTTTTCAATCAGGGTTGGAAAACAGTTATTTTAAAAAAAATATTTGTTTCCTCTAACATATCGGGAATGTAGAAGCATGGAATGGCAGGTGGGTGGTGGGTGGAGAGAAATGTTAGCTGTGTAGCAGTAATACATGTAAGCTGTAACCCTATGCAAGTTTGGACAGAAAAAGGCCTACAACTCTATGGAGCATGCTGGGAGTTGTAGGCCTTTTCTCTGTCTAAACCAGGGCTCTCCAACCTTGGGTCCCCAGATGTTGCTGGACTACAGCTCCCAGAATCCCTTGCCATTAGCCATGCTGGCTGGGTATGCTGGGAGCTGTAGGCCAGCAACATCTGGGGACCCAAGGTTGGAGAGCCCTGTTCTAAACTTACATAGGATTGCTCCCACAGCCATTTAAAGGGCTCCCCCACCATAAGGATATTCCAACCAGTGTCTGAAATTACTTAACTACACCACTGGGTAGCCACTGAGCTGACAAAGCCACTGAGCTAATGAAACTCAGCAAGATCTGCCGCTTTGGAGAATGTCCCCAATTAGAGACAGGAGGACTTGTGTGAGTACAGACAAGGGGTTACAGGAGCAGCTGCTTTCTGACAGAGACTTATGCCTGGAAAAGACACTCCACATCTGCAGGGTAGCTGAAACAGTGAAGGTACAGGCCCAAAAATTGAATGGGCCCAGGGTGTGGTTCATATGCTGAACCAAAAGGAATATATAGCCAAAGAAAGTTGACTCAGACTATGAGATCTTCTGCTATAAACGCAACTGTTAAAAGGGAGTAGATTTCATAGATTTCATATCATCGAGTTGGAAGGGGCCCACAAGGCCATCGAGTCCAACCCCATGCTCAATGCAGGAAACTAGAGGAGGGGTTTCCCATCCAAGTAATAACCAGGCCTGACCCTGCTTAGCTTTCCACACTCAGACAAGCTGAGCCAGCGTGAGCCACAGGCCTGGGAAAGTAAAGTTGTTGGTATGGAATGCAACAGTATTAGTATGCTACATTTGAACAATTTGTCATAATTGTGGTTTTAATTTGCACAATGCTACAGTTCACTCAAACAAGAAAACTCTGAATTGCATGCAGTTGAACATTATCTGGAGTAGGACTGTATGTAGACATGGTGGATTCAATTAGAATTGAAGGGGATCGGATGCCAACAATGGAGTTGCATGGAACAATAGTTGCCTTTAAATTGGACACTGGTTTAATATTTTGCCAGTTCCAGAATATAAACAATTAACAGTGAACTCAAAATTATAGCCAACCCATATCAAAAGGTAAGTGGTTATTCAGAAACAAATACTATTCCAGCTGAAGTGAAGCGCATTGCTAACATGAGAGCCAGTGTGGCGTAGTGTTGAGAGTGTTGGCCTGGGACTCGGGAGATCCGGGTTCTAGTCCCCGCTCAGCCATGAAACCCACTGGGTGACTTTGGGCCAGTCACTGACTCTCACCCTAACCTACCTCACAGGGTTGTTGTGAGGATCAAATGGAGAGGAGGAGGAGGAGGAGGAGGGGTTCCTTGCAGGAAAAAAGGTGGGGTATAAATATAATAAATAAATAAATAAATAACATTAAGTATAAAAATGAGATATACAAATTTCCATTCATGGGAGCATCAAAGAAGGTGACACCAATTACAGGCCTATGTGCTTGTGAAAAGTTTTACCTGTTCCAACGAGTTCTTGCAGAGGAAGAATAAGCGGATGCGGGATACAGGAGCCAAATTTTAGAATCTCTCAGCTCGTGTAAAAGATCAGGTAGCTTACAATCCAGAGAACAAAGTGGAACTTATCAGTTATTCATCCTGAAGAAAGGTGCCAATTCCTATAATTGGTGACACAAACTCAAGGCAGAACTGGCATGGATGAAAGTTTTACAAGTCATACAAAGGAGGTGAGCTTTCAGGTTGGTTTGGAGAAAAATAATGGTAAGTGTTTGGACCCTGGGAACCTCACCAAAGCTATATATAAAAGAAGAAGATTTCAAACTAACAACTCGAGAAGAAACCATGACCCAATTTGCCAACACCAAATAATTCATCAAGTTGAACATTCCCTTGGGATTTTGTAAGCTAAAGTTAACAGAGGAAAAGGTCTAAATTATGTAGCTTGAATCCTCCACGTAGAAGATACAGCTCTGCAGCTCCCTTTCAGCATACCTTCAGCTCACAAAATGTGCCACAAAACCATACACGTGCATTCTGAGCAAACTGATGGTGTGAACACACTTATAGATGATATTATCTAGGGATTCACCAAAGAAGAACAAGAAGAAGAAGAAAAAAAGAACATGATCACAGGTGCTGGGGGCAACCAGAGCTGCGTATCTAAAACTGAACAGTCAAAAATTTGTTTGGGGTTCCTGAGTTAAACCTAAAAGGCTGTTAAAATGATGCCATTGCCCCCAGTTGAATACAGATGTTCAGCAGATCCTGGGAAAGTAACTACCTGGGGAAATGTATACCAAACCTGCACACAAAAGCAGCCCCACATAGGACATTTCTTGAAAGTAAAAAATGAATGGTACTGAAATGTGCAACCAGAAGAATTGGGGATTGCTATTAAACAACAGCTGTCTCAAGAGCTGGAATTAAAGTTTTGTGCTCCAGGTAGGCCCATCCAAATTTTAGCTGATGGATCACAGCCTGGGTTAAGAGCAGTAACTCTTCAGAGATGAGGCGACTGCTGGCAATCAGTGGCTTATGTGTCTCAGTAAATGGCCAATGCAGAATACGCACTAATTGAAAAAGAATTGCTGGGACTCTTGTTTGTGTCTGAGCACTTTTATCAATATATATTTATGGCCAGATGGCAGATAGTGCAGGTGGAAACAGACCACAAGCCTCTCAGAGCAATGGCTGAATGACTGTACCTTATGGATTCCAAGAATGACTACTCACCATCATTTTGTCATGTACATACCAGGGAGACTGACTCCCGATGCTCTTCCCAGAGCTATAAACCCTCCCTTGAAAGTGGAAAAGGCCTCTGCGCTTGGGGTGGACACTTCTGCATTGCCAAAAATGAGGAAACGCATCATCAAAAATAGATTTACACACAGATTTGCACAGTTTGCATATGCCAATTTATATGCAGAGATGCCAATTTAGAAACCAGTAGTAAAATTTAAATAGAAATGCAATACAGCTCACCTTAGTGGGAGAGACTGGGTCCAGGAGATTTTTGTTCCTGCTGCTGTTTGCTGTCCAGGTGCTGACTGCTGGTGGGCAACTTCAAGGCCCCTGCTCTCCCTTCTGAAGGAGAAGAGTTCCGAAGCCCGGGTGCAAGGGTAGAAAAGGCCCCTGAACCTTCTACCTACCCACCAAATCTCCGAAGATGGGGAGGAGGACATAGGGTGGCCATTTAGGCATCCCAAAAAAGGAGACAAAAGACAATGCAGATTTGCATAACATTTGCATATGTAAATTTATATGCACACAGATGCACGTTTAGAAATCATTTCTATAGTTTAAATAGAAATATGTCTCAGCGTAGTGGGAAAGACTGTGACCAGGTGGGCAACTTCAAGGCTGACCTCTGCTCTCTCTTCTCGTGGTTCTTTATCTTTTCAACTGGACTTGGATCAGACAGCTCCTCAGATAAAGGATTCCTTCAAATAGAGGGCTGTCCTCTGGCAGCCCATCTGATATGGGACTGTCTTCTGTAAAGCAGGACACATGGCCACTGTATCGCCGCTTAACGCACAGGTGTATGTGGACTGACTTGTGGTCAAATGCCTCCCTATAGCAGACAAAAGAATGGAGCAAGTCCGTGCAAACAGAAAAGGAAGGTTAATTGAGAGTTCAAAAGAATGTTGTCATTTAGGGATTGCCGTTAGGGATGGATAAGAAATTGGTTTCAGTTCATTTTTGACCAGAATTTACCTAATTTGCATCTCCCAGAACCAAACGTGGACCTAATCTGAGGCCCGAAGTCCATACATTTCCAAGCTTGAAATGTGATTTGTACCGCATCAAAAATGCATTTGAAAAATGTGTACATTTGGGGGGAAATGTGCATGAAAAAATGTGTACATTTGAAAAAATGTGTATTTTCACAAATACACCTTAGTCAAAGGGAGAAAAATCTGCACAAAAATCTGCACAAGTTTTCATCCAGAGAACAACAACGAAGCTCACAATCCAATATGGACGCAAGTCAGCATGAGTTTTGAGGTGGAAATTGCAGAGCCCTGATGAACTCAAGTTTTGCTGATTTGCACATCCTTGCAGAAGACAAAAGGTAGTTGTGATCTCTGTGTAAGAGACAACTAAAGCAACAGGCTTGAACTCTCATAATGTGATAATTTTCAACGACAATAAAACCGTGATGGCAAGGAGCCTCCAAAGTGCCCCAACAGTTGAGTTGATTTCCAGGGCATTGTGGGAGGGGTATGTGGCCACCAAGTTTTTGTGCCTGCAGCCATTTCCCCCCGCAATGCCCTGGAAGTTGATTCAACTTCCAAAGCATCCCAAAAATAAAGATGGCAGCCTTTTGGGTCCAGAAGGATTGTTTGGGGGAGGAGATTAAGAGGACCCAGGATAGGTGGTACCTGGGCCACTGGCAGTTGTCCAAAGATTCAGCCTACCTTTGCCAGGCCTGCACTGCACCCAGATCACAAAGGATCATACCCACGCTTTTTTGAAGCGCACCTAACATTTTTTTTAAGCATACACCCAAAAATGTAACAAAATATGACAAGTCTGTTGTTTTTTAAAACAAAAAACAAAATATGACAAGTCTGTGCATCATCCAGGCGTGTTTGTCAGAACACCTGGAGGCAAACCCAGCTGTGTTGTTTGCATTGAGTAAAACGGTCGACCGCCGCAACCTCTAGTAAAAATATTGCCTGTCTCCAGCCTTAATGCAAAGCGACCAATGGCCGGTCACCTTCACATCCTCTATCATATAAATCAGAAGTGATGGCAGATAGGCTGAGCAATCTGGGAAGATTTCCAAACTTGTTCCTTTAAAATAAAAACAGAGAGAGGTCTTTTAAACAGACCTTGGCAGTGGTGTGTGAGCAACACCGCAGATGTGCTCTGAATGAGGATTAGATTAAGCTAGAGGACAGGTAGGGAGCAAAATCTGGCAGAGATAAGGCTGGTTTCATTTACACAGCTGGGTTTTTTAATACATTTTTGGCCTAGGATTGAACTTAGTTGTGAAAAAATAGGAGATAATATCTATGGGTGGGAACCCCAACAGATCTACAAATTTAACCTGCAAGGAAAGCCCTGTGCAAACAATACTCAACGGCTGGAATGAGTGAGCGGGATTGCAATAGCTAGTCCTGCCCCCAAACTCTGTGCACTGATTGTGCCTTGTGCTGCTTCCCCATAGGCTCTGTACACATGATCAGGGTAGGCACAGCTGAGAAATTTGTTTGGTTCACATTTCAATGTAAATGTACCTTCCCGAACCTGACCATGAACTGGAATGCAGTTAGACCTCAAAATCCATACTTTTCCGAAGTTTGCAATGCAGTTCGCAAAAAAGGGAAATGCATACAAAAGTGCATGCATTTGAAAAAATGTGCACAAAAAGTGTATGTTTGAAACAGCATATATTTGAGGAAATATGCATAAAAATGCATTATTCAATGGAAAAAATGATTGTATACTTGCACACATTTGAAGAAGCATGCACACAAAAGTGCATACATCTGAGTGAAAAGATGCATACAAAATGTGCATATATTTTGAAAAATATGCATGATTTTTTTTAATGCAGACTAAAAATTGTAATCCAATGCAGAAACAAGGGGGAACAAAGTTAGCAGTGAAAAATGAGAATTGGAGTGAAATCAAGTTTGACAGATTTGGCCATCCCTAGATCTGAAACCCTGTATGCAAGGCATTCTTTATTTATTACATTTCTATACCATCCATTAGCTAAAGCTTTCTGGGTGGTTTATAAGACAAAGCTTAAAACCATAAAATACAATAACATAGTAAAACATAATATAAAACCATAAGCTTAAAACAGGAAGGAACCAAAGTAGTAACCGAGATAAAGCCAGCAACAGTGCAAAGATCTAAAAATGCAACACAGTTTTTAAAACTGAAGGGCTAAGAAGCCAGAAAAATAAAAAGGTCTTCACCTGGTGCTGAAAAGACCACAATGTAGGTGCCAGGTGAGCTTCTCTGTGGAGGTGATTCCACAACCAGGATGACACCACTGAAAAGGCACTTTCCTTAGTAGCCATCTGCCTCATCTCATTTAGCAGGAGCACCCAGAGAAGGACCTCTGAGGATGATCTTAGGGTCTGGGAAAGTATATATGGAAGGAGACAATCTTTCAGGTAACCTGGCCGAAGCCACATAGGGCTTTGTAAGTTAATACCAGCACTTTGAATTTGGCCCAGAAATGGACCAGCAGTCAGTGCAAATCATAAAGCACTGGCATAACACAGTGCCCTATTTTAGACCAGCTGAAGTTTCTGGACTGTTTTCAAAGGCAGCCCTACATATAATGCATTGTAGTAATTCAAAAGAGAGGTTACCAGAGCCTGGATCAGGCCTGTGGCTCACGCTGGCTCAGCTTGTCTGAGCATGGAAAGCTAAACAGGGTCAGGCCTGGTTATTACTTGGATGGGAGACCCCTCCTCTAGTTTCCTGCATTGAGCAGGATAGCCTTGTAGGCTCCTTCCAACTCTATGATCTATGAGATCTATGGATAACTGTAGCTAGGCTATTAAGGGCCCCAACAGCTATCTTTGTTTAAAACATGCTGAAGCTGAACCCTGACAAGACCGAGGTACTTCTGGTGGGGGACAAGGGGAGGCTAGGGGATGTTGACCTGGTGCTGAATGGGGTGCATCTACCCCTAAAGCACCAGGTCCGCAGCTTGGGGGTCATTCTAGACTCCCAGCTGTCCATGGAGGTTCAGGTGGCAGCTGTGAGCCAGGCGGCGCTGTATCAACTCCATCTGATCCGGCGGCTGCGCTCCTACCTTCCTAATCACCTGCTCCCATCAGTGGTTCATGCCTTGGTCTCCTCTCACCTAGACTACTGTAATGCGCTCTACATGGGGTTACCCTTGAAGACGGTTCGGAAGCTACAGCTGGTACAGAACGCGGCGGCTCGACTGGTTAAAGGCAGCTGCCGGTGGGATCACATCACTCCAGTGCTCAAAGAGTTGCACTGGCTACCAGTTGTTTGCCGAGCTGAATTCAAGGTGTTGGTTTTGACCTTTAAAACCCTATATGGCTCTGGTCCAGTTTATCTCAAGGAACATCTCCAGCAACACCAAGTAGGCCGCTCTATTCACACAGTGGCCAACCAGCTGCCCACGGGAAACCCACAAGCAGGACATGAGTGCAACAGCACCCTCCCGCCCATGTTTCCCCAAAACTGGCGTACTTAGGTATCCTACCTCTGATACTGGAGGTAGCATATAGTGTATCAGAATGAAGTGGAAGAATGCACCACTTTACACTGAGGGTGGAAGTTATCACTTCTGGATACTCCCTGCCCCATAAACAAAACAATAAACATGCTTCCCTGTAAATCAGTGTTCTCCAACCTTGGGTCAGCAGATGTTTTTGGCCTACAACTCCCAGCATGCCCCAGCCATGGGAGTTCTAGGCCAGAAACATCTGGGGACCCAAGGTTGGAGAACACTGCTGTAAATAGAAAAATGGCAGGGATTTCATAGAGTTCATAGATTATAGAGTTGGAAGGAGCCTACAAGGCTGTCGAGTCCAACCCCCTGCCAAAGAGTCTAGCTTTTTGCCACCTGTGCTGGTCTTCTATTTGCAAAGAGGGTGGGTTTTTTTAATATTAAGGGAGGATTCAAAAATGAGATTCTCCATCTTCAGCCTGAAGCGGTGTGATCCATTCCACTACCTCAACATGTTACTTACCACTTCATTCTGCTGCATGTCTCAGCCTTGGAGAGCTCTCTGGTGATGGATGATTCACCGAGCCAGCGAACGTGAGGCCCTTGGAACACCTGAAGTGCTCCATTATGAAATGCTAATTCGTATGATTATTAATAATAAATATTTTAAGTGCCTAAAATAGCTAGGCAATGTACTGAGATAAGATAACGTCAAATAAAGACAGACAAAAGAGTGAAGCGGGGGAAAGCATAATCAAAAAGAAGCAGAAGGAACTGAGCACAAGCTCTAAAAGCATCACTTACGGAAAGGGAGAGGTTTTTTTTAAAGAGTTTCCATATACAAGGGGCCAAGAAGAATCCAAGCAGTATCAGAAGGAGGGATTGGCAGCGATAGGGAGCAGCAATGGAGAAAAACCACGTACGCAGGAGGGAAAGGGGAAAACGTAGGGTAGAAACATTCAGGGGACAATGGCCCTGATCGTACTTCCAGTAGAGTCAGTATTTGTACTTTTGATCCACCAAAACAGAATGGGACCTCTCTGACCGATGCATGACTGATTTAAGGTCTGTTCTTCCCATTGTGTCAGGGAACTATTTTCCTGATGTACTATTTAGGTGTTTCCCATTCTGCACCTTGTGAAGTTTAATTTAGGACTAAGGATAAACTGAAAGCTGTTATGTAACTCCCCTGGGATGACTGCCAATTGTTATTGTTCTTTCCACTGAAACACAAGGGCCAGGAGAACGCAGAGGTAAGAGGAGCAATCTTGCTTATTAACCTGCAACGTTATTTCTGTAGCAAGCTGATGAATCAAACCATTCTTGATTGAGGATTTGCTGTGGTGTAATTTGGGAGAGAACGAGCTTCAGAGAATAAAGATGAAGTTGTGGTTGCAAGAATATGTCAACACAAGTGCACACATTGCTATCAGTGATGAGTGAACTCTCATCAGCTCCGTTTGGAATTGGCTTGGTAATTTACGAGCTTTCTTTATTAATGTTCTGGAGGAGGGGGGAAATTATCTATTTCCAATGACATAGTGTCTCTCTCAGCTCATAAAGTTGGTGCATACAGACTGATGTTGCCTTCTGAGAACTCTAGTTTCCCTCTCCAGTTAGGGTAGAAAGCTGCTGGGAAATTTAACTACCCCCCACTGTCCCTCCCAAAATAAATACTCACCAAAAACAAGATACAAAATTCACCAAACAGTATTCACCAAACAAAAGGCTGCTTGGCTTTGATGGCCAAATCATGTAGTTCACACAGCAACCAGTGAGAGTAGCCTTCCCAAACCTGGTGCCATCCGGATGGGTTGGTCTGCGGTGACCATCATTCCCAGCCAGCATGGCCCTTGCAGTCCCAAACATCTGGAAGGCACCAGATTGGGAAAGGCAGGCTTAGTAAGAATTTCAGCAAGAACCCATGGAAGAGAACCCATGGTTTGTTGTTGTGCTGTGAACTGTGGTTGTTCACCATGGCTTGTTATCTCAGCAGGGTTCAGACAACGCGATAACCCACGTTTCAACAACAACCCATGCTAAATCAATACTGAACCCTTGACTGTGGGTTATCGTGTTGTTTGAAGTTGAACCCAGTCTATTTGTTCATCTAGCCAAGTATTGTCCATTCTGACCGGCAGTGGCTCTCCAGGGTCGCAGACACAGACAGGAGTTCTTCTCCTTACCTGCTATCTGACCCTTTGGGTTAGAGATGCCAGGGATTGAACCTGGGACCTTCTGTATGGAAACCGTGTGCTTTGCTATTGGACTATGGACTCTTCCTTAATTATGAAGACCCGCGACATCACTATGAGTGACGCTGGAGTATCGTGGTGATGCTTTCAGTAATTCCCATAACTGCATGCATGTATGACTGAGTGCATGTTCTTCAAATAAGTCATATCCATCATTTGCTCCCCAAAGAACCCAAGAGTTGCACTTGGCAAGCCTCATCCTGGGTATCCACCTCCGGAAATTCCGTCTGGGATGGACACTGAAGTAGCACTACGTGCATGTATGCATGTGTATGTATATCTGTATATATGAATGTGTGTGTAGATAGATGACAAGACAGGCAGACAGACACATGCACACACATGCATGCATGCACGCACGCACGCGCACGCGCACACACACACACACACACACACACCAGAGTAAAAAAAATAGAAATAGTCTAAATATTCATTTTTACTATCCTTGCATATATTGCTAGGGATTCTTGTAATATAAGACAACTCCATCCTCCATTCAGCTGCTATGGCTCCTCGTCATTGCTACCACTTGTTGCTTGCTAGGCAGGCAGAGAGCCAGTGAGCAAAATAGGCCGTGGCATCTCCTGCTCCTCCTTCTCACCATCACCACCGTTCCCTGGCCCAGAGTGAGAGAGGCAGGTGAACACAGCAGGTAAAAAAGGAGGAGCAAGTCCCAGGGAGCTCTTGTCAATGGGCCCCCTCTGGGGCGTGAAAAACCATTATTTGATCTTTGATGAGCTGTTAATTGGACTAACTTAATAAGATCCCAAACTTTATTAAGCCACTCAGACATTTGTTGGTTTGGCTAATGTTTTCCTGTGCTTTGCAGTTAATATTTCTAGCTGCAGTAAGTAAATATAATGATGGAGGGTGGATATTTATAGAAATGAAACCTTTAATACAATCCGCAAGCATAACTTACGGGCAAATTACAGGATATCATAGAAAAATGTGGTCGGTGTTACATGTTTCACATGTGGTCGGTGTTACATTTTTATTATGAGTTATGTATTTATTCATTTACTTATTTACTTGAAATAGCAGCCATGTACCGGTTTAAGACTTTCCTCTACTCCCGGGCATTTGATGGCATATTATGGGGCTTTTTAATTTTTACTGGGTTCTGGTATTTTATTGCTATTTTTTAGTTGTTTCAAATTGTTTCAATATTTTTTTTTAAATTAAAGGTTTTATACTATGTTTTATTATGCTTTATTTTAGAATTCTGATTTTTGTAAACCACTCAGGGAGCTTCGGCTATTGGGCAGTATAGAAATGTAAGAAATGAATGAATGTATATTGTAATTAGGCCCTTAAATTCTAAACTAGTTGTTGGAATTCTTTGCTTAGAGTATCTATTACTATGGTCCAGAATATCTTAATTTTAGAACAAAGCCAACATAAATGGAGCAGAGTGGGGAGAGAGAGATCACCCTTGTTGTTTATTACAGTGGCTGGGATCCTGAGTTTGCTCCCACTGGTGGGTGCATCCCCTGAGTGCAGTCCCACCAACAGAAGAAGGGAGGTGACTTTCACCAATTCCCCCTTCCCACTGCAGTAGAATCATAGAATCTTCATAGAAAAGTAGAGTTGGAAGGGGCCTACCAGGCCATCGAGTCCAACCCCCTGCTCAATGCAGGAATCCAGGTCAAAGCATCCCTGACAGATGGCCGTCCAGCCGCACCTTGAATGCCTCCAGAGTGGGAGAGCCCACCACCTCCCTAGGTCGTTGGTTCCATTGTCTTATTGCTCTGACAGTCAGGAAATTTTTCCTGATGTTTAGGTGGAATCTGGCTTCCTGTAACTTGAGCCCATTATTCCGTGTCCTGCAATCTGGGATGATCGAGAAGAGATCCTTGCCCTCCTCTGTGTGACAGCCCTTCAAGTACTGGAAGAGTGCGATCATATTAAGTACTTTGTGCCCTGCAAAATCTGCTCCAGAGGGTCGGGGAACCCCCTGGAACAGAGTGGGAGGGGGTTGTGCATGGAGAGGGGGAAACTGGTGGAAATTGTTTCCTCCCCCCCCCCCCCCGCTTCCACCAGCGGGTTCCTCTGCTGGATCTTGGTCCTGTCCTAGAACAGAAGGAGCCCTTCCATTCACAGAAGCCTAATTAGGATTGCATTTGCCCATTCCTGAATTTCATATTTTAACCATCTTCCAGGGAGAAAGTTCCATTGAAAGGCCGCTTTATAAGAATTGTCTTCTCAAGGAAAAATAAAATAAAATAAAAGGCATTTCCATGGGACAGCAAGTATTCCCGCAGAGAGCGGGCTATGTGCACGTTGCACAATTCTATGGAAAGACAGAAACGCTGCAGAATGTGGCATTGTCTGTAAAATTAAGCATCCTTTGAATCAGGAGTGTTGAACCTCTTTCGGCCCGAGGGCAGAATTCCATTTTGGACAAGCCCTCGGGGGCCGCATTCCAGTGGCAGGAGGGGGCAAAGGCAAAAGGGATGGGCCAAAATCCCCCAAATACCAGCCTATTTTAGCTTTAGGCTCTTACTGCCGGTAACTAAGCCTTAGGAGAGGCAGTTCGGCTGGTTGGAATATTGGGGGGGGGGGGAACTGCACAAAAGCCAAGAAACCATCAAACTCTTGGTGGTCCAGGGAAAGGGGTGTGACCACCCAGGGAACTCCAGGAGGGCCGGATTGGGCCCCCCGGGACTAAGGTTCTGCAGCCCCATTTTAAATCTCAGCTTTCGTTTATTCTTTTATGTAAACAAAACAAAACAAAAACTTTCTAGGATATTTGTTGTGAGCAAAGTCTGGTGAACCTCAGCAGCCAAAGGACTTGCCTGCTAAGCTCCCTAGTGGTTAGGGGCAGAAACGCCAGCAACCTGTTTTGTTTCTTGTTTCCCCACCACACCCAACAGACCAGCAGAGTTATGTAAAGGAGTAAAAACTATGGAATATGTCCAAATCAAAGACATCATGCATTTTTTAAAAAAATAATAAATTATAAGTCGCAGAATCCAGTTTTCGTTGTTGCAGAATTTGAGCGAACTTGGTGCTTATTTCTGTGAGTGCAGAGCAAATACAGCTCTAGCTACGGGACTCCCATTCTGTGTCATTTTAGCCGTTGCCCCCTCTTGAGAAACACACCTAGTGAGTAATCTAATGAATAATCCATTAGATATCACCATGCTGCCATGGCACACACTCAGCATGGGACGATGTACCATTTTTAAGATGGGTGTGACATTCTCCTACTCTCAGTATATGTGTGCTAGTTTCTGCTTTAGGGACTGGGTGAAGCAAGGGCAGATCGTGATATCAACACTCGCAAAATAACGACGTTAGAGCAGCCTTCCCCAACCTGGCGCCGTCCAGATGTTTTGGGACTACAGCTCCCAAAATTCCTGACCGTTGGCCATGGTGGCTGGGGCTGATGGGAGAAGAAGCTCAAAATATTTCGAGGTGGGCAACAGGTTCGGGGAAGGCTGATGTGTCGCATCTATCAAGAGAGGCACAAATTGGGCCAGATTTTCAGCTGCTGGAAAATGAGTAGAGACAAAAGTCTGTAGCACTTAACTGTCAGCAGGACTCCCCCGGTGACAGAGGGATCCTCCTGATACCTACCATGCGGAACCATCTTAGAGCACGGGGTCCACCCAGCATGCAACACAGATTTCATACCATGAAACACATTTCCCCCCTCCCTCTCTCATAATACTAGAACCCAGTGGAGTCATCCCACAAAGCTGATTGGTGGGGGATTCAAGAGAGATAAAAGGAAGTACTACTTTACACAGAGCATAGTTAAACTATGGAATTCACTGCCACAAGATGTAGAGATGGCCACCAATCTGTATGGCTTTAAAAGGGGATTGGACAAATTCATGGAGGAGGAGGGGGGGGGAGGCTATGAATGGCTACTAGTCCTGATGGCTATATGCTACCTCCAGTATCAGAGGCAGTATGCCTACATATACCAGGTGCTGGGGAACATGGGCGGGAGGGTGCTGTTGTACTCATGTCCTACTTGTGGGTTTCCCATTGAGGCAGCTGGTTGGCCACTGTGTGAACAGAATGCTGGACTAGATGTACCCTTGGTCTGATCCAGCATGGCTCTTCTTATGTTCTTATTTCCACAGACCCCTTGCATCTTTGGACAGCCCTACTGGATCAGTCCAAAGTTCCATGAAGTCCAGTATCTTGCTTCCCACACTGGCCAAGCACATTTCTCCAGGAAGCCCCCAAGCATGGCATGAAGGCAATAGCTTTCCCCCACTGTTGCTCCCCAACATCTGCCGAGCTCCTGACTATTGAGGTTCTATATAACCATCATGACGGGAAGGTGGTATATGGTTACTACGGCCAGGATGACATGGCTTTTTTCAGCCATTGTATATCCCATCCAGATGTTGTAGACTTCAGCTCTCATCCACCCCGCCAACATGGCCGATGGTCAGGAATGCCAGGCCTTGTGGTCTAAAGCATATGGAGAACCCCAGACTGGGGAAGGCTGGTGTATTAGAAGGTTCCCAACCAGAGGTATATATCTTGAGCCATCTGCTTTCAGGCCAAAGCAGATGGCTTTTTGACCTGTGGGCCAAATGTGACCCACCTGCGTGCCACTGCCAAATATGGACCCCCTTACCCCTTACCACCAATTGTATGGTGGTTTTCTAGCTTTGCCATAGTTTTTTTTTTCCTATTCTAAAAGGTTGAAATGCCTCTCCTAAGGTTTCGTTCATGACAGCAAGAGCTTTAAGCTGAAACAGACTGGTATTTTGACCCTGCTCCTTTGGCCTCACCCACCACTGGAATGCAGCCCTCAAGAATTTCTCTGAAACTGAATTCAATCCTCAGGCTGAAAGAGGTACAACAGCCAGGGGAGGTGCTATGTCCCAAAAAGATCCGGGGCTCAGGCCCACAGGACAACAACAACAAAAAAATGCACAAATTTGTGTATGCTAACTTACATATGCTCTAAACTCTCTGTGTGTGTGTCTGTAAAGGACCCTGCCTCCTAAGGGCACCCCTATTTGTAAAAAAGGATGCATGGACAGGGGAAAGGAGGGCATTTGATTTCAGAAAAAAAACCTCAGGCAGAAAGATTCAAGGGGGGGCAGCAGGAGGGGAAGCACATGTGAGCAAAAAGCCAGCTAGTCCCGGGGGGATCAGATGCAACAGAGTTCCTCAGGGACCCTGTACCTTTATTTCAGCAAGTGCCCATGGACAGTAGGGTGGTGGGGCAGATGGCCTCCCAGAGATTCAGGGCTCCAAATGAAAGTTTCGGGGCTCCAGCCCAGGTGCGCCACCCCCTAACACAGCCTCTGTCAACAACCCTGGCTTTAGATTCTTCATCCTATGCCCAAAAGGTTGCACAGAGTAGGTAGGCAAGACTCACATAATTATGGGTTCATTTCATTAAATCCTGCCCGAGGTCCTGAAAAGAACAATGGATGGTGTTATTCAGTTTCTTAAACCTCACCATCCTGGAAGATCACATCTACACACACCCACAGAAAGAATGCAGGTGCTCCTTCTTTAATCATGGTTTGTGCCAACAGACAAAAGGCATCAGCAGTGCAATCCTATACATGTTTACTCAGAAGTAAGTCCCATTGAGTGCAATGGGATTTATTCCCATGTAAGTGTGCATAGCATTGCAGCCGAAGGCAAGGAGCGTGGGAGGAGTGTTAGCATGTTCTCTTCTTTATAACCCCCAGACTGCCCCGTATGTGTGAACCAGTCCAGTAAGAAATCGGAGCAGCAAACACTTTGCTTCCAGCGATAGACAAACTGGTGCTCTCCAGATGTTTTGGACTACAACTCCCATCAGCCCCAGCCATAAGGGTCAATGATCAGGAATTATGGATGCTGTAGTCCTAGGGGGCAGTAGATTGCTTACCCCTCCTTCACACTACAACAAAGAGAGTTTTCTGTGACCTTCATTAACATGAGGACATAAGAAAATCACAGCGCATAGCTGAACTATGGAACTTGCTACCACAAGAAGTCGTGATGGTCCCTCCTTCTCTGTCTTTTTTTTTTTTTAGGGGAGAGACTGCTCAGTGGTAGAAAAGATGCTTTGTGCAGAGAAAGTCCCAGTTCGACACAGTTTAAACTAGTGTTCTCCAACCTTGGGTCCCCAGATGTTTTTGGCCTACAACTCCCAGCATGCCCCAGCCAGCATGCTGGGAGTTGTAGGCCAAAACATCTGGGGACCCAAGGTTGGAGAACACTAGTTTAAAGGATCTGGTACCCGAACCACTGGGGAAGACTTCTGCCTGCGGTCCTGGAGAACCACTGTTGCTGGATGATATGGGACTAGATAGTCAAGTAGGTTGGTCTAGTCAGAACATAAGAAGAGCCATGCTGGATCAGACTAAGGGTCCATCTAATAGTATAATAATAATATTATAGTGTAAAAATAATAATAGTATAGTAATACCTTGGATTGCAAGTACCTTGGTTTGAGAGCGTTTTGCAAGACAAGTAAATTTTTAAATATTTATTTTTAAAAATTTGACTTGATATACAAGCAACATCTTGCAATACAAGTACTGTAGTACGGCCTAAATTAAAAAATATCTGTACAATTTTTGGGGGGGGATTTTGTTTTGATATAAGAGTGTTTGGGATTACAAGCATGTTTCTGGAACGAATTATGCTCTCAATCCAAGGCATGACTGTATAATCTAATAGTATAATAAGGTAGCTTCCTAGGTTTTCCTGTCATGTTCGCAAACTAGTCCCGTGTGCAGGCAGATGGGAAAAGATGATGGAGACAGGAACATGAGAGCTGGCATCCGACTTAGTTTCACTTAAATAATACCGGGAGATGTACTTTAGTGAAATGATCTGTTAGTGACCCCTAGGCCTCCCCTTCGCAGAACTACAATTCCCAGGTTCCCTAGGAAGGAAGGAAGAAAAGAAGGAAGGAAGGAAGTTAGTTACACTGGCTTATAGACACAGTGAGCTATCTATGTACATAACAGTTGCTATACTTATTGAATACATAGGTACCCAAACATGATTGTCCTTTGATGAGTTCTCAGATTCAAAACGTATAAGGACTGTACCACTTCCTGTGCCGTGTACAGCGCCTAACTCCCTGCCAGTGTCACTTAAATGTTAAAACAGCGGGAGCAGTAATTCACTTAAATTACCCTGGCTCCACGTTGATTTTGTCTCCACCAGCTGTTCTGGGACACCAGACACACAGTGTTGCAAATGTAAAGGTGAGACCAACAAGTTTGCACTGCACTGTTGCCCAATGCACTGGAACGCATATTAGCCGATGGCGGATCTACAGACATTGAACCCGAATCGGCAGAATAAATGCATGGCATCTGAACGATGAATCTGCAGGCACAGAATCCAAACTGCAAACTCACGAAGATGGCAAGGAGGCAAACATTGCTGGGAATGTAAGAAGAGAAGTCATGACACCTTTGAAGATGTGGTTTTAAAAAAAATATTAATTGAATATATGCCATGTATCTGTTGCTGGACTGTACTATTTCACAGCACAGATGAGTTAGTGTCTGCTTGAATGCTGGCTGGCTAAAGCCTAATCCAGCCCCCTTCTCCTTAACATAATAGTTTGGTACTGAGTGGTCATCCAATGGTGCTGAACAGTAGGAGATCCAGGACAGATAAGTGCTCTTCAACATTTTTGTTAATGACTTGGATGAGGAGGTGCAGGGAATGCTTATCAAATTTGCAGGTGACACAAAATTGGGTGGAATAGCGAATACCCTGGAAGACAGAAACAAAATTCAAAGTGATCTCGATAGGCTGGAGCACGGGGCCGAAAACAACAGAATGAAATTTAATAGGGATAAATGCCAAGTGCTGCACCTAGGAAAAAGAAGCCGGGAATATCAGTCCAAAGTCAAAGAAATCACAGACAAGTAGAGGGACATGCTGAAGAAGAGT
Organism: Shinisaurus crocodilurus; assembly: GCA_021292165.1. Classification (NCBI taxonomy): domain Eukaryota; kingdom Metazoa; phylum Chordata; class Lepidosauria; order Squamata; family Shinisauridae; genus Shinisaurus; species Shinisaurus crocodilurus. The sequence goes on from CM037876.1 coordinate 298,906,183, forward strand.
CGAAGCCTGTCCTGAGGCCAAGCGTACATAAAGCTGGGTCCAGGAGCCGACAGGAACGTTTTTCCGCTATGAGTGAGCTTCAACAACTGCTTCCAGCACCTGAACTGGGCTTGAGGCTTGTCTTTTGTGCAGGGGCTGATTGCAGAGTAAGTGCAGCTGGGTCAAGCTGCAGATGTCTTCAGCTGACTCATGTGCCTGGCCCCTCCCCAGACACTCTCAGGCTCAGTTGTTCTGCGTCCTCCCCCATCCCAAAAGGGAGCACAACACTCCTCCTCCTCTCCAGTTTTATCCTCACAACAACCTTGTGAGGTAAGTTAGGCTCAGAGTCAGTGACTGGCCCAGAATCACCCAGTGAGCTTCATGGCCGAGTGGGGACTAGAACCCAGATCTCCCAAGTCCCAATCCAATCCAATACTCTAACCACTGCAGCAGCACTGTCTCTCATTCAATGCCATAGATAATTGGCTATGACCATTGACTTATGACTGCAGATAAAGCCAGGTACGAGTTTCTGCTTTGGATGGAACTGTCCTGTCTCAGCCTGGTGTCTTTGAAGCCTGAACACTGCTTTACACCTATGCAAACTAAAGCTGGGAGTGTGTGATTTGCAGTGGAGACATTTGGGGTGGCAGGAGGGAATTTAAACCTTCCCTCAGCCACTGGTTTCCACACACACACACACACACACACACACCCCTACTAGCCCCTCATGTTCTAGAGCTGTGTTTCCAATGCAAAAACTAGCCTGGAATCTGGGAGGGAGGTGCAGTTGCGGAGGAGGAAGGTGATGGAAAATGGCAGGCGGGACTGAAGTTTCTTTCTTTAATTATCTATGGCATTGAATCCCCGCATTGATTAGCCTCAGGGATGCTCACAGCGGCTGAGAGTCTACAATGGCAACAACAAATTTCCCATACAGTAACAAACAGTTAAACATCAAACAGTTTTCTTTAAAAAAAATTAAAAAAAATCCATATACAAATCAACTCAGAAGATGAAAACTCTCCCTAAACAAAAAAGATTTTGCAGCCCTTCTAAATGGTAGAAGGAAGCATAAGAAGTTGCTTTATACAGAGTCGCACTGTTGGTCTATCTAGCTCAGTATTGCCTATATACCAGGCTCATGGTATACCAGGCTCATGGGCCAAATCTGTCCCACCTGTGGTCCCAATCTAACCCTTTAAGGTTCCACAGATGGCCGTGCCCCCTTATCTGCCCAACCCCTTTCCCCCGACTGCCAGGTGTTTCGTGGTTTCCCAACTTTTGCGCGAGCTTTTTTTCCCCATTCTAAAAGATTGAAATGCTTCTCCTGGGGCTTAGTTATTGGCAGTTAAATGCTTGAAGTTAAAATATGCCGGTAAGTTTTGGTATTTGGGCCCTGCAGGGCCGGATTAAGATAGGGGATATTGGAGCTGCAGCTCCAGGCCCCTACCCCAAAATAGGCCCACAATCAGGACCGGTGCAGGGCAGTTTGGCGCCCCAGGCGAAATAATATTTAGCGCCTCCCCCTCTCCAAAGCAGCCCTGCTCTGCAAAAAAAAAAAACCCTGCGCCGCCACCACCAACCTACCTTCCCCCCGCCCTGGTGGCGGCGGCGGCTGCTGCTGCTGCTGCTGCTGCTGCTGCTGCCGCCGCTGCCGCCGCCGAGGAGAAGGAGGAAGTGACGCGACGGGACCCCTGCTCTGTTTTTTGCCGGGGAAACCATGGCAACAGGGCTGTTTAAGCCCTGTTGCCCTGGTTCCTCCTGCCAAAACAACGCGGGCGGGGCTCCGGAAGCGACACAACGCGGAGAAGGTAGGTGGCGGGGGGGTCGGGGGTGGTGGTGATGGCGGCGGCGGCAGGAGGCACAGCGGCAGCGAGCGGGAGGGCGGGGGGGAGGCGCAGCGGCGAGCGGGATGGGAGGATGCGGCGGCGGCGGGCGGGAGGGAGGGAGGGAGGGAGGGTGGGGAGGCGGAGGCCTGGCGGGGGCGGCGCAGCGGAGGCAGAGGCCTGGCGGGGGCAGCGGAGCGGCAGCGAAGAGGAGCGCAGCGTTTCTGCGCCCTCTTCAGCCGCGCGCCCTCCTCAGCACCAGGCCCATGATGCTCTTAATCCAGCCCTGGGGCCCTGTCCCTATTACCTTTGGCCCAGGAACACCGGAATGCGGCCCCTGAGAGCTTCTCCAAAAGTGATTTCGGTCCTTGGGCTGAAAGAGGTCCCCAAAACCTGGAGCTGGCACTGTTTGCAAAAAGACGGCTAGGAACATAGAAAGTTGGCTTATATACTGAGTCAGGCCAGTGATCCATCAAGCTCTGTATTGTTTATACAGGATCCTCTCCTAGCTCTACCTGGAGATGCCGCGACTGAACCTGGGCCCTTCTGCATGCAAAACAAGCGCTTTTCCACCAAGCCATGCCCCTCCCAAGCATGCAAGTGAGCTATAAGGGGCCATGCACACGTGCCAGTTTGGACTTCCAAATCCCAAGAGTTCAGAGGGGTTAGCACAAAACTGTAGGCTGAACTGGGGAACATTTGCCATGACATGAAACAAATGTCTTTCACAGAGTACTATAATCTCCATTTGCTGTTGTCTCTGGTGGCCTCTTGCTCTGCAGTTACATGTTGGCAAATCACATCCAGTTCTGTGTTTCCACTTTGCATGGGGTAGGGTAGCATTTTTTCTCCGTTTCAGACTGCGCTTTGGGTGGGACAAAGGCTGCTGAACCCACCCCCGGTTCCTTTGAGATGATATTCCTGAAGCTTGTTTGCTTCTGGCACTTTGACAAAGATGTTAATCTGCTGTTTTTCCCCTCCCCTTCCCCAAAGGGGCTTGAACTAAACTTGAACAAACCAGTTTCTGCCAACCCTAAGCAACATTTCTTACTTATTAGTATCTTGGATGCCTTGCCAACACACCCTGACCTAGAGTCGCAGTAATATTCAAAGTGAATGCAGAAGCCTGACTCCTGGTTCCCAGTGTTAATTGAACATGAATATTCCAATATATGATACATCTCAGATCCTTAAACTGCTAGCCTTAAAAGACTGCTGTAGGTACAGAACTAAGCCCTTCGCTTAGATGGCTTTAAAGAGGGGATTAGACAAATTCATGGAGGCTAAAGTCATTTGTGGCTACTAGTCACGATATCATGCTAGTGGTGTGGTGATATGCTGGCTCCATGTTCAGAGAAGGTATTCCTCTGAATTAAGGAAGGGGGAGAAATTTGTTCAGTTCGAACTTATCAGATTCATACTTCCTGAACCAATATGTGAAGTGAAATGTGTTTATACTTCAATATTTGCACTTTTCTGAATGTAGATTCATAGATTCATAGATCATAGAGTTGGAAGGAGCCTACAAGGCCATCGAGTCCAACCCCCTGCTCAATGCAGGAAACTAGAGGAGGGGTCTCCCATCCAAGTAATAACCAGGCCTGACCCTGCTTAGCTTTCCACACTCAGACAAACTGAGCCAGCGAGAGCCAGAGGCCTGTATTTGTGATGCAGTTCTCCAATACACACACACACACAAAAATCCATACAAAAATGTGTGTATATTATGGAGGGAAACTGGGTAGAAAAATGTATATGTTAGGAGAAATGTGCATGAAAATATATACGAAGTTTTGTGTGGATTTAAAAACAGAATTGAATGAAAAATGAGAAACTGAGCCAAGCGGAAATGGACACATTCATCCCATCCATATCAGTTGGCAGGCAACAACAGTGGGAGGACTAATGCCCTCATGTCCCACTTTTGCGATCCCCATTGGCATCTGGTTGGCCACCGAAGGAAATGTGGGGCTAGAGAGGCCTTTGGACTGATCCAGCAGGGCTCTACTGATGTTCTAAGTAGAACAGCTTCCTTCATGGCCACTACAGCTGGACTATCCAAGAAGTGCTGAAACAGGGGGGGGGGAAGAATGACCAATGTTTCCTGGGCTCATATGTTTGCACCCAAAATGAATGCTGACTTGGAAAAAAATATGTATGCATATCATCATCATCAGGCGATCACTCGTGACTGAGTAAGATTGTCTTCCGGGATAAAAGGAGGAAATTCTAAAGAAGATTGTGTAGACTCTAGCGATGGGTCCGTAAGTGACTGTGGAGGCCAATTCTAGATCCACACAGCTTCCCACAGTGAGGACACAGGTTACCAGATAGAAGATGGTCCTGTAAAGGATTCATTTGACGTGCTTTTCGCTTAGCACGTTTCTCCCTTTCACCTTGCACTCGGGCTTCTTCAAAGTCCATGGAACCTTTGTGAAAGGCCAACCTCCATTTAGATTGTTCATGGGCCAGAGCTTCCCAGTTTTCGATGTTTATATTGCATTTTTTTAGATTAGCCTTATGAACATCTTTAAACCTCTTATATTGACCACCAATATTCCGCTTTCCATCCTTGAGTTGGGAGTAAAGTAACTGCTTTGGGAGACGGCAGTCAGGCATTCGAACAACATGACCGGTCCACTGAAGTTGGCGTTGAAGGATCATTTTTTCAATGCTAGTAGTCTTTGCTTCTTCCAGTACACTGACATTTGTTCGCCTATCTTCCCAAGTAATTTGCAGGATTTTCCGGAGGCAACGTTGATGAAACCTTTCAAGGAGGTGGAAGTGACGTTTATAGATAGTCCATGTTTCGCAGGCATACAATAAAGTTGGTAATACAATGGCTTCATAAACCAGTGTTTTGGTCTTCTTACAAATATCCCGATCCTCGAACACTCTATGTTTCATTCGAGAAAATGCGGCACTTGCGGAGCTCAGACGATGCTGGATTTCACTGTCGATGTTAGCTGTAACAGAAAGATAGCTGCCAAGATAGAGAAAATGATCGACATTTTCCAGTATTGTCCCTCCAAGCTGGATAGATGGCATCACCAAAGGATTGGCTTGCACTTGCTGATGAAGCACTTTGGTTTTTTTGATGTTAAGTGAGAGACCAAGTTTTTCGTATGCTTCTTCAAAAGCATTTAGGATAGTTTGGAGATCATCCTCTGAATGTGCGGAGACCACATTATCATCAGCATACTGAAGTTCCACAACAGAGGTTGTAATTACCTTACTTTTTGCTTTCAGCCTGCTGAGATTAAAAAAGCTTTCCATCTGTTCGATATATAATTCCCACACCGGTGGGAAGTTTCCCCTCGACAAGATGTAAAACCATGGCGATATATTGCAATATATATATTGCATATATATGGCAATATATCGCCATATATTGCAATATATATATATATATATATATATTGAACAAAAATTAAAATGATATGCCATAAATTTGCTTAATATCGCCATATATTGCAATATATATATATATATATATATATATTGAACAAAAATTAAAATGACCCTATGCCAGCAGTGGGCAAACTGGATGACATCAGGTGAGGGCCCAGTCCCCAAGCTCCCCTATTGTCATCAAGCCCTGCGCGCTCCACAATGCCCATTTGACCTTTCCCCGCGCGGGACAGCGAGCAGCGGGCCAAGGGACTTGGCCTGTGCCTGGAGGAGCCGTCCATACAGGCACCGGCTGAATCCCAAGCTGGCTTCTCCAGCTGGAGAAGGTGAGGGAGGAGTGAAGCAGACTCGGCCACAGCCACAAGGAGTGCTCCAGTCCTCCCGGCTGCAGAAGAGTCCCGAGCAAACTACGGCCTCGGTCTCCCTGAGGAGGGCAGGGCTTCGGGGAGGGGGAGTGGCCTCACACAAGGTCCTGCAGGCCAGACGGGACGGCCTAGTGGGCTGAATCTGGCTCACAGGCTGGAAGTTCCCCACCCCCGCCCTATGCCTTCTTAACCATGGCTGTTGAGTATCCAGGCATGAACGTTTATGGACCACTAAAGGCAAGGGAGTTCCGCTATTGCAGACGGGCCACCAAGAACGCCTGTGCGCGCGCTCCTGTTCTTTGCTAGATGCATGGTCATAACGAATGGTCATAGTGAAGGAGACAAGTCGGTCTCGAAGGCAGTGTTCTCCAACCTCGGGTCCCGAGATGTTTTTGGCCTACAGCTCCCAGCATGCTGGGGACCCAAGGTTGGAGAACACTGCTCTAAGGTATAGATTATGGCTGAACGACATGGTATGCCATAAATTTGCTTAATCTTGTTTTCAAAGACACCTAGGCCAGTGATCATCACTACATCTTATGGCGTTGAATTCCATCAGTTGTTTATGTGTTGCATGGAAGAATGCTTAATGCTCCCTCCTAGCACTTTTCATTATCCATTGGGAACATGGAGGATGTGTGGGTCTATCATTAATCGTGATGGCTAAGTGGAAACTCCAGATTCAGAGGCAATATACCTCTGAATGCCAGTTGCTGGCAAAACAAACAGGCAAACCCAGGGCACTTCCCTTCAAGCCCTTCTTATGGGGTGGAGGAGGCATATGGTTGGCCACTGCGGGGAGCATGATGCTGGACTAGATGGACCTTTGGTGGGGTTCTTCTTATGTTTCCCTTTTTTTTCTGGGCCTTTACATCTTTAGCCTTAAAAACCCATCTGGCAGGTTGTCTCTGTTCAGGTCCAGTGTGGTGTAGCGGTTAGAGTGTTGAACTCGGGAGATCCGGGTTCTAGTCTCCACTCGGCCACGAAGCTCACTGGGTGACTTTGGGCCAGTCACTGACTCTCAGCCTAACCTACCTCACAGGGTTGGTGTGAGGGTAAAATGGAGAGGAGGACTATGTGAGCCACCTTGGGTTCCTTGCAGGAAAAAATGTGGGGTATAAATATCATAAATAAATTCACACAATCCAGCTAACAGTGCCATCGTTTCATATGTCTATTCAGAAGTAAGTCCCATTGAGTTCAGTGGGACTTCCTCCCAGGTAAGTGTATGTAGGATTGCAGCCTCATTTCAGTTGTGCTAGAACCTATTGGCAGCAGTGGGACTTCAGTTGGCCGCAACGAACATGTTCAGCAACTAACAGCACAGTCCTAAACCTGTCTACTCAGAAGTCAGTCCTATTGAGTCAATTGGGCTTCCTTCTGGGTGGCTCTGTATAGGACTGCAGCCTAAGCTACGTTGAGCTGGATCATGGCCAGAATGTTTTTTTGTCTCATTACAGGCCCAGCCAAGCAATGGTGAGGATCGGATGGAACATACATGCTGCCAGGGCCCGCTCCAGGTTCTGGAGGGCCCTTCGGCACTACACCCTCAACGAGTCTACCTCAATGAGTCCACCGCCATTGTCACCAGCTGCTATGGATCCTCCTCCTCTTTCTCATCATTGCTACAACTCGCTTGCTTGGCAGGCGGACAGTCAGTGAGCAAGTAGGCCGTGGCATCTCCTGCTCCTCCTTCTCACCACCACCAGTTGTCTGGGCCTGAGCAAGAGAGGCAGGTGAACACGGCAGGTGAAAAGGAGGAGAAACTCCAGGGAGCTCTTGTCAGTGGACCCATGCTGGGGTCTGGACCCTCAGCAGGTGCCCAACCATGCCGACCCTTGATGCCGGCCAGTGGAGGCTGGTGGCTCCAATGCCAGTGGGGCTATATATCCACTCCGGATTTTACTCCGAACTTTTATGGCGCTATCCATGGTGCTAAACCCTATCCCCCAAAATAGGCTTGGCCCCATGGATAGCTTCTTAAAAGTTCGGAGTAAAATCCAAAGTGGATACACGGCCCCGCTGACACTGGAGCCACCAGCTTCGGCTGACGGAGGCACTGCGCATTGCCAACCCATATGATGTCTACCACACCCCAATAACCTGGGCTCTCCACACCACTAAGCCCACACGCACGTGATCCTTGTAAAACTCCAGGCAGTGCGGTGATGACTCACGCACACCCCCACATGCACATGTGGCTGCAACAGGCCACGGCTGGTATGTGGACCTGGCAAGATAGCGCATGACAAACTCCAAGGAGGCAGCTAGCTGGAATCCCAATTTGTGCTAAAATCGTAATCTTTTTTTTGTTGTTGTTGAAAAAAATTGGAAGCACTGGATCGTATTTGAAACAGGCTGCTCTGAGTGTGTGTGTCTATGGCGAGATATACCGGGGGTCCCACATGTGTGTTTGTGTGTGTTCTCTGCTCTGTGTGTATATGAGTAGAATGACTCATTGCCCCAAAGCGAGATTGGAAATGTATCTCAGGAAGAGAGATGTTTGTTTGTTTTTCACTTCCAATCCCAATGCATTTGCAGCTACAGGGAAACTTCTGCCCTCTCTCTCTCTCTCTCTCTCTCTCTCTCCACCCCTGTATCCACATTGGTGCTTGCAAATGTAGTCTTAGAGACAGAGTCAGTATTGAAAGCCACCCGCCCCAGTCTTCTTCCTCCGTGTCTGAGGGGGTGAGTCAGACTCGGCACAAGACATGTAGTAGTTGCTCCAGCGCCTGAATGAAGCAGTCCAGCTGTTCCCTTCCTGCAGGAGGAGATTGGGTTTCACAGGCTGCGTAAGCTGCAACTTCACAACTGAGCTCGGAGTGTGGCAGGACTCCTGTGGCGGGGGGGGGGGGGTGTGAGCACGCAGTTCTCTTTCTGAGCTGATGGGAGGAACGCCCCACTGAGCCTGACTTGGGCGGCAGCACCATTTGCTTTGCCGAACTTCGGCACTGCCGTTCGCAAATGCTGCAGGGAGAAAAAGACCCGGGGGGGCCTGATCCTGGATTGGCATGCTTGATCTAGTTTCACTTCAGAGCAACTTTTGAGAACTTGTGTTTGTCTGTCGGTTGGGTAAGTCTCTTTTACCCTCTTCTTATTTTGTTTGCACCAGACTGCAAACTGAAGCGAGCATTTATTTATGATTTTGGCTTGGGAATGGTAGCTCTTGTTCATGTCTGTGCCGTGCTTAAAAAGACTGCATGTCAGATTGGAAGGTGCTCCTGGGATACAATTAAGTGATGAGTAGAATATACACAAATATCATATATTGCGCACCCAGCCAGCCTTATGTCTTGCCGTGCCGTGAAAGTAAACCCAGAAACGACACACCTGAGGGTGTGGATTGGAATTTGGGGGGGGGGGTTTGAGTAGCTTAGAGGTGAGGCTTTTTCCATCAAAAAAATTCTAATGCGAGATTGCAGGAAGTTGATGGATAGTTGGTTTTATGAGTTCTGGGATAACAGATAAGCCTTAAAGGTGAATGAGATCTATAGCATTCAGGTAAATTTCTACTTTGACCTTAGAATTAAAAGAGTTTGCAACCGGATCCTATGCATCACCCTTACTCAACCTGATGCCTTCCAAATGTGTTTGGATGCCAGCACCAATCATCCTCACCCATGCTGCCTGGGGTTGATGGGAGTTGGAGTCCAGCACATCTGAAAGGCACCAAGTTGGGGGGAGCTGCTCTGCATGTGGACTCAGAAGCGAGTCCTACCGACTTCCGTGGGACTTTCTCCTAGGTAAAGCGCACACATGTATGCTGATGAGAAAGCCCTGTGTGCATTAAGCAAGCTACAGCAGCATTGTGTGTGTGGAAGCTGGGTTCCAAGACATTCTTCTCGGTTGGAGGAAAAACATCTCACCTCCACTATGCACTCACTAGGTGGTTCTAGGGGGTTCTAGGTAAGCCGCCTTCTCTCCGCCTCAGCTCCCTCTGCATGCTCTCTACATACCAAAGTCAATTTCCAACATTCTGTCACACTGTAGCAATGACCAAGACAGGCCTGTGTGGCTCACGCTGGCTCAGCTTGTCTGAGCGTGGAAAGTTAAGCAGGGCCAGGCCTGGTTGTTACTTGGATGGGAGACCCCTCCTCTTAGTTTCCTGCACTGAGCAGGGGGTTGGACTCGATGGCCTTGTAGGCGCCTTCCGACTCTATGATCTATGAATCTATGAATAAGAAACAGCATGTCTCTATGCACTGAGCATATAGGGACACACCCAAAGGGTGCTTGCAGATGGTTAGGCATGCTTTTCTATGGCTTATGGCGGAGGATTATGAAGGGCATAAGCCATAGGAAAGCTGCAAGCTTAGCCCCGCCCCACCCAGCAGTGTCCACAACTTGCACCCCTTCCCCTCCCCCCCCCCGTACAAATGCGTACCTCCCATTCAGTCCTCAAAACAGCGTGCTGAAGGCAAAACCAGCACTCCGCTTCTGAGACTGGGTCGCTGCTGGGGTGTGGGAGGCTGCATTGTGTCTCCATGTGCAGAGCAAATAGGAAGCTGCCCCCTTATCCCAAGTCAGAACACTTTGCTCTGTTGAACTCAGCACAGTCTACACTCCTTGGCAGCGCCCCTCCGAGGTTTCGGACAGGCGTTTTTTCCAGCCTTACCTGGAGCTGCGGGGGGGGGGGGTTAAACTTGGGACCTTTTGCGTGCTGTGCTCTCCCACTGAGCGACGTGCCCTCCCTATAGGGGCACGCTGCACACACACCTCCCCAAACGGTTCTTGCAGTAGCCAAGGACCCAACACGCCCACAGACACAGACACAAGCTGATTGATGGGCAGGGATCAGAGAATACCTGACTCGCCTTACAGAGTTGTTGCAGGCACTGACTTCTCAAAGGCATTCCAGCGCAAGATCAGGTTTGTTTGGCTTCTGTTCTTCGCACGTGCCCGTCTCCTTCGGACCATGCGCCATCCTTTCCCGATCACCCTTTTTAGAAACAGTAAAGGTACACGGTGTCAGTCTTCTGCATGTGGTTAAATGAAATGACTATTACGTCTCCTTGCTGGATTCCAGTCGCACTTTGAGAAGAAGTGTCTGCAACAGTGAAATCGTATGATAGAGACACATAATAAAACAAATATTCGCTTGCTGCAGGTGACCCAGTCAAAGTTAAACAATTCTGCAGCTTGATCAGATGCATGTTGACTCAAAAGTAAGTCCCATTCAGTTCAATGGGACTTTCTCCCTAGTAAATGCACGCTGGCTCAGCCTGTCTGAGTGTGGAAAGCTAAGCAGGGTCAGGCCTGGTTGTAACTTGGATGGGAGACCCCTCCTCTAGTTTCCTGCATTGAGCAGGGGGTTGGACTTGATGGCCTTTTAGGCCCCTTCTAACTCTATGATCTATGAATCTATGAATCTATGAATTATAGCCTTAAAGGGCAATCCGATACAGTACATGTCTATCCAGTCTTACTGGGTTCAATGGGGCCTACTCCCAGGTAAATGTTCACAGGATTGCAGAGTTAAAGTTTCATTCATTACAATGGGCAGAGTGAGATGCAGTGCGATGCTGTGCACTTTTACTCCGAAGCAAGTCCCACTGTTTTCAATGGGGCTTACTCCCCAGATGCATAGGATTACAGCCTTAGGACGCATGCATAAATCTGTCCCATTATTTTCAATGGGATTTAAAAGTACTTAACTGTGGCTGGATTATGCACAGAGTAAATATAATATAGGAAAACAATATAGGTAAATACAAATGGCATTTTTCAGTGGAAACCTCTCTGCACTGAGTGTGCATTTAGTACCAAAGTTCTAATATATTGCTTCTAGCAGTACAGTCTCCGCTTTTCAGAATATACAAAGACAGGTCCAAGATCCGGGGTGGGGAACTGGCAGCCCTCCAGATGTTGTTGGACTACAACTCCTACCATCCCTGACCACTGGCCATCCTGGCTGGGGCTGATGGGAGTTGCAGTCCCAACAGCAATGGGAGGGCTACAGATTCCCCACCCCAGTCCTAGATCACCGGTTAGCAAGTACATTTTAACAGGGACCTTATTTTTGAACTGAGAAAGGATTGGAGAGCCCCCAACATTGGCTCCTTCCAAGAACGCCCCCCCCCAAGCAAAGGGCTCTTCAAGCCCCACCCTTCTCCCAGTATAAACAACAGAAGCTTTGGCAAACAGAAGGTTTGCAAAGCACTTCATTTAGGCAGCTGAGTGGCTCATTTCCAGTTGTCAGTGTCTTGGCTTGTCCATGGGAATAAGCAGCTGAGATACAAATGCTTGAAGTCACTGACTGCACCCATATCAACTTGCCCAGGCCTTCAGATCCACATCAAAGGCCCTCCTTGCTGATCTGCCTGTAAGAACAGTTAGATTGGTGGGCACTGGAAATAAGGCCTTCTCGGTGGTGGCCCTCCCATCTGTGGAACTGCCTTCCTAAGGGACATGTGGTGGCCCCATCAATTCTGGCTTTTGAACAGGTTTTGAGGGTGTCTTTTAGTTGAGAACTTGGGCTGGCTTTTAAATTATTTAGTGGCTCGTTTGCTGTTAGCTTAAACTGTGTTGTAGATAGTTTGGTAACGGTTATGGATTGCTTTGCTGGACTTTGAGATTTTTTTTCCTAACTACGGATTTAAATTATGGCATTTTATTTGATACTGTGTGTTTCATAGCTTTTATGTAAGCCACCTTGTAAGCCACAAGCTGTGGTGCAGGGGGAATCCCTGAAAATGGGGCAGAGGCACCTTCCATGAGCACCTTACCTTCCATCCATAGAAGGCAGATCCTCAATCTGAGCTATTCTCTATAACTTTGCATTTAGATCTACTGCGGATTGTAGCCTTAGGCTGGATGGATCCATTGTTCGCCTAAAATGCTGAGTTTGCACATGAGCTGCAGAACGGGGAGCATTTAGGACTGCAACCTGTTGGTTGGTAGAGCAGCAACCCTCATTTGCTTTGGTATCACACAGTATTGCAAGTGGAAAACAAGTTCACGTCAAACAAGTCCATCAGTGGTTAGCATTTAGCAATCACACCTGTCAGCAACATGAAAGAAGCAATATTTGCAATATTCTGACGGTAACCTGTCAGATACACAGTTCGATTAGACTAAAGAGATGCAGTTTCTTTTCACTTCATGTGCTGGATTGTAGGGTTGCTTTTCTCAGTGTGATTTTTAAGAGGCACTGGACCACCTTCATTCCTCTAGAGTCACGCCTTCTAGAGGAATTTGAGATCATGGAGCATGGAGCATGAATCACAGCAGGTTTCTTACCTGAGCAGCCAACTAGATGAATCCTCTGCCTCTGCAAACCCCACAGCGGGCTGCTGCGGCCCGCCCCGGGTTTTGTTTTTATTTAGTATTTATTTCATTTCTATACCACCCAATAGCCAAAGCTCTCTGGGCAGTTCGCAGCAATTAAGACCATAAGATACAACGTAAAATACACTATAAAGATTTTAAAAGTTTAAAACTACAGTATAAAAAAGAAATCAGAGCCAAAGTAAAACCTAGCCGCAGCAGTACAAAATACAGCAACAGTCCCATCCAATGGGGGGTGCCTGTAACCCCACCAAACTCGGAGGACTGCGGGCATCCAGTGGGAGGCAGGAGGAGCAGTGAGGCTAGGATTGCCTCCGTCCGTGCTCCCCTCACCGTCCAAAACATTCAGCTGGCCAGTTTTGTCCGTCTAAATGTTTCTCCCCTCCTCGCGAGAAGGAGAGGCTGAGGCACCACCTGGATTCTGTGGAGGACGGCAGTGCCTCACTCCTCCCCACCCCTCCCTGCCTGCGGGAACACCCACCCCACCGGAACCGAAGATGGTCTTCCATCTTGGGAGCCCAGTCAGCGCAGAAAGAACCGCGCCGTCTGTGAGGGCAGCGGGGAGGGCGCTCCGCGGGCGGAGTCCCCGTGCGACCTCGGAAGGCATTTCCGAGGTCGGGGTGGGGGCTCTGACTTATCCTGCGGCCTCACAGACAGGGTCTTGTAGGCCATCGGATTGCATCCTAAAGGATGTAAAACAACTGAGGCTAAAATTCCTGGGAAAATAAGAAGGCCTTCACCTGGCACCGGAAAGAGCACAACACAGAGGTGCCAGGCAAGCCTCTCTGGGAAGTTCATTCCACAACCGAAAAGGTGCCACAGCAGAAAAGGCCCTCTTTTTGAGGGCCCTTGGGCAAGACACCCTCAATGGGGCCCCTCCCTCAGTGAGTCTACCTTCACCAGCTCCTATTGCTCCTCATCTTCTCCGTCATCGTTGCTGCCACTTGCTTGCTTGAAAGGACCAGTGAGCAAGACAGCAGCGTCCAGTGCTCCTCCCAGGCCAGGGCGACGAGAGGCAGGTGAAACAAGCAGGTTGCCATGGGGAAGAGGAAACGAAAGAGCAAGTCCAGGGGGCTCTTGTCAGTGGACCCCACCTTTTATAGCTTTCTTGTAAGCCGCCTTGGGAGGGCTTTTCCCCCTAAAAGGTGGCTTTGGAATGCTTAAAGATAAAAGCAATAACCCCCCCCCCTTTTTGCTATATATCAGGGATGCTGAACCTCTTTCAGCCTGAGGGCCGAATTCAATTTTGGAGAAGCTCTTGGGGGCTGCATCCCCATGGTGGGTGGGGCCAAAGTCAAAGGGGCGGGGCCAAAATCCCAAAACTGGGGGTATTTTTGCTCAAAGCCCTTCCTGCCAGTAACTAAGCCTCAGGAGAGGTATTTCGACCTTTCAGAATGGGGGTGGGGAACTGCACAGGAGATGGGAAACCATCAAAAACAATCGTTGGCTGCAGGAGGAGGTGAGGCCAGGCGAAGGTGACATGGAGCTCTGGAGATGCCCAGAGGGCCAGATTTGGCTTCTTGGCCTGACGTTTCTGCATCCATACCGATTAGTGTGGTAGACTCTAGTTCAGTGTTCTCCAAGCTTGGGTCCCCAGATGTTTTTGGCCTATAACTCCCAGCTGGCTGGGGCATGCTGGGAGTTGTAGGCCAAAAACATCTGGGGACCCAAGCTTGGAGAACACTGCTCTAGTTCCATTCTTCTTACCAGATGTTATTGTACGTTCTTCATTTTATCACAAGCTGCGGGAGTTCATGCGGGCAGCGGGAGTTCATGCAAGCTGTACTCTGCTCTCCCAGTTCTCACAAGCTCTATTTATTCTGGCATTCTCATTTAATTATGGGACAATGCGGGTTTAGTTACTGATAGAGAGAATAAGCTCACTTCCCTTGATGTGTCTGCTTTTTACTGTTTTTGGTATAGCACTTTCATAAAGTAAACTCAACTCTTTGGTTGGGAGGCTTATATAAATCTTCTTTGGGGAAAGTGTGTTAAAGATGATCTCAGCCACTACTTAAAAGCAGTTCACTGAAGCTGGCTACGTTCCAGTCTATAGTACGACTGTTTTTTCATGTGAAATGCATCAAGGGTTGTTGGGGGTTTTTTGTTGTTTTTTTGCAGTCTGGGAAGAGCGTTGGCAAAGTTTCTTTTTGGGAATATTCTTCTGGGCCCTGATGGTAGAGAATATTTTAAGTTATGTTATTCATCTTCTTGTTAGCTCAATTTTTATTCTCGGCTATGAGGTCAACGTGCCTTTATTTCTGCGTGACCAGGCTTGGAAATGCAGCAATCAGTCGATAATGCAGTGAAATATAGTACGATGTCGTCGCTGATGGGGCTTAGTATTTAGGGCAGGCCTGTACAGTTTGTGAGTCGCCAAGCTGAATGCAGTCCAGTAGCCATGAATTTGGGGTTTATAATTCCTGGACAAGTCCCCTGTGGGCAGTGTATGGCTAGGAACCTCTTTCAGCCTGAGGGCCAAATTCCATTTCAGAGACTCTCTCGGGGGCCACGTTCCAGTGATGGGTGTGGCTGAAGGAAAAGGGGGCAGGGCCAAAAATACCAGCATATTCCAAACCTCTTACTGCCAGTGATTAAGCCTTTGGAGAGGCATTCAAACCTTTTAGAATGGGAGGGGGGAGACTGCACAAATGCCGGGGAACCACCAAATTATAGGTTGTTGAGGGGTATGGCCTTCTGGGGAAACCTGGAAGGCCAGATTTGGCCCCTGAGCCTATGGTTCTCACTACTGGTTTGGTGGATGTTAAGTGTGAGAGCCAGTGTGGCGTAGTGGATAGAGTGTTTGATTGGGGCCTGGGAGATCCAGGTTCTAGTCCCCATTCAGCCATGAAGCTCACTGGGTCACTTTGGGCCAGTCACTGATTCTCAGGCTAACTTACTTCACCAGGCTGTTGTGAGGATAAAACAGAGAGGAGGAGGAGGAGGGGGAGGAGGAGGGGGAAGATTGCATAAGCCGCCTTGGGTTCCTTGCAGGAAAAAAAGGTGGGATATATATACAGTAATACCTTGGATTGAGAGCATAATTCGTTCCGGAACCGTGCTTGTAATCCAAAACACTCTTATATTAAAGCGAGTCTCTGGCGGGCGTGAGCGGGGCCAATTTCGGCCCGCTCAAGGCGAGCGGTTACATCCCTATGACTTGTATTGCAAGACGTCGCTTGTTTATCAAGTCAAAAAATTCAAAAAAATTTGCTTGTCTTGCAAAATGCTCTCAGACCAAGTTACTTGCAATCCAAGGTATTACTATACATATATGAAATAAATAAGCAAGTAAGTGGCGGAAGCATGGTTTTAGGTTTATTGCATAGAACTGGGAGGAACCCAAAGCATCAACTAGCCCCGGCTGGTACAACTCACGTGACTATGATTTCAAAAATACTGACCCCGCCCCCCGCCCCATGGGAGGGGTCAGGGAGTGAAACCAGGGCAAGCAAAGCCAGGGTAGCATGCAGCGGGTCATGGGTGAGGTGAAGAAGAATCGTTCACTGGATTTTCTGCCCCCTACCCACACAAGCTGGAGAGGCCAGAATAATGCTGGCCAGCTAGCAACCTGCTTGTGCCACTAAGCCATCCATATCTCAGCAGCCATTGTAACGCAATCATCTGTTTATCAAAACATTCAAACCACACCCCTCTGACAAGGATGTGATGTGGCCAACCACAGCAGACGACAAAAACAACCATCATAAAACACTTTCAGGTCCATTTCCTATGTATGTTTAGGCAGACAAAACAGCCTACAACTCCTGGCATTCCCCAGCCTGGCTGGGGCATGCTGGGAGCAGGGCCGGCGCTACCGCTAGGCCAACTAGGCGGCTGCCTAGGGCGCATGGCTAAGGGGGCGCAGAAACGCCCCGCTCCTGCGCCTTCCTTCATTCCTGGGCCGCAGAGGCCGGCGGCAGCAGCAGCAGCAGGAGGAGGAAGCTCGCTCGCTCAGGACCGGAGAATAAAACACACAACGAAAGCAATGTGACACTTCCGACTCCCAACTGAACGTGCGGGGCAGCCCATGCACATAGAGATAGAAAAATTCACGCGGCTTTCTTAGGTCCGTGCTTCCGCATGAAGGCTCTTGCCCCGCACATGGCGTCGTTCAAATGAGAACCCGAAGTGATGGCTGCTTGAAGCGCATCTTTTCTCTCCCGTCCCTACGGCCTTCATGCTTTCCTTCGGGGAGGAGAGGGAGGGGTGGAGGAATGGGAAGAGGACTTCTCGCGAGAGCGGTGTCGTTTTCCTCGGCAGTCCGGAACGGAGGCTGAGTCGAGCCGGGCTGAGGGGAAGAAAGGCCGAGCGGGGGCGCGAGAACGTGACTGGTGGCGCCTATAGGTAAGAGGAGTGGGACGTGCGCACACCCGCAGCTCCGCCGGGCAGAGGCAGCCGCGCCAGGAGCAGCAGCAGCAGAAGAGGAGCGTGGCGGGCAGCCGGCCTCCCGCTCCTCCCCGCCAGCAGCAGCGCATCCCCAAGGAGTGAGTGGGCACCCGGGCTAAGCTAGACGCCCCCGGCCGTGCCCGCCTCCCCCCCCCCACGAGAGCCCAGCGCGCTCTCCGCAGCTCCGCCGCCCCCTCCTAAAAACGTTTCCAAAGGAGAACTTGGGGGGGCGCTGGGCGAGCAGGTGTTTCCTGGGCCCAGCTGCTTTGCTCCGGAGCCCCCCCCCAGAGGGAGAGAGGGCGGGCTCAAGTGGGAAGGGGGTGCGCTAAATATTTGATGTTGCCTTGGGCGCCAAACTGCCTTGCACCGGTCCTGGCTGGGAGTTATAGGCCTCTTTTTTTTTTTGTCTAAACATGCATAGGATTGCACCCTAAAACTATTTTAAACATAATCAGCCACAGAACAGAACTGAAGAGCCGGAACAGGAGTGCGGAATGGATCGGCAGAGCAACAATTCCATTATTCCGCTCCAAATGCCTTCTTAAAAAGTCATGACTTTGCTGCCTGTGGGGCCAGCTCAAGACATTCTGCTGCCTGAGGTAAAGGACACCCCCATTCCATCTACAGAGGCCAAGAAGACTGGCAGTTGAATCTTACCCTCATGAGAGAACAGCATCCCCCTGAGGAAAAGCAGTCTAGCTTAGGGGGCTCAGGGCAGGCCATGTGGAACAGACAACTCTGCCTCACAACAGAGGGGAATGGCAAAGGGGCTGCAATTTATATGCTGCTGTTTCTGCACAACCCACCATCTGCCGCCTGAAGCGACTGCCTCGCTCTGCCTCACGTCAGGGCTGGCCCTGTATCTGAGGTCCATTTGCTGGGGACACACAACAGAGGAAGTACACGGCCTTCCTGGCTTTTTTCGTGAGCAGCAAGAGACATCAAGTTTGTCATTGCTCGGACTCTTTGTGCAAAGTTCACTGGACCCAGGTACGAATAGCTGGGGAACATCGGAAGCTGCCTCCTCCTACTGCATCAGACCATTGACAGTCTAGCCCAGTATTGTTGACACTGACTGGCTACGGCTCTCCAGGATTTCTAGCAGGGGTTTTTCCACCCCTACCTGGAGAAGCCGGGGATTGAACCTAGAACCTTCTGCATGCCGAGCAGGTGCTCTGCCACTGAGCCATTGCCCCTCCAAAACAGGAAGTTGGAACTTGATTCTCATCCAGCAAGGCAGTTTAGGAGCATAGGAAACTGCCTGATACCAGTCAGACTTATTTGCCCATCTAGACCAGTATTGTGGACACTGGCATCCTGCATTAACTGGTGATGCCGGGCATGCACCTTCTGCATGCAAAGCATATGCTATGCCACTGAGCTATGGGTCTCCGCTGAGGTGGTTCTAGGTACTGAGAAGATCCGGGACTCAGGCCACAGGACACACACACAAAAATGCATATATTTGCATATGCTAATTTACCTATGCTCTAAAGTCTCTGTGTGAGTGCATGTGTGTCTTTAAAGGACCCTGTCTCCTAACAATACCTTTATTTGTAAAAAGGGATGTATGGACAGAGGAGAGGAAGGCATCTGATTTCAGAAAAGAACCTCAGGCAGAAAGATTTGGGGGGGGGGGCAGCAGGAGGTGAAGCACATGCCAGCTAGTCCAGGGGAATTAGAATGCAACAGAGATCATCAGGGTCCCTATACCTTTGTTTCAGCAAGTGCCCATGGACAGAAGGGTGGTGGGGAAGATGGTCTCCCAGAGATTCGGGGCTCCAAATGAAAGATTCGGGGCTCCAGTCCCAGTGGGCCACTCCTAACACCACCTCTGGTTCTCCCCTGTTTCTACTGCCTTAGTTCTCTGGTTATGCGGAGCAGCTGTTGGAGCAAATGCACAGACACACCCTCCTTCTCCAGAAAGGCTTGGAAAACTTGTATAAAGTTAATAGCTGTAGCATGTTTTTGTTGTTGTTGTTGTTGTTTTTAGGGATGGCTTGGATTGGGAGATTGAGAGCAATCTGACCCGTGTAAGAAGAATACTTTTTCCAGATTCGCCATCCATTCTTCTAACACGCAGCATAAATGTCGACAGGCTTTCTTAAGCAGGCAATAACCATTCAAGATTAGGGCATGTTGCAAGCAAGGCAGTAGATCCAAAAGGCTGCTCTTTTCTCCCGGGCAAATATTAACTCTGCTCGGCTGTTGATACGCTTGAATGGGTGCATTCTCCGCACCATTTAACTTTGGTGGCGTTTGGTAATGCCTTGATTGTTGGCGCATAGCGCAGACAATAAGCGTAAGCCTCACATCCGTTTGACTTTCTAAAATGCCATTTGACCTGCTCAGGTTGGATTCACTCAAAACGAGCAAGCAGCATCTGCACGAAATCGAAACCGTTTGGATGCTTTTCCTTCCAGCTGGATAGCCCAGCCCACCATTTTGACATATGAAGCAGCTTCATACCGAATCCTGTGACCCAGGCCTGTGGCTGACACTGGCTCAGCTTGTCTGAGTGTGGAAAGCTAAGCAGGGTCAGGCCTGGTTATTACCTGGATGGGAGACCCCCACCTCTAGTTTCCTGCATTGAGCAGGGGGTTGGACTCGATAGCCTTGTAGGCTCCTTCCAACTCTATGATCTATGAAATCTATGAATCAAAACCCCTGGTCTGCTTGGTTCAAGATTGTCTGTTCTGCCTGGAAGCAGTTTCAACCAGAATATCAACCAGTAACTCTTTGCCAACATGGCTATTTGAGATGCTTCTAGCACAGGGGTTTTTGCAACTTGTGGCCCTCCAGATGCTGCTGAACTGCAACTCCCATCATCCTTCACCATTGACTAGGCTGGCTAGGGTTGATGGGAGTTGTAGTCCAATAACATATGGAAAGCCACAAGTTGCCCGGGACGATCTTCTGAAGAATATGGTCCTGTTCTGCTTCAGGGGTGATTTATCCTATATCACTGAGAGGATTGCACATATCTTTTGTATATCAATGCAAAGTAGGAGGGGGGATATGTGGACCCCTTTAAAAATCCATCTGTTATCCAATTGTTTTAATTGCTGTATTTGTTGTGTGTGTTTTTTGGTATTAAAACTCTGATTGGTCTGTGACCGTAAATAAATACACAAACACAAGTTGCCCACCCATGTTCTAGTTGGAGATACCTGGGACCTTCTGCATGGAATGCATCCTATAATATATCAGGGCTGGCAAACTTCAGGCCTGTGGGCCACATTTGGCCTGCCTGGCTTTCCGATTGGTCCCTCCTGTGTTCCCCAAATGGCCACGCTTCCTTCCCCCACACACACTATTCGGTGGTTTCCTGGCTTTCCACAGTTTTTCCCCCCATTCTCAAAGGTTGAATGGCCTCTCCGAAGGCTTACTTACTGGCTGAAATATGCTGCTATTCTTTGGTATTTGGGATATTTTGGGCCTACCTCTTTTGCCTTTGGGCACCCCTGTTTTGTCTCCATCCCTGCTCACCAATGGGATGCGGTTCCCGAGAGCTTCTCCAAAATTGCATTTGGCCCTGGGGCTGAAAGTGGTCCCCGGCCGCACCCCACTGGCTTACTGCATGGCACCTACAACCACACAGGAGTTCGGTCTTTCATTTGTAGTTTTCCACCCACGCTGTTAAACCATCAGCGTCATTCCAAGAGTATAACGGTGTCATCCCTCCACAGATAATTCTGGCTATACGATTGGGGACTCACTGTGTGTGTGATGCCTAACAGCGCCATCCAACGTGGCTGCCCGTAACCCTCCAAAACTCGGAGGATTACGGGCATCCGGTGGAAAGCGAGAGGACCATGGAGGCAAGGATTGCCACCACGCTTCCCTCACCCTCCAAAACACTTAGACGGCCAATTTCGGCTGCCTAAGTGTTTTACCCCTGCTCGCAAGGAGGAGGGGCTAAGGCACCGCCAGGATTCCTCGTAACCCAGCGGGGCCTGGCTCCTCCCTTCCCCACCCCCCAGCACCAGCTCCAAAGTCGGTCTTTCGTCTTCGGAGCCGCAATTAACTGGCACGGAATGAACCACGCCAGCTGCAAGGGCAGAGGGAGGATGCTCTGAAGTCGGAGTCCCAGCTGCGATCTCGGAGCACTTTTCCGAGGTCGGAGCTGGGACCCTGACTTTTCCTATGGCTGGCCAGACAGCGTCTACCAGCCATAGGTTTGCATCCTAAATGTGACTTTTGCAAATGCTAAGCCCAGCGCTCAAATTACAGAGGGAAAGGGGGGGGTGAGTCCTCAATGAAATCCCAAACCCACCCCTGCCTCCTTCCAGTTTTAGCTAAATCATGCCTCCTGCATAGCCTTCTAAAAATAGGAGCTAACAGGGGCATTAAAAGTGCGTAGAGGCGTGTGCATACGACTGCAGCTTTAGGATTGTACATGTGGGCAATGCTCCAGAGCCCAGGGCTGGAAAGCATTTGCACAGACATGCCATTTTTATGCGCAGACATGGCCTTTCCAGGGATGTGCATGTGGCTACCGTTGTGGCGGCTTGGAAAAGGGCTGTTGCAACTGTGCAAATCACAGCAACGGCATGTACAGCCCCCACGTAGAGGTACTGGTTCATAATAGTTCTGTTGCATGAGCACCTCCCATCTGCAAACGTAGTACTGGGTTGGTGCATTCCCAGGGGAGTTGTGTCGGGCCGATGGCTAGTGGGAACCAACCGTAAGGCTACTCCTTATAGTACCCTTGTATCCTAAATCTCATAGCTGAAAATGGATGAAGAACACAAGAGGTTTGGTGTCCTTTAAATCAACCATGGGCACTTTCTGCAACGTATCGTTTTCTTAGGGACCTCTGGGAGATGAAAATCCATTGCAGTGTTTCCAAAGAGCGTCTCTTGCCTTGTGATCGCCCATATTTCCTGTTTCTAGCAGCAGTGCATTTCCTGTTTCTAATATCAGCCAAATGCAGATGGCCCAAAGGTACACAAAAACAACCCTGGCATATGTGCAGAATTTTGGAAAGGCAAGGTTGGGATGTGCGCCATTCTCTGTGGTACAGGAAAAAGGTGGTCCGCTTGTTATTTTAAAGAAACGGTTTCCATTATCCTAGAGGAGCTAATTTCAGTCATTAAACTGGACTGTTTGTGGAGATTATGCATGTAAACATCCAGGGCCGGCGCTACCGCTAGGCAGACCCAGGCGGCTGCCTAGGGCGCGTGGCGGAACAGGGCGCAGCGTTTCTGCGCCCCTTCCTCGCCTCCGGCGCGCTCCTGCCCCGCCTGCCGCCTCCGCCGTGCCTCCCCGCCCGCCTGCCAGCCGCTGCCGCCGCCGCTGCACCTCCCCCCCAGGCGCGCACCCGCCCGCCAGCCACCTACCTACCTTCCCGTCGTTTCTGGAGCCCCGCCGGCGTTGTTTTGGCGGGAGGAGGAACCAGGGCAACAGGGCTTAAACAGCCCTGTTGCCCTGGTTTCCCCGGCAAAAAAAAAAAAAGTGTGGGGGTCCCGTCGCGTCGGAGGCGGCGGCGGCAGCGGCAGCAGCAGCAGCCAGCAGCGGGGGCGGGGGGAAGGTAGGTGGTGGTGGGGCGGCGGCGGGGCGGGGGGGTTGCAGAGCAGGGCTGCTTTGCTCCGGAGCCCCCCCCACGGCACGAGAGGGGGGGCGCTAAATATAATTTGGCCTAGGGCGCCAAACAGCCCTGCACCGTTCCTGTAAACATCAACATTTCAACTTCCTTAAAATCAAACAACAGTGTCATCATTATGCAATGAAAATGTATAACAAGAATCTAGGAAGCTGCCATATAGAGCAGGAAAAAAGGTGGGGTATAAATATAATAAATAAATAAATAAATATGTCCTTCTAGCCGAACAGTGATCTACTCCAGGGTGGGCAGATGGCAGATTGGGATCTACTATTAGCTCTCCTGGTGATTTGCAGCAGGACGACTCCCAATTGCCTACCAATAGCAAAAGCTAAAAAGTTTCCACACGCACACACAATACACACACCTTAAATTAGGTTGCTGAAAAAGGAGACTACCACAGGGAAAAGGACGTGGATTTTTGCAAACATTAAGTGCGAGAAAGAAATAAGTAACTGCACACACACACACACACACACACACTTCTAAGTATGCTAATTCATACTTTGGAAAAGCCATTGGGAAGCAGGTAGGTTTGTACAGGACTTTGATTCTCCTAAAGAAAAGGTGTCCTTCAGAAATAGGTTTGAATGCAGGAGTTTCCTTCAAGGTTTACTGGCCATGCACAAGGGGATGTTTTGTGCGCTCATTTCGAGAGGCTCTTCTCTTTGCAGTCTCATAGAAGCATAGAAAAGTAGAGTTGGAAGGGGCCTACCAGGCCATCGAGTCCAACCCCCGGCTCAATGCAGGAATCCAGGTCAAAGCATCCCTGACAGATGGCTGTCCAGCTGCACCTTGAATGCCTCCAGAGTGGGAGAGCCCACCACCTCCCTAGGTCGTTGGTTCCATTGTCTTATTGCTCTGACAGTCAGGAAATTTTTCCTGATGTTTAGGTGGAACATTTCTGATGTTCTCCTTCTCTCCCTCCTCACCTTTGGGCTATTGCTGAGGCTGATTCAGCAGAATCGTCCACGGTTTGCATACCAGTCTATCAGGTTCCTCAGGTCTTCTTCTTCTCCTCTTGCTATAAGCGAGGTTCACAGAAGCGAGGGTGTGACCAGGGAGTGAGGGTTCAAATGGTGGCCATTCAGGAAATGTTATTCGGGGAGTATCTGGCCCCAGCTCTGCTCATACATACAAAAATGCCACCACGTAGAAGTGATGAGCCACGTATTCCGGGGGAGAGTATGAGAGAGAAGGTGGCTTGGGGATTGTTTGAGTCATCATAGTTAATGCAGAAGTGACTCCCAAGAAAAAGTCGTCTGGGGGAGTGAAGGGGTGGCAAAAACCATGATTAGGAGCAAGATTGCCAAACATTAGTCAACCATACTGTGATTGGAAGCTGAGGGAATACACAAGAACACAGGAAGTGGCCATACACTGTCAGCATTGGTCCATCTAAGGCCGGACATAAGCCAACTAGGCAGCTGCCTAGGCGCAGGAAGGGGCGCCAGAACCCCTTGAAAAAAAATACCAACTCTCACGCCATATTTGTCTTGCCTAGGCACCAACTGCTTGCACCGTCCTGTCATTAATATGTCAACACTGTCTTGCGGCAACGGCTCTTTGGGGTTTTCAGGCAGGATCCTTTCCTAGCCCTACCTGGAGAAGCCTGGCATTGACCCTGGGACCTTCTGCATGCAAAGCAATGGGATAGCAGGAAATCTCATCCCTGACCATTGGCTGATGGGAACTGTAGGCCAGAACAGCTGGAGGGCCACAAGTTGCCCACCCCTGAGGTTGGGGAAGGCACCCTGATCTAAAGCTACAAACAATCCTATACACCAGTGTTCTCCAACCTTGGGTCCCCAGATGTTTTTGGCCTACAACTCCCAGCATGCCCCAGCCAGCATAGCTGGCTGGGGCATGCTGGGAGTTGTAGGCCAAAAACATCTGGGGACCCAAGGTTGGAGAACATTGCTATACACACTTACCTGGGAGTAAGCCCCATCATGCTCAGTGGGGCTGACTTCTGAGCAGACACGCATAGGATTGCACTGTTGCTCGCTCTTGATCTCTCTTTCTCTCTCAGCATAAAATGCCTCACAGGGTTGTTGTGAGCATACGCAAGAGGAGAGAAACATGTACCCTGCCTTCAGCTCCTAGGAGGAGGGGAGGATATAAACATATTCCACAAACAAATGATCAAATGTTTCCCTCTAAGTAAGCTGTGTTGGGAGTGTCCAGTTAGCTCTTGATTTATTGTGTTCATGTTTAGCGTGGTTCCTTCGGTACAGTAATGCCTTGGATTGTAAGCATAATTCGTTCCGGAACCGTGCTTGTAATCCAAAACACTCTTATATCAAAGCGAGTCTCTGGTGGGTGTGAGCGGGGCCAATTTCGGCCCGCTATGCCCGCTCGAGGCGAGCGGTTACATCCCTACAGTTACAAGTGACTACTTGTCTTGCAAGACCTTGCTCATTTATCAAGTCAAATTTTTTTTTAAAATTTGCTTGTCTTGCAAAACGCTCTCAGACCAAGTTACTTGCAATCCAAGGTATTACTGTATCTTGGTCAAAAACGAGAGCCAAGCTCAATAATACTATTTGATTTTTATTTATTTGATTTATTTATTGTATTTCTAT
This sequence comes from Shinisaurus crocodilurus, assembly GCA_021292165.1. Taxonomy (NCBI): domain Eukaryota; kingdom Metazoa; phylum Chordata; class Lepidosauria; order Squamata; family Shinisauridae; genus Shinisaurus; species Shinisaurus crocodilurus. Next base: position 298,931,633 of record CM037876.1, read on the forward strand.
ACTGCCCTATTAGCTGAAGCTCTCTGGACAGTTCGCAAAACATAAAACCATAAAATACAATAACAGAGTAAAACATAAAATAAAACCCATAAGTTTAAAAGAGATGAGGGGCTGGGCCTAGCCACCATAATTTCCCTCTATGTAGCATCACTGCAGGGCATTGTGGGAAATTTAAATGGTGCCTAGACCACCGCCATCTGGTGCTGCTCAGGGAGCCAGTTTGGGAAAAAGATTTTAACCGGGCAGTGGGAGCAGGTTTTAGTGGCAGTGGCCCCTGCTGGGACACCGGGGCCCTGGAACTGCCCAAAGATGCCAACTTCTGGCTCCAGCCCTGCTGATGTTACTCCCTTGACAATGTCCGAGCGAATCGCTTTAATTCTGTGAGGTCTACAAATGAGGACGATATAACACAGAGCGATCATCTTTAAAAAGGAGGCAAGGTGACATTCTGCTGCTGCAGATTTCCCAATCATGACAGCAATTCGACTGTAAGAGTTTGTTCTTTTTTTAACTTAATTCCTGTGGAGCACTAAGTGTTATTATGAATAATAAATATGAACACCATTATAGGTGATGCTGCGCCTGTAGAACTGTCTCCCTCAGAGCTCCTAAAGGGGACAGCGGTTCTGATCCATTTGTAAGGCTGCCACTATTTCCCGTAACAAACGCTTCTGTGTCTCGAACAGCCGCAACATGCCTCCGTTGCCCCATTGCTGCATTTCCATGCTGCAGAAAGCAACTCCGCTTGAATTCCTACATGAATCTCTACAGAAATTAAGTAGCAAAGTTCTCTCCATTTGGTTTTATGAGTTCCCTACTTGACCTTCTAGATCAGCCTTCCCCAACTGCCGCCCTCCAGATGTGTTGGACTACATGCCCCATGATGCACAGTTAGCATGGCCATGGGCTATGCTGGCTGGGGATGCTGGAAGTTGTAGTTCAACACAACTGGAAGGCGCCGGATTGGGGAAGGCTATTCTAGGCTAGCTGCAATTTGAACATAAGTAGTTGCCATTAGGCAGAGTGAGGTGGTCTCCTCAGGTGGCAGATGCTGGGAGGCAGCAGTCAGGCGTTGGAGGAGAGAGTTGTGTGTCCCACAACCTGCCCTGTGCCCCTAAGCTAGCCTCTGCATTCAGGCGTGGCAAAGAATGCCGTCCCATGTCCTGAGTTTTGCTTTCTTCCTCCTCCCTCCCAATCCCTTTTCCTTTTGTATCATGTCTTTTAGATTGTAAGCCTGAGGGCAGGGCCGGTGCTACCATTAGGCCAACTAGGCGGCTGCCTAGGGCACCGGGCTAAAGGGGGCGCCAGGAGCATAGAGCTGGAGGGAGGGAGGGCTCAAGTGGGAAGAGGGGGGCGCTAAATATCTGATCTTGCCTAGGGCACCAAACTGCCTTGCACCGGCCCTGCCTGAGGGCAGGGACTGTCTAATAATAATCTTTGTAAGCCACTCTGGGAGCCTGTTTTGGCTGAAGAGTGGGGTAAAAATACTGTGGAGGAGGAGGAGCAGGAGGATCAGTGTCGAAGAAAGTTTCAGCTGCCAGTCCAGTCAGCTTTTGTACATGGAATGGGAGGGGGCTCCATCTTGTCCTTTGCCACAAAATATTTTGGGCCATCCCTTCGGGTGCCATATACCAGGTCAGTCTCTTTGTCCCTCTAGCTCCGAACCATCTACTCCGATTAGAACTGGCTCTCCGGAAGAGGTCCTCCCCACCCCACTGGCCGAAATACTTTTTTAAATGGGAGATGTCTAGGACCTTCTGCATGCAAATCATGTGCGATACACCGAATCATGTGCAAATCATGTGCTATACCGAATCATGTGCAAATCATGTGCTATACCAAATCATGTGCAAATCATGCGCCATACCACTATGCTGTGGGCTCCTCTGAGTCACCTCCAAGGGCAGCAGCCCCACGGAGAGCACATTAAAGCAGCCCACTTGCAAAGTCACCAAGGCATATGTGACAGTGGCAAGATTTCTACTGTATAGGCACTCTCTTTGGGGGTGAGGACTTGGCAATCCAAAGCACTACTTCAGATTTTATTTTTTTATTTTTAAAAACAGCTTTTTAGTCCTCTGGAAAGAACCTAGGTTTTCCTAACCCAGCAAAGAGCAATAAAGAATCTCTACGCCAGGTATTCTAGGCTGTGAAACAGTGCAGGGTAAGTGGGAAAGAAGGGAGAAAATGGTAGCAAATAGGCCACAGATGACGAGATACATACAGCAAAGACTTTTTCTCCCCTGAACTGCAGTTTGGTTTCGTTCACTCTCTTGCCTTTTCCAAGTACTCAGAGTAATTTCCAGTCATTGCAACTCCCTGCTGGTTGGGGTGGAGTTTTTGGCTTTACTTACTCAGAAAATCTCTTGACTGTAAATCTCTCTTCCTCTCCACTCTCTCCTACAATAGTTAACTTCAGCTTCTGCAGCTAGTATGTCTTACAATTGGGGGGAAAGTGAAGGGCAGGGACAAAAATAATATGATGCACTAAAAAAAAAAAAAAAAACCCCACCCACAAACGCCTGTACCAAGAAAACTCAAATTTTACTTATTTTACATAATAGGTTCTGATTGCATTTTTGAACTTTTGCAGAATTTAAAATGAGCTGAGGTGATGATCGCTAAGAGAGGAGTATTCATGTATCCCTCCCAGGTCCTCCTTTCTTGGCTTCTATTAGCTCAGGCATTGCCAGACTTTCTCTCTGTGTGTGTGTGTGTGTGTGTGTGTGTATTAAAGGCAGGGAATGTGAACCACTGGGAGTGAAAGTAAACATTGTAAGCCCAGAAGGCCCTTCTCTTGACCCCCACCCCACCCTTTGGTCTCTGAGTAAATGCTACTGCACATTGTCAAATATTCCCAGGGCTAGAATGAGGGCTAGAAACTTATTAAAATGGAGGGGAGGATGTTTTAATATGGTTGCAGGGAGTGTACATCAGTAGCTTTGCTCATCCTTCCATGAGTGACAAATCTGAAGGTAGAGGAGAGGAGGATATAAAAAATGAGCAAACCTTTGTTGATATGACTGGAAAGGAACCCAAATTACGAGTTTTTGATTTAAAAAGAGAGAGAGGGAAAAAAGAATCATGAAGCAGAAAATTATATTGCAGAAACGTTAGCAGCCGAGCCACCTAGCCTCCAGTCCTATCTCGTCCTATCAGCAGCTCTGCATAATTCAGCAGAACTACATCACTGCAGCTAAAGCAGCATTCTCTGCAAGGTTTATCACACTGTTCAACTTCCTGCTTTAAACCCCAACCTGCCGCAAACTCTCCCTGGTAACAGGAATTTGCCACATCAGCCTTGGGTCAAATAGATGATGGCTGTCATCTTCCTACCCTGTTGTGTGAGATTCTAAAGAAGGAGTGGGCAACTTGTGACTCTCCAGATGTTTTGGCCTACAACTCCCATCAGCCCTAGCTAGGATAGCCAATGGCAAGGGATGATGGGAGTTGTAGGCCAAAACAGGGCCACGGTTAAGTTTATTTATTATTGTGGAGAGAAAGCCTGAGCACACTATTGAACCCTGACATGTTTTCCCCTTTGCCACTGTCACCCCTCTGTCTGCATAATCCCCACCCAGGGCACAGGAGACACAATTCTGGGCAGACCGGTTATACATAAGCCACATCTGCATACCTTCAATGGGGCACATTTACACTTCCCTCAAGGAAGCGCATAACATTCCGGAGGTGGGGGGGTTCAGTCTCAAAGAGCTGCAAAGTACCCCAAAGTACCCAGGAGATGCCAGCACCCGAAAGGCGCCAGCACCCCGCGGGGCGGGACCAGCCCACCTGATCATCAAGGGCGGGGAGGGGGCGAGGGAGGGTAGAAAAGATACGTGCCAAAGAACAAAGGGTTGTTGGGAACACGGTGCAGGCTTGCACGGGTCAGGTCACTAGCTCCGGCTAGGGCCAAGCAACTTCCAACCCCGGACAGGGCACTCGGCGATCGGCAAAGCAAACCGCTACGCTAGAATCTAGAGTCAGAGTCTCTGGTGTCAGGTAATATTCTGCATTCGAGCAAAGCCTACCTAGAAAGCAAATTGAATACTTCCGTTTCCCTATCTGTATTGGCTGCTATGTTTATACTGTGAGATTCCTGTAGTCTATTAGTTCCACTCCATTAAACTCTTTTGAAACTGACTAGCTTGCGGCTTCCCTGTGTTTCCAAGGGGATTCCTTGTCAATATCACTCGTGGCTAAAAGTAAAGGTTTTGACAGCCGCCTACAGGGCATGACTGCGGTGCCGGTTAACCCTTAAGGTGCCGAACCCGCACAACAGACCAGGTTCGGTCCGCCACAATTATGTTTATACCCCGCTTTTTTTTCCTGCAAGGAATTCAAGGCAGCTGACATAATCCTCCTCCTCTCCATTTTATCCTCAAAACAACCCTGTGAGGTAGGATAGGCTGCGAGTCAGTCACTGGCCCAAAGTCAGCCAGTGAGCTTCATGGCCCAGTGGGGACTAAAATCTCCTGAGTGCTAGTCCAACACACTAACCAACTCCGGCACACTGGCTCTCCTCTGTGGCCTCCAAAAGCAGCCATTGGTTTCAATGGGGCTCATACCCAGGTAAGTGGGTGTAGGATTGCAGTCTATGTACCATCGCTAGTGTAAGCTTACCTCTTGCACTGGATCTGATATGCCCTAGAGGAATAGCAATGACTGAGTTCAAACAACATAATAACCCACACTCAGGGGTTGAATGTAGGTTGCCATTTAACCATGGGTTGGTGTTGAAATGTGGGTTATTGTGTTGCCTGAACCCAGCTGAGATAACAAACCATGGTGAACAACAACCCACAATTCACAACCCAACAACAAACCATGGCTTATCTTCATGGGTTGTTTGTGGTTAACAAGCCATGACTTGTTAGCGCAGCTGGGTTCAGACAATATGATATAACCCATGTTTCAATAACAACCTGTGGTTCAGTGGCAACCCACACTCAACCCTTGAGTGTGGGTCATTGTGTTGTCTGAACCCAGTCATTGAGTTGCAAGGCTCTGAGATTATAACCCCCCTGCCTTTGGTAGCTTGTAATGGGACAACCTCTATAGACTATTCCTCCCCCCCCCACCGCTCAATTTATCAAGCTAAATGCAGCCACCAGCCATATATGGCTGGCAGCCCCCTTCCCCAAGCAGGGATAAAGCTGTTTCTGCTGCCTGACAACCTGGGATTGCAAAGATAAAGGGGTCATGGAGCACCCCACACCTGGCAAGCCAGCTGGCCATACAACTGATGGGCTGCATTCATCTTGGTGGGTCAAAAGTTGTGCAGAAGACTCGCTTGGAAGTTATGGAGCTGGTTATCCCAGTCACATGGAAGAACAAGCCCCATGTGACAAGTCACATGGAAGGACAACAGGGCTTTTGCCAGAAGAGGTGCAGAGGTTTGAGCCACATGCTGTGAAGCGGAAAGGCAGTCAAGCCATCTTTACAGCCTAAGGGAGTAATAAAACACCCACTGCCTGCATTTCCTTGTCCTTTTGACAACAGAACAGCTTCTGTGAAATATTAGTATTCACCTCTGGCTGCAAAAGCTTCCAGCAGTGAAATTCCAGCAGGCCCACAAAGCTTGCATTTCTAGCATTTCTTGATTATCATTATTTTTTTATAAAACAGGTTGTACATGTGTGTACATGTGCTTTGAAAACTGTTTCTCCACAAAACTAAAAGGAAATGTAACCCTCCTCCACCATTTTTTTTTATTATTATTATTTTTTACAGTATCAATCTGCTATTAGGGTCCAACTGAAACTTTTAAAGCCCTAGCTGGAAATAAAGATATGATTTGATTTCCCGAAATAACATTACAAATAAGAAATCAATGTTGCAAGTTTGCTGTTTGAGAGTGTTAACTCTTGTGTCCACATAAAGCCCGGTTGGAGCAGAATTAATCCCTAGGGTCCAATGGACTCCTGCAGTCCTTTGTAATGGGTTGGGGGGGGGTAGTACACACAGGAATGTACAGGGGGGATTACAAAAATGCGGGGGGGGACTAGTGCTCTTGAAGTGGTGTAAGCACATAAAAATTGAATTTGCAGTTCAGGTAAAATACAGTGGTTTTCCCTATCTTGAGAAGCTTCTGGGGATCTAATAATCCTCAATTTAGGTGTTTGGTAGTTTCAATTTCCCATTCATTTCAATAGGGGTGAATCCAGACCCCTGATAGCTTAGTGATGTGTGTTTTTAAAAAAGAGAGAGAGAAAGAACGGAAAGATACGAGGGGGTGGGGGGAGTGAAATACTGCAGGACAATTGATCCCATAATTGTTGAGGGGTACATGGAGTGTGAAGTGGTTCAGGTTTGCTAAAAAAAATTTTAAAAAAATCCAAGCATGACAAACAGCTGCTGGGGTCCACAGCTACCCGATTTGGTTAGGAAGGTTAAGCAACACTAAAACAGACTAATCCGGGGAGTTTGGTGACGCCTATTTCGGTGGGGCTTCTAATCCATTGCAGGTTTTATTTGGAGCTTTATATGGGGCTGTCCATGGGGCTGAACTCCATTCCCAAAATAGGTGCACCACCATGGAGCACCACAAATAGCTCCTATAAGGCTCGAACAAGAAGATGCAATGGATAAGGATCCCCACTGGCACAGGAGTCACAGCGGTGTCTTGTTATTTATGTATGCTCTCGGTTCTACTGTGTTGTGCTTCACTGCTGCAGTGCCTATTTACAATGGGAACAACCAGTAATGGTGTCAGTGTAGAATTAAACGACTTGGGCTCAGCCTCAAAAGAATCTGCTTTCAGTATTAGAACTTAGCCCTGGGACATGGGAAGTAACGACAAAGACAAGTGCATCGGAGCAGGTGCAAGGTGAATACATGCTAACTGATCACGAACAAAACTGATCTCCCTGTGTAGTTTTCAGTGTGCGTTACATTGTTATGTAGGGGCTCATTCAAGCATCCAGCTTCCCACCCCTGCAGCCTGGAGCAGCACACGCCAACAAGAGTTGTGCTGTGTGATTATGCTGATCAGATCACTGAGCTCTAACTAATCAAGGGACCAAACTTTCCAGAGCAGTACTGAGACAGTCCCATGTGCGTACAGTGAGCATGCACGCCGGGGGGAGTGGGAAATGGTGGGGAAAGCACCACCGCCACCAAATGCACATTGACTTGCACATCTGCAATGTTCTTAGGTTTTTGTTTTGTTTTGTTTTTTTAAACTAGACATGTAAGTTTGTATGCACAGTTGGGGACTGTGCAAAAAGCACAGTCCCCAACTGCCAATATGAGGCTATGTATGTCGTTTCTATGCACGTAGACACATTGCAACTGTGCAAAGGAGTGCGCCTACGGCAGGGGAACAGGGCTTGCTGTCAGGGCTCCATTGCCCAGATGCCAGGGGTGGGCAACTTGTGGCCCTCCAGATGCTGTTGGACTGCAACTCCCTCACCATTGGCTATGCTGGCTGATGGGAGTTGCAGTCCAACAACATCTGAAGGGCCACAAATTGTCCACCCCTGTCATATGCGCACATTCACTGAACATGTATGTGATTGTCTGAATAGTGATAAAATATCACGTTATGCCACAATATTGTTACAGTCTTTCAATTGCCTCTGTATCATCATCAGGCGATCACTCGTGACCGAGTAAGATTGTCTTCCGGGATAACAGGAGGAAATTCTAAAGAAGATTGTGTAGACTCTAGCGATGGGTCCGTAAGTGACTGTGGAGGCCAATTCTAGATCCACACAGCTTCCCACAGTGAGGACACAGGTTACCAGATAGAAGATGGTCCTGTAAAGGATTCATTTGACGTGCTTTTCGCTTAGCACGTTTCTCCCTTTCACCTTTCACTCGGGCTTCTTCAAAGTCCATGGAACCTTTGTGAAAGGCCAACCTCCAGTTAGATCGTTCATGGGCCAGAGCTTCCCAGTTTTCGATGTTTATATTGCATTTTTTTAGATTAGCCTTATGAACATCTTTAAACCTCTTATATTGACCACCGATATTCCGCTTTCCATCCTTGAGTTGGGAGTAAAGTAACTGCTTTGGGAGACGGCAGTCAGGCATTCGAACAACATGACCGGTCCACTGAAGTTGGCGTTGAAGGATCATTTTTTCAATGCTAGTAGTCTTTGCTTCTTCCAGTACACTGACATTTGTTCGCCTATCTTCCCAAGTAATTTGCAGGATTTTCCGGAGGCAACGTTGATGAAACCTTTCAAGGAGGTGGAAGTGACGTTTATAGATAGTCCATGTTTCGCAGGCATACAATAAAGTTGGTAATACAATGGCTTCATAAACCAGTGTTTTGGTCTTCTTACAAATATCCCGATCCTCGAACACTCTTATGTTTCATTCGAGAAAATGCGGCACTTGCGGAGCTCAGACGATGCTGGATTTCACTGTCGATGTTAGCTGTAACAGAAAGATAGCTGCCAAGATAGAGAAAATGATCGACATTTTCCAGTATTGTCCCGCCAAGCTGGATAGATGGCATCACCAAAGGATTGGCTTGCACTTGCTGATGAAGCACTTTGGTTTTTTTGATGTTAAGTGAGAGACCAAGTTTTTCGTATGCTTCTGCAAAAGCATTTAGGATAGTTTGGAGATCATCCTCTGAATGTGCGGAGACCACATTATCATCAGCATACTGAAGTTCCACAACGGAGGTTGTAATTACCTTACTTTTTGCTTTCAGCCTGCTGAGATTAAAAGCTTTCCATCTGTTCGATATATAATTTCCACACCGGTGGGAAGTTTCCCCTTGACAAGATGTAAAACCATGGCGATGAAAATGGCAAATAATGTTGGGGCGATAACACATCCCTGTTTAACACCTGATCCCACTTTAAATGGAGCACCATGAGAGCCGTTGTTGTCCAAAACCGTTGCCGTCATGTTGTCATGGAGAAGTCGCAAGATATTCACAAATTTATTGGGGCATCCAATTTTCATAAGGATAGTCCAGAGAGCTGTACGGTCTACAGTATCAAAGGCCTTAGCCAAATCGATAAATGCCATATAAAGGGGTTGATTTTGCTCCCGGCATTTTTCTTGGAGCTGACGTGCAGTAAAAATCATGTCTACTGTCCCTCTAGAGGGGCGGAAACCATATTGAGTTTCAGGGAGGATCTCTTCTGAAATAGATAGAAGACGGTTTGCGAGAATCCTAGCAAATATTTTACCTGCGGTTGCTAAGAGAGAAATGCCCCGATAGTTTCCACAGTCTGTTCTATCACCCTTCTTAAAGAGGGTGATAATTATGGCATCCCTGAAGTCTTCTGGGATCTCTTCTCTTATCCAGATTTTTTCGATGAGTTTATGAAGATGTTGTACAAGTTCGGGGCCCCCTTCTTTAAAGATTTCTGCAGGAATCCCATCTGGTCCACTAGCTTTGTTGTTCTTCATTTGATTTATGGCTTTTTTACTTCATCCAAGGTGGGGAGTATTGCAAGTTCCTCTTTAATTTGTTTTTGCGGGATTGCGAAAAAATCTCATTATCCACCTTAGATTTACGATTTAAAAGGTCATAATAATGCTCTTTCCAACGCAGTGCAATAGACTCTTTGTCTTTTAAGAGTTTGGTGCCATCTTTTGATTGTAAAGGGTTTGTACCATAGGTTTTTGGTCCATAAATGGCCCTTGTGGCCTTAAAAAAGCCCCGTGCATCATGAGATTCTGCAAGTTGTTGAATTTCTTCAGCTTTCTTTTTCCACCAAGCGTTCTTAAGTTCTCTTGTTCTTCTTTGGACCTCAGCCTTTGCGCTAGCGTAGGTTTTTTTTTTGGCAGCGCAGTTAATATCATTTTGCCATATTTGGAAGGCTTTCCTTTTTTGGTCAATTATATATTTAATCTCATTGTCATTTTCATCAAACCAATCCTGATGTTTCTTAGTTTCGTATCCAATAGTTTGTTCACAAGCTGCAGTAATGGAGGTTTTCAGCTTAGACCAATGGTCCTCAATGTTGTCAGGAGGTTCCGTAGGTAGATGTTCCTTAAGAAGTGATTGAAGACGAGTTTGCTTAATAGGATCTTGAAGGGCGTGGATGTTCATTTTACGCCTTGGTTTCCTTCCTTGAAGCCTACGTTGGGGAGCAATGTTGATAACCATTGTGGACCGGATTAGTCGGTGGTCTGTCCAGCAGTCGTCGGCACTCACCATGGCCCTAGTAAGAAGTACATCGCGGCGATCTCTAACACGGACAATTACATGAACATGTATGTGATTGTCTGAATAGTGATAAAATATCACGTTATGCCACAATATTGTTACAGTCTTTCAATTGCCTCTGTATACAGATTCCTTAAAGGGTCAATAGCTGCCATCACATGTGTGTGCCTTTAAATGCATGTCTTTTGCCACTTGAGCACATGAATCCTCCATGTTTTTCTAAAGGGGGGGGAAATGACTCTTAAAAATGTCATTTTGCAAAATGACCTCCAAGCCAGGAGACCTCCAGGGTCAAAATGCTGACAAAACACAGACCTGATAAAATCCTGTCCCCGGGAGAATGACATAGGCTGCAAATGTTTCGGACAGAGGTTAATTTGTGAATAGAGGCTAGTGAGAAATCTGGGGACAGAACAGCTAATGTCAACAAGGAACTGTTAGTTTTTCCTACAAATGAGACAATGCTCCTGGCGGATAGTTTTCAAGAACAGAAGGGAAGTTTTATTTTAAAAATGAAACCACAGCAAAACAGATCTCACATTACAAAATGTGTATCAAATGGGGAATGATTCCAGATGCAAAAATTGCTTGATCATGTTTTCTTAGATTTCACTGGATAGATTTAGATTTTCGGGTTCCAGTCTAGAAATAGCTAGGCAACAGAATTAATGGATTTCTTCTTCTTCTTGGGACTAGCATGGTTTTATAGTTTTCTTTTTTAAAAAAAAAAAAGAAAGAAAGAAAGAAAATGGGATATAGATTTGTTTAAGTAACATTTTCTGCATGCTATAAAATTGTACGTACATTATTGTTTTAAAAAGAAGGAAATACATAAGAACATAATAATTCCATTGTGGGAATGAGAACAAGGCCCAGCTTGTGGCTTACGCTGGCTCAGCTTGTCTGAGCGTGGAAAGCTAAGCAGGGTCAGGCCTGGTTATTACTTGGATGGGAGACCCCTCCTCTAGTTTCCTGCATTGAGCAGGGGGTTGGACTCGATAGCCTTGTAGGCTCCTTCCAACTCTATGATCTATAATCTATAATTATAGAGCCAGTGTGGTGTAGTGGTTAGAGTGTTGGACTGGGACATGGGAGATCCGGGTTCTAGTCCCCGCTCGGCCATGAAACTCACTGGGTGACTTTGGGCCAGTCACGGACTCTCAGCCTAACCTACCTCACAGGGTTGTTGTGAGGATAAAGTGGAGAGGAGGAGGAGGAGGATTATGTAAGCCGCCTTGGGTTCCTTGCAGGAAAAAAGGTGGGGTATAAATATAATAAATAAATAATAAATAAATTGTCCAGCATTCTCTTTCCCAGACTAGCCATCCAGAGGCATCTAGGAAGCGCATAAGATGCCTCTAGGAAGCGCATAAGGCAACTGCCACCTGTTCTTGTTTGTCGCCTGCATCTGTCCCTCCAAGGTCTGGCTGCTTCTGAATAAGGAAGTTCCACTGAAACCGCAATCCTATACACCACCCTACTCCAACCTGGTGCCCTCCAGATGTATCGGACTACAACTCCCAACTTCCCCAGCCAACAAGATCACTGTGCTGGCTGGGGATGCTGGGAGTTGTAGTCAAATACATTGAGAGGGCGCCTACCTAGGAGTGCACCCCACTGAACTCAATGGGGCTTACTTCTGAGTAGAAATATATAGCATTGCACTGTTAGTTATAATGGATATTGCCATCGATGGACCTATCCTACACGAATGTGCTTAATCCTTCCTTTTTAAGCCATCTAAGCTAGAAACCATTGCAACTTTGTCTGGTAATGATTTCCATAAGAAAATTATGCATTGTGTGAAGAGGTACTTCCTTTTATAAATCTTCGACCTATGGCCAGTCATCAACTTCATCAAGGTTTACCAAGTTCTAGTATTATGAGAAAAAGAGTCACATTTTTCTCTGTTGACACGCCAGTGTTCTCCAACCTTGGGTCCCCAGATGTTTTTGGCCTACAACTCCCAGCATGCCCCAGCCAGTTGTAGGCCAAAAACATCTGGGGACCCAAGGTTGGAGAACACTGGCTTAGAGGGTACATCTGAACTGGTGATCATGTAATCTTTGGGGACATTTTTGTCAGGGCCGGATTAAGACCATTATGGGCCTGGTGCTGAGGATTTTGTCCCCACCCACCCCCGGCCAGCCTCCCCCAACCTGGCACCCTCCAGGTGAACTGGACTGTAGCCCCCATCACCCCCAGCCAGCACGATGGGAGTTGTAGTCCAACACCGCTGGTGGGCACCCAGTTGGGGAAGGCTGACCCGGGGGAGTCCGTCGGCGCCCAGCCAGAGAGCCGCGCACGCTGCTGCTTCCCCGCCGCCGGCGCGCCAGTCCTGCCACCACTGTGAGAACCGGGTCAGAGGCAGGCACGCCGCGCGCGCGCAGGGGCAACCCTTACCGGAGTCGCTGGCTGGCTCTCCGAGCCGGACGAGGCGAGGAGGAGCTTGCTGTCGGCAGAGGCGGGGAGCTTGCTGTCGGCGAAGGCGAGGCCCGGCAGGCCGAGGCGGGCGGGGCCAGGGGCGGGCTGGGAAGCAGCTGCCTGCTCCGCTCGAACTTCTCTTCCTTGAAGTTCCTTCCACTTCCAGAGATGTCCTCCTCGCTGGTGGGTGCGCTCGAGGCGAGGCTGGCAGTGGCAAGCGGTGGAAGTCCTCGCCCTGCCTGCGCCTCGCGCGGGTCGGCGTCGGCCCTTCTCCGGCGTCTGGGCCGCTCCGCTCTCTACAGCCCAGTGTGGTGGCAATGGGCGGCAACCTCTGCTCCTCGGCGTGCTCGCCTCTAGCAACGCCCCGCGCAGGTGAGCGACTGGACGTCACCTCGCTCTGAGCAAGGTGACGTCCTCATTTCCCCGCCGCGGCGCCGCGCGTGCGGCGTCCCTATTTGTTATGGGCCTATTTTGGGGTAGGGGCCTGGAGCTGCAGCTCCAATAGCCCCTATCTTAATCCGGCCCTGATTTTTGTGAGCAAAATCCTAGCATCTCGCCCCCATTATGGCTTTGCCCTTAGCAAATCTAGGTCCTGTTTCTCTGTGATCCAAGGCTGGAGAACACTGCTCTACACCATTCATCTTCCATCATAGATTTTCAAGATGTCATTGCCTGCCTGTCCACCTTGCCTGCCTGACACCATTGTGTGTCCACCACACAATGTTCTTGTGTCTATCTGCCCACCTTAGGGCGCAATCCTATGCATGTTTAGACAGAAAAAAAGTCCTACAATGCCCAGCATGCCCCAGCCGGCATGGCTGGCTGGAGAATGCTGGGAGTTGTAGGAGATTTTTCTGTCTAAACATGCATAGGATTTCACCTCTAGAGAATGTGAGACTAGGCCCTAGCAGCCATTCTTTATCTGTTTGGCTGGTAATCAGTATGGCCATGTGTCTTTTATATTAAAAAGAATAACAATAAAAATTCTGCACTCAGATCCTGTGCCTAGAAAAGCTGACTGGGGAATGCCGGGAGCTGTAGGATTTTTTCTTTTTCTGGAATGCTAGGAGTTGTAGTCATAGCGGGCTGGGCCGTGCTGAGAGTTGTAGTCATAGCGGGCTGGGGAATGCTGGGAGTTGTGGGACTTTTTTCTGTCTAAAGCTGCATAGGGTCGTGCCCTTCGTCACTCTGAACTGTTTCACCAGCATGGGATGTTGAAGAGGTCCTATAAAAAATATGAGAGTGGGAGGGGGAGGTGATAGTTGCATGAGAAGAATCTGTAAGTCATCACCTCAGATGCCTCATCCTGTGGGCCACAGTGCCATTGCCAGCACCAGGCAGTGGAGCGACCGGCTCTTTTTGAACACTCTGCGATGGCGCTTCTTCTAACACAGGGATTTTTTTTAAACTTGCTGCTTTCCGGGAACGCTTTCTGCCCTGGTTTGTCTGCTGGGGAGTCCCTTCATGCCTTGGAGAATGTGTGGATGCATTCTCAGTTCCCAAGGAACACACACCAGACCACGAGCCAGTTCACACATCATGCTAAGCCAAAGTTTTTCAAAATTCTGGCTTATTATAAGCAAGCCAGCATGATAGTGGCTCAGTCATCAGGGCCGGTGCTACCACTAGGCCAACTAGGCGGCTGCCTAGGGCGCAGGGCTAAAGGGGGCGCCAGGAGCATAGGGCTGGAGGGAGGGAGGGCTCAAGTGGGAAGGGGGGGCGCTAAATATCTGATCTTGCCTAGGGCACCAAACTGCCTTGCACTGGCCCTGTCAGTCATTCATGCTTGGCTCCTGCTTGCCGGCAGGAGCAGCTAAGGGAGCCAGGGACTTCCCGTCCCTGCTTTGTTTAGCATGACATCTGAATGGGGAACTCTGGCTTGGACACCATGCAAAGGGTGGGCAACTTGTAGGCCGAAACATCTGGAGGGCTACAACTCCCATCAGTCCTGGCTGATTATTAAAACAGATTAAATTCTGTTTTAAATTTTGTATTGAAATGTTACGGTGCTTTTATTGTATTTGTAATTTTTTTTATTGCATTTTACTGTTTTGTATGAATTGCTGTTAACCGCCCAGAGAGCTTCGGCTATTGGGCAGTATAGACATGAAATAAATAAGAGATCATCATCATCATCATGGGGAGTTGAAGGCTAAAATGACCAACCTCCATCCCTGATTTGTTTAGCCTGACTTCCAAACAGGGAACTCTGGCTTGTCTTTCCCTCAACAAGCCAGAATTCCCAGTTCGGACGTTACGCTAAACCGGGGACATAGAATTTCTGGTTTGTTTAGCTGCTCCTGCTGGCAGGAGAAGCCAAGCAGGAATGGTCAAGCCATGTGCTGATAAGCCAGATTTATTTGTTTTTTTTAAATCTGGCATACTGTGATGTCTGAATGAGGCCCATGCCAGACATCCCCTGAGAGCAAGATTGGTTATGGTACACAAGTTGTCCACCATTATCTTGTTCTTATATTTCCTCTCTTTCTGGCGTTCAGACTGTGAGTGTCATTGCTTATGTAGACAAAACGCTATCACCCACGAGGGAAGTATCAGCAGGCTTGGGGGAATCCCAAAGTTTGCAGAAGTACCAAAAAAAAAAAAAAATCAAGGGGAAAAAATAACCATTACGGTGGGTACAACAACAGTGTTGGTCTGGGACTCGGGAGATCCGGGTTCTAGTCCCCGCTCGGTCATGAAACTCACTGGATGACTTTGGGCCAGCCACTGACTCTCAGCCTAACCTACATCACAGGGTTGTTGTGAGGATAACATGGATGTAAGTTGCCTTGGGTTCCTTACAGGAAGAAATACGGGGTATAAATATAATAAATAAATAAATAGGCAGGCCAATGAAGACTGAGCATGCTCAGGGCCCAGACGATGTCAAGTGACCGTGCTTCCAGTAAGGCTTTCATTTTGCAATCGCCCCCTGCCTCATTCACTGAATTTTACAGGGGGACCAGGCTTCACCGTCATCTCCAATTTGTAACCGTTCGTGGTTTCCCACTGCTTGTTCTGTCTTGTTTCTTACCACACACACACACACACACAAATCTGTTAAGCCACACAGTGCCTTTTGTTTGGTAGTGCTAGGAGCTGTCTGTCTGGAAACACCCTGACTGTTGTGGGGAAAGGACTGGAACGAGAACAGGGGCACTTCACACTGCAACATTTTGTTGCAGGTCTGACATCTTGATTTTGTAGGTAATTAAGGAACCCCTAGTAAGTTTCCAGGGAACCTCAAAAATCCTGGGAATAGAATCTGACCACCACGTTTCTCCCAGATTCTTGTATTATAAATAAGTAAGACTTTATAGGAGATTATAGTAGGAAGGCGGGGGGGAACCTCCATGGGCTGGAGCCAGTCCTTTCTCTCTGCTCCCACTTTCGAATGTTTTCCACTCTCTCAGTATTCTTCATTTTAATGCTCATAAAGATTCAGAGCCCAAAAAGGTGTTTCCTTACTCAATCTCCTCGTATTGTTTCCTCGATTCCCATTTTTCAGTCCTCGGAGACAGAAAGTTGGTCATAAACATGCTTTTGACTGGTGGATTCAAGTGTGGTTCTCTATAGCAACAAACAAAAGCATGAGTCAGAAACTGGCATGGAGCTATAAACACATCTTTTTTTTCCTGACATTACCCAGAGTTTGCTAAATTTCTGTGGTGTGCTGTTGCTATACAGCAGCCACCTGAACTGGGCTGTCGGGGCTTTTGAGCGATGACTAGGCCCTAGTCTAGAAAATGGAGTTGCCGCGCTGACAGGTTCTGCCTTTCTGACTCCATCCCTGCATCGCCACGTTGGACATAGCTGAGCCGGTGTTGCATTTGTTTCTGCTGTGCAATTGTTAAAAGGCTCAGACCGTCGCTAGAAAATAAACATTGCTAGAAAAAATGTGCACAACAGTATTTAAACATATATTTTTTTAATTCTGTGTTGCATTTGAATAACAGAAATACAGATTCAGGCCTACACCCCTCAGCTAGGAAGATCACCTGGGGTGCTTTAGGCTTGTCACTGGCCCAATTCGGATGCAATGTTGTTCCAGGTCCAACAAATGGTCTGTTAGAGCGGAATGAATGACAAGCTAGAGAGCTCCCTTCCCCCCCCCCCCCCGCTCCTCTCCAACAGATTTCCTGGTTTGTGAAGTTAGTTTCCTGTGTTGTCAAAACTGGGAAACTATGGTTTACGCACTCCCCTACAAACCAAGATTGAAAACCAGGATCAAACTGTGGTTTGCATTCTTGGATTGTCGGGGGCACAATTTCATGGTTTGGATGCCACAGGGAAACCGTGACTTAGTAGTACCAGCATACCTCGCTTTAGCGCGCTTCGCTTTATTGTGCTTCACAGATACTGCATTTTTTACAAATTGAAGGCAAGACACCCCCATCAGCAAAAAGATTACAACTCGCTGAAGGCTCAGATGATGGTTAGCATTTTTTAGCAATAAAGTATTTTTTAAATTAAGGTATGTGCGTTGTTTTTTTTAGACATAATGCTATTGCATACTTAATAGACTACAGTATAGTGTAAACATAACTTTTATATGCATTGGGAAACCAAAAAATTTGTGTGACTCGCTTTATTGCAATATTCACTTTATTGCGGTAGTCTGGAACCGAACCAGCAATATCTGCAAGGTATGCCTGTATTGTTGTTGTTGTTGTTGTTGTTTCTATACTGCCCAATAGCCGAAGCTTTCTGGGCGGTTTACAACAGTTCAGAAAATACAATAAAAAGCAGTATAAAATACAAATGACAATAAAAACATCATAAAATCACACTATAGAAATTTTAAAATGGAATTAAATGACTTAAATAATGAGGACAAGTTAATACAACTAGGCCTGTTAAAAACAGCTGACATACCCACCCCATGTGCTATTTAGAGCTGTTAAATGCTTTGGCATAGAGAGCAGTCTTATCCTGGTGCCAAACAGATAACAGAGTTGGCGCCAGGAGGGCCTCAGTGGGGAGATCATTCCATAAACAGGGGGCTGCCACTGAGAAGGCCCTCCCCCTTGTTGCCATCAACTGAGCCTCCCTCAAAGGTGGCACTCGAGGAAGGCCGCAGATGTTGAGCGCAGTGTCCAGGTAGATTGTGGTTGGAAGAGGCGTTCCATCAAGAATTGCAGCCCCATTGCTAATTAACAAGTAGCAATGTCAGGTTCATCAGGTAGCTACTCCAGGGCCTTCTCTGTAGTATAGAACCTTATCTCTGAAACTCTGTGCCCAAGGAATCCTGTATGGCCAACTCGTTTAGGAAACTGGCAAAGAACTGACGGGTGTGTACGTGTGTGTGTGCAAGGAAGGCATTTCCCTCTAGATGAGGGAGTAAACTGAATTGCTCTGTGCCGTTTCGATTATGGTTCTCCATTGTTGTTGTTTTTATTGAGTTATTTTTAAGGATAGGTCTTGGAATATTTTTCAAAGTTTTGTTTATATGTTTCTCCTTTATATTTATTCGATGTTTTTGATTACTTGTAAGTGGGTTCAAAGTTCTTACTGGGATAAAACTTAAATTGAGTGGGATATATATCAACAGTGCAGCCCTATGAGGGTGCCCGCAACCTTCCAAACCCGGAGGATTGCGGGAATCCTATGCAGGGGCAGGAGGAACATGGAGGACCCGTGGGATATCCTCCACGCTCCCTTCACCCTGAAAAACATCTGGATGGCCGATTTCAGCCATCTAGATGTTTCTCCTCTCCTCGCGAGGAGGACAGGCTGAGGCGCTTCCTCAATTCCTCAGAATCCAGTGGGGCCCTGCCCCCAGGAATGCCCCCACCCCACAGGGGAACCGAGCGTGGTCTTCCAAGCTCGGTTCCCTGTGGTATTCTTCCGGTGTGGAAAGAACCGTGCTGGGTACGAGGTGAGGAGGGGTGGCCGCTCCGAGGCGCTGTGACCTTGGAAGGGATTTCCGAGATCACAGCACCTTCTATGACAGTTCCTGTGTGTCCCCCCCAGACAAGGTCGGGGGGGGGGACATAGGATTGCGCCCTAAAATACCGAAAACAATAAAGCTGTAAAGACAACAAAGAGTTTTGTGGCACCGTAAAGACCAACAAATTCATTTGAGCGTAAGCCACCCCACCACATGGAGCAGGTAAGCTGTTCGCTGGGCAGGGGGAGGGTCAAGTGACTGGCGGTGGCAGGTGGGTGCCCATGTTACAGTCACTAGCAGCCCCCCTCTTGACTCTCCTGCTGGGTTCTGGATCACCGGGAGCAGGCAGCTGCCATATTAGACACACACACACACCCAATGCAATAGCCAGTATCCCATCAACACGATGTCAATGATGTATCGGGCATTCCATTTGGGGGGATGTAAGATGGCGGCTTCTTGCTGCCACTTGTTTGTAGCCAAGCAGCAGCAGCAGCAGCAGCTGGAAGGAGGCGGTGGGCAGAGGCAGCAGCAGGTGGGCACTCCGCCGTCTTTCCCAATCCGGCACCAGGGCCCGGTTGCTCAGTGGGCTTCATTGTAGAGCTGGCCCTAATTTGAGGGAGGATTGACAGGAGGGAAGGGAATCCTCCAATCAGATTTGACCCTGTTAGGCTTCTCAGATTCGACAGTGGTCTTAATCAGGTCTTAAATTGTTCTTGCTGTTGATTGTTTAAAGTTGTTTTTAGGTATAAGTGTGTGTGTCTGTGTGTGTTAGCGGTAAACTCAGTAAATAAGTTTGGGATCAGCGTGTGTGTTGTTGTTGTTGTTGTTGCAGATTGCATCTTGGGCTTTTGTTTTACTTCTTTGGTAAACCCATGGCAACATGACAAGCAAGCAAGCAAGCTGCGGAGGGATGGTTCTACTGGTGGCCTGAAGGCACGTGGGGCAGCCACCTTGCTGAAGCTCAGCAGGTCTGGGTCTGGCCAGTGCTTGGAGGGGAGACAACCTGGGAACCGCGTGTAGCCACCTTGAGTTCCGTGATGGAAGAAAGGTGGGATAGAAATGAAATAAAATAAACTAAATAAATGCTGGTGCAGGATTTATGAGGAGCAAATGATCCACCCACCAGCATCGTTCTCCTGTGTTTGTTTACAGACTTCATGAAATAGGCCCCATATGCCTCCAAACTGTTTGGCAGATCTGAGGTTTCTTTTAGGAGATTTGCATAGAAGCTTCACGTGTGTGGGTTTTTTGGTTTTTTTTAAAGAGGGATAAAATAGGGAATAAAACCATTCAAAATTAATTTAATCCAGCCCTGCCTACCTTGTGACCCACCGAACTGCCATGCGGCTAGGAGTTGCCAACTCTGGGACTGGCCCTTATACCGGGGCCATTATCAGCCACTGGATCCACAGCAATTAGCTTGGTTGGTGATAGTCTCCACTGGGCGACTTTGGGCCAGGCACTGACTCTTAGCCTAACCTACCTCAGAGGGTTTACCTCTTCACATAGCACATAGTTAAACTGTGAAATTCACTTCCACAAGATGTGGTGATGGCCACCAACTTGGAGGGCTTTAAAAGGGGATTGGACAAATTCAGGGAGGAGAAGGCTACCAATGGCTGCTAGTCCTGATTGGCTATACGCTTCCTCCAGGATCAGAGGCAGTATGCCTAAATATTCCTGTTGCTGGGGAACATGGGCGGGAGGGTGCTGTTGCCCTCATCATGTCCTGCTTGTGGGTCTCCCGTGGGACCACTGTGTGAACAGAATGCTGGGCTAGATGGATCCTTGGTCTGATCCAGCATGGCTCTTCTTAGGTTCTTATGGTTGTTGTAAGGATAAAATGGAGAGGAGGAGGACAATGTAAACCACTTTGGGTTCCTTGCAAGAGGGGAAAAAAAAAAAGCAGGAGCTGCTTCTGCTGCTGATCTCCAGTGCTGCAAAAGTTTCATGGTTTAACCTCTGCATATGATCAAGCTACTGCTCAAAATCAAGAGCAGGATAAACTGGTTTGCTTTCTTTTGGCCTCCCCTAAATGTAGCACACCATCCACAGATGGGAGCAGCCAACCAAGGGCTCAATAAACCTCTCAGCCTTTCTGCCAGACTGAAACTTTTAAAAATTTTGAGGGGCGTTTGCCACGCACCTCTACGTGGCTTGTGGGCTGCCTTCAAGCCTGGTGGCGGGTCACAAGACGTTCAGGCTGGTCCAGGCCAAGGATTGACCACAGAGGCACTGCTAGGACCAGAGATCTTGGGGCAGAAGCCCAGGGGGGCCCCCATGGCCTGGGAGGGCCTCCAAACAACCCCCTGAAGACTGTCTGCAGAGGAAAGTGCTTTGGCGACAGCTGGCCAGTCGAGGCTGCAGCCGCGTGTCCTTTTAAACGGAAGTATTTACTCCTGGTACAAGTATTTTGGGCAGCGGTGAAACTGAACTAATCAGATGCTGCTGGGTGGGTGGGGGGAGGTAGCCAATGAGGGCACTGGAGCAGCGAGATGGCTGCGCTTCCCCCCCCCCCCTCACTGCGCTAGTGCCCTTAATAGTCACGTATTCCCCAAGGCAGCATCTTAACTGATTCAGCCCTGGTACTCTGAGGATTTGTTCAAAGGGGAAATACTTTAAAGCAGTGTCCTCCAACCTTGGGTCCCCAGATGTTTTGGGCCTACAACTCCCAGCATGCCCCAGCCAGCTACGCTGGCTGGGGCATGCTGGGAGTTGTAGGCCCAAAACATCTGGGGACCCAAGGTTGGAGGACACTGCTTTAAAACGATGCACGGCTGCCGCTTGCACCAGCCAGCCGCCACCAAAGGACTTGGTTTCGCTGTGAAGCTTGGCAGGCAACCGCCTGGCCAGTGAGGAGGCTTTCCGCTGCTTGCCACTACAACCACCACCGTTCTTGCCTTTGCCACCCCACAGGTTAAAAAAAAAGAAAGAAAGAAAGCAGACCAGGCAGGGTAGCAGGGAGAATGACCAGGGGGAGATGTTTACACACACACACACACACACACACACACAAAGAAAGAAACATCTTGCCTGGGGCCCGGATTTCCAGTTTCCAACAACGCTCCACTTCCTCCTGATCTATGCAACCCTAAAAAACTAGCCAGACCCAGGAGTATCTCGTTCTCAG
The DNA here is from genome assembly GCA_021292165.1 of Shinisaurus crocodilurus. NCBI lineage: Eukaryota > Metazoa > Chordata > Lepidosauria > Squamata > Shinisauridae > Shinisaurus > Shinisaurus crocodilurus. Next base: position 298,953,221 of record CM037876.1, read on the forward strand.
GGCCAGCTCCTGGGTCAAGGGCCCCTCTGTAAAAGTGCCACCTGGTGGGGCCCTCTTACCACCCCCGCCCGCACAGGTGAGGACTTCCCTGGAAGCAGCGGTAGACAGCTGGGAAGCCACCATTTTGAATCCCCCACAATGCCCCAGCGTTGTAAATGTAAAAGAATGACTTCCCAGGCTCAGCCACCCGGTACAGATATCGGGGCTGGTGGGCCGTGCCGGGGCCCTGTCAGCTGCCCGAGGGCTCCGGGTGCCGACACCCAGCCTGCTGGCTCTCTTCGGAACAAGCCTGCACATCTTGTGACCTGCCAAGCCGCAGACCGTCCACCGACCTCACATTGCAGCCCTACCGGCTGTTTCACAAACAGCCACCCCACACGCGTATTTGCAGTCCTAGTTCAAGAGCCGCGTAGGCCTCAGGGAGGTGTGCCAAACGTAGCTGATGGGCTGGGTTCCTCCTTGCGGTTGTGCAAACCTGCTCCGGACTGCTTAAAAAGCATCTCCACTTTTAATAAATCTTGCCTGAGGCTTTTCTCCCGTTCAGAAATCAATGCATTCCCCGGCTGGGCAAGGCTTTGCCTCTGCTGCTGTGTGCCACTTCCAAATCTGTGAAAGAGGCAGCGCCTCTTCTCAAGCTTCAGGGGGCAACCGTTTTACTGGCCCCGCTCCCAGGTCTTTTCACAGCGGCGTGATGTGCAAGACATCTTAACCCGCGCAGGTTCCCCTGACGGTGGAGCTTCCAACATTTCACAGGCAAAAGTGACACGCTTGGAACACCGCTTGGACACGCTTGGAACACCACAATTCTCCTACCGAAGGTCACCGTGCAAGTCTCCCTCCCCCCCTCTGCTAGTATGCATTGCTGAAGGCTTCTAACCGCCTGCCACATGTTGTATTCATTTAACATCTGCAATCGCCAACTTGGCTAAAACTCGTGTTTATTTTTTAGGCTAGAAAACCTTCATGTCTTATAGCAGACATGCCAGCAGTTCAACATATCCCACAGCAGCTGCAGTGCGCAAAATAGCTTTAGTATTCATGCGTGCGCCTTTATATGCATGTGCACAAGACACAAAATGCACCCATCCCCCCACGCAGGAACGCATGCTTTAGAATCCTGAAGAGGGAGTTGAACTGTGAACAACAACTCTAAAAATCCAGATTAACAAACTTTTTACAAAGCACTCCAAAAGGGGAAAGAGAATGGGCACAATAAGGAGAATGATTCGCCAGGAATAGGGTCCAGGAAATAGGGATTTCCCCTGAAATATAGGATCTCATGAAGTTGTCAGTCACATGAGTTCGCAGTGTGATGCAACTGCAAAATAGGCTAATGCAATTTTAGGCTATATTGATAGAACCAGAGTTAGGGTGGCCACTTATGAATCACCAAAACAGAGGAAATGTTTCACCACCTAAGAGAGGATGAAAGAGGACAGTGTGGGTTGTTGTTGAAACTTGGGTTATTGTGTTGTTTGAACCCGGCTGTGCTAACAAGCCATGGCTTGTTAACAGTGAACAACCCATGAAGAGAAGCCATGGTTTGTTGCTGGGTTGTGAACTATGGGTTGTTCAGCATGGTTTGTTATCTCGGCTGGGTTCAGACAACATGATAACCCACATTTCAACAACAACCCGTGGTTCAACGGCAACCCATACTCAATCCATACTCAACCCTTGAGCTTGGGTTATCATGTTGTCTGAACCCAGTCATTCTCTGCTGGCCCAAAAGGCAGGACTAGATCTAATAGGCATAAGTTACAGGAGGGTAGTTTTCAGTTGAACATTAGGAGAAAAAATGCTTTGATGGTGAGAGCACTTCAACAATGGAACCAACTACCTAGGACAGTGTTTGGCTCTCTCTTGTTGGAGGCCTTCAGGCAGAGGCTGGACAGCTCTCTCTTGGGGATGCTCTAGTTCTGGATTTCCTGCACAGAGCAGGGGGTTGGACTAGATGTCAAAGCCCGCTCCAACTTTAAGGTTCAATGAATGACCATTGGACTATATGCACATCTCTGCATGTCAGGCAGATGTTACGGGCATAGGAGAAAGGCCAGTAAAACAAGGTGCCAACTTTTCAAGCAAAGCTGATTCTGGCCCTTCAGTGGCCCACCCTGGAGAATGTGTTTCTACATATTTTTTGTTGTTGTATAACAGTTAAATTTCAGACCAGGATAGAAGAATGGGGCAAGCATTCACTGTCTTTTTCTCATTAATGAGCTATGTCTTATGATCCTAAATGTTCTTGTTGGTCACTTGAATAGAATTTGTTCATTCTTAACAACATAACTGATGATCCTTAACATTTCTGCTACATAAACAGGGTGGGGGTTTTTTTAAATCACATGCTGTATCAAAGTCTCTTCTGGTCCTGCTTTCTTAGGAACACACTTATGATAATGTCAAAACTCTATTTCAATCAGTCTAACAATGTTTTATGAAAACCTAGAGCCAAAACTCAAATTCTATCACAAATTTTAAATGTGATCACAAATTAAAATGTGATTATAAATTATAATTACACTGATACTAACAGTCACACATTTTCTAAGGATGTCCTGTTGGAGACTTTGCATATTACCTGGAGAATGTACTAAACCCTGTTGACATACACACATTTCCCAGGGCCTCTTGGAGACTTTGCATATTGCCCAGAGAATGTACAAAGTGCTATTGATGTGCACACTCCACAAGGCTTGTTGGAGAGTATGCATATTGAAAACACTAGATATGCACATTTCTCAAGGTATGTTGGAGACTATTGCCTGGGGAATGTACAAAACACTTCCCAAGGCTTGTTGAAGATTATGCATAGTTTCCAGAGAAGGCACAAAACACTGTCAAGATATTGGAGATTATGTATATCGACCAGGAAATGTGCACTAAGAAAATACATTTTGGCATATTATTATCCTTTTGCTTTTCAAAACTTTAGGTTACAATCAGCATGAAGGGAAAGTTCTTTCCATTTTAGGACTTGATGATTGCCCCGGAAATTTCCCCATGAAATAAAAAAGACTAATCAGCTGGTAGTTTCCTTTTCCCCTTAAGTAGTGTTCTTGTATTGTGATGAGGTATTCCTCCTTTTTGTTGCCTATACTTTTAATTTTATTTCAAAATAAAATTCCATCTCAAAAAAAAAAAAAGTAGAGTTTTGGCAACATCTGGATACAATTCAATTCTCCCATGAAGTAAAAACAAACTTGTTGTGAATGTAGCTGGATGTGTGGAAAGAAACCCTTACATTCTTACAGCAGGGCCATAACTACAGGGGGGCCCTCAGAAACATTATATGCAGACTTCCCCAATGTGATGCCCTCCAGATGTGTTGGAATACAACTCTGATTATCTCCAACATCCCTAGCCATGGCCAATGTTGTGGTCCCACACATCTTGAGAGCCCCAGGGTGGGGAAAGCTGCATTACAGGTTCCTTTCTTGAAATTTTGGCTTTCCAAAAAGAAAAAAGAAATGCCCAGTTCAACAAGGGAACACATCAGGCTTCTGCTGCAGTCTGCACCCATATCCCTAACAGGACACACTGACTGAGTTCAGACAACACTGTTCAGTGAATGATATGTCTGGGTCCAGGCCACACAATAATCCATACTCAAGGGTTGAGTGTGTGTTGTCGCTGAACTGCAGGTTATGGTTGAAACACGGGTTATCGTGTTGTCTGAACCCAGCCAAGATAACAAACCATGGTGAACAACTCACAAACCAACAACAAACCATGGGTTCTCTTTGTGGGTTGTTCGTGGTTAACAAGCCATGGCTTGTTAGCGCAGCTGGGTTCAGACAACACGATTACCCACATTTCAACAACAACCCACAGTTCAATGACAACCCACACTCAACCCATGCTCAACCCTTGAGTGTGGGTTATTGTGTTGTCTGAACCCAGTCACTGAAATAGATGACTGTTTGTTCCGCTATCCAGCACCCAGCCATAAAATCAGTGATGGAGCCAGACAGGTATTCAGAAGGGGCAACGAAGGCTGGATTTAGTCCACCCTGCCTCTTCTTTCCTTGATCAGCTGACCAGCACTGTCACCGGTGATGCAATCAGGGCTATGCTGGATATGGGTATAGGTCTCTAGCCCTTTTCCTTATGGAGGCATAAGGGTAAAGAGTTGCTCAGTAAGAAGTAAGCCCAGTTTCTAAACTACACAGTGAGTGCAAGGCCCTGGCATGACTGGCAAGTATCTGGGAAAACCTTTAAAGGTTTATGAAAACTAAATGTTGTTTTCTTAAAATTACTTGAAAATAAAATAGTTTCAGGTGATGGGAAAGACCTCTGCCTGAGACCCAGGAGGGCATTGCCAGTCAAGGCAGATATTACTGGGCTAGCGGGAACAATAATCTGTCCTCGTATAAAGCAGCTTCCTGTTTTCCCATTAAAACCAGCTTAGAGCACAATCCTATTGATTGCGCCCTTGATACTCGGAAGCCCCCAAACTCAGAGGCTTATGAGCATCCAGGGCAGAGCAGGAGGAGTGGCGGAGGCGATCTAGCTGAGGTGCTTCGGCGGGGAAGGGAAGCTGGAGTGCCATCAGGATAGCTCGTATCCCTGGCAGCCCGTCTGCTCCCCTCCCTGCCCCATGGAACGCCCCCTTGACCCCCTCTCCGAGGTTGATTTGCCGACCTCGGAGAGGCAGCTGGCGCAGTTCTTTCCGCACCAGCTGCAATGGGGGGAGTGGGATTGGAGCTGGCAGTTGCAGTCCCAACACATCTGGGGGGCACCAGGTTGGGGAAGGTTGGTGTAATGAGAGAAGCTACCTGGTCACCGGAGGAGTCCAGTCCTCATGGTGAGAGCTTCATGGGGTCATTGGGTGCATGCTCTTGGAAGCCATGTGTTTTTAAGAAGCAGGAGACTTTTCTGGAAATATCAGAGCTTCTGGATAGACTGGAGCTGCTTGTTTCCTTTATTGTTGCTTTTAATTGTGCCTTTAATTTATTCGGTTTTATTAATGTTTCAGGGCACAATCCTATCGGGATGCCCGTAAGACCCCGAACTCGGAGGCTTACGAACATCTAACGCGAAGCCGGAGGAGCAGCAGAGGTGATCTTCGCCTCCCCGTCTTCCCACCGTGCATTTTCGCTTTTTTGCCCATCTAGCGAAAGTGTTACAGAGAGGGAGGGAAGGAAGGAGTCTGGAGAGGCCTCAGGATAGTTCGTATCCTGCCCTCTCTAGTCTCATCCCCTCCTTGCCCGCCAAAACGCCCCCTTTCCCCCTCTCTGAGGTCATTTTCCAGACCTCAGTGGGCAGCCGACACGGTTCTTCAGGAGCCGGCTGCGAGGGCGAGGGGGCGTCGGAGCTCCGATTGCCAGCTCCGAGGTTGGGAGTGCTGTCTTCAACCTCGGAGCTGGGAATCTGAACAATCCTATGCCCCCTGCCCAGACGATGTCTGGGGGGCCATAGGACTATTCCTTTAATTAAATTTTTATTTCACTTTTTGTCTTGTTTTTGTTAGCCATCTCAAGTGCCCTTTTTTGCTGGAAAGGTGGGATATAGATAAAATAAATGAATAAAAGAAAAAGAAATATAGAAACTGTCAAAGAAAAGTAAGGTTTGTTTAGGAAAAAACAATAAAGGATAGAAGTACATAATTATGTCAGTGCATTATGTATTCAGCTGCATGAGGTACCGTAAATAAGGAAAAAGGAAACATAAAATAATATTCGAACTAGTACAGTAGAGGATAGGACATAACACATAAAAACTTATCAAACATCTACAGTTAAGGTATTTATGAGACAGCAAAGTCCTATCTCTGCCCCTCAAGATGCAACGTGTCTGCATAGAAATGATGATTCAGTAATAAAAACCCATTGGACAGCCATGTCAAACAAAACACTCTCTTAAGGGAAAAAGTTATTTGATCTAAATGAGTGATATCAGTTCCCTCGTGGGACAGAGTGAGACAAAAGCAATTGTTTTATGTTTTCCAATTAATCATGGAAAAAATGAATGTGCAGATGATACACACAAGGGGTAGCATGGAGAAGGGAAAGTTGTGAACTAAATTTTTATTAACGCACATTTAGGGTGCAATCCTATGCAAGTTTAGACAGAAAAAAGGCCTACAACTCCCAGCATGCCCCAGCCAGCTATGAAAAAAAGGCCTACAACTCCCAGCATGCCCCAGCCAGCTATGAAAAAAAGGCCTACAACTCCCAGCATGCCCCAGCCAGCTATGAAAAAAAAGGCCTACAACTCCCAGCATGCCCCAGCCAGCTATGCTGGCTGGGGCATGCTGGGAGTTGAAGGCCTTTTTTCTGCCTAAACTTGCATAGGATTGCACCCTTAGTCAAGTGTCCATGGATATTTAAGCTTCTAGCACAGAGGTTCCCAACCTGGGTCCCCAGATGTTGCTGGACTACAGCTCCCAGCGTACCCTGCCAGCATGGCTAATGACAAAGAATGCTGGGAGCTGTAGTCCAGCAACATCAGGGGACCCAAGGTTGGGAACCACTGTCTAGCAGGATACCTACGGTACATAATAAGGAATCTCCTGGTGGTTCCACATGGACCTATGGCCCGATTGGAGTCCACCCGGAGAAGAGCCTTCAGTGTGGTGGCTCCACTTCCATGGAACTCACTCCCGCTGGAGATCAGGCAGGCTCCGACACTGTGCAGTTTTCGGCACATGCTGAAGACATCTTTGTTCCGGGAAGCCTTCCTTGCTGACCAGCCACGGTTTTAACGTTATCCTGTTTTTAATTGCATCATTCCGGAATCTGTCTAAAATGGAGCAGTATACAAATGCAATTAATTAATTAATTAATTAAATCTATACAGTAACAATAAGCCTTCAGAGTCTGAAACAGATTTTCAGTTTTGGTGAAATCTGGAGACAATCAAGGGATATGCAGAAGCCCCTCTGTGAAAGCAGATGTGCAGATAAGCCCCTCTTATTGAAACACTGTTGGGTTCCTATGAAATTACTAACAGTAACAGTGCAATCCTATACATGTCGGAAGCAAGCTACTTGAGTGCAACAGAACTTATTCTCGGGTGAGTGTTATAGGGATTGGAGCCTTAGATGTTTTATCCTGATAAGTGCCATTCACCTGTGTTTAAACATTCTCGATCTTTGGGGAGGTTAGCAGAGAAATATTGTGATCCTCCTACTTTACCAGTTTTGGAAATTTTGCAAATATCCCTCGGGGGGGGGGGGGACACAAAAGCAAGCACCGAATCACACTGTCTTTCCTCTTCTATCTAAACCTTTTTATTCTTTGCATTTAAATAATATAGTTTTCTAATTATAAACTGCTTCAAGCTTATATTGGGATTTTAGCCATGATGGTTTAGCACAGGCTGGATCAAATGTTCTAAATAATACCCCTTGAAGACTGCAATTTTGGAAAGTTAGTCCATTGGGGTTTGCTTTGGTAACTGGAGGTCTCAGAGCTCATGAAAATGTTGTATTTTATAGTATTTTAATGTAGCGTTAGGTAATTGCTTCTATTTGTAATTGGATCTGAAGATCAGGAGCTCTGCAGGGAAAGTGGAAGAGAGATTGAAATAAACTGATGCTGATGGCATCAAGTGAGATAACTATTTTTGTGATGTCTGTACCTTAGAGATAGTGCATTTAGCAAACGGATGGCCAAAGATTGCTCGAGCCAAATGATGCACTGAGGGAAAATAAAGCAATTACACGCATTCATCCATTTTCATTGCTAGTCAGTCCTGCAAAGTGGTGGATTTAAATGAAAGATAAAAATGTAAATACTGCAGGTGTATGCCTTTGATTAGAAAATGTTAGTTTTTAAATGATAGATTAGGGTTTTATCTGTGCTGAGAATACATTTGCACCCCGATCCAGCAAGGGAGATTGGCTGAAAAGGGAAGTTGGGTTCCTTGTACACAACTGATGTGGATGTAGTTGCCCAGCTGGATGTGCTTCTTTTTGTGTATTGTAATGCTCACCTGGCCCCCATTGAATTGAATGGATGCATCTTTTGAACCGGTGCTGGTGACGGGTGCTGGTGCACAACTTCTTGTGCACAACTAGAACTAGACCAGGGGCCTGCTGTTTGGGGACTCCAGCATCACACTTTGAGTAAAATTGGGTCTTTGAGGTACTGGCCCCACCTATAGGACAATCAGTCCTCCATTCTTAGTGCTTGAACTACAATCCAGGGCAGAGCAAGGAGGGTTCACACACAGAGGACTAGATTCATAGATCCATAGATTATAGAGTTGAAAGGGGCCTACAAGGCCATCGAGCCTTGAGCACCCCTGCTCAATGCAGGAAACTAGAGGAGGGGTCTCCCATCCAAGTAATAACCAGGCCTGATCCTGCTTACTAGAAGCTGGCATGGGTGTGATGAGCAAAAAAGAGAGGCAAAAAAAGGGTTAGACCAACTTGATGCATTCCCGATGTTCCTTTTCTCCACTCCCAGCTTCTTAGATAGAGCATTTGATGGACGTGCTCTACCCATCGGGGGAGGGGATATGATATTGGGGTGACCAGTGTCTGGGCTGGGAAGTAAGGATTGTTCTCATCTATTTGGAAAATGTCTACCCATCCTTTCTTCAAACATGGCCTTCAGAACAATGTACAAGATCCATGCAAAGAACAACCATAATAAAAACAATGTTTTAAAGGTTGAACATATTAAAACAGCAGTTAAGAGCAGTTCAACATTCAATGCTGATTAATCAGGATAGTTGGAGAACAAAAACAAACAGCCCAAAAAAAGTCAGCCAGCCAACAAATAGCAGTTTTAAAAAATAAAACAATTTAAAATTAAACAAGCACTGTTTAATTTATTCATTCATTCAATTTATTATTTATTTATTTATTTATTTATTATATTCATACCCCACCTTTTTTCCTGAAAGGAACCCAAGGCGGCTTACATAATCCTCCTCCTCCTCCTCTCCATATTATCCTCACAACAACCCTGTGAGGTAGGTTAGGCTGAGAGTCAGTGACTGGCCCAAAGTCACCCAGTGAGTTTCATGGCCGAGTGGGGAGTAGAACCCAGATCTCCCGAGTCCCAGTCCAACACTCTAACCACTACGCCACACTGGCTCTCAATTTATGAGCCACCCTATAGCCAAAGCTCTCAAGGCGGCATACATAATTTTTAAAAATGCAATGAAACCAATAACATACACTAAAAGAACGTTACAAAGTTTTAAAAGCAGCAACAATAATTTACGTAATTTTAAAAGCTGTTGATCACCAAAAGCTTAGGCGAACAAGACCACCTTCTCCTAGTGCAGGAGTGGGCCACATGCGACACAGCCTAATTTCAAAAGTCCTCTACATGCGGATGCGATCAGCTCAAGCTTCTGGCATGGGTGATCTGTCCCTTCACTAGTAGCCTGCTGGGTGGGAAGAAAGAGAGAGAGAAAAGTGGGTGGGAGAAAGAGAGAGAAAAGGAGGTAGCAGGAAGAGAAAGAGAAAAGAAGCTTCAGCCCTGCCCACCACCAACATGTGGCCCATGACAGTTTATTTATTTATGTATTATATTTATACCCCACCTTTTTTCCTGCAAGGAACCCAAAGCGTCTTACATAATCCTCCTCCTCCTCCTCCTCCTCCTCCTCCTCTTCCTCCTCCTCCTCCTCCTCCTCTCCATTTTATCCTCACAACAACCCTGTGAGGTAGGTTAGGCTGAGAGTCAGTGACTGGCCCAAAGTCACCCAGTGAGTTTCATGGCCGAGCGGGGACTAGAACCCGGATCAGTCTACCTGCAGGAGAATACAGCCCTTGATGACACACAAAAAAGGTTGCCCACTTCTATCCTAGCGCTTAAAAGTTACCAGAGAATATACTTTAGGAGGGAGAGCTACCGTACTCAGAATGCAACACTGATTTGCTTTCTCCCATAGCAGGCAATAGGATCCGTTCAATTTCAATTTCATGGAATAAGATGAATGTAAGATTCTTCTGGGAGCCAAGGAAGTGCGCTTAGAGTGGGGGCCATCAGAATCTATCATGGCTGTCTAATTCGATCTAGCTTGCTTAGAGAACAAGATTGGGGTTAGAACGGCTCCAGATTCTTACATTGCAGCCTTCCCCTATCCAGTGCCCTCCATATGTGTTGGGCTACAGTTCCCATCATCCCCATCCAGGATGGCGGTAGTTGTAGTCCAACACATATGGAGGGCAAAGGCTGTGGTATTGTAAGCCTGCTAGGAAAATATCGAGTGGACATAGGGAAGGACGGATTTCGTTAAATCCGTTCCGTCTGCGTTTCGTGCATTGTCAGGGCACCTTCTGTTCCATCTTCAACTCACAATCAGGTATTTTTTCCATTTCTTGAACTTGCGTTCATGTGTGCTTGTGCAAATTTGCACTTCCAAAAGTGTGCAAATCCCTTCAAAATGTGTGAATCCCCTCAAAATGCATATCTTCACACTTTAGCCAATGGGGGAAATGCACTGGGGTGCTTTTTTCTTCGTATTTTTCTACAACTAAATTTGCATAAAATTCCATAAAGCTTTTAAAAAACCAGTCCGCAAGTCCACAGCATCCATCCAACTTGGGAAAAGCCGGTCCTCTGCAGAATCCCCGGGCTGGATTCATAGAAATCTAACCCATTTGAATCCATTGCGGGTTTCCCCCGCCATCCCTGAGTGGACGTCTAAACATGCCAAGAAACACAACCCACTATACCAGGACTCTCCAACCTTGGGTCCCCAGAAGTTGCTGGCCTACAGCTCCCAGCATACCCACTAGCATGGCTAATGGCAAGGGATTCTGGGAGCTGTAGTCCAGCAACATCTGGGGACCCAAGGTTGGAGAGCCCTGCACTATACTGATAAGTGAGTCTTGTTTTCTTCCTGCTGAGCTTCTTTGTGAGTTTTCTTAGTGACTCAAAGAGAATTTCTCTGTGATTAATTTCCTGCAAGATGACTCAGCAGTGCTTTCCCCAACACACACATCAGCAGTGCTATTTTGTGGCCCTGTTAAGTACCATCTCTGGTATTTGGCAGACTCAGTTTGCAAGGTACTTAACATCAAGCTTCTGAAAAACAGGAATGAATCCCAGTTTGAGCATATCTTACTTCTTTTCCTTAGTGAAGAAATTAACTAAGAAACCCTAGCTCTGGTCACTTTTCGTGCTCCCAGAGTTTTTACTCTTCCATAAATCCTTGACAATTGATGCTTTGTCTGAACCCGCTTTTCACAAACATGATGGAATTCATCACTGCAACTATTTCCAGTGGACACTGGACTGCTTTCAAAACAAGGGAATAATTTTGAAAGAAGACTGTAGGAGTTATACAGATCAGAAGAACATTTTAACATCATAAGACTATGAAACACAGTCTCACACAAAGAGACTTTAAAAAAGAAAGAAAGTGAAATGTGGCTGCCTGATTCTCTCTCATGAGGCCACGGGGCCGGGAACAGTGGTCGACATTGTCAGGCATTTGCTAAGGCCCATATTCTGGCAAGGAGCTCACTCCCAATGGGCAGGTTCACATGCCACGTTAACCCTCTCTGGCAATAAGCCATGCTGGGTTGGTTGTTGCACAAACAACCCACAGTACACCTCACAGACAATCAGGCTAACCATGGGTTGTTCCCCCGGTATCCCAGGGGACTTGGAGGCTAAACTGCTTTGTTTCCTCTCCCCACCGCGGTAGCGAGTCCTTTTTCGCTTGTCACAGCTCTTTTCCCCCTTTCCTCTTTTTTTCCCCCAGAGATCACCTTTCATAATCTCTGAGTTGACATCTGATGACAGCCCCTTCAAAATGCCCAAGTGGCATACTGGAGGCGGGGCTGTCACTAGTTGGCCATTTTTAAAAATTATTTTTTGCGCCCCAAATGTGCACAATTTTTTTCTTAAATTAAAAATAAATAAATTCTAGGACACTGAGAAGAGTCAGGTCCAGCCAAAAAACATAGAGGATCTCGCTGCGAAGGTGGTAATCTACTGGCCACACCCTTTCACAAGCAAAGATCACTCACGGCTTTGCTTTCTCTTGACAGCTTGCCTTTTGACAGCTGTCAGGGGAAAGTAAAGTGAAAAATAAACCTCTTTGCAGCCTCCCTGGATTAATGTCCATGATTTATTTTTATTTTTATTCATTCTATTTATACCCCACCTTTTTTCCTGCAAGGAACCCAAGGCAGCTTACATAATCCTCCTCCTCCTCCTCCTCCTCCTCCTCCGCCTCCGCCTCCATTTTATCCTCACAACAACCCTGTGAGGTAGGTTAGGCTGAGAGTCCATGACTGGCCCAAAGTCACCCAGTGAGTTTCATGGCCAAGCGGGAACTAGATGAAGCTGCCCATTTCAGACCCATGCAAATGCGCAAGTATGCACTTGTGTAAGTCCGACTAGACTTTTTTTAAAAAAAGAAAGAAAGAAAGAAAAATTGGCGCACATTTGGGTCACAAATTATTTATTTTTAAAGAAGGTGGCCATCCAGTGAAACCCCCTCCAATGTGCTGCTTTGAAGGGACTGTCACTGGCTTTCAACTCCGAGATCACAAAAGGCAATCTCCAAAAAGGGAGGGGAAGGGAAAAAGGGCTTGCAATCACGGTGGGGGACACCAAGCCAGTGACGATGGCTCCACCATGCTGCTTGGGCATTGGTGGTGCCACTTGTGGCTGGCCCTGGCAGTGGACAGGGCAAGCTTTGCAAGAACTGCAAGGGGTTTTTGCTGCTCTTGCCAAACGACTCGCTAGCCTCTTCCCGGTACCCACAATGGGGTCAGTCACCCAGGTTCGGACAACATGACAACCCATCGTGGGTAAAACAACCCCAAGGACAAGCCATGGGTTGTCAGGGTGACTTGTTGTGCACAAGAAAGGCACCCTGTGGGAAACGACATGACAACCCACATGGCTTCTCACCCATGATGTGTTGTCGTGTTGCATGAACCCAGTCAATGTGCCTGTCCCTGTACCCAGGGCTATAGTGCCACAGTGGGTCCTTGCGCAGCCATCTGTCGGGTATGCTTTGACTTGGATTCCTGCATTGAGTGGGGGGTTGGACTCAATGGCCTTATAGGCCCCTTCCAACTCTATTATTCTATGATTCTATGATTCTACTTTCACTGGGCCCTGTCCAAGGGGCAGAGACTACAATCAGGTCTTGGGCTTATTTATGTTAGGTTTAGTGTGGGGTGCAGAAGTGAATGGAGTGCAAAACATCTCCTGACTTAGATTCAAGGTGACTATACGTCATGGTCTGATAACAAGTTTGCAAGTCAACAAGTTATGTAATTATTGCGTAACCGTTGTGTAACCCTCCTATTGTTTATAGTTAAATACTATAAAGTAGGGGTGAGCACGGTGTAGTGCTACCATCTTCAAAGAACCTCTCTTCTGCGTGTGACGCCTTAATCTCGTAAGAGTCTTACAATTGAATAAACACTTTACTATCAATACATTGCTTTTGCTTTCTTCCTTCCGTGCGTACTAAGAGTTAAGCGGGCAAAGCTTTTACTCTGGTTTACTCTAACATCGGTTATGGGCCCAGGACAGGATAAGAAAGGCAATGTTTATAGTAAATGCTTATGATTGCTGAATGCTGTTTATGCAGTTTGGAATGCTAGAGCTTTGATAACAGCGGCTCGGATTACAGCACTTCTTTGACTGAAAGTACAGCAGAATGGCAGAAGAACGCAAAGACAGAGGCTTCACTTTTCCACAGCTGACAGATCATAATTTCTCCATATGGTCTCAGCGTATGGAAGCACACCTACGCATGGACAATATATGGCATGCTGTAACAGATGATCCACCAGCGCAAATGACGGCTGCATGGACAACTGCTAATCAAAAAGCAAGTGCTCTAATAACTATGGGTGTCTCTGATGAGCAACTGGTGAATGTTCGAGCACCACGAACTGCTAAACTCAAGTGGGAGGCACTACGAGCTATTCATCTCCGGCGGGAGACTGGATCTACAGTTGTTTTCTTTAAGAAGCTATATCGGGCTGAGCTAACCAAGGATGGTGACGTATGTGCTCATTTACGGCATCTGAGGTTGCTGCGTGACGAATTGTTATCTCAAGGAGTCGAGATACCGGATTTACAATTCTGTTATGTTGTTCTCAGCAGTTTGGATGTTTCCTTTGAAGGCATCGCTTCGCAGCTGGCAGCCATCCCAGCAGCACAGCTGACCGTGGAACTGATTCAGGCGAGGCTTATGGCGGAAGTGGATCGCCGTGTCGCTGCCAGTTACCATGGAGAGGAACAGAAAGCTGTACCAATCAGCAGGGGCGTGATTTCAGCTGAAGAATCAGCGGCAGCTTTAAAAGCAAAACGATGCTTTTCTTGTGGGAAAATTGGACATTTTAAAAAAGATTGTAAAAAGAAAAACAAAGCTGGAAAACAGCAGGGGGCTTCCAAGCCAACCTCTGGGGCGAAAGCATTGTTGATTGAAACAGGCAAAACAAAGGGAACTTCTTACTTTGTTTTTGACAGCGGCGCTACCCGACACATGTGCAGAGATAGAAATTTGTTTACAACTTTTACTAAACAAAAGGGGAAGATTCATCTTGCCAATGGTCAGGTATTTGACAGTCATGGTTTTGGAACAGTGTTTCTTGAGAGTTTGAACACAACAATCAAGAATGTGTTATTTGCCCCTGACTTATCAGAAAATTTACTGAGCATTTCTCAACTGACTAATCAAGGGTTTATTGTAAAATTCTCTGTAGCTAAATGTGAAATACTGAAAGATGGGAAAGTATTTTTGTTTGGAAAGCTACAAAATGGTTTGTTTCTTTTATCATACAGGGTTTGTAATGATGTAGAAGAAATAAAAGGGAGTAAGGTTTCTACTTCAAAGGTCAATGCTCCTGTACACGATAATTGCATACATGCCTACCATAGAATGTATTGTCATTTGAATTTTCAGGCTGTGAAGAAAATGCAGACAATGGTTGAAGGTATGCATTTGCAAAAGTGTAATTTTCACATGAAATGTATTTCTTGTGCGCAACACAAGGTAAAGCAAGCACCTAAAGGTAAGCAAACTGGGAGACAAGCTGAAAAACCATTTCAGTTTGTTCATGGTGATCTAGTGGGTCCTCTGACAGTTTCCAGAGGAGGGGCACGCAAAGAAAAGGCAGAAGTGTTCAATTCCTACTTCGGCTCGGTCTTCTCCCAAAAGAGGGTCTATGACCCCCCTGGCAAACCTGAAGTGCAGACTGAAGGGGCAGAATTGCAGCTTGAGATTGATAGGCAAATGGTCAAGGAGCACCTGATTACTCTGAACGAGTTTAAATCTCCAGGGCCTGATGAGCTGCATCCTAGAGTAATAAAGGAACTGGCAGAAGAACTCTCAGAACCACTGTCTATTATCTTTGAGAAATCATGGAGGACAGCTGAAGTGCCAGACGACTGGAGGAGGGCAAATGTTGTTCCCATCTTCAAAAAGGGCAAGAAGGAGGAACCTGGGAACTATAGGCCAGTCAGTCTGACATCAATCCCCGGGAAGATTTTTGAGCAGATTATAAAGAAGTCAGTCTGCAAGCACCTTGAAAACAATGCAGTGATTACTAGAAGCCAGCATGGATTTGTCAAGAACAAATCCTGTCAGACTAATCTGATCTCATTTTTTGATCGGGTAACCTCCCTTGTGGACTGTGGGAATGCTGTGGACATTATATACCTGGACTTCAGCAAAGCTTTCGACAAAGTGCCTCATGATATCCTGATTAGTAAGCTAGCTAAGAGTGGGCTAGATGGAACAACTATCAGGTGGATCCACAATTGGCTAAAGAATCGGACTCAAAGAGTGCTTATCAATGGTTCCTTCTCAAACTGGGGAGAGGTAACGAGCGGGGTACCACAGGGCTCGGTCCTGGGCCCGGTGCTCTTCAACATTTTTATTAATGACTTGGATGAGGAGGTACAGGGAATGCTTATCAAATTTGCAGATGACACAAAGTTGGGTGGAACAGCTAATACTCTGGAAGACAGAAACAAAATTCAAAGTGACCTCGATAGGCTGGAGCGCTGGGCCGAAAACAACAGAATGAAATTTAATAGGGATAAATGCCAAGTGCTGCACCTAGGGAGAGGAAACCAAATGCAGAGTTACAGAATGGGGGACACTTGGCTCAACAATACTACAAGTGAGAAGGATCTTGGAATTGTGGTAGATCACAAACTGAATATGAGCCAGCAATGCGATGTGGCTGCAAAGAAGGCAAATGCTATTTTGGGCTGTATTAATAGAAGTATAGCTTCCAAATCGCGGGAAGTGATAATTCCCCTTTACTCGGCACTGGTTAGGCCTCATCTTGAGTACTGCGTCAAGTTCTGGGCACCTCACTTTAAGAAGGACATAGACAAACTGGAGAGGGTTCAGAGGAGGGCAACAAGGATGATAAAGGGACTGGAAACAAGGCCCTATGAGGAGAGACTGAAAGAACTGGGCATGTTTAGCCTTCAGAAGAGGAGACTGAGGGGAGATATGATCGCACTCTTCCAGTATTTGAAGGGATGTCACACAGAGGAGGGCAAAGATCTCTTCTCGGTCATCCCAGTTTGCAGGACACGGAATAATGGGCTCAAGTTACAGGAACCTAGATTCCACCTAAACATCAGGAAAAATTTCCTGACTGTCAGAGCAATAAGACAATGGAATCAACTACCTAGGGAGGTGGTGGGCTCTCCCACTCTGGAGGCATTCAAGGTGCAGCTGGACAGACATCTGTCAGAGATGCTTTGACCTAGATTCCTGCATTGAGCAGGGGGTTGGACTCGATGGCCTTGTGGGCCCCTTCCAACTCTACTTTTCTATGATTCTATGATTCTACTTCATGGTGTTGGTTGATCAATACACGAGATACACGTTTGTTTACATGCTAGCAAATAAAGCTGAAGCATTGGACAGATTCCAGGAATATTGTGCTTGGGTGGAAAACAAGCATAATACCCATGTCACCTGTTTCATAGAATCATAGAAAAGTAGAGTTGGAAGGGGAGTTTCTTTACAGATATGGGAGGGGAGTTCAATTCAGCGCAATTTGACGCATTTCTAACTAAACGTGGTATTGAACACATGGTTGCCAGTCCACGCTCACCTTGGCAAAACGGATTGTGTGAGAGACAAAATCAGACACTGTTACATGGATTGAAATGTCTTTTAACTGATGCTAATTTGGATGATGTGTTTTGGGCAGAAGCACTGAATTGTTTCAATTATGTACACAATAGAAGTTTCAGTTCTGTGTTGAATTGTACACCTTATGAGAAGCTGTATAACAAGAAACCTACTGTGAAACACTTCAAGATTTTTGGGTCTGATATGTGGGTGCACACACCTCAGAGTCAGAAGCTAGGAAAAAGAGGCTTGCATGGGATTTTTCTAGGATATGAGAAAGGTGCATATCGTGTTCTCATGTCTGACACCCAGACTGTAAGGTTGTCTAGAAGTGTTGAATATAATGCTAATTGGGAAAAGGTTGGGATTTTTCAACCCTATTCTGTAGGCACTACTGATCCTGAGGATTCAGGTTCAGAGTCAGATTCAGATACAGAATCAGAATACAAAAGCATTAAGAGTACTCCAAGACAGTCAGGTGAATCTGACTCCTCTGATACTGAAACACCACATGGTTCAGAGGATGAAACTGAACAGAAACCATTGTTCACCATTGGTGCAAGTTCATTGAAACAGGAAACTGATAGTTCTGATGAGGAAAGGAAAAGGTTGCGTAGATCAAAACGTCCTACAAAACAACCTGTGAGATATCAGGATGAATTTGCAGGAAAAGCCATTTTTGAACCTCAGAGTTACAAGGAGGTAGAGAAATTATCTGCTAAGGAAGCTACACCATGGCTTCAGGCTATGCAAGCTGAGTTAAATTCTTTGGATAAGAACAAAACATGGAAGCTGGTAAAGAAACAGCCATCCATGAAAATAATTGATAGCAGATGGATTTTTAAAGTGAAAACTGACCACACCGGAAAGGTGGCACGTCACAAAGCGAGATTGGTTGCACGTGGTTTTGCGCAAATTGAGGGTTTGGATTACCACGAGGTATTTGCACCTACAATTCGCTTTGAAACAATCAGACTGATGTTTAAGATTGCTGCTGAGAGAAATCTGAATATTTCACATTTGGATGTTACCACAGCGTTCTTGTATGGTCAATTGTCTGAGGACATTTACATGCAACCACCGGATGGTGTTGCTGTGAAAAAAGACGTGGTTTGTCATTTACAGAAGTCTTTATATGGACTTAAACAATCAGCACGGTGCTGGAATTCTGTTTTAACTAAAACACTGCTGGATTTGGGATTTACACAGGGAGTGGCAGATCAATGTTTGTTTGTTAAACAGGAACAGGGACATAAACTGTATGTACTTTGTTATGTTGATGATTTGCTGCTTTTCTGGGAAGACAAAAAGCAATATGATAAACTGATACTGGATTTGAAATCTCATTTTGAATTGAAATTGCTTGGCAATGTGACCAACTATCTCTCAATTGAAGTGGAAAGGGATAAAGAAGGCAGTATTTTGCTTCATCAAACCAGGAAAATCATGGATGTGATTGAAAAGCTGCATTTGGAGCATGCTAACTCGGTAGATACTCCAATGGTTGTTGATTTTCAAGCACATGCTGATGGAAAACAGTTTGAGAATGCAACACTGTACAGAAGCATATTGGGACAGCTGAGTTTCATTGCACATGCAACAAGGCCTGATATTGCTGTCAGTGTGAACCTATTGAGTAGGCAAACTGTTAACCCCACAGAACATGATTGGAAAGCTCTGAAAAGAGTTGTGCGTTATCTGAAGGGAACATTGCACTTCAGACTACGTTTCACATCTCAAAACACAGGTGGCTTACAGATTCATGCAGATGCCAGTTTTGGTAGTGATAGTAAGGACAACAAAAGCACCTCTGGAGTTTGTTATTGTTATAATAATGCATTGTTTGATTGGGCTTGCAAGAAACAATCTACTGTAAGTTTGAGTTCAACTGAAGCTGAACTGAATGCATTGAATTATGCCATTGTAAATCTTGAATGGTTATTACAATTGTTTAAAGATGTTGGAATTGATGTGGAAAAACCTATCACAGTTTTTCAGGACAACCAAGCCAGTATTGCTATTTTGAAAACAGATAGCAATAAACAAAGAACAAAGTATTTGCAGATAAAATTGAGTCATGCAAAGGAATACATCAGAAGTGGTCTGATGCGAGTTCAGTTCCTGGCTGGTAGAGATATTCCAGCAGATCTCTTGTCAAAGCCAATTGGAAAGGAACAGCACCAGAAGCTGACAAAACTGTTGCTGTTGTATTAGATGGATACCACGTTCTACACCTACACTAAACGCAGGGGGATGTTAGGTTTAGTGTGGGGTGCAGAAGTGAATGGAGTGCAAAACATCTCCTGACTTAGATTCAAGGTGACTATACGTCATGGTCTGATAACAAGTTTGCAAGTCAACAAGTTATGTAATTATTGCGTAACCGTTGTGTAACCCTCCTATTGTTTATAGTTAAATACTATAAAGTAGGGGTGAGCACGGTGTAGTGCTACCATCTTCAAAGAACCTCTCTTCTGCGTGTGACGCCTTAATCTCGTAAGAGTCTTACAATTGAATAAACACTTTACTATCAATACATTGCTTTTGCTTTCTTCCTTCCGTGCGTACTAAGAGTTAAGCGGGCAAAGCTTTTACTCTGGTTTACTCTAACAATTTATGGGCTGTGTGCAGTATTTGATTCTGTGCAAGCACAGAATCTATTAATTGCTAAATAACTCAAATTTCTCAACTTTCATTAAAACACACACACACACACACACACACACACATTGGGGGAGGGACACAAATGAGCCAAAATCAAGCTCTTAGAAGTCCCAGAATTTCAGTAGCACATGTTTACATCACTCCAATGCAAAGTGCATAAGCTTGGCTGATATATTAAGTTTGTAGCTGTTATGATTATGAGTGTGTGTGTGTGTGTGTGTGTGGTGTACACACACACACACACACATATATATATATATATATGATGAAGGAAGACTTGAGAGTGTGTGAGCAATACTGTCAAATCTTATAAGACAAAAGGATGGTTAAATAAGAATATAAAGGGTACCAATGGTTAGGAGCGTGGCTTTAGTGACCTTGATAATTTTTTGCCCCTCCCAATGATTAGTGAGACAACAATAAATTATGCAAAATAAGCAAAAAATATGTAAATGTGCATGATATATTCAGGTTACAGAATTCAGCTTTTTTTGGATGCAGAATTTTAGTTATCTTGGTATAACCTTGACTGAAATGATACACAGCCTTGCTGAGTAGCTGGGAAACAGCAGGAAAATATTGCTTCTATAGAGCCTAGTGGATGTCACAAGCTGTTCCAAATGTTTGGAAGCCATCTCGAAATGCATCTTTTGTGAAAGAGCACCCACACTTGAGTTTGAGCACAAAGTGTAAGATTTTGAGTAACTTGTTTTTTGTTTTTTTAAAAAAAATGCAAATTTGAATTTGGAATTTGTCAAAATCCCTGAACAGGTGCTGCAGGGCCATGATTCTTGGATTAGGGTGCAAATCAATTTCATACCTTTTGTGAGAGTTGTAATCTTTGTTTTTCACTGCTATAATGGGTGGAACAGTTGTTTGATGGCTTGTTGATCATTACAGCTTCTGGCAGACAACTGAGACCAGAGGACACAGAAGCTGATGGTGAGGCCGACGCGGAAGATGATTCTGTGAGTATCAGCTGTTGTTTTTAAAGCCTCCATTATGTTTAATTCAAAGATTACGAGATTCATTTCCTTTACAACAGGAGCGAAGAACAGGAAAACAAACTGAACCTGAACTTAAATCGCAAACCAAATGGAGCTATTCCCCCCCCCCCCATGAATTGGAAAAGAATCTGCATCATTATTTGAAAGATTCCATTGAACCTGACCCCAAACAGACCCCTAAAATACATCACTTCCGTTTGTGATAAATGCTGCTTCAAGCATTAAGGGTGCATATTAAATACGTTATCATTGTTATTTCATGCCTCCTACATAGAATATGAATGACACTTAGTTGTAACACATTTAGACCTATTAACTTGCTTCAGCCCATAAACTCAAATTATGCCATACTGGTTACCAAGCCTTTATTGGTTTGAAACAGAATGACTTCAGTCTCAGATTAACCCAATCTAGAACCAACACAAAAACTGTTGGACTCCATGGTTGAGAATCCCCAAACTGTGGATCATAACAGTCCCCATTTCCACATGATCCTTTGCAATTCCTTATTAAATTGACCTTGTCCTGGTTTTGGTCTGCCTGTGTCAGCTGATAGACACCTGGTTTGCATGACAGGATAAGCCATGGTGGGTTGTCACCGTGGGTTGTTGCCAGGGATGTTGAAGAGTCCTTGGTCTTGAGTCACAAGTCGAGTCACGAGTCTTTGGACCCGAGTCTCGAGTCCGAGTCCAAGTCCTTGGTCCAAAATGGTGACTCACGAGTCCCGAGTCACTCCCAAAGCTGACTCCATGAGTCCCTATTAAAATCAATGGGATTTTTTCCCAACAAAATAAGGCTACTTCAGATGTGTGGCTTAAATAAATTCTAGGCACAAGTGTGCCTTTTTATCTCAAAACTCTGACACTGATTTTGGCAAGAACAGACCAGGCAGACAAACCCAAAATAACCAGGCAGGCAGAGGAGGCGGGGAACCCCAAAGCAGGCAGGCAGAGGCCTTTGTCTTGGACAATTCAAACTGTGGAACTGGTTAAGAAGAGACCAGGCAGGCAGAGGAGGCTGGGAACCCCAGGCAGGCAGGCAGAGGCAGCCAAACCCAAAATGTCTGAAAGGTTGCATTAGGAAAATGATTTTAAAAAATAAACTTTGATTGTTACTGCAACTAGGTCCAGACAGCAATCTGCAGGTGGCATCAAGCAGGGATGTTGACAAGTCCTTGGTCTCAAGTCCCGAGTCGAGTCTCGAGTCCCATTAAAAATATTGGGACTTGAGTCCGACTCGAGTCAGAGGGGGGACTCAGTCCGACTCACGAGTCGAGTCCTGGAGTCCGAGTCCCCATCCCTGGTTGTTGCAAGGGTAGCTTCTCGTGACGTCCAAACCCAGAGAGGTTTTTTCCCATAAACAAGCCACCCTGAGGACCCATGCCTTGTTGCTGTTGTTGTTGTTGCTGTTGTTGTTTATTTCATTTCTATACCACCCCACAGGCGAAGCTCTCTGGGTGGTTTACAACAATTCATACAATAAAATATACATAAAAACCAACAATAAAAACAACAATGTAATTAAAAAATTTAAACTCAAATTTAAAAATGCAGTTTGAAATAACAATACTAAAAGTTAATAAAACTAAGTCTACAGGTGACAATCATCCCCTGCACCCCCATGTGCTATTTTAAACAGATTAAATTTCGAATGCCTTGGCATAAAGGGAAGTATTGACCTGGTGCCGAAAAGATAGTAAGGTTGGCACCAGGCGGGCCTCAGTGGGGAGCTTATTCCATAATGGGGGGGGGGCTACCACTAAGAAGGCCCTCCTCCTTGTTGCCACCAACCGAGCTTCCCTTGGAGGTGGCAGTCGGAAAAGGGCCCCAGATGTTGAGCGCAGTGTCCGGGTTGGGAGAGGAGGCGTTCCGTCAGGTATTGTGGTCCTAAGCCGTGTAGGGCTTTATAGGTTAGAACCTTGAGTTCAGCTCGGAAGCATATTGGCAGCCAGTGCAAATGGGCCAGAACTGGTGTAATATGCTCAGACCTTCTGGTCCCCGTAATAAGTCTGGTAGCCGCATTTTGCTCAAGCTGCAGCTTCTGAACAGTCTTCACAGGCTGTTGGATTGTTGTTGGATTGTTCAGAGTGGCTCGTTTTTAAGGTGGCTTGTCTTGATGTCTTAACCCAGCGTGGTGACTTCATCACGAGCTGTCAGCAACGGCTAGATAGCCGCCCGACAAGAGCAGCAAAAACCCCTTGTGATCCTACTAGTGCCTGCTGCCATCTTCATCCCTTCTCAGTGCCCTTCACCCTGTGCTCCTAAAAAATCAAGAAGAAAGGACACAGAAGAGTGTCCTGAATGTGTTCACAACTTTTTTAAAAAAAAAAATTCATTTATTTTGGTCTTGCGCACGTGTGCACATTCAAAAGTCGGCGGCTATGAAATTTGCATAATTTTCCCTCCCGCTTTACTGCTCTGCCATGACATTTGCATATATTTACCGACCCCACTCACTGCTCTGCCTTGAAATTTGTGTATCTTTACCAGCCTACCTATTGCAACTGGCAGTTATTCGGAGGTTCTTATTTGTGACTAGGCTGAGTACCAAAAAATCTACTTATTTCGTCTAATTTTCTTCATATACTTCTTCATTTTTCCCCCTCCCCTTTCTATATCTACAAAAAAATTAGTCGCAATAGGCAGCCGAAGAGGAACTGAGGGAATGGGCGGGAGCTGCGCTGAGGAGCAGGCGCGAGGGGGGAGGGGTTCCCGCCCATTTCACCTCAGCTAAAGAATTTCCGAAGCGAGCTCAGCACAGGCGCAGAGCCCATATGTGTGATGCACAGAGACCACGAAGAAGAATGTCAACTTTCTTTATATTCACTGATCTGGATAAAGAAAACCATTCTCCAACCATATCATGTGATTTGTGAGAATGCATCTATATATTTAAACATCATGGAAGAAGTGGTCCTTCTGTGCGAGTATGCAAATTTCTGTCTTATAGAGATGTGCATGTATGTGTAAGGGTTAGGCAGATCTGCTGATTCCTTATGGGCGTGGGAGCTCTGACATGCACATGGGCCTACCCCAGCTGCAGCGGCTTCCTGATGTGCTTCAATGGAGGGGCATGTACAAAGGGAAGCGTATCTGTAAGCTGCCCCTTCCCTCAAAGTCAGTGGTGAAATCCACTCACGTAGGAACTCTGTGTGCCTGTCGTAGGTCACACAAAAATCCTGTACATGTAAAACAGAAAGAGGGTAAGAATATATTGGGTCCTGTCCTGTTTGGCTAATTTAAAATCATGACCAAGCAACGAGTCTCTTAAAAACTCACAATGTTGACATGATGAAGGCAAAAGACTTCCCCCGTTGCTTATCCCCACAGAATTGGTATATTGCCTCTGAACACGGTTACTTTACAATTACACATCAAACATTTCTAGTCTTTACATTTTGCATTGAAGAAAAGTGATGTGTGATGATTTCAAGGCATTCCCCTCTTTCACAGCCTGCTCTGTAGCACTTAGGGTTTAAAACTGTTCCAACTGGCAATATCCATGGCTCGGGAAGTAATGGTGGACGCCTGGAGGCTAATGATAATTTTGTTGCTGTTCCCTTCCTGCAGGTCGATGAAGTGACCACTGAAAACATACGACCAAGACCACAAGGATCCTCTCCGGTTTATGAGTACTGCATAGAAGACGAATATTTTAACAAAAAGGTACACCTTGAAGCAAAGCGGCTTCATATTATGCCAATTAATTAATAGCACGGCCTCAATTCTGTGGAGCTATTGACACAATGTTGCCTTCCTTAGCCCATTGAAGACAACACGATAACCCACACTTCAACAACAACCCACGCTCAACCCATATTCAACCCTCGAGTGTGGGTTATCGGGTTGTTTGAACCCAGGCAAAACTGACATTCATTGGTCAATGAAGGCAGCCATTTTCTCTTCCTTGACAAACAGAAGTGTCTTTGCCTGGTACCAAAATGACACCATGGAAAGTCATTCCATCGTGCCGTGGTATAGGGCATAGAAATGGTCCTGAAGGTGCATAGAGGTTACATTGTTGGCAGTGACTGGATCCTGTGCTATAAACCACAAGAGGGGAAGGACAAGTTTAAGTAAGATGGGAAAGAAAAAGTGTAAACAGTGTCTTTTTCCCGCCTTTCCTCCACTTCAAACGCTCTCCACACACGCACTCATAAGCCCTGAACAAGCAATACCTGCCTCCTGTCTGGAGCGCTGGACAGGAGCACTCTTGTCAATGGCTGTGGATACACTGCAACATTTTGTTACAGGTCCCCACTTGTATATATAGAGTTGCCTTTGAAATCTGAAGGGGGCAGGTTAACTCAATTATTTGTTATTTCTTCATTCACAGTGTAAAGTAGTTGTTAATTAATATTATGGGTGGATGATGGATTATCGCAGCTTCAAAATGCTTGAAATTAATTGTCCGCTTCGAAATTTGGCTGATTCATCCGACCATTTGAACATAGCTTTGGTTAGTTCTCCTGCCACCCACATTCATATCCATCCAAAGTTAGTGGCTTCAGGATGACAGGTGCCTAAAGAGTTTTGCATGATCTGTGCAAATCGGTCATCACTAAGCACTAAAAATCTCACTTGTATTTCCAGCTTCAGCAAGACATAGAGAACAGACAAAGAAGGGATTCTTCTATCAAAATGAGTGATTCACAGGTAAGATTAAGTGTCTGATAAACGTCAGGTACGCCCTTCACCACAGAAGAGCATTGTGCTGGAGTTCTTTAAAGGGCATTATGCCTAGTTCTGTCTTCTCATTGATATCTGAATGCAACCACAAATGGACAAATAGGAGCTTTGCTGCTACCTGCATAAAATACTTCCCACGTTTGTTTCAGTTTGTGAAGCTGCGCAGGACCAGTTCACACATGTCTTGGGTGTGTAGGGTGTATATGTGGAAAACCGTGGGAGAGAGTCCCACATGTAAGCACAAATAGAATAGGTAGCACGTGACTGAGCATATGTGTGTTTACATGTGTATGCAAGCATTGCACCGTCCACACAGTTCATTCTCTACACTGAGAGCAAAGGAGCAACGGATGGATCGTGTGTGGGGGACATACACATGTATATATGTAGTAGTAGGCGATCACTCAGTGACCGAGTAAGATTGTCTTCCAGGATAAAAATTACAAAAAGAAAATTATAAAAGGAGGAAATTCTAAAAAATAAATAAAAATGTGCAGACTCTAGCGATGGGTCCGTAAGTGACTGCGGAGGCCAATTCTAGATCCACACAGCTTCCCACAGTGAGGACACAGGTTACCAGATAGAAGATGGTCCTGCTGTAAAGGATTCGTTTGACGTGCTTTTCGCTTAGCACGTTTCTCCCTTTCACCTTGCACTCGGGCTTCTTCAAAGTCCATGGAACCTTTGTGAAAGGCCAACCTCCAGTTAGATCGTTCATGGGCCAGAGCTTCCCAGTTTTCGATGTTTATATTGCATTTTTTTTAGGTTAGTCTTAAGAACATCTTTAAACCAGCACACAGGCATCCACTCACACAATTTGTTCTACACATAGGGACATAGGAAGCGGCCTTATGCTGAGTCAGACCATTGGTCCATCTAGCCCAGTATTGCTGACACTGACTGGCAGCGGCTCTCCAGCGGTTTCAGGCAGGATTCTTTCCGAGCCCTGCCTGGAGGCCGGGGATCAAACCTGGGGACCTTCTGCATGCAAAGCAGGTGCTCTGTCACACTGAGCTCTGGTCCCTCCCTACAGCAGCTGGTGTTCCAAGGCGGTCACCCATCCAAGTACTAACCAGGCCCGACCTTGCTTCGCTTCCAAGATCAGATGAGATCGGGCTGTTCGGGGCTGTACACATTGGTGAGGGGAGTGTGTGTGACCCTGACATTTGCATCCGAGCCTCACCGCCTGTGTGGAGCAGACTTCAGGCTTTCTAAAATGTCTCTCAGTGTTCTAAGGGAACTTCCAACACTTGTCTTGTAATAGACAAGGCATTGACCCACAGATTCCCACACATTGCAGAGGGCTGTGCTGCACAGACACTGCTGTACTGAAGACTGTATGTACGCATCCAGGGGTCTGTTGTATTCTACGCTTATATCCATATGCAATCCAAATTCTCTGCCAAGGAACGCTGGATTCTGAAAGCATTGTTTGCATAATTCATTCTACAGCGTTTTCTATTTTAGTCCAGCTTTGCTTGTGATAGGGTGGGCGTGGACACTGAAGCCCCATTTCACCCCCTGAAGATCTTATTCGGCAAACTTTCCAGCTGCTGAGATTTCAGCAGGCATTGCTCACATAATATCAAACATATTTTTGCAGCCGTAAGTGCTAGAAACGTATTATAAACTTATTATTATAACCCTATAAGTGTGTGTGTGTGTGTGTGTGTGTGTGTGCATGTGTGTGTGTATACACACACCTACACATAGGTAGATAGATATAAGATAAAATAATTAAAGCTGCGATTCTCAGAAAGTTCCTGAATTCTGTACCCACTATCACATTCTGTACTTTTCCTACATTCTTGCAGAATTATGACATACACACACAGGCTGGGTTCACACAACGCTTTAAACCTAAAGTTGCCTGGGCCCCGGAGTAATGATCAGGCACAGCAGGGTTCCCTGGCCATCTCCCCCCGCCCTCTCCCCTTATCGGTCCTCCTGCAGGTATCCCAGGGTACACTGCAGGAGCACCGAGTTTCTCGCCCCCCCCCCCAGCTGTCATTTGCACTAATCCCACCAACGCCACTGGGGATTTTTATGCATAAAGTATTGTGAACCGCCCAGAGAGCTTCGGCTGTGGGGCGGTATATAAATGAAATAAATGAAATGAAAATGAAATGAAACGCCACTGGGGATTCCCTCTGGTTTTGCCACTTCCCGGGGCGCTATCGATTTGGGGTAAATGGCAAACGTGAAGGGACAGTTGGAGCTTCCCAGCACCCCCCAAAAATACCCCAGAGATCCTGCGTGGAAGGTGGGAATTTATTTATTTATTTATTTTATTTCATTTCATTTATACCCCGCCTTTTTTCCTGCAAGGAACTCAAGGCGGCTTACATAATCCTCCTCCTCCTCTCCACTTTATCCTCACAACCACCCTGTGAGGTAGGTTAGGCTGAGAGTCAGTGACTGGCCCAAAGTCACCCAGTGAGCTTCATGGCCGAGCGGGGACTAGAACCCGGATCTCCCGAGTCCCAGTCCAACACTCTCACCACTACGCCACACTGGTGTCCCCCAAAACACCCTTTTTTGCAGGATCCTGGGGTTTTTTAGGGGGTCCTTGTGCCTCTGGGTTATCCACACTTGGGAAAGTGAGGGCAAGCCCAGAGGGACATGAGCCCCCCCCCCCAAACCCACCCACCCCAAAAGTGTCCATGCCGAATTGGAACTTTGTAGCCCATTGCTAACTATTTCTTTTACATTTAAAAAAAAGTGGAGGGAGTGTAAAACACCCTTTGCTAAGCCCTTGGCAGCCCTTTTTTGCCACTCTTGCCAGGGGGCTCTGTGCCTTTCTGGCT
Source organism: Shinisaurus crocodilurus (assembly GCA_021292165.1). Classification (NCBI taxonomy): domain Eukaryota; kingdom Metazoa; phylum Chordata; class Lepidosauria; order Squamata; family Shinisauridae; genus Shinisaurus; species Shinisaurus crocodilurus. The sequence goes on from CM037876.1 coordinate 298,981,433, forward strand.
TCTCAGGGGGTTAGCCTGTCATCTGGGTTCAGACAACACGTTAAACCTACTATGGTTTTCTTAACCCTACTGCAAACCATGGCTTAGCAGGGTGGTTTATAAGCCACACCAGGTTGGCTTATAAACCACCACGCAGCGTTCATACAACTCGCGAAGCCACTCTGCCTCTTAACCTACTGGGGTTTTGCGTGTTGTGTGAACCCAGTCACAGTCTTGTACATATCCACGACCCATGGTTGCCACGGTCAGTACTGAGAACACTAATCACCTGTTGTAGGAAGAAGGAGAAAAAGATAGGCCTGAAATCAGTCCCCTACACCGAACAGGTGATTGGAGCTACCAAAATTGGCAGACCTGAGCATGTATTCGGTGCTGCATTGTGTATTCCGGATCTGACAAGGAAAACTACTGATACAGTAGCTGTGCAAGTAAACGGAACCCCAAAGGGCATCTGTGCATGGATTCCCCTTGCTAAACCGTGATTAGCAATCCATCACAGTAAATTGTAATTTGTACTGAGCAAAATGTTTTACAGAAATGATTTCATCTGAATGATTTAAACTGGAATCGGTCATGTTAAGTTGGGAAACACTGCTGTTTGGGCTGCCCATGCAGTTTTATATTTGAGTGCATGTGAATGAGCCCAGTGATATCAATGTCGTTTTGCCCAGGGTCAGTGCTAGGTACTGAGAAGATCTGGGGCTCAGGCCCACAGGACCAAAAAATGTACAAATTTGCATATGCTAATGTACATATGCTCTAAAGCAGTGTTCTCCAACTACGCTGCTAGTTACGCTGGCTGGGGCATGCTGGGAGTTGTAGGCCAAAAACATCTGGGGACCCAAGGTTGGAGAACACTGCCTTAGAGCTTTTGTAAATCTACATCAGCAGCAGGCAACTTATGGCATAGTCAACGGTGAGAGATCGTGGGAGTTGTGGGCCAAAACATCTGGAGGGGCCACAAGTTGCCCACCCCTGATGTTCCAAAGTTCACATTTGACACAACGGTTTTTGAGGCACGTTTATGATGCAATGATGACATTTGCTGATGTTATGACATGAACAATTTGAAGTCTTGTATATGGATTAGAAATTAGGTTTAATAATGCACCTTTTGGGGTACCCTAGGAGTCTATGGAGGTGACCCTGCAAACAAAAGTGGAATCTGGTGCAAGTGGATTTAGTGTGGCTGGTGGAGGAGCCGAAGGAATATTTGTGAAGCAGGTGCTCAGGGAGTCCCCAGCATCACAGTTATTCAGTCTGAGAGAAGGTACAGTATGGCCTTGTGTTGTATGACAGCCCTGTGTTTAATGAAGTTAACTGGGAAAGTAATAATAAATCTAATACACATTAAAAATAAAAATAAATACTGAACAAATTCATTCACACTTTCTTCCAACCACATTGTTCCTATTGCACTTTGAATTTTCTACAGAGAAGGGCAAAAGGGGCGATACGTTTTATAAATGAATTACTGAACAAATACCAGTAGATATGGGACTAATTTAGTTAAAGCGCAATCCTATGAATGTTTAGACAGAAAAAAGTTCTACAGCATGGCTGGCTGGGGCATGCTGGGAATTGTGGGATTTTTTTCTGTCTAAACTTGCATAGGATTGCACTCTTAGTCCATTGGTTAGGAGCTTTTGTTCCCCAAAAGATACCTTTGATTATGTATTGATTAATATAGCTGTATTGATAGCTGTATTGATGTATATATAGCTGTAGCTCAAGTGCTTAGACCATGTAAAAGTAAATATACACAAAAATTCCTGCTCAGCAATGCTCATACAATCTAAGGGTCATTTCATATGACCAAGTACAGACGTTCTATATTCCGGAGTGATTCCATCCCTCCCCTGGCCCAGATATCCGGGGGGTAATTAGCTGCCCGCAACCTTGTTTTTGTGAATGGCTGGATAATGTGCTCTCAGTACTGCAGGCTAACCCTGCATTCATAGTTGTGAAGACTTCTGAATAAGGGCTGGCCTACATTCTGTATAACATGTCCATCAGTTCATAAGTCTGGGATGCTTGTTATTGCCATTGCAAAAGGCCTGATCTGCTGGTTTTTTTGTGGGCCGAGGAGCTGTGATGGGCACGCAGAATTACTGTACCCTCAAAGAGATAGTGGAGGAGGGTGGGGGTCTCGTGCACACAAAAGGAGCGGATAAAAGGTTTAGGGCGCAATCCAGTCAAGATGAGTGTGAGCCCCTCATCCAATGCAGAACAGGAGGGGCAGTGGAGGTGATCTTTACCTCCCCGGTCCTGCTGCTCTGCATTTTCGCTAGATAGCCATTTTCGGACATCTAGCAATGGTGTCTCATAGGGGAAGGGAAGGAGGCTGGCCTGGAGCAGCTTCAGGATACCTCGTACCCTGGTTGCTCCAGTCCCCTCCCTGGCCCCCGAAACACTCCTGTAGCCCCTCTCCAAGGTCAAGTTCCCAACCCTGGAGAGCAGCCGGCAGGGTTCTTTCCGTGCCAGCTGTGAGGGGTGGGGGAGAGGGATTGGAGCTCCAATTCCCAGCTCCGAGGTCAGAACACTGCCTGCGCTCTCGGAGCCTGAGAATCAGAACTATCCTATCCCCCCCCCCCACCAGATGATGTCTATCTAGATGCCATAGGATTGTTCCCTCCAAGTACAAGAAACAAGCAGAAAGGTCTAGCACGGAGCTCTCCAACCTTGGGTCCCCAGATGTTGCTGGCCTACAGCTCCCAGCATACCCAGCCAGCATGGCTAATGGCAAGGGATTCTGGGAGCTGTAGTCTAGCAACATCTGGGGACCCAAGGTTGGAGAGCCCATCATTTCCGGACAGAAAAAAAAGTCCATGGCTGGCTGGGGAATGCTGGGAGTTGTAGGACTTTTTTCTGTCTAAACGTGCATTAGTTTGCACCTGAACAGCAACATTTGGCAGAGGGTCATAAGGCAATTTGCTGGGTTATCCATGGTCCAAGCCATATATAGTTACATACTCCTGAGGAAAAGATATGAATAGCCAGAGTGAAGGAGGATCTAAAAAATAAGGTATATACCAGCAGCCTTTACTTTTGGAAATATATGTAAATATTTTCACGAGGAGATTGTGGGATCAAGGGTTTGGTAACAGTAGAATATCGGTTTTTAAATTTTGCCATAAGCCACTTTCTTCTGGATATTTTACTACTATGATTTTGAAATTCCCATGCGTCTTTTAAAGTGCATCTGTGTACCTTGCAGGCCTGCCCTGAGACCATGGACAGAGAATCGGTGGACCAGCATGATATTTTGAAACTCAGTTAAGTTTCTGCTACCTCTTTACAGGTGATCAGCTCCTAAGCGCCACAATCTTTTTTGATAATATTGAATATGAAGACGCACTCAAGATTCTGCAATATTCCGAGCCATACAAAGTACAGTTCAATCTTAAAAGGAAACTCACTGGGAAGGAAGAGCTGGAAACAATTCATTCTGCCACACAATCCAAAAAGGAAAAATTGAGTCAGGTAAGGTACCGCTGTGGAGTTACATTTTGGATTAAGCCACAGATTGTGCGGGAAATGTTAATTGTGACCATCACTGATGTAATTTTAGCACTATGGTTTTTTTGGAGGGGAAGTGCAGTTTGAAGGGATGCAACATTGGAGGCGTGGATTATAGACAGCGCTGGGTGTATGATACAATTTCTGCAGAAATCTCTCAGAATGTAGTATTGGAAATACAATCTCCATTTTCATATTCTTTTGAAAAGCAAATTTCTAGCCATTATGGTTGTGAAGATATGCTTAAAAGTGCCAATGCCTGCTGAATTCATGGAAGCCAGAGGGGTGACTGGTCAGCGAGCAGGGCTACAGTGCCCTGCAAAGCTCCTTGCCCTTCTCAATCACCAGCAAAACCAAAAAAACATTATGCAAAATAGTAAGAATGGCAGAATAAATTATATTAAGTAAGAGGAAAATACACAGTTTGCTTAATTTAAAGAGGTTGGTTTTCTTGGAGCAGAATTTTTATTATTTATTTCATTTCTATACCGCCCAGTAGCTGAAGCTCTCCGGGTAGTTTACAACAGCGCCTAAAACAAGCCCAAAATACAATAAAACAACCATACAATTATTCTATAATAAAGAAATTAAAAAGTTTAAAAGATTTAAAATGGTTTAGCCAGAGATAACAATATTTAAATACAAAAAAGACCTATTACAGCTTACAAGCACCTCACATGCATGCCCTGTCAAGCCATTAAAAACAGCCCTAGATGTTCTTAAACGCCAAAGCACATAGGGCTGTCTTAAACTGGCCTGAAAGGATGACAAAGTTGGCACCCCAGATGTTGATCGTAGTGTCTGGGTAGATTGTGGTTTGGAGAGGAGTTCCGTCAAGTATTGGGGTCCCAAGCCATATAGGACTTTATAGGCTAAAACCAGCACCTTGAATCGGGCTCAGAAGCATATAGGCAGCCAATGCAAGTGGGCCAGAATGTTACATGGTAGGACCTTCTGGTCCTTGTTATTAGTCTGGCTGCCACATTTTGCACAAGCTGCAGATTCTGAAGAGTCTTCAAGGGCAGCCCCATGTAGAGTGCATTGCAGTAATCTAATTTAAGATCACCAGAGCTCCTTCAAGGGGAGTGCAGCCCCATCCAGAACAAGTTGAACACCCTCCATCCGGTCAGAGGAACCACCCACTAACAGCAGCATCACAGTCTCATCTGGACTGAGCCACAGTTTGTTAGCCCTCATCCAGTCCATTGTCACGGCCAGGCACTAGTTATTAAGATTATTATGATTATGTCTTTATCTCATCCTTCTTTCAAGGAGTTCAGGGGAGTGCACATGGTTGGCCTTCCCCCACCCAACCCCATTTTATGCTCACTATACCCAAGAGGTAGATTAAACTGAAAGTGACTAGCTCAAGATCACCCAGTTTTGCTGCATGGCTGCTGGGTTTCAGAAAGATAACTCTTTCTCAAAGGATATAATTATTTAATTATTTGTAGCATGTGTGTCTTTTGACCTTTAGTTCTCAAGGTGGCTTATAACATCATTTAAAATCATATCTCATATAATAACAATAAAATAAGAACAAATACAGTAAAATATCACCAGGAAATGTTAAAACCAGCAATAAATCACTGTTAAAAAAACAACAACAAACATTAAAAGCCCAGGAAAACAAGCTTTTATCTAATGCCTAAACTTGATGTTGTGCCAAGAAAAAATAAAGGGAGGGAGCTCCTCAGACAAGGTGCCACCACCAAGCAGGGCGTGTCCCTTGATGGCCACTAACCTTGCCTCCAAAGATGAGGACAGCCAGCGTCGAGCCTCTGATGAAGAACTTAGGGCACAATCCTATGCAGCGTGTTTAGGCAGAATAAAGTCCTACACCTAAAAAGTCCTAAAAAACTGTTTTTGGCTGACTTTTGTTGCTGTTGCAGATTTAGTGAATATTGATTTTGATGCTTCCAGCAGGATCCCAAACTTTGTGCAATCCCCATTACTGGGAAAGCTATAGCCATTGAATGCTTAAAGGCGCAATCCTATGCATGTTTAGACAGGGGGGGTGGGAAGTCCTACAACTCCCAGCATAATGGAATGCTGGGAGTTGTTGTAGGACTATTTTTCTGTCTAAATGTGATAGGATTGTGTACCTAACAAGTTTTACTTGGGAGAAAATCTATTTCCCCATTATCCCTCTGGTGGTTGCATCTCTGGAAGATTTAAGAGGAAATGTATTGCCAGAAAAATAAATAAATTCAGCTATAACTGTTACCAAGAAAATACAGAGGAGCACTGTGACAGGAGGGCAGAGTGATGCCAAAGGCCAGCCTTTCCCAACTAAGGGCACTACCAGGGTTAAGGGGGGCCTGGGTAAGATGCTGGGGGGGGGGCGCACACACACACACACTCCTGGCTGCTCCTCCCACTTTCATTCCCTTCACACTCCTTCTCCCACACTCCCCACGTGCTCTCTCTGTACCCCACACACCGGTGCTCTCTCTCCACGTCCCCCCCCCGTGTTATTTCTCTTTCTCTCTGCTTTGCCCCCCCCCCCCGTGCTCTCTCTTTCTCTTTCTCTTTCTCCTCTTTCTTCTCCCCACCCCGGTGCTCGCTCTCCCCACCCACCCCCTTCCTACCAGGCAGGCAGCTGCACGTTTTCTTTCTTGTTCTCCCTGCCCCCACCCCACCCACCCCCAGGCAGCACCCCCCTCCTTTCTTTAAAACTTTTAGAACAGGTCTGGCGCACTGCGGAGGACGCTGCAGTCGCACCCAGGACCTTGATTTCTGCCGCATACCTGTGGGTATACGGAGCCATCTAGAGGCTGTCTGGAGAAATGAAGATGCCCAGCGTGACTGCAGCTTTCTCCACAGCACAGCCGACCTGTTCTGAAAGTTTTAAAGAAAGAAGAAGGAAGGAAGGAAGGAAGGATACTGCCTCGGCGGAAACTGAGAAGGGGAGAAAGGGCAAAAAGCGTGATGGTGAGAACAAACAAGCTGCCAGTCAGTGGGGAAGCCAGCGAGTGCCCAGGGCCGGATTAAGAGCATTATGGGCCTGGTGCTGAGGATTTTGGTGGGCCTTTTTATGGAAATAAATAAAATGAAGACGCAATTTTATATTAAAACAAATTAAATATTTTAATTACCATTAAAGTGCCAAAACAGAAACATATTGAAAATATTTCTTTTTTTGTAAACAATAAGCTTGTTAACTCAATAAAACCGTTCATCACATATCGTTGATGATAAGTACCTCCACGTTTTTTAACCTCTAGGGCAGTCTTCCCCAACCGGGGCCCTTCCAAATGTTTGGGGCCCCAGCTCCCATCTTCCCCAGCCACTGCCATGCTGCCTGAGGCAAATGAGAACTGTAGTCCAAAATATCCAAGAGGGATATTTGGTGAACTCTGTTCTCTGGGGTTTTTCAAAATAAAACTTAAAATGCCACACAATTCCCCATGAAAGCGCACGTGCACACACACACACACACACACACACACACAGTATTAGCCAAGCACACACACACACACAGAGAGAGAACTCTGTTCTCTGGGGTTTTTCAAAATAAAACTTAAAATGCCACACGATTCCCCATGAAAGCGCACGTGCATGCACACGCACGAACACACACACACACACACACACACACAGTATTAGCCAAGCAGGTGACATTTTGCAGGCGGCAGGAGGATCAACACCCCCAAAAGGCAGACACATTCACATAAATAGAACATTCACAACAACCATTTTTAAATAAACATAAACCATCTTCCCAGCCACTGGCCAATGGCCATGCTGCCTGAGGCAAATGAGAACTGTAGTCCAAAATATCCAAGAGGGATATTTGGTGAACTCTGTTCTCTGGGGTTTTTCAAAATAAAACTTAAAATGCCACACAATTCCCCATGAAAACGCACGTGCACACACACACACACACACACACACACACACAGTATTAGCCAAGCAGGTGACATTTTGCAGGCGGCAGGAGGATCAACACCCCCAAAAGGCAGACACCCACACCCACAAACACACAGCCCTTACGTTCAGTTTGGCTCACAAAAGAGGGAAAGCCCTTTTACAGAAAAAAAGAAGAAGGAGAAGGAGAACTTGCAGATCAAAAGAGTCAAACTTTTGAACCTTACCTGTGCAGAGGAGGGCCATCAGGACCAGCGGCAGGTAAAGACCATCCCAGAGGTTTGTCCCATAGCAAGCAGAAGTCATGGTGGAGATTTTGGAGGCGGGTGGGCAGAGAGGGGTCGCTTGACGGAGCAAAAACTCAAAAACTCCTGCAGCTCATCAGTAAGGGTCTTCCCAATTTCCCCCAAATTATTTATTAAAAAAAAAAAAAAAGCAGCCACAACAACAAGCCAGGAAGCTTTGCTTGACCAAGAATAATTGTGTTGTTCTTGTTGCTTTGTTTTTGTTTTTTTGTTAAACTAGCATTTGAACAATTGAGGTGCGAATCAGAAAGATCTTTTGCTCAAGGCTGGAGAGAGAGGTCCCTTCTAAATCTGAATATTACAGACCCTAGCAAGCCCCCCATGTGCTAGAAGTTCTCACAAAGAAATGTAGTAACAGTGATTGAAATGCAAAGATACTGAAATGCTAATTTGAGAACAACAGTTCTTGCTAGGTCTTGCCTCAAGCCTGTAATGCAGATGTGCTTAGAACACCTTTCTAATCTTGAAAAAATCATTACGGTAATTATGCTGAATGATAACGATCAGAGCTAACTCCGAAGGGGGAAAAAATCGCCGCGTGTCCCTATAATTGCGGGCCTGTTTTCTGTTAAGGGCCTGGAGCTGCCGCTCCAACAGCCCCTAGCTTAATCCGGCCCTGCGAGTGCCCAGTGTAGGGTGGGAGGGGAGACTGTATTTGGGGGCCCTCCGCGCTGCGGGCCACAGACTTCCACATGGTGGTCCAGCCGTAGTGGTGCCTCCGTCCACGACACGGTTCCCTTCATATATTTTGGACTACGACTCCCATCAGCCCTAGCCTGCATAGCCAATGGTCAGGGCTGATGGGAGTTCTAGCCCCAAACACCGGGGCTAGGATACAGGCCTGTGGCTCACACTGGCTCAGCTTGTCTGAGTGTGGAAAGCTAAGCAGGCTCAAGCCTGGTTATTACTTGGATGGGAGACCCCCTCCTCTGGTTTCCTGCATTGAGCAGGGGGTTGGACTCGATAGCCGTGTAGGCGCCTTCCAACTCTATGATCTATGAAATCTATGAAAATCTGGAGGGCACCATGTCAGGGAAGGCTGCTGAAGGCCAGTCGAACACCACCCATATGCTTTGTGTGTGGTTAAGTCCTTGCTCCCTCACCCTCTCACATTCCTGAACTGCTGAAACTCTGCCCCCAAACCGAAGTGACACGGAGCCTTGGTCTTCAAGAGGTTGGTCAAGACTTACAACTGGCTCGCGCTGGCTCAGCTTGTCTGAGCGTGGAGGGTCAGGCCTGGTTGTTACTTGGATGGGAGACCCCTCCTCTGATTTCCTGCACTGAGCAGGGGGTTGGACTCGATGGCCTTGCAGGCCCCTCCCTTCCAACTCGATGATCTATGAAATCTATGAAACCCACCCTCAGACGGGTCTCAGCGGTGCTGCCGCCACTATTTTGTTTTCCGAGGTGGAAAGGCCTCCTCCTTGACTGCCCTTCTACCTTGGAAATTGAATCTGTGTGCTGATGCAGTCTCGCTTCCTCGTATTGGCCTAGGGGGTGCATGGGGTCCACCTTGCTAGGTTCCACCCCGACTTCATTTAGGGCTTTAGGAAATGGATTGCTAGGTTGGGGTGGGTTCCAGCTCTTGACAAGTTGAGGACCAGTAACATAGAATGTAACAATCTAATAATAAATAGAGGATCGTGCCAAAGCACACATTCTAGGAGCCCAAAAAGATGGGAGGCAGCTGCCAAAGCAGGATTTAGCCATAACAGCTGGGACTGCTTCACATGCAGTACCTTTTTCAATGTCCAACTTAGGATAGGTTCCCACACTGGGCAGATTGTACTACACCCAGTGATGCAGTGCACAGAATGTTAAGTTTGGATTCAGAGAAATTTCAGGGAGATGCACACTCTGTATGTTGAGATCAAGACTCTGCAAGTTTACTTTCTAATATTCCTAGAAACACCATCAGGAGAATACCGAAGTGACTGTGCATTCAGCTGGTGTCATTTCTTCCGTAAAGTCGGAAGCATCTGTGAGAGTCACGTCCTTGTTCAACAATGAAGCTTTTGGACTAGACTTGAGCAAGTCTCTGCAGCAGAGCAGAATCTAAATGATCCATTGCGCCTGAGTAGTGCCACAATTTGTTGCAATCATCTTGAAGTAGAGATATGCATGAAACCTAGTTTCCTGAAAGGGGTCAGGAAACATTTAACTGACCCAAATACCTAACAGAGCTTAGAACATGCTGTTTTGGGGAATTATGACAGCTAGCAAGACAACTGAACACATTTTATACTAATGCATAATAGAGACATGAAGCTCAGAAAAAAGCCTGGAAAAATGGATATAAAACAGGCTTTTACACAGCTATTTTTTCATTTTTTCCAGTAGAAATCTTATGAACTATTTTCTCTTTTAGAATAATTAGTGAAATGCTTTTTAATATAGAGTTTTAATTTTTAAAAATCATTTATTGATTATTTCAGAAAATTTCTATACCGCTTTTCATTTTTTAAAAAAATCCCAAAGCAGTTCACAAAACAGAACCATGATAAAATACAATAAAACCAATTATTAAAACAATAAAAAGGATAAAAACAATGCAATCCCATTAAAATAACTGGGGGTAGCTGACAGCGGTAGCCATCAGAGAAATGCCTGGGCAACTTCAGTTGTTGGCAGAAGCACTCCACATTAGGAGCCTGCCTGATCTCAATGGGGAAATCATTCCACATGGTGGGTGCCACAGTTGAGAAGGCTCTGTGCCACAGCCAGACTAACCTCAGTAGGCCACAGTTTGGTCAGCAAGCCCTCTCCTTCAGAACGTAGAGAGCTGCACGCCCTATACAGGAGAAGGTTGAGCTCAATTTTAGCTGCACTTTAATTAATCTTTTCCCAACCGTTAACTTGTCTAACCAAGTGTTACTATGGCAGCATCTAGAGGGCCATAGGATCGTTCAGATTCCCAGATCCAAGGTCGGAAAAGAGCTCCAACTCGGATCTGGGGATCCGCACTCAGATCCCCCTCACCCAACTTGCAGCCAGTGTGGAAAGAACCATGCCAGCTGCTTCTCCAAGGTTGGAAAAGTGACCTCGGAGAAGAGGTTGAGGGGGAGGGGAGGGGACTTTCTGTATATTTATTTATTTATTTATTTGTATTATTTGTATGCCGCTACATATTAAGAAAAATCCCTAAGCAGTTTACATTTAAATATTAAAATCACAATTAAACTCACATTTAAAATACAATTTAAAAAACAATATAATTACAATAAAATAATAATAATAATAATAATAATAATAATAATACGCACTCATACACAGCAGTACAGAAGCAGTAAAAATGGGATAGCATGGTTAATTTAATGATGGGCCAGGGAAAGCCTGGGTGAACAGGTGAGTTTTCAGGAGGCATTTAAAAGTTGCCAAATTATTGCCTCCTGAACTGCATGAGGGAGTTTTTTCCACAGGGTGGGTGCCATTACTGAGTAGCTATGTGCAACTTGAATTCAATTCTGTTAGGTTACAGAAACATTAATTTTATAAAAAGAAAATTTTAAAAGAGTTGGAAACATATACGCTAAGTATGACTAAGTCTGGATACAACCCAGACTTACATTTTACAATATTTTACAACATTTTACAACCCATACATTTTATGTTTTGAAAGTAGAAAAGTTTAGAACTGATAAAATACATAATGTTTATATTTTATTTATTTATTTAATACATTTTTTTATACCGCCCAATAGCCGAAGCTCTCTGGGCGGTTTACAACAGTTAAAACCATAAGAGACAATATAAAATAAATAGAAAATTTAAAACCACAGATTAAAAACAAACAGCAGAGCTAGGAGCAGCAGTTACAATAACAGAGTTAAAAACAACTACAAGATTAAAATGATTAAGATGATTAAAATGATTAAGATGCCTGGGAGAATATATATTTCAGGTTCCCCCCAAATTTCCATTTATTTCTGGAGGGAAATGGGGAAGGGGACGTTTGTTTATTTTTCTGTTGCTTCAATTATTTTGGAAATTAAAATTATCTGGAACATACATAAAGCAAACACATAAAACAATGGAAAATAATCATGGGAATCAGCACACTCTAAATATGAGAAACAAAGAGGCAATACAAAGGTTACTGCTACTTGCACACAGGAGAGAATTACACACCTTCTTCCCCCCTCCTATTCCAGCTTTACACTGAGAACTAGAGCCTAGGAATGTGGTATCTGGGTTTCAGAGGGGGGGAAATGATGAAGGAAAGTTTGATTGATTACAAAATTGGGGGGGGGGAATATTATTTATATAATCTGATTTTCACCAGATGTTTGGGCTCTTGAATTGCTGATTCAACTTCCTAAAGTATGAGATTTCTATGAAATGTTTATCTGCTGTCTCAAGTCTCACTTTTAATTCTGCGTTTTACATAGCCTCCACCCCCACCCTCCCGCTGGAATTTATTGTTTAAATATTCACTGGTAAAACTACATTGAACATTTTTAATATCGAATAGAGGGGTATATATTTATTTTTTAAAAATAAAAAATCTAGTCCATAGCATTCATTTTGGAAATTCTCTTCCTCAGGGAAAGGAAATTCAGGAAATATCAGAAAAGACTATCTCAGAGGAAGATAAAGCAAACTTAATTGTAAAGCAAAGAGTGGGACGACCAAAAAGAACTAAAAAGGATAGACTCTCCTGGCCAAAATTCCAGTCAATGAAAGGTAAAAAGATTTTGGGACACAGAAGATCTCGTAGCACATCAGATGCATATGAGCATGCCATTCCAGATGTCTCTCCAACAAGCACAGACACAGAATCACAATTTCAGCCAGAGGAAATTCATGCAAAGGTTAAAAAAGGAAGTCAAAAGAAACTAAAATTCCCCAGTATAGGATTCAAAATGCATAGAAGTAAACAAGAAACAGACGAGAGGACAAAATATGAAGTTAAACCTCTCACAGAGTACGAAACTGATACTACCCATGAATTCCCAGAACTGATCACAGTGGCATATGATGCTTCATGGGATAAAGACAAGAAAGATGTAAGTGAAACAAAATTTGAACTACCACAACATATGAAGAAATATCCTGAAGTTGAACTAACTATTAAAAAAAGCAAAGAAAAGAAACAAAAATCCAAGGAAACCACTACAAAACCAGAAACCACAATTATAACATCACAGACATCAACATCTGTATTACAACCAACTGAAATATATGATAAAGAAACAAAACAGATGACACAAACATTTCCAAAGATACGAAAGAAGAAGCAAAAAGGATCAAGAGAAAAAATACAAATGGAAGTGCAAGTAGAGAGAGAAAAAATGGAAAAACAAACAGAACTAGACATCAAAGATGGTAAGCCACTAATGAAAGAAGACACAAACATCATGATGAAAGAATTTGACATTAACATGCCAATGGGCCAGGCTTCCCTGGAATTGAAAGCTCCAGACCTACAACTGGAGGCACCATCAGCCGAGATTGCACTTGATCTGGCTGAGGTTAAACTGGAAGGCGTGGACAGCAAGTTTAAAATGCCTAAGTTGCAAATGCCAAAGTTTGGAGTTTCCCTTCCCAAAGGGAGAGCAGCTGCGGAAGGGGAAATCACATTACCGTCTGAGAAAGCTGAAGTCCCCAAGCCGGAACTGAAAGCCAAAGTGGCAGTGCCCTCAGTGGCCATCGATGCTGACATCAAGGTGCCAGGAGTAGAAATTCAGGCACCGAGCGTGGACGTGGGGGTAGCTGAGAAGGGCAAAATCAAAATACCTGAGGTCAAGATGCCGACTGTCAAAGTCCCCAAAGTGAAGCCTCCACAAGTAGGGATCACCCTGCCAAAGGGAGAAACAGGCATGCCACTCCCCAAAGCAAAAGTGCCAGAAGCAGAGCTCTCCGTCAAGGTGCCCGCAACAGAAGGCAGCATCGAGGGTGGCGGAATGAAAATGCACATGCCAAAGTTCAAGATGCCCAGCATGGGTTTCTCCAAAACAGAAATCAAAGGCCCTAAGGTGGACGGAGACGTCAGCGTGCCTAAAGTGGATGCCACCCTTCCTTCAGCAGATGTCTGCTTTACCAAACCCGAACTGAAGACAAGTGACCTAAGTGCTGACCTCAGCCTCTCAGCACCTGGCGTAAAGCTGCCAACAGGACAAGCTTTCCTAGAACTGGATGCTCCAGACTTACAGATAGAGACACCATCAGCCAAGGTTGCTCTAGATGGGGCTGAGGTGAAGCTGGAAGGCGTGGACAGCAAGTTTAGAATGCCTAAGTTCCACATGCCAAAGTTTGGAGTTTCCCTTCATAAAGGGAAAGCAGCTGTGGAGGGGGATATCACATTACCTTCCGTGGAAGCTGAAGTCCCCAAGCCGGAACTCAAAGGCAAAGTGGCAGTGCCCTCGGTGGCCATCGATGCTGACATCAAGGTGCCAGGAGTAGAAATTCAGGCACCGAGCGTGGACGTGGGGGTGGTAGAGAAGGGCAAAATCAAAATCCCTGATGTCAAAATGCCGAGTGTGAAAGTCCCCAAAGTGAAGCCTCCTCAAGTTGGCGTTACCCTGCCAAAGGTCGAAGCAGACGTCTCCCTCCCCAAAGCAAAAGCAGAAGTGCCAGAGGCAGAGCTCTCCGTCAAGGTGCCCGCCGCGGAAGGCAGCATTGAGGGTGGTGGTATGAAAATGCACATGCCAAAATTCAAGATGCCCAGCATGGGTTTCTCCAAAACAGAAATCAAAGGCCCTAAGGTGGACGTAGACGTCAGTGTGCCTAAAGTGGATGCCACCCTTCCTTCAGCAGATATCACCTTTACCAAACTCAAAACAGGTGACCTTGCGGCTGACATCAGCTTCTCAGCTCCCGACATTAAGATGCCAGCAGGACAGGCTTCCCTGGAACTAAAAGCCCCGGACCTACAGATAGAAGCACCATCGGCTGAGGTTGCTCTAGATGGGGCCGAGGTGAAGCTGGAAGGCATGGACAGCAAGTTTAAAATGCCTAAGTTCCACATGCCAAAGTTTGGAGTTTCCCTTCCCAAAGGGAAAGCAGCTGCAGAGGGGGATATCACATTACCTTCCGTGGAAGCTGAAGTCCCCAAGCCGGAACTGAAAGGCAAAGTGGCAGTGCCCTCGGTGGCCATCGATGCTGACGTCAAGGTGCCAGGAGTAGAAATTCAGGCACCGAGCGTGGACGTGGGGGTCGTGGAGAAGGGCAAAATCAAAATCCCTGATGTCAAAATGCCGAGTGTGAAAGTCCCCAAAGTGAAGCCTCCTCAAGTTGGCGTTACCCTGCCAAAGGTCGAAGCAGACGTCTCCCTCCCCAAAGCAAAAGCAGAAGTGCCAGAGGCAGAGCTCTCCGTCAAGGTGCCCGCCGCGGAAGGCAGCATTGAGGGTGGTGGTATGAAAATGCACATGCCAAAGTTCAAGATGCCCAGCATGGGTTTCTCCAAAACAGAAATCAAAGGCCCTAAGGTGGACGTAGACGTCAGCGTGCCTAAAGTGGATGCCACCCTTCCTTCAGCAGATATCACCTTTACCAAACCCGAACTCAAAACAGGTGACCTTGCGGCTGACATCTGCTTCTCAGCTCCTGACATTAAGATGCCAACAGGACAGGCTTCCCTGGAACTGAAAGCCCCGGACCTACAGATAGAAGCACCATCGGCTGAGGTTGCTCTAGATGCGGCCGAGGTGAAGCTGGAAGGTGTGGACAGCAAGTTTAAAATGCCTAAGTTCCACATGCCAAAGTTTGGAGTTTCCCTTCCCAAAGGGAAAGCAGCTGCAGAGGGGGATATCACATTACCTTCCGTGGAAGCTGAAGTCCCCAAGCCGGAACTGAAAGGCAAAGTGGCAGTGCCCTCGGTGGCCATCGATGCTGACGTCAAGGTGCCAGGAGTAGAAATTCAGGCACCGAGCTTGGACGTCGGGGTCGTGGAGAAGGGCAAAATCAAAATGCCGAGTGTGAAAGTCCCCAAAGTGAAGCCTTCTCAAGTCGGCGTCACCTTGTCAAAGGTCGAAGCAGACGTCTCCCTCCCCAAAGCAAAAGCAGAAGTGCCAGAGGCAGAGCTCTCCGTCAAGGGGCCCGCCATGGAAGGCAGCATTGAGGGTGGTGGTATGAAAATGCACATGCCAAAGTTCAGGATGCCCAGCATGGGTTTCTCCAAAACAGAAATCAAAGGCCCTAAGGTGGATGTAGACATCAGCGTGCCTAAAGTGGATGCCACTCTTCCTTCAGCAGATATCACCTTTACCAAACCCGAATTCAAAACAGGTGACCTTGCGGCTGACATCAGCCTCTCAGCTCCCGACGTTAAGCTGCCAACAGGACAGGCTTCCCTGGAACTAAAAGCCCCGGACCTACAGATAGAAGCACCATCGGCTGAGGTTGCTCTAGATGGGGCCGAGGTGAAGCTGGAAGGTGTGGACAGCAAGTTTAAAATGCCTAAGTTCCACATGCCAAAGTTTGGAGTATCCCTTCCCAAAGGGAAAGCAGCTGCAGAGGGGGATATCACATTACCTTCCGTGGAAGCTGAATTCCCCAAGCCGGAACTGAAAGGCAAAGTGGCAGTGCCCTCGGTGGCCATCGATGCTGACGTCAAGGTGCCAGGAGTAGAAATTCAGGCACCGAGCGTGGACGTGGGGGTCGTGGAGAAGGGCAAATCAAAATCCCTGATGTCAAAATGCCGAGTGTGAAAGTCCCCAAAGTGAAGCCTCCTCAAGTTGGCGTTACCCTGCCAAAGGTCGAAGCAGACGTCTCCCTCCCCAAAGCAAAAGCAGAAGTGCCAGAGGCAGAGCTCTCCGTCAAGGTGCCCGCCGCGGAAGGCAGCATTGAGGGTGGTGGTATGAAAATGCACATGCCAAAGTTCAAGATGCCCAGCATGGGTTTCTCCAAAACAGAAATCAAAGGCCCTAAGGTGGACGTAGATGTCAGTGTGCCTAAAGTGGATGCCACCCTTCCTTCAGCAGATATCACCTTTACCAAACCCGAACTCAAAACAGGTGACCTTGCGGCTGACATCAGCTTCTCAGCTCCCGACATTAAGATGCCAACAGGACAGGCTTCCCTGGAACTAAAAGCCCCGGACCTACAGATAGAAGCACCATCGGCTGAGGTTGCTCTAGATGCGGCCGAGGTGAAGCTGGAAGGTGTGGACAGCAAGTTTAAAATGCCTAAGTTCCACATGCCAAAGTTTGGAGTTTCCCTTCCCAAAGGGAAAGCAGCTGCAGAGGGGGATATCACATTACCTTTCGTGGAAGCTGAAGTCCCCAAGCCGGAACTGAAAGGCAAAGTGGCAGTGCCCTCGGTGGCCATTGATGCTGACGTCAAGGTGCCAGGAGTAGAAATTCAGGCACCGAGCGTGGACGTCGGGGTCGTGGAGAAGGGCAAAATCAAAATGCCGAGTGTGAAAGTCCCCAAAGTGAAGCCTTCTCAAGTCGGCGTCACCTTGTCAAAGGTCGAAGCAGACGTCTCCCTCCCCAAAGCAAAAGCAGAAGTGCCAGAGGCAGAGCTCTCCGTCAAGGGGCCCGCCATGGAAGGCAGCATTGAGGGTGGTGGTATGAAAATGCACATGCCAAAGTTCAGGATGCCCAGCATGGGTTTCTCCAAAACAGAAATCAAAGGCCCTAAGGTGGATGTAGACATCAGCGTGCCTAAAGTGGATGCCACTCTTCCTTCAGCAGATATCACCTTTACCAAACCCGAACTCAAAACAGGTGACCTTGCGGCTGACATCAGCTTCTCAGCTCCTGACATTAAGATGCCAACAGGACAGGCTTCCCTGGAACTAAAAGCCCCGGACCTACAGATAGAAGCACCATCGGCTGAGGTTGCTCTAGATGCGGCCGAGGTGAAGCTGGAAGGTGTGGACAGCAAGTTTAAAATGCCTAAGTTCCACATGCCAAAGTTTGGAGTTTTCCTTCCCAAAGGGAAAGCAGCTGCAGAGGGGGATATCACATTACCTTCCGTGGAAGCTGAAGTCCCCAAGCCGGAACTGAAAGGCAAAGTGGCAGTGCCCTCGGTGGCCATCGATGCTGACGTCAAGGTGCCAGGAGTAGAAATTCAGGCACCGAGCGTGGACGTGGGGGTCGTGGAGAAGGGCAAAATCAAAATGCCGAGTGTGAAAGTCCCCAAAGTGAAGCCTTCTCAAGTCGGCGTCACCTTGTCAAAGGTCGAAGCAGACGTCTCCCTCCCCAAAGCAAAAGCAGAAGTGCCAGAGGCAGAGCTCTCCATCAAGGGGCCCGCCATGGAAGGCAGCATTGAGGGTGGTGGTATGAAAATGCACATGCCAAAGTTCAGGATGCCCAGCATGGGTTTCTCCAAAACAGAAATCAAAGGCCCTAAGGTGGACGTAGACGTCAGCGTGCCTAAAGTGGATGCCACCCTTCCTTCAGCAGATATCACCTTTACCAAACCCGAACTCAAAACAGGTGACCTTGCGGCTGACATCAGCTTCTCAGCTCCTGACGTTAAGATGCCAACAGGACAGGCTTCCCTGGAATTGAAAGCCCCGGACCTACAGATAGAAGCACCATCGGCTGAGGTTGCTCTAGATGGGGCCGAGGTGAAGCTGGAAGGCGTGGACAGCAAGTTTAAAATGCCTAAGTTCCACATGCCAAAGTTTGGAGTTTCCCTTCCCAAAGGGAAAGCAGCTGCAGAGGGGGATATCACATTACCTTCCGTGGAAGCTGAAGTCCCCAAGCCGGAACTGAAAGGCAAAGTGGCAGTGCCCTCGGTGGCCATCGATGCTGACGTCAAGGTGCCAGGAGTAGAAATTCAGGCACCGAGCGTGGACGTGGGGGTCGTGGAGAAGGGCAAAATCAAAATCCCTGATGTCAAAATGCCGAGTGTGAAAGTCCCCAAAGTGAAGCCTCCTCAAGTTGGCGTTACCCTGCCAAAGGTCGAAGCAGACGTCTCCCTCCCCAAAGCAAAAGCAGAAGTGCCAGAGGCAGAGCTCTCCGTCAAGGTGCCCGCCGCGGAAGGCAGCATTGAGGGTGGTGGTATGAAAATGCACATGCCAAAGTTCAAGATGCCCATCATGGGTTTCTCCAAAACAGAAATCAAAGGCCCTAAGGTGGACGTAGACGTCAGTGTGCCTAAAGTGGATGCCACCCTTCCTTCAGCAGATATCACCTTTACCAAACCCGAACTCAAAACAGGTGACCTTGCGGCTGACATCAGCTTCTCAGCTCCTGACATTAAGATGCCAACAGGACAGGCTTCCCTGGAACTAAAAGCCCCGGACCTACAGATAGAAGCACCATCGGCTGAGGTTGCTCTAGATGCGGCCGAGGTGAAGCTGGAAGGTGTGGACAGCAAGTTTAAAATGCCTAAGTTCCACATGCCAAAGTTTGGAGTTTCCCTTCCCAAAGGGAAAGCAGCTGCAGAGGGGGATATCACATTACCTTCCGTGGAAGCTGAAGTCCCCAAGCCGGAACTGAAAGGCAAAGTGGCAGTGCCCTCGGTGGCCATCGATGCTGACGTCAAGGTGCCAGGAGTAGAAATTCAGGCACCGAGCGTGGACGTGGGGGTCGTGGAGAAGGGCAAAATCAAAATGCCGAGTGTGAAAGTCCCCAAAGTGAAGCCTTCTCAAGTCGGCGTCACCTTGTCAAAGGTCGAAGCAGACGTCTCCCTCCCCAAAGCAAAAGCAGAAGTGCCAGAGGCAGAGCTCTCCGTCAAGGTGCCCGCCGCGGAAGGCAGCATTGAGGGTGGTGGTATGAAAATGCACATGCCAAAGTTCAAGATGCCCAGCATGGGTTTCTCCAAAACAGAAATCAAAGGCCCTAAGGTGGACGTAGACGTCAGCGTGCCTAAAGTGGATGCCACCCTTCCTTCAGCAGATATCACCTTTACCAAACCCGAACTCAAAACAGGTGACCTTGCGGCTGACATCAGCTTCTCAGCTCCTGACATTAAGATGCCAACAGGACAGGCTTCCCTGGAACTAAAAGCCCCGGACCTACAGATAGAAGCACCATTGGCTGAGGTTGCTCTAGATGCGGCCGAGGTGAAGCTGGAAGGTGTGGACAGCAAGTTTAAAATGCCTAAGTTCCACATGCCAAAGTTTGGAGTTTCCCTTCCCAAAGGGAAAGCAGCTGCAGAGGGGGATATCACATTACCTTCCGTGGAAGCTGAAGTCCCCAAGCCGGAACTGAAAGGCAAAGTGGCAGTGCCCTCGGTGGCCATCGATGCTGACGTCAAGGTGCCAGGAGTAGAAATTCAGGCACTGAGCGTGGACGTGGGGGTTGTGGAGAAGGGCAAAATCAAAATCCCTGATGTCAAAATGCCGAGTGTGAAAGTCCCCAAAGTGAAGCCTCCTCAAGTTGGCGTTACCCTGCCAAAGGTCGAAGCAGACGTCTCCCTCCCCAAAGCAAAAGCAGAAGTGCCAGAGGCAGAGCTCTCCGTCAAGGTGCCCGCGCGGAAGGCAGCATTGAGGGTGGTGGTATGAAAATGCACATGCCAAAGTTCAAGATGCCCAGCATGGGTTTCTCCAAAACAGAAATCAAAGGCCCTAAGGTGGACGTAGACGTCAGCGTGCCTAAAGTGGATGCCACCCTTCCTTCAGCAGATATCACCTTTACCAAACCCGAACTCAAAACAGGTGACCTTGCGGCTGACATCAGCTTCTCAGCTCCTGACGTTAAGATGCCAACAGGACAGGCTTCCCTGGAATTGAAAGCCCCGGACCTACAGATAGAAGCACCATCGGCTGAGGTTGCTCTAGATGGGGCCGAGGTGAAGCTGGAAGGCGTGGACAGCAAGTTTAAAATGCCTACGTTCCACATGCCAAAGTTTGGAGTTTCCCTTCCCAAAGGGAAAGCAGCTGCAGAGGGGGATATCACATTACCTTCCGTGGAAGCTGAAGTCCCCAAGCCGGAACTGAAAGGCAAAGTGGCAGTGCCCTCGGTGGCCATCGATGCTGACATCAAGGTGCCAGGAGTAGAAATGCAGGCACCGAGCGTGGACGTGGGGGTGGTAGAGAAGGGCAAAATCAAAATCCCTGATGTCAAAATGCCGAGTGTGAAAGTCCCCAAAGTGAAGCCTCCTCAAGTTGGCGTTACCCTGCCAAAGGTCGAAGCAGACGTCTCCCTCCCCAAAGCAAAAGAAGAAGTGCCAGAGGCAGAGCTCTCCGTCAAGGTGCCCGCCGCGGAAGGCAGCATTGAGGGTGGTGGTATGAAAATGCACATGCCAAAGTTCAAGATGCCCAGCATGGGTTTCTCCAAAACAGAAATCAAAGGCCCTAAGGTGGACGTAGACGTCAGTGTGCCTAAAGTGGATGCCACCCTTCCTTCAGCAGATATCACCTTTACCAAACCCGAACTCAAAACAGGTGACCTTGCGGCTGACATCAGCTTCTCAGCTCCTGACATTAAGATGCCAACAGGACAGGCTTCCCTGGAACTAAAAGCCCCGGACCTACAGATAGAAGCACCATTGGCTGAGGTTGCTCTAGATGCGGCCGAGGTGAAGCTGGAAGGTGTGGACAGCAAGTTTAAAATGCCTAAGTTCCACATGCCAAAGTTTGGAGTTTCCCTTCCCAAAGGGAAAGCAGCTGCAGAGGGGGATATCACATTACCTTCCGTGGAAGCTGAAGTCCCCAAGCCGGAACTGAAAGGCAAAGTGGCAGTGCCCTCGGTGGCCATCGATGCTGACGTCAAGGTGCCAGGAGTAGAAATTCAGGCACCGAGCGTGGACGTGGGGGTCGTGGAGAAGGGCAAAATCAAAATCCCTGATGTCAAAATGCCGAGTGTGAAAGTCCCCGAAGTGAAGCCTCCTCAAGTTGGCGTTACCCTGCCAAAGGTCGAAGCAGACGTCTCCCTCCCCAAAGCAAAAGCAGAAGTGCCAGAGGCAGAGCTCTCCGTCAAGGTGCCCGCCGCGGAAGGCAGCATTGAGGGTGGTGGTATGAAAATGCACATGCCAAAGTTCAAGATGCCCAGCATGGGTTTCTCCAAAACAGAAATCAAAGGCCCTAAGGTGGACGTAGACGTCAGTGTGCCTAAAGTGGATGCCACCCTTCCTTCAGCAGATATCACCTTTACCAAACCCGAACTCAAAACAGGTGACCTTGCGGCTGACATCAGCTTCTCAGCTCCTGACATTAAGATGCCAACAGGACAGGCTTCCCTGGAACTAAAAGCCCCGGACCTACAGATAGAAGCACCATCGGCTGAGGTTGCTCTAGATGCGGCCGAGGTGAAGCTGGAAGGTGTGGACAGCAAGTTTAAAATGCCTAAGTTCCACATGCCAAAGTTTGGAGTTTCCCTTCCCAAAGGGAAAGCAGCTGCAGAGGGGGATATCACATTACCTTCCGTGGAAGCTGAAGTCCCCAAGCCGGAACTGAAAGGCAAAGTGGCAGTGCCCTCGGTGGCCATCGATGCTGACGTCAAGGTGCCAGGAGTAGAAATTCAGGCACCGAGCGTGGACGTGGGGGTCGTGGAGAAGGGCAAAATCAAAATGCCGAGTGTGAAAGTCCCCAAAGTGAAGCCTTCTCAAGTCGGCGTCACCTTGTCAAAGGTCGAAGCAGACGTCTCCCTCCCCAAAGCAAAAGCAGAAGTGCCAGAGGCAGAGCTCTGCGTCAAGGGGCCCGCCATGGAAGGCAGCATTGACGGTGGTGGTATGAAAATGCACATGCCAAAGTTCAGGATGCCCAGCATGGGTTTCTCCAAAACAGAAATCAAAGGCCCTAAGGTGGATGTAGACATCAGCGTGCCTAAAGTGGATGCCACTCTTCCTTCAGCAGATATCACCTTTACCAAACCCGAACTCAAAACAGGTGACCTTGCGGCTGACATCAGCCTCTCAGCTCCCGACGTTAAGCTGCCAACAGGACAGGCTTCCCTGGAACTGAAAGCCCCGGACCTACAGATAGAAGCACCATCGGCTGAGGTTGCTCTAGATGGGGCCGAGGTGAAGCTGGAAGGCGTGGACAGCAAGTTTAAAATGCCTAAGTTCCACATGCCAAAGTTTGGAGTTTCCCTTCCCAAAGGGAAAGCAGCTGCAGAGGGGGATATCACATTACCTTCCGTGGAAGCTGAAGTCCCCAAGCCGGAACTGAAAGGCAAAGTGGCAGTGCCCTCGGTGGCCATCGATGCTGACGTCAAGGTGCCAGGAGTAGAAATTCAGGCACCGAGCGTGGACGTGGGGGTCGTGGAGAAGGGCAAAATCAAAATCCCTGATGTCAAAATGCCGAGTGTGAAAGTCCCCAAAGTGAAGCCTCCTCAAGTTGGCGTTACCCTGCCAAAGGTCGAAGCAGACGTCTCCCTCCCCAAAGCAAAAGCAGAAGTGCCAGAGGCAGAGCTCTCCGTCAAGGTGCCCGCCGCGGAAGGCAGCATTGAGGGTGGTGGTATGAAAATGCACATGCCAAAGTTCAAGATGCCCAGCATGGGTTTCTCCAAAACAGAAATCAAAGGCCCTAAGGTGGACGTAGATGTCAGTGTGCCTAAAGTGGATGCCACCCTTCCTTCAGCAGATATCACCTTTACCAAACCCGAACTCAAAACAGGTGACCTTGCGGCTGACATCAGCCTCTCAGCTCCCGACGTTAAGCTGCCAACAGGACAGGCTTCCCTGGAACTGAAAGCCCCGGACCTACAGATAGAAGCACCATCGGCTGAGGTTGCTCTAGATGGGGCCGAGGTGAAGCTGGAAGGCGTGGACAGCAAGTTTAAAATGCCTACGTTCCACATGCCAAAGTTTGGAGTTTCCCTTCCCAAAGGGAAAGCAGCTGCAGAGGGGGATATCACATTACCTTCCGTGGAAGCTGAAGTCCCCAAGCCGGAACTGAAAGGCAAAGTGGCAGTGCCCTCGGTGGCCATCGATGCTGACATCAAGGTGCCAGGAGTAGAAATGCAGGCACCGAGCGTGGACGTGGGGGTGGTAGAGAAGGGCAAAATCAAAATCCCTGATGTCAAAATGCCGAGTGTGAAAGTCCCCAAAGTGAAGCCTCCTCAAGTTGGCGTTACCCTGCCAAAGGTCGAAGCAGACGTCTCCCTCCCCAAAGCAAAAGCAGAAGTGCCAGAGGCAGAGCTCTCCATCAAGGGGCCCACTGCTGAAGGCAGCACCGAGGGTGGTGGTATGAAGATGCACATGCCAAAGTTCAAGATGCCCAGCATGGGTTTCTCCAAAACAGAAATCAAAGGCCCTAAGGTGGACGTAGACGTCAGCGTGCCTAAAGTGGATGCCACCCTTCCTTCAGCAGATATCACCTTTACCAAACCCGAACTGAAAACAGGTGACCTTGCAGCTGGCATCAGCCTCTCAGCTCCCGATGTTAAGCTGCCAACAGGACAGGCTTCCCTGGAGCTGAAAGCCCCAGAGCTACAGATCGAGGCACCATTGACCGAGATTGCTTTGGATGGGGCAGAGGTTAAGTTGGAAGGTGTGGACAGCAAATTTAAAATGCCTAAGTTCCATATGCCAAAGTTTGGAATTTCCCTTCCCAAAGGGAAAGCAGCTGCAGATGCGGAAATCACCTTACCTTTTGTGGAAGCTGAGGTCCCCAAACCAGAAATGGAAACCGAAGTGACAGGGCCTTCAATGGCCATCAATACTGAAGTTAAGGGAGACTCTTCTGCTGTCGGTACTGAGTCTTCAGGATGGAAGATCTCTATGCCTTCCTTCAAAAAATCTAAAATTCCTAAAGGAGATATTAAAACACCTAAAGTAGATATTAGCCTCCCAGTCATGGATGTTGACGTTTCCGGAGCAGATATAGACATGCCTTGTTCTGATGATGATTTGGATGTACACCTTGAAGATGGATCTTTAGCTTCAGGAAAGCTTTCTAAGAAGAGAAGTAGTAAATTTAAAATGCCGAAGTTTCACATTTCATCTTTTGGCAAGTCTAGCTCATACAAGACTGGCATTGTGACTGAAGGAAGGCTTAGAGAACCCGAGTTGGTGGTTGCTCCTTCTGGACCAGATGGAGATGTAGTTTTATCTGGAATTGGGACTATCAGCCCGACTTTGGAACTTGATTATCAGTCATCAGTTGGTGAAGAAGAAGACATGTCCCAAGTCAATATTCCTGAAGTCAGCATGGATGTTCCTGAATCTTATGGTCATGTAGGTGGGATAAATATCAGCTTGCCTAGATTTCATCTGCCTAATTTGGGTTTTTCAAAGGTTGAGATAACTCCTCCTAAGATTGATGAGGGTGAAAATGTAGCAGAGAATGATGTCACTCTCACTAAATATCATATGACTTCTCATGAATCTGAACAGGAACTTGGGGTTGATGTTGTAAACTTGCCAGAAATTGAGAGTAAATTTGAACTGACCATCCAGGGTTCAAATATAGGACCTGAAGGTATATCATCTGGCACTGATTCCAGTGCAGCAGAGATAAGTGTTGATGGCTCAGAGGGGAAGATTAAAATGCCAAAATTTCAAATGCCAAAGTTTGGATTATCACGTGTTAAAGATAAAGTGCCAGAGAGTAAAGTCAGTGTATGCCAAGTTGACATTGACATTCCTGACATAGATACTGATGTGCAAGTTTTGGATATCAGAAAATCTGAAGCCCCTGATGTAGAGGCAGATGTTTCAGGTCTAAAAATGCAGATTTCATCAGTGAAAATTCCCAAAATGCCAAGAGCTGATATTAAAACATCAGAGATAGATGTTGTCTTTCCTTCTGTACCAGAATCAGAGATTAATATTCAGGGACCAGATTTAGACAGCAAAGATATAAAAAGTGAAACTGATGAAAAGGACACTATAGAAAAAGAAAGTAAATTTAAAATGCCAAAATTCAAGCTACCATCATTCAGCTGGTCTCCAAAAAAAGAAGCAAGTGTTTCCACTGATACTGATGCAAATGCTGAAGAACCCTCAGTTACAATTTCAACAAGTGAAATAGAATCTGAATTAACACTCACTGTGGAGGATGTTGAAGGCCAAATTGAAGAATTGGAGGGTCATATGTCTATTGATAAAGATAGTGAGAAAACCAAATTTAGAAGGCCTCAGTTTAGCATGCCAAAAATATCCCTTCCAAAAATGAAGGGCCATAAAGCTGAAATTTCTGTGCCACAGCTGGACACTGACATGACAGTGTCTATGTCTGAGGCAGAAGGGGACATTTCACTACAAATACCAGATAAAGAAATCAGTAGTAGTGATGCTAGAAAAGGTATTAAAATGCCCAAAGTTAAGCTCCCAAGCCTAGAACTTTCCAAACCAGAAATTAAAGCTCCTAAATTGGACATGGAGGTCAGCTTACCTAAAAGTGATGCCAAACTTCCTACACTTGATGTCAGTGTTTCAAAACCAGAATTAAAAATAGCTGGTGTTGGTGATGAGATGAGTAAATCAACAACAGAAATTAAGGTCCCTATGGTGAAAGGCCCAGAAATAGGAGTGGAAGGACCATCCACTGAAGCATCTATAGATGGAGCAGAGATTAAAACTGAAGGTGTAGATGGAAAGATAAAAAGACCAAAATTCCAAATGCCTAAGTTTGGAATTTCATTTTCTAAAGGAAAAGTTCCAGACACTGATGTTAGTATACCATCCGAGGACACTGATGCTCCCCAGCTGAAAACCACAACAGATATTGCTGATATTGCAGTGGAAGCTCCAACACTTGAAGTTGAGTGTGACATAGCTGGTACAGAAAAAACTGTTTTGGAAGGGAAAATAAAAATGCCCCAAATTCCTAGAGCTGACATGAAGACTCCAGCAGTGGACATAAGATTACCTTCAGTTAGTCTTTCTGTGACACAGCCAGAGCAAGAGACTCAAGAGCCAGATGCTACAGCTGAGGAAGCAAAACTTGAGAGAGAGATAAAGTGTGGAAGTTTAGATGCAGAAGATAAGGAAGGTCATTTCAAAATGCCAAAATTCAAATTGCCATCATTTAATTGGTCCCCTAAAAAAGAAGCAAGCCTTAAAAGCCATATAAAAGAACCTCTGGAAGAACCTAAACTGATTATAATGTCAGACGATACAGATACAGAAGCAAAAGTAGTTCTATCAGAAGATCAAGGAGTCCACGTGGACCAAGATGCTGAAACAACTACCAAAAAAGGTCAGGTGAAAAGGCCTCATTTTATTATGCCCAAAATCTCCCTCTCACGGACAAAGCTTCCAAAATCACAAGGAAACCTACCAAAAGTAGAGGCAGATATTACTGTGGAAAGAGATGGAGCTTTGGTACAAATACCTGACATAGAAAGCAGTTTTACCACAAGAGAAGAAGAAGAAACTGAAATAAGCATAAAAATGCCAAAGGGCATATCAAAAGCAGAAATCAAAGCTCCCCAAATAGATATAGATATTAACTTACCTAAAGCTGATATTAAGGTGCCCACAATAGGCAGTTCATTTGAGCTGAAGAGTTCAGAAATAGAGTTTGAAGGTGAAATTGATATGGATAGTGCAAGTATGAAAAGTGATGGCATGGAGGGGAAGATTAGAATGCCAAAACTCAAAATGCCAAAGTTTGGAATTTCAGTTCCTGAAGGGAAATTGCCAGAGAGTGGCATCACCTTACCAAAAATGGAAGCTGAAGCTTCTCAACTACAGGTGACAACAGAGATAGAGAGACTTGATGGAGAAGCCCCAACCTCGGACGTTAAAGCTGATACCACTAATGCAGAAATAAAGGTTTCAGCTGGAGGGATAAAAATGCCACAAATGCCAGGAGTTGAGATCAAAGCATCTGACATATCTGTTTGCAGCCCTGATGAGAAGGATATAAAAGTACAAGGGGAACACAAAACAAAGTCTGGAGAAATTCAGATTGAGGAGTCTCAGGGTTGGTTTAAAATGCCAAAGTTCAAGATGCCTTCGTTTGGCCGATCATCTTCCAAGGGGAAAAAAGGTGATACTGAAGTGGACGACAGCACTGGAAAAGCTCCTGGTGCTGAAGTAGAAGTTGAAATAAAAGCTCCTGAAATTGCAATCCAGTCTTCCCATGTGGATATTGAATCATATTCTGGAAAGGATGTTTTAGAAGGCAAAATCATGTTTCCTGAAGAAGAGATTACAGAAGGTGGAGTTTCAGTACAGGAAGAAAAAGGATCTGACATTGGCATATTAGTTGGTGAAGGAAGTCTTTCAGAACCCCCAGGAAAAGCAGACAGTAAAGTAAGTGCCCTGGGGACTAAAACATATGCTGATGTAGTCAAACATGGTGCTGAAGGAGAGAGTTTACAAATGCATACACCTATCTTCTCTGTCCCTACATCAGAAAACAGCGTACCAAAAGTGGATATTGATATAACTCTCCCTAAATGTGATGTGACACTTCAACAGCACAAAGCCAAATCAGACACTATAACAGTGGCTGAGGAATCATCTACTGAAATTACTGTGGGTGGAATAGAGAGGGAAATTGACGCTGCTGTTACAGAAGCAGAGGTAGCTGTGCAAGGCCCCAGTGCAGTAGCAAAAACTGAAAAAATGGAGAGCCAAATGAAATCACCAAGAAGGGATATCCAAGGAAAAGAAAGCATATTCAAAATGCCAAAGTTCAGCATGCCTTCATTTGGGTGGCCTACCACAAAGAGCCCTGGCAAGATTGCTGATGTTATATCTGACCTGGAAGAGCCCAATCTTGTCCCTTCAGAAGTTAAAATGGATGTTGCAATCACTGATGAAGACTTTGAAATAATAGACTTCCCATCTGAAGGCTTTGAAAAAGATGCATCCACAGAAGGTGAAGTGAAAGCAGAAGAGAGAGATGGCTCAAGTAAAATGAAAGCATCTAAATTCAAAATGCCAAAATTTGGCAGTCTACGTACCAAATCACGGGGTTCAGACATTCATGTTGATCCACCAAAGATAGAGACTGAGGTGTCAGTAGATAAAACTGAAGGAGAGATATTTGAAATCCAGGCTCATCAAAAAGCAAAAGGATCTATTGACATGAAAAGTCCAAAACTAGATTTTACAGGAAAACCAGTAGACACTATGGACAAACAATCTGAAGATTCAGAGCTAAGTTTCCAAATCCCCAAATTAAAAATGCCCAAGTTCATGCACAGCACATCTGCAGCTGAAGGACAACTTTTGATTTCAGAAGGAACAACGGATATGAAAAGTGCTGCTACTGATGCTGTTGGTGCACCTCAACTGGAATTCAGGACTACATTCCTTGAAGAGAAAGTCGAAGACACAGGTTACAATATCCAGAAATCAAAAGTCAGGATTACAACACTGTCTGAACCTACCATTCAAAGAACGCAAGTGGAAAGTAAATTCCCATATATGGACTCTTCTTTTGCAGAGACAACAGTATGCATACAAAGGCCAATGGAATTCAGCACTGCATTTCCTACAGAGAAAATAGACACCATGGATGGTAAAATCCAAAAGTCAGTAGCTAAAATTACAACACTGACTGAACCAGACATTCAGACAACACAACTTGAGATTAAACTCCCATCTGCAGATTCATTTATTTCAAGTGCACCAGTGCATGTTCAACAACCATACCTTGAGCATAAAGAAATAAAGATACACGGTAAGTCCACATTTGACTATGATGATGCTGAAAGTCGGGAGTCTTTCTCCACTCAGATAGTGAGAGAATCTGAGATTCCTCCTTCAGAAGTTAAAACTGCCACCTATGGGTTTTCTCTTCTCAAAGTGAAAATCCAAGAATCACATGTGAGCTTAGATATACCAGTTAAACTATCTTCTACAGAATATACGAATGAAACATTTGAAAGTAAAGATCACCAAGCTTCAGATGAAAGCTCAGGAGAAGCAATACGAAAGACTGGCTTTACAACATTAGAATTAGCTGACAAAGGCCAAGATCTAACTGGTGAATTGACTGAAGGAGCATCTTCCACTACTACACTGACAAAGTTAAAAGCATTTACAGTGGAAGTACAATCTTCCAGTGACTTTGCAGAGAGTCATTCTGATATGCAGTCAGAAGAGATGTCTGAATCTGCTACAGAAGTAACAGAAGAAACTAAAGTTGCAGATACTGAAGAAGAGCCAACAGATCAGAAAGAAAAATCTGATAGTAAGAGATCTTCTGGCAGGTTTAAATTTTGGTTTCCAAGTATCGGGTTTTCTTCCTCTGTTGACGATGGAACCTCAGATTCCAAGCCCGAAGCTGAAAGTCAAAAATCATTTCCAGAAGAAATTCAGCCTGATGACCCATCCACATCAGACAGTGACTCTGCCAAACAAACTGAAAAAACTGGATGGTTTAGATTCCCCAAGTTAGGTTTTTCATCTCCAACAAAAAAGAGCATGGAAGTTTCCAAAGAAGAGGAGATAGATCCAAAAGAAAGAAAACCTCAGGATGAAGAGAGTCCAACAGAAAAATCAGAAACTTTTTTTGATGCACAAGAAACTTTACCACCTAAAGAGACCATTCCAAAGAGAGAAGAAGTGAAACATCAGGAACCACACCGTTTGCACCCATTGTTTCATCTTCAGCAAGAACTGAATTGATACTGCTAGAGAAAGGGAAAGCTGCACCACAAAGCATTCCAGAAGGGGCATCAAAATGAGGTGGTTTCTTTCTCCATAAAATTCAAGTATATGTGAAAATGTGATGAAGAAAAATACTTCTTTAAAAATCAGAAAACACATTGCCTTCTTTCCAGAAAAAAGTAAATAGTATATTACATTAAAATTATCTAAGAAATATTTTATATTCCAGTAGTGTTTACAAGATCATTGAAATGTAGAAAAATAGTTCCTAAAAAAGACATTTGTTGGATGGGACATGTGCATAAAGAAATAAAGACAGACAAAACTACTGATAAAATGTATCCATAGTTCTAATGAGACCAACAAAGATCCTTTCTACTAATTTCCACAGAAGTGTTCTTTCTTCAAACCAATTTAAAGGAACAAAAACAGGACAAGAGATTAAACATGATCATGTGAGAATCACAGTAATGATTTTGTTCTAGATTATTTGCAGAAAGTTGTAGGAAGCTAGTGCTGGGAGAATTAGAAACATATTTCCTTTTTTTAGATTTATTTTTTTAACTGTATTTCTGCTGCTATCTTATGAAAAAATATATATTTTCATTATCTTAGAACAAGCGGTGTATTCCAGGATCATTTTAAAACATAGACCAAATGGAAATAATACTGTAAATGGTGTGATGTTTATTCTTTCTTTATCAGTCTAAGCTATAGCCCAGTTCAGCTGAAGTATCAAGAGCTAAAGCAATTTATATATCAGTGCTAAACATTTGCACCAACTTACCTATCTATAACTGCCCTGCAATGGTAACATCACGATGCCATATTTTCTGGTGCGCTGGCAGAGCTGTTAATACAACCCCACCTGAGCACTTATGTGCCAGAACAGCATATCTGAAGGCTGCTTCTGAAATTTCTTTTTATTGGCAAGGATCTTAACACCAGTGTCTTAAGATCTGTGTTGGAGTATCATATATATATGAATGACCGTCTCTGTATATGGTAGTCACATTTTTAAAAAGCATTGCCAATGTTCACATCCATTGTGTGGAACGTTTGGGGTGTGTGCATCTGCTTCTATATGTAAGAACCGGCTTTAGTAATGCCACTGCAAAGGTTGTTTCCAAGCCTCTAGAGTAGGGAGCCAAAGGATGAATTCTGTACATGGCAACAAATGCACGTGGCCAGCTTGCCACAGGCCTGTGGCTACTATGTCTCAAGCTGATTGTTTGAGTAGCTTCCCAGTTTTACAGTGGATATAGGATGAATACAGCTGACCATTTACATTCCCACATGATAACTTATCACGGTGTACACACAATCACTTAAACTGGTTTTCTGTATTGTCCTGCCAAGCAGCGAGAATTCAACCACTTCCCTGCTTCCACAGACTTCCCGTCAGGTAAAAAAATGTGGCCAAATTCTTCACACAGCTTGGCAGAACAACCGAGTTGG
The DNA here is from genome assembly GCA_021292165.1 of Shinisaurus crocodilurus. NCBI lineage: Eukaryota > Metazoa > Chordata > Lepidosauria > Squamata > Shinisauridae > Shinisaurus > Shinisaurus crocodilurus. Next base: position 299,012,938 of record CM037876.1, read on the forward strand.
CTTACAAAATGCCCACATACATTCCATGGTAATTTACCACTTGTCAATTGTCATCTGTATTCACTTACTGTGAATGTAACCATTTGATGAGCCCTTTTTTGTATCCATCTGTCAAGTGGTAAAGAGAATTTCCCCATATATCAGGTATAGATATGTAGGTCATCTGTAATCACTCAAAGTCCTCTTGACATGCACTGTGCAGACGAGGTTCCAAAATTTTTTGCAAGTATGTCTGGAATAAAACTGACATGAAATGTACCTAACCATTTGAAAGTGCCATTCATTAACATCGATCTTAAGACAAAGGTTGTAAAATCCAACCATCTTGAAAAAAGAACCTTCTAAATCAGACTTTAGGATCAGGACAGTGATTCCATTGCATCGGTCCTGACGTGGATTAAAGTCAAGTACTTCAGTGTGACTAGATTGGAAACTGGGATTCAAGTGACTTCAAAATGATTATAATAGTCGGGAGTTTAGGCTATGGAGTATATACAGAAGGGAGCATATGCAAGTGGCTTTAAGGCTTTCCTAGAGATATAAGTTGTAAATAGTTATTATTTGCCTTTTGGGGATTATATGAATGCTTCTTACAAGTAAGCAGACAATAAGATGGTACATAGCTGATAAACATTGTGCTTATGTACTGCAAGAATGTTGAATGTATCCTGATATGGAAATAAAAGCAGTATCATTATTGTGATAATCATTCTGATTCTGAAGAAATACTATCCATGTTAACATGGGGATGTTGCTATCTGAAAATCTTGGGAAAGGCTGAAATAAACCTACAGTATGTTTGGTGCTTACAACCAGGATTCCCAGTTTGTTTACTAAGAAAAGCAATATGTCACAGAGAGACTTTTGAGTGGGAATACGGTCACATATCCCCCTACAGATTTAAACTGGTTTAACAGTTATTGCCCAAGGGAATTGTAGTTATGTGTGGAAATCTCTGATGACCACAAAATTTGGATTACTGGCAGTAATTTGCCACTCCCCTGTAGTCTTGCAAGTAGCATTCCATTTATTTTGTCCCTTAAATCTTAATCATAGCCATTAAGAATCTACTCACATAACCCTGTCATGGAATCTGGGCCAGCTTCAGATTTAAGGGGACCCTTGGCAAGATGCTGTCTGGTGGCCCTCCCTAGCATGATGCTGAGGGAGTAGAGGGGATCAAATTCTCCTGGGGGCAGTGATGTGGGTTTTCCAGAAAAATTTGAATTAGGTCATTTGCATAGGAAACTTTCCACGTTTGCATCTGAAAATGTTCAGTTGCCCTAGAGAGATCTAATTCAACATATTTATTATACATGTATTTAGTAAACAACAAAGCTTTTAAAAAAATTACCCTATGTTAATTTTTGTCCCAATACACCAGAAAAGTATTTGACCTGAAATATTTGAGGGGGAAATTAAAGATTTAAATGTTATATTATGTAGAATTTTTAATGTGAATACTTGTAAAAATTTAAAGACAGTAGCATTTATTTCCCTTACACTGTTTAAATTCAAGAAAGAAAACAAAGGTACTGAAAACTATTGACCTGCTAATTAATTTTAGCAACTCAAAGTACTTTGCATGATATGCGGACAAACACTCATCTATTTCAACAGAGTTCAGCTCTCTTCCACTAAGGTTGTTCTGGGACACCTTCAGTTTCACTGTCACTATTGATTAATTCCATTTCATTCTGAGACATATATGTATTTCAGCAACATATATGTATCATCTCACATACTTGGTAGGGATAATCGCCTGAAAAACATTAATTACCCTTTGAAACTGCCACGCTTGCCTAATACTGTATTTGCAATTGGCACACACATTCATGTTTACTAATGAATTTATAAAACAGAAAATTTTTCACGGAAAAATTAAGCACTGCTGGGACATTCACTTGCACGGAGGATAAAGCAGGATCCCGATCCATGCAGAAGAGGCATCTACCCTTTGTTCAATGCTTGATTATATGAGTTCTAGACCTTGCCTCCCCAAGACCTTGTCCCCCAACATGGCAAGATCGGGAACAGAGTGGGGCAGGCCCAGTGCGCATGGGGACATCTGCCCCCTATCCAGTTCAAGCTGAACAGGACTTAAAAGTAAACCTTTTTCAGGTATTACAGGGAGTACCAAACTAGACATGAGGTTAAACATATCATCATGTATCTCATTTCCCGACCCCCTTTTTAAAATCCCAGGCATGGGGGCCAGATCCAGCTCGGTACCATTCCCACTGCACCATTTCCCCACCAAAAATCCCCTCTCCTCTGCACCTGAAGCTATTTGCCCCCCCCCCATGCCATTTTCTGCCATGATACCTTCTGGGACACACAACTTTCAGGGGAGTGAGGAATATTATGGGGGGAAAGAGTTAACACCCCTCCCACTGTGTCATGGTGTCAATCCAGACTGAGGGGGCAGTTGCTATGTTAAAGGCCTCCCCCCCCCCCTCTGAACCACGAGAAAGATGTTGTGTTTCATATCTCATCTATTTTGGCCCTTAAATGTGCCTCCAATTTTAATTCGGGGGGAGGGGGACAACACCATGTCTTGGCAATCAGAAGGAACACTGCAAAAGGGCCTCCCACGAAAGACACAGGAGCTACATTTCTGCAAGTTCCTTCCCTGCCACATGCGCCACAGATCTACTTTCTGGGAAGCATCTGCTAAGCCTGCTGTGACATCTAAGGAAAGAAAGTGAACGCCTCATGGGCCACCGACAAAGAGCACTGCATGAAGCACACACATGCCTTTCAACAGGGCCGGTGCTACCATTAGGCCAACTAGGCAGCTGCCTAGGGCACAGGGCTAAAGGGGGCGCCAGAACCGCCTTGGGGAAAAATACAGCGCTCTCGAGTGGGAAGGGGGGGGCGCTAAATATCTGATCTTGCCTAGGGCACCAAACTGCCTTGCACCGGTCCTGCCTTTCAAAGTGGAGGGCGATTTTTACAATCTCATCACTTCAGGGTCTTCCCAAAAATTCCCTCAGCTGTCTTTCAGATCAGTGTTCTCCAACCTCAGGTCCCCAGATGTTTTTGGCCTACAACTCCCAGCATGCCCCAGGCATGCTGATGGGAGTTGCAATCCAACAATATCTGGAGGTTACTATGTTGTGTTCCTTCGTATGCAGGTTGTACGCTCCTGGCAACTGGTGAGGATAATTCTGCTACTCCCCTGCTTCCCCAGATCTGTGTTCAGGCATAGATGTGTGGTAGAATTCTCTTCGCCACTAGCCAGAGTCACACAGACCAGTGTTCTCCAACCTTGGGTCCCCAGATGTTTTTGGCCTACAACTCCCAGCATGCCCCAGCCAGCTAGGTTGGAGAACACTGACATAGACAGCTGGCTTACGAGTGGTCACATGCTCCCTGTGATGACCTGCTGGTTGCAAATGAATGGAATTATATGATTGTTTTTGGACACTGAATTAGTCTAATGGTCCCCAGTTGCAGGTTTGTTGTAGAGGCGGGGTTGAAAATGGGGTTTGCTGTAGTTGGGAGCATATTGGTACTGGGGACCTAGAGAAAGAGGATGAATGTACTGAGTATAGAAATGACTGTATTAAATTGGATTTTTTTTAAAAAAATCACACTCTTAGGATGGCAGAAGTTGCCATTTGCTCTGGCAAATGAAAAAAACACACATGCATATGTTTTTCTAATTGCTTGTGGAAAATCCATTTTGTCCCAATTGGATTTTGCCTTGTGGCACGTACTTCTCTTAGATACTTGGCTGTCGTAGGGTCTTAAATAACATGAATGCTGCTATTGCTGTACAGACACATAGCAAAGAGTTCCCCAAACTCTTCCTATTAGAGATCGAGAAACTGATCCAGCAACAGACTCACTTCTTTAGTTTTCCCCCTCTTCAGTGCCACATGGCTGGGGCATGCTACGCTGGCTGGGGCATGCTGGGAGTTGTAGGCCAAAAACATCTGGGGACCCAAGGTTGGAGAACACTGCTTTAGAGTAAAAATAAGGTGGGGGGCGGGGCGGAGATGTCTCTCCTAGACATACATTTAAACTATTATCTGTTTGGGCCCTCAGGTACAGATATGTTGTGCTCAGCCTGGAAACACATCTTTCCAAGAGAAATGGCGTAATCTATTGGTTATACTGAGCTGTGTGAGCAGGAAAGGGCCTGGTTGGAATTTTACCTCAGCCATAAACCCACTGGGCGCTCTTAGCCAAGCCGTGGTATTTTAGCCTCAGGCTCAGCCCAGCCCCCTCTGCAGTAAGGCAATATTATACTTGCCTACCACACAGGGTTACTGCGATAACATGTGAAATATAGGGGGGGGGGGGAGAATGCTATAGACATATTGATCTTATTATCTCTTCAGCTAACCCAGCCCTTTTTCCTCCTTCAAACTGAAGGCTATGACCTTCCCTTCTCCTTAGCATTCCCTCACAGGCAGTGTGCCCTTGTTGCATTGTGGGACTTGTAGTCCTGGAAGAAGTTACTCCTGGCCTAGTAAGTCTCTATATCGTCACCTTTTTGTTTGTTTGTTTTTGGGCTGGAGTTGCCAATTCCAGGCTTTGAGGGGCCTCCTGCACTGTTAAGAATTGTAGCGAAGACAGATTTTATTTTTAGTATTAGATTTATATCCCGCTTTTCCCCCCCTCTTGCAAGGAACCCAAGGCGGCTTACATAATCCTCCCCCCCTCCTGTCCGTTTTATCCTCACAACAACCCTGTGAGGTAGGTTAGGCGGAGAGTCAGTGCCTGGCCCAAAGTCACCCGGTGAGCTTCATGGCCGAGTGGGGGCTAGAACCCGGATCTTCCGAGTCCCAGTCCAACACTCTAACCACTACAACACACTCTTCCTCTTCTTTAGTCATTTTGCCAGTTCATGTGGCAACCCTCCCGGGTCCTTTTAAATCAATTTTCAGTAATTAAGCACACAGAAACATTGAAGTCAATTCAAAATGCCCCATGCATATAAAAGATATGGAAACAAGCACGATATATAGTGAACATATTTCTCAGCATATTACTGAGTTCACATACACAATGATATTATAGTATTTTAAAATAAATAAATAAATGCGGTGCTAGGTACCGAAAAGATCTGGGGCTCAGGCCCACAGGACAAAAGAAAATGCACAAATTTGCATTTGCTAATTTACATATGCTCTAAAGTCCCTGTCTGTGTCTGTAAAGGGCCCTGCCTCTTAAGGACAGCCCTATTTGTAAAAAAAATAGGACAGAGGAGAGGAGGGCATTTGATTTCCGGGGGGAAAAGCCTCGGGCAGAAAGATTCAAGGGAGGGGTCAGCAAGAGGTGAAGCCCATGTGGGCCTAAAGCCAGCTCATCCAGGGGGATCAGATGGAACAGAGATCATCAGGGCCCCTGTACCTTGATTTCAGCAAGTGCCCCTGGACAGCCAGGGTGGTGGGGCAGAGTGCCTCCCAGAGATTCAGATGAAAGAGTCGGGGCTCCTTCCCTAGCAGGCCGCCTCCTAACACGACCTCTGGCTGAATTCAGTTTTGGAGAAGCTCTCCAGGGCCAGATTCCAGTGGTGTGTGCGGCCAAAGGCAAAAGGAACAGGGCCAAAACACCGACAAAAATGCCGGGCATATTTTATCTTAAAGCTCTTACTGCCTAGTAACTAAGCCTTAGAAGAGGCTTCCCAACCTCTTAGAATGGAAAGAAATTGCGCAAAAGCCAGGAAAACACAAAACACTCAGTGGCTGTGGGAAAGGGGGAGTAGGGGAAGGGGCTGTGGCCATCTGGGGAAGTCTGGAAGGCTGGATTGGGACCCCAGGTGGGCTGGATTTGGCCTGCAGGCCTGAGGTTTGATACCCCTGCTGAAGTCCATTAAAAGCTTGATTTCATGATCTTCAGGAAACAGTAGTTTATTTTTATTTATATTAAGTATTTCTAGGCTGCCTTTTAGGGCTAAGTCCTCTTAAGGAATACATAAATTCCTTAATACATAAAATTAAGGAATACATAAAAAGAAATAAAACACAGTTCCAATAAAATACATGCAAACTAAAACAGCAGTTAAAGCTTTCCAAAAAGCCACATGAGTATAAGTTAATTTAATCAGCTAAAAGAGCGATTTAAAACCAACAGTAAAAAAAACCCACCAGCAGTATAAACTATGAGAATGGTCAGCACAGCTTCTTAATTAAAAGGAGCTTGGAATAAATGGGTTTTCAAGGCCCATTGAAAAACTAGCACTGACAGGGCCAACTTCATATCCCTTGCAAGGGACTTCCACAAAAATGGAGCCACCACCAAAACAGCCCTGTCTCTACTGCCCACCATTATAATTGATCTTAAAGGTGGGCCCACAATAATGAGTTTTTAAGGCTAAGCTTAAGGCCTGGGCAGGTTCATATGGGTGAAGTCGGTCCTTCAAATGGCCCCAAACCATGCAAGGCTTTACCTGTACCTTAAATTAACCCGAAAATCCAACAGTATCCAGTGCAACTGGTACAATATCAGTGTAACATTCTCCAACTGCCTAACCCCAAACATGCATCCAGCCAGCTGCATTCTGTAACAGTAGCAGTTTAGGATCTGACTTTAAAGGAAGTCCCACAGAATTGGTTCTACAAACATTGGTGCTGGTAGCCGAAATGTAACATTCCCATTTTGCTGATAATTAGCTAGGACACAGACTCACTTGGTGGGCTTCGGTCAACTCACTCTTAGCCTCAGTTCCCCACCTTTAAAGGGAATAGCACTGAGTGACTTCCCACACAAGGCTGATGCAAGAATAAATTTTACTAGTCACTTTGCACTTCGGGGAACAGGAATATAGGAGGACACACAGATTTAATTAAATTGACAAATCGGGGGGCCATCCACTTGCTTCAGAGTAATTTTTTTTAAAAAGAGGGTCAACTGCACACAATATATTTAAATATAACATGTAGTAAGTCAATTTGGATCAAGGAACACTGAGTGGTTTACGAAGCACAGGCTTTACTGTAAAAAAATAAATAAATAAAAATTACCTGAGTGAAGCAGGCCAGAATTTCTGAAACATTGCCACCTTGTGGCATTTTGCAAATGCAACAATTGTTTAGTCAAATTGCACAACTGTCTTGTGATTTCCAGACAGCAATTTGTAATCGTACACCCACTGGGTGTTTGCAGAATTTCACTGCAGTAGAACTAAAAGAAGAATTTCACTTACCCCTCATTGGGGCGTATTCCTTGGAGTATGCTTGTCTGAAATCACCATTTAAAAGGCACACCACACCACAGAATGGCATTCATCTTCAAAGTGTGAATAGCCAAGGATCAAGTGTTTCTTACAAAAAGTGGCAGCCAACTCACAAGTGTCCTTTTAAAAGTCTTCTATCTAGCCACTCTCCCAATACACACTGACTGGGTTCAGACAACACAATAACCCACACTCAAGGGTTGAGTGTGGGTTGTTGTTGAACCATGGGTTGTTGTTGAAACGTGGGTTGTTGTTGAAATGTGGGTTATCCTGTTGTCTGAACCCAGCCAAGATAACAAACCATGGTGAACAACCCACAGTTCACAACCCAGCAACAAACCATGGGTTCTCTTCAAGGGTTGTTTGTGGTTAACAAGCCATGGCTTGTTAGGGCAGCTGGGTTCAGACAACACGATAACCCATGTTTCAACAATACCCCACAGCTCAACCTATACTAAACCCTTGAGTGTGGGTTATTGTGTTGTCTGAACCCAGTCAATGTTAGATGTAAGCTACAAAAAGTAATTTGAGGACCAGACATCTCTTTAATCAAAGTTTGAGATACCCTGAACTAAAACATTTATCATCAGGCAAATGGATGACAAAGATCCTACACCTCACATGCAGAAAGCTCATAGCTGAATCCAGCCACAACAAAATAATTTAGTTTTCTTTTAAAGTTTTAAATCCATCTTCCCAAGCACAGTCCTTCTGCCCAGGTAGTCCCTCCATATTTACTGCGTATTTGGAATTCCAGTCTCGTTCAAAAAGAGACCTCAGTTGTTCCTGTATTACTGAATTCCTCTTTTGGGGATCTGTCGAAGACTGTGTAGCAATCAGTCCCACACCCGCAGTGATGCTGAAGTATTCTTCAGCCCAGTTAGAAGTCCCTAGAGATGACAGAAAATGCAGAGCGTGAATTAAAAGACTGTAATTTTAATTCACCTAATCACACGCAAAAAACACAAAGCCCACAGTTCCCCATGATGGCAAATAAGCATGAGGGTTCTGACTTTGATTTCTTGAAATGAGTATTCTAAGCAGGCCCACTTGAAGCAAAGCTGTAGAGTTCAATAGTGAGGGAGAAGGAACATGTATGTGTGTTTATGTGGGAAAGATATGTAGGCTGACGACGCTACACACGAGAGCCAGTGTGGCGTAGTGGTTAGAGTGTTGGGACTGGGAGTCAGGAGATCCGGGTTCTAGTTCCCGCTCGGCCATGAAACTCACTGGGTGACTTTGGGCCAGTCACTGACTCTCAGCCTCACCTACCTCACAGGGTTGTTGTGAGGATAAAATGGAGAGGAGGATTATGTAAGTCGCCTTGGGTTCCTTGCAGGAAAAAAGGCGGGGTATAAATATAATAAATAAATAAATACACACAAGCAGTGGATCGGGGCTGGCCCTACCATTAGGCAGAATAAGGCAGCCACCTCTGGCGGCAGATACTGAGGTGTGGCAATGTGATGGAGGTCAGAGCTGTGTATGCCTCTTGGCCTGCTTTGTGTCCCCTAAGCTAGCCTGCCACTCTCAGTTGTAAAGGAAGATGATGTCCCTTTGCCAGTGTTGAACTGGTGTTGAACTCTGGGTCTAGTTAGCGTCTGCATCTGGAATTGGGTGAGGCATAAAAAACCAAATCTCTTGGGCTGGCTCTGATATTGACTGAAGCAGGCTCCCAGACAAGAAAAGCCTGAGGGAATCACCTGAAGAGAAAGGACCCTCAAAACAACCAGAAGAAGTGAAGACAATCTGCACAGTCCATTACCAGACACCTAGCCAAGCAAGACACATGATTCCAAAGAACAGAACAAGGGAAACAGACAGGACCCAAAGCACCTCTGACAAACAGAAGCCAGGAGCAGGAGCAGCCAGTGCAGACCCAGTTCCAGGGATGGGGACTCGGACTCGAGGACTCGACTCGTGAGTCAGACTGAGTCCCCCCTCTGACTCCACTCGGACTCGAGTCCCAATATTTTTAATGGGACTCGAGACTCAACTCGGGACTCGAGACCAAGGACTCGTCAATATCCCTGGGCTGTTGACGAAGTCTTCTGGCTGTGCCAGAAGGAGCGCGATCACCGGTGAAGAGCGCATGGAAGCGAGGCGCGCCGCTGCTCGGCCACTATGGACAGCTACCAGGAGCGCAGCCCCAACGATGTGTTGAGATTTATTTTGATTGATGTGTTGTGGGGGGTTTGGGTTAAGGTCAGACATTTTGGGTTTGGCTGCCTCTGCCTGCCTGTTTGGGGTTCCCTGCCTCCTCTGCCTGCCTGGTTATTTTGGGTTTGTCTGCCTGGTCTGTTCTTGCCAAAATCAGTTGCAGAGTTTTGAAATAAAAAGGCACACTTGTGCCTAGAATTTATTTAAGCCACACATCTGAAGTAGCCTTATTTTGTTGGGGGGAAACCCCATTGATTTTAATAGGGACTCATGGAGTCAGTTTTGGGAGTGACTCAGGACTCGTGACTCGTGAGTCACTATTTTAGACCAAGGACTCGGACTCGGACTCGGACTTGAGACTCAGGTCCAAAGACTCGTGACTCGACTCGTGACTCGAGACCAAGGACTCTTCAACATCCCTGCCCAGTTCTATATAAGGAGCACCGAGGCCTGGAAAGCAATAATTCCAGACTACAGCATCTTAAAAAGGAGGCGGGGCCTCCTGTCCATCTAGGTCCTCTGGGAAGAATCTGCTTCAGTCAGCCAAAACTAGGCTGACTAGCATTACCCAGAGGACCTTCTCTTCTGCTGCTCCCAGATTATGGAATGGCCTGCCGGAGGAGATATGTCAACTTGTCAGTCTTTTGGACTTTAAAAAAGCCATAAAGACTGAACTCTTCCGGCAGGCCTATCCGGCGGAATTTTAGGATGTTTTAAAGATGTTTTTAAGATGTTTTAAAGATGTTTTAAGATGTTTTTAGGATGTTTTAAGATGTTTTTAGGATGTTTTAAGATGTTTAATAGTATATATTGTGTTGTTTTAGTTTAGGTATTTTATATTTTCTGTTGTTCCCCGCCTCGATCTAGATGGAGAGGCGGGTAATAAATAAAATATTATTATTATTATTATTATTATTATTATTATTATTATTATTACTGCTCGTCAGAAACTACCCGAAGGTTAAAATAACTTGATGTTTGGCGAGCATCTCCGGCCATATATTTGCTGGATAGTTTTATGGATCACTATGGAAGCCTCCCTCCCCCACCCTCACCCCACGTCCCCAAGCAATTTGCCCCAGAGAACGGCCAAAGGCAACCCTCCAGAAAGGCAACAGAAAGGCATAGGCAAGGAAATCTTCCGTAGGGTGACAACTGATGAATTGCCAAACAAGAGGAAATGCATCACCAAAAACGAAGACGATAATTCGCATAACATTTGCAAGTGTGAATTTATGTGCATAGGTGCAAATTTAGAAATAATTATATTTATTTTTTAAATAGAATTACAATAGATCTCACCATACTGTGGAACACTGCGACCAGAGGAGACCAGTGTGCCTGCCTGCCTGTTCAGGCCGCTGTCCAGGTGCTAAGTGTTGATGGGCAACAGTTCTTATGGGCCATTATCTTTATTTATTTATTATATTTATATCCCACCATTTTTCCTGCAAGGAACCCAAGGCGGCTTATATAGTCCTCCTCCTCTCCATTTTATCCTCACAACAACCCAGTGAGGTAGGTTAGGCTAAGAGTTAGTGACTGGCCCAAAGTCACCCAGTGAGTTTCATGGCTGAGCGGGGACTAGAACCCAGATCTCCCAAGTCCCAGCCCAACACTCTCACTGCTACTGGAATTGGATAGGACAACCCTTCAAATAGAGGACAGGCCTCTGTGAAAGAGGACACCTGGCCATCCTAGCACAGCCAGCCTACACAAGCCTCATGTCCAGCCACAATAATGCTTACCAATGTAAGCTGCCTTGTCGGTCACCATATATTTGTTGTGATTCAATCTCGCAAAAGGAATGTTTGTGTGATTTCCAACTGGAACAATGAAGATTTTCTGGTGAGAAGTAAATATAAAACATGGCTAGAATGAGCAGGAAATAAACTATGGCTTTATGGAATTCCACTAATTGTCTGCATTTCCAAATAATAGAATACAAATTACAATAGAGTACATTTGGGACCAAATCAAATGTTTGTCTAATCACGCATAGTGAAACTATGCATGATCGTTTTATTTACCTTCGTGTAAGCATGCACAATCCCAATTCGGATCAGGACCATGGTGCTCCAAGAAGGGGAGGGTTAAACCTTTCCTTCCCCCACCTGTTTTCATCATGAAATTTCTTTCTGCCCTGCCCCCAACTGACCAAAGTCTCCAATGGAGGCTTTCTCCCCCTTTTTTAACCCCTACCCCGTGGCGTGGGTGGTGGTGGAATTTCAGGATGAAAATGGATGCAGGAAGATTAAACTTCCCCCTCCCCCGGCGCGTCCATGGACCCAATCCAAAACAGGGCTGTGCGCACTTACACGAAGGTAAATAAAACTTGACCATGCAGGATTAAACCAACGTTTACTTTGGCCCTAAGCTACACTACACTGATGGCATTTTAAAACGGGCCAGAAATTGCTGCTACATTATCCAACAAAGAAAACGTACTCCTAAAAGCAATCATAGTGCTTAGCATTTAAATCATTTCCAGAGGGGTAGTCACGTTAGTCTCTGTTGCAGCAAAAACAACAAGGCACCTTAGAGCACAATCCATAGATTTCATAGATTATAGAATTGGAAGGAGCCTACAAGGCTATCGAGTCCAACCCCCTGCTCAATGCAGGAAACTAGAGGAGGGGTCTCCCATCCAAGTAAGTAATAACCAGGCCTGACCCTGCTTAGCTTTCCACGCTCAGACAAGCTGAGCCAGCGTGAGCCACAGGCCTAGTTCCTATCGAGATGAGCGGGAGTCCCCAAACATGGAGGCCCACACTCATGCAGTGCAGTGTGGGAGGAGTAGCAGGGGCGATCTCCGCCTCCCGGCTCCTCCCGCTCTGCATTTTTGCTAGATGGCCATTTTTTGCCGTCTAGCAATGGCGTCTCAGAGGGGGAGGAAAGGAGGCTGCAGCAGCTTAAGGGTCACTCATATGCTGGCCGCTCCAGTCTCCTCCCCTCCCCCACCCCACGAAACGTCCCCTTTCCCCCCTCTCCGAGGTTGCTTTCCCGACCTTGGAGAGCAGCTGGCACGGGCAGGGCGGAGCTCTGATTCCCAGTGTCGAGGTCCGAACACTGTTTCTGACCTTGGGGCTGGGAATCGAACTATCCTACGGTCCCTCAGACTAGGGGCCGTATGTCTAGGGCCCATAGGATCGTTCCCTCCAAGAGTCCTGTGGCATCTTAAAGACTAACAAAATTATGTTGGCACAAGCTTTTGTGGACAGTGCCTGCTTCATCAGATGCATGCATGGTAGTAAGATATGTAGGACTCGGGAGAAGCCCTTAAACTCTCTCAGAGGACATGCTACGTACTCTCCTCCCCATAGCCGGGATGATGTGACATGTGAGCATCTAAAGAAAATCCACAGCCCAAGAGCATGTTTGTTTTACCACTTCTATTGTGATGTTGGCACGTGGATCGTTGAGGACGCTCAGTGACTTCAAGTAATGAAACATGGAAGAATCTGTATGGATCCAGCAGTTGACCAAAAGCCGTACACGTATATTACGGCTGAATGCCACACTTCTCAGAGCATTGTCGATAGGTGGCCAGTATCTGTAAGGAAAACACTGTAATTTGAGCAATGTGGAGCTTTGTATGCACAGTGATCACTCTTCTTTGGGCTTCCTACTCCATCTGAATCACAGAGGGGGAGTGGCATGATTGGAAGAAGATACTGGGCTTTTCTACACAAGGCTGTTAATCCACTGTACTGTATCTACTTTCGGTTTCGTCGCAGAACTGAGATCCGAGCACTGCACAAACAGCATTTCTTTTCCTGCTTTTCTGCTACCTAACCTTTCTAGGTAGCACTGTGGTATAGCAGAATAACGCAAACACACAAGTGGAAAACGTGTTTTCTTTTGCTTTCACAAATAATGCCACATTTTCCCTGCTATCCTTTGTGCATAGGCTGAGACCTGTTTAGCTTTTACAATGCAGCAGCATAATGTGCCTTTAGATAAGGGGTGGGCAACCTTGGGTGGTCCGGGGGCAAATTCCCCCCCCCCAGATCCCCGCGTAGGCCACAACATAAGCACTATAGAGGCAAAAAAGGGAAACAATTGGTAGGTTGCCACTAAAGAGAATTACTAAGGACAAATTTAGCTTGTTTTCAAACTAAATAATCCTTGGCAAGTCTCCACAGCAGTTTGCCACTGCATATTTTTTCTTTTTTTTCAGACCTTTTGGGGGCGACGGGGCAGCCGGGGGGGCATTGGGGGCCGCATGTGGCCCACCCCTGCTTTAGGAAAACAGCAAGAGGGGAAGGCACTTATGTGTCCCAAAACAGAAGAGAACACATTTTGGAAAGGACTTTCCTTCCTCAGGGGGTGCTTATCTTTCTCCAAATATGTTGCAGAAAATCTTTCCAATGCTTCCTCTGTTTTAAAATGCTCAAAAGGAAGGAAAGTCCATTCCGAAATGTGTGGGGCATAATAAAAAGTTTTTCCAGGCACCTGAGAATATATTCTCTTCTGCTGTGGCCCACCCCTGCTTTAGACCATCACTGAAGTGAGAGCAATCATGCTACACCAGTGATTCCTGCACCAATATATCATCAAGGGCATTGTCCTCCTGTTCCCCCAGGGTTTTGCAGCTGCTGAGTGAGCATTAGAGAACTGGCATGAGTCACAGACAACCTCCACGAAATAACCTAGAGACCCTCTGAATTTCCTGAAAGTCATGGCCAGTTGGTCAGATGTTCATGTCTTGGGCACGTCTTAATTATTTTTTTCAGCGCTCTGAATTAGCGCTCTTAATGTTTGCACACTGCCGCAGAGCAATGCTACACCAGAGGCATTCTGGGAAACTTAAATGTCAGCTCACAGCCATCCAGCACGGATTCGGAGCACTGTTGCTGGTACTGCCTGCCGCTGCATTCCCAGGTAGGCTCACCAGGGTTCAACTGACATAGGAGGAGGAGAGGGGGGCTCTCCAGAGGGCACTCAGGCTAGCCCCATTTCATAGGACCCATGGAATACTGGCAGGGCTGGACCTGGGGATAGTTCTCACTGAGATGGTAAACCGGTGTCTGTGCTGTACTACTTCTGGTGGAGCCTTTCATGATGCAAAGCTGCACTCATATGAACATTTACTTCCACAACGAAAACTAGATGCCAGAGAGAAGGGTTCTAGTCACCCATTCTCCTTGATATGCTAGTTTTCAGTGTGCAGGGATGGCGCTGATCGTTTGTATGGAGAAGCATTCATTTGCTGAAAGCCCGTATCTACAGTCTAAAGTGGTACAGTCCAGACACAACTTTACCACCTCACTAAGAACTAGGCCCGTGTAATTCAGATGCTGGGCAGTGGCTGGGGAAAACAGTCCATAAAACCAATTGGTATTCAGCTAAGAATAGTGAGGGGTGGATATATTCAGGATTAACTCGGTACCTTGGTGGGTGTCTGAAGCGGCTTGTAGGGAAATATGCCATCATAGAGACGTATACAAATTCTTCTGCATCGTAGATAACATCAAGAATTGCTGTAAGGTCAAAGGTGCGACCCGCTGGGCAAAATGAAGGAGGAGAGGCCTAGAGAAAAGAGACATTTGATTACTGCAGCATCAGCTATCTCTCCCCAAGTTTATTCCATAAGAATAAAGGTTTCCTGCTGCAAAAGGTTTTATTCTATTCTTTCAAATAAGCATTTGCTGTTCAGGGCCACAGTCCCATGCACACGTACTTAAGAGTAAGTCCCGCTTAACTCAGGAGGATCGATCTCTGAGTAAAGTAAACATGCTTAGGATTGGGCTGTCAAGTCTACTTACAGAAAAATACGTTTTGGTGGAGGTTCCATTGAACTGCACTTCCAACGGACTCTGCCTGTTAATATTGGTAGAATAATTGCTTGGCCATGGAAATGGGATTGTGGCATTGGGTTCTCCAACATCCCAGTATGTTTTGAAGGTTTTCCAGAGGTCATTAGCTAAGCAGCTGCAATTGTTGATCAAAACCCCGAGTTCTTTCATCTGCAGAAAGAGAAAAGCTGGAGAGTACCATGCCAAACCAAACATGTGTTATCCTTTACACCCTAAAGCAAGGGTCCCAAATATTTTTTTGAGTTGGGGGACACATTGGGAATTTTGAAAGAGTGTCATAGGCACTCACAAAATGGCTGCCATGGTGGGGCTTGCCCATTCATAAAATGGTTACCACCAAGGTGGGCACAGCCGGTCACAAAACACTCATTTCCCTGAAGGCAAACTGGTGAGGCTAAAAGAAAAGTAACTTGCCCAAGAACCTGCATACAAGGCAATGGCAGGCTTTGAGCAACAAAACACAGATTGAACCCCAAATACAGATGGCACTGGAGGGCGGCACTTCATTTTGCAGCATGCCAGCCTCCCAGTTCAAACAAAAGAAGTGTTTATTTTATTTATTTATTTATTTATTTATTATTACATTTATGAATCGCCCAGTCTGGCCAATTTAAGAGATAAAATAAAAATCAGGAGAGGCAGGGAAGCTGGTGGGCATCAAAAGAGGTGCCCCTTGGACATATTGGGACCCACAGGCATCACGTTGGAGGCCCCAGATGCCTCCACAACAACTTGAATAGCTACAGTTAGGACAGAGGAAGGACCATAGCTCATACAGAGCACATGCTTTGTATGCCGAAGGTCCCAGATTCAATCCCTGGTGTCTCCAGGTAGAGCTAAAAAAACTCCTGCCTGAAAACATGGGAGAGTCAGTGTTAAGAATACTGGGCTTAAATGGACCAGTGATTGACTCACTATAAGGCAGCTTCCTATGTTAGAAATAGAAATATAACTCAGGGCTTTTCTACATGAGGCATTTATCCCGTGGTTTTACTGAGTCTTCTTCTTATGTTTTTACTGCAGGAGGAAAAGTGTGTCCTTTACACAGGGTTTTCCCCCAGGGGTTTGTATTTCTCAGCCTTTCCATATATTCTATTAAGCAACCACAAGGTGGCGCTGTGGTATAGCTGCAGTATAGCAGAATTGCGAAAATACATAACACTTTTGCTCTGGTTTGAAATTTAATACTGCACTTACCTCGCTCTAAAAAAAAAAACCCCACGAAAATGGCTGAAAAACACGGGAGAGGCCCTGGAGGATGACGACATCATGAAAAGGCCCCGTAAACTTCCATGTGTGAGGGATCGTGAGTGCACAATAAATGCTTCATGTGTAGAGAAGCCCTCAAACTCATTTGCATCTCAAGTGATGGACACTGAGCTTTAATATTCTCCCAAAATAGAATCGCCAATCTTAATAGGATTTGTTCTTGGAATTTTCTATACAAATTAAGTCAGCTTCTTATGTACTGCCAGAACAGTCTCCCCCCCCCCCCCCCTCTTCAACTTTATTATCTCCTCAGATCTCTCACCTGAGTCAGGGCCCTCCAGTCCACATTGGCACTTCCGAGAAAGATGTGTTTCCTGTCTACAATCCAGAATTTGGTGTGCAGGACACCGTGGGTCAGCTGCCCAAAATTAATTCTTTTTACGTGAGCCCCTGTGGGAAAGAAAAGAAAGAAAAGAAAACGATGTCGAACAACAGCTTTGACATGCACTCAAGTTCTAACCCATGTTCACTTCACTAGAAATCCCCGAACACTGAAACAATACAAATTTGCCAAAGGCCCTTCGATAGATATCTGTTCTAGTGGTGTGGAGGCATCATGTGAGGTTGCCAGTCTTACGAGCTGGATTTGTGTCCTGGCTGATGCTCATGTGGGAACTGGTATAGCACGGAATCTGTGAGCGTCTGATCCAAGAAGCTCTCAGTTCAAAACATCACTTTACTACCACCAGGCCTGGCTGTAAATCAGTGATGATTAACCCTTTTCAACCTGGAGGCTGAATTATTCCAATTTGGGAAGAGTCTCAGGGGCTGCACTCGAGCAGTGGCTGTGGCTAATGGCACAGGGCATGGCCAAAGACAGACGTGATTCTTACCAATTTGGACATTTCCCCACCAGGCATACAAAACACAGCTCAATTCTATGCTTGTCTACTCGGGCATAAGCCCCAGTGCAACAGCTTTCAGGCCTGCAAAAGCACCCTTCAATTCTATGCAAGGTATTTACAGGTTAATTCCCTTTAAATGCCCCTTTAACAGCAGAAAGAGCTTGCAGGCCAGATGGGGAAAGCTCGAAGGCCACATTTGGCCTGCAGCCTGGAGGTTCTCCTGCCCCATCCCTTCTGTAAATGCTTCCAGGTCAGGCCTGCGCCTTTGTCCATGGCAACAGCCCTGCCAGATTCTGACTTCATATGTTTGGTCCTCTCGATACCTTGCAAAAACCTGCACTCCCCCACTTTCTTATCTACTTCCCTGTCTCTCTTATCTGTCTGTTTTCCTGCCTCCTCTCTCCTGCTTAGCACTCCTGTCAGTTCTGCTGCTGCTGTACTTTCTAGGTTCCAGTCCACTTCTGCACACAAGCAGGGCCTTCTTGAATGTGGTGCCTAAACTTTGGAATGCTCAGGAGACATGTTTGGCTCCTTCGCTGCTCACCGTGTCCCTTAACAAGCCTTCAGGCTTAATTCTGGCTATTTGTGTGATATTTTTGGCAGCTGAACTATTGGTAATTTTATTATCTGGTTTTTGTTTTGCTATGTGAATAAAGCAATTCTATGATTGTTCTAATGGGCAGTATCCAACACTCCTTCTCCGCTGGTTCCAGTGCACTCGCCACTCGCAAGACCCACTGCTTGTGTAACAGGGCTTTTGCACTTCTAAAAACAACCCTGGAAATGAGCGGAAACAACCTTCTGCGAGCTCTGCTGACCTGCCCCATTCCGGAAACGAGTATTTTCATTCATTTGGGGTTATTTTTAGAACTAAAAAGTCCCATTGCGCAAGCAGGGGGTCCTGCGAGTGCACAGGCGCAGTAGGATACTGCCCTATGTTGTTAGCTGTGATGGGATGGAGCGGGGTTATCTACAAAGCCAAAGGGCAGGGTAGAAATTCTTTCACAAACAGAGAAACAATTACCTTTCCCTCCAGGACCTTGAGATCAGTTGAGCATTGAACCTTAGATGGCACGCTGGCTGCAATAAATATGGAGACATTCTGCAAGAGCAGACTTTCAAATTTCTTGAGAACATCTTCACCCTGCAGAAGGCAAATCACTTATTTTGTATCATACATGGGCAGCTGATGCCACATTCTGCATGGGACAACTCCGCCCATGTTCTAAACACAGCAGTCTGGGTGCAAATTACTTGCTCTTGCTCTGCCCACCCCTCCCTCTAAAGCAACCTTCTCCAACCTGGTGCCCTCCGGATGCTTTGGACTTCAGCTCCCATTAGCCCCAGCCAGCATGGCCAATGGGGATTGTAGTCCAAAACATCTGGAAGGCACCAGGTTGGGGAAGGCTACTCTAAAGGGCTAGAGGGGGATCAGTTTGAAAAAGAAACTACAAGGAACCTTCCCAGTTCTAGTCCAGTACCCTGTTTCCATGAATGGTCAGCCAAATACATGCAGGAGGCCCACAATCAGGGACATGTTATTTTATTTTTTTTATCACAGGCAAAGCGTGTGAACTTGACTGCATCAATGACATGTAGAATGGGTCTCCGGTTCCTAGTTCCTCACCATATTGTTATGAGATGGTGACTGGGTTCAGACAGCAAGATAACCCACACTCAAAGGTTATATATGGGTTGAGTGTGGGTTGGCATTGAACCGTGGGTGGTGGTTGTTGAAAATTGGGTTATTGTGTTGTGTGAACCCAGCCGAGATAACAAACCATGGTGAACAACCCACCGTTCATAACCCAACAACAAACCATGGGTTCTCTTCATGGGTTGTTTGTGGTTAACAAGCCATGGCTTGTTAGTGCAGCTGGGTTCAGACAACACGATAACCCACATTTTCAACAACCCACACTCAGCCCATACTCAGTCCTTGAGTGTGGGTGATTGTGTCATCTGAACCCAGCCTGAGGTTTGAACAGGAGAGGCTTAGTGGAGCCAGAAGTACTGCTGGAGACTTCCCTTTTGTGAGAGAAACCCCAGGTTATGTGTCTCCATGGAAATACATTGTTAGACAATCTTCCTTAAGTCTGAGGAATGGGAAGCTGCCTTTGGTTCATCTAGCTCAGAATTGTTTACAGGGGTGGGGGGGAGACGGGATGGACAACCTGCTGCCTTGGATAATTACTAGTCTGTTTTGCATTATGTATCCCTTACACAACAGCTGAGGCACGGTGCAGTGAGCAAAAGGATTTGAGTGTACAGGGTGAGGGTGAGTATGCCAGGAGCAAGAGGCTCTGGTCACGTTTGGGAGTAGTGGATGACAGCCTGGAGGCTCTGAAATGTATTTATGAGTTCATGGGGCTGTTTGTGGAAATATGTGCCTTGCTGTAGGGGACATTGCGTTTCAGGGGCATTCTGGCTAGGCTTTGAACACAAGGGGGCGGGAGCAGACTGGCTTCGTTTGTGGCAGCAGAGATGTGTGAGAATTTTGTTTCAGTTCATTTTCAATAAGGATTTATTTATTTATTTATTTATTTATTACATTTATACCCCGCCGCAAATTCCTTCATATTCAGGACGGAAAGAACTTGGGAGAAAGCAAAACTGACAGATTTGTCCAACCCTACTGAGTCAAGTACACAAATTATCCCCAGCTGAATTTCCACAGTGAGGGTACACAAGAAACATCACACTCCGAAGCAGGATGTTGGGAATTGTTGGGGGGGGGGCCTCTGAAAGCCCCACTAACCCAAAACCAGAAGCTGGTGTCATCAGTTGTCCTCACTCCCCACTAACCAGCTGCTGGTTTAATAACAACCCTCTTATCTCTCACCTGCTTAGATGATGTGTCGTTTACACCCAGATCTTCTCCAGTCAGAGTCCAATAGTAAGATGCAATGTGAACGCTTTCCTGGGCCATAGTTAAGAGCTCCATCCATGCTTGGTATAGGGGCTTTGCGGTACTACTGTTTGGTCCATATGGCATGTCCCAGGGGAGGCTCTCCACAAGCTGAAAACTGCAGTGGCAAGGGTAGCTGAATACTTTGCACTCAAAATTGTTGCAGCTATAGCTGTGCACAAATGTCCTCTCAAAATTCCCCACCCTCTTTATGTGTAGAGCATTCGTGGGGGGGACCATTTCACCAAATTCCTTCAGGGGAAGGAGAAATTCTCCAACCATCTCTCAGCGTGGGGCTCATGATTAGAAGCGGCTGAGGGTGCTGTGTGTTTTCTTTCTTTCTATTACACATCCCTCCATCATTCTGCAGCCTCCCTGGCTGCCCACACTTCCTGATCCCTCCCCATGGGGGAGGAGTTACCCCATGATGTCTTCCCTTCCCTTAGGCTCTAATTGCAGTGTGGGAAGCCCGAGAAGCTGCAGGCAGCCAGCAGAGAGATGACTATATAATTAAAGACAGGACACACACACACTCTTTGGCCACCTCATAAGTAAGGAAAGCACAAGAACCTTGAACCCCACCCAGGAACACTTCTCCAAAATATTATTCTCCTTTAAAAAAAATTCAAAAACAATTTCTTTTCTAACAAATTGAATGAGAAGGATCAGGGGGAACTGTAGAATAAATTTCTGGCACAGACAGCACTAGTTATATATAGTAAGGCAACCAGTATTCTTGGGGTTGGTTTCAACAGAGAGATATTTAATGAAGTGTTCGAAGTACTTAATAAACTTTTTGACGGCACGCCAACTCTGGGCCAGTTGTCAACACTGTTTGTGTAAAAGGCAGGATTTGCAGTCTGGTTGCCAGATGAATTTATCTATTTTTAGTAAAGCTACCTTTTTTCTGGGGAGGTTTGGGAGGCGGGGTAGAAATTAGCATAATCATCCCTACTCAAAGTGCATGCTTGAACTGCGTAGCCAACAAATATGCACTAAAGAGTTGGCTCACAAACTGAGACCCAGAGCGCCGTTTCACACATTGGTGCACGAGAGACTGTGGCCCTGCATGTGTGCGCTTTCTCCATAGCCACCAACACCCACGCAAGCCTGACCACGGCAACTTAGTAGTGCAGTCCAATGAGGCTGCCTGTAACCCTTTGAACTTGGAGGATTACGGGCAACCTATGCAGGGCGGGAGGAGCGGGGAGTCGGAGGTCACCTCTGCACTCCCCCTGCCATGCAAAACACTTCGATGGCCGATTTTGGCTGTCTACAGGACCGGTGCAGGGCAGTTTGGCGCCCCAGGCGAAAAAATATTTAGCGCCCCCCCCCTCTCCAAAGCAAAAAAACAAACAAACCCTGCGCCGCCACCACCAACCTACCTTCCCCCCCGCCCTGGCTGCGGCGGCTGCTGCTGCTGCTGCTGCGGCTGCTGCTGCTGCTGCTGCTGCCTCCTCCTCCTCCTCCTGAAGTGACGCGACGCGACGGGACCCCGCGCTGTTTTTTGCCGGGGGAAACCATGGCAACAGGGCTGTTTAAGCCCTGTTGCCCCGGTTCCTCCCGCCAAAACAACGTGGGCGGGGCTCCGGAAGCGACGCAACGAAGGTAGGTGACGGGGGGGTTGGGGGGGTGGCGATGGCGGTGGGAGGCGCAGCGGCAGCGAGCGGGTGGGCGGGGGGAGGCGCAGCGGCGAGCGAGCGGGCAGGCGGGGGGAGGTGCGGCGGCGGCAGGCAGGAGGGTGGGGAGGCGGAGGCCTGGCGGGGGCGGCGGAGGCCTGGCGGGGGCAGCGCAGCGGCGGCGGAGGCCTGGCGGGGGCGGCACAGCGGCAGCGAAGAGGAGCGCAGCGTTTCCGCGCCCTCTTCAGCCGCGCGCCCTAGGCAACCGCCTAGTTGGCCTAGCGGTAGCGCCAGCCCTGGCTGTCTATATCCTCGGCCTCGGAGCAGGCGGGAAGGAGTGTGATGCACCACCAGGATACTTCATATGCTGGTGGAGCCTGCCTCCTCCCCGCCCCCAAAAGCCTGTCTCCGAGGTCGCTCTTGCGACCTCAGAGCCACAGCCGGCGCGGTTCTTTCCACACTGACTGCGAGGTCACTCCGAGTTTGGAGTCCCAGCTCCAACCTGAAACAATTTTCCAAGGTCGGAGCTGGGACTTCGAAAAATCCTATGGCCATTCTAGACTCTGCCTAATGGCCATCGGGTTGCACTGTTATCTGGGCTTCTTTTGCATCTTTACCAAGCAACGCTAGCTAGAATAATAGAAAGGTAGAGTTGGAAGGGGCCTACCAGGCCATCGAGTCCAACCCCCTGCTCAACGCAGGAATCCAGGTCAAAGCATCCCCGACAGATGGCTGTCCAGCTGCGCCTTGAATGCCTCCAGACTGGGAGAGCCCACCACCTCCCTAGGTAGTTGGTTCCATTGTCTTATTGCTCTAACAGTCAGGAAATTTTTCATGATGTTTAGGTGGAATCTGGGTTCCTGTAACTTGAGCCCATTATTCCGTGTCCTGCAAACTGGGATGATCGAGAAGAGATCCTGGCCCTCCTCTGTGTGACATCCAGTGCTTTTTTTCTGGAGAAACATGAACTCTTGGATTACATTTCCTCGGGAGTAGATGGCGATTAAATTGTAATGCAATTAATAGAAGAAAAGGTGCTGGAACTCAGTTCCGGTGAGTTCCACCAGAAAAAAAGCCCTGGTGACATCCCTTCAAGTACTGGAAGAGTGTGATCATATCTCCCCTCAGTCTCCTCTTCTGAAGGCTAAACATGCCCAGTTCTTTCAGTGTCTCCTCATAGGGCCTTGTTTCCAGTCCCTTTATCATCTTTGTTGCCCTCCTCTGAACCCTCTCCAGTTTGTCTACGTCCTTCTTAAAGTGTGGTGCCCAGAACTGGACACAGTACTCAAGATGAGGCCTAACCAGTGCCGAGTAAAGGGGAATTATCACTTCCCGCGATTTGGAAGCTACCTAGACCGTTTTACTGTGGATGCTCCATAAGCACATTGGTTATAGACTAAGAATTATAATGAGTGAATGCCTTTGTTTCTTTAGCCATCTTGATTGATTGTTACGTATGTTCTTTTTGCTGCCTTTATCCTGTTAATTTTATTTCAAAATTAAATAAAATTTCATGAGAAAAAAAAAGAATCCAGACCAGCCTTCCCCAATCTGATGCATTGGACTACAACACCTATCATCCCAGCCACCATGTCCATTGGTCACAGTGGGTGGGGATGATAGATGTTGCCATCCAGCTCATCTGGTTGGCTGTGAGACCTTGCCCCTTATAGCCAATTACTGGAATTAAAGGTTTTACTGAGCCATAGTCACAAACTTAAATTTGAAATGATTGCAGAAAGTTCAGAGGAGACAATCTTGGACCAAAAAGGCTTTGCCAAGCCATACACCAAACCATTTGGTTGGCTTACGTGCATGAATCATTACATCTCAGGTTGCTGTCCATCCAGGCTATTCTTTTTTTTATGATGTCCCAGTCATCGTTGTTGTGGAGGTAACTGCCGAGAAGTACGCCTCCATTCCTTGAAAAGAGTACAGTAGAGGGACTCGTGAGGTGAATTATTATGATCACAGCAAGAAGTCCAGCAACTGCAATCAGTCCAAATATCTGGAATGGGAAAAGAATTCACATCAAATGAGGTCTGTCAGAACAGAACATTTTCCTCGGAGTTGGGAAAGGTACAAAAGTGGTACCATTTGGGCAGGACTTTGGGGCAGAAGTACACTAGGCCTGTGGCTCACACTGGCTCAGCTTGTCTGAGCGTGGAAAGCTAAGCAGGGTCAGGCCTGGTTATTACTTGGATAGGAGACCCCTCCTCTAGTTTCCTGCATTGAGCAGGGGGTTGGACTCGATGGCCTTGTAGGCCCCTCCTAACTCTATGATCTATGAATCTAAGTCCAGGGCCCCACCTAGCAGAATGAGCGGGAGGGCCCCCAGAATGCAGCTGGCCCAGCTTACCACATTTTGAAATGATACACCAGACTTCCCAACCTGGTGCCCACCGGAGGTTTTGGATTTCACCTCCCATCAGCCCCAGCCAGCATGGCCAACGGTCAGGAATGCTGGGAGTTGTAGCAAAAACATCTGGAGCATACCAGGTTAGGGAAGGCTGTAATAATACCCATAGCATCTAAGGAGTCCCCCACCCGGTAAGATTAAAGACTAAAGACTAACATCCAAAGACTAAAATTATGTTGTTGCACCAACTGTGGGCACCTGCAAACAAAGAATAGGTGCTATTAATAAATCACTGTTCCTGAAGTGCTCTTCACAGACATTATTTCAGAGTCAAGGTAGATACTGTTAGAAATATTAACTGTATTTATAATTGATTTTAAATCAATCCACTTTGCCCGCCTGCTGTTTGTGACCTCCTGTTGTTCTCAGTTTGTGAAGGAACTCTATATTGTAAGGAAGAAAGCAACTATTGTTGAAACATATTAAACCTTGAGAACAGAACAAAAATAGATAGAAGTTGTACAAGCAGAGAGCAACGAGTTCTGCTGCTTCCAGGCCAACTGCCAAACGGTAACACTTGGCAGTAACTAGTGGCCAAACCATAGGACAAATAACATGTGCACTAAATCTGCAAATTTGCTAGAATGTGCTTTGTATGATGTATTCCCATAATTCCCTGCTATAAGAATTCGTGGCATTTTTGCAACAATGCGACTGGGCTTCTTTACACGAAAAGAAGCATGAGGAGTGAGGAAAGTGAAACCTGCCCTTTCCCCCACCTTAAGTGCTTTGCTTTGCTTTGCTTTAAGGAGCAATCCTATGCAAGTTTAGACAGAAAAAAAGGCACTAGAATTCCCAGCATGCCCACACCACGCCTAATTTTGTACACCTCTATCATGTCTCCCCTCACTCGCCTTTTCTCTAAGCAAAACAGTCCCAGATGTTGTAACTTTTCCTCAGAAGGGAATAGCTCCTGCCTCGTGATCACTTTGGTTGTCCTTTTCTGCACCTCCCCCCAACTTTATATGTGAACAGGGCAGACACATTCATAAAATGCACATGACTGTCCTGTCACATCTAGTTTGGCCCAGAGTAACGCTTACAACAACCCTAAGGAGTAGGCCAATATTATTAACCCTATATAAGAGATTAAGAATTATTGTTGTTGTTGTTGTTGTTATCATCATCATTATTATTATTTTATAAAGCACCTAAAATGTTCTGTGTGTTGTACAGAGATTAAAAAACGCACACACACGACCATCCCTGTACACGTGCTCGCAACCTAAGAGAGATTATACAAAAGGAAAAAGGTACGGGGAGGGAAGAGGAAAGCCAGAAAATTCAAATACCAATTTTGGAAGTTACATAATCTTAGCACTGTCATTTGATCTCAACAGGAAAACGCCTCCCTGCCTTTTTGTAGTACTGTATTATTATTATACTGTGACTTTACTGTGATGAAAATATAAAGAGGAAGTCCCATCCACCTGCTATGCGATAGAGGCTGATGGTTTGCAGAGTTTCACTTTTTTAAATAAATGAAACTGTTTTTGAGCTTGAGAACTGAAATGGGGCTCCATTCAGTTTACTGCTTTTCTGACTTGCAGAAAAAGAGAGAGTAAGATAACGGTTGTTATTTTGCCAAATCGCTCTGTGTGTGAATGCAAGGATATAATTCTCATACTGAGAAAACAACCAAAATTCTAAATCTGATTCAGTTTAACTCAGGGATGTTGAAGAGTCCTTGGTCTCGAGTCACGAGTCGAGTCACGAGTCTTTGGACCCGAGTCTCGAGTCCGAGTCCGAGTCCTTGGTCCAAAATGGTGACTCACGAGTCACGAGTCCTGAGTCACTCCCAAAACTGACTCCACGAGTCCCTATTAAAATCAATGGGGTTTCCCCCCAACAAAATAAGGCTACTTCAGATGTGTGGCTTAAATAAATTCTAGGCACAAGTGTGCCTTTTTATTTCAAAACTCTGCAACTGATTTTGGCAAGAACAGACCAGGCAGACAAACCCAAAATAACCAGGCAGGCAGAGGAGGCAGGGAACCCCAAAGCAGGCAGGCAGAGGCAGCCAAACCCAAAATGTCTGACCCTAACCCAAACCCCCCACAACAACACATCAATCAAAATAAATCTCAACACATCGTTGGGGCTGCGCTCCTGGTAGCTGTCCATAGTGGCCGAGCAGCGGCGCGCCTCGCTTCCATGCGCTCTTCACCGGTGATCGCGCTCCTTCTGGCACAGCCAGAAGACTCGTCAACAGCCCAGGGATGTTGACGAGTCCTTGGTCTCGAGTCCCGAGTCGAGTCTCGAGTCCCATTAAAAATATTGGGACTCGAGTCCGAGTCGAGTCAGAGGGGGGACTCAGTCCGACTCACGAGTCGAGTCCTCGAGTCCGAGTCCCCATCCCTGGTTTAACTATGTAGGACCACTGAAGGGAAGGAGTCACATTTTAAACTGTAGATGGGCCTACTGACATTACTGGAGGTACGGTAACTCAAAGTCTTGGGAGCTGATGCGGCATACTAGTTAAGAAGAGCAGGAGTTAGTTACAAGATCCCTGGTTCAACTCACACAACACCAGGAATTTATTGAGCTGTTCTAAGCACTCTGCTATTAGCAGTACCGAGACAGCAAGAATCATTGCTTATGTGCTCCTAATGGCGACTGGGAAGCCGTGGCTTTAGCATTCCCATCCCTCAACAACCCTGAAGCACAATCTCTGGGTTGGGGGTGGTGGAGGTTAAAGCCCCCACCCCACCCCCACAAGCCTGAGCACCTCTCTTCCACCACAGCATGCTGAGATGTAGGTGAGAGGGGACCATGTTTGTGTGCATGAGCGCGCATGTGCTCCCGGACCTGCCACCTGGCACTGCATACGCCCCTCCTGGCCAAAAATGCCGTGCACCCCTGGTTTAGCGCTGAGGCTGGTATGCCAGCTGCATTCCTATCCGGAGAGGACGGACCTTGCCTCGGTTATCCATGCACTCATGACATCCAGGCTGGACTACTGTAATGCGCTGTACATGGGGCTGCCTTTCAAGATGGTCCAAAAGCGTTAACTGGTGCAGAATGCGGACGCCCGAGTGTGGGTGTGGGCGAGGCAGTCAGATCATCGAACTGTGTACTGTACCAACTGCACTGGTTACTGGTGCGTTTCCGAGCCCAATTTAAAGTGCTGGTTTTGACCTTTAAAACCTTAAACAGCTTGGGACCAAAGTACTTGAAGGACCGCCTTCACCCATATCAGCCTGCCCACGCTTAAAAATCAGCGAGAGAGGTCGTTCTCACTTGCACAGCTTTGAGGGCAGTTAGGTGGGCGCGTACACGGGAAAGGGCCTTTTCTGCAGCGGCCCCACACCTCTGGAATTGTACAACCCACTCAGGATGAATCCAGTACTTTTCATATGGTTACAGGAATGAGTTTGCATTAGGGGTCCTTCAGGCCCCATCAATGCAGGCTTTTAGGAAGGCCCTGAAAACGTACTTGTCTACTCTGGCCTTCCCCTGCTCATGTTTTATCAGACTAGATTGTACCGGCAATTGTGTTGCAGGTTTTACCTTATGCTGGTATTTGTTGTTTTTGGGAATGTTTACTGTTTTTATTACTGCATCGGTTTTTATTACATTAATTTTATTGCTGTACACCACCTTGGGAGGGCTCCTGCCCTGAAAGGCAGCCTAGAAGTATTTTAAATTAAGTATATATATATTTGCCACCTATTTCCAATAATTTGGTTTTATTCCAGTACTTACCACTTGAATGCCCTTTTGCTCATTTGGGTGACATTTCAAAGAGAAGAACCCTTTTAACGGCAGTGCTTTTTTAAGGGCCCCTTTCACGATCTATAAAGCAGAAGGGAAGTGAAAGAAAGAGAATGAAGTGTTGAAATGCCATAGACCACTGGTTTTCAAACCTTCTGTAGGAAATCCTATCCACAACAGCCTGTGTAAGGTGTAAAGTCCATGGCACTGGTCACACAGATATCATCGTTGCTTTGTGTGAGGTGGGAATATCCTCTAGAGCAGTGTTCTCCAACCTTTGTTTTTGGCCTACAACTCCCAGCATGCCCCAGCCAGCTATGCTGGCTGGGGCATGCTGGGAGTTGTAGGCCAAAAACATCTGGGGACCCAAGGTTGGAGAACACTGCTCTAGAACACCAAAACTCTCCTCTTCAGCTGCCTACTGGCACTGCTTGTCCTCTTGTTACCGATTTTCTCATCAGAGGAACTCACCCACTGAATCATAGAATGCTAGGGTAGGAAGGAACTTTGAGGTTTTCTCATCCAACAACACCCTGCTCAGTGCAGGAATCTTGCAATGAGAACATCCCTGAGAAATGGCAATCCAGCCTCTTGGAATTTTGAGAGTCATGGGTGCAAAATGGCTCCAGGGAGAGAGGGTTTTTTTTTTGGCCATTTACAAAATGCCTGCCATGGTGAGCAGCATGGCCAGTCCCAAAACACCCATATCCTAGAGGGCAAACTGCTGAGGCTGAAAGAAAAGTAACGTACCCAAGAAAGAACAAGTGCAAGGCAGAGGTGGTGGTGGTGGGATTCTTTTGAACCCACAGTTTTCTGCACAGACTGATGAGGCCCAGAGGAAAGTCACTAGGGCAAGAATGCCATGTGGGGGCAGAGGCATTCTTGCAAATAGAGATGGCACCGGGACAGCGGAGACCAGCGCTTCGCTTTGTAGCATGTCGGTCTCCCAGATTTGAAGGGGTGGGAGGAATGAATAAAAATCTGAAAAAATAAAATAAAAATCTGGAGGGGCAGGGAGGCTGGCTGGCGGGCAAGGAGAGAGGCGTCAATGGATGAGCACAGTGGTGCCCACAGGCACCACGTTGGAGACCCCAGATATAGAATATCTCTCAGTTGCCAGTGATCAAAGGAATGTATGCTGAACTGTTTCAATCCCCAACAAATCACAGCTGCCTCAAAGTCTGTGCACTGTACCACAACCAGCTGCAGCAGAGCTGGCCCAAGACATTTTGCTGTCTGAGGTGCAGGACAAGATGGTGCCCGCTCCTGTTCCATATACAAAGGCTGAATGGACTGGCAGTTGAATCTTTCTTCAACAATGGTGTTGGGACGGCACCCTCCACCATACCAGGACTGTACATCGCTCAGAGTGGCTGGATGTCTGGCCAGATGGGCGATTCATAAATATAATAAATAAATAAATAAAATTAGGGGACATAAGGCAGGTCTCCTACAGCACATTGCTACCACCTCCCAGCATCTGCTGCCTGAGGTGACTGCCTCACTCTGCCTCATGGTAGGGTCGACCCTGAGCTGCGGGCTTGTGCTCCAAAAACTGTCCAGCTTCCATACATAATAGCAATAGCCATGTTGTCAACACAGGTCTGCCTTCAGCCCATGTACCTAATACAGAAGCCCATGCCATGTTCTTCCTTTGATCTATCCTGAATCTCCCACCAATCAGCTTCATGAGATGACCCCACTGGGTTCTAGTATTATGAGAGAGGGAGAAAAATGTCTCCCTGTCCACTTTCTCCACACCATGCATAATTTTGTACGCCTCTGTCATGTCTC
Source organism: Shinisaurus crocodilurus (assembly GCA_021292165.1). Taxonomy (NCBI): domain Eukaryota; kingdom Metazoa; phylum Chordata; class Lepidosauria; order Squamata; family Shinisauridae; genus Shinisaurus; species Shinisaurus crocodilurus. The sequence goes on from CM037876.1 coordinate 299,042,674, forward strand.
CCCTTACTCGCCTTTTTCCTAAGTGAAACCATTCCAGCTGCTGTAACCTTTCGTCATAGTGGAGTTGCTCCAGTCCCTTCATCATTTTAGTTACCCCTTTCTGTACTTTTTCCAACTCTACAATGCCCTTTTTTTTTAATGTGCGGTGACCAGAACTGTACACTAAGTCACACCATAGATTTGTATAAGGGCAATATGATATTGGCAGTTTTATTTTCAATTCCTTTCCTAGTTATGCCTAACGTGGAGTTTGCCTTTTTCACAGCAGCCGCACCGTGGGTCGACATGCCGGGGATCGAACCTGGGACCTCCTGCATGCAAAGAAGGGGCTCTGCCGCTGAGCTGCGTCCCCTCCCTTGCCAGTGCTAGTACTAGCAAGGAAACCCCTGATCTCCGACCTCACCCCATGAGGCAGACGAATGTGTGCCTATGCGTGGGTGAATGAGTGTATGTGCCCATCCGTATTCCCATGTACACACATGTGCAGCAGGCGCGGCCCTCGGGGCCAAAAAGGTTGCGCAGCCCTGATCTCATCAGCACCTCTCCACAGTCTCAGGCCGCGGTTTCTTTCCCAACACCTGCTAGCCAACACCACCACCACCCCTTTAACCAGAGACGCTGAGGGTTGAAGCCAGAATTTTCTGCATGGAAAGCAGATGCGCAGCCGCCACTGAGCTGTGGCCCTCTTAAGCATTACCTGATCCAACAAATCTCGAGAGAGCAAATTGCCTTCACCAGTGTACCTCAAAGTCATCTACGGCCAGCTCAAAGAATTCAAAAACGCTCACCATCTTGCCAGCTAGCTCCAGCTGAGGGTTTTTCTGCCCTCCTGGTTGCGATCAGAGCTGTAGTAACACTCGGAAACTGCTGGAGGGGAGATTTCAGGGCTCTCACCACAAGAGCGATTTGCTTTTCCTCCTACGTGTCCAACCAGTCGAACTTCCCCTTTAAGATCAGAGATCGCTAGATAGAAGCAAGATGCCAGAGTCTAAAGGCACTATCTGGTGGAGGTGATCTGAGACACACCCTGCACCTGGAGAGAGTGAATTGTTTTCGAGAGATTCGAAAGTGGTGCACACATCTTTCTTTTGCCCTGCCGTTGTCTCTGGTCAAATGGATTTTGGCACATTTTTTGAAGCTTGCAAAAACCTATTCACCACGGCGAATTGTGGAGTGAAGAGAAGACACTGCAGGCATCGAGGCTTTGGTCATGCCACATCTGTTTTTTTTGTCTGCTGGTGTAAACGTGCCACCCTCTACCCAAGCTGGTTTTTCCAAACAGTTCTCAGATCACTGGTGGAACTGGAAGAGGGCAGGAGACCAGTGTAGGGATCTGAGGAGGGGGGGTGTCTGTGATCAGAGCAGAGAGAGAGCTGAACAGAGGTCAGACAACAGGAGACCAGAGAGGAGGAGGTTACAGTAGTTAAGGTGAGAGATTAACAAGTGAGGCCCACAACAAAATGTTGCAGCGTGGAGTGCTCTTGTTCGGGGTTCCATGCCCTTTCCCCAGATATTCCATCCCCCCTCCCCACAGCAGATAGATAGCATTTTGTGGCAACTGAGCATGCTCAGTCCCTCATTGGGTTCTTTTGACAGGGTTTTATTTGGGGGGGGGGTACTTCTGCAAACTTTGGGGTTTCCCCAAAGCTGCTGCTACCACCTCCCTCCTGTGCTTGGGCAGCACCATTTTTGTCCACGTAAGAATCCACACTCTTGAGAACAAGTTCGCTATTAGTATATAGTGGGGGTGTTGAACCTCAGGCTGTGGGCCAAATCAGGCCCTCGGGTGTTTGCCAAGTGACCACACCCCCTCCCACTGGCCCCACCTCCCCCCCCCAACCGCTGATTTTTGGTCATTTCCCAGGTTTTTTCCCCCAATTGTAAATGGTTGAGATGCCTCACCCAAGGCTTAATCACTGGTGGCAAGAGCTTTAAGCTACAGTATGCTAGTATTTTGGCCCTGCTCCTTCGGCACCCACCTCCTTTTGTCATTGTTTGCACCCAGCACTAGAGATCTTCTCCAAAATAGAATCCGGCTATTGGGCTAAAAGAAGTTTGACACCCCTGCGATATAGGATGTGTGGAGGCTGGAGACAGGGTCAGCAGTCACGATCTGGATCTCTACCCCACCCATTTATAGTGTCCAGTTTGGCTGTCTTCACAGGACTGCTATTTTCCACATCCACCACCCACCCCAGCATTTCCTTCAGTTTAGTGACGCTGAAACATGTAGAAAGGACTCCATAAATTATTTTTTATATATAAACTGTCTTGTGGAAAACAAAAAGAATGATTTATTATAGCAAATTTATGATAAAATTATATAAAATAACCATTTATTTTGTTTTGAAAGACATCCACAACATCACTTGGGAACAAAAATGTACAGATAAATTGTCTATCAACCAAACGAAATAAATTACCATTAAAAAAAAACAATAATCCAAAAGACATGGGGTGGGGGGAAGCCCCGCTGTCTATGGATTCGGGGGTGGGGGAAATGATGGATCTTAAAATTATACAGAATTCAAGAGAGGATGTGGAAATGAAAGAAAAAGAGAACTAAAAGTCTAAAAGTCAAGTTAAACCGTTTTGAACTATACAAAGTTGAATTTCAGCTATACTCTCATACTACTCAGCTTGTATTTGTGTAGCATGCAGATGGAATGGATTGATCTTGTGAACATTTTTCTTCTTTTTTTTTTTTGAACGGCAGAAAATACTTTCAGCAGCATAACAGCAGATTATTAGGCACAATTCAGCAAGGGGCACATCAGAAAGTGAACAGGTAGTTAATGTACTTTTTACAGCTGCAAATTCATGAATACATTTTGCTGGATTTCAGAAAGAGAAAGAAAAAGAAAGAACTACCATTAATTTAGCAAAATGAAAGATCAGTAGCATCTTGCACTTGTACATTAAAAAAAAAAGTTATCTGTAAACATTCAGAGAAAACATTTTCTTTAACTTATTTAAGGATGTCTCGGGGCCGTTCACACATTACAGTTCTTAGGTGCATACCTTAAATTGTAGTGTGATGCGCGGAACATGCAAAATACACTCATCAGAGAGTTGTGATTGGCTACAGTTTCTTACTGTGAGCACACAACCTATGACGTACCTCGTTTTGCCTGCGGGTATTGTATGAAACAGACCCAGAGCTGATCTGCCGGACAAGGTTTTCCTCCGGTTGAAATCAACGTGAGTTGATTCTCCACACCCCACACCCACCCCTGCAAGGAACATTATTTGGTTACTGATCTTGTGGGCACATTTGCACAATATGCCTTGAAAAACTTTCAGAGTGATCGGAAGCCAGCTATGTTGGCCCACCATCTGGCCACATGCTGGATCATTTTTAAAGACAAAACAAAAACCAGTTCAAACTTGTGCAGAGATTTTGACCTGGGTAAAAGCGGCCCTGTTAATTGTGGCTTAAGGTGCAATCGTGTGCAAGTTGAAACAGGGAAAAAAGGCCTACAACACCCAGCATGCCCCAGTCAGCTTTGCTGGCTGGGGCATGCTGGGAGTTGTAGGCCTTTTTTTCTGCCTCAACTTGCACACAACTGAACCCTTAATTCGGTTTTATTGTCACCAGTGGCATGGGAATGATACTGCATGCTTCTCTCCAAGCAGACAGGCGTTCTCTTGAAGACTCACATTCGTCCAATCATAATGTAATCACGCAAATACGGCATTTTGACATCACCGAAAGAAAACAACTTTTTTCAAGCTTTTAGAGCCAAGCTGCAGCTTGCAAAAGGAATCCTGAGGCAATGAGACACGCAAGGTGCCACCGAATTTTAATGGGCTGTGGGCTTTTTGATCCTTCCGATACTTAACTCACCCAATACGGATACTGTATTTAAAAACGAAACATGCAATCACACACACATTTAAAAAACAAAAAACAACCAGGGGTGCAGAAGCTCTTTCAGTCTGAGGGCTGGATTCCATTTTGGAGCAGCTCTCGGGGGCTGCCTTCCAATGGTGGGCGGGGCTGAAGGCAAAAGGGGCAGGGCCAAAATACCAGCATATTTTAGCTTAATGCTCTTACTGCCAGTAACTATGCCTTCAGAGAGGTATTTCAACCCTTTAGAAGGGGGGGGGGAGAGACTGCACAGAAGCCAGGCAACCACCGAAAGCTCGGTGGGGCCAGGGGAAGGGGGCATGGCCATCTGGAGTAGCCTGAAGGGCCAGGTTCAGATCACAGGAGGGCCAGATCTGGCCCCTGGGCCTTAGGTTCTGCACCCCTGATATAAACAGAAAGGGATGACTCAGCGGAGTGACCCAAAAACACTCATGGAGAAACAACCACCAGAAAGTCAAAACCCAAAAGGACATGAGGATCCGGACTATTCAAAAGTATCAGGATGAAGGTTTAACAGATGGTGCGCAGTAGAAAACTTGGAATGTACATATGCATTAGAGGGGCCCAAAGAGAGGGAGTCTAGAGTTACGTGGCTTCCTCTTTGGCTTCATTACATCTGACATAATAGTCCAGGCTGTAATCTATGACATTTCTAGGCCCAGTTTGGGCCACATGCAGTGGGAGAACAGGATCACGCTGTGCTACCCGGCAAGTCTGGGCCACTGGATATCCACATGTGGACATAACATTGGCACAGGGTATCTGCGTGCAGGATACCTCACACTTAGGTCTGAATGATGGGACCATTCCCCAGGTTTGATAGAGGTTAACAACCGGGCCGTTGGGGTCTACATCTGTAGGCCCTATACCAGCCTTCCCTAACCTGGGGCTCTGCAGATGTTTTGGACTACAACTCCCAGCATCCCTGTTCATTGGCCATGCTAGGTGGGGCTGATCGGAGTTGAAGTCCAAAACATCTGGAGGGCACCAGGTTAGGGAAGGCTGCCTATGCAAACATTACATCCACGTATGGAGCTCTAGGCGGTGGGGCAGGTACAATCCTGCTTCCCCAATGTATTCTCACCTTGTTCATGCTAGGCTTATGGTTTCATTTTTGTTACAGTGCATTTCAAGAGAGAATCCTATTTAGTGGCGTTTCCTCTCTGGGTATGGTGAAGAATTGTGGGAGGGGAGGGGAGGGAGGGGAGGGAGGGGGGGGGCAACCACCTCCTCTGGGCTTGCCCATTTGAAGTAAGTTGACTCCTGGAATACTCCTGAAAAACAGAATCAAGGACGATGGCCAGTTAGGCAAAAACCTATCAAGCTGAACACAGGTGGACACAGACTACCATTGACCACGTTATGACCACTTGTACGTACGTTTCATCACGGGGCGCATGCAACCCAATCTTAAGTGTTTGGTTATGTGGCGAGGTGAATTTACCATGACGCGCTACCCCTTACGTTTTGGTTGTTTCACATCCATGAAAAATCCAGTTCACCACATGACCAAATCTACAGATGACATCTGCCCAACAGGACCGTGCCCAGAGTTGGCTTTACAAGCAACCGCCATGTGGCACTGAAGAGGGGGGAAACTAAAGAAGTGAGTCTGTTGCTGGATCAGTTTCTCGATCTCTAATAGGAAGAGTTTGGGGAACTCTTTGCTATGTGTCTCTACAGCAATAGCAGCATTCATGTTATTTAAGACCCTACGACAGCCAAGTATCTAAGAGAAGTACGTGCCACAAGGCAAAATCCAATTGGGACAAAATGGATTTTCCGCAAGCAATTAGAAAAACATATGCATCTGTGTTTTTTTCATTTGCCAGAGCAAATGGCAACTTCTGCCATCCTAAGAGTGTGATTTTTTAAAAAAAAATCCAATTTAATACAGTCATTTCTATATTCAGTACATTCATCCTCTTTCTCTAGGTCCCCAGTACCAATATGCTCCCAACTACAGCAAACCCCTTTTTCAACCCCGCCTCTACAACAAACCTGCAACTGGGGACCATTAGACTAATTCAGTGTCCAAAAACAATCATATAATTCCATTCATTTGCAACCAGCAGGTCATCACAGGGAGCATGTGACCACTCGTAAGCCAGCTGTCTATGTCAGTGTTCTCCAACCTTGGGTCCCCAGATGTTTTTAGCCTACAACTCCCAGCATGCTGGGAGCTGTAGGCCAAAAACATCTGGGGACCCAAGGTTGGAGAACACTGGTCTGTGTGACTCTGGCTAGTGGCGAAGAGAATTTTACCACACATCTATGCCTGAACAGAAATCTGAGGAGGCAGGGGAGTAGCAGAATTATCCTCACCAGTTGCCAGGAGCGTACAACCTGCATACGAAGGAGCACAACATAGTAACCTCCAGATATTGTTGGATCGCAACTCCCATCAGCCCCAGCCGGTATGGCCAATGGTCATGGAAGACAGGGAGTCATAGGGCAGTATCCAATGGTGTCTCAGTGCTAGCACTAATAATTTTGCACTAGTGTAAACCAACACTTGCGCAACGTTAGTAGTGCAATGGGAAAAACTAGTGATTTGCCAGTGAGTTTCAGGAGCAAATGGCCGCTTTGTCCCATTGCGCTTGCATTGGCATATGCTAGCTAGCGCATGATCATTAATACTAGTATTGGAACACCACTGGATGCTACCCAAGGTCCAACAATGTCCAGAAGGGTCAGTTTCCCCGCCCCTGTTGTAAACGGCCACCTGTATTCACCCCTAGAAATGTTCTCAGAGATTAGTTCTAGTTGCTTAGATGCCTATCCTGACCTCCCTCCACTTCACGTGGATGCAAGTCCTATAAGAAAGATGGGATTTTAAGGATACACAACTTGGAGAAGCCCAGATTTTAGTTCTAAAATGGATCCCCTTCCTACCACCAGAAAACATAAATGGATCTGCTTTGCACTATTGGTCCATCTAGAGCAATATTGTCTGCGTTGGCCGGCCATAGCTCTCCAAGTTCTTGGGCAGAGAGAGGTCTTCCCCAATCTGCTATCTGTTTCAACTGGAAGTGCTTGGGCTTGAACCTGAAGCCTTCTCCACACAATGCATATGATCTACCACTGAGTTATGACCTTTCTAATGAATTCAAAGCATGAAGCCAGATGTAGTTCAAACTTGGGGAAGGTACATTGATCAATAAAATTATGTACATCATCGGTTTCTCAGCTGAACATCGCCTGCCTATCTGCAACAATAAAGACAAGAGACATAAGGCACAATCCTATGCATGTTTAGACAGAAAAAAGGCCTACTACTCCCAGCATGCCCCAGCCAGCATAGCTGGCTGGGGCATGCTGGGAGTTGTAGGCCTTTTTTCTGTCTAAACTTGCATAAGATTATACACATAGCCTTTCTTTTTTCTTTTTCTTTTTAGGAAGAAGAGGAATTTTATAATAGGCCAATTAGCATCAACAAGCTTTTCCAACAGTTAAAAGTGCCATTCTCCCAGCCTTTTTAAACCAGCACTAAATTTGGCAAGTGGAAAACAGTTTCTTTGAATTGTAAAAAGCTGTTTCCCCCGCTCCCCCCATAGCATACATTTCAGAATTGCTGCAAAATTATCTCTGGTGTTACCCCGGATTATAATGGTCTAATAACACTGTATTTAAAAGCCAGCCACTTAATTCTCATAAGCCAAGCAGGGTTCACATATCTAGATTCAACAGTCACAAGATGGCACCAGTATTGGAAGTGAACGGGGGCTGAAGCTATTGCTCTGGAATGGGGAAATAAGCATAAGACTCATCATTGTTGCTTTGCTTGGGCATCCTGATCCTCGAGGTGCTCTGCCAGCTCAAACACCCATTCGTTTTGGTATGAAGGCTTGAAGCAACATAGCACATTGAGTATCGGAGGTAACAAGTTAATTCACATCAGCATAGAGACCACACTAGGCTGAAACACTGGGTTGCATCCAACGTTAGTTCTACTTATAGAGTAAGCCCACTTAAGTTGGCCGTGACTAACGTAAGTTCCATTCTTTCCAATGAGTCTACTCTAAGGAGGACTAACATTGGATACCACCCTATGAACCCACCTTAGGAACGATCAGATGTAATGCTTCCAATATGCCCTCTGGGCATCCACATTCATGCGGGCAATGTAAGGCGATGGCTGGAATCATCTCACCATTATTTGTGGCAACATTTATTCATTATTCATTTATTATGATCTCCGACCTGTAATTTGGAGAGCAGAGGTATTGCGTAAGTTGCCACAACTGTGTTCGGTGGGTCTTCCAGCCCCGTGGCTAGCTGCAGAGGATGGTGAATTTCGGCATTTGCTAGAGCCCAAAAAGCAGCATAGGGCTCACAGACGCAACAAGAGTCGCTATTCCCATCTTGTATGGGGCACCCAAGAAAGTTGGAGGTAGCATGAATTAATTCTTGGTTTGCACACCTCACCTGTAGCAGCTTAAGTGGGGGGTGGAGGGAGGCTGCTGAGCGAGCCTTGCCCAGCCCCCCCCTAATAAATATCCTGGAGCTTGGTAGAATGTGGAGCTATGCCACATCTTCTACCGCTCAAGACAGGAGTCATATGAGTGCAAAAAGTGGCCTATACTCTTATGCTCTTAAGTTGCTTATGGATATAATGGATATCAATGAGATTTCGAGGCATGGAAGGAGGGGGTTATGATCACATCCTTAATAATAGCCCAGACATGGAACAGTGGAACACCTGCTCTTTAGTTCCTTCCAAATTATATGCAGCAAACAGAGGACTTTGTAGATTGTATTACATAAGGGCCATATAAAAGCTTTGTCACACAGCAACTATTATGAAATGGTACAAATTTGGCAACTTCGCTACATGCAATCCTGACCCAGTCATTGGTTTGCCTCCTCTAGGCCTGTACATTTGGAATTTTTCGACTGAATTTCCGCGAGGAAAATAACGATGCAAACTTAAACACTAGCTCTTCTGCACTCGTTATTACCCGTTCCCAGCGGAATAGCAAAAGCTCTATGACTGGAAGTGGAATGAAACTGACGTCATCTTTGTTTCCTCTCCTCGAAGAGGTTTTGCAAGGAACTGCTCTTGGACTTCCGGGGGAAAAAACCCTCCCACATTGCATCGCTCAACCCAGCAAGTATGAAAAAGTTCATTCTGGCAGAATGATTTACGCTCTGTATTTTAAATTAAATATACAGCACCAGCCACCACCACCCCCAAAAGGTACATTTTCAAAACAGAGCCTCTATACAACTAAACAGATAGCTATGAACAGGCTAAATACAAGAACATATTAGAGCTTCGGGAGTACAGAGTGAAAAATACGCAAAGCCTGTTTTGCTATGGCACATTGGAGGAATTACGCATTGGTTATCTATTAAAAAATCTGCCTCTATGCTGAATATGTGCTGTTCCACAGTGCTAGTCTTTTTTCTTCTCCTCAAAAGGCATGTACATAGGCCTGCCACTCACTCCCACACAGCATAGATTGTACCTTTTCTTTTCTTTTTTTGTGCAATGTGTTAGCAATCTAAACAACTGCTCCACGCGGACTTGCCCACAACCACTCGTACACAATACTAACGCCACGGTAAATTACATACAAGAGGAAAAGCAATAGAAAATATGCTGTTAGATCACGTATTTCTCCCCGTCCGGAACAAAAGGAGTATCCTGCAGGCTGGTAGAACCAAAGTTCGATTTCTGTGCGTAATTTCTTTTCTTGACAGGGGACAAAGACTCCAACACGGACCCAGCAATGTTGTTAGCAGTCCTGACTTTAGCGGCTGCAGATTGTGGCATAGCAGAAGGCGTTTTGTTATTGGTGAGCACATCCAAGTTTCCGCTTGGGTCAATGACGGCGTTTATAACTGCAGAAAAATGCGGAAAGAAGCATGGTCAGCATCAACCTGGATCACAGGACTACAAGGGGACTGAAGGTTCACATGTGCATCTATCCCACTCAGTGCCAGCACTCAATTTATTTGACACTTGATGACCGACAGCTGAGCACATGAATGGCTTCTATTTTTAAAAAAGGCTGATCTCTGAGGCGATGCCAACTGGTATGAATGCCCTGTCTGGGATGGCTGATCTGAGATTGCTGCCTCACACAGACAGATCTTCACTTGAGGGTACAGCCATTAAACAATGTACGTGCACAGGGTGGTGCTAGGTACTGAAAAGACCTGGGGCTCAGGCCCACAGGACAAAAAAAATGCAGAAATGTGTATATGCAAATTTACATGTGCTCTAAAGTGTGTGTGTGTGTGTCTGTCTGTCTGTCTGTCAAGGATCCTGTCTCCTAAGGACACCCCTATTAGTAAAAAGGGATGTATGGACAGGGGAGAGGAGGAAATTTGATTTCAGAAAAAAACCTCAGGCAGGGCAGCAGGAGGAGAAGCACACATGGGCATAAAGCCAGCAAATCCAGGGGGATCAGATGCAGCCGAGATCATCAGGGCCCCTGTACCTTCATTTCAGCAAGTGCCCATAGACAGCAGGATGGTGGGACAGACGGCCTCGCAGAGATTCAGGGCTCCAGATGAAAGATTCGGGGCTCCAGCTCTAGTGGGCCGCCCCCTAACACCGCCTCTGAACATGTGTGTGTGAACTGGCCCTAAGTCAGTCTCAGACACTGTTGGGATTCTCCATGCCAATGAACCTAAACAGATGAGCTCACGTAAACCAGGTGACTTGTGTATCACAAATGGAGAGCAGTGAACAAGGCACAACATCGGTTGCCAAGGGCACTCCCCTACAAGATGGCCTCAACCAAGAGGGGAGGAGCTTACTCCTGCCTCCCGCCTTCTCTCTGTATCTCCGGCTCAGCCATTTGGTTACACATCCGGTCCATGGGAGCCACCCTCTTTGGTAACCGTTGTTTCCCACGGTCTCACTAGCTGATACCATGTGCTTCTTTCTGGCTCTTTATGTAATAATCTGCACATAATGTAAATCAACCTTCCCCAGCCTGGTGCTGCCCTCCAGATGTGTTGGACTACAACTCCCAGCATGCCTGGGAATGTTGGGAGTTGCAATCCAACATACGTGGAGATTTCATAGATTTCATAGATCATAGAGTTGGAAGGAGCCTACAAGGCTATCGAGTCCAACCCCCTGCTCAATGCAGGAAACTAGAGGAGGGGTCTCCCATCCAAGTAATAACCAGGCCTGACCCTGCTTAGCTTTCCACGCTCAGACAAGCTGAGCCATCATTAGGTTGAGGAAGGGTGTATTACACTATTCACACCAGGGGTGTATTCAGAGTATGACCCACTTGGGAAAATCACTCCGTACCATTCTTTAATAAGCATCATCGAATGAACTGATTTCTATATTTACCCTACCTTAACGCACACAGAGAGGATTCCATTAGGTTTTGGTACCCCACAGTGCTAGCATCTGGAACAGGAAACAGTGGAGAATGCTGGGCGTTGCGGATCAACACATTTGGAGGGCATTAGCTTGGGGAGGCCTGTGTAAATCAACTATATTCAAAGAGAAGCCAGGAAGGCAACAAATATGACAAACCTTCAAGTTGTTTCTGGACTCTGCGTAGCTCCTTCAGAATAGAGCTGATTTCCTAGCAATAAAGAGCAACAAGTTAGTGCTTCAAACACTCAAGCGATTCAGAAAATGAAGAATATTTTGTATATTCTATCATCTCTGATGAAAGCAACATATATTTAGTTTCACATGTGTCCAACCTTCTGTTCTAAAGAGCGTAAACTAGAGAACAGTCTCTAAATCTGAATTTTCACGATCCACTTAAAGGTTTATACATTTAAATTTGATTTTTGAAAGCAGTTTCCTTTTGCACTAGGACAACTCAGATTTTTGCCCCCACAAACATCTGGACATTGCAACTGAAATGTAAGAGTAGTCATGCAACACTACTCCTTCAAAAATAGAAATGTGAAAGAGGAAACAAAACTCAAATTCAAAATCCATGAACAAAGCCAAATATTGACATGTCAGCCTCAAATCCACATTTTAATGCCCTAAATTACGGTAATTGCAACTTTGCCATAAAATGCATATAAGTCAGGGGTGCACAACCTGAGGGCTGCATAGCACAGTGCCAGGGGGCTGCAAATGTGCACGTGTATGCATAACACACATGTGCAAACATACCAACACATATGCGTGCAAGCGCGCGCGCACGCACACACACACACACACACACACACACACAAGCCTGGCTAGTGCTAGTAAGAGAAACCCTTTCTTTATCTCCAGTCTTTTATCTCCCTTATTGGAGAGGAGGGAAAGGATTCCCTTGCTAGTGTTAGCTATGGAAACCTTGCTTGTGCTAACGGAATCCCTTCTCATATCTCGGATAAGGAAGATAAGAGTTCAGAGATAAGAAAGGGATCCTTTCATTATCTCGATATCCCATCAGAGGCTGGAGATAAGAAAGAGATTCCCTTTCTAGCGCTAACAAAGGAAACACCAGGCAGTACAGCTGCAGGTCTTTTGGTGGCAGATGCAGGGAGGCTGCCAAAAATGGCAGCTGCCAAAAATGGCTTGGAGGGCCACATGTGGCCCATGGGCCAACACCTTTTGCACCCCTGATATTTCAGGTCAATAAGTCTTCTTCTAAAAGCAAGCCTCCCAGCACATGATTAGGACAAATATTCCCCACCTTGTTTGAGGTCTTTAGAATTGGCACTTCGTTTTCAGAATTAATTTTGGCCTCCATCTCCTCCCATGTCCGCTCAGTATTCTGGAATAGAATTCTGATACAAACACATAAAGGTTGCTATTTCATCAAAGTGTCAAAAAACAAAGATAAAAAAAATAAACGTCTCCTATAAAGCAATAAAGCATATTGGGGCGAGAAGGTCAATTTCCCCTGTGCATGGTACTCTCTTTATTTGGTATCTTGCAGGGGCGTCTACTGACCCATCAGTGTTTACAATCACAGTATGCAGAATCATGCAGCCTGTGGACTATCACAGGCCCACCAAAATACAAGTTTGCCACGATCTGAGATTGTGCATGTTGCACCAGCTACACATGAACAAGTCCACCCGGAACTGGGAGCCTCTAAGAAAAAAGACTTAAGATGGCCTCCATACACAGAGAACCTGTCTCGATTCTTATGGTTCTTTTTCCTGATTCTGAAAGACAGAAGCCTTCTAATGTTTGGCTCCACGTATAAAGCAAACATGTGGAGGGGGGGGGGAGCAGGATTGCTTCAGCTGGCCCAGTCTTTTTGAGCTGAATCCCTGCAGGGTTCCCAGTCACAGGGGAGGAACTGTGTGTGGAGACACTCCACTCACGCCTTTGGCTCAATGTGCGGAGGTCAGAGGCAGGGCCAGCCAGCATGACTGTACTCTCTCCATGCGTTTGCTCTGTGTGTGGAGCCAAACAGACAAAGGCGGCTAGAATCTTTCTGTGTGAAAGTAAATCTTTCAGCAAAACAAAACAAAAACCACGAGGGCAGGCTGCATGGCTACCATCTATGCCAATTTACCTAACCTCTTGCTTCCCTCATAATGCCAATGCAGGGGCAAGTGGGTGCATTTGCAGGGGGGAATTGACGGGCAAGGAGGGGGTGTTTAATACTTCCCTGCCCACCAATTCTCGTGCACAAATGTTCCCACCACACCATGGTCAATTGATGTTTAACCTGGCCTGGCTCCAAGTATATTGTGGGGCAAGGCGGCATTTATAGGGAAGAATCAGTAGGACTAAGCACCTCTCTTTCCTGCCCACTATTCCTCCCCTGAACATACTGCCCTGAATCCTGAATCCATGTTATCTCAGCAAATGTGGATTTGGGAGCATGTGTTTGCCGACATAACAACTAGTTCAACTCCCACTGCGTACCTTAGGGACTTCCACCTTGGCCTGTCCTTCACCAGGTGCCCCCGTCTTCTAAGTTAGCTGGGTGGTGACCAGTGAAAGCACATTTGTGGCTCTGGCTGCAGTCTCTGGGACATTCACCCAAGAAAACTTGTCTGGTGCCTGTTCAGATGTCCTTTTGGCACCAAGTAAAGACCTTTTTTAAATTTCCCCAGACCTTTTAAAACATCGGCTGAGCCTCATTTTAACCTGCTGCTATGTTTTTAATCTGCCTCATTTTATTAATGCTGCTGTTTTAATTTAATTTCGATGGTTTTATTGCTTGAATTGTTTTTACTGTTGGCCACCTTTGAAAGTATTCAAACTTAAGGACAGGATATAAATATTTAAACTAAATGAATGCTTTTTTGACATGGCTGAAGGAAGTGTGAAATAATGTACAGTCTAAGAACCAAGAGCTAGCATTGATTGTTAGAAGAAAAAGAAATGGTTAATATTTTCTCCTCAAGCCTTCTTAGAGTAATGCAACAGAACCAAAATAGCTTAAAGAAATAAGAAAATCAACTGCGTCTTTAACTCCTTGCCCTCACAGATTCATCAGGCGATCACTCGTGACCGAGTAAGATTGTCTTCCGGGATAAAAGGAGGAAATTCTAAAGAAGATTGTGTAGACTCTAGCGATGGGTTCGTAAGTGACTGTGGAGGCCAATTCTAGATCCACACAGCTTCCCACAGTGAGGACACAGGTTACCAGATAGAAGATGGTCCTGTAAAGGATTCATTTGACGTGCTTTTCGCTTAGCACGTTTCTCCCTTTCACCTTGCACTCGGGCTTCTTCAAAGTCCATGGAACCTTTGTGAAAGGCCAACCTCCATTTAGATCGTTCATGGGCCAGAGCTTCCCAGTTTTCGATGTTTATATTGCATTTTTTTAGATTAGCCTTATGAACATCTTTAAACCTCTTATATTGACCACCGATATTCCGCTTTCCATCCTTGAGTTGGGAGTAAAGTAACTGCTTTGGGAGACGGCAGTCAGGCATTCGAACAACATGACCGGTCCACTGAAGTTGGCGTTGAAGGGTCATTTTTTTCAATGCTAGTAGTCTTTGCTTTTTCCAGTACACTGACATTTGTTCGCCTATCTTCCCAAGTAATTGTAATTAATTACAGATTAATGTATTACTTATTATTAGGATTTATATCCCAGCTTTCTAGAACAAATATCCCAGGCAGCTTATAATCAAGGTTAAAATATACAATCAATCAGTGTGTGTGTGTGTAAATATCTATCTATCTATCTATCTATCTATCTATCTGAATACCATAAACCAGACGTGGGC
The DNA here is from genome assembly GCA_021292165.1 of Shinisaurus crocodilurus. Classification (NCBI taxonomy): domain Eukaryota; kingdom Metazoa; phylum Chordata; class Lepidosauria; order Squamata; family Shinisauridae; genus Shinisaurus; species Shinisaurus crocodilurus. Next base: position 299,057,678 of record CM037876.1, read on the forward strand.
AATATATGCCTGCAGGCTGCCGCTACACCCTGCACCTTCTGCTGCCCACTGAATTTACCTGAAGTGTGTGGGTGTGTTAAGAATGGCATCCCTAGCAGCTACGGAGCACCAAAGTGGTCAGAATTAGCTTAGTTGCTAAAGATGCCATTTTTGTTATTTAAAAATATATATATTAATAATAATATTATTATTTTAAAAATTGGCACCTATGGGGAGGGATGGGGGAGAGAATGCCCAGATGTCACCAGGTCATAAGAAAATGTTTTTAATAAATTAATCCATTTAAAAAGGCAGATGAGTAATGAATACCTTAAACTTTATCTGAAGAATCTACCCATTAACAGCACAATCCTAAACATGTTTACTCAGAAGTTCAACTTGCAATGGGACTGTCCTTCCCCTTTCTGACTCTCTCCCAAACTGAATAGAACCTGGTATTTATGTCTACACATCTCTAGTTCTGCCCCCCAAAAAAGCTCCCTCCTCTGGAGCAGCACCCTCCTCTGGAGCAGGGCCCATGGGCAAAGCACAACAGGACTAGGAGGCTACACCTAAGGATAGGTGAACAAGCAATTTTCGTGATCGCCAAGGTTCTCCGAACACCACCTTGGAGCTTAGCCTCCCTTGCTTCCCACTTTCTTGGTTTCATTCGAACGGGGAAAGTGCACATTTCAAATGGGAAAAATAGGCATTTTTTGAAAAGCTCACCAAAATGAACACTCCCCCCGCCCATAAAACATGAAAAAGTACATTTATTGAACAAAAACGCAAGTTCAGGAATTTGCGCACATTTTCAGAAAACCTGCTCTCCTGCTTCCATTTGCATTTGGAGTTGCGAATGGGGCATGATCTTATGATTTGCAAACATAAACGAAATTCTTGTACATCCCTACGAGTGAGTGCAGTTTAGAGGGAAGGTGTCCACTCACTTCATTTTCTCCGCCAGGTTCTCTGTGTTTTCCCGGATGGTGTGGGATAACTGGGACACCGGGTTTAGCATCAAGTTGTCAAAGATTACCTGAAACACAAACCAGAATGGCGACATTCCTTTCAATTGAAATTGATGTTTATCAGAAGTATTGCTACAATAGGATTACATCCCTGCGTCTGGAGGATTATTTATGGCTTTCCACTAGAACAGCGCTCAGTTAGGTCAATCAATTAAAAAGTTTTGATTGACTAGGAAGGTGACGCTGAATAATCAGGCAGCATCATTTAAAAAAAAAAAGTATTATATGCAAGTACTTATAAAAACTGCAGATGCCAAACACCATCTCAGAAGAGGAATTCTCCTCCTGTGTGTGTAAGAGAACGGCGAATGACTCTTCTAAGGGGTTGCCTACTGTGACCTCGGCATGGATCATTAAAAACAAAGGAAGTATGCTTTTATTTACTGTTTTGTTACTGTTTTTCTCATAGGAAGATATATGTAGATTTAATCAGTTGACTAAAACACACATGATTAATTAACTAACAGAGTGATTCTAGAGAGCCAGAGGATTTTTTGGATTCCCAGAACCGAGGTTGGAAAAGAGCTCCAACCTCGGAGCTGGGAATCTGCGCTCGGAAACACTCTCTCACACACACGCACACACACACGCGCGCGCAGCACAGAAAGAACTGTGCCGGCTGCTTCTCCGAGGTCGTAAGAGCAACCTCGGAGAAGGGGCAAAGGGGGCATTCTGGGGGGCAGGGAGGGGAGGAGACCAGGCCTGCCAGGATATGATGTATCCTGGTGGCACTCCAACCTCCTTCCTCCCCGTCTGAAGCGCCACAAACTCAACGGCTAAAATCAGCCATCTACCTGACTTGCAGGGCGGGAGGAATGGGGAGGCGAAGATCGCCTCCCCGCTCCTCCTGCCCTGCATAGGATGCCCTGTAATCCTCCATTTTCAGGGGCTTATGGGCACCCCCATTGGATTACGCCCTAAACTTCCTTTAATCAGCTGACAACCCTAAGCACAAGAAGCCCCCTGGAGTGGTCCTCATCATAGCGGTTAAAAGCAGAGAGAACTACTTCTGTCCCCAGTGGTATAGGAAAGAGAGGAACAAGGGGGTTCTGATTCAGTACAGGGCAGCTTCATATGTTCATATCCTAGATATTTAAAAGATTGGCTTTACTATCTTGCCATCAGCCTACCTCTTCCCTGTTTCTTATCCTTGTTTTTCTTGTGAGATCCTCTTCTCGGCTGTCATTCATATTTTGGTCAAAATCATGGAATCCCGTTGAACCAGGAGGCACCTTCTGGTAGTTCAGACTTGCTTCTGGTATGTGCTGCACTAGCTTTAAAAAATACATAAGGAATGGTGAGATGACTGATAGTATATTCAGATCAGGACAGAGGAACACAATACATGGTGAAGTAAACAAGCAAATACGATGTTGCCCCTTTAAGACCAGCCCTGCTTCATCTAAGTATGCATAGCAGAGGGACAGTGCAGAAGAGGGCACTCCTTCTCTTCTGTAATGCATAGGAACACTCACCAAGCGATGCAAGGACATCACGTTGCATGTTTTCCTGTCCCGGCTCAACATCATTGACTGCAGCTGGCAGGAAAACCCGCAACGATGGATATCAAATCAGGGGGCGAGTGGGGGAGAACCCAATATGGGGGCACCCATTTGGGCAGAATCTCCCATCATATGAATTTCCAGCCACAGAGACTGAATCATTCCAAAATCTTGAAGCTTCCCCCCCCCAACACTCTCGTTAGCTTCAATTAAAATATTACATCAAAAACTACCTAATAGTGCGCATTCTGCACACTTTTTTCTATTCAACTGACTACTCAATCAATTAATACTTTCCTATATTGCTCTTTAGATTGTTTACATCGGCCCTAAACACACGTTTGTGGTGAGCTGGGTAAAGTCAACATGTGGTGAGCCAGCAGGATCATGCTCACTCCATTCCCTGTCCTTTGTGCTTGGCTCTAATGCCGAAATAGTACACACATGCTTAGATTTCCATGTGCATAAACCAAATAATACACAATCCTTATGGAGCATCTCAGAAATGCCCCTCCATACGTTCACTAGATGTGAAGAGGGGGCACTGGAGATGCACCCAATGGCATTGCTCCAAACTTCAGCATGCCCATGGGCTCTGTACCCCACCAATCTCAGTGGCTGGGGGTTCAGTCAACACGATAACCCACACTCAAGGGTTGAGTCTGGGTTGTTGTTGAAACGTGGGTAGTCATGTTGTCTGAACCCAGCTGCGCCAACAAGCCATGGCTTGTTAACCACGAACAACCCATGAAGAGAACCCACATTTTTTTGTTGGCTTGTGAACTTCATGGTTTGTTATCTCAGCTGGGTTCAGACAACACGATAACCCAGTCATTATGTTTGGCAAAGGGTCTGAACAGGAAGCCTACGTATTTAGGGTTGTAGCCAATGTTAGTCCAACATAGGGTAGACCCATTGAAATGAATGGGGCTTAAGTTAAACTAAGATTGGATACAACCCATACAGCTGTATGAGTGTAGGCTCCTCAAGGTAAATGCTGGCTGAGAACTTCTCAGGAGAGCTTGAGGACGTCTGCTGAACATGAGATGGGGGCAGCCCCCCACTAGGCACAGCCCCCCCTCCACACATTCTGAAAAGCCCCAAAGCCTCAAGATTGTGTATATGCACACTGAGGTCTACATGCATAAACGCCATATGTTACGTCAAATGTACAGAGGTCATTGGTGGGAGACGTGGATGCTGGGGGAGGGAGAAATTATCAGCCCCCAGCTTAAATTTTTCCTACACATCCACCTTTTTAATGGAATCTTCAATGAATGTACCGTTTGACAAGGTCATAAAAATGTATGCATTTAATCCTAAAGTTTGACAAAAAACAAAAAAAATCCAGGGAAAGAAAAGGAAAGGTGACGAAGCAGAAAATACTGATATTGTGACGATCAGCAGGATTTTAACAAGGGAACGACATTCTTAAGCTTTAAAATGCATGAACATAAAGCGGGGGGGGGGATAACTTGGAAGTGAACACTGAAATGCTTGAAAGTATAGTGGGATGGAAAATGCACCTGAGATGGAATTGCTGCCCGCAAAGATGAATAAGCAATCTGTATTGAAAATAGGAAGGAGAAGAGAAAGAGAGAGGGAGAGAGAGAGATCAGTGCTGCCCATAAGATTAGGAGACTCTTCACACACATCTACAGAGAGGACAAGCCAAATTGCAAAGGACGGAATAGTGTAACCGAGAAGGCGAAAGGGAAACCAAAGAAGCATCAATGCTATCACAGAAAGTTCCGACATATCACACACAAACACACACACACATACACGTGCCTTAGACTGAGTTGGGTCCATCTTGCCCGTGACTCTATACCAGTGTTCTCCAACCTTGGGCCCCCAGATGTTTTTGGCCTACAACTCCCAGCATGCTCGAGCCAGCTATGCTGGCTGGGGCATGCTGGGAGTTGTAAGCCAAAAACATCTGGGGACCCAAGGTTGGAGAACGCTGCTCTATACTCTGGCTGGTGGTGGCTCCCTGAAGTGATGGAGACTCTTTCCCAGTCCTGGTACCTGATATCCTTTTAACTGGAATCGCTGGGGAACGGATCTGGGACATTCTGCATGCAAAGATCGTGCTCTACCAGTGAGCGATGGGGCCCCTCACTCGTGTCACGCACTGACTGTGGTGAGTCAAGATTTACTCGTCAAGGAACCGGTCAAAGAATAATTAAGTGTGAAGGCATACGATCCAGGCACTTATGCAAAACGGTAAGAAAATTATGCAAAAATAAGCTGGCTGCTCTCGACGCAGAAAGCGGCTTAAACTGGTGCAGAATTTTGATTGTTTGCAGGAGCACAATATATGCACGGCCCTTTGAGTACACCACAACTGGAGAACTACGGTGTGTAAAGAGGCTCTCTTAAGGCACAATCCTATGCATGTTTAGACAGGGGGGAAAAGGCCTACAACTCCCAGCATGCCCCAGTCAGCAGAGCTTAGTGGTTATCCTGCACATAGCAAAAATAACCCTGCCCTTGAAGAGCTGCCAACGCCTAAGAATCCTTTGAGGGTGCTGTAGGGTGCTATCTGGATGTCGGGGTTAAGCCCGAAGAGCTGCTCTCCCCAAACTGGCACCTTCCAGATGTGTTGGGGCTGAAACTCTTGTCATTCCCAGCCAGCATGGTCGGCAACTAGTTTTAAGGAAGGGCAAAAGCCCTGCAGCCCCCACTGCAGACAGCCAGCAGCTGGCATTCCCTCCACACCTATCTCTGGCCTCTGGGTTGATGCTGGGACCTGGGATCTCCAGTTTCAGATCCTGGCTACAGAGGGCTTTAATAACGATGTTTTTAATTGTTTAATTTGGGGTGAATAGGTGTTTGTTTGTTTTTTAATATGCCATTTTAACTTATTTTTTTCATTAGTGTTTCCAGGAAAGTAGGAATCCTTATATTTATATAAACATAATCAGATTCCCTAGTCTAACGACAGCGGGTGTAAAAAGGTTTCAGTTTTACCTGTATATCCATTTCATCCAGATTTTAGGGTGGGAGAACTCGTGCGTGTCTACAAAGCACCACATACACAAAGCCGTCTACCTCTTTACTAATCTATTTCTCTGGAAGTGTGCACATCTATTAATATTTTACTTACGGGCAATAAAAAATCCATGTGAAACTGAGAGATAAGAGGGAAAATGGTTATTTGGCAGCTCCAAACAAGACCTGAAAGTATGTAATTTAATCTCAACGTTATCCGTTCTCTGCTGGCAAACTACCACCCTCCCAGCCACCAATTTGGACGGCTTTAAAAGGGGATTGGACAAATTCATGGAGGAGAAGGCTATCAGTGGCAACTAGTCCTGATGGCTCTATGCTACCGCCAGGATCAGAGGCAGTATGCCTATGTACTCCAGTCGCTGGGGGAAATGGGCGGGCAGGTGCTGTTGCACTCATGTCCTGCTTGTGGGATCCCGTGGGCAGCTGGTTGGGCACTATGTGAACAGAATGCTGGACTAGATGGACCCTGGGTCTGATCCAGCAGGGCTCTTCTTATGTTCTTATCTTCCATTTCAACTTATGAAAATAAGAATATACCCTTTGAGCTATATTTAGTTTTAAAGTAACTACAAACTACTTTACACGACTTTACTTTTATTTTATGCTGTTTTTAACATGAAAAACAAAGCGCTGCTTACGCAAAACACGGCCGTTTTAAGGAAGTTTTCCCCAGTTTTTACGTAAATAATGTAGCACCGGGGACCCGGAACGTCTTTTCCCCAGCTCGTCTCGTGAGGATGTGAGCCGAGCTGGGGAAAGGTAAGTCGTGCAGAGCTTGAGCGGGGGGTCGAGCGGGGGGGTCGAGCGGGCCGAGTTCGCCCCGCTTTCACCACCACCCCGATTGAGCTCCGCGCACATCCCTAGAAGACTGCCTTCTGCTCCCAGGCATTTCATGGCATATGATGGGATGTGTCAGCTGTTTCAACAGGTCTTGTTTTTTACTGAAATAGTTTTAGCTGCTTAAACTGTTTTAAATTTTGTATATTGAAATTTTATGCTGTTTTTTTACAGTATCTGTATTTTATTGCATCTGTATTTTGCGAATTGCTGTGAACCACCCAGAGAGCTTCGGCTATTGGGTGGTATAGAAATGAAATAAATAATAATTATTATTATTATATAATAATAATAATAATAATAATAATAATAATAATAATAAGTAGTAGTAGTAGTAGTAGTTGTTGTTGTTGTAGTAGTAGTAGTAATTCTGTCCTTATTTCACTGCCTAAGTAAGGAATAGCCATTAGCCAAGGAGGATGACCCAATGTTAATTTTATCTGGGAAGCCCTGCTAGTGGGGTATCGGTTTTTCCCTCCCAAGCAGAAATTAACTAAGAGGAAGGTACATAGGCGCCTTACAGGTTTAGAATTTATAAATATGGGTGGATTGGGATAGTTTGTGGCAGAGGAGTCGTGGTAAATTTGGAAGTGCAGGCGCTCGTCATGACAGTCCTCACAGTCACGCCCCCAACGAGTCCAAAAATTCAGGCAACTGTGCTGATCCATATCAACTAACCAGTTGTAGTAGTTTTATCTCGACCCAGGAGCAGGTCTTTTGTAAAGCCAATGGGTCTTAACTGCCCATTCAAGACCAAGACCAACCACAGAACACTTTGCATTACAAGTGGAAATATGCTGTTGTTGGGAAAATCCATTCCCCAGCTCCACCCAAGTGCTGTGAGGATTGCAGCTAAGCTCTGAGTGGGGGTGGCAGATGACGTCAGCATCCCTGCTAATAAGGAAGTGCCAGCGGGCGTCTCCTTGGGCCCTTGCTCCACTACACCACTCTTCGGGGTCCTCCAACCTAATGAAACTTAATTTTGCCTCTGCTTTGCTTGTGCTTTGCAATTCACAAACCATAAGCAGTCATCTTACCTCTTCCCTCGCTGATATGGTAGAAGCAGGGGTGTTTGGCACAGAACTGTGGGAGGTGCTTGGACCCGTTCCCGACGAGCTCTGGGAATCTCCATCGCCAGCAACGTCATGAATCTCTCGAGCGAGGATCGCTACGTCCTTCACCAAGGTCTGGCTCAATCTGGAAGAACAGCGTGGATAACTCAAGGACCAATGAATGTTCAGCCACACATCAATCAAGCTGAGTCTGTGTAGTAATCTCCTCTACACAGAGGACGTACCCAAAGATAACCTTTGCCATACTTTGACTCTTTTTTCAATCCTTTCAAGCAGCTGAGGGTTCTGGAGTGCTAAGAGGGAAGAACCCAGACACAGAAGCAGTCAGAAACGCATTTAGGGCGGCAATCCTACGGACTGCACCCTCGCCGCTCGGAACCTTCCAAATTGGGGGCTTCTGAGATTCCTATACCCTGCTGGGCTGAAGCCAGCAGGGCGGGAGAAGCAGCGGAGAAGATCTTCACCTCCCCACCCTCCTGTATGTTGCTAGACAGGCTTTTTAGCCCATCTAGCAAGGGCACTTAGGATGGGGAGGGAAGGAGGCTCAGGATAACTTGTGTCCTAGCCTCTTCCATCTCCTCCCCTCCCTGCCTACCAGAACACCCCCTTTCTTCCTCCTCTGAGGTCAACTTTCTGACCTTGGAGAAGCAACCAGCGTGGTTCTTTCCATGCCGGCGGGGAGGGGTCTGGGGTAGGGTCTCTGATTCCCACTTCTGAGGTCAGAGCAATGTAGTAGTGCCATAGGATTGCTCTCTTGTAGTCACATTGATTAGCTCATTTATTAGAATTTTTTTCAGGCCGAGCACCAAACTCCATTTTGGACATACTTTCGGGGAGTGCATTCCAGCGGTGAGTAGGGCCAAAAATACCAGCATATCTTCACTTAAAGCTCTTATGGACAAAGATTGAGCCTTAGGAGAGGCATTCCAACCTTTTCGGATGGCGAAGGAACTGCACAAAAGCTGGGAAAACAAGGAACAATTGGCGGTTGGGGAAAAGGAGCATGGCAATCTGAGGAACGCTGAATGGGACCCTGGGGGGGCTGGAATGGGACCCCAGGAGGGCTGGATTTGGTCTCCAGGCCTAAGGTTCTGTACTCCTGTATTATTAGACTATGAAAATACACCATATCTGCTTTGCTACCTAAGAACATAAGAAGAGTCCTGCTAGATCAGACCAAGGGTCCATCTAGTCCAGCATTCTGTTCACACAGTGGCCAACCAGCTGCCCACGGGAAACACACAAGCAGGACAGGAGTGCAACAGCACCTGCCCGCCCATTTCCCCCAGCGACTGGAGTACATAGGCATACTGCCTCCGATACTGGGAAACCTCAAAACGGTACAGTACATTAAAACTGGCTCTTATATGACCTCTTCTGCCACACAGTGATGGGCTTTTATTTGGCCTTGTTAGGATGAGATCTGTCTGGAACCTGGTTGTTAGAAAAATACTAATCCTGATCTAAGAGCCAACATTTGGTTGAGGAAGCCACCATTGCCACCCAGACAACAGACATAGCCAGAGAGAGACAAAGCTGCCCTTATACCGGGTCGTAACATTGGTCTAGCTAGCTCAGTATGGTCTACTCCGATTGGCAGCAGCTCTCCAGGGTTTTGGGCAGTGTCCTGGCCCAGCCTGTTACCCATGATATATTTGGGATATAGTGCAATTGAACCTGGAATCTTGAGCTCTCAGACTGAGCTATGACACCACCTTCTACATCTCCTGGTAAAATGGGAGACAAGGAGGCCCCAGGCACTGGCTCTGTCTTCCTGTTCCTGGCGCAAGTCCTGTTGTCTTCCCCTCTCCCTCACCTGCGGCAGTAAGTGGACCATCACATGTGCCAGGGCAATAAGATAGGCCTGAGCAGCATGTAAACACAATCTTAATCAGTGCTGTAGTGGTACATTTTGAAGTGCAGGCACTCATGACAGTCCCCACGATGGGTCTTTCCCGTAACATGCTGCCTAATCCTTTCACTGGAGATGCCAGTGAATGAACCTGGGAACTGGGGCACACCAAGAATGTGTTCTACCACTGTGCTACAATCCCCATTCCCCTTGTAACATAGGCCAATATTGTTATTCTCATATTACAGAGGGGCGAGAGGGTGGGTGGGTGGGAGCACAGCTTTATTTGGCCATTCAAAGAATTATGTGTGTAGGGAACTCGGGAGTGCATGAACTATAGAATCGTAGAATCGTAGAGTTAGAAGGGGCCCATAAGGCCATCGAGTCCAATGCAGGAATCCAAGTCAAAGCATCCCTGACAGATGGCTGTCCAGCCGCATCTTGAATGCCTCCAGTGTGGTGGGAGGGCCCACTACCTCCCTAGGTCGTTGGTTCCGTTGTCCTACCAATCACCACCCACCCCCTACGGCCCCGCCCACTCCAACCCCAACCTTCCGCACTTGAGCCAGAAGGCCTGAAGGGAGATTCTATGTGCATTTAGTTGAATCCTCCCCAGGAGGCACTGCTTTGGGGGAGAGATGCTGTTGGATGAAGGGTGATCTCTTCCACCTGCTCCCTGCCCCTCGACCTTATAAATATAGCTGGACCTGCAGTTTGGGAGGCACTACTTCCGGGGAGAGACACCTGAACTTGTTTAGTTGTTCAAACTGTTTTAAATACTGTTTTAAATGTTGTATTGAAATTTTATGCTTTTTTTATTGTATTTTATTGTATTGCATAAATTGTTAACCGCCCAGAGACCTTCAGCTATTGGGAGGTACACAAACGAAATGAAATGATTTGGATCCCCGCGTGCTTGTAGACAAGAGTTTTATTGTGCAATCGCAGGTGCTAACTGTGACAGTCCCCATAGCCAAACCCCACAAGGCGAGTCCAAAAATTCAGGCAGCTGTGTTTATCCATATCAACAAACCAGTTCTAGGGGTTTCCGTTGGCTGGTGCAGGACTTTTGTTAAGCTAATGAGTATTAATTGCCCATTCAAGACCAAGCCAGCAACATACTTCACATTACAACAGGGAACAATATATTGTTGCAGGGAAAATTTATTTCCCCTGCATCTACTGGGAGGATTGCAGCTAAGCTCAGAAGGAACAAGGAATTCTGAAGTCAGCAGTCCCTGCTAAGAAAAAGGTGCCAGTGCTGTATCCCTGCAAGCCCAGGACTCCACTATGCCACTGTACTTAGGCCAAAATCCTATACAGGGGGGGAAAGGCCACAATCCTATACGGGGGGGGGGGGGAGGCCTACAACTCCCAGCATGCCCCAGCCAGCATAGTTGGCTGGGGCATGCTGGGACTTGTAGGCCTTTTTTCTGTAAATAGGATTGCACCATTCATGAATTTTGCAGGAAGGAATTTGCAGGGTTCTGTTTTAAGAAACATCCACTTCCGTAGGTTTAAGTTTGCCAGAATTGTTTTTAATAAGGACTGTCAACAGATCAAAAGATTTTTCATTATCAGTTATTTTTAACCAATTGATTAACTAATTAATGAAATGTAAATACACTTGTGTTTCCCCCTCGCAGTAGCCTTGATAGAAAAGAGTCTATTGCATGAGTAAAGCATTATTATGCTTTTAAATCGTAGTTAAGGTGGATAATGAGATTTCGCAAATACGCAAACAAATTAAGAGGAATTGCAATACTCCCCACTTGGTGAGTAAAAAGCATTTAATAAGACAAAAAGCTGCCGATGGGATTCTGTGAAATCTTTAAGAGGGGATGCAACTTGTACAACATCTTCATAAACAACGAAAAAACTGGATAGAGAAGAGATACCAGAAGACTTCGGGATCCATAATATCACCCTCTTAAAAGGTGATAGACAACTGTGGAACTATGGGCATAATCTTTAGCAACGAGGTAAATATTTGCTAGGTTCTCGCACGTCTTCTATCTATTTCAGAAGAGATCCTCCCTGAAACTCAATATGGTTTCCGCCCCTCTAGAGGGACAGTAGACATGATTTTTACTGCACGTCAGCTCCAAGAAAAATGCCGGGAGCAAAATCAACCCCTTTATATGGCATTTATCGATTTGGCTAAGGCCTTTGATACTGTAGACCGTACAGCTCTCTGGACTATCCTTATGAAAATTGGATGCCCCAATAAATTTGTGAATATCTTGCGACTTCTCCATGACAACATGACGGCAACGGTTTTGGACAACAACGGCTCTCATGGTGCTCCATTTAAAGTGGGATCAGGTGTTAAACAGGGATGTGTTATCGCCCCAACATTATTTGCCATTTTCATCGCCATGGTTTTACATCTTGTCGAGGGGAAACTTCCCACCGGTGTGGGAATTATATATCGAACAGATGGAAAGCTTTTTAATCTCAGCAGGCTGAAAGCAAAAAGTAAGGTAATTACAACCTCCGTTGTGGAACTTCAGTATGCTGATGATAATGTGGTCTCCGCACATTCAGAGGATGATCTCCAAACTATCCTAAATGCTTTTGCAGAAGCATACGAAAAACTTGGTCTCTCACTTAACATCAAAAAAACCAAAGTGCTTCATCAGCAAGTGCAAGCCAATCCTTTGGTGATGCCATCTATCCAGCTTGGCGGGACAATACTGGAAAATGTCGATCATTTTCTCTATCTTGGCAGCTATCTTTCTGTTACAGCTAACATCGACAGTGAAATCCAGCATCGTCTGAGCTCCGCAAGTGCCGCATTTTCTCGAATGAAACATAGAGTGTTCGAGGATCGGGATATTTGTAAGAAGACCAAAACACTGGCTTATGAAGCCATTGTATTACCAACTTTATTGTATGCCTGCGAAACATGGACTATCTATAAACGTCACTTCCACCTCCTTGAAAGGTTTCATCAACGTTGCCTCCGGAAAATCCTGCAAATTACTTGGGAAGATAGGCGAACAAATGTCAGTGTACTGGAAGAAGCAAAGACTACTAGCATTGAAAAAATGATCCTTCAACGCCAACTTCAGTGGACCGGTCATGTTGTTCGAATGCCTGACTGCCGTCTCCCAAAGCAGTTACTTTACTCCCAACTCAAGGATGGAAAGCGGAATATCGGTGGTCAATATAAGAGGTTTAAAGATGTTCATAAGGCTAATCTAAAAAAATGCAATATAAACATCGAAAACTGGGAAGCTCTGGCCCATGAACGATCTAAATGGAGGTTGGCCTTTCACAAAGGTTCCATGGACTTTGAAGAAGCCCGAGTGCAAGGTGAAAGGGAGAAACGTGCTAAGCGAAAAGCACGTCAAATGAATCCTTTACAGGACCATCTTCTATCTGGTAACCTGTGTCCTCACTGTGGGAAGCTGTGTGGATCTAGAATTGGCCTCCACAGTCACTTACGGACCCATCGCTAGAGTCTACACAATCTTCTTTAGAATCTCCTCCTTTTATCCCGGAAGACAATCTTACTCGGTCACGAGTGATCGCCTGATGATGATGACACTTGTGTTTCACAAAACCCCAATATGGGTGCCTTTCTGTGATACGAAAGGAATTGTGAGATAACTACCACTCATTATTATATTAGGGGAGGCCATATTTAATCATTTTTAAAAAAATATTCTTGATTAGGGTGACACTGCAGGAGCAAAACAATCTTTAAAGTTGAACAAGTGTGCCCTTAATTTTCAGCTTCACTGATGAAAAGTTGTCTTCAATGGTTAAATTTCCCTCCCTGTAAATCAATCAACTATAGCTTTAGTTGATTAATCTACCGGTCGAACTGATTAAAGTTGCAGCCCTAACTGTGTGTGTGTGTGTGTGTGTGTGTGTGTGTGCAGTGACCAAGATTCTGCACAAACACACAAGGGTTGCCCAAATATTTTTCAGCTGTCTCCTTGGAAACAAAAAGGCACACACAACTGAACTAAGTGAAGTAATATTTAGAACTGTGTGACTAATTGAGTGACTAGGCTTGTCTGGGGCTGCAGCAGTTTCTTCTAATGCTTCAATTACGTGATTAAGCCCAGCATAAACAAGGGGGGGAATTTTCCCTTTGAACTCTCACTTGCTATTCTAGACTGTGTCTCCCTGTTAATTCAGAAGCCGCAGCAGAGGTGGAAGCCAAAGACTGTGATTATGGAGCAGCCTTCTTGCAAAATCCAACTGAGCATTTTCGGGCCCCAACGCCAAACCACCGATCCCAGGCAAGCATCCAACTTGAGCTTTTGTGATCTCTAAAGTGCTTGCAATAAACATGGATTCCTTCTAGGAAGCAATGCTGTATTTCTCTACTTTTGATTGTGCACTGTGGGATGCAAAATGTCTTTAACCTTTTAGCATGTAGCATCCTTTAAATGGAAAAGATTTTTTAAAAATGTAAGGCATTTTTAAATCTAGGAGATCTAGGAGGACTGACGAACTATAAGCCGTTTTCTTAAACTGAAAGTATTTCCAGCACACGGAGCCCTGCTCAAGTTCCTAATGCTCAAGTTCCTAAAAAGCTGTTCTTCCTTCAATGTCCAGCTGTGCTTTTATCAAGCACACAATGCCAGAGTAAGCCAGATTGCCAGATTTCTTCAACTACAATTGCAGAATTTCACAATGCAACAGTTTCAAAAGGCTTCCCATAATTACCGCAAAATGAACTTCAAACACTTTTGATTTGTATTATTTTTTTAAAAAAAGGAAATCTCTAGCAACATTACTTAGCATTATTATAGCGCTCAGAGAGCACAATATTATCCCAGCAAGTCTTACAACCTAATATGTAATGCATATTTTATATTTTAGTCATGTAATGTATATTTTTATTATTTATTGTACACCAGCTGAATAGGTTCTACATGGCAGGCAGTACAGAAATATGTTAAAATAAAATTAAAATAAAAAACATATTAGCACAGCGGCGGGCAACGTGCAGCCCGCGGGCCACATGCAGCCTCCACCAGCTCCCCAACAATGTTAAGGATTTTTTTAAACCAAAAAATAAATGGTGTCCATAGTGGCTACAGAGCACAAAAGGGCCAGATGCAGCTTGGAAACAAGCTATAAGTTTAACCACTGTATGGAGCGCTTTCAGCCCTTTTACTGTGTGAGGCTCTGTGGACATCCGGAAGTTGCCCAGCCCCTCTATTAGCATATGAGGCTTCGTTTTACTGAGTCAGATCACTTATCTAGCTAACTCAGTACAGTCATGCCTTGGATTGAGAGCATAATTCGTTCCGGAAACGTGCTTGTAATCCAAAACACTCTTACATCAAAACGAAATCCCCCCCAAAAAAAATTGTACAGAGATTTTTAATTTAAGCCGTACTACAGTACTTGTCTTGCAAGACGTCGCTTGTATATCAAGTTTTTAAAAAATTAAATAAATATTTAAAAATTTGCTTGTCTTGCAAAACGCTCTCAAACCAAGTTACGGTACTTGCAATCCAAGGTATTACTGTATTGTCTACTCTGCCTGGTGGCTGCTGTTCAAGATCTCAGGTGAGGGTCCTTCCCTTAACATGATACCTGACCCTTTAACTGGAGATGCCAGAGATTGAAACTGGGATCTTGTGCACACCAAGCATGTGTTCAGAACATACGAACATAAGAAGAGCCGTGCCGGATCAGACCAAGGGTCCATCTAGTCCAGCATTCAGTTCACACAAGTGGCCAACCAGCTGCCCACGGGATCCCACAAGCCTCCCGCCCATGTTCCCCAGCAACTGGAGTATACAGGCATACTGCCTCTGGCACTGGAGGTAGCATGTGGCCATCAGGACTAGTAGCCATTGGTAGCCTTCTCCTCCATGAATTTGTCCAATCCCCTTTTAAAGCCCTCCAAATTGGTGGGCATCACTACATCTTGCGGAAATGATTCCCATAATTCAACTATGCACTGTGTGAAGAAGTACTTCCTTTTATCTCCCCTGAATCTTCCACCAATCAGCTCCAGGGGAGACGGAGAAACATTTCTCCCTATCCACTTTCTCCACACCGTGTAATTTTGTACACTTCTATCACGTCGGAGTATTCTACCACTGAGATATGACCCCCTGCCCCCTTATAATGTAGGTCAATATTGTTATTTTCATATTAGAGGGGTGTGGGGGGACAGGGGAAGCACAGCCTTATTCGGGCATTCAAAGAATTAAGTGTGTGTGGAGCTCGGGAGGCATGGACTATCCCAGCCCCCCAACACTCTGCCCACTCCAACCCCGAACCTTCCTGACTTGAGCGGGGGGGGGGGGGATTCTATGTGCATTCAGCTGAATCCTCCCGGTGATTTGGAACCCTGATAACCCACACCATTATCCTCTTTGCTCCAAAGTACTGCAAAAATTTCATTCCTTCTGGTTTCTCCCAACACTGAAGGTAGTTTGAAAAAATAAAGCTTGCTCATGGAGTGCACACTCATCCCACTTTTGCTTCTGGTAAACAGATCTTTGTGTTGTTGTTTTTTAATTAATTTATTTATTATTTGCATGTATTTATCGCCCATCTGGCGATACTTGTTAACCTGCAAAACTTGTTAAACCAGAGGTGACCGTGGGCCAAAAATATGCAGCTACCAGTGTTCTCCAACCTTGGGTCCCCAGATGTTTTTGGCCTACACTGGCTGGGGCATGCTGGGAGTTGTAGGCCAAAAATATCTGGGGACCCATGGTTGGAGAACACTGATCTACACCATGAAAAGCATTGCATCTCTCAAACCATTTTCTACGTGTGGCTCACGCTGGCTCAGCTTGTCTGAGCGTGGAAAGCTAAGCAGGGTCAGGCCTGGTTATTACTTGGATGGGAGATCCCTCCTCTAGTTTCCTGCATTGAGCAGGGGGTTGGACTCGATGGCCTTGTAGGCTCCTTCCAACTCTATGATCTATGAAATCTATGAAATCTATGAAAGCTTAAGCAACAATAAATCTGGTAGTGCTTATGGTGTCAAAAGACACTTTAACCCAGTTCAGAGGAGCCTTTTGCCCACACACGCAGCCCCTTCGCTCCTCCCCGGATACGGAGGGCTAAACTGCTCATTATGTCCATTGCACGCATGCAATTAACATGCATAGTGCAGCACCTGTGGGCACCAGTGTGCCCTCAGACACCTTCCTTGGTGCCCGCTGTGACGACCTACTCCTCCCAAAGTTTATTTTATATATATTTACTGGCATCTGCTGATTGCTTCACAGTGAAGTGAAAGCCTCTAGCTGCTGCCATCATAACTTCCTACGAATGCCTCCGGGCAGGTTCCCTGTCCTTTCTGATTAGCGATGCTCACCCATGGTAGCCATTATTAGGGATGTGCCCAGGACAGTTTTTCAAATTTCCAGATGTGCCCTTGAGCCCCAAAGGTTGCCTACACCCTGGTTCAAACATTTCATGGCAATCGTATACATGATTGGACAGGAGAAAAGGTACTACCACCCAGCATTCCCCAGCTAGCATGGCTGGCTGGGGAATGCTGGGAGTTCTAAGACTTTTTTCCGTCTGAACATGCATAGGATTGCAACCTAAATAGCTGCTGTGGGGAGGCCTCCATGGAACTGGAACCGCCGTGTGCATGGAGGGGGGGGAAGGACTTAACGTCCCCCCCACACATCATGGTCCCAGTAAGCAGCCTTCTCTGAAACTGCTATTCACCCCTGGGGTCCCCCTCCCACAGTCCTGATGAAACAGTCCCTCCACTCCCCCCCCCCACAGTCCTGATGAAAATGGTCCCCACCCACAACTTCCTATTAGCTCCAAGAGGGAGCTAACAGGAAGTTGTGGGAAGGGACCATTTTCATCAGGACTGGGTGGGTGGGGGAGGTTAAACCCCCTCCCCGCAATCCCAAAGCTGTTCAGGGTCCCCCACGGTGGCTATATAGACTATGTATCTGATGCACACAGGCTGGGGGTGATGGGAGTTGTAGTCCAACACATCTGGAGGGCACCAAGTTGGAGAAGGCTGAGGTCCTGTAACGTGTAGTTTGACCCAGAGGCTAATTTGTTTATGTACGGTGCTGATTCACTACAATTACAGCCCCTGTGTAGAGCAGAGCCATTGTTACTAATTTAAATTATATTCCTTTCCCACACCTCACATTGCTTTACCTTTCATTTTCTTCTCACAGCAAGGGCCTCATCATCATAACCATATACACAGTAGCTACCGGTATCTCATTACTGTGCATAAACTACAGCACTATAATTACTACAGTAACAATTACTTCGGTGAACACAGTGTTTGCCACACCTTGCCTGGTTTATCCTCACAAAAGCCCTGTGGCACAGATTAGGCTGAAGGACGGCAACGTATCTGAGGTCACTCGGGGCCAAACTAAACATTGGCCCTGAGCAGGAGGGACGGTGGCAATTTGGATGAAAGAACTGGCAGGAGAACTTCTCCTTCCATCACGCAGCTCTTTTCTCAGACACAGTGGCGGTCTCTGCTGGGAGAAAAGCAGCCGGAGGAGGGAAGGAAAGGGGAGACGTAACAGGGATTGGATTAAGCACCGCTTCCCCGGCCTACTGCTTCAACCCTCCAAATCACACTGCCTTCCTCCCACTTGTCAGATATTCAGTGGGAATGCAGGGTTCCCAGACCAACACCGAACATGTAAATTGTCCGACAAGGAGCTGAATGGGTGCTTGAACCTCCATCTCCCACCTTTACAGCCAACACCCACTACCTTGCTGGACATATGCTGGAGGGTGGTCCGTGGACCCTACTTTAGAGGACAGTCCTCCTTCTGAGGGGCTATCCAATCCAAGTCCTGTTTAAAGGCCAAGAACCATAAGGAAGGAGAGCAGCGCTGGCCTTGAAGCTGCCCATCTATGCTTAGCACCTGGACAGGAGCACAGGAATGTAGGAAGCGGCATCACACTAAAGCCAGACCATTGGTCCATCAGAAGAACATAAGAGTCCTGCTGGATCAGACCAAGGGTCCATCTAGTCAAGCATTCTGTCCACACAATGGCCAACCAGCTGCCCACGGGAAACCCCCAAGCAGGACAGGAGTGCAGCAGCACCCTCCCGCCGATGTTCCCCAACAACTGGTGTACACAGGCATGCTGCTTCTGATGAAGGAGGTAGCATATAGCCATCAGGACTAGTAGCCATTGATGGCCTTCTCCTCCATGAATTTGTCCAATCCCCTTTCATAGACCTCCAAATTGGCGGCCATCACTACATCTTGTGGAAGTGAATTCCATAGTTTAGCTATGTGCATCTTGTTCAATACTGTGCGCATCTTGTTCGATACTGACTGACAGCGGTTCTCCAGGATTTCAGGCAGAATTCTTTCCTAGTCCTACCTGGAGATGCTGGGGACTGAACCGAAGACTTCCTGCATGCAATGCATGTGCTCTGTCACACGGAGCTATGGCCCCTCCCAAGACTGAGTAGCAAACACGCAGGTCATCTACTACAGCAAGATGTATCGTATTTCTACTCTAAGTATAACAATTATTTCCAAATTGGCATCAGCTATAAATTGGCACATGCTAATTTAATTTTTTAAAAAACCTGTGCCCACTTTGGTCCTCTTTTTTTGGGAGATGTGTAAGTGGCCACCTTATGTACATCATCTCTGGATTTGAAAAAGGAACAGAGATGAACTGATAGAAAATGAGTGAGGTGGGTCACCACCCACCACACACAAGGACATTCAAAAAGAACTGAACGGATGCCATGTTTTAGGTAGCTTTGTGGCCTACTTCAGCAGCTCAGCTAGGCAGAGGTGACCCATGATCCAGCTGATGAGAACAAACGGAAGTTTTATTCATCAACCGCTGACCATGCAGTGCCAGGCCTCCCTCCATGGAACTCATCACATAGGCCTTGTCTCCGGCAAAGCTCCTCCCACACACACCCCTTTCACCAGGGCAGCCTTCCCAGGGTACCCTCCATATGCATGTAAACGTATAAACACACAACACACAGAGGGACACACATATATCTAAAAACAATTTTAAACAATCAACAACAAGAACAATTCAAGACCTGATTAAAACCACATCATATGATGCCAAATGCCTGAAAAAAGAGGAAGGCCTTAACCTGGCATTGAAAAGATAACAATGTTGACGCCAGGCGGTCCTCCTTGGGGAGGTCATACCATAATTGGGGGCCACCACTGAGAAGGCCCTCTCCCTCACTGCTGGATGACGACCGTGGTGTGTGGTAGTCCAACACATCTGGGGGGCACCAGGTTGAGAAAGCTACACTAGGGCTTGCCTCTAGAGATGCACGAGGCTGCTCTATTTCACCTCAGCACAGCTCCGTATACTTGAAGAAGCGGCTGAAGCAGAGAGGGGCATGGGCAACCGCACTCCAGTTTTGAAGCTTCTTATCATATGCAGCCCGAAATGTGACTCATAAATGTAATAATAATAACAACAACAACAACAGGAAGAGGCTTTCAGTTGTGGTTGGACTGTGTTGTGACTGGCCGGGGACATGAGACTCCAGTAAAAAAAAAAAGATGTTGGCACACATAACAGCCCGGGCTACATGCTCCACCATGCCAGGACTTGAAATGCCACACAGATTTCTTTTTTCATTCATCCCCTGACTCCCCTCACCTGACCGCTCCACCCCAATCCACTCCCCCCCACACACACACACAGAGGTTTGGTCCACTGCTTCAAAATGCGGCCAACTCCGCCTCACCTGGCGATTTCTGCAATCTCCGCAGTCTGGGCAATGAAGTTGTACGGATCGTGCTCGTCGTAGTCTTCGTCTTCTGTCTCTTTGCTGTTGCTGTGCTTCTGCTTATTCAGCCCGGAGCCTCGGGTCCTGGGCGTCTGGGTGGCTGTTGAAGCATGGGAGCGTTTGTGTTTAGGGGAGCTGTGGTTTGAGCCATACTCCTCCTCGGAGGTGGAAGTATAATCTGAGCCCGGCTGTCGCCGCCTTGAAGCTTATAAGAAATGAATTGGTTTCAGACGGCTGGTGAGGAAGAATGGGAAGGAGGAGAGGAAAAAGTGGAGAAAAGACTTTCAGACTGGCTATACAAAGGCAGGAAGCCAACGCTAATACAAAACGGCCCGAGGAAGAGAGATGGGGCAAGAGAAACTTCTGTGCACGCCACCAAGTGGAGAGAATTTCTGATGAATAAAATTAAACGGCCCATGTTTCAACTGTGGGTAGATGCAGATGTCCTCTTCACCATATATTTTATCACTCATCTGCACCTGATCCGTGGTAATGTTCTCATCACCGCTTGAGAGGCGCCCCCGTAAGGCGCTAGTCCTCCAGATGAAAGATACCATTTGGCCACGCCCCTGACATCATGCATCCGTTTGGCTCTGTCCCCCTGAGCTCCCAATTGTGTGGAGGAGCCTTTGTGAGTACAGGTGGCTCCCTGTTCAGACCTTTACCTAGGCAGAATTGGGGGTGGGGGTGGAGCTGGGGGAGGGGTGCATGATGTTGGGGGTGGGGTCTGCAGCACAACCCCACTCCACTTTATTCTTTTGCTAGCCTAGCCTTCTCCAACTCGGTATCCTCCAGATGTTTGGGACTTCAACTGTGTCCTGTAAGCCTGTGTGGCTTACGCTGGCTCAGCTTGTCTGAGTGTGGAAAGCTAAGCAGGGTCAGGCCTGGTTGTTACTTGGATGGGAGACCCCTCCTCTAGTTTCCTGCATTGAGCAGGGGGTTGGACTCGATGGCCTTGTAGGCTCCTTCCAACTCTATGATCTATGAAATCTATGAAAACTCCCATCAACTGCAGTCAGCATGGCCCAAGGTCAGGAATCCTGGGAGTTGTAGTCCAAAACATCTGGAGGGTGCCAAGTTGGGGAAGACTGGCTGGATCTAGCCCGTAACAGATGAACGAACTACTACAGTTTGAGCTCTCTTGCCCTGATTGTAGTTTGGTTGTTTTGTAGCCTTATTCATGTGATGGGCTCACCCAGCGTTCCCCAACCGGGTGCCCTCCAGATGTTGGGACTACAACTCCCAACATCCACCAGCCAAGTTAGGGAAGGCTGGGCCAATCTGTAGCAGCCAGCCAAGACGCAAGAAGAATTTTACCGCAGATCAGGTGCTGACGTGTGATGAAACGTATGGTCATCTGTATCTATCCTTATTACCACAAATAAATTAGTCACAACAAATGAGATTCGATGGATTATTATTACTATTATTGCAAGAAAATGTGTGCAACTGATTGCCGACTGTGGCTTATCCCACACATTACAACATTCCTACATGGAAAGCACTACATATGAATCTCCTTTTAATTCCGACATGCAAGCACCTTCTGTTGTAGGATTTTTCTAATGTGTGATGTGGACCTGAATTTCAACATGCACGGAAGGCCCCCAGGAGAAACAATCAGGTTAAGACTCCTCCTTATCAAACTTCCAGTTTGCATAGCTTCGTTCCAAACACAGGTAAGTACCTCTGAGATGAGCAGGAGAGCAGAAAGAGGCGGCTTGTTTATACACTCAGGAATACCCCGGGCTGTGTAAAGAGGTGTTTGTATCAGAACCGTAACCCAGTGGTTCTCAAACGTCATGGTGGTAGAAGCCTGGAGGTGGGAGTGAGGCTCTTGGATCAAGAAGAACCAGAGGCCATTTTCTCTCAACGGCAGAGGTCCACATGGCAGCTAAGCCACTATGCTAACTATGGGAGTAGTCAAGAGCTGTGGAGCATCTAGGAGCTTTTGGCCACAGAACCTTTGAAAAACACAAGAAGAGCCCTGCAAGGTCAGGCCAAAGTTCCATCTAGTCCAGAGCTAGCACTGGACCTTAGGGCCAAAGTGCATGGCCCCGCAACCCAGATGGAGCCCAAATGACCACCCAAATGAGCAGCAAGTGATGGGAACACTGGCAAAGAGGCCTGGCATCAAACCTAGACTGCAAGGGCTCACTAGGACTGACAATGGTCATCAGAGCATCCTTTCTTCCTACTTATTTTAAGAAAACATTTGATAGTATATATTATTCTTTCCTACAACACAGTGGTGCTTGTAAATGTGTTTTGCAGCAAAAGTAAACTCCATTTTATTCCTGCAGTCATGATTTAAGTGAGTTTGAATGGGAAAGTGAACATGCTCAGGGTATTCCTTTCTTTATCAGGTTTGCCAAACTGTTTATTTTATGCATGTACTGATTGATTGATTTGATTTGTACCTCGCCTTTCTACCAAGAAAATGGCACTCAAGATCAAACAAGTGTGGGGTTTTTTTGTTGGTTGGTTGGTTGGTTTTCTCTAACTGGTCAGGAATGCAGAAGCAGTTGTACAACATGGAATGGTGGTGGACATATTAGAAGAAAAATGTCAGCTGTGTGCTTCATAACACACTACCAACTTTCCAATATTGGCCAACCAGAGGTCTCCAGGAAGCCCACAAATAGGGCATGAACACAATAGTGCTCAGCCACAGTTCTTCCCCAGCAACTGAGATAAATAATAATAAAATAATAAAAATTTTCAGTGGCATATACAGTGGCAGAGAGCCAGTGTGGCGTAGCGGTTAGAATGTTGGACTGAGATTCGGGAGATCCTGGTTCTAGACCCCACTAAGCTATGAAGCTCACTGGGTGGCTTCAGGCCAGTCACTGACCCTCAGCCTAACCTACCTCACAGGGTTGTTGAGAGGATAAAATGGAGAGGAAGAGGAGGATTGTGGAAGCTGCCTTGGGTTCCTTGCAGGAAAAAAGGCGGGATATAAATACAATAAATAAATAAATAAATAACGTATATTACGTGGTTATCAGCCTCAAGGTAATACAGGAGCAAGTTGAGGGACCCTAATTATCCAGAGGCTCTTTCCTGACTTCCAGCTTGTTTCATCCACCAATGAAGACCAGATGAGGAAGGAATGGGAATTCATTACCTCAGGATTACCGACTGTGTAAACAAGCTCAGCAAGTGGAAGGAAAGAAACTTCAACCAGAAGGGCAGCTCTGTCTTGGTGATTGCTCACATTATATTCATGGTATAGATCAGGGCTCTCTAACCTTGGGTCCCCAGATGTTGCTGGCCTACAGCTCCCAGCATACCCATCCAGCATGGCTAATGGCAAAGGATTCTGGGAGCTGTAGTCCAGCAACATCTGGGGACCCAAGGTTGGAGAGCCCCGATATAGATGACCAGCGCGTTAACAGGCGACACCCTTTATGTCCCAAGGCAGATGTTCCTGGTTACAGCTAGTCAAGGGACAGAAACTACTCGTTTCAAAAGATACGGTACTTTTCAATTTCAGCCTCAACACTATTGTGTTAGATTAGAGCAGCCTTCCCTAACCTGGTGCCCTCCGGGTGTGTTGGACTACAACTCCCAGCATCCCCCAGCCAGCATGGCTGGCTGGGGGATGCTGGGAGTTGTAGTTCAACACACCCGGAGGGCACCAGGTTGGGGAAGGCTGGATTGGACCTTAACAATTCCGAAAAGTGTTATCTGACAGCAACAGAGCTGTGTTTAAACTTATCCATGTTAACTTCCTTTTCATTTTGCTTTTACCCATTGATTCACAAGGGGAAAGATGCGACTGTGTGTGTGTGTCATTAGAGGGAGCTGAACGTTGAAACACTGTGTGCCGTTCTACAAAGCATGCCCTATGCGGATTAAGCACAAAATCCACAACCCCTACAAAGGAATTAATTCTGTTAGTCATGTTAATCATATACCGACTGGTAAGGATTCCCCATGTTAATTCTATGCTAAAACCAGTTAGCTGGCAGCTGCAAAGCAATGGAAGGCAAAACCAATTCATTTGAAACAAGGAGTGGGCAAGCTTAGGGTGGAGGATCTCATGGTCAATGAGACACAGCAGCATCACCAAACAATGATTCACAGGGTACCATTCAGGAAGTCACAATAATTAAACCAGTCGAGGTCTGTACTGCACATCGGGCAGTATATAATACTGCTGCTGCACCTCTGCTCGTTCTGTTGCCCCAGCAGGACTGACCGCTAGCTAAAGCAACCCCAGAAATGAGCTGAAACACTCGTCTCCAGAATGGGACAGGATAGCGGAGCTCCCTTCTGCGAGTTTCTGGTTGCTTTAGGAACCGCTAGCTTCCTGTTGAGCTAGCGCTGGGTCCCGCTGGCACGCAGGCAGTGTTGGATGCTGCCCATAACGAGCACTGCTATGCCCATATTATTATTATTATTATTATTATTATTATTATTATTATTATTATTATTGATATCGTGCCATTCATATAGTGCCATCTGCAATTTTTAAATTGTTCGAGTGACAAGCATCTTAAACATCGTCAAGCAATATGCAGCGGCTGCTCATAGTTAAAAGGAACTACATAATGCAAGCTCTTCTTCTAGGGGCACGCTGGGCCAAAACAACTCCCTACACTCTCAATTTGTGTTTGTGCTAAATAAAAAGTAACAGGAATTATCCCCCGAGAAATATGTGCAGCATCTACAAATGCCTGATGTGCAACTTCATTCTGCACTCAGTGCAGAAAGGCAGGGGATAAGCACAGGGTGAGCATGGACACATGCAGCTTGCAAGTGTTTGACGAGGCACATGAGCATATGCCCTGTCCCTCACACGCACATACAAAATCTCCCCTGAGCAGATGTGGTCCTAGGCAGAGGACAAAATCCCATTTAAGACAACCTTGCAAATAAGTCCACAAAATTGCTAGCCCGCAAACATTTGGTACCCTAACTTATTTGATTATTTGATAGCACACTGCTGACTAAAACGTTAACTAATTGTCTTGCTGTTTAGCAAGTTTCCCTCTCTGATTGCCTGGAGAAGATCCTTATTCATCATAGGCGAAAAGGCGGGCCTGTTGTAGGAAGTCACAAAGCAATTAAAAACAAGGGCACTGAGGAGATATAAGAATTCCCTTGCTGGATCAAACCAAAGTTCCATCTCGTCCAGCACTCTGTCTCTTACCAGCAGCCCACCAAATAACTCAAGAAGCTAACAAACACCTTGCGATGGAAATTAACAAATCCTGGGACAGAGGATGGCTATTCATGCTTCTAAACATGGAGGTTGCACTGCAACAACTGATATTCTCCATGAGTTACGAACCAAGGGAAAAGGAAATACTCTGTGGGTTATACAGATTGAGAGTTTAATATAAATATACTAAGGAGGTCTGGATCATAGGATCATAGAGTTGGAAGGGGCCTACAAAGCCATAGAGTCCAACCCCCTGCTCAATGCAGGAAACTAGAGGAGGGTCTCCCATCCAAGTAATAACCAGGCCTGACCCTGCTTAGCTTTCCACGCTCAGACAAACTGAGCCAGCGTGAACATCTGTTGTGAAGGAAGGGGCTCACAGAGTTATCTCCAAATTATTTCCTCATTTAGCTTGGAATTTTTTGATGGAGAATTTTTTTAAAAAATATCCTAATTATAAGCAGGGTAAAGCAAGGAGAGTTGCAACACACAATTACTCACTGGAAGAAGAAGAATATTTGACACTGCTAGATCGTGTCCTACTAAAAGGCTGCTTGGAAGCAGCAACTGCCGCGGCTGTTTTCCGAGCAGCATTTCGGGCTTCTGACACGGGCGGCTTCCGAGTGGCATAATACGACTCTGCGCTGCGCCCGGAGAATGTAGGCCTTGGTGGCGCACTCTCAGAGTCACTTGGCACAGTGAAAGATCCCGCTCGTTTCCTTGGCATGGCAAGGATGTCGAGCCTCGACAGCTTCTTTGTCTCCACAGGTTGCTTGGAAGGTGCTGTTGTTCCGTCGGGGTGGGACGCCGTCTTCTCGGTATCGGCGCTCTCATTATCGGAGGTATCTCCCAGCCGGGCTCGGCGAAGCTTTGAGGCCCTTGTGGGTCTTGGAGTAGATAAACTATTTGACCGAGTGAGAACCTGTTGAATCTTTTGCACTGTCGCCGTCACTTTGCCGTGTTCTTCTTTGGTGGACTGTGAGAAAGGCTTCTTTCTGGAGATAGGCCTCGAGGTGGTTTGCTCTTGGTCAGAGGACGCTATTTCACTTGCTGGCAAATAGGGGAGGCTGCTACTTCGCTCATCATCGGTATAGTCTAGAGACCCACCCGTCCCCGTGCTACGTTTAACTTGGAAACGTTTCGCATTTTCACCTTTGTTTCCAGTCTCGAGTGGAAGGGTTTTCCGTTTCTCCGAAAGCCTTTCGCGGGCGCTTGGTTGAACACTCTGGTCTTGGGCAGTTGGCGTGGAAGAGGGCTTCTCTTTTTGCGAGGTTGTCCCGGCTTTACGCTTCGGTGGGTGCGTCGGCAGGTTTTTGCCGCTCACCAAGCTGACGGTACTGGCTGTGTCCACATCCGAATCCCCGGATAAGGAGTCTTCTAACTGCCCTGGGGTGTTTTCTGGAACATCAAGCTGGTGGCTTTGGCAGAGTATTTTGGCTTCCAATGCTGCCAGAGCGGTTTCGGTGTCTTTAAGGAGGAGGTGGGTGTCCTGATTATAGTCCATTCTATTTGCTCGTGTAACATCGAGATCTTTAAGCAGAGGGTGACTTGAGATATGCGGTAACCTGTTTTGAGGAACACTGCTGCTTGATTTCTCTTTGGTAAAGCTTTCCTGCCGAACGAAAGAAGACATTTCTTTTGTGGCCACAACTTCTTGTTCTGGAAGAGGAAGCCCCTGGTGCAATGAAAGGACCATTTTTCCATTTGAGCTAATGTAGGTGTTACTAATGCCTTTGACAGCTGGCTTCCCACACTTGGAAGGGGCCTCTTCTTTGTCCATCCGAGAAGGAGAGGTACTTGAAGGAAGTTTTGAAGGAACCCCTCCCTCCTCTTCCTCATCACCAATATAGAAAGACGTTGACAGCGGATCACTTGAAGCTCTCAGACCCGAAAGCCTCGGCCCTGTGTGCTGACGGCTTTTGGATTTTGCATTTTCAGCCTTTCCCTGATCCCGCTCAGACATTTTGGTGCCGTCGTGGCATTTCCTGCCTTTTTCCAAGCTGAAGCCGTCGTCGGATTTGCTGGCATCGCTGAGGCTATCAGGATCCAAATCTTCCTGAATTATCAGTCGGCTGGCCGGATCCACGTATATTTCCACCCCATGGTCATTAGCGTTCCCCTGGGAAACGTCAGAATAGGGCTCTTGGCAAATTAAAATAGTTGGTGTTGCAGTGTCAGGTTTGTCACCTGGAGGGAGCGGAGGAAGAAGACGTCTTGTCCGTGATGCCATGGAGGTCTCAGACTCTCCCACTCTGGGACTGGGATCCTTTTCTAAGAATGATTAAAGGACAGTTATTATGATTAAAAGACAGGAAGTTTAAATGATGGATGTCTGTTGCAATGCAGTGTGAAATACATTTACACGTTAAGCCTTAGGAGCTGGGTTGCATGTTACACCTACTACATAAAAAGCAGCCTGGCCCTGCTTGTCTGAATGTTAAAGTCTCCCTGCCTACAGTTAAGGACAGCTGGAAAGGGTCTGGAAGTCATATTTGTGGGGGAAGGAAGCACTGGCCAGGCTCCTTCTTTCTGTAACCATCTTCAGTTTCCTCTCTTGGCTGATCTTCCCTAGGATTTGGGAGCAGGAGGAACGGGGAAGAATAGCTGAGAGGGGAAGATTGATAGTGGAAGAAAGAAGCCTGGTCAAAGGCTGCTCCTTACCTGCAAGTGTGAATTCAAGCTCATCCGTCCTTCTTTGCCTATAGAGAAAGAAGCTCAGGGAGTGCTGCAGAGGCCGAGTTGAGCTGATTTTCACATGGCGAGTATAACATGAAGCTCAACAGAAAATAGACACGGAGACGGGTTCAGACAACACGACAACCCACACTCAAGGGTTGAGTATGGATTGAGTGTGGGTTGTCGTTGAACCGTGGGTCGTTGTTGAAACATGGGCTATCGTGTTGTCTGAACCCAGCCAAGATAAAAAAACCATGGTGAACAACCCACAGTTCACAACCCAACAACAAACCATGGGTTCTCTTCATGGGCTGTTCATGGTTAACAAAAGCTGGGTTCAGACAACACGATAACCCACGTTTCAACAACAGCCCACGTTTCAACGACAACCCACATTCAATCCATACTCAACACTTGAGTGTGGGTTACCATGTTGTCTGAACCCAGTCAATTAATGCTGTTCTAACACTAGACCTGAGCTGGCATCAGCAGTTAAATATCTCATCTCTATGTAAAGCATGATGGTGGATAGCTTTGTTGCTGTAGGGACGAGCTTGTTGTTGGGGTATGCAGCCTTTCCAACATTTTCAAAAGGTGAACGAACAGCCTTCAAACAGGGAGGGAAATGGGGGGGGGAAAACATAAAATAGTTCAGGATAGCAGGACATTCTTTTAAAGTTTCATTAGCAACCCCCCATGATAGCAGCAGGGGAGCGCAGAATTTCTAAAGTAGAAAAATGAAACAAAATCTTTTCAAAATAAAAAATAAAAAATAATCGAGACACAGGGAGTTGGATCCGACAACAGAATGAATAGCGCAGGTGGAACGGGTTGTCCCATCTGCTCCTCGTTCCTCCAACACCCACCCTCGCACACCTTCCAAATCTGCACCAGATGGTCCCCCAACCCCCCAGAGCAGATTTGGAAGTAGCATGGGGGGGCTACAGGGATGAGGAGCAGACAGGAAAATCCCGTTCCATTGGCGGAACAACAATGTCGGATCCAAACCACAGTGAGGGAGGGACGGGGGGGAAGGTACATTGTTTGTAATTAAATGCTATTACTGTCCAAAGTGCCTTGGTGAGGGGAAAAGGTGAGTTTTTATTCAGGAATTTATTGGATATCCTAAAAGGTACAAATTATATCAAACTCATATTATTCTAACAAACCCGTATCATGAAACACACACTAACTTGGAGGTTAAAAAATACGCTGGGCGGGATACAGACTATTTGAATCCAGACTAGGATAGCCTATACTGTTGGCTGTATTTTTCTCCCCTATGTCAGCGAACACTTTCTGGGAGAGTTACCATCTCTTTTCAGAACGTGTTGTAAGTCTAGAATACTGGCCCTAACACAAAGCAACAGGAAAAAGACACAGGATCCTGGATCTCTGGAAATGACTCAGTCACTACCCTGCCTTCAGAGTTTTAGCAAGATTTACAGTCAGAGAATCAGAGACACTCTCTACTTTCCTCTTTTAGGTAAGGTCCTTTGGCAATGCAAGAACAACACCAGCTGCTGTGCTTACCTGTAACAGCCTGGGAGAGGGGGCTCGGCTGGTGGGCATCCCCCACTCCAGCAGCAGATCCTGAGTCTGTGTAGCTATCTGCAAGGCTCGCCCATCTAGAGACCCATTTCTGTCCACCTTGAGATGCAGGTGGTAACTGCAAAGGGGGGAGGGGGGAAATCCCATGCTGTTAAAACAGTATCAAGCCTTCATCACAATGTGAAACATTTTGCTCTCCTTAGCATCCTTTGTCATGGCTAACCTCTCATTTGGACTATTGTAACGCGCTCTACTGGGCTGCCTTTGAAAACGGCCCGGAGACTTCAATTGGTTCAAAATAGAGCAGCGGGGCTATGAAGGGCACTGGAGTCTTGCTCCTGGATCTCTGGAAATGACTCAGTCACTACCCTGCCTTCAGAGTTTTAGCAACACATTATGCCAGTCCTCTACGAATTACATTGGTTACCAATTGAAGTCCGGGCCTGATTCAAAGTGCTAACATTAACATTCAAAGCCCTAAACGGTTTGGGGCCAGATTATCTGAAGGAACGCCTCTTCCCGTACGTGCCTACCCAAACCCCAAGATCTTCATCAGAGGTCCTTCTCAGAGAGTCCCCTCTAAAGGAAGATAGGAGGGTGGCTACTACAGGAAGGGCCTTCTCAGTTGTGGCACCCCATTTGTGGAATCAGCTCGCCAAAGAGGTGCACCTGGCGCCCACTCTTTATTCTTCCAGCTGTCAGGTAAAACCCTTTTTATTTTCCCAATATTATAATAAGTTAGATTTTTACTTCCATTTTTTACTGTATTTTACTACTGTACCTCCGGATTGATTTATTCAGCTGTTCTATTGTACTAGTGTATTTTATATTAATGGTATTATTGTGATGTTATGATGATTGTTTATATTGCTTGTGAACCGCCCAGGCAGCCTTCTGGATGATGGGCGGTGTAGAAATATAATTATGGCTAGATTTTCAAAAGGAACTGCTGTGCCAGCATATAGGTTTGGATCCAGACTTGCCTCCTCCATGATCAGAAGGACTCCTTCCGTTCATGGAGGGAACTGGATTCCAGCAGAGGTTTTCCACTGGCAGAAGAAGCAGGGCAGTAATTCCCCCCTCCCCTCAGCACCAGCAGAACTCCGCTGAGCAGAAGTCTGGATCCAGCCCATCCTCCAGTGATGATAAGAGAAAAGTTCTCCCATCAAATGCAAGTTGCAAAGGCAAGAAAAGCCATCTGACATGATTTTATATCCACATGGGCACAATCTATAAACTTTTCAGGAACATAAGCTGTGAATATGCCAAATAAGTACAAATGATTTATTAAAATTTCCAGAGTGGTAGCCGTGTAATTTATTCTGCTTCTGCAAGTCAGAGGAAGGGGTAACAAGCTATGAAGGGGGTAACGGGCTATGAAGGGCACTGGAGTCTTGCTCCTGGATCTCTGGAAATGACTCAGTCACTACCCTGCCTTCAGAGTTTTAGCAAGATTTACAGTCCAGGGCTTGAACATTATTTATGGCACAGTACTTTGTTCTGAAAGCGCTTTAAAATAATTGTTTGATTGTTGTTAAGAAGGCCTTGCTCACACACTTTCAGGTCTCTCTTTGGAGTCATAAGGACTAGAAACGCACACGCCACGTGTACCCAACCAAAGAAGCAGCAGCAGCAGCAAGAACTGGCCTTCACACATTCATTGTACCTGCATCTCCGCATGATGCCCGCTGGCCACTTTAGAAGCAATGACCTGCATCATTGTCACCTTTGGGCTTGAGCCGTTTTCGCCAATCAAATGATGGGGCCCCAGTTCGCCTTTTTCACCTTTTATAACAGGCCGGAAGGCTGATGAAATTCTGGAAAATTCAGGGGACTCCAAAACACCAAAAACCTGATAAACCCAAGAGAGGGTGGGGAGGCTTAAAACAAAATAATGAATTCCCGATCCACAAAGTATCATACATATCTCTGTCTAGGCCAGATTTCCCCAACCTGGCACCTTCCAGATTACAAGTCCCACCATCCCCAGCCAGCATCAGCTGGGGATGATGGGAGTTGTGGTCCAACATGTCTGGAAGGCGCCAGGCTGGGGAAGGCTGGGCTAGAATTTGCCTGGAGCAGCTGTTTAAGTGAGCAGCTTTTCGACAGATCTTTTCATACTGGCATGGTAAGGTATGGGAGGTGAAAACATGCCAGCTGTTGCCCTCCCTTCCTGATCAGGCAACTATCTGGCAAGAAGAACCCGTCCATATTGCTCCTGGCCATACAAACATCACTGCAGTGATGTGGAATGAAAAGCACCCTTGTGAGAATTCATGAAGGAACCCTCAATGAGAAAGCCAGTGTGGCGTAGTGCGTAAGAGTGCTGCACTGGGACTCGGGAGATCCGGGTTCTAGTCCCCGCTCGGCCATGAAGCTCACTGGGTGACTTTGGGCCAGTCACTGACTCTCAGCCTAACCTACCCCACAGGGTTGTTGTGAGGATAAAATGGAGAGGAGGAGGAGAATCATGCATGGCGCCATGGGTAACACCAGTGTTGGTGTCGGGATTAAGCCCACTGCTGCTGCAGAGGAGCCTTCCAGCGCTATAGAGACAGATTCTGATTCAGATGAGGAGGAGGTGGTAGAACTCACAGCTAAAATGCCAAAGACAGTTGAACTAGAAATAAGCAGTGAAGTAAAAAAAGAATCGGTTAGCCTCAAATACTGTAGGAAGCCAGAGCAAGTCTGACGAGGAGCAGGAGGGGGGAATAGGTGTGACTGATCCCAAGGTGAGGCATCAATTGAGAAGGAAGATCAACAAAGAGGGACAGACAGTCTCAACAGTTGGCATGATACTCCCAATCTTGGACCATGATTAACAGGTCAGGAGCAGGCTGTAGGATCGCATGTCCCTTCTGTCCAACTCCTCCCCGTTTTCACAAAAATCCCCCCGCCCTTCCCCACAATGGCCTTAAGGGTTCCATCTGCACCGGCTTTAATCACGGTTAATATTAACCTGAGTTTCCAACATAAAGCAGGGTTTGAAGCTAGCCAATCAGAGAGAGAACCCAGTTAATGAGAGCCATGGTTAACCAGATGTCAGGGAGAGGAGAATTCATGGGTAAGAACAGACGGGCCAAGGACGGGATTGTGAGATTTCATGGCCCTCTCTTTATCTGTTAAACACAGTTAACGATCAGAGGCGTTATATTTGCACCAGGTCTTATTGCCTTTTCCCTGATGTTACTGTTAAGCAAACTATGAATGGAGAAAAACACACAAAATCTCTGTTTCTATGAATGACAGGCTTACCTGATCAATCATTTTCCGAGCTTCTTCTACTTCTTTATCTTGCGACTCTGTCTCAATGGTGTACGTGCCTGTTTCGCTCAAGCTGTCCTCTTCCTCATGTTTCCGAGTTTTGACCAACTTGGGATCCACAGCCGGCATTGGGATCAGTTTCTGGTGCTGATGGTACTACTACGACCCGCGGGGTGAGCGGCACTGGTGC
The DNA here is from genome assembly GCA_021292165.1 of Shinisaurus crocodilurus. NCBI lineage: Eukaryota > Metazoa > Chordata > Lepidosauria > Squamata > Shinisauridae > Shinisaurus > Shinisaurus crocodilurus. Next base: position 299,090,547 of record CM037876.1, read on the forward strand.
AGGAGGTGCCTTCTCAGGATTGGCTTTTCCAGCTTGGGAGCTCTCCCGTAAACACTCAGCAGCAAAATCCTGAGTGATTTTGGACTTCCTCCCCACGCTGCCGTGAGTTTTTGCAGATGTCCTTGACGTAGAGGATGGGGAAGAGTTGATCCGCTCCTCCGTCTTCTCCCTCTTAAAGGAACCGGCTCTTGGAGTGGTGAAAGAATTGCTTGGCCCTTTGGTTCCGACGGCAGGGTTGATGCTGGCGACGGCACGGAGCTCCCTGGTTTCTCGGCAGGCACAGTAATCTTGCGCTTCTCCACCTTGGCCTTCAAGGTGGGGTCCACATCATTCTGGGCGGAGTGGCCACTGTGCGTAAAAGACTGTGATCGCTTCTTCCGTGGCGTGTCATCATCAAAAAACTCTATGACAAAGGCCTGCTGGTTGTGAAGCATTTCCTGGGGGTCACGCCGAATTTGGCGCTGGAGCTTGGCTTGCTCAGCCAGATGGTCGTTGCTGGCTGGCTCCTTCTCTGGTTTTGGTGGTACGGGGTCTTCTGAGTCACTCTGTGTTCCATCTTCATGTCTGTTGCCTGTAAGGTTGGAACACAATTAGGACTGCCCCGGGATGGGGTAGACTTACTACTGTGCCAGCACATCATCATGTCCCCTCACCTCCATTTGGAAAGCATTGGGTATTTCTGAGTTTCTCAGACAATCTTAACCCTCCCCCATCTCTCCTGCAAAAAAAAAAAAAGATTCCGGTCTTTGAGTCTTTCCTTGGAAAAACCAAATGCCCCTCCTTGCCAGTCTCCTCCCTTCCGAGGAAACTCACCTTTCCAAAGGGAAAGGCAAACTGGTGACAGGGAGGGTCTGCTGAAGCCAGGAGAGGCCTTGCAGGCTTCTGTTTAACTGGGAATGACATTTACTGCTGGGGTCCATGGTAGTCGTTAGTTTCCTGTGCCTCCCGGTTCAAATTATTTGTCGGGAGCCATAGAACACTACACATGCCATGAAGCCACGCAGGAAATCGTTTATAGTAAGAGTGCATAACCCGTGGCCCGTGGGCTGAATGAGGAGTCCCTGTCTTAAATGTAGCCCTCAGTACGTACCCTGCCCCCCACCCCCACATGCCCTGATACAGACTGCTCTTTCCTCACTGCTGCTAGAAAGAAAGAGTCATTTGTACCAGGATGATTGGGATCTGTGTGTACACTCGTGTAGGTCTACATTACATGAGTGTCCTACACCAGGATCTCTTCTCGACAATCCCAGAGTGCAGGACACGGAATAACGGGCTCAAGTTACAGGAAGCCAGATTCCGCCTGGACATCAGGAAAAAATTCCTGACTGTTACAGCAATACGACAATGGAACCAACTACCTGGGGAGCTCGTGGGCTCTCCCACACCGGAGGCATTCAAGGTGCAGCTGGACAGCCATCTGTCAGGAATGCTTTAACTTGGATTCCTGCATTGAGCAGGGGGTTGGACTCGATGGCCTTACAGGCCCCTTCCAACTCTACCATTCTATGGTTCTATGACTATGTAGGTCTACACTATTTATCTATCTATTTAGCTAACATGTAGGTGTACACCAGGATACGTGTGTGTGTGTGTGTGTGTGTGTGTGTGTGTGTTCTTACACATGTGTGGCCCCCAACTCCGCATCACATTCAGCCCTCAGGTCCAAAAAGGTTGGGCACCCTTGATTTACAGTTAGGAAGAGGCCTCCAAGATGTCTCCTACCTCCAAGAGCAAGACCACCCACAGAAGGGTATGTTTGCTTGGAAGGATGGGGGAACACGTCAAGAGAGCTGGCTGACAGCAGGCTGAACTCCCTTATGAACTGGCCCCACATTCAGAGAGGCTCAGGCCCGGTTTGTAATATGTTGTGCAAGTTGGCGTTCAAAATGCCCGTGATCCAAAATTTTCATTCTTCCTTTTCTGATCTATCGTAAACTAATGTCCCGGACCACTGCCAGCGATTCATTTATTATTTTATTTTATTTATTACATTTATCAATCGCCCATCTGGCCGGTCACCCGGCCACCTTCATGTAACACAAGCGCTTACCTTTCAGAGTCCTGACGTGAACCGGGAGATCACTTTTGGTACTGTATACATCATCTCCTGGGGACTGCCTTCTCATGAGACTTGGGTCGTTCTGTACCAGCCAATCAGCCACTTTGCTCTCCGCCGAGATCATTTCCACGTGAGCAGCTTCCTTGCCAAGGTTCCGTCTCTGCCTGAGCGAAAATTTGGTGACGTGGTCCTTTATCTTGATTTTACCCGGGGTGCAGTCATCAAACTCAATGGTGAAAGACGCGTGGCTGTGCACGACAGGCAGCACCGCCGCGTCAACGTCTTTGGTAGGGATCTCGTGGACTTGCGCCTCCGGGGAATTCACTGGCTGCTGGAATTCTTTCGTTGGGATTTCAAAGTAACTAGGTTCCCTTCGGAATGCGTAGACAGACTCGCCTTGAGAATCTCTGTAGCCACTGATGTTACCGTTGATTTCTTCTTCGTGTTGGGCTAGGTCTTTTGTTCTTTCTAAAGGGTAAAAACAAAAAACAATTATGGCAGGAAATCATGGACTTTAACACAGACTACCATGAAAAAGATAGAAGCATTTGAAATCTGGATTTATTGCAGGATGTTACGAATTTCATGGACCAAGAGGGTGACCAATGAAGAAGTATTAAAGAGCATGTATGAAAATCAAGAAATTACAAAGCACATAAAACGCAGAAAACTAGAATATATTTTGGTCATATAACGAGAGATGAAAAATATAGACTGTTGCAGCTGATTATACAAGGGAAAATAAATGGGAAAAGAAGTGTTGGAAGAAGGTGGTCTTGGCTGAAAAACCTTCTATGCTGGTCATTGACCGTAATAAACGAAACTGAACTGAACTGAAAAACCTTAAAAGAATGGTTTGGGGGAAATACAGTATCATTGTTTAGACTAGAGTGACCATATCTAAAGACTGTTTAGCCATGATGATGTCCAACCTCTGGTAGCAGAGGAATGAGAAAAAGAGGTGATGGTGGTGGAGGAAAACAGCATAAAGCTGAGGTTGGCACAGCTGCTGTGTTTTAGACATTTTATGGATCTCTGTTAGTTGCTTTTATTGTTTTAGGGTGAAATCCCATACATGTTTAGACAGAGAAATGATAGCGGTGTACACATGGTGTGGAGGAAGAGGACAGGGAGACATTTTTCTCCCTTTCATATAATACTAGAGCCCCATGGGGTCATGAAGCTGATTGGTGGGAGATTCAGGATAGATCAAAGGAAGAACTTCCTCACACAGCACATAGTTAAACTATGGAATTAACTTCTACAAGATGCAGTGATGGCCCCCAATTTGGAGGGCTTTAAAAGGGGATTGGATAAATTCATGGAGGAGAAGCCTATCAATGGCTACTAGTCCTGAGTGGCTATATGCTACTTCCAGTATCAGAGGCAATATGCCTATGTACACCAGTTGCTGGGGAATATGGGCAGGAGGGTACTGTTGCACTCATGTCCTGCTTGTGGGTTTCCCTTGGGCAGCTGGTTGGCCACTATGTGAACAGAATGCTGGACTAGATGGACCTTTGGTCTAATCCAGCAGGGCTCTTCTTATGTTTTCTTTCTTTCTTTCTTTCTTTCTTTTTTGGTAAGCCGCTTCACAAGCCCAATAGCCTAATAATGTAGGGCACCTGTTTTAGAAAGATTAGTAGTATTAATATTAACATTTAACAACAAGAGCACCTTATTGTATATTTATTGCCTATTTGTATATTTTTGGATGGTTTTTATTCTGTACACCACCTTCAGATGGTTTTACACATTCTGTATTTTTACCATCTGCTGGGCCCCGTCTTCTGCCTTTATTTATTTATTTTATTTTATTTTATTTATTATATTTATACCCCGCCTTTTTTCCTGAAAGGAACCCAAGGCGGCTTACATAATCCTCCTCCTCCTCTCCATTTTACCCTCACAACAACCCTGTGAGGTAGGTTAGGCTGAGAGTCAGTGACTGGCCCAAAGTCACCCAGTGAGTTTCATGGCCGAGTGGGGATTTGAACCCGGATCTCCCAAGTCCCAGTCCAACACTATTAAACTGCCCAATGACCGAAGTTCTCTAAGCAGTGTGCAATACATTAAAAACATTCAGTACAAATATTAAGACAAAAAAATAAATACAATAAAAACAGCACAGAATAAAACCAAGATAAAACCAGCAGCAAAGAATAAAACCATTACACCATCATAACAAGTGCTGGTTTTAACCTATAAAGCCTTACACGGCTTGGGACCGCAATACCTGATGGAACGCCTCTCCTAACCGCAATCCACCCGGACACTATGCTCAACATCCGGGGCCTTCCTCCAAGTGCCCCTCCCCCTTGTTGCTGCCCTCCCGAGTTTCCCTCGGAGGTGGCACTGAGGCCTGCCTGGCTACAACTCTGTCATCCTTTCAGTGCCAGATGAAGACTGCTCTCTGTGCTGAGGCATTTAGATGCATCTAAGGATATTTAATGGCTTGATGGGGGCACCCATGTCAGGCGATTTTAATCAGGCCTACTCTGTATTAAATAATGTTTTAGCCGCTAAATTGTTTTTAAATTTTGTATTTTGGAAATTTTTAATGGCTGCTTTAGGAGAATATTATGCTCCTGTTTTAGGAACTGTCGTAAACTGCCCAGAGAGCTTTGCTATTGGGCAGTATAGAAATGAAATGAAGGAATTAAAAAATAAATAAAACCAGATTAAAACCAGCAGCAAAATAGAATAGTAAAAGCACTAAAAGCAGTTCTTAAATGCCTGGGAGAATAAAAAAGGTCTTCACCTCATGCCAAGGTGAGTCTCTCTGGGGAGAGCATTCCACAAACTTAACTTGCAGCATTTTTACCCCCCTCTTCAGCCAGAAAAGGCTCCCCGAGTGGCTTACAAAGATTAATATTAGACAGTCCCTGCCCTCAGACTTACAATCTAAAAGACATGATCCAAAAGGAAAAGGGATGGGGAGGGAAGAGGAAGAAAGCAAAACCCAGGCACCAGTTCTTAGTTAACGGGGTGCTACCACTGAAAAGCCCCTCTCTTGTAGTCACCCACCTTATCTCATTTGGCGCAGGGCACCTGGAGGAGGGCCTCAGATGACAATCTTAATGTCTGCGTAGGTAAATATGGGAGGTGCCATTCCTTCAGATAACCTAGTCCAAAGCCATTTAGGGCTTTAAAGGTTAAAACTAACACTTTGAATTGGGCCCAGAAACCAACTGGCAGATGGAGAAGTACTGGCATAATATGATCACATCGGCCAGTCCCATTAGTATTTAGGATTCACAAGGACACCTACCAACTGACCTATGCCCACCATGGTACATCAGGATCCTGCTCCTGTGACTCAAGTGAGATGTTTATCATTGTTGTGAACCGCCCAGAGCGCTTCAGTTATTTGGTGGTGTAGAAATGTAATAAATAAATAAATAAATATCAGAGTGTATGTGTGAAGGTTACTACTAAATTAGTCTTCCAGTGAATAAATCATGCCTCTTGGTGGAGAGAAGAACACATTACTCTGGAAAGTCAGAGTGAAAATAAATACAAGAGTAGGGAACTCTGTGTGTATGTGTGTGTGTGTGTGTGTGTGTGTGTATTTTGTCTGTGTATACGTATACAATATTTATACTTATTTTTGTATATTGTATATTGTATATATAATATTTATACTTATTTTTGTAATTTTTGTATTACATATATGTATATGTAATATTGTAAATATACAATATTTATACTTATTTTTGTATATGTATTTTCACCCCTTTTGTTAATATAATCTTGAAAAATGTTGCATAAAAATCCAACAAAGAAATAAGCCATTAAAACTCATATGACTAATGAAAACCCCATATTGTAATTAACAGAGAGAAGGGGGGGGGGGACGACATTTGCAACAACCAAATGACATTTACAATTTACAAACAACAACAAAAGAAGAGGAAAAACACACAAAATAAAAAGTGGAAACAGTGTTTACAGAATAGCGGGGAAGACATTTATCTTGAAAATGGTTATTCCAGAAATTCCTATTTTTTATGTTTCTGTTTAGAAATGTGCATGTGTGTGTATAACAGCATAAAATAAAGCTTCGAAAAGTCATTCTGCTGCAGCGAATATTTTATGATTCTGTAGCCTTGGTTTATTATGACTATCGAAAATTGCTGCCACTGTTTTGAAGGTCCAAGTAGAAGATGTCCTTCACAATGAAGGTCCCTTGATAAAGCCCAGATAAGAACTCCTCCCTTTTCCACCTTTCTCCCATCATACTTTGTTGCCCTTCTAATTTTCTGAATTCTGTGAAAGCTCACCTGGCATCAGCAGCTGCCTTTGTCCATTCCCTTGCTCCCACCTTTGTGGCCTTCTACCATGCACCTTCTCATGCCTGGAAGGTACCGTATGTCCCCTTCCCTGGCTTCCTTCTGTCAAACCAACTCCTTCTCCTGCTTAAAAATCCCTCTTAAAAAACAAAATCTTCTACAAAGGCTTTCCTAGGTTACTGTGAGGAGCTGTTCTTCTGTAATCCTTCCATAACTGGTCAGTCTGATCAATATGCCTCCGTGGGCCTGAGATGCAGTATTAGATTCCAATGCATTGATTGGAATCTAATTTTCATTTTTCACTTGAAAGGAGCTCCATTCCTTCCCCCAGCATCTGAGTGCCATTCACACGAACGGGCCCATTTTCTATCTGCATACATGCTGTATATCATTTTCCGTGGCAATACTGAGATACTGACTAAGCATGGAAGGATTACAGCAGCCTTCCTCAACCTGGTCCCCTCCGGATTCTGGCTGGGAATGACGGGAGTTGCAATCCAACATCTGAAGAGCACTAGAGTAGGGAAGGCTGGATTACAGAGAAGTGTCATGCTTGGGTATAATCCTTATGGGCAAAGCTCCTACCAGCTTTCATTCTTAGCACATCTGTTCCTGCTATGTGAGCAGCGGCTTTATTTACCTGAATACTGCTCTTCTGGCCTCCGGTCATCTGTTGACTCGAACTTGTTATTGGCATCATCCTCTCCCCACCATGATGGCTGGCCGTAAAGAGGTGTGCGGTAAGTAGCTGTAGTCTCTTGGGATAGAAAAAGCAAAATAAAATAAAAATAAAAATGGAGAAGTGTTGTTTGTTGGCAAGCTACCGCTATCTGGTTCAAGCTGGTGGCAAATGACTTCTTTGCCTTTTCAAAAACTAAGAGCAAAAATGAGTTAAATTAAAATGGTGTTTATAAACAGACAGCTCAGCTATTTGCATTTGTGAAATTGCCAGGCCCCCTTTCAACCAGCGTTTCTTAACCAACTTCAAACCCCGATTTCAAATTTTGGTTATCTGAAGTACCTGGATAGACTTGACCATGGATAATTCCAGTATAGATGTATACTTAACCCACAGAAGGCCTCCAAGCACTCTTTTATCCATCCACAGACTTCGAATATGTTGTTTTGATTGAACCTCCTCTTTCAATATTAAATGAACTGCTTTTAGCTACTGAGGAATGTCTTAAATCTATACAGACCTTCACAGCCTTTCCTAACCTTACACAAATGGGTCACTTTCACTGCATAGAGATTAGTCCATGTTCTTCCCAACCAGTCTTAACTGTGTGGCCTTCGACTGTTTCCCATTTGCTGGCAACCTCGGTCTTTGCTGCCATCAGTAATCTGACCACAGGGTCTTCCTTCCCTTTAGGTGCCGCACCATCTAAATGCCCCGACAATACTCTCAAAGCTGTTAATGGGACTACACATAAAATTATCTGCTTGCGCAGCAATCCTATACATGTCTACTCAAATGTAAACCCCACTGAATTCAGTGGGACTTACTCCCAGGTAACTTTCTATAGCAGGAAGGGTGCACTGCAGCCACGCACTACCAAATTTCAGTGGTGACAGTGGTAAAACAATAGGCAGTTTGCTGCCAAATTTCAGCAACAAACCGCCAATTGTTCTGCCACTGCTGCCCCCATCGTCAGAGCTAATTCGGGGGCAGGCAGGGGGGCACATGCAGGCCATGGGCCACGTGTGTCATCCCCCTCCCCCGCAGCCCCAATGTATAGGATTATAACCTTAATGAATGTTTGTACATCTACCCTTCTAACCAGCATTCATTAACCAACTTTAAACCACAGTTTTAAATCTCGGTTAAGTGGAATATTTGGATAGCCTTAACCCATAGTTAACTACAGTACAGAAGCATCTCATAACCACAGTTAAGAGAGTGGGGGCTGCAGAGAGACAGTGCATGATCATGATCACATAATCACAGTTAAGAACACGCCAGCAATACAACGGCACTAGGTCTTAACCTCAAGTTACAATCTTAGGAGTTACAGAGAAGAATGAAATCCTTTCCCCATCAGTTCTAATTTTAAAAAGCAACAGCTGCTAACAATATAAACCTTTGATCCATGATCTAAACGGAGAGGTTTTTCATTGAAAGGAGCTCCATTCCTTCCCCCAGCATCTGAGTGCCATTCACACGAACGGGCCCATTTTCTATCTGCATACATGCTGTATATCATTTTCAGATTGTAACACACCCTGAGCATTAAGGATGAGGCAGGCTAGAACTAGAAATATGTAATTACTGCTCTTTCTTGCAAGCATTAGAGATGACTTCTGCAAGCTCTTTGCCGTGATGTGTGCTGCCCATTATTCTTCTGTTAATAATAATAATAATACTTTATGTAGCACTTCTGTTGTGTAGCAGTCTTGCTTGTTATAGATAACACTTCGGAATAGATCATCATTATGCCCATTTCATATATAGGAAACCTGAGGCTGAGGAAAAGAGACTAAGAAGACATTACTCTAAACTTGTGGCTGCCTCCAAAACCAGCAGCCGTGTGTACAGTTCCCCCTTGCGCAACATTTAGTGCGACTCATCTGTGTTTTGAAGCCTCCAAAACCAGCAGCCATTTCTGTGTTCCCCCAAGCGGCTTTCCAGATCACTGGCTGCTGCCGGCAGGGAAATCGAGAAAGTCATGATGCCATTGACCATGCTGGTTGGGAATTATAGCCCAACACTTCTCAAGGGAACCAGGTTGGGGAAGGCAGGTGTGAGTTATACTAAATCCACCTTTCCCAAGCTGGTGCCATCCAGATGTGTTGGATTGCCACTCCCATAATTCCACAACTCCACAATGGACATGCTGGCTAGGAATTATGGGAGTGGTGGTCCAAAACATCTGGAGGTAGAGGAAGGCTGGACTAGATGTTACAGATTGGGAGAAGGGAAGCAGACAGGTTGTGGTGGATGTTCTTGGTGGCAGCCGCACGGTTAGCATAACCTCTAATTTATCCCTAAATGATTTGCCCGGTGCCACGCATCATGTTGGGCTGTTCAGATGTTACGAATGTGTTGAAACATGGATTATCGTGTTGTCTGAACCCAGCCAAGATAACAAGCCATGGCTTGTTAACCATGAACAACCCATGAAGAGAACCCATGGTTTGTTGTTGGGTTGTGAACTGTGGGTTGTTCACCATGGTTTGTTATCTCGGCTGGGTTCAGACAACACGATAACCCATGGTTCAACGACAGCCCACACTCAACCCTTGAGTGTGGGTTATCATGTTGTCTGAACCCGGTCACTGAGTCAGACCATTGGTCCATCTAACCCAATATTGTCAACACTGACTGGCAGCAGCTCTCTGGGGTTTCAGGGAGGAGTTTTTCCAGCCCTACCTGGAGATGCTGGCAAAAGAACCTGAGACCTTCTGCATGCAAAGCAGGTGCTCTACCACTGATCTATGGCCTCTCCCCTTGGAATTCAAGGCAGTGTGGATACAGTTCCCAGGTTTCATCCAGGCAACCAACCAGATCCAGACCTGTTTAAGTTGTTGCAACATGTGCCTTGCAGATCATGCCCCAGAGCCAAAAGATACATTTAAAAAAAAACCTAAGTCATAGGGATGTATGAGAAATTTGTTTCAGTTTGTTTTTAACCAGAATTTACCCAGTACACATCTACCAGAATCAGACTCGGACCCCAACACAACCTGCGAAGTCCGCATATTCTCCAAGCTGGCAAGAACAAGAAAGTGCATTTGAAAATGCACACATGTGAAAAATGTGCATGGGAAAATGTGTATGTTTGAAAAGTTGCACAAACACACTTTGATCCATGGGAGAAAAACGTGCGCACTTCAAAAATGCGCACAGTAGATGTGTACATTTGGAAAAATGCCCACAAAAATACACACAAATTTCTGTGGGAAAAGAAAAAAAAAACACACCCCAAAGTACACAATATGATACGGACATGAGTCAGAACAAGCTTCGAGGTGGAATTCAGAAAACCTCAATGACCTCAGATTTCAGTGATTCACACGTCTCTATCCACAAACCAGAAGAAGCATGAGTAAAGGAGCAGGTGAGCAAGTCAACTGGCAGCAAATGAAGCTTCAGTGGAAAGTAACTAAACTGATCTGTCGTTTTAATTGTATTAGAGCCGGTGTCTTTGAGCGTGGCTCATTAACCACCCATCCACCACCCCACCCTCCACCACAACTTTCTGCTGGTCTGTCCAGATGGCGCCAATTCATTCAAGCGCATTTCTTGGCTCATCAATTCAGGCAGACAGCCTAGAGAGAGGGGAGGGCGAGGAACAGCATCCATTTAAATGACAGGATCGAGGTCAGCTGAAGCACTTGCCTAGATAAATATTGAACTATTGGTGACAGTGTGATGCAGTGAAAGCAAACAACAGGCAGGCGTCCTCTTCACAGATCAGCTCCTACAGATGTAACTTATTCAAAAATGTTGGGGTGGTGGAGGTCAGATCGGAATTCGAGAGAGGAAAGCAGGCAAGACCGGACAAATATGGGGGACTACCCAGAAACATTATCGAATTCCAGGAGCAGACTATTTAACCCACATTCTTCACTCAGGTTAGTGTACCAGCAAAGCATTATGGGAGTTCCAGAACAATGTTCAATCCCCCATATATACTCATTGCGAACTCAATTCTCCAAGTGGCAATCCTTATATAGCCAAAGCAGCACCAACTACTCACAAGACAGAGATTTCAGTGGGCTTGGGGGAACCCCAAGGGTTGCTCAAGTTCAAAACATTAGGGGGGAACCCCCAGGGCAGGGAGAACCCCCAAATAGCCCAATGCACAAATTTTAATTTATTTAAAATATTTCTAGGCCGCCTTTCAGGGCAGAAGCTCTCTCAACGAGGACTGAGCATGCTCAGCGGCCACAGAATGGTTGTAGGGGAAAGGACGGAAAAATGGCAGGGCTGGAACGGAGTATCCAGGGGTGGGAGAAGCATGGCTAGCTAGCACTCGTCACTGCAACGTTTTGTTGCCAGCCTACCTGCTGCCCCTGAAATTAAAAGTGGTTTTATCCTATGAAGATGCAGTGCGAGTGCGACCTCATCAGACCAACGGGCCACCTTTTCCGGCACTGCCAGCCTCGACTGGCAGCAGGCCTTGAACCCAGCTGCCTCAAATCATGGAAGATGTCCTTCCCGATCCTCCTGCTTGCATCGCCCTTCACTGAAGACGCCAGAGATTGAAGTTGGGGTGCCATCATGGACACAACTGCTGAATCATAAGAGTGGGACCATGCACAACTCTTTAGCATAGCTTTCCCCAACCTGGTGGCCCACAGATGTTTTGGACTTCAATGCCCTCTCAGTCCCAGCCAGCATGGTCAATGGTCAGGAATGACCATGGGCACTGTAGTCCACAATATCCGGAGGGCACCAAGTTGGGTGAGGCTGGGCCAGTTCAATCCTCTGACTTGCAGCTGCTCTCCACAGTCTGCAGCAGAGAATCTTTCACATTACCTGAGACTTGATCCTTCTGAAATGGAGATGCCAAGGATTGAACCTGGGAACTTCCACATGGAAAGGGCCACTAAGCCAGAGGTGGAATTAGGGGGCGGCCCACTAGGGCTGGAGCACCGAATCTTTCATTTGGAGCCCCAAATCTCTAGGAGGTCCTCTGCCCCACCACCCTGCTGTCCATGGACACTTGCTGAAATAAAGGCACAGGGGCCCTGATGAGCTCTGTTGCATCTGATCCCCCTGGACTAGCTGGTTTTTTGCCCACATGTGCTTCATCTCCTGCTGCCCCTCACCCGAATCTTTCTGCCTGAGTCCCCCCCTGTTGGGGGTGAGCAGTCAAAACCTCAAGCCATGTAAAAGTGCATGATGTAATTGGGACCACAGAGTCTCTGCATCCTAGAGCAGACACTCTGTGGAATGTTACCCAGACCTCCTGGGGCAGGATGTGGGCGTTGCCAGTCGCCTTCTCTTCCTCTCCCGGGAAAAGAGTCTGCGCCATGAACTTGAAGGAGAAGCATGTTCAAGATGTAGCTGAGAACCAGTTCTGAACTTTTCCTAAGTTCAGAACACAGCAGCTACCAAATGATCCCTACATGAATGTATAGATCTTCTTAAGCCTGCCTGTAACCAATCTGCAAGATCTGAGTGAGTAAAGTATGTTTTTAACCTCCAAAAGACTGTTTGTCTTGTTGGTAGTATAAAGGGGGGGAAACCAGGTGAGAAGCCCCAGTCTGCCCACTCAAAGGGACAGACTGTGTGATTACCAATTGCTGCTGCTGCCTTAACCGGCAGCTCCACACATATCCACGTTTTTCCGCTGCAGTTGGGGTAAGCTCTGCTGAACTTGCACATGCAAGAGGGGAGAGATAATAACTTTTAATATCCTCCCCAGCCCTTTTAGCAATCCCCAACACACACACACCCTGAAATCAAATGCCCTCCTCTCCCCTGTGGGCCTGAGCTCCGGATCTTTTCAGTACCTAGCACCGCCGCTGCACTAAACTATGGGCCCTTCCTGATGGATCACAAGTAATGTACAGATGACAGACACAGGCATAGTCCCCACCGGCACAATGTAAGACCGTTGCTGCGTGCTGAAGGAATCTGCAGCCAACGGTAGCATGACACAGCCTAATACATTCAATAGGACGCTGCCCAAACGCTTGCAGCACACAAACCCGAAGTGGCTTGTGCCACTCTGTAGGTAGTAAGTGAGGCTCCCAAGCCCTGCATTCACCTATGACCTTGCTTAAGGCTTTCATCAGAGGGTCTCCTCTGGCTTTCCCTGACCTCAGAGGTTAAATGGGTGGCTACCAGCACTGGGGCCTTCTCTGTGGTGGCACCCTGATTCTGGAACTCCCTCCCAAAGCATATTCACCTGATGTCTCTCTCTACAATGGGAGTTCAGCAAGAATTTGGAATTCTCCAGCACTTGTGGCTCAGGCAGGGAGCAAAATGAAAGAAAGGAAGGAGAGAAAGCATTTGCTACACAGAGGATCAGACGGACCTGAGAAAGGGGGGTCTAGGAGCCACGTTAACACAGCAGTGCTTTAGGAGCAAACCGACACGCACACCCCTCCCCAACCCACTAAAAAGTCAATGAAAATAAAATGATTGATTACAAAGAGGGCATTGTACCAGCTCACTCCAGACAATGAACTTGAGAGCCGAGCTAAAAATACTGTCTGGTCAAATCAGAGGAAGGAGAGAGCTGTGCATTAAAATAGAGCAGCGTCCCAAGAGATGGCTTTTAATTGATGGCTTTGATCGCAGCAGCAGTTCACTCTATTTCTTTTGAAGTCAAATATTTCCACACCGTGGCTTTTTCTTTGTTTTCAGTTTAACCCCCACATGCCAAGGATTCCCAATGCGCAATTTTTTAAATGGAGCACACGCACAAAAAGTGTGACCCCCTCGGACAGACGGAAAGGAAAAGTGGAACATTCTCTTGCATCTAAAGATCATTACAGGCAGTTTGTAACAAAAGCATTAAAAAAAAAATCCATACTGCTGCAGTCTAGTATTTTCCCCATTCATTATTAATAACATTCGCTTCCATCTCCAGCAGACAGAAATAATGGACACTGTGCTCCTCGAGGAGCAAACACTGGAAAGGGAAAGAAAAAGTTCTGCTTTAATCTTTTAAGGCTTAAATAATCCCTAACGCCTCTATCGGCCAGATGGGCAATTCATAAATGTAGTAATAATAATAATAATAATAATAATAATAATTAAACAACAACGCACCACTCCGGAATCTGCCTAAATATGGAGGGGTATACAAATACTGTAAGTAAATAAATAAGTACAGTAATACCTTGGATTGCAAGCATAATTCATTCCGGAACCGTGCTTGTAATCCAAAACACTCTTATATCAAAGCGAGTCTCTGGCGGGCGTGAGCAGGGCTGATTTCGGCCCGCTACGCCCGCTCGAGGCGAGCGGTTACATCCCTACGGTCTTGCAAGACCTTGCTCGTTTATCAAGTCAAAAAAATTTTTTTTAAAGTTGCTTGTCTTGCAAAACGCTCTCAGACCAAGTTACTTGCAATCCAAGGTATTACTGTAAATAAATATAATCTAGACTAGAAAAGGCTCCTTTTGATCTTTTTTTAGATGCAGAACATGTACAGAAAAAAAAGGGCAACAAAGCTACTGAGGGGCCGGATCACCTGCCGTACTCAGAAAAGTGAAAGCAGCCATCCCCAACCTACTGTCCTCCAGATGGGTTGGACTCTGCTCCCCCATCCTCCACCAGCATGGGCTTTGCGGAAAAACACTCACCTGATAGCTGGGGGCAAGTAAGAATCATCTGCAATGGACCGGATAGGGGAGATTTTGCAATTAATGAGGGAGTGACTTCCAGCGATTCTATGCATGTTTACTCAGAAGTCACATTATGGGTATAGGACTGCAGCCTTATTTTTATTTTTAAGGCTGGCTGATGTTAGTTGCAACATCACTATCACAGTTGTGCTTTTTATTGATTACATTATATGGCAGGGGCGGTGAACCTCTTTCAGCGAAAAGGTTGAATTCCATTTTGTAGAAGCTCTCGGGGGGGCACATTTCTTGCAGCTATTTATTAATAGAATAAATATATAGCAATAACTTATTAATATTTCTATAAAATATCACCCCATTATCATATATTCTCAGGACAGAACTATATTTACAGTGGCAAGCATGGGATTTGCAAGGCGTGTTGCAAAGGCACATGATGCAGACCACTTGCTGAAGCTAAGTAGGATCTGGGGATGAGTCTGGTCACCGCTTGGATGTGAGATTACCTGGAAACTTGATGTATACTTCTTTGAGTTCCATGACGAGAGCCAGTGTGGTGTAGTGGTTAGAGTGCTAGACTAGGACTTGGGGGATCCAGGTTCTAATCCCCCCACTTGGCCATGTCACTGACTCTCAGCCTAACCTACCCCCCCACAGGGATGTTGTCAGGTAAAATGGAGAGTGGGAGGAGGATTATGTAAGCCTGCCTTGGGTTCCTTGCAGGAGGGGAAATGGCGGGATATAAATATTTCATGTCATTTATTTCATTTATATACCGCCCCACAGCCGAATATAGTATTTATTTATTTATGCCACTTATATACTGCTTGATATCATAAGATCTCGAAGCGGTTTACATAAGATAAGAAATACAATATAAAGGACAATATAAAAACGATATAAAATAATAAATACATTAAAAACATTAGGGAAACAATGAAACAGAGCAGTGCCATTACCCATCAGGGAAAGCCTGAGTAAGCAGATGCATTTTCAAGAGGTGTCTAAAGTTGGTAGTCTAAAACTTATTTAATAAATAAGGGCACAATCCTATGCATGTTTAGACAGAAAAAAAAGACCTACAACTGCCAGCATGCCCCAGCCAACCACGCTGGCTGGGGCATGCTGGGCGTTGTAGGCCTTTTTCCCGTCTAAACATGCATAGGATTGTGCCTTAAATCATCTAAAGTTTATTTAATAAATAAATTAAGGCAGGGTGCGCGTGTAATAAAATTAATTCCCAACACCATGGTAGCTGCTGAATGTGTACAGTGGGGTTGGCAGGCAGGGGCATTTGCAGAGGAAAAGAGGGGGGTGCTTAACCCTTCATCTGCCCACCTTTTTCACCACCACCCCCCCCCCGCTGGCTACTTTTCTCCATTTGCCGGACATGTTTCCTAGCCAGACGGAGGGGTTGGCAAAGGAAAAAGCAGCAAGCCAAGGAAAGGTTCAGTACCCAACCCTAATTCCGCTGCTTTGTTGCAGCAAAACACAACCACTGCAACCACCTCTTGCTGCTTTGGATGTTGACAGCCAACTTAGAATTGGGAATCTGCTCAAGAGTAAGGGCCGGTTCGCACGACCCAGGCTGCGGGCGGGGGAGGCACCACGGGGCAATCTGCGGGGTCCGGCGGGGCGCCACAGACGACCTGCGCCCCGCACGCGTGGGCGGGCCCCGGGGGAGCCAGCAGTCCCCGCACCGCAGTGCGGGCCTCACGGCGCTAGGGGGCGGGGCCCCGGGATGCCCAGAGGGGCCGTTTGCCCTTACAGGCTGGAGCGGCGGCAGCTCCGGCCGCTCTGGGCTGCCGCCTCTGTGCAGCCCCCGCAGGACGGCCACCCGCTGTTCGCACGGCAGGGTGGCCACACGCGGTAGGGGCTTACCCCTCTACCGACCATGGTCACTTTGTGTGCGTCCCACGGGGGCACCCCCGGTCGGCGTTCACACGACACGGGAACCGCGGGGGACTTCTGCTCCCCCGCGGTTACTGTGTCATGCGAACACACCCTAAGTCTCGTTGTTTTCAATGAAGCTTACTCCTAGGTAAGCATGTAGAGGATTGCAGCCCTAAGCCATTTCCTCCAGGCAAGAAAGAAGCAAAGGTTGAATCTTGATCCATTATAAATCTACAGCCACTTCTAAATAGTGTAGAACATTGAGAATATATAAGAGAACGTTGTGATTATGGGCCATGAATAGCAAGACAAAAGCCAGTCTCAAAAACTATAGCCAAAAGCACATAGAAGGGAAATAGTTTTTCATAGAGCTGAATTTGTTTCACTTTCTATGATGCAAACACACACACACACACACACCCATTTCTTTTTGTGTGATTGTTACCTTAACCTTTAGAAAAACAGGTTTTGCAGGTTTCTGAAACAATACAAAAACCCTGCAAAAACCTGTTTAGCAGAAGCAAGTCAGGATCATCATACATACTAAGAGGAGCAATCCCTCTTTCAAATCACCTGCATCTGAGTACACATGCTCGGGACTGCACTGCACTTTAGGTAGCATTTCAGTGCCGACTGACAGTGCCAAAGCGTATCCAGAATATCAAATTTCAAAGCCCACGCTACCTCACAAATACCAATCACTTCCGAACAACCCAAATTTTATAGCCAGCCTTGGAGCACAAAACAAAATATTCCTAAACCTACCTCTGGCCTACATGCAGTTCTCTATTGGTTCAGCGGGGAAGGGAGAAGAGTTTTAAAGCTGCAGAATACACCCAGTGGCACATGGTGCACTACACCTAGGAAAGATCACTTCTTCCTAATCTAATCAGAGGATCAGCTTATCCCTAAAGCACAAGACAAGAAGGAGCTGCTGTATAATCTTATTTTTGTCTTTTTCTTTTTTTACAAAGATAACAACAGGTAAGTAGCTTCCAATGTTCAATAAACAAAAGAGATTGAGGTCCTCAATATGTATTTCGGTGTGATGGAATTATATTTGCTGTGTATTATAAACAAAAATCGGTACATCTTTTCACTACAGTGCTTTTTACATTTTACTAAGGGGCAAAGCGCATGCTACTTTAGAGAAGTAGCTAGCAGGTATGCCTTCCCCCCCCCTTTCTTTCTTTTTACTCTAGAGCAAGTGCAGGGGTTCCAGTCCGGACTGGGATGCTCACATGGGGTGGGGGGTTAGGGGGACTTAACCCTTTCCCTTCCCCTCTCCCCCACTTTGGTCCTGCCTGACTCCTGAACCAGATTGGGGGGCCCACATCTGCAATATATATTGCCAAATAGTGATCTATTTGGCGAAATAAACTGGAAGGATCATCTCCTCCCATATATACCTGCCCGGACCTTAAGAATAAGATAGTCTTCAACAGTCCCTTCTCCAGGAGCCCCTGTCAAAGGAAGTGTGGCTACTAAGAGGGCCCTTTTCTGTTGTGGCACCCTGGTTGTGGAATGAGCTTCCCAGAGAGGCTCACCTGGTGCCTACGTTGTGCTCTTTCCAGCGCCAGGTGAAGGCCTTATTTTCGCAGGCATTTTAGTTTTTTCAGTTTCTGTTGTTATAAATCTGTTACTGTATTTTAAACCTTTGCATCGCTGCTAGGTTTTATTTTGGTTTTTATTTTTATTTTATACTGTAGCTTTAAACATTCAAATTGAATCTTATGTTGTATCTTATGGTTTTAATTTTTGTGAACTGCCCAGAGAGCTTCGGCTATTCGGCAGCATAGAAATGTAATAAATAAATAAAGCCAGTGTGGTGTAGTGGTTAGAGTGCTGGACTGGGACTCGGGTTCTATTCCCCACTTGGCCATGAAGCTCACTGGGTGCCTTTGGGCCAGTCACTGACTCTCAGCCTAACCTACCTCACAGGGTTGTTGTGAGGATAAAATGGAGAGGAGGAAGGACCATGTAAGCCACCTTGGGTTCCTTGCATAGGGAAAAAAGGTGAGATATAAATGTAATAATAAACATAAGAGCAGCCATTCTGGAGGTGACCAAAGGACCTACCTAGTCCAACATTAATAAATAAATAAATAACATAAATTTTAAAAATGAATAAAATAAATTGCAAGCACTGGGGGACTGATCCTGAATGAGATTGCAGCAAGTAGGGGGAAGGGTTAAAGGCTCAGCTTGTCTTGAGCGTGGAAAGCTAAGTAGGGTCAGGTCTGGTTATTACTTGGATGGGAGACCCCCTCCTCTAGTTTCCTGCATTGAGCAGGGGGTTGGACTCGATAGCCTCGTAGGCTCCTTCCAACCCTATCAGATCTATGAAATCTATGCCCCCAACACACATGCACCCCAAGCTAGGGTCCCAGTCTGGATCAGAGGCCCTGTGCTTACTCTAGAATTAAAGAAAAAAGATGTAGCGGTTAGCTACATAATTAAAGTAATGCTTGCTTCGGAACCAAGACATGATGCAAGCAAGGGTGAGAAAAAGAGAAATATATTCCTTGCTTGCTTGCTTCTGTCTCCTGGGCTCTCAGTTGAACACAAGAGAGAGTGAGAGAGGACAAATGAGTGAACTTTGGTCACCAAAGACCTTGCTTTAATTTGCTAGAAACAAATTACTAAATACCTACAGGCTTAAACCAGGAGTTTTCTTCCCAAAGCCTCTTTTCTACCATCACTAAGTAAGCCCACTTTGCTGCTAAAGGTATTATGTTCTTCATTCCATTAATGATTTAAACCTACTGAAAGAAAGGGGGTGAAAAGGGGCTGGATTGGTGAGAGAAACTGCCCAGGCAGCTGAACCACAAACCTCCTCTTTGATCCACTGAGACCAGCATACCATTCTCCTCAAAACTGCTCGATGCACTGAGAAGAGTGCAGTGCAGGCCTCCTGGGAATGGACTACCTCAGAATCAAGGTGACGGATAATTTATTTATGTACTTATTACCTACGTTTATATCCTGCCTTTTTTCCTCTTGCAAGGAACCCAAGGCAGCTTATATGGTCCACCTCCTCCTCTCCATGTTATCCTCACAACAACCCTGTGAGGTAGGTTAGGCTGAGTGCCAGTGTCTGGCCCAAAGTCACCCAGTGAGCTTCATGGCCAAGCTGGGACTAGAACCCGGGTCTTCCGAGTCCCAGCCCAACACTCTAACCACTACACCACACTGGCTCTCAATAACAAATCGATGCATGGAGTGGATGGAGCAAGCTGCTATTATATATATATATATATATATATATCAGTTCCAAAAATCAATTTAATATATAGCCCTGAAATAGAGGGTGTCTCAGATATTAAACTGATAAGAACAAATATCGGCCAAAAGGCCGAGAAGCGATAATATGGTTGGATGCTTCCCCACATAAAGCCCTGCACAGCTCAGGACCGTGGCATCTGAAGGAACAGTGTGAGAGCCAGCGTGGCGTAGTGGTTAGAGTGTTGGGCTGGGAGTCGGGAGATCCGGGTTCGAGTCCCCACTGGGCCATGAAGCTCACTGGGTGACTTTGGGCCAGTCACTGTCTCTCAGCCTAACCTACTTCACAGGGTTGTTGTGAGGATAAAGATAGATACGAGGTGGACCATGTAAGCCAGCTTGGGTTCCTTGCCGGAAAAAAGGTGGGATATAAGTATAATAAGTGAATAAATAAATAATAAACAGAAGAGCAGCCATTCTGGAGGTGACCAAAGGCCTACCTAGTCCAACATTCTGTTCCTAAAGTGGCCAAACAGGTGCCTGTGGGAAGCCCACAACCAGCGCCTGAGCGCAAGAGCACCCCCCTGCTGGTGTTGCCCAGCTATTGGAGGCCCTCCTCTGGATGCCCCCCCCCATTTAAGACATGAAGCAGGTGGAGAGAGGCTTCTTAGGAGGAATTCTTTCTTCTTGGGGGAATTCCCCCCTGGTTGAGAACCCCTGTCTTAGAGGTTGCATTCCAGCAGTAGGCAGGGCCAAAAGTAAAAGGAGACGAGGGCAAAATACCCAAAACACTAGCATATTTTAGATCAAAGCTCTTACTGCCAATAATTACCGTAGCTTTAGGAGAGGCATTTCAACTTTTTCCACTGGGGGGAAAAAACCACACAGTAGCCATGGAACCACCAAACGGCTGGTGGTCAGGGAAGAGGGATGGATTGGGACCCTAGGCGGGCTGGATTTGGTTCAACAACACCCCAGACATATATTTTCCATCCATTATCAACTGGACTACCCAAAGTGTCAGAAACGTTGGTTTAGAGAGATCCAGTCCGCAGGATTGTAGACGCACTTGTGTAATCTCCAGAGGCTGCCAAGACGGTCAGGCGACGGATGTAAAATTAATTACTAGGGATTTTCACGCAGAAGGCAGTTACTTTTTACAACGCCGGGCAAGAAATCTGGCTTGCATCACGGCTGCCACCACTGGGTAGTTCCCTTCCAGGCTGAGAAAACGATAACCTCCTTTCACCCTCCTGCGCTGTCGCAGCTAATCATGGGGAAATGGCTCCTGCTGAAAGCAAGCGTCTGGCTTGCTCCTAGCGATGCAGTACGTCTGCTGGAGCCGTCACAGGCAAAACTGACAGAGATACAAATGCTGGGGGGGGGGGGGTGTTTTCCTTTGAACAGAGCCTAGGAATGAAAAAGCAATGGAAGTACAACCTCTCAGCTCGAGTAAAGAACCAACAGGGAAAGGACGGCTCTAATGCCCGATCCCAGCTTAGAGGGGATTTTTACAAGGACAATACGTGGCATGGAAGATTAAGGTCACGAGAATCGCTGTAACTGGGCCCAGGCCCGATAAGGCCTGCTAAGAATCACTTCCCTTTTCGTTTCTTTTTTCTTTGCAACTGAGATGGGTTTTAAGAGCAAATTGAATGGATACTTCCCTCGGCCTGTCCTCTTCTGACCCATAAGGGCTGCGAGGGAATTGCCTGGCCTTCAAAATAATGCTAAGAACCTGCTGCTGAGCAGAGAAGAAGAGGCCACGCAGTCTCCTCAGCCTTAACAACCCCCATCCCAGCATGGCCAATGGTCAGGGATAATGGGAGTTGTAGTCCAACAACACCCGGAGGGCACCAGGCTGGGTTAAGATGGCTTGCTCTACACACATAGGCAATCCACTCTACGCACAGACAATGGTGGTGGGCCCATAGGCCCAGTCCTTCTCCAGATGTACATTAAACATGTGGAAAGAGCATCGAAACGGCCTCTCCTCTCACCTTGATGTATGGTGAAATGGGGGGAGGGGAGGTCCCTTGGACTCATGGATTTCCTTCTATCCCTCACCACACAGAAGGAAACACCTAGTCCATGAGTTCCCACATTTCATGGAATTGGAAGGGGCCGTTTAAGTCATCGAGCCCGACCCCTTGCTCAGCGCAGGAATCCAGTTTAAAGCATCCCTGACAGATGGCTGTCCAGTCTTTGCTTGAATACCTCCAGTGATGGAGAGCCCATCACCTCCCTAGGAAGGAGGTTGCATTATCTGACTGCTCTAACCATTAGGAAGTTTTTCCTGAGGTTCAACCGAAATCTGCCTTCCTGTAACTTAAGCCCACTACTTCATGTCCTACAGTCTTGGGTGATATACAGGCCTGTGGCTTACGCTGGCTCAGCTTGTCTGAGTGTGGAAAGCTAAGCAGGGTCAAGCCTGGTTATTACTTGGATGGGAGACCTCTAGTTTCCTGCATTAAGCAGGGGGTTGGACTTTATGGCCTTGTAGGCTCCTTCCAACTCTATGATCTATGAAATCTATGATTTAAAAAAACAGGTTGTGGCCCTCTTCTGTGTTACAACCCGTTAGGTACTTGAAAAGTGCTATCATATCCTCCCTCGGTCTTCTCTTGTCAACACTAAACATACCCAGTTCTTTCCATCTTTCCTTGTAGGGAGCACTTCGTTTCTAATCCCCTGATCAACTTTGTTGCCCTTCTCTGAACTCATTCCAGTTTATCTGAATCCTTCTTAAAAGTGTGGTGGTGTCCAGATCCGGGCACAGTATTGCAGGTGAAGTTTGACCAGTGCAGAGTGGAGTGGAACTATTACAGTATTTTTCCATGTATAAGACTATACTTTTTCCTAAAATTGTTAAACTAAAAATTGAGGGTCGTCTTATACACAGAAGTAAGCCAAGGAGAGAACCGCGTGGTTGCGAAACTGCCCAGTGGAGGGCGTCTTATACATGGGGGCGTCTTATACACGGAAAAATACGGTACTTCCCGTCACTTGTATCCGAATGTGGGATCCCCCTAGACCTGACAATGCGGAGCAGCCTTCCCCAGTCTGGTGCCCACCAGATGTGTGAGACTACAATCCCCATGTTGGCTGATGATTATGGGATTTGTAGTCCAGAGCATCTGGGGGATGCCAGGTGCGGGAAAGCTGATATTGAGCTTGTTATAGTCTATGAAACAGAAGGGAAGTGGGAAAGGGATGGGCAGGGAGCTTGTAAGCACAGTCCCTGCCCCCTATTTCATAGACTTACAATTGTCCCCATTTCCCAGAGATTTATTTATTTATTTATTACATTTATACCCCTCCATTTTTCCTGCAAGGAACCCAAGGCGGCTTACATAATCCTCCTCCTCCTCCTCTCCATTTTATCCTCACAACAACCCTGTGAGGTAGGTTAGGCTGAGAGTCTGTGGCTGACCCAAAGTCACCCAGTGAGTTTCATGGCCGAGCGGGGACTAGAACCCGGATCTCCCAAGTCCCAGCCCAACACTCTCACTACTACGCCACATTGGCTCTCAGAGATGTAGCACTTGTTTGTTTTACTGGTTTATTTATTCCCACCTCATCTTTTAGGGCAGCTAAAGCTGTTAAAAGGCAGCTTACAAACTTCACAGAAACAAGAAAAACATCACACAAAATCGGTTAAAAAATTGCAACATAAAACAAAAACACAACATCAAACGGAACAGCAAAATAGTTCCCTTAAAATTGTTTTGCTTTAACATCCTGCTTGAGGAAAGAGTTCTGTGAAGCTCAAAAATCTGCACAATATATTGTAGGCCAAAGTCACCCAACAAAGATATGGGGGGGGGGGCGTGTTTCTCCATAGTGGATCAAACGCTACCACCTCAACTCTTGCTGGTTGATTTGCATGTTTTATTTTCCAAATTAAAATTATATCTCATCATTGTGGTGGTAAATTTGTCACCCAAAGTGACAAATACTAACTGTACTAATCACCTCTCTAGGGTTAGAGCACCCGGTTCAACTTTATCACAAACTCTACATGAAAGTACACATCCTCAGAAATTCTGCATTTCCACTCACTAGAAATAACCTAAGCCATTCATGCTCCATTTACAAGAAAATAAGGACATACCCAGCCTGTAACTTTTGGGGGCGGGACCCCAGTCATTCACACACACACACACACACACACACACACACACACACAGAGGGTTGGGGGGTGGGGTGGAAATACAACTGCATGAACAAAACCTTCACACAAGAGAAGACCAACCACCTCCAGTGGCAGCACCAGAAAAAAGAAAAAATAAGGGCGGGTGGACAGAGAAGGATCAAGGCATATTTTGGCAGGGGGGGCTCTCCCTCTTTTGTTTTTAGAGGTGGCCTAAATATATTTTAAAACAAACAAACAAATAAATAAATAAATGTTAAAATTGCCGAAAGATAAATAATGCTGTATTTCACAGTGATGGTCCCATACTAATCATATATTTTTTCCCAAAGAAAGTCCTTTTGATTTTGGTGGAGTTAGCTTTCAAATAAGCATGCTTACGATTGCAGCATTCTTCCAAAATCTGGTGCTCTCCCCATGTGTTGAACAACAACTCCTATAATTCCCAGACAGCATGGCCATTGGCATCAGGTTGGGGAAGGATAGATTTCAGCCTTATTTTAACTTCCGGTTTATTATTCAGTTTTAATTTGACAGTGAAATGTGCCTTCCATTCAGAGGCAAAAATGAAATTTGAGGGGGCTGGCAAATGATGTCATAGCCCCTGCTAATTAAAAGGTCCTGGGACTTGGACGCTGAGAGCCTTGGCTCCATTATACCACTGCTTGTAAGCCAACTCGTCCAACACAGGAAATCCAGAATTAGAACATCCTCAAAAGAGGGCTGTCCAGGTCCAGCATCTTCCTGAAGACCTCCAGTGAGGGTTATCACTTGCATTGTCAAACTGCTCTTACTACAACAAAGTTTCTCTTAATGGACAACCAAAATCAACCCTCCTGTAACATAGGCTCATGAGATCTAGTCTTGCCCTCAGCGGCAGCAGAGAACCAGTCTTTGCCCTCATCTAACAGATCTAATTTTCACATTGGATAAGAAGAACCAAGGTTTTATTGCCTCAGAAACACAAGGACACTTCCAAAGTAGTGGCCCCCACTTCTGTTGTTGCTGCGCTGACTCCTAACCTAGGGAAAAATCAAAATTCTCAAAAGGGAGAGAAGGCTTGTTCAAATCCTTGACTAACTGGTTTGTGTGTTTTTTCTCAACTGGTACCTGTAATTGCTTTCTTCTCGCCTTTCTCCAGCTTGGCTTGAGGCGATTCTGTATCTCCGCCATGTTCCATTGGTTGCTCCGCCCTTTTCATTGCTGTGCCTTTAAAGCTCATCTGAAGTTGGCTGGTGTATTTCTCATGCTGAAGAGGAAAAGCAAGAGATACAGGTGTATACAGTGCAATGTGGAACTAGACAGGAGCACACAGCAGCTCTAACAGAACCTCAGGATAACAAAGAACGGGGCAAAGAACCGGGGGAAGCTCATAATCCCAGAGGGAGGGAAATCGCCCGGCTGTGAAGCTGCCAACCTCACACACCACCGTGTCAGTCTGATAAATCCTTCTGTATAAATCTCCAGAGATTTCAAACCTGAAGGGATACCTCCTTTCTTTCCTGGAGGAGAAACCAATTGTCCTAGCCACCCTGTGTATTTTCAAACTGCCTTCAGCAGCCATGAGATCTAGAAACCTGC
The DNA here is from genome assembly GCA_021292165.1 of Shinisaurus crocodilurus. Lineage (NCBI taxonomy): Eukaryota > Metazoa > Chordata > Lepidosauria > Squamata > Shinisauridae > Shinisaurus > Shinisaurus crocodilurus. Next base: position 299,116,015 of record CM037876.1, read on the forward strand.
ATAAAGCCACAAGAAGAGCATGCCTTCCCAGATACTACGCTCAACATCTGGAGCCCTTCTCTGACTGCCACCTCTGAGGGAGGCTCAGAAGGCGGCAACAAGGGGGAGGGCCTTTTCTGTGGTAGCCCCCAACTTGTAGAACAAGTTTCCCACTGAGGCCCACCTGGCGCCAACTGTACTATCCTTTCGGCGCCAGGTTAAGACTGCCCTCTATGCTGAGGCATTTAACAGATCCAAATAGTACATGGGGTGGTGGTTGTCACCTTTTTAACCAGTCTACTTTTTATAACCTTGTTCTTAGCTATTTAATTTTTAAATTGTTTTAAATGTCTAGTGAAATTTTTATGCTGTTTTTATTGTTTGTATTTTATATTGTATGTAGTTTTTTATGTAGTTTTATTGTATAAATTGTTGTGAACCTCCCAGAGAGCTTCGGCTGTGGGGCGGTATAGAAGAAGAAGAAGAAGAAGAAGAAGAAGAAGAAGAAGAAGAAGAAGAAGAAGAAGAAGAAGAAGAATTTTATTGTGTTTTATAATTGTTGTAAACCGCCCAGAGAGCTTCATCTATGGGACGGTATAGAAATGAAATACATACATACATACATACCAGGGCCGGCCCTACCATTAAGCAAAATGAGGCAGTTGCTTCAGGCAGCAGATGCCGGAAGGTGTCAACAAGATGTTGGAGAAAAGAGCTGTGTGCCCCTTGCAGCCTGCTCTGTGCCCTCTAAGCTAGCCTGCTGCCTTCAGATGCAGTGGGGGACGGCGTCCTTTCCACCAGCATTGTAGGAAGATTCAACTGCGAGCCCAGTCAGCTTTTGTACATGGAATGGAAGGGGGCACCATCGTGTCCTTCACCTCAGACAGCAAAATATATTGGACAAGCCCTGAGCAATACTGATGCAAGGAGGAGGAGGAGAAGTGCAAATGTCTCCTCTGTTCTCCCACGCACCAGTCTCGTTTGAAACAAAACTTTTTTCTCCCTTCCCCATGCCACCTGAACCAGAAAGATATATGAAGTACACAGGCTTCCAACACAAAGGTAACCTTCCTCATTTGCTGGGGCAGGCTAAGCATGTGTGCATATGTCTATGGGCCAGTTTGCACATAATGTTCAACTGGGGTGCAGAAGCCCCAGCTCGCAGGCCTAATCCGCCCTGCCAGGCTTCCCAATCCGGCCTACGGAGCCTCCTGGGGTTCTTCCAGGGGCCAGAATCCTTGCTGTTATTTCCAACCTGAATATCTAAACCATAATTTAGTGTTATGTACAGAAGCAGGAATGAGCCTGTGCACAGCACCAGGCTCATGCACTCCCCTCTCACATGTCCAGGAGGAGGAATAAACCAGAATTTCATCTTGCAGATTCCTGGTTAGTTGTTACATGCGAAACCAGGAATTGTGGTCTGAAACAAAAAAAAAAACAACCTCTAGCTTGCTAAGCATGACAGAAAAACAATACAAGCTTTGAGGCTGGTTTGTTTAGCAATGGACTCGAGCAGTCTTCCCCAACCAGGGTGGCTGTCTAGATGTGTTGGAGTACAAGTCCCATTATCCCCATGGGGTGATGGGAGTTGTAGTCCAACACATCTGGACAGCCGCCCCAGTTGGGGAAGAATAGACTCGAGTTTCTTTTAAACTATAATTCCTGGTTCACATGTAACAAGTCGTCAGGAATCTGCAACAGTGAAAATGCTGCACAAGAGGAGAGCAGGGGGCACTCCATGGAAAAGTGCCCACATACAGCACAGGGTTCAAGCACTCTCCTGCTCATGCACGTAACCCGAAATCTTGGTTTAGTATTACATATGGGCTGGGCCTTTATACACACAAAAACTCCATATTGCACAAGACAGAGATGCAGAATGACAGGAAGCAAGAGTGAACCTGTTTCAATTCTGGGATAGCCCAAGCCTGTGGATTAGTGGACACAATTTTCATTTCTACAGGGAAGATTACCAAGAAGGGGAAACTCCATCAGAAACTTTAGTTATTGTGGTGGGTGGGATGGGAGGTGTGCAAACATCAGTACAAGAAGTCTGAAGAGAAGCACAAAGGGCCTTGTTTATACAACTCAGCCTTCCGCAACTGGGTGCTCTTCAGATGTACTGATATAGCCCATTGCTGAAGTAAGCTGATGGCTGGGTTCAGACAACATGATAAGCCACACTCAAGGGCTGAGTATGGGTTGAGTGTGGGTTATTTTTGAACCATGGGTTATTTTTGAACCATGGGTTGTTGTTGAACCATGGGTTATCGTGTTGTCTGAACCCAGCCGAGATAACAAACCATGATGAACAACCCACAGTTCTCAACCCAACAACAAACCATGGGTTCTCTTCAAGGGTTGTTCATGGTTAACAAGCCATGGCTTGTTAATGCAACTGGGTTCAGACAACATGATCACCCACATTTCAACAACAACCCATACTCATCCCCTGTGTGTGGGTTACTGTGTTGTCTGAACCCAGCCATGCTAGCAAACCATCGTTTGTTAACCACGAAGAAACCATGAAGATAACCCATGGTTTGTTGTTGGGTTGTGAACTGGTTGTTAGTATGGCTGGGTTCAGACAACACAATAACCCACATTTCATCAACAACCCACTGTTTCAACAACAACCCACACTCAACCCATACTCAACCCTTGAGTGTGGGTTATCATGTTGTCTGAACCCAGTCACTGTATCCACTTCAAATCCCAGAGTTTGCCAAAGATCTGCCCCACTGTCTTGCCACTGAAGGTGATGCAAGATGCCTAATCTGGACTGGTATGCTTCTCTACAGTTCACATGTTGCACCTGGTAAAAACCTTGGTCCAATGAAATATGCTTACAAAGAGGTACCCATTTTCTTAAAGTTGGGTAACCAACTTGGGAATCATAGGCTGCATCTCAGCTTTGCTTGAGCCAAGGATTTTCACAGGATTCTCAACCTTTTCCATTGATGTGGGTTTTTTTTTAACAAGACAAGTCTCTAGAACTCAAGACTCTAGGGAAAAAGCTTGAACTTGTGAAGGCATTCTATCCTAAGGGATAGGCGGAGGCATAAAGTTATCACTCAAGTAACAGTCTTGGCAAAACAACAGAACCGCCGCTGGGGGATTAACTCTGATCCAAGATTGTTTCAGCACAGGTACATTGGGAATTTCTCATGGGAAAGCTTTGTTGAAATGAAACGGAGCAGTGGTGCAAAGGTGCATCTGTGCTTTTGCACAACACCTGTTCACATCAATCAAGCTTGTGCAAGAGAAGCTCTGGAGGGATTCTGCACAATATATGCCACACTCATAAGGGGTAGGAGCATGAGAAGTCCATTCCAGCTACTAAATCTCAGTCACCTGGGGATTCTACATGCTGGGAGTTGTAGGCCAAAAACATCTGGGGACCCAAGGTTGGAGAACACTGCCTTAGGAGATGCATTTCAACTTTTTAGAATGGGGGGGGGGGAGAGAACTGCACAAAAGCTGGGAAACCACCAAACAATTGGTTGTTGGGGGGGGCTGGGGGAAGGGGGCGTGGCCATCTGGGAACCCTGGTGGGCTGGGTTTGGCCCCTGGTTCAGAGGTTCCCCAACCATCTGAAACGCTGTCCCTTATCCTCACTTTTGCTGCACACACACACAAACACACACACACACAGGAATTCAAATGCTTACCTTTAGTGCTTCTTCTGGGACCTTGTGCTGGATGTGTTCCAGCACGTACATGTTGGCATGTAGAGGAAATATTAAGGAAATAAAACAGGTTTGGGTGAACTCGCCAACTGTTATGTGAATGGAAACAACTGGGAAACCCAAACTCACCCAAAAGTCATTGTACTGCAAACAATAGTTATCTCAAGACAATTTTGAAAACAGTGATCGGTTTTTGGAACAGTGGCTAGAATGGAAAAGTGACAAGCAGTGGGTGGGAAGGGGTGGACAGATACCCCATCTATGACAGAGTGGTTATTAAAGGATGTGATGCATATGGTAAAACTGACTAAGGACGCAATCCTATGCACGTTTAGACAGAAAAGAAGGCCTACAACTCCCAGCACGCTGGAAGTTGTAGGCCTTTTTTTCTGTCTAAACATGCATAGGATTGTGCCTTAAGACCATCAGAGTTAGAGAAGGGAAATATGCAAACTATTTCATCTCTCAAAAATGCAATTTGCTCACCATGTTTGGGGATGATACAGGACAGGGATATGGCTGAAAATGATATAATCAAACTCTAAAACTGTAATGATATTTTTGTTCCGTATTGTGTTATTTAAAGTGTAGAGTTTGCAATATGTATTTTGTTTTATAAGTAGCAATATATAAATAATAATAATAATAAATAAATAAATAATGCTAATAGCAATAATAACAGCAGCAATAATCGAGGAGGAAGTCATTGCATCTTTTAGAAGTCACAAAACACCAGCTACGATTAGCCTGTGGCTAAAACCACAGATCATTTGAACAGGGAAATGTCACAACCCTTAGATGCTCAACTGGAAAAGAATGGGTGATTCAGAATCACATGAGGAGGAGAAAGTTAATGCTATGACATCATTCACCCATCTCTGCCCTCCCCCTCCTCTTACACCTTATCCATCCAGCTGCAATTAAATTAAGCCATACTTCAACTGGCCGGCAAAAGACTTGAATCGCTGCACCACTCTAGGACATGCCCTTGTAATACAGAGTGGAGTGCTTTGCACTCATTTCAAATGACTCTCCTCACTGGGCTTTCTGGTTTTGTTTATAGTGGTTAGAGTGTTGGGCTGGGGCTCAGGAGATCCAGGGTTCTAGTCCCCGCTTGGCCATAAAGCTCACTGGGTGACTTTGGGCCAGTCACTGACTCTCAGCCTAACCTACCTCACAGGGTTGTTGTGAGGATAAAATGGAGGAGCAGGAGGAGGATTATGTAAGCCGCCTTGGGTTCCTTGCAGGAAAAAAGGCAGGGTATAAATATAATAAATAAATAAATAATAAGGCTAAAAGCTGATTTGTCTGCCTTAGAAGCGGTTATGCACACAACAGTACATGCTCCAGTGCGCCACTGCCATCCCAGAATAACTGGCATGGGGACAGGAGGAGCCAACTCACTTACCAGTCACCACCCATGACTGGTGAGAAAGTCAAGAGATGGCCCAGGGTGACCAGTGGTAGCCCTGCCGCCAAGCAGGCACCATCACAACATCACTGTAGTGGTGCTTCCCACATTTCGATAACTGGGTCCCAGGGATGTGTGTGCTTTTTCTGGATTTAAACTGGATGCACACTTCAGTCTGATGCTCAAAAGGGACACCTACTTTTATAGGCCTGCTAAAAGAGCAATGGGCACGTCAACCATTGTGGGAGCACCCAGTCAAGATGCTCTCCTGGCATCTCGTCTTCTCCTTTACCCAGACAATCTGGGCTCCGGGATGGGATCATGTTTGCTGAGCAATGGATTGGAAATGCTGCTGAGATTCCTCCAAGCCTGTGAGCTAGGAGCATGGGCTACATCAGGCAATCTGGGTGGACTTTTACTCCTTCCCTTGGGATATTGCCTGTGGGGTCTTGCCTGTGGGGATGATTTCAGAGAGTAGCGTTGGGTGACTATTCCTCGGCCCCTTGGCAATTGAGCGATGGGGTTCCGCAGAGTACCATCTTGTCCCCAATGTTGTTCTACATAGAATCAAAGTATCATAGAAAAGTAGAGTTGGAAGGGGCCTACAAGGCCATCGAGTCCAACCCCCTGCTCAATGCAGGAATCCAGGTCAAAGCATCCATGACAGATGATTGTCCAGCTGCACCTTGAATGCCTCCAGACTGGGAGAGCCCACCACCTCCATAGGTAGTTTGATTCCATTGTCTTATTGCTCTGACAGTCAGGACATTTTTCCTGATGTTTAGGTGGAATCTGGGTTCCTGTAACTTGAGCCCATTATTCCGTGTCCTGCAAACTGGGATGATCGAGAAGAGATCCTGGCCCTCCTCTGTGTGACATCCCTTCAAGTACTGGAAGAGTGTGATCATATCTCCCCTCAGTCTCCTCTTCTGAAGGCTAAACATGTCCAGTTCTTTCAGTCTCTCCTCATAGGGCCTTGTTTCCAGTCCCTTTATCATCCTTGTTGCCCTCCTCTGAACCCTCTCCAGTTTGTCTATGTCCTTCTTAAAGTGTGGTGCCCAGAACTGGACGCAGTACTCAAGATGAGGCCTGACCATTGCCTAGTAAAGGGGAATTATCACTTCCAGCGATTTGGAAGCTATACTTCTATTAATGCAGCCCAAAATAGCATTTGCCTTCTTTGCAGCCACATCGCATTGCTGGCTCATATCCAGTTTGTGATCTACCACAATTCCAAGATCCTTCTCTCTTGTAGTATTGTTGAGCCAAGTGTTCCCCCATTCTGTAACTCTGCATTTGGTTTCCTCTCCCTAGGTGCAGCACTTGGCATTTATCCCTATTAAATTTCATTCTGTTGTTTTCGGCCCAGCGCTCCAGCCTATCGAGGTCACTTTGAATTTTGTTTCTGTCTTCCAGAGTATTAGCTGTTCCACCCAACTTTGTGTTCATCCGCAAATTTGATAAGCATTCCCTGTACCTCCTCATCCAAGTCATTAATAAAAATGTTGAAGAGCACTGGGCCCAGGACCGAGCCCTGTGGTACCCCGCTCGTTACCTCTCCCCAGTTTGAGAAGGAACCATTGATAAGCACTCTTTGAGTCCGATTCTGTAGCCAATTGTGGATCCACTTGATAGTTGTTCCATCTAGCCCACTTTTAGCTAGCTTGCTAATCAGGATATCATCTATATATGAAGCCACTGGGAGAGGTCACTAGGGGATTTGGAGCCAAGTGCCATCATTACACTGATGACACACAGCTCTGTCTCCCTGTGACAACTGAATCAGGAGGGGCCGTGCAAGTCCTGGATCAGTGCCTAGACTCGGTGATGGGCTGGATGAGGGCCGATAAACTGAAGCTGAATCCTGGCAAGATGGAAAGCCCTGTGAGGGAATGGTTCCCAAGTCCAGGAGATAGGCTCACTGCCTGTTCTGGATGGAGTTGAACTCCCTTTGAAAGATCAGGTTTGTTGTCTGGGGGTACTGCTAGATCCATCATTGTCGCTGGAGTCCTAAGTGACTGTGGTGGCTTGGAGTGCCTTTTACCAGCTTCAACTGGTTCATCAGCTACAGCCTCTCCTGGACAGGGATAGTTCAGCCACAGTGGTACAGGTGCTAGTAACCTCAAGACTGGATTGCTGCAATGCCCTCTATGTGGGGCTGCCCTTAAGGCTGGTCCGGAAGCTGGATCTAGTGCAGAATGCAGCAGCTGAGCTGTTGTCAGGAGCTGCCCCTTTTCAGCATTCAACTCCTTTGCTGAAGGAACTGCACTGGCTCCCTATTCGCTACCAGGCCAGGTTTAAGGTTTTGGTGCTAGTGTACCAACCCCTTGAGTGTGGGTTATCACATTGTCTGAACCCAGTCAGAGGCTTAACTTCTTCAAGGCACACTACCGTAGTCTGGCAGACAGGCTGGGAACTGGAATCCACGTTGCTGTAGTTTGCCTGGTTACAAACGGATGTTGTCATTGGCCTGTGCAGGCCTTTGCATAGTCATAATGTGGCTGACTCTGGGCTAGACCATGCCACGCTTCCCTGCTTAACGGTGGCAGCTGGCAAGTGCACTGCCCCTCTCCCATGGCTGCCACGTTGCCAGACCCTGAAGTGTACAGGTGCTAAACCACCCCTTCCAGAACTGCACAGGCAGATGGTTCACACCACAAGACCAGTCCCTGGCCGGATCTGTTCCATCTCCACGTGGGCAACAGGCAGCACACTCAGCTGAAGGGGAGGAGGTGGATGCTTGAGAGAGCACGGCAGCACATAGCAAACAGTTCGCCCAGGCAACAAAGAAGGTGCCCCAGTTGTCAAAAGAACAATGGATGAAGAAGACCACCCAGTGAGGGCTCACGGTGGAGGAAAAACAGAGAACCCAACCAATGACAGCTCGGAGCTCCATCATGAACCCAGGAACTTGGAAACAGCCAAATGGGCAATCGATGGAACGCCTGCGTTTGAAAGAAGCAGGCAGGCAAATACAGTTGCATTGTGTGAGACGCATCTACCGCACCAGCCAGCCAGCCAGCCTTTGAATTCCCAGCAACCAACACAGAACACAAGATAACTTCCCATAGAACAGCCTTCCCTAACCTAGAGTCCTCCAGATGTGTTGGACTACAACTCCCAGCATCAATGCTGGGAGTTGCAGTCCGATGCATCTTCAGGGCACCAGGTTTCAGAAAGCTGCCAAAGCAAGAACCTTGTGCAGTAGCTGCAGCGAATCATTTTTAAACTGGTGAGATTTATACAGGTCACATGACGGCTGCACAGAAGAGCTGGCTTCTGTTTTGCCAACAGGGCAGGGCAGGGCAGGTGAGAAAGGGGGCAAGGAGGAGATAATTTGGGAGAGTCTGAAAATGCAGGGAAGGACTGTAAACGTTACATTAACAGACCAAAGACAGGACACGTTTTGGCACGGTTGGGGAAACCCGCTAGTTTTGTCATGGTGGGCGAGATGCCCTTCTGCATGAGAACACTGCTGACTCAGGGATTGTGAAAGATGGCAAGAGCTAGAAAGAGCTGAATGAGGAGGAAACAGGAGCTATGCTTTAAAAAATGCCCATAGGACAGTAGAGAAGGAAGGAATAAATTGCACCAGGCTGCAGGAATTAAGACGTATAATTTTGTTTGCAGCTACTTCTTTCCAGCAAAAGATTCCCCATAGGCCCCCTCGTCTCCCCCCCCAGTCTCTCTCTCACACACACACACACACACACACACACAGCACAATGACCTGAACAGACACAAGGACTTCAGAGAGATCTGTGTCTGCTGCCAAGATCTACCGAAAAGCCAGCCAGACGGAAATTTCTTTAAAACAAAAACAAAACAGAAAAATATGGCTTGCCAGTAAAGGACATCTGACAGTAATGCCCGGGTTTGCACTCTAAAAACACAATGTTGAAATGTACAAAGAAAACAAAAGCAAGAGATGAAAAGGGGGGGGGACCCTGAGAAATACATACGCATCATGGCACCATTCACAAAGTTAGTTAAAATCGATGCCTTACTAACCAAGCTCTCTTGTTGATTATTTTGTGCAGACCTCTACGACATGCCTTACTAACCAAGAGAAGGATTTTACCACTGACCTGATTTTTGCACCAAGAGAAGGTCGATGGGAACAAGCGTGTGTGTGTGTGTGTGTGTGTGTGTGTGTAGTGGATGGGGGCATGTGTGTGGCATGTGTGCACACCAGATAGATCACACTGTTCTCTGACACAAGGGCTTGTCGTACAGATCGTGGAATAAGCCAAATTTAGCATCCTAAAATTTATTCTCGGTACCAACATAACCCGGACTAGATCATTCCCCCATTGTCATACTTGCCTCCAGCACACAAACATGGTAAACAGATGCAAAGAAAACAAGAGGGGTGGGTTAGAAGATGCGGGGGGAGAGTACAAATAACAAAGTGACAACATTTAACAAAAGACAGCGTAGAGGTCTGCACAAAATAATCAACAATAAACGGCCTTCAAATGGCCACAACGTTGCGTAAGTTTCCTTCAAGTGGCTGTCAAAATGATGGCTACTTCTTCTTGTTTCACAGGCTCCCGCTGTGAAATAAATCTGCCCACACACTGTGTTCCTAGCACAACTTGCAAGGCGTCTTTTAGGAGTTGGTTACAGCATTATCTACCCTTGTAACACAAAGTAAATGTGGTCTCCAAGTAGCTCTCAGGCACAAGAGCATCCGCGTGATTTCTTGCAGACACAACATTCCAGAGTTGACTCTGGAGGCAAGAAGGCAGAGTCTCGGACGTTATAAACTCAACAAAATGCTGGAGGACCACATTACCAGGTCAGATGATTTGCCCATCTAGCCCAGTATTGTCCGTTCGGACTGGCAGCAAGTTCTTAGGGCCTCAGGCAGAGGTCTTGTCCAACACCTGCCACATCATCATTTTAACACTGCAGTGATGGAGCAATGACTTTGCATGCAGAATGCCCCAAGTTCAATCCTGGGACATTCTGCATGCAAAGTCAATGCTCCATCACTGAGCTATGTCCCAGCCAGCTATCCACAACTGGAAAGAGACTGCTGGCCTAGGTGGACCTAGCACATTTACATTGGTAGACCATACCGCATACAGTGACATAGATATAGAATCAGAGAGATGGGGGGGGGGGGGTTAGGCCATCGAAGTCCAACTCCTTGCTCCATGCAGGAAATCTAGAGGTAAAGCATCCCTAATAGATCGCAGTCCAGTCTCTACTTGAAGACCTCCGGCAAGGGAGGGCCTACCGGCCCCAGGTAACTGGCTCCACTCCACTGTTGAACTGCTCGGATTATTAAGATGTTTCTGCTAATCTGCCCTCCTTTGATGTCAGCCTGTTAGAACTAGTCCTGTCCTCTGAGGCAGAAGAGAACAAGTCTTTCTCTTTGACTAGAACAGAATAAAGTGGAACAATTATCTCCCCTGACTTGGAAACTATGGTGCTGTTAGTATGAGGCTTTGAAGAACCTTCCCCAACCTGGTGCCCTCCAGATGGTGGTGGTGGTGATGATGAGTTTAACTACAACTTGAAGACCACGTGCAATTCTGCCTGTAAGGCAGGCCCCAAAGGATATCGTAGCCGAAGCGGATCACATCGTTCAGTTTTAGCGTGATGTATTTCTGGTCAGGAATCCGTACGTCATTCACAAAAGTCTACAGAAAAGAAGGACAAAACATGTTGTTAAAAGCATGGCAGGGGGGAATATATATATATATATATATATATATATATATATATGGCAGGGGGAAATATTTAAGTGGACCGGTCATGTTGTTCGAATGCCTGACTGCCATCTCCCAAAGCAGTTACTGTATTCCCAACTCAAGGATGGAAAGCGGAATATCGGTGGTCAGTATAAGAGGTTTAAAGATGTTCTTAAGGCTAATCTAAAAAAAATAGCAATATAAACATCGAAAACTGGGAAGCTCTGGCCCATGAACGATCTAAATGGAGGTTGGCCTTTCACAAAGGTTCTATGGACTTTGAAGAAGCCCGAGTGCAAGGTGAAAGGGAGAAACTGTGCTAAGCGAAAAGCACAGTCAAATGAATCCTTTACAGGACCATCTTCCATCTGGTAACCTGTGTCCTCACTGTGGGAAGCTGTGTGGATCTAGAATTGGCCTCCACAGTCACTTACGGACCCATCGCTAGAGTCTACACAATTTTCTTTAGAATTTTCCTCCTTTTAAAATCTCCTTTTTGTAATTTTTATCCTGGAAGACAATCTTACTCGGTCACGAGTGATCGCCTATATATATATATTCCCCCCTGCCATGCTTTTAACAATATATATATATTTAAAGACACAGCAGGCAGGAGAGAGGGAGATGGAAACAACAGGGGTGAGTTTATGCAAGGAACCTTGTTTAGCCTTACAATCTCACCTGCCTAGACATCCACGTTTTGCCAAGCATCTACTGCTTTCTCCCTTTGCTATACATCCTACACCCCCCCAACCCTGTGCGCCTGGATGGCCAGCCCCTTCCTCTCTCCCAGCTGCTGAAAAAGGCTCCTGGCAATGTCAGAGCTGTTTCACCCAGTCCTTAAAGAGGGAGAGAAACACCCAACAGCCACAGCCCTCTTTCCAGTTTCATTACCACTGCACCCACCGACTGCCTGCCACAAAAACGGTGCAAGTCACTGATGCAGTGCATCAGCTTGCCAGGAAAGTTTTTCACCAAGGCCAGAAAGATCTACGTGCTGTTCTTGCTGGACTGAAAAATGGCTGTTCCAGAACAGACAAATTGCTGTTGTTTTGATTGGTTGGTCGAATTTATATCCCACCCTTCCTTACAAAGAGCCCAGGGCAGCTATCAACCTCCATAAACATGACAGCATAGAAAAACACCATGAAAATTGTACTTCTAAAATCACAAATACATAATAAGAAGCAATAAAACTATCAAACAAATAAAGAAAGGAAGTATTTGCCTATAAACCAAGAGCTTGCACAAACAAATACCTTTTGAACTGGTGCCTAAACAACAACAGCGTGGGAAGCAACCAAATATCCACTGGGAGGGCATTCCAAAGATGGGGCGCTGCCACTAAGAAGGCCCTGCTATGTGCTGCGTACTCCCCCCCCCCCCCGGCTGCAGTCATCAAGGGCATAACAAGCAGAGCCTTCCTGGCCAATCTTAATTCCTGCACTGGTCAGGATATAGAATTTACATAACACTTTAGAGTGTCAATAGCATTTAAGATACATCATGACAGTAAGCCTTATGACTACCCTGTAAGGTAGGCCAGGATTATTATCCCCACATTGCAGATGGGGAGATGGGGATCAGAGAAGAGTGGGCCTCTCTGACAAGTTCACAGCTGAAAAGAAGCTTGAGCTTCCTGGTTCACAGGTCAGTCTCTTAGCCACGACGTTGCACAAGCACAGGAAGTGCCATGAGGCGGTGCCAGCTCCAGGCTTGTGAGGGCCCTTGGGCAAGACCCCCTCCATGGGCCCCCTCCCTCAGTGAGTCTACCTCCTCACCGGCACTGTCACCAGCTGCTCTTGCCCCTCATCCTCTCTCTCATCGTCGCTGCCGCTTGCTTGCTTGACAGGCAGAGAGGGCCAGGGAGCAAGTCGGCAGAGGCACCTACTTCTTCCCCTTCTCACCACCGCCGCTGACCGGGCCAGAGCGAGAGACAGGTGAACAAGCAGGTAGCAATGGTGAGGAGGAGGGAGGAGCAAGTTCAGGGAACACCTGCTGGAGTGTGGGCCCTCAGCAGAGACCCGGCTGTGCCTATCCTTGACACTGGCCTTGCGCCCAGGGGCCACTTATATGCCATGGGGAAGAGCATATAAGAACATAAGAAGAGCCATTTTCGATCAGACCAAGGGTCCAGGCATTGATATCGAGAGGCCCTCCAATGGATGCCCCCAGTGTAAGACGTGAGGCGGGTGGGTAGGGTCTTCTTAGTGATGGCACTCCACTTATGGAATTCCTTCCCCAGGGGAGGCTCGCCTGGCACCTACTCTGCTATGTTTTTTGTCACTGAAGACCATTTGTTTGAAACTTCCCAGGCCTCCTGCCCTGAGCTCCAAGCCCTTTCGCCCAATAGCCGATTGTTTATTTATTTATTTATTTATTATATTTATTAATCGCCCATCTGGTCCGTCACCCGGCCACCCTGGCAATTTTGGTGCAGTTGTTTGGTGGTTTCCTGGCTTTTGTACAGTTTCCCCCCATTCTATAAGGTTGAAATGCCTCTCCTAAGGCATTTTTACTGAAAGTAAGAGCTTCAAGCTAAAATATGCTGGTGTTTTTTGTATTTTTGGCCTCGCCACTTTTGCCTTTGGCGCTGCCTGCCACTGGAGAGCTTCTCCAAAACTGAATTCGGCCCTTGGACTGAAAGTGGTTCAACACCCCGGTTTTAGCAGTTAATCTTCCTTTGGCAAGAACTTCAGCAGATGTCCCTGACATCTCTTCACAATTCCTTACAACCTAACAGACACCGTTTACTTCTAACAGCACAACGCCACAGTGTTGCAAGATTCACCGAGAGGTGTCGGTTTTGCAAGTTTGATCAGACAATCCGTGGAAGGGGTGGGGGAGGAAGGGTGGCATTCGGAAAATTCATTCAGCATAGTGTTTTGAGATCATTCAGGAACGGTATGCAACCTGGGGCCTGCCAGATGCTTTGAAGTACAACTCCCATAAGCCCCAGACAGCATGGCCAGTGGTCAGGGATCATGGGAGTTGTAGTCCAAAAGATCTGGAGGTTCCCAGGTTGCATACCGCTGATTTATGGAGGAGTGCCACAGCTATGGAGCTTCCTTCCAGTAGAGTGATGGTGGGCAACATGCGGACCGCGGACCACAAGCGGCCCCTGCATCCCCCCAGATCAGCCCCCACCCCACCCGGAAATTCAGGGGGACCCAATTTTGGGGGGTGGGAATATTTTCAAACAAAATGGTGTCTGGAACTGCTACAGAGTGCTTGAAGGGTCAAAACTAGCTTGCAAACAAGCCAATTTTTACCCTTTTGGCACTCTGTAGCAGTTCTGGGTGCCATTTTGTTTTTATTTTTATTCATTTTTTATTTCTCCCCTGTTTTTGGCACCTGTGGGGGTCCAGGGGGCAAAAAAATGGCCACCTGACCTCCCAAAGTTGGCAACCGCTGCAGTAGAGGTTCAGCTATCCCCCACACTGTTGTAATTCAGGCGTCAATTAAAGCTTTACTTGTGCAAGCTTTTGGTATATAGGCAAGTGTTTTATCTGTTTTCTGGCGCTGTGCTGATGTTTTTATTTTATTTTATTGTGTGTTTGTAATTTTAGAGTTTGATTTTAACAGTTTTCATGTGCTGTATTGTTTTTATATGAATTGTTAGCTACCCTGGGCTCCTTGCAAGGAAGACCGGGCTATAAATAAATAATAAATAAATACACATTTAAAAATTAATATAAATAAATAAATGTGTGCAATGCAGCCCACAAATCTCAAGGCGGCTTCAGCCTCCTCAACATTCCAGCCAGAAACACTCTGCAGTTTGATAAGCCAACTATGTCAGACAGAGACTGCAGTCTAGTAGACGTGTTTGCTCTGAATTAGAGCGCAGTGTTCTCAGACTTCGGCCCAGAAAACTTCCAGAAGTCAAGACCCAAGTGGTTAAAATTAAACCTGCCTGAGGCCCCCCACAAAGATAACAAAGGCAAAAGCAGCAAAAGCACAGACACAGCTTAGATGGGGAACGATTCACTTCCATTCTGAGCCTGAGGACGGGCAGCAAGGCCAGCCCTACCATGATGCAAAGTGAGGCAGTTACCTCAGGCAGCAGGGGAAGGGCGATAAGGGCCGGGCAACAATGGCAGCCCCCTCACTGTTCCCCTCGGATGGAGCACAGGGCTGTGTGTTCCACTTGGCCTGCCCTGCACCTCCCAAGCTAGCCTGCACCTCCCAAGCTAGTCCTTCAGGTGAAGTGGAGGATGCTCTACTCTCGCCAGTGGAAGATTCAACTGCTAGTCCTGTCTGCTTCTGTAGGTGGAATGCAGGGGTGGGGGTGCCATCTTGTCCTCCTCCTCAGGCAGTAAAATGCCTTGGGCAAGCCCAGAAAGGCAGGCTAGGAATACAAACCTGGGCACCCTGCCTGCAGGCTTTTAAGATTCATGACGGGAGGACGCAAGGACGTGCCATGTCTTCCCCACCACTGGCAGTAACCCGTGCATGCCGCAAGCCTGGCGGACTTTTAGGAAGGGGCAAACATCCACATGGCAGCTCCTAACACTCCCCTGTTCGGCACTATTCTGCACAAGACGGAGGAGGACATGGTACTCTTAGATGTGCTCTTAGATCATAGAGTTGGAAGGAGCCTATGAGGCCATCGCGTCCAACCCCCTGCTCAGTGCAGGAAACTAGAGGAGGGGTCTCCCATCCAAGTAATAACCAGGCCTGACCCTGCTTAGCTTCCCACGCTCAGACAAGCTGAGCCAGAGTGAGCCACAGAGACATGTTTCCCCAGCATGGCAATCAAAATGGAAAGCCCACCCTGCAAATTCCTGGTCCAGCAGTGGTCCCTGCCAGGTGTGTGGACCGACAGGAATTACACTGACTGCATGTACTACGGGGACCAGACACGCTGCTTCAACACATCCCCTTAAATACAGCCTTCCCCAACCTGGTGCCTTCTAGATGGGTGGACTGCAACTCCCATCATTCCCAGCCAGCAGTTCGATGCATCTGGAGGGCACCAGGTTTGGAGAGCCTGCATAAACACATCCCCTTCATTTAGAGCAACTGGAGGACTGTATGCTTAGCCCAGGACGGCTCACTTGGACAAACTGGGGCAGCTGCCTCCTCTATGTGAATGTCTTGGGAAAGAGAGCTCCACTGCATGCATCTTTTGAAAAAAGAACGCAGAGGCAGCTTAGCAGCCTCTGGTGTAGAGGTTGCGCACCCTCCACACCAGGGGTGCGCAACCCGCACCCTCCACACCAGGGGTGCGCAACCCGCACCCTCCACACCAGGGGTGCGCAACCCGCACCCTCCACACCAGGGGTGCGCAACCCGCACCCTCTACTCCTTGACCCCTCCTTCTATGCCAAATTCCCCACCCCATTGATTTTCCTGCCACCTGTGCTCTCTACTCCCTTCCAGAGAGCTCCTCATATAGTTCGCTCTTTTTGTACTGCTGCTAGCAGCAAGGAAAGAGCCATCCATATCGGGATCACTGGTGTGTGTGTGCGCGTGCATGTGCATGCGTGCGTGCATGTGTGAGTGAGTGAGTACATGCATGTATGCATTTGTGGCCCCCAACTCCCAGCCAGCATCACATGTGGCCCACAGGGCTGAAGAGGTTGTGCACCCCTGCTCATACACACATATACACCGTTGCCAGTCGCACATTTGGACAGCATATGAAGCGGCCTGGAGCATCTATGGCTGAACACACAGCCAGCGGGGTGGGTGGGGTGACTGGCACACCACTGTGTTGGTGGTGAGGTTGTGTGTGTGTGTGTGTGTGTGTGTGTGGCTGCCGGTACGACCCCCACAATGCCCATCAACATGTGAGAGGTTTTCGTACAACCAACCCTTCTATTAGTATCCCTTAATGCAAGGGTGGGGATCCTGCAGCTGTTGTTGGACTCCAATTCCTATCAGCCCCAACCTGCAGGACCAATGGCCAGGGATGACCATTAAGTATGGAAACTCCAAGAGACCAAACAATCCGGGAGCACATCTCCACTAACCTGCCTAGCTCTTTTCACAGCCTCAGGACTTAACAGGACAATTATGCAAATATTTGTATATCTGCATAATCTGCAAAGCTTACAAAATTCAGCTTCTCTTGGCATTTAGCTTACTTTGGGGTAGAAGCTGGAGGGAGTCCAGAGATTCTTAGAATGACTAAGTACAATATATCCAAACTATATCCAAACTATTTTGCTTGGACTCCAAATGCATCCAAAATATTAAGTCTCCAAACTATTTTGCTTGGACTCTCAAATGCATCCGTATTTAGACAGCAATGTCCCTTAACAATTGATTTGTTAAACCACTGCAGAAGCTGTAGTAGCTAAATATGGGAGTAGTCCAAGAAATGCCTAAGGACTGATAATGGATTACAAGAGTATAGCAAATAGCACAACTAGCTAAAGTGAGTGAAATAGCCGGAGAAATAGAAGACAAAGTCGTAGAAATATTTGCTAGAACTTGGCAAAAGTCAAAGTTGACTCTTGGAAGCAAAAGGATAATATTACCATTAACATACAGTAATATGTTAATGGTAATATAAAACTGAGTAACTGCTGGGGTTGGGATGGCATTGTGACTGACACACAGGCCAGCCAATCAGCGTTGTGCACAGCCCCTTCAGCTGTCAAGAGGAAGAAAGGGTTTCCCATGAGCTCCCTGCTTAAAAGAAGGTTGAATGTCTCACCAAAACAAGGAAACTGCTGTCTCAAAGCAGGTTCGCCACTCAAATAGTACGTGACTATATCGGGGTGGACAACTTGTGTCCCTCCAGATACTTTGACCTACAATTCTTATCAACCCTCACCATTGGCTATGCTAGCTAGGACGGATGGGACTTGTCTGCCGAAACAGCTGGAGGGCCACAGGTTGCCCGCCCCTGGTGTAGGTGTATCCCTACAGTTTCTAAAGCAGTGTTCTCCAACCTTGGGTCCCCAGATGTTTTTGGCCTACAACTGCCAGCGTAGCTGGCTGGGGCATGCTGGGAGTTGTAGGCCAAAAACATCTGGGGACCCAAGGTTGGAGAACACTGTTCTAAAGTAATAAGCCCAAGGGCCTACGGGAGATCTGCAACAAAGAACTGAGCCACAGCCCTGAACCTAAACTGCAAGGTCGCTCTCTCCTCCAAGAATCTATTCATTCAACAATGTGCACAGCCACACACACACACACACAAAAGAGCTCCTTTTTCTTAATATCGACTCCAAAATGCAGATGGATTGCAAACAGGTGCTGGCATGCCGAAAAATCCTAGCCGTATACAGCTGCCTTTGAATTGGAAGCCCGGTATTGGGAAACGCTGAGCATGATCCATCTTTCACAGATGGGGCTTGAACAGCAAACGGAGACAAGAAATTATCTGCAGCTGTATGCTGCCAAGTTTTCACAGAGACAGTTCAGGCGTGACCCTGTTTGAGCCAAACTGCTTTTAAGGACGGGCGCCAAGCTAAAAGCGATGAAGAAGAAGAAGTTCTCTGCACCAGGACACCTTTTGATCCTTTTAACCATTTTGTCATGGCAGCATGCCTATCCGCATCAGTTGCTGGGGAACATGGGTGGGAGGGTGCTGTTGCACTCATGTCCTGCTTGTAGGTTTCCCGTGGGCAGCTAGTTGGCCACTGTGTGAACAGAATGATGGACTAGATGGACCCTTGGTCTGCTCCAACATGGCTCTTCTTATGTTCTTCTGATTTATCCCTGGCTTATTTCTGTTGCTGTCCACCCGTAAAACAGAGGTGCCCACCAAGAGCACCTGAAAATGAAACTGCTCTGAAGGTTGTCAAAATGGGTGGGAGAGAAACAAACCAGAAATAGGGAAAACAAGCCACGGTTTCTTTGCTCCTCTGCAAGACGATTCATAGCTAAAGCGACAAACCATGGTTAACATGGTTGTAGCGATGGCCACCAATTTGGACAGCTTTCAAAGGGGACTGGACAAATCCATGGAGAAGGCGGATTCCACAGCAGACCAGTTTTTCCCAAGGATTCCATGGACTTGCAGACCTTTTTTTTTTTTACTTTCCATAATTTTACGCAAATTTAGTCATAGAAAAATACGAAAAATAAAAAACACCGCCCAAAAATGTGAATATCCCCCCAGAGATTAAAGCATGAAAATGCACATTTTGGCAGGATTTGCATTATTTTGGCAGGATTTGCGCATTTTAGGAAGTGTTAATTTGCGCAAGTGCGAATTTATGCAAATGCGTGCAGACAAATTTGCGCAAAATCCGATTCCGTCAATGAGCAGATGACAGAAGGAAAGGTGCCTGACAATCCACGAAACACAGATGGAATAGATTTAACAAAGTCCATACATCCCTAGTCCTAGTCCCCAGCTACATCCTGAATGTGTAAAGCCATGTTCTTTCTTAGCAAGAACGTATCTCCTTTTCTGTGAGCAATTTTTGTGGCAGCTGCTTATTAAGAGCAACAATATCTCCAAGAGTTTATTCCAACAGGGGAATTTGCTATTAAACTCTTCGTCAAAGCTGCTTTCTCCTGCAAGATGGCCTCTTTTAATTGGAGCCCATGCTTATTAATTTATTGATGAAACTTCAAATGTTTGGGATGGAATTATTCCCTTATTAATTCCCCAGAAATTATTCAGTGCCACTATTTATTTCATCACTTATCTACCTGCCAGAACACTCTATAGACATGATATAGTAAAAGGTAATATAAATGTGGAACATTAAACAAATGAAGCTGCCAATAAAACCAACCATCTTAACACAAGCAAAGTCACAGTATAGATAGATGGCATTTAACTGGGACTATGGAGATGTCTAAAAATATACAGTACTAATTAAAAATCCAGAGTCATAATCCGCTTCCTCCACCTGCAGAGAGCAGGTGTGGAGGGGCTCTGGCACTTCATGGAATAAACCTCCTGGCCATGCCACAAGGAAACCAGGCAATTCACTTCAAGCAGTAACCTTTCCATGGGAAAGGTCTGGAGCTCAGTGGCAGAGCACCTGCTTTGCATGCAAAAAGTTCCAGGTTTAATCCCCAGGATCTCCAGGTAGCGCTGAGAAAGACTTGCTGAGTTAACTTGTCTTGAGCCCCAGCACTCAGACCTTTCAGGGTGCGGGACAGGATTCTGATGCGGACAAGGCACAGGCTACTTTCTCAGGGGAAGGGGAGTTATTCAGGGCCTTCTCACCCAGAGGACACAGCCCTGCAAACGCCTTCTGGCTCAGAGGAGAAGTCCCTGGAAGAAACTTCCATCTATGCAGCCTCACAGAAATCTCAGGCTACAAAACCAGGTGAGGGCCCTTGAACAATCTAGTCACCTCCTCCAAGAAGGGCAGAGCTGACCACACATCAGGTCTTGTCAGCCTACATAAGGCTCTAGTTGGCTTTAGCTCCCTGCTGAGACAACATTCTCCTACTGTTATGTTGGGAGAGTGTTCCAGTCAGCAGGAACACTTGGAGCTATCCAAGGTTCTGTTTTCTTCTTGCCTTGCTCTGTGTGTCATCGGATGCTACCAGCTTCTCCTACAAGGCTCAAGGAACCACAGAAAGGGACATAGCCTAAGTGTGTATTAGGAGAAACCTGTCAAATTGGTTGTCACTTTTTAAGCAGACTAACCACAACTCAATACAAATATGTTGCTTCATCATGGCTAACACAAGCCATGGTTTGCAAACCAACTTCAAATCACAGTTCCACATTCTGGATTCGGGCCCTGTGCATTTACTTGCGAGTAAAAAAACAAAGAGAGGGTCAGCTGCACACTATGTTTTTAATGTACCCACAGGTGATCCATCCTCCCCTCCAGTGTACATCTCCAGTTCACTCTCAGCAACGTAAATGAAAAACGCAGAAGCGCAAGAATAAAGCAAGGCATGAACAATGCAACTTATTTGGCAGCCCAAGTTCACTACTTACCCCATTTAAGCTTCCCAGATCCTTCACCCAGTGCTCATCTTTCTCCTTGTCATAGTTGATGACAGCATGCTGCTTATCCACACTGCGAGACTGAGAACAAAAGCAAAATTAAATCTGGAGCTTGCAAGACAAGATATCGCTTTCGTAGCTGCGGTGATGGAGCAGGCGTGATCTTGACATAGAGGGAAATGCACCTACTGACGAGGCACAGCACCTGCCGCCCCTGTCATAAGTAAGAACCCATTTGATTTATCATAATCTGTGAGCAGCTCTCTCTGCCCAAAGGCACCCAAGGCATCACAAAACATTTGCCTGCTGTGGTGCGTACTACATCTCTATGACCGATCTTCGCATCCTATCGCAATGTGATCGTTTGACCTAGTTCTTAGAAAACAGCAGAGGAAGCGGTAAACCTGTGACCATTTCAGACCGCGAGTGCGGGCTCACATGACTGACTGCTATTCTTTAAAAATTAAAAATAAAATCTATGCACATCGCATGCCAGGGGAAAAGCTTGGCTAGAACCCTTTCCCCCGAATTGAGTTTTTTATGTGCAAGAATGGTTTTTATATACAGAGGAGCATTCAACTATGTGAGCCCCCCACACACACGCAGTCTGAAGTGATACAGTCCAGTGCAGACATACATTTGCCATGGGGAGGCTGCGACCCCTATGTCAGTAGGGCTTCTTACCCACTGCAGCTTTTATTCTGAGCTTTATTGGAGCTATCCATGGTGCTGTACTCCATCCCCAAAATAGGTTCAGCGCCATGGAGCACCGTAGACAGCTGCTATAAAGCTCAGAATGAAAGCTGCAACGGATAAGGAACCCCACTGACATAGGAGTCACCAGCCTCCCCTATATTTGCCACCTCGTTTACCTCTGCTTTTGAAGAACTAGACGAGGAATGTTGAACCACCCACCAAATAGAATGCTAAGGAGGCAAAACCAATGGGTGCAAGAAAGATTTATCAATAAACTGGATTCCAAATTTGAAATCAGCTACTACTAGTCATGCCTCTGGATACCAGTTACTGGGGAACCACAGTGGAAGAGGGCCATTGCCTTCCTCTCCTGCTCGTGGGCTTAGGATCATAGAGTTGGAAGGGGCCTACAAGGCCAACCCCCTGCTCAATGCAGAAAACTAGAGGAGAGGTCTAGAGCAGTTTTAGGGGGGGCCCACTAGGGTTGGAGCCCCAAATCTTTCATTTGGAGCTCCGAATCTCTGGGAGGCCATCTGCCCTACCACCCTGCTGTCCAGGGGCATTTGCTGAAATAAAGGGACAGGGGCCCTGATAATCTCAGTTGCATCTGATCCCCATGGATTAGCTAGCTTTTTGCCCACATGTGCTTCACCTCCTGCTGCCCCCTACCCTTGAATCTTTCTGCCTGAGGTGTTATCTGAAATCAAATGCCCTTCTCTCCCCTGGCCATACATCCCTTTTTACAATTAGGGGTGTCCTTAGGAGACAGGGGCCTTTAAAGACACACAGAGAGAGACTTTAGAAACTTGTGAGTTGTTGTTGTTGTTGTTGTTGTTGTCCTGTGGGCCTGAGCCCCAGATATTTTCGGTACCTAGCAGCACTGGCTGAAATGCCTCTCTTAAGGCTTGGTTACTGGCAGCAAGAGCTTTAAGCTAAAATAGGCCTGGCATATTTGGGATTTTGTCCCCGCCCCCTTTGCCTTTGGCCCTGCCCTCCTCACCAGTGAAATGCAGCCACCCTGAGCTTCTCTGAACCTGAATCCAGCCCTTCTGCTGAAAGAGATCAGACACCCCTGTGCTACTTATCCTTTTAGCCGGAGAAACCAGGAGCTAATCCCAACGTCTTCTGCAGGCAAAGCATGTGCTCTATGATTCTACCACTGAGATGTGGCCCTTTCCTTGGAACCTTGCACTGAAGCAATGCTACTAAGTATACCTTTTTGCCTGGAGAAATGCTGCCTGCCTCTCTTGGGGAACGGGATCTCACAACCATATTAAATGCAAATTACCTCCATTTTGAAATTCTGAAAACCTTTGATTACTAATTTTTAGACAAATATTTATGAGTATCAAAAGACACAGGTTTGTGGCATACTAAATGCACTTTCTGGAGCAGAGATTTTTCTGCAGAATCCTGGTGCTCCTCGTAAGCTTATCAGGGATTCCCTCAATTAGATTATTAATGGTAGACAAGCTTTCCTGAAAGACAAGCTTCCCACCACTCCCACCAGTGATCCCCTGCAGATGTGGACTGCCTTTAAAGACGGATCGGAAAATTCAGCAGGTGCATGATGTAGCCATCAGGCTACTGGTGGGAACTAGGCAATCAGTTTACGTGACACTTCTATTGCTCCAGCTGCACTGGTTGCTAGTGCATCCCCAGCCCAATTTAAAGTGCTGGATAGGCCTTAAACGGTTTGGATCCAAGTTACTTGAAAGACCGTCTTCGCCCATATCGATAACAGATGCCCACCATTGGGAGCAATTAGGTTGGCTGGTACGAGGGAGAGAGCCTTTTCTGCAGTGGTCCCACACCTCTAGAACACATTACTATTTGTGCTCCATCGGGCCACATCATTGCAGGCCTTTAGGAAAGCCTTGAAGTCCAATTTGTTCTATTTGGGTTTTCCTTGAGTTGTGTTTTATTTGCATTGTCGATGGCTCCTAGCTGCTATTCTGTATTGGATTTTAGTGTTTTCTGGACTGGAAGTTTGTTATATTGCTGGCTTTTATTATTTTTAAAATATTTATTACTGTATCAGATTCTATTGTGTAACACCTCAAGAGCATTTTAACCTTAAAGGCGGACCAAATATATTTTAAATTCACAAATATTTTGAAGTGAGAAATTGGCAGGGATGTACCGGGCATGACAGCCAATTGCACACTTGGCTTGCCAACTAGACCACTCAATGAACCCGTTGTTCACTTAATACTAAACCCGTGTGGCTACTTTAATCTGTCACACGTTGAAGAGCGCACTGTTCTCCAGAACAGCCCCAACGGGTCAATTTAAAGTCAAGGAAATGGCCCACTTCCTGCTTAGCTTTGGAGACCCTTCTGTCACTTGCAAGATACTGCAGCGAACACAAGACACCATGTACGAGTGGGAGCAAGGCGAAAGGAACAACCAGCCACACAAAAAAGTTAGACCAAACAAAAAGGTCAGGTAGACAGCCAGGGGAGAGAACTGCAATGCGTTGAATGCGGGGCTGCCCTTGAAGACAGTACAGAAACTTCAGTTTGTACAAACTATGGCAGGCTAGGGTATTAACTGGAAATGGGCATTATGATAATATTACTGCAGTATTGTACCATCTTCACTGGTATTGTACCATCTTCACACCCAGTTAGTTTCTGGACCCAATTCAAGGTGCTGGCGTTAACCCATAAAGCTCTTCATGGCTTGGGCCCACAGTATGTAAAGGACTATACCTCTTCCCATATCTTCCTACACATGCCCTGAGATCATGAGACCTTGCTCTGAGTCTCCCACATACTGAGATTTGGTGGATGGCTACTCATGAGCAGGACTTTTCTATGGTGGCCCCCAAACTACAGAATGCCCTCCCTAGTGAGGTCTGCCTGATGCCTACTTTGTTGACTTTTCGGTGCCAGGCAAAGACCTTCTGAGCATGGAAAGCTAAGCAGGGTCAGGCCTGGCTATTACTTGGATGGGAGACCCTTCCTCTAGTTTCCTGCATTGAGCAGGGGGTTGGACTCGATAGGCTTGTAGGCTCCTTCCAACTCTATGATCTATGAAATCTATGAAATCTATTCTCCAGGCCTTTTAAATGATTTTTTTTTAACTGCTACCTGCTTTTTTTTTTAATGATATGTTCAATGCTGTGTTTTAAAATTGTATTTTTCCATGTTTTAGGTGCTTGGATATTTATCTCTTCTTTTTAAATTATTTTGAATCATTGTTGCTGCTTTTAAAACTTCTTTTAAAACCATCTTTTAATGTGTTTGATGATTTGGTTTTATTGTACAGTAATGCCTTGGATTGCAAGTAACTTGGTTTGAGAGCGTTTTGCAAGACAAGCAAATTTTTAAATATTTATTTAATTTTTTTCACTTGATATACAAGCGACATCTTGCAATACAAGTACTGTAGTACGGCTTAAATTAAAAATCTCTGTACAATATTTTTTTGGGGGGATTTCGTTTTGATATAAGAGTGTTTTGGATTACAAGCATGTTTCCGGAACGAATTATGCTCTCAATCCAAGGCATGACCGTATTTGTTTTTGTTATGTACCGTATGTCAACCTGAGAGCTTCTTCAGCTATAAGGCGACTCATAAATTGAATGAACAAACGAAAAAATAAACTACCATACGCCCTTTGTGACTCAGCCACCGAGAGATGGGCTCTTTGTCCTGATTTACCAGCTCTGACAAGGGCATGAATCGTGTGACGGGGGCACCACACGATTACTGGGATTATGTCCTCTCATAAATTTGGTTTTAGTTAATCCTCATTATCCTTGGCAGCCTCTGAGACATGGAGGGTCCCAGGTACAGCTGTTTCAGGAGGCACTTCTGCAGGCCAATGAGCGCAGATATAATGCACTCAAGGCAGTCCCTGCCTGTCAGCTGTCGGCCTTCAGAGGGAAAATCCATCGACAAAGTCATTTCCCATCCGGGCTTCTCTGATCTCAGTAATCAAAGTGTTCAGAAAAGCATTAGGTTGTGAGCGTCACGGGATTTTTCCTCACGAAGAGTTTTTTACGAGAGCCAGTGTGGCGTAGTAGTTAAGAGTGTCCCTTAAATAAACAAATGAGCACACACGCTTACGATTTTGCTGTTGGCGACAGAAACAAAACGGGGCGGCCGCTTCACACGCACACCCATAACGATCAAAGAGATCCCTTCCTTTTTATCGGAATGGATGGGCTCTGAGCAGAAATTAGGCTCTGGGAAGCGGGTGTTGTAAGAATTTAAGAGGAACCGTGCTGGATCAGAGCAAAGGCTTATCTAGCCTAGCACCCTGTTCCATACACAGCAGCTAACCAGTTACCTGTGGGAAGCCCATAAGCAGGGCATTTCCACGGATGTTCCCCGGCAACTGGTACTCAGCGACATGCTGCTGGCTCTGATGGTAGCATATAGCCATCATGACTAGAAGCCACTGATAGCCTTATACTCAATGGATTTATCCAATTCCCTTTAAAAAACCATCTAAGTTGCTGGCCATCACCAAATCGTGAGGCAGCAAACGCGACAGTCTAACCCAGGGCTCTCCAACCTCGGGTCCCCAGATGTTGCTGGCCTACAGCCCCCAGCATACCCAGCCAGCATGGCTAATGGCAAGGGATTCTGGGAGCTGTAGTCCAGCAACATCTGGGGACCCAAGGTTGGAGAGCCCTGGTCTAACTGGACTGCATGAGGGCTAACAAATGGAAGCTCAATCCAGACAAGACTGAGATGCTGTTAGTGGGTGGTTCCTCTGACCGGATGGAGGATGTCCAACCTGTTCTGGATGGGTCTGCACTCCCCTTGAAGGAGTAGGTTCGTAACTTGGGGTCCTCCTTGAGCCATCTTTCTCACTTGATGCTCAAGTGGCCTCAGTGGCACGGAGTGCCTTCTACCAGCTCCAGCTGGTGGCTCAGCTATGCCCCTATCTGGACAAGGACAGCCTGGTTACAGTAATCTATGCTCTGGTAAACTCTAAGCTAGACTACTGCAATGCACTCTACATGGGGCTGCCCTTGAAGGCTGTTCAGAAGCTGCCACTTGTGCAAAATGCAGAAGCCAGACTAATAACTGGGGCAAGAAGGTGTGAGCATATAACACCAGTTCTGGCCCGCTTGCATTGCCTGTCTATATGCTTCCAAGCCCAATTCGAGGTGCTGGCTTTAACCTATAAAGCCCTACACGACTTGGGACAGCAATACTTGATGGAATGCCTCTCCCAGCCGCAATCTACCCTGACACTATGCTCAACGTCTGGGGCTCTCCTCCGACTACCACTCCGAGGGAGGCTCAGTTGGTGGCAACAAGGTGGAGGGCCTTCTCAGTGGCAGCCCCACAATTATGGAATAAGCTCCCCACTGAGGCCCGCCTGGCACCAACTCTACTATCCTTTCGGCTCCAGGTTAAGACTGCCCTCTATGCCGAGGCATTTAACAGTTCAAAATAGCACATGGGGGGGGGGGGGTAAGTCAGCTGCAAGCTTAGTTGTATTAACCTGATTTAGTTATTAGCCATTTTAAATTCTGTTTTTAAAATTGTTTTTTAAAGCTTCGTAATTAAATGTTATGTTTTTATTGTTATCTGTATTTTATAATGTATTTTATGAATTATTGTAAACGGCCCAGAGAGCTTCAGCTATGGGGCAGTATAGAAATAAAATTATTATTATTATTATTATTATTATTATTATTAATAATAATAATAATAATATATTATATAACAACAACAACAACAACAACAACAACAACAACAACAACAATGCACTGTGTGAAGAAGGAATTCCTTCAGTCTATCCTGGATCTCCCACCATTTAGCTTCATGGGATGACTCGGGGTTCCAGTATTCTAAATAGCGGCACATGTTAAGCCAGCTGTGGTAAGTAAAAATTGCCTCCAGGCAACTGGAAAATGCCCTACTGTCATCTGGAATCGAGCCACATGTACAGCTGCGTAGCGCTGCTTTGTATCTGTCTGCAGCGTCTATTGCAACAGTGGCGTGGCACCTTATTTTCAGGATGCAAGGATTGCCATGGTTTGGCCATCTGGCCCACAACTCCCGTGTCCAACAAAGGCAAGCCAGTTGTTCTAGGGAACTTCACACACAGAGCAAGGTAGCAACAGCAATCCTTTATTGCTTGTTCCTAGCATCTGGTTCTCAGAGGTATACCAGCACTGAGCATGTAGCTTCCACGTTTAGCAACCAAAGCTAGCCACCAGTGATGAGGGGTGGAATTTTTTCAGGAAAACTTTCCAGTGCTTTATTTTTACCATGGAAAATTTCCCATTTCGTAAGTTCTTTAGTAACGATGAATGGATGCCAACTGCAATTACAATATTAGGCAAACATGGCAGTTTCAAAATCGTAGATGAGTGTTTGTCAGCAAATCATGGACAGCTCTTTGGCTTGCTAAAATTTATTAGTGTGTTAAGAGTATTTAGTATCTTTCTGTGTGTTCTTAAAATTAAACTATGTTAGGGAAGTACATGCTAGTTTCTAATAACAAAATCTACATAACATTTAAATCACATTAAGGGCGCAATCCTATGCATGTTTAGGCAGAAAAAAAAGTCCTACAACTCCCAGCCAGTAGGACTTCTTTCTTTCTTTCTTCTAAACATGCACAGGATTGCACCCTCAGTGTACTTTAACGTCTTCCTCAAATATTTCAGGTCAAATACTTGCGTTGTATTTTTTAAAGCTTTATCACTGGGTGACTTTGGGCCAGTCACTGACTCTCAGCCTAACCTACCTCACAGGGTTGTTGTGAGGATAAAATGGAGAGGAGGAGGAGGATTATGTAAGCTGCCTTGGGTTCCTTGCAGGAAAAAAGGTGGGGGTATAAATATAATTTAAAAAAAATAAAAAAATAAAACTAAATACAAGAAAAATGAACCTGCTAAAATAGATCACTCTTTAGGGCATCAGAAAATTTTTCAAGACAAACTGGGAATTTTCCAATGCAAATTTCCTTACGCAAATTAACCCAATTTGAATTAACCCAATTCAAAAATTTCCTGGAAAACCCTCATCACTTCTAACCACTACAGATCAAACTCTCCCTCACTCATTTATCCCAACCTCCTTTTAACACCATTTATACCTGGTGGCTGTCACAACAACCTGAGGCAATGAATTCCACAGGCTAATTAAGCATTAGGACAGGAAACAATTCAACCTCAATGGGCAGAGAGGGTCGGGATGCAAATTGAGAGTGCCCTAAAATGGTGCAACTTGCTCTGAGCAAGATCCTGTCTAGCGGACACATACCTGACCCAAGTAACCAGTAAATATGCTGTCTGGAACAGGCAAAAATATGCTTGCATAATTTATTTATTTATTTATTTATTTAATTTATTATATTTATACCCCGCCTTTTTTCCTGAAAGGAACCCAAGGCGGCTTACATAATCCTCCTCCTCTCCATTTTATTCTCACAACAACCCTGTGAGGTAGGTTAGGCTGAGAGTCAGTCACCAGTGAGTTTCATGGCCAAGCGGGGACTAGAACCCGGATCTCCCGAGTCCCAGTCCAACACTCTCACCACTACGCCACACATGCCTCTCAAGACTAAGGGCACAATCCTATGCATGTTTAGACAGAAAAAAAATCCCTACAGCTCCCAGCATTCCCCAGCCAGCAGTGCTGGGAATTGTAGGACTGGTTTTCTGTCTAAACATGCACAGGATTGCGCTCTAACCCATGTTGCATCTACGTAATCATCTACATACTATTCCACCAACATTTCTCAAACTTTTGATACCTGCCGGGGATTTACTTTTTATAAACGTTTCCCCCCCTCATTCTGGAACACAATACACAAGGAAATACACTACATGTACAAACTATACCACAACACAGCCTTCCCCGACCTGATGCCCGCCCGCTGTGTTGGGAGTCCTAGGGTTGGGTGATCCGCCAGGACCCAACCCGCCTCCGGCTCGGGGGACCCCGCCACTGCTGCGCCCACCAAGCCAGGCCAAAAGCTGGTGCGCGCAGCACCGCTTGCCAGACTTTTGGATTCCCAGTGGGCCGCTGTGTACGTTAAAAATGACTTACGATACATCAAAAGCGGCTGCAATTTGTGCAAATTACACACATTGTGGCTGCTTTGGGCGTATCTTAAGGCATTTTCTATGTAAACAGCAGCCCGCCAAGAACCTGGAAGTTGCTTCCCCAGCTTGACTCAGAAGAACACGAGTCGAGCCAGGGAAGAGGTAAGCAAGACGGAGTTTGCTGTGGGTCAAGCCCAGCTAGTCTGCTGGATTTCCAGCCCCCCCCCCCATGAAATCCTTGCACGTGCCTAGTTGGGACTTCCAACCCATGTTGAAGTCCACCACGTCTGGGAGGCACCAAGTTAGGGAAGGCTGTAAGCTAGTACAGTCACACATTAGATGAAAAACATGGAGTAGAGAGAACTATCAACACTGCCCCTATAAAACACAACGATAGACATGTAATTTCAAATCAGCTAGTGCTGCTCAAAGAAGACACTGGAGTCATTGAAAATGTAGACGGTGCTTTCTGCATCCCTTCCGGTTTTACTTTTTTAAAAGGTAACTTACCATTTAAAAAAAAAAATTGGTAAAGATTTTGTTATATGTGATATATGTTATCCCAAGTAAAATGAGGAAGCAAAGCGAGAAGGATTAAAGGAAAACAAACACACACAAAAGTACCTCACAATATAATGCCACAGGTTGTTTTTCTGGATTAAAACTGGAGGCACAATTCAATGCTGCACCCCGAGAGATATGTATATAAACACACACACTCTTTTCTATCAGTTTCCAGAACAATGAAGACGGACATAAGAAGAGCCGTGCCGGATCAGACCAAGGGTTTCTGTTCACACAGTGGCCAACCAGCTGCCCACAGGATCCCACAAGCAGGACATGAGTGCAACAGCACCCTCCCCAACAACTGATACTGGAGGTAGCATAGAGCCATCAGGACTAGTAGCCATTGACAGCCTTCTCCTCCAGGAATTTGTCCAATCCCCTATTAAAGCCATCCAGATTGGTGGCCATCACTACATCTTGTGGAAGTGAATTCCATAGTTTAACTATGTGCTGTGTGAAGAAGTCCTTCCTTTTATCTGTCCCGAATCACCCACCAATCAGCTTCATAGCTTGCCCATAGCAGCAGAGCCCAATTAATATTGCCTCCCAGGCCCCAATCTTCCCCTTTGCCCCATCAGTCAGGGATCAAGAATGGGATGGGGCTTTCTGGGCAATGGTGATGCTTCCAGGATCCTTCCATGCCTGTCAGCTGTAGTATGGGCTACATCAGGTAATCCTGGTGGACTTTTCCTCCTTCCCTTGGGATACTGCTCTCTCTATATGTGGGGGGGCAGAACCTCAGTCCCAGGACCATAATATTCCATCAGAATATGATCACTGCCCATACATTAGCAGAGAGAGAAAAAGGGGGGATTAATGCTGCACAGGGCATAGTGAGGTGCATTATTTACCTTTTACGTATTAAAATGTTTATACCTTGCCCTTTTGTAAACCAAAAAAGTTCAACAATTTAAAATCCAAATGCACATTAAAACCATGAGCAAAACAAAACACCAATGCAAAACGGAAATAGAAACTACCGGTAATCACGAAGTCACACCATGTTAAGCATCTAGCACAGTCTTTCCCACCCACCCCCAAAAGTGCCCTCTGTACATTTTGGACTATGACTCCTACCAGCCCCAACCACCACGGTCAATGGTGAGGGATTATGGGAGTTGTAGTTCAAGCCATCCAAAAAGCACCAGGCTGGGGAAGGCTATTCTAATCTGAGGGTTTTCTTTAGTTCCTCTTGCGACATACTGGCGTGCCTCAGCACACATTTTGGGACTCATTAAGCCAGCCTTCCCCAACCTAGTTCTCTCCAGATGTGTTGGGACTGCAACTCCCATCACCCTGCAGTCCAACACATCTGGAGGGCACCAGGTTGGGGAAGGAAGCATTATTTTATGTTAACTATTTCATTAATAAGAGCGTCACTTGCAGTATGCCGCTTTACTCAGACGTACGTCCCACTACGTTCAATGAGGCTTACTCCCTAGTAAATGTGGTTAGGATTCCAGCGCAAATTACCCAAAGACATTTGAGGGGAACCCCCCTGCCCCTCCATAAAACTCCTTGGAAGTAGCACCTATGACTAATGCTGGATATTCTGGTGCTAGCCGGAATGCCCGAAACATTGATTGGACATGTGCAAGCTCCACTAGTCTGGGAGCATTTCCAGATCTAAATACAGCACTCAGAGCAGACACACCATTGAATTTCTGGCAAACAAAGGGTGACAGGGCTTATCCCACAAAAGCCTCTGACCTAAACGTCCAAAATTAGGTGTAAATATGGTCTCCATTTTCTCCTAAATAGCCTAATTGCCACCTGAACTTCAGCATTACACGCTCCCAAATATTCCCAAGCTTGTGAAGTAGGCAAGGAAGGTTTCTGAAAAGGTTATGCTTCTCCCACCACCACTACCAACCCCACCCTGCAAGCTTGCAAAATTGACTTAAATTTCTAAGCTTTTAGGCTCCCATATTCTCCTGCTCTTTATCGCCCACAGCAATCGATCCAAATTAATGCACGAAATCAAAGCAAACAATTGCAGATCACGTAATGAAAGGCAGTGAACATCCATTAAAAAATGCTTGAAAAGAAAACCAGTTGGGGATGTCTGCTTCATTGAACGGAACAGGTATGATAATGCAGAATGAACACCTGCTGAATCTGCTCCTCTACTAACTGATCATATCATTTAATACATTTAATCTGTGCATGTGTAGACAGGGGAAAAAAAAGTCCTACCACTCCCAGCATTCTGCAGTCACCCATGCATGCACCAGACTGTGCCCTTAGATACTGTCCTTCTTCCAAAGAACTCTTTTGTTGCCCCCCAACACTACTTTATGAGGTACTGGAGGCTGAATCACCGCAACTAGCCCAAGGAGACACAATGGGCTGGTTCAGATGTAACGCCAAACCATAGTTTAGCATTTCAAAAACAAGGCTGGGATTTGCATGCTCCTCAGGAACAGCCCCAAAGAGGAGTTTGGAAACGTCTGCTTCCGTTTTAGATTAACCGCATCTTGCAACACAACACCTCCCAACACAATCCCCTTTTCTATAAGCAAGGACCAAAGTCCAGCCTGCTGTGACTGGCAGAAGAAAGAAGTCCAGGGTCCCAGGTAGAGGTATTTCCCCATCACCCGCTACGGGATCCATTTTCTCATGTAGAAGTAAAATTTTGTCCAGGCTTCAGTTTAACAGAAAGGCCTGGAAGGGCAAGTCAGACCTTTCCTTGACCTTCCATGAACAACCCTGACTGGGCAAATCACTCATCTATCCGGTTGTGCCTAGCCTCTGCTCTGTTATGCTACAGACTACTGTGAGCCATATCCCCCTTGCAAAAGACTACTAATTACCTTATGTAAAGCCATGAGGGCTGGAAGATGGGCAAGTCAGACCTTTTGTCAGACCTAAGTGTTTCCTTTTGAATGAGAAGTGTTTCTCAGTTTAGTTGTACTGACTCATTGTTACCTGATCTCTACTTGATACTATTCAGTAGAAATGATAAGTGTCTCCCTTTCATTCTTGTTGGCATTCCTGACTGCGTTCAGATGCCATCCAGTGAATTCACTAATAAACTTTCCTAAGAACCTCTCCAAAACACAACGCAGTAGATCAATTTTTCCACAACACGCTGGAGATGCCAGGAATTGAACCTGGGACCTTCTGCATGCAAAGCATGCACTCTACCACTGGCGCACGGAAACACACAAAGCCTGCGCACTGCCTGCATCACAATCTGCCCCACCCACTCCCTACTCCCATCTTTGCACCCGATCTCAGGGCCTCCAAACAGCACACATATCGCTCTTGCATCCCAACCACCTTTCCAGATCCTTCTGCTGGCCTCTAAGCTTTCACTTTTGTATTCACCACCCAATGCACCATGCAGCACCTTCAGCATCATGACCCCTCCACTCTTCCATTAGTTGGAACACATCTGTTGTGGGTGGCAGTGCCAGCAACACGAAACAGCTAACTAGGAATGACTTAAGTCACTCCTAGTTAGCTGTTTTGAGTTGTCAGCACCACAACCCACAACAGATGCATTCCAACTAACGGAATCAGGAAAGAGCTTTCACTATCCACTTAACACGCTTCTGCCAATGTGGCCCAGTTCACAGTTCAAGGAAAATTGAGTTAGGGATCTAAAAGATGCTCTCTTGTATCAGATCAGACTGTTTGCTCCCTAGCCCAGTCTATTGTCTAATTGGAGTGGCGGTAGCTCTCAGGAAGTTGGCCTGTCCCATCACCTGTTACCCAATTCTTTCAACTGGAAATGCCAGTGGTTGAACCTTTTGCATGGAAAGCATGTGCGCTGCCACTCTGTCATTGGTTCCTCCCATGAAAGTATACATAAGAAACAATTGCCCTGGGGTAATAATCTAGGCCAGTGTTCTCCAAGCTTGGGTCCCCAGATGTTTTTGGCCTACAACTCCCAGCATGCCCCAGCCATGCTGGGGACCCAAGCTTGGAGAACACTGATCTAGGCATTGCAGGAACGGCTAGGAAGTAGGTCGTCTACTTTGAACCTTGAGAACAAAACAAAGGCTGTGATGCTTGGGGGGCCATTCTGGGGTGGCACAAATAGGGAGTGCAGTGTTTGCCCCACTTAATCAGTGATGAGCCGGTGTAGCATACTGGCCAAGAGACTGAGCTATGAATCAGGAAGACCCAGTTTCGAATCTCGCCTCTGCCATGACCTCGAGGTGGCCTCTGGCAAGCCTCACTCACTGTCTCTCTCAACCTCAGTCCTCCCATCTGCAAAACGGGGGATAATAATACTAACTTACCTTATAGGGGCTGTTATAAGAATTACAACAAGATAATGCATGTGAAGTGCATTGAACACTTGAAAACACCATACAAATGTATTATTTATTATTATTATTATTACTACTACTAGTAGTAGTAGTACTACTACTACTACTACTTCTTATCAGTGGGAGCCATTTTTCTTCAATGCTTCCTTCCCACAAGACACTGGCATTACTTTCTGACCTCACTCTGATTTGGCTTCCTAATGACACTGCATAGCCAACAAGATTTGACAGCATGGTGACATCTGGTGATGTGATGGCAGCAGCGGTCCCTGCCGTCACTCGGTCATCCTGTGGCTAGGAAGTCCTGAAGAAAAATGGAACCCAACAGCAACAGGGAGCATGGTCAGTGCCACCACTGGGGCTACATAAAGAGGCGGCAGCAGCAAAAAAGATGAGTTGGGGAGGAACTTCATGAAGCCTCCGCCCATGCCTTCTCACACACCCATTTTTGAGCTGGAAAAGGTTTCCCAAGGAACTTTCAACTCAGCCTTAAATCCGTTTACAACCCCAGGAATGGCACAAATGGCAATCTCACCTAACCCAGCCTTCCCCTACTACAACCCCCACCATCCCCAGCCAGTGTGGCCTGGCTGTGCATGATAGGACTTGTTGTCTATCACATCTGGAGGGCACCAGGTTGGTGAAGGCTGATTTAACACATTAACAAAGTACCTCAGGCAAACTCCTTTTCAATTACCGGTAGTTCACTATTATCATCTCCTTTAGGAATACAGTAATACCTTGGATTGCAAGTAACTTGGTTTGAGAGCGTTTTGCAAGACAAGCAGATTTTTAAATATTTAATTTTTTTTTTACTTGATATACAAGTGACGTCTTGCAATACAAGTACTGTAGTACGGCTTAAATTAAAAATCTCTGTACAATTTTTTGGGGAGGGATTTCGTTTTGATTTAAGAGTGTTTTGGATTACAAGCACGTTTCCGGAACGAATTATGCTCTCAATCCAAGGCATGACCGTATACTATAGGGATAATAATACTAAAATGTCCTTTGAGCACGCCAATGTAGTTTTATATATGGCTATTATTATTTATTATTATTATCATTATCATTATTATTACTGAAGACTTGCTCTCATTCAGAGAGGACGCCAAGTCAGACTGATTTATAAAGACACAAGTATTTACCTGGAGCATTAGCTCACAATCTTCTCGCCCGACGAATATCATCTCCCGAGGGAGCCGGTGGCGAATGCCCGCACTGCTCACCAGGAACCACGACGTCACACTCATCTTGGCGTTTGGCATTTCAGCTTTTCACCATCCTGAACAAGCGAAAGAGAAAAAGTTCCTGAAATGTTCCAGATAACATCTGTGAACAAAACCAATATAAGCCAACTGATACGAACATATGAAGCTGCCTCATTCCAAGTCAGGACTATTGGTCCATTTAACTTTGTACTGTCTACACCAGTTGGCGGGGCGATTATGGAAGCTGTAGCGCAAGACATCCGGAGGACATCAAGTTGGGGAAGGCTGGTCTACACTGACTGGCAGTGGCTCTTCGGGGTTTCAGAAGACAGAGGTCTTTTCCAGCCCTAGCTGGAGATGCCAGGGATTGAACCTGGACCTTCTGAGTGCAACGGATGTGTTCTACCGCTGAGCAAAGGGCCCTTCCAACTGATAGTCCAACAGATATATAGAAGGGAAACAGACACTGACTGGGTTCGGACAACACAATAACCCACACTCAAGGGTTGAGTGTGGGTTGTTGTTGAACCGTGGATTCATTTTCATTCTCGGGGGGGGGGGGGAGATCCAGAGGTAGGCCTGTGCAACTGGAGTGACAGAAGCACAATTCCCTGCCCCTTCCTCCCCACCCCCCACAAGAAAATACTACACAGAGGGTCGGGGACCCTGCTGAATGGAATAGGCTGTGGTTCAGGTGGCTGATGGAGGAGGGGGTGTGAAGGATTGAGGCCTACACAGGCTTGCGTTAGTTTGAAGCCTGTAGGCCCAAAATATCTCTTGAGGGGGGGAGAATCTATACTGCTGCTGTGGCTTCTGGTTTGGGTTGTTGTCTGCACGCTTTCGCGGGAGTAGGGCTTTTTTTGCTGAGGCAAGCCCTGAAGAGGACCAACCCTCAGGCAAGGAGTAAGTGCCTGGGTATTTATATAGTAAGGGACTAGTTTTGTTGTTTTGTAGCTCTACTGTGTATACCAAAGTGTCTCCCCACCTTTCTCCCTCTTCCCTCATTCCCCACCTTTTATTGTAATCTGTTTACCTTAAATAAACTTTCCTGGTTTTACCCCACACGGTGTGTGTGGTTCCTCTGTGGTTCCGTGCTAAATCCAGTGTATAGACCCAGGGCAAGGCCCTGAGAGAATCAGGTCAAGACGGCAGAGCTAAGGCTGGCCGTTTTGCACCTTTGATCTCTGGTCTTGAGAAAAGGACCTTCATAAGCCCTGGCATCGGAGCTGGGAGTCCGTACTCGGAGCACCCTCATCTCCCCCCTTGCAGCCAGTGTGGAAAGAAGGGGTTTAGGGGGCAAGGAGGGGAGGGGACCGGTGCCGAGATACCACGTATCCTGGCAGCGCCTCAGCCTCCTTCCCTCCCATTCAAAGTGCCGCAGTTAGACGGCCAAAATTGGCCGTCTAGCTGCTTTACAGGGCAGGAGCAGTGCAGAGGCGAACTTTTGCCCCTGCACTTTTACCGCCCTGCATAGGATGCCTGTAACCCTCCATGTTCAGATTTTGACCTGGGTAAAAGCGGCCCTGTTAATTGTGGCTTAAGGTGCAATCGTGTGCAAGTTGAAACAGGGGAAAAAAGGCCTACAACACCCAGTGTGCTGGCTGGGGCATGCTGGGAGTTGTAGGCCAAAAACATCTGGGGACCCAAAATTGGAGAACACTGAGTTAGAGGGTGCCCCTGAACAGACACTGTTCCATCCAGACACATGGGGAGCACTGAGCACCAGGAATTAACACCATAACATCTCAGGGAATAAGTCATAGTACAGACGATGGGGCTTGCAATCCTGTGCACACTTACATGGGAGTAAGTCCCACTGAAACCTGAGAGACTGGCTTCTAAGTAAACATGTTTAGGACTGCACTGTAAGAAATTCAGCTGTGGATCAGGAAACCACTGGTTCAAGTCTGCTAAGTCCCTAAGGAGCAAAACTAAACATGCACCCTCCAAAATGTCTAGTACAATTTGCCAATGTCCTCACATCACAGCATTCCATGTTTTCAGCCTCATCAGCTACTGTCAGCACCAGGAAATATGGAACTTTGTGATGTCAGGATACAGGTAAGTTCTACTAGATGTTACTGGGCGAAGGGTGGGGAAGATGAACATGCAACTGCCGTCTCTGCTTAGCATAAGGTCTCTGCCTCAACTCCCACCACACCCACAACCTTCAATATGGGGATAACAACGCTGAGGTACCTTACAGGGCTGCTGCAAGCATGACCAAAATAATAGACATGAAGTGCTTGGAATGCTCACAAGGTCGAATATAAAAGTTAAACATGATTAAACTTAGGTCTCACTCTTTCCTCAATGTAACATAAGAACCATGCTAGATTCAGACTAAGGGTCCATCTAGTCATAGGTGTCCAATATTCTGTTTACACAGTGGCCAACCAGCCCACAAGTAGGACATGAGTGCAATAGCACCCTCCCGCTCGGGTTTCCCCACAAATGGTGTACATAGGCATACTGCCTCTGATACTGGAGGTAGCATATAGCCATCAGTAGCCTTTGACCTGGTTCACTGAACATGACAAGCCAGAGTATGGGTTGTCATTGAACCGTGGGCTGCTGTTGGCCCGTGCTGTTGACACAGGGTTGACCTGTGTGAACCCAGCCACAGTTTGTTAACCATGAACAACCCTCGAACAGAGAACCCATGGTTTGTTGTTGAGTTGCGAACACTGGGCTGTTCGTGGTTAACAAACCATGGTTTGTTAGCGCAACTGGGTTGACACAACACAACAACCCGCAATTCAACAACAACCCACGACAACTCATGCTCTGTCTTGTTGTGTTGTGTGAACCCAGCCTCTGCCACTGCATTTCTCTCCTCCCTTCCCTTTTTCTTCCTCTTCCTCCTCTTCTATGCATTCAAGGAGCTTGCAGGGACATGTTGGCATCTGTTGCTAGGAGGAAGGGAATAAACACGCTGGGCAAGTTCCTATTGGCCCGGAACACAGACACAAGTCAGAGCAGTAATTGAAGCTTGCAGCTCCCTTTATTTTATTTTTTTTTGCTGTTGTTCCGATTTGGCGGCTGTATCTTTAATCAGCTCTCTCTAACCCTCGGCAGCGGATTCGGCCGCAACTAATGCTTATTATGGACATCTCCCCAGAAGGAAGGGAAGGTTTAAAGGCAAACACACTGGCGGGCACACAGCTCAAGGCCACCATAATCCCATCTGGATTTTTTTGTTTGGTTTTGTTTATTTTATTTTTTATTTTTTTGCAGGCTTTAAAAAGGAAGGAGGAGAAGAGAAGAGGTGGGATGTACTTAATGAAGCACATGATGAGGAAAGCATCACAATAGAGGGGCAGGCGAGAGCCAGAACAAAAAGGAGGAGAGAGGAAAAAACTATGCCCAAGGATGGTTGCATGGTGTGGGAGCCAGGGGACGCCAGTTCAACTGGCTGGGCCTGGGCCGGGCAATCCCTCGCAGATCTGCCATTACAAGGTGGCTGCCAGCAGTTCTCCACCACACCCAGGGAAGGCGGGTGAGGGGAAATATGAAGCCACGCTACCAGCCAAAACCAAGGTGCGACGAGAAAGCCGCCAGCCAGCCAGATAAATTTCGGTTTCTTTCACCAAGCATTCAGTGGGTGAGCAGACTGGGGGGGGGGGAGATTGAAATAGAAGGGGGGAAGTGAGATGGAGTGCCTTCAATCCTCCAGAGGAAAGATAACTAGACTGGAGGAGAGACCGAGCCTCTTTGTTTAGAAAGATTGGGGCAGCCGCCACAGCTGCAAGGGCAGAAATCGAAGGGCCGCGTCCAACTGCTTATTAGTCTAACTCAGGCCCCATTCATTACAATGGGTCTACTCTAAGCAGGACTAACACTGGATGCAACCCAAAGCTATTGGGGAGGCAGCAAGGAGCAGAACCTGGAAGGAGGAAGAAGAGGGAGGGGAGAAGAGAGAAAGAAGAGGAGCTCTCCCATCCCAGTGACCGGGGATCTCATGTCCTGCTTGCGGGTTTCCCCACAGGCAGCTGGTTGGCCACTGTGTGAACAGAATGCTGGATTAGATGGACCCTTGGTCTGATCCACCAGGGGTCTTCTTGTGGTCTTATGTCCATTACCATAACCCTAGCCAAAAATCAGCTGCTTCTCTCTCCCTTTTCTTTTTCTTTTACTTACCGTACACCTCTCTCCTCGTGGAGGCATAAAGGGAAGCTTCTACCTGACACCTTTCCAGGGCCCATCCCACATTGCCGCCTCCTCCTCCACCAACAACCGCCCCGCCCCGCCCGCCCCGTTCACGGGCCCCCATCGCGCTACCCCAAGGATCGTCACCCAGGGCTCGGCATCCCAGGTGAGGGAAGGATGGAAAAAAACCCTCTTCGCAGCGCGTTCCCTTACCTGGCCTGGTTCAAATCCCTGCACCAGCTGTAGCCATCTCCCAACAACACCTCCTTTCCGCCCGCCCCAACACACACTTCTAGATCCCCCACTCTCTCTTACCCACCACTGCATGTCTTTGCTTCGTGCCCCCTCTCGCCCACCCAAGATGGGGGATCTGGCCGACGTCTTCCGCCCCCCACCCGTCCACCCAAAAAAAAAACAAAATATCCCCCGAGCGATCTGACTCGCCTACCGCCTCCTTTCCCCCCTCCGCCCCAGCCCCGATCCTGCAGCAGCGAGGCCGGCGCGCCCTTCTCTCCTCCTCCTCCTCCTCCGCAGTCATCGCCAGGCTGACCAGCCCCGCAGCAGGCCGGCCCTTCGCTCGCCGGCGGGGCGGGCTGCCGCTGGTGCATCGCAACGCGGCCAGGTGCTGCCTCGGCTGGCGGAAGAGGCCGCAGGCCAAGAAGCCAGAAGGCGGCATCAGCTGCTCCGTCTGGGGCGCGCGCACCCGCCCGGGCTCTCTCCAGCCCAGAGTCTGACTGGCTGGCTGGCTGGCTTCCCCCCCCCGGGGGCCCGGCCGTTTCCCCGGTACCTGCCCACAGCCTTACCCTGCCCGCAGCGGCGGCTCCTGCTTCCCGCCCTCCAGCGCTGCGCCAGGTGCCGGGCGCCCGATCCAAGCCCCAGGGCGGCGGCGGCGGCGGCGTAGGGTCTCCTTGTTGTCGCCTCCCCTGCTCTTATGCCCGGGCACACATCTTCCGCCTCGCCGAGATCCCTTCTCTTTCTCTCTCGCCGCCCGCGGAGGACAGCAGGACGCAGCGCCGCCGCCTGCCCTGACTTGCACAGCAGGTTCCAGACGTCAAAAGGCGGCTCTTCGCGGCTCTACCCTCCCCTTCTTCCTACCCCCGTCCTCTCTTCGCTCGCTCGCTCGCTCTCTCCCTTCCTCCAGTCCAGTCCCAGCGCTCCAAAGCCCGGCGCGGCCCGGCCCTTCCCTCTCTCGGCCAGCAGCGTTTAAACCGCCAGGTTAGATCAGGTGACGCCGTGGGTTAAACATTACACGCGCGGGGGCTTCGCGCGCCCCGGCCGGAGCGCGCTTGCAAGCTCGGCAGCATCGCGCTGGTGGCGGCGGCGGCGGCGGCGGCTTCTCTCTTTCTCCCCCTCCGTCTTTCCCTCGTCTGGTGAGGACTTTGGTTGCGAGGGCAGAGCGGGCGGATTGGAACACCCCGTGGGCGTGATCGGCGAGGAGGAGCACGCGGCGGTGTTTCTTTAAAAGAAAAAAGGGTGGGGGGGGAGAGAAAAAGGCATATATAGGAGACGGAAGGCATGCGGGAGGGGTTAGAGAGGTTGCCATTTCCCACGAAAGTGGCTAGTACAGTGTGATCGTCTGGGCCGGCTGCCAGAACCCGGAAGATGCAAATCCAGAGCACTGGAGGGGAGGAAATTCCAGTCAGAGCCTGCTTTTTGCCGTGGTAAGTTTAGCTGCACCGCGAGCAAGGCCGCTGCGCCACTGAAAACATACCGGTGTCATAGGAACGTGGGAAGCTGCTTTATACCGAGTCAGACCATTGGTCCATCTAGACCAGTATTGGCGACACTGACTGGGTTCAGACAATGTGATAAGCCCACGCTGAGTGTAACACTCAAGGGTTGAGTATGGGTTGTCGTTGTACCGTGGGTTGTCGTTGAAATGTGGGTTATCATGTTGTCTGAACCCAGGTCCGCTAACAAGCCATGGTTTGTTGTTGGGTTGTGAGCTGTGGGGCTCACCATGGTTTGTTATCTTGGCTGAGTTCAGACAACCCATAGTTCAACGACAACCCATACGCAACCCTTGAGTGTGGGTTATCATGCTGTCTGAACCCAGCCACTGACTGGCAGTGGCTCTCCAGGGTTTTTTCCAGGAGATGCCGGGGATTGAACCTGGGACCTTCTGCATGCAAAGCAGGCGCTCTGCCACAGAGCTACAGCCTCATGATGGTGCTCCAGTGGCATAGTACCGTAGTTAATTTTGAAGTGCAGGCACTTGTTATGACGGTCACACCTTGAAGGAGAGTCCAAAAAATTCAGACTGCTGTGTTGATCCATATGAACTAACCAGGTCTAGCTGTTTTCATCTCCTCCAGGAAGCAGGCCTTTTGTAAAGCAAATGGATCTTAATTGCCCATACAAAATGAAGAGGTGTTGAACCTCTTTCAGCCCGAGGGCCAATTTCAGTTTTGGAGAAGCTGGGGGGGGGGGACGTTTTCCAGTGATGGGTGGGGCCACAGGCAAAACAGGGTGGTGTGAAAGAGGTGGTACCAAAATACTAGTGTATTTTAACTTCAGTTGTGTTTTAAATTGTTTTAGGGTGCAATCCTATGCATGTTTGTTCCATTGTCTTATTGCTCTAACAGTCAGGAAATTTTTCATGATGTTCAGGTGGAATCTGGGTTCCTGTAACCCAGATTCCATTAATTGAGCCCATTATTCCGTATCCTGCGAACTGGGATTAGTCCAGGGGTGTTGAACCTCAGGCCAAATCCAATTCAACTGGGATGCCAAACCGGCCTTACAGAGGTCCCCAGAGTGCCATGCCCCTTTCCAATTGTTGGACGATTCCCTGCACACCCACCCATTCTAAAAGGTCGAAATGCCTCTTCTAAAGTTTGGTTATTGACAGGAAGAGCTTGATTGATTGATTGGATTTGTGCCCCGCCTTTCTACCAAAAATGGCACTCAAGGCAGCTTACAATCACTGATAACAACAACAATAAGAAACTGAATTAAAAACACAATTAAAGGTGGAATCCTATGCAAGTTTAGACAGAAACAAGGCCTACAATTCCCAGCTTGCCCCAGCCAGCTGGCTGGGGCAAGCTCGGAAGTGTAGGCCTTGTTTCTGTCAAAGCATCCCTGACAGATGGCCGTCCAGCTGCACCTTGAATGCCTCCAGAGTGGGAGAGCCCACCACCTCCCTAGGTAGTTGGTTCCATTGTCTTATTGCTCTAACAGTCAGGAAATTTTTCATGATGTTCAGGTGGAATCTGGGTTCCTGTAACTTGAGCCCATTATTCCGTGTCCTGCAAACTGGGATGATCGAGAAGAGATCCTGGCCCTCCTCTGTCTGACAACCCTTCAAGTACTGGAAGAGTGCTATCATATCTCCCCTCAGTCTCCTCTTCTGAAGGCTAAACATGCCCAGTTCTTTCAGTCTCTCCTCATAGGGCCTTGTTTCCAGTCCCTTTATCATCTTTGTTGCCCTCCTCTGAACCCTCTCCAGTTTGTCTACGTCCTTCTTAAAGTGTGGTGCCCAGAACTGGACGCAGTACTCAAGATGAGGCCTAACCAGTGCTGAGTAAAGGGGAATTATCACTTCCCGCGATTTGGAAGCTATACTTCTATTAATGCAGCCCAATTAGTAGTAGGCCCCTTCCAACTCTACTTTTCTATGATTCTATGATAATAAGTTTGTCCTGCTGTAAGGCAGCTTCCTTGGTTCCTAAGACACGCAACACCTGTGGTCTGCTCACATCGCTGGTGCAGCCCTGCATGTGGTGGTGTTGCGGTAACATAGCAATCCACTGGCAGGGCAGCAGCAATTCCGGTGTGCAGAGCATTAGAAAGAGCCTAGGAATGGCAAAAGCGTCCCTTTGACCAAATGTAACCGTGCACAAATATTGTTGCATGATCATCCTTTTTAGCCTAAGTTGTCAGAAGCTCCGTACATTGAAAGTTCCGGGGCTCCTTGGAAACTTACATGGGGTATCTCCACAAGAAGAGCGGTATGGGTGGCAGACAAGCTTCTTTGAGAGACTGCTTACTAATGTTCTTCTGCAATGTGCAGCCACAGGTCAGCGCTGGGTGTGCCTGGGAAGCACACTCAATACGCTCAGAGTGACATTGCGATCCAACATGCTTGAGCAGCATCTCATATGAACTGAGAGTATGCGGTAGAAAATACGTCAGAATGCTCTGCAATCCAAAGCAATTCCACGGCAGCTATGCAGGCTGCTTGAA
The DNA here is from genome assembly GCA_021292165.1 of Shinisaurus crocodilurus. Classification (NCBI taxonomy): domain Eukaryota; kingdom Metazoa; phylum Chordata; class Lepidosauria; order Squamata; family Shinisauridae; genus Shinisaurus; species Shinisaurus crocodilurus. The sequence goes on from CM037876.1 coordinate 299,159,800, forward strand.
GGGATGCTTGGAAAAGTTCTTTGGCAAATGGATGGATGTGGAAAGAATTTACCTATAGGCAGAATTTTTCGAATGAAAGTGAGAAATTACTGAACTGGAATGGATCGGCACAACTTTGATTCTATTCCCTTAGGACTCAATTGAGACCAGGGTTTTCTCTCCCACTGCAAGTGATAGAATGAGCATAGCAAAGCTGGGAAGATTGTGTTATCACTAATAGCCTTATTCAGCCATGATGCTCGCATGCGTAAGGACACAGGACCACACGCACCGGCCCTGCAACTAACATCTCCGATGTTAGTTCAGAAACCTCCACACGGCTGGGAACCCTGCTTTATCAGGGTTCCTGATGGTGCAAAGGGTTCTAGTCACACTGAAGTGAACATCAGTAGAAGCCCCCTGCAGACCTCCCCACTCAAACCAGGGAATTTGGGGACTTAGAGAGTGAAGCCAGCACATGAAAGGACATTAGGTGAGGGGCCAGCACATCCAGGCCCATGCCTTTTACATGTGTTAGGCTACCCTATTCAGGCATAATGTCTGAATAGGGTTAATAGCAGCATGCAGCTACATCCGAGTTACTATATATACCTGCTTGAATCCTAAGATCATCCTCTGCAGTCCTTCTCCGGGAGCCCCTGCCAAAGGAAGTGAGGTGGGTGGCCTTTTCTAAGAAGAGGGCCTCTTCTGCTGTGGCACCCCAGTTGTGGAATGAACTTCCCAAGGAGGCTCACCTGGCACCTACGTTGTGCTCTTTCCTGTGCCAGGTGAAGACCTTATTTTCTCAGGAATTTTAAGTCTTCCAGCCTCTGTTCTTTTAAACCCTTTACTGTATTTTAAATCTTTGTACTGCTGCTAGATCTTACTTTGGCTTTTACTTCTATTTGATATTGTAGTTTTAAACTGTTAAACTTTTATAGTGTATGTTATGTTGTATTTTATGGTTTAAATTGTTGTGAACCACCCAGAGAGCTTTGGCTATTGGGTGGTATAGAAATGTAATAAATAAATAAATAAATATAGATCAGGGATTTTAGCACAGCTCTAGAAGTGGCTAGCAGAGCTGCACAAGGCTGAGGTTGGACAAAAAATGACTTGACCCCAAGGCAAGCCATGGCAGTGAATTTCTTTTAGTTTTTACTTGCATTTTTATTTGCTATTGTTAAACAATGGGGGGGGAGCCTTGTTGATCTACAGCAAATCACCCAGAGATCTACCTGTAAATTCCAATCTACCTTATGCCTGACCCTGAACAAATAGCTACTATAGTTGCCTTTCTTGGAGCTTTTGAATTTACCTGTGAAGGTTAGGGCTTATCATCAAGTTACTATTTCCTTAATGCTGTTAAGGTGACTGGTCAACAAATCCTTTGTTAGTGAGATGACTTGTTAATAGCCTTAGAATCATAGAAAAGTAGAGTTGGAAGGGGCTTACAAGGCCATCTAGTCCAACCCCCTGCTCAATGCAGGAATCCAGGTCAAAGCATCCCCAACAGATGGCTGTCCAGCTGCACCTTGAATGCCTCCAGAGTGGGAGAGCCCACCACCTCCCTAGGTAGTTGATTCCATTGTCTTATTGCTCTGACAGTCAGGAAATTTTTCCTGATGTTTAGGTGGAATCTCGGTTCCCGTAACTTGAGCCCATTATTCCGTGTCCTGCAAACTGGGATGATCGAGAAGAGATCCTGGCCCTCCTCTGTGTGACATCCCTTCAAGTACTGGAAGAGTGCGATCATATCTCCCCGCCCTCAGTCTCCTCTTCTGAAGGCTAAACATGCCCAGTTCTTTCAGTCTCTCCTCATAGGGCCTGGCTTGTTTCCAGTCCCTTTATCATCCTTGTTGCCCTCCTCTGAACCCTCTCCAGTTTGTCTACGTCCTTCTTAAAGTGTGGTGCCCAGAACTGGACGCAGTACTCAAGATGGATGTGGCAAATCCAGTGCTGAGTAAAGGGGAATTATCACTTCACGCGATTTGGAAGCTATACTTCTATTAATGCAGCCCAAAATAGCATTTGCCTTCTTTGCAGCCACATCGCATTAGCCCAGAACATTTGACTAATGGGAACTAATTGTTAGAAGATGGCCTTTTGATACCTGGAGATATGGGGAAAGTGACCCCCTCCAAGCTGAGGGGAAGGGGCAGATGTGAAGAACCAGCCATTTTTGCAGCTTTGGAAGTGACAGTGGCTGGGTTCACATGACCATCAGTGGGCTGTGCAGAGGGAGATGAGAGGGAGCGCAGGGCCATTCCAGCAGCCGTGCCAGAAGAATTAATTAATTTCCCTCCCCATTCCTTTTTCCTTATGTGTCTTTTTAGATTGTAAGCCTGCAGGCAGGGACTGTCCTGTTAACTGATTATATGTAAGCCGCTCTGGACGCCTTTTTGGCTGAGGAGCGGCATAAAAATATTTCAAATGAATAAATAAATAAATCAGGGGAAAGAAGCCACAGTGGCTTTGTCAAGGTTCCGCTACTGCAGGGACCCCTCGACCTGCCTTTGGAAGATCTCTGCCTCTTCTCAAAGCCCCTCCCGTTCCAGGAGATCAAATCCTTTGCCTGTTTCCAGTAGCATGGGTGTAGGCTTTAGACGTGGTGAATAAGTCACTCCAACAAACCAGGGTACACAACAACACTTTACTTATAATATTAGGGTATTTACTTAATAGAGCAGTTGTAATTCAAAAGCAAGTATGATAAAAAATAAACAAACAACTAATACAAGGTTCTCTAGCTTAACTTCAGACTACCTCTCTCCTCTGCAGTCAGTCTCTCTCTGCAGTCAGTCTCTCTCTTTCTCTAGCTGACCACACCTCACACATATATAGCCTTCCCAGGAGTGGAAGGTTATAACCATGTGATCTTGAACAGGAGAGATAATTCTTAACTTCTATTGGGTGAACTAAAAACTCACAAACTCTCCCTCCCATCCTGAAGTGTTTGGGCCTTCAGGCTTCAACTAATCTAGGGAAGTGTTTGGGCCTTCAGGCTTCAGCAAACTTAAGCCTGTGTAGGCCTCAATCCTTCACAGGCTTCTTTTCCACACACCCCGCAGGAGCCAGTCACCCGCTGCGCAATTTGCCTAATTACCCTTGCAGCGGGCAGGTTGCCGTGTCGTCCGAACCTAGCAAGGTGCCGATGCGGGGTGGTGGTGGCTTCCAAACCACCCCAGAACACAACAACAGCAGAGACCGCAGTACCGCCAGCCATCACTCCCGCTTGTGAGGGCTCCTCGCGAGCAGGAGTGAGGGCGGAGCATTCCTCCTTGCTGCCATGGTGCATGCCCCAGCAGCAAGGAAGAGCAACGCGGATCCCTCCTGCCGGCCTGAGAGGTCTCCTCGCAAGCCAGCTTGAGGGCTGTCAGTGATCCCTGCTCCTCACCGCCGCTCACAAGTAGCAGTGATGAATGGGGGAAACCTCGGTGCTCCCGTGGGGTCCCCATGGGAGGACCGAGTGGGAGGAGGGGGCACCCTACCCCCAATGTGCCTGATTGCCTGTCGAGTGCATCAGGCCACACTGCGTAGCTTTCTACACAGCATGGCTTATTGTGTCGTGCGAAACCCTCCCATTGTGGGGTAGCAAATATCACAAACGTTCCAAGCGAGTGCTTCTCCTCTCCAAGGGACACCAAACCCGGGTTGTGCTGCCCCGGTTTGCATGCAGTCATGCTGTGAACATTTGCCCCAGGGCCAGCTTCAGAACTTCCAGACCACCAGTGGGCTCCCTTATCTAGGGAGGGGTGGAGGAGATGGGATCTGAGCTGAGCTGAGAGTTGACAAAGCACCCCGGAATCCATCATCATCACCTTTTATTTGTATGCTGCTTTCCCACAAAAATTGCGCCCAAAGCGGCTCACAACAACATGACAAGTAACAGCAAATATAATTTACAAAACATCAAAGAACACTAAATATAAATAATTTACAAAATATCAGAGAACAGTAAATATAATTTACACAATATCAGAGAACAGTAAATATAATTTACAAAATATTTTTTAAAAAACCCACTAAACATAATATTCAAAAAATACAATAGAAATAATTACAGATAACCATAAACAATTCAATAATAATTATACTAAGGTCAAAAAAAAAAAAAAAGAGGCAGTAGCAGCTTTTGTAGCTGGAGCCAGTCAGGCCCCACCCACCCTGGCCAGGTGTAATGAGCCAGGTGCAGGGACCAGGTCTTGCAGGACTCACAGCTAGATGGTCTCTACCTTCCTTAGGGTCCCGGAATCTGCCCCACCTTGCTGGAGCTGGCCATAGACTACGACAATTTCTCTAAATCAGCCTTCCCCAACCTGGTTTCTCTAGGGATGCACTGTTGGCTGGGGATGATGGTGGTTGTAGTCCAGCAAATCTGAAGGAGCACCAGGTTGGGCGAGGCTGCTTTAAAACAGAGGTGTAAAACCTCTTTCAGCCCGGGGGCCAAATTCGAAGCTCTCGGGGGCCACATTCCAGTGGTGGGCGGGGCTGAAGGCAAAAGGGGTGGGACCAAAAATGCAAAAAAAAAATACCAGCATCTTTTAGCTTAAAGCCTTAGGAGAGGCACTGCAACCTTTTAGAATGGGGAAAATAAGTGCACAAAAGCTGGGAAAGCACCAAACCATCAGTGGGGGGAAAGGGGTGGAGCTGGGGAAAGGGTGTGGGGCCTTCTGGGGAACCTCAGAGGACCAGACTGGGACCCCACGCAGGCCTGAGGTTCTGCACCCCTGCTTTCAATAAGGGACTCCTGTGGATGACTTCACTGCCCTTGACTGGCATTGTCATTTAACACAATTTGTTAGAGGAGATCAAAGAGGTGCCAAAGGCCGACTGCAATCTGGTCTAAAACAAAGGGCCACCTGTTCTGTTTGTTCCCTGTCATGGGAATGACAACATGATCTCTGGCATCCATTAACAGCAGCACGACGTAAATAGAGCTGTAGTTTTCTGTGCTTGGAGTAATGCACTTGAAAAGAGATCCAGCTTCCTAAGAGCATTATTCATTCATTGATATAAACATCTATATCCTGCTTTCCCCCTCCAAAAAAGGCGTTGTTCAGAGTGGCTAACAAAGTGTTGAAACAGAACAACCTATGAAGAGAACCCACGGTTTGTTTGTTGGGTTGTGAACTGTGGGCTGTTCACCATGGTTGTTATCTCGGCTGGGTTCAGACAACACGATAACCCATGGTTCAACGACAGCCCACACTCAACCCTTGAGGGTGGGAAATTGTGTTGTCTGAACCAAGTCATTTGCTCTTTTTTGGCAATGCGTACAAGTAAGCCGAACAGTGGCCATCCGTGCCTGAGGTAGCCACCTCACTCTGCCTAATAGTAGGGCTGGCAAAGTTTTCCACCACTTCCTGCTACTCCCAGACATCTCTGGTGGGCCTTAATGCTTCCTCCAGATCTTCCAGTGCTTGCCTGACCAGTTGGATCCAGGCATTACTGGCCCATCTGTCGCTCTTTCTCTTTTCAGGGTGTGATCTTGCAGCAGCCACCTAGCTCTCTGTGAGCCACGATCTTGTTACAGTCACTCACTACTACATTAGTACGACATGAACTATAGGATTTCTTATGGCCGTGTATTCTTTTGAGTTGAGTTGATTTGATTTATTTCATTTCTGTATTGCCCAATGGCCAAAGCTCTCTGGGTGGTTTACAACAATAATGAAACACAGTAAAATAAAATATAAAATACAAACAATAAGAACATCATAAAAATTCCACTACTAGACATTTAAAAGCAATTAAAAATGACAAATGGCTAAGAACAAGGTTATAAAACTAGACCGGTTGAAAAAGGTGACATCACCACCACCGCCCATGTACGGTACTATTTGGAGCTGTTAAATGCCTCAGCATAGAGGGCAGTCTTAACCTAGTGCCGAAAAGATCGTAAAGTTGGCGCCAGGCGGGCCTCAGTGGGGAGCTTGTTCCACAGGTGGGGGGCTACCACAGAAAAGGCCCTCCCCCTTGTTGCCTCCTTCCGAGCCTCCCTCGGAGGTAGCAGTCGGAGGAGGGCTCCAGTATCTGGGAAGGCATGCTCTTCTTGTGGGTTAGGTTTCTAGATCTCATGGCTGCTGAAGGCAGTTTGAAAATACACAGGGTGGCCCCAGATGTTGAGCGTAGTGTCTGGGTAGATTGTGGTTGGGAGAGGCGTTCCATCAGGTATTGTGGTCGCAAGCCATGTATGATCTTGGCAGTTTTATTTTCAATTCCTTTCCTAATTATGCCTAACGTGGAGTTTGCCTTTTTCACACTGGGTCAACATTTTCATTGAGCTCCTCGCCACTCCCACCCCCCAAGATCTCTTTCTTGGTCAGTCTCCGCTAGCTCATTTATCAACATTTATCAAATGTTGGAGCTGCTCAGCTTTGCCACTCAGCTCTGTTTAGACAAGTTCTGCGCCATCCAGCTGAGCTTAGAAATGGGCAGTTTCAAATTAGAATCAATTGATATGCTGTAAACCTGAAAAGGATCCAAGGCGGCGATTTATTCTTATCTATTTATCCTTTATTTCTTTAAGTTATTCAAGAAAACCTTCCCAGGATTTCTTTACAATAAAAACTGAAATACATTAATATCACAGAAACAATAAAAGGTAAAGAATAAAGCAACAGTAGCAATCAAATCTAAAACAGAAGATGGCAGGGCAATATTTTAAAAAACAATAGGAAGAGATAAAGCACAGTTTAAATGCCTGAGAGAATAGAAAAGTCTTCGCCTGGTGCTGACATTACATCAGAATATGTACTGGATGAGCCTTCCCAGGGAGAGTATCCAACAACTGGGGTACCACTACCAAGAAGACTCAGTGACTGGGTTCACACAACACGACCACCCTCCCCACCCGGCTTATAAACCGGGGGGGGGGGTCATGACGTGTGAACCTGCCATGAGTTATTCAGGGTGGCTTATAAGCCACCCTGACAGCCCATGGCTTGTTGTAGGGTTTGGTTGCCACCTCTGGGGTTGCCGTGTCATCCGAACTTGGATGACACGGCAACCCCTGGGGTAACCCAAACGGCTACAGAGCCACTTTGCAAAAAGCGGCAAGAGATGCTGGGTGAGCACCGCTGACAGCCGCCCCCAAAGTGCCCAAGTGGCACTTGGGGGCAGCTGTCAGAGGTGCCGTGCACAGCGGGGTGGCGCAGCTGCAGGTGTCGGCAGAGCGGGCTTGTTCACGAGCGAGCCCCCTCTGACAGCATCGGCCAGCCCAAGCTCCCGCCGATGCCAGCAGAACCCACTCTGGCGGGCTCTGCCAGCATCAGCGGGAGCTCAAGCCTACGGCTGCTGACACCAACAGAGTGGGCTTGCTCACGAGCAAGCACACACTGCCAACGTCGGGAGCAGCTGCCCAACATCCCTCACCCTGGCTTGTGGGTCTCCTCACAGGCCGGGGTGAGGGATATCTGCTCCTCCTTGCTGTCACCGTGCACAGAGCGGCGGCAAGTAGGAGCAGTGCCGACAGCCCTCACCCGGGCGCACAAGGTCTCCTCAAAGAGATTCATAGATCATAGAGTTGGGAGGGGCCTACAGATGGGGTGAAGTATGTCAGTGATCCCCTTTCCCCCACCTGCTCCCCCACTCCACTCCCATCAAGGGAGGGGGGGAAACCTTGATGCTCCCACGGGGTCCCCTGGGATACCTGCGGGAGGACCAAGCGGGGAGGAGGGGGCACCCTACTCCCATGTACCCAGTCGTCTGTCAGGGGTAGGGTGGCGCATGAGCCACACCGCGTAGCTTTCTACACAGTGTGGCTCACTGTGCCGTGCAAACCCTCTCTTTCACTGGTATCCATGATGGCAGAGGTACTGGAGGTGAGACTCCGAAAATGATCTCAGCACACAGAGTAGGCTTAAATTATCTTTCTGTTTCTGCCACCCCCTTTCCCTCTCTCTTCCTCTTTCTGATACCGGTCTTCTTCTCTCTCTGTCTCTCTCCCGCTCCTTCTCCCTCCCTGCCCAGCAGGCTGCTGGGAAAGGAACAGATCCCTCTTGCCAGAGGCCGGAACTGATCACTTGCAGAAGGCTTTGAAATTGGACAGAGGGCTATGTGACAATAGGCAGAGAGTCACATTGCAGCCATAGGGCCATTGGTGGCCTCACCCCTGTGATGGCGATCCATCCAAAGGTCCCTTCTTGAAGCTGTAAATCTCACACTGGTGAGATTTCTTTTAGCCAGAGGCTATTGCCGCTCTACTGATGAAACAGCTTCTTGCTTTGTGACCAGGAAGATGATCAGTAATCTGAACAGGTAAACCTACCTCATAGTTTGAATATACCGAACATTACTAATAGGGTTCCCAATTGGCCGAGAAAAAGACAACAGCCTATCTTGTTTCCCTGACTTTAACTGCAGAGGGCTCTGCATAATAAATCGGCTAGTGTAGCTGTTCATCACATGTATCTTGACTTCCTAATCTCTGCGTGCATCAAGCTGCAGCTTAAAAACACAGAAGCAGTGGCCAGCCCAGGAAAATAGTGCTAAGCCAGACTGTGAAAAGCAGAGGCACTGTTAGAGGGTGGCCCACGAGGGCTGGAGCCCCAAATCTTTCATCTGGAGCCCCGAATCTCTGGGAGGCCATCCGCCCCACCACCCTGCTGTCCAGGGGCACTTGCTGAAACAAAGGGACAGGGGCCCGGATGATCCCCGCTGCATCTGATCCCCCTCGATTAGCTGGCTTTTTGCCCACGTGTGCTTCACCTCCTGCTGCCCTCCCCTTGAATCTTTCTGCCTGAGGTTTTTTTTAAGAAATCAAATGCCCTCCTCTCCTCTGTCTATACACCCCTTTTTTTACAAATAGGGGTGCCCTTAGGAGACAAGGTCATAAGAACATCAGAAGGGCCCTGCTGGATCAGACCAAGGGTCCATCTAGTCCAGCATTCTGCTCACACAGTGGCCAACCAGCTGCCCACGGGAGACCCACAAGCAGACAGGAGTGCCACAGCACCCTCCCGCCCATGTTCCCCAGCAACTGCCTCTGATACTGCCTCTGATACTGGGTCCTTTAAAGACAGAGAGAGAGAAGCTGAGACTTCAGTGCAGGGCTCTCCAACCTTGGGTCCCCAGATGTTGCTGGACTACAGCTCCCAGAATCCCTGGCCATTAGCCATGCTGGCTGGGTATGCTGGGAGCTGTAGGCCAGCAACATCTGGGGACCCACGGTTGGAGAGCCCTGCTTTAGAGCATATGTAAATTAGCATATGCAAATTTGTGCTTCTTCTTTTTTGGTCCTGTGGGCCTGAGCCCTGGATCTTTTCGGTACCTAGCACCACCCCTGGTGAAGAGCATACCATATTACTATGTCAAACATAATTTCATTGGTTCCCCCATCTACACCCAGCAGGGCTCCTGTGCCTTTAACCAACAGCTACACAGCAGAGAGAAATGTAGCATGCGGAAGATTTTCCCCACGTGGTGGAGGTGGAAAGGCTTCATCGGATAAATTTGCAGCTGCCGAACGGAGTAGCACTGTAGGCCTGCCTCCTTTTTTCTTTTTAAAGGCTATACCCAAGGAACAGTGGGGCACTCTCAGCCTTCCCCAACTGGGCCCCCTCCAGATGTGTCAGACTACAACACACCTATTATCCCCAGCCCACACACTGTGCACATTGTCCCTGTGCTGGCTGGGGATGATGGGCATTGCATTCCGACACATCTGGAGGTTCCCTGGTTGGGGCAGGCTGCTCTGTATGTACATGTGTGCCCCAAAGCATCTTTCTTTCTTTCTTTCTTTCTTTCACTCTCTTCCTCCCTTCCGTTATCCCGTGATGGGATTATCCCATTCTTCATCACACCTTTGAGGTGAGGAGATGGTGGAAAGATTCGGTTGGAAGGATAGTCATTTTCTGGAAGCGAAAGTTGGAACCTGTGGTGACACACCTTCTGCTTTTGTCCCAGAAAGGCCTGGCTGCGTCCTCCTTCTGTTCTGATTGCCTTCAGGGAAAGAGGTAGTTATAAATAATACATCCAAAGGTCATCCTGGCCTAGGACAAGGCAGTCTATGGAAACCAGGGCACGGCAACTGAGTAATATTCATTATTTATAGTCTGCCGTTCACAGCTCTCAAAGACAGGTACCTCCTCCGTTCTCTTCTGTGTTCTTTTTCTTTCTTTTCCCAGAGGAAGAACTGGATCCTGCCACCGCCACGCCACCCCTCCCGTTTCCATTATTATTTTTTGCATTTCTTGAGGGTGATTGGAGGGATTTGCAACAGAAGGCACAAGGGAGTCTGATATGTTGGAGGGGGAAATGCAGTGTACGGGCGGAAGGACTGCATACAGTTTGCATACATCATCTGGACAGCCGCAGGGTGGTGGGTTTTTGTGGGTCTTTAATGAGAAATAGGCAAGTACGTGGCAGTCATCTGATCTTCTTAAGCACACTCCCTGCAGATGAGGCCGGGCCTCTCTCACTCTATATGTCCCTCTGTTAAAAATTCACCTGTGGGGTGCCTAGCCAAGCTTAGGAAACCATCCACAGCCCATGGACTGTTCTGAGTTTTTTTAAAAATTATTTATTATATTTATACCCCGCCTTTTTTTCCTGCAAAGAACCCAAGGCAGCTTACATAATCCTCCTCCTCTCCTCCATTTTATCCTCACAACAACCCTGTGAGGTAGGTTAGGCTGAGAGGCAGTGACTGGCCCAAAGTCACGGAGTGAGTTTCATGGCCGAGCGGGGACTAGAACCCGGATCTCCCGGGTTGGTGTGGTTTGTTAAGCCCACCAACAACCCATGCTGCCGCAGTGCCGCAGTTCCAGACATCATGATAAGCCGCAGCGACCTGCCCACCGTGGCTTGGATATTTACAATGGCTGCCGGCACACGCCACAAGCACCACCCCTCCCCGTGCTTTAAATAAGCCACGGTGGGCTGCAGCGATCATGCCAACTGGGTCATTGTGTATTCAGTGCTGCGCCAGGTGGACCAGTGACCAGACTTGGTAGAAAGCAGCTTCCTGTGTTCCATGTAACACATGTGACAAACCACCCCAGTTGACTGTCAAAACTTGGGGTCCCTTAAAAATGGGGGTGTTGGGGTGAAAGTAGGTGGATTTGTACTGGGACATACCTCTGCTGTATGTCCCAGTCGAAATCCCCACAATCCCCGTAAAAAAAACAACACCCTTTTTGAAGGCTCCCAAAGTTTGACAGATCCTTCAAATATTGGGAGCCTTCAAAAGGGGGGGGGGGTTAGGCACATCTCTAGGGTGGTACTATAGATGGGAAATCACTGTTGGTGCTGCAGCAGCAAGCAGAAAGGGCTGCCCCTTCTTAATGCTGCCTTGATGCATCTTTCTTTCTCCTGTCTTCTCATGCGCTTTCGGATGACATTTCATTTTACACACGGTCTCTGCTCCCGGAGTATGAATTTGAGCTCCTGGCTGTGCGCGAGGTTCGTGTCACTCTCTGTTCCGTCACTCTTCCACCATACCATGGATATCCAGCACAGGCTTTTAAAAAAAAAAAAGGGTCATGCTCAACATACGCTCTTCCGCTATCTGTCAGGACCCATCCGCCTCTGCAGCTGCCTCGTGCAGTCCAGTGCGAGACACCAGGAGTCTGAGAAGCCTGGTTCCCTTGCCAGCATAATTCTGGGTCACCTCAGTCATAAAACCAAGCCTGTTTGAAATCCAGGGTGTGTTCCACCCTACGTCTCACTGCAGCATGCAGGAGGCCCATTGACAAGCCTCAAACCACCTTTGTGCCTGCCCATCCCTTTTAACACTTCCAGTGCGCTTAAAGCAACAATTTACCGCTGAATTACTTCTTGAACTGCTGCGGATAAGGATTACTCTAGGATCCCACTGCTGACACCATGTTTCAAGGGGTTGCATTTACTTATTTCAATCGACCACAACAGCTAATGCTCCTTTGTTCTGTGTCCCTCGAGCTCTCTTTTGTTTCTGCCGCTGTTCTGCAGAATCGCTTCGTGGTTGTTGCGTCTTTGCATCTGTGCCACTCATTTCTGTGCCGCTTGACCCCCTTCCTTGACTTCCATGCTTAGTTCCACTCAAATGTTGTTTATTTATTTATTTATTTCATTTCTTTATTTCCGTACTGCCCAATAGCCAAGCTTTCTGGGCAGGCAGTTCACAGAGATTCATAAAACACTGACAGAATAATAATAAAAAAATACAGCAGAAAATACAGCAGAAAATTTCAATAGACAGATTTTTAAAAGAATTTAAATCACTCAGGGCGCAATCCTGTGGCATTGTCTAGGTGGCTGTAGGATTATTCTCCCAAGGTTGGAAAACACTGATCTAGACAGACAAAAATGGCCATCTAGATTAAATACAGGGTGCGAGGTACAGGTCAGCAGAGATTGTCACCTGCCTCGCGCCCTGCATTGGATACATGTACGCCTCCATGTCCGGAGGCTTATGTGCATCGAGGGCAGAGGACATTGGATCACTGCCTGTAAACAATTTCAATAAAAAAAAAACTAGACCTGTTAAACTAGGCCTGTCTAACTAGACCTGTTAAAACAGCCGACATGTTGCATCACATGGCATTAAATGCCTGCGAGTAGAGGGTGGTCTTGACCCAGCACCGAAAAGATGACAATGTTGGCGCCAGGTGGGTTAAGGGGTTTCCCACTTCACCCGTGTTAAATTAGGGCCCCACTCATAACTGCAGTGGCCTCAAGGTGTATCTGGTTTCCAAATCTTTGGGGAGGGACCACGGCTGAGTGGCAGAACACAAGGCTTGGTGCAGATGGTCCTCGGTTCAATTCCCCAGCATCTCCAGTTAAAAGGCCCAGACAACAGGGGACAGTGGGAAAAAACCTTCTTGGCCAGAGAACCTGAAGAGCTGCTGCTAGTCCATGTAAACAGGGCCTTTTCTGTAGCAGCACCCCAATTGTGTGGAATGGAGGCCGGTCAGGTTGGCTCCTTTCCTACCAAATTTTAGACAGGCAGTAAAAACTGCACTGTTTTGCCTGGCCTCCGATGTTGTTCTGGTTTGTCCTAAAGTATTTATTTATTTATTTATTATATTTATACCCCGCCTTTTTTCCTGCAAGGAACCCAAGGTGGCTTACATAATCCTCCTCCTCCTCCTCTCCATTTTATCTTCACAACAACCCTGTGAGGTAGGTTAGGCTGAGCGTCCGTGACTGGCCCAAAGTCACCCAGTGAGCTTCGTGGCTGAGCGGGGACTAGAACCCGGATCTCCCGAGTCCCAGTCCAAAACTTATTCTGTTGTGATTTTATTGTATTGTTTTAAATTACGTATACATTGCTTTGAGGGTCTCGGTGGGCAGAAAATCAATGTTTAAAAATACCGTAATAATAATAATAATAATAATAATAATAATAATAATAGACAATACTGGGATACAGGGGAAATTGTCTGCCCAGGTATAAGGCAGCTTCTTAAGCAGCCTTGCAAAAGAGATCAAAAGTGAAGCTCTTTACTGTGGAACCCATTGTGCTGAATAAGCAAAGATGTGTAACATTATGCTGAATAAGCAAAGAGATGTAATTCTGTTGCTTTTTTAGTAGCTACATCACTAGCGGCTGCTTGAAAAGATAGATGTAGAATAGATGCACCCTGAGGTCTTATTTAGCATGTATTTAGCATTTTTATAGTAGCAGGGAGGGGCCGAAGCTCAGCAGGAGAGCACATGCTTTGCATGCCGAGGGCCCCAGGGTTAATCCCTGGATCACCTGGGGTGGCCGCTTCTGCTTTGCCAAACAAGAGGAAGTATGCATCAAGGAAAAAGAGGAAAGAGGACACAGATTTGCATAAACGTTGCATATGCTAATTGATACTCTATAGATGCACTACATCTCATCTCAGTGGGGAAGACTGGACCGGAGGACCCTTCTTTTGTCCAGGGGCTAACCTTTGATAGGCAACTTCAAGGCTCTCCCTTCTTATGGTACTTTAGGTGCTCCCGTTGAGGCTTTTATCTTTTATCCTGCCATCACCCTGCCTCATTCCTGGCTTTCTGACATCTTCCACCCATAACTCTCTCATGTTTCCCTACCACTGCTTCAGGCTTTTCTCTTACCGCAGAAAATATGTTAAGGAGAAAAAGAGTTGTCACACAATGCCTTTGGATTGTTAGCACCAGGACCTCTTGGCCTGGAATATGCTCTTTATCTTTAAATCAGACATGGACTGGACAGCACTTCAAATAGAGGACAGCTCTGTAAAGTAGGACACACATGGCCTCCCCAGCATCTCCACTTGAGAGGATCTCAGGTGGGAGGACTGGGGGGAAATCACCCACTGAGATCTTGAAGAATAAGAACATAAGAAGAGCCCTGCTGGTTAAGGCCAAGGTCCATCACAGTGGCCATCCAGCTGCCCACGGGAATCCCACAAGCAGGACATGAGTGCAACAGCACCCTCCCACCCATGTTCCCCAGCAACTGGTGTACACGGGCACTCACTGGGTGACTTTGGACCAGTCACTGACTCTCAGCCTAACCTACCTCACAGGGTTGTTGTGAGGATAAAATGGAGAGGAGGATGAGGATTCTGTAAGCCGCCTTGGGTTCCTTTCAGGAAAAAAGGCGGGGTATAAATATAATTAATAAATAAATACCGCCTCTGATGCTGGAGGTAGAATATAGCCATCAGAACTAGTAGCCATTGATAGCCTTCTCCTCTTATGAATATGTCCAATCCCGTTTTAAAGCCATCCAAATTGGTGGCCATCAGAGTAGGCAGTGCTGGGGTAATGGGCCAAAATTTGACTTGGTATATAAGGCCTCTTCCTATATTTACATATTCATTTTATTTTATTTTTATTTATTTTATTTTCCTTTATTTCATTCACATATGTTCATTTTTATTTTATTTTGTTTTTAATTTCGTAAAATATTTATAACCCACCCTTTTGGCTCAAACAGGACCCCCAAGGTAGTATACAAAAAAAAAAAAAAGAAGAAGAAAAGAAAAAAAAAAAACATTAACACAAATTCAAAACAACAAACCAAATTAACGGCTGAGCTATCATTAAAACCTCAAAGAGGAGAATCAGCCCCACATCAAAAACCTTTAAAAGCGGAATGGAACAAACACGTCTTCACCACCTGCCTAACACTGAGTTAAGACTGGGCCAGTCTCATCTCCCTAAGGAGGGAATTTCACAATTGGGGTGCTGCCACAGAGAAGGCCCTGTTCCATGCTCCCACCTAGCCTCCCTTGGTGGCGGGACACACAACACAACAGGTGAGTTTGCATGGCACAACAACCCACACTGTGGCACGAACAACCCACACTGTTTGCCCGAGGGCCCATGATGTTCCCGACAGATGATCGGGCAAATTGTGAGTCCTAAAATCATAGAATAGTAGAGTTGGAAGGGGCCTATAAGGCCATCGAGTCCAACCCCTTGCTCAGTTCAGGAATTCAGGTTAAGGCATCCCTGACAGATGGCTGTCCAGCCGCATCTTGAATGCCTCCAGAGTGGGAGAGCCCATGACCTGCCTGGGTCCTTGGTTCCATTGTCCAAGTCCAATGAGTGAGGTGGTGAGGTGGTAATCTGCAGGATTTTGAAAGTAAATCATCCCACTAATGCAGATTATGGCTAGAATGTGTCCTTGTAGACAGGTTATTTCTGGAGCTGACTGATTCAGTTCTGCTCCTTGCCGCCAGGACACATGAGAGCAGGTGACAGAACTAGGTTAGGAATTCTGCTGGTGCACCAGCCACCCCATTCCCATCAGCCTCCCTGCCTAAACTTAATGAATCATAGAACAGTAGAGTTGGAAGGGCCATCAAGTCCAACCTCCTTGCCCAGCTGCTCCCCGCTCGGTCCTGCCCGCTGCAGCCGTGGGCCGAAATGGCTTGCCAGTAACTGAGCCTTAGGAGAGGACATTCAACCTTTTTGAATGCGGGGGTGGCGGGTGGGGACGGACTGCAAAAATGCCAGGAAACCACCAAATGATTGGTGGTTGGGGGAAAGGGGTGTGGCCAGAGGAAGGGCGTGGCCTTCCAGGGGACCCTAGAAGTGAGGTTGCCCATCCATGCTGTACCCCCTATTGTCTTGCTCCAGCCCTGAGGCTACCTGTTGAACTCATCCCAGAGTGACCACTATCCCAATCTACTTAGGGTACAATCCTATGCATGTTCAGACAGAAAAAAGTCGTACAGTTCCCAGCATTCCCCAGCCAGCACGGCTGGCTGGGGCATGCTGGGAGTTGTAGGGCTTTTTTTCTGTCTAAACATTCATAGGATTGCACCCTTATTCTTCAAAATTGACCCTAGGATTGGCAACACGGTTCCTATTTTATAGAACATGTTGATTTGCAAAGGGGTTTTATGAACGTTCGTCGTATTTTCCCTCACAACAACCCTGGGGTTCAGGGTATTTATTATTCCTATTTTACAGATGGGGAAACAGAGGCCGAGAAAAGGATCTGCCCTAATACCATCGAACAAGGCAGTGGAAGAAGGAGGACTGAACACACCTGGCTTTATGTCTACTGGGCCCGGTGCTCGAATTATGTGGTGGAAAGCTGGGAGTCCCCTAATGAGACCCACAAGCCCCATTCCTTAGTGCTCCCCCCAATGATGACTCCCCTGTAGCCTTATAAAAACAGCAGCTGGGTGGGATGACCCAGCCCCCTCTGCTCTCCCCCTCTGTAATTTGGGTGCTGACTGGCACAGATTGGGGTGCAGTGGTGAGAGTGTTTGACTGAGTGACTCAGGAGATCCGGGTTCTAGTCCCCGCTCAGCCATGAAGCTCATTGGGTGACTTTGGGCCAGTCACCGACTCTCAGCCTAACCTGCCTCACAGGGTTGTTGTTGTGAGGATAAAACAGAGAGGAGGAGAATCTTATAAGCCTCTTTGGGTTCCATGCAAGAGGAAAATTGGATTAAATGTGGTGATGGAATTATATGAGAATGATATGATATGATGTGATGCTTTTAAAATTAATGCGAATAGCTTCAGACTGTTTCTTTGTATTGGGACAGACCACCCCGCTCCTAAAAAAAATAATTATTGTGCAGCCAACTGTTGGCAATAGTTCTCCAGGGTCCAGAGCAGAGATTCTTCCCAGCGCTGCTGCCTGGAATCTGAGGCCCTGTTTGAGCCAAAAGGGTGGGTTATAAATATTTTATGAAATTAAAAACAAAACAAAATGTTTATTATAATTATATCCTGACTTTTTCCCTCTTGCAAGAAACCCAAGGTGGCTTACATGTTTGTTATTTATTTTTATTTATTTATTTATTATTACATTTATGAATCGCCCATCTGGCCGGTCACCCAGGCCCCCCTGCTCTGCATGTTCCTCCTGCTCTGTATTTTATCCTCACAACAACCCTGTGAGGTGGGTTAGGCTGAGAGTCAGTGACTGGCCCAAAGTCACCCAGTGAGCTTCGTGACCGAGTGGGCACTAGAAGCCGGATCTCCCTGAGTCCCAGGCCAACATTTTAGCCCAGGGGTCTCCCAACACAGTGCCCATGGGACCTCCAGCTGTGCCCACAAAGCACTCCACTTCCTGCCTCCTTCAAACATTTATTTTTATTTAAAAAAAAAAAAAAAAGACCTTGGAAAATGTTAGGGTGCCAGGTTCTCTTTCCTGTTCCTGAACCTGCCACTGATCAGCACTTCAGCGGACAGGAAGAGGGGGGGAAGTTGCTTCCTGGCCTTACCCATCCACACAGCCGCTTCCCCTTTGCCTTCTCTCTCTTTCTCTCCACTCCCGGCCTCTAGCCTTGCTGTTTCTCTCCACCCATCCCCTTTACAAACTATTTCTCTCCCTTCCCTGGTCCCTTCCTAACCCCTAGCCTTGCCCTTTCTCTCCCACTCACCCCTTTATCTTGCTGTTTCTCTCCACTCCCGGCTTCTATTTATTTATTTTATTTATTTATTATATTTATACCCCGCCTTTTTTCCTCTTGCAAGGAACCCAAGGCGGCTTACATAATCCTCCTCTCCATTTTATCCTCACAACAACCCTGTGAGGTAGGTCAGGCTGAGAGTCAGTGACTGGCCCAAAGTCATTTCTCTCCCCCGTCTCTTTTCTTTGCTGTTTCTCCCCCTCCTAGCTCTAGCCTTGCTCTTTCCTCTCCCCTCTCCCCCTTTGCCTTGATATTTCCCCCTCCCTCCCTCCCTCCCGGCCTCTAGCCTTGCTATTGCTCCCCCCCCTCGCTCCCGCACACACACAGACCTCTCTCTTTGACCAGCCAGGCCCCCACGGCAGCCATTAGGCGACTAGCCACATCCTCCATGTGAGCCATTTTGTGGCGGTGCCCACAGCCGTTTCTCAAAAGTCCCAAATGTGCCCCACGGGGTCCAGAAATATTGGGGACCCCTGCTCTAACCGCTACACCACGCTGGCTACATGCACTCAATGTCTGTGTCTGCACACTTGGATTGAGCTACAGCAGCCTCCACCGGCCCGGTGCCCTCTAGATGTGTTGGATTGCAACTCCCATCATGCACTCGAACACGTCTAGAGGGCGCCAGGCTGAGGGAGGCTGGGTACTCGTTCTCTCCCCTGGGGACCTCCTCTCGTGTTGCGAATGCCTTCAAGCCCCCGGCGTTGGCAGCCTGAATGTCACACCCCTGAGGACAGGTGTATAGACTACAAATGCCCAAGTGTATATACAAGTGTGGCGTAGTGGTGAGAGGCGGGATGGGACTCGGGAGATCGGGTTCAAATCCGGCTCGGCAATGAAACTACTGTGGACTTGGGCCATTATGACTCTCCAGCCTAACCCCACCTCACAGGGTTGTTGTAAAATGGAGAGGAGGAGGATTATGTAAGCCACCTTGGGTTCCTTGCAGGAAAAAAGGCGGGGTATAAATATAATAAATAAATGAATGAACCGGTTGTACTGTTAGTGGTCTCCCCTCGGGAGCTCTGGGAAGTGTGCGTGGCTGGGAGCCTCCAGGGCACTGTCACTTCCTGCTGCAGCACGGCGGCTCCTGCATCCTACCGGGCATCGCTGCATGTGGGGATTGGGCCCACTAGCTCTGCAGAGGAGCCGCCAAAGGATATGGGAACAGATTCGGATTCGGACGAAGAGGAGGGGTGGGGAAGTATCGGAGGCAGTATGCCTATGTGCTCCAGTTGCCGGGGAACATGGGCGGGAGGGTGCCGTTGCACGCATGTCCTGCTTGTGGGGTCTCCTGTGGGCAGCTGGCTGGCCACTGTGTGAGCAGAATGCTGGACTAGACGGACCCTTGCTCTGATCCAGCAGGGCTCTTCCTATGTTCTTATATGAATCTGAGAATGCATCGCCAAGAACGGAGGGGATGGAGATAACAGTGAGAGGAGGGAGTCAAGTTGCTCCTGAACCCACAGGAACCCATCGCCTTCTGAAGAGGAGGAGGGGGAAATGGGGCGTGACCGATCCAAGGGTGAGACGTCAGTTCAGGAGGGAAGACCAACGAGGAGGAGTGGAGGAGTGCGATGTTCAGGTTGGAGAACACTGTTTTAGCATATTATGTAGTGCAGTGTTCTCCAACCTTGGGTCCCCAGATGTTTTTGGCCTACAACTCCCAGCATGCCCCAGCCAGCTATGCTGGCTGGGGCATGCTGGGAGTTGTAGGCCAAAAACATCTGGGGACCCAAGGTTGGAGAACACTGATGTAGTGCAAAATGCACTACATACATATTATGTAGTGCAGGTGGTCCTCTTGGCAAGGTTAAGGATGCTTTTATATTACCATAAAAATACACTAGAGGGTGCTCTTGAGTCATCCTTCTACAATAGTGTGTCTTCTTGGGCCTGGCTGCTTATATTACAAGTGCTTTTAACAAGCTTACAAGAGAGAGATTAATAGGATCAGGTGCATTTACATTCAGGCAAATGAATAATGTGAGAATAATGAAGGATTCCAATCCACACATTATGCTATTAAAGTGTTATTTGTCAAAACAAAATTTAGCTACTTTTTGGAGCTTGCCTTTAAAATGATTAACAGGGGTCTGAACGTATCCAGTGGTTGTTGAGGCTGCATGATAACATTGCGCAGAAGTAAAGCTCATATTGCATTTGGTGCAAATATGGAATGGTGGGTGCATATATCCTTGTGGGATAGTCCTTTGCAAATGTCTGTACCTTACCCACAATTTGCTGGGAATATACAAAAAGTTTGAACACTTCATATTTCTGGATCCGTTGTTGTGAATTCATTTGATATTAAAGCTGGTCAGGATTGCCCCAAACCAGCAACCCCAGTGCATACTGGAGGATGCTCCATTAGTGCGCTGTAATAGAATGCTCTGTCCACACGGCAAGGAATAGGGTGCAGGGAGAATGGCCAGTGAGGCCATGGCTGGGTTCAGACAACACAATAACCCACGCTCAAGGGTTGAGTGTGGGTTGTCGTTGAACTGTGGGTTGTTGTTGAATTGTGGGTTATCATGTTGTGTGAACCCACCTGCGCTAACCAGCCATGGCTTGTTAACCATGAACAATCCCATGAAGAGAACCCATGGTTTGTTGTCAGGTTGTGAGCTTGACTGGGTTCAGACAACACGATAACCCACGCTCAAGGGTTGAGTATGGGTTGAGTGTGGGCTGCCTGTCATTGAACTGTGGGCTGTTGTTGAAACATGGGTTATCGTGTTGTCTGAACCCAGCCGCACTAACAAACCATGGTTTGTTAACCACGAACAACCCACAGTTCACAACTGAACAAACCATGGGCTCTCTTCATGGGTTCTTCATGGTCAACAAACCATGCTTTGATAGTGTGGCTGGGTTCAGACAACATGATAAACCATTGTGGAGTAAAAGCGTCAGAGTTTCCTTGAGCACACACACACACACACACACACACATACACCCCTCCTCACCTGTAAACAAGTATAATCCCAGCTGGGGGCCTGGAAATGCAAAAGGTACATAGTTCTATGATGGCCCTGAGGCCTCAATGTCTGCCAGGCCCTTTGGCATGCAGATGTGGTCCAAGCCCTGTAGTCATGAGCCAACCTCCCTGCCTGGTCAGGGGAAGTTCGTCCTGATTGGCTGAAGACACCTAGGCTGCTGAAAGGAGTGGGGGGAAGAGTCCATACTGCCTGCCGTGGCTTTTGGGTTCTGTTGTTGTTGGGGTCTGCACGTGAAGAAGCACGGGGTAGGGCTTTGGCTGAGGCAAGCCCTGGAGAGGACCAGACAACCCCCAGGTAACGAGAGTAAGGCCTGGGTTAGTGATATAGTGAAGGAACTAGCTTTGTTGTTTTATAGCTCTGCTGTGTATACCTGAAGTGTCTCCCCACCTTGTCTCCTTCCCTCATTTCCCACCTTTTGTTGTAATCTGTTTACCTTGAATAAACCTTCCTGGTTTTACCCCACATGGAGTGTGTCGTTCCTCTATGGTTCTGGTCTTGAGTAAAGGACCGGTTGGCAGAGTCCTTTCTTCACACCCATGTTTCAACAACAAACCATGGTTCAATGACAACCCACACTGTATGTCAGATTTCAGTAGAAGCGGGGAAGATCCACAGCAAGGTTTGAAGTCCAGCTCCTGAATATATACTAAAAGGACAGATAAATGGAAGTCCTTCTTCAATAGTTTAACTATGGAATTCATTACCACAAGATGCAATGATGGCCAAGAACTTGAATGACTTTAAAGGGGGGTTAGAGAAATTCATGGAGGAGAAGGCTATCAGTGGCTACTAGTCCTGATGGATATGTATTATCTCTGGTATCAGAGGCAGCGTGACTCTGTCTGTGTACCACTTGCAGGGGAGCATAAACGGGATGGTGCTATTGCACTCATGTGCTACTTGTGGGCTTCCCATGGGCCTTTGGTCTGATTCAGCATGGCTCTTCTTATTTATTTGTTTTATTTATATCCCACCCTTTTTTCCTCCTGCAAGGAACCCAAGGCGGCTTACATAATCCTCCTCCTCCTCCTCCTCTCCATTTTATCCTCACAACAACCCTGTGAAGCAGGTTAGGCTGAGAGGCAGTGACTGGCCCAGCGTCACCCAGTGCACTTTGTGGCTGAGTGGGGACTAGAACCCGGATCTCCCGAGTCCCAATTCAATACTCTAACCACTACACCACACTGAAACCATTAAAAAAAATACCCAGTGTCTTCAAGAGCATTTGGTATGGTTACTTTGTTATACCTCACAAAACGACTCACGGATGCAGGTCACAGTGATTTAAGACCGGTCAGCAAAATGCCCCTGGCAAGGACAGGTTGGGGTGAGGGAAGTGTACATTGCAAGGACTGCCTGACCCTGCAGTGCTTTTGCACAAAGACATTTTGAGCGCGCACAAAGAGGTTGCGAAAGGGCAGGCGGAGTTTTGGCACAGCACTAAAATAAACTAACCTAATCCAACAGCTGAGCACTACACAGGAGAGAGAATAAAGTGGAACACAGAAATATATATTTAAAAAGCCACCACTCTCTACAAGAATAAATAAAACTCCACAGCCGAAAACTTCGGTTTCTCCACAAACACTGGTCGGCAGGCAGCCACACCTCTCACTTTCCAGGCAGCAGCACTGGAAAGCCCCAAGGGAGGAAGTCCTGGTTAAAGTGCTCCTGGGGACTTTTCGGAAAGCTCAAGCAGCTGGAGAGGCTGCAAGGACAGAACAGGGGGAAATGGTGAAATAAAAGCACACACGAACCCCCTCAGCCACCTCCTCACAGTAAGAGAAGCACTGAAGCCCTGCACACTGAGCAATGTCTCCAAAATTCTCATGCCTTCCCGCAGGTTTGGCAATTCCCACAATTTCTTTTCTCTCCTCCACCCGCTGAATGGTCGAAAATAAATAGATCGAAGAATTCAGCACAGTGCTAGCTCATTTGTACTGCTTTACGTGGTTTTGTGTGTATTGATATTTCTATCATGTATTTATCTACCAGCATTATGGTTATTTGTAATGGTTTCCATTGTATTTTTTTTGAATATGGTCGTTATATGTACTGCTGCTCATTTGTTATGTTTTGAGCCACGTTGGGCACAATTTTGTGGGAAAGCTGCATACAAGTGAATAGATGCTGATGGCGAGAAACAGCGAGCAGGAGATCAAGAAAGAATAAAAAGTAGTAGTGGTAGTGGTTGTTGTTGATGATGATGATGATGATGATGATGATAATAATAATAATAATAATAATAATAATAATAATAATAATTAATAATATACTGCCCAAGAGCCGAAGCTCTCTGGGTGGTTCACAACAATCAACAATCAATGATGCCATACAGAACGTCAACTAGAACTCAGCTCATCTTTGCTAAGCGAGAACCCCACAGTCTTTGGGAACAGCAGCCGTGGCTTGTCCTTGCTTGGAAAGGTAGCATGTAATTTAAACACGCAGTTTTCAGGTTTTGCCATTTTCACGTATACGTACATATGTGCCCAAGCAACATCTCCAATCACCTTGTCCTTAACGGCTCCTGCAGACATGTGGAAAGTGAATATTTAATGAGCCTAATAAAATGTAATTGAAAAAAAGTTAAACATGGCATTAACAACCATGTGCTCCAGCTGTATTCTTTTTACTGCATTCTTTTAAGTTGGGAAGAGGGGTACATTTACTATACCTGCACTTTCTAGCTTTGCCTTCCCCAGTCTGGTGCCCCAGATGTGTTGGGCTGCAATTCCCAGCATACCCCTGCCCACTCTGGAGGCATTCAAGGTGCAGCTGGACAGCCCACAAAATTGTGCCCAACGTGGCTCAAAACATAACAAATGAGCAGCAGTACATATAACGACCATATTCAAAAAAAATACAATGGAAACCATTACAAATAACCATAATGCTGGTAGATAAATACATGATAGAAATATCAATGACTTGGGTTCCTGCATTGAGCAGGGGGTTGGACTCGATGGCCTTGTAGGCCCCTTCCAACTCTACTATTCTATTATAATTCTATGAACTGGAGGGCACCAAGTTGGGGAAGGCTGTTCTAGCTCAATCTACAAACAATCTACAAATTCCAAACTTTGACTTTCCAATCAGCATTAAAAAGAAAGAAAGAAATATTGGAAAATGCATCAGCAGAGGGGAAGGAGACGGGGGGGGGGGGGAGAGACAGCCAGTCTCCACAGATGCCAAAGGGGACAAACAACATCTGCATAGAATCACCCCAGGGGGGAAGGCAGGAAGCATCACCAGGTTTGTCAATGCTCTCGCAGATCAGCCCCATCTACATGAGACTTGAATACCTCTCCAGAGCAGACACTTCGGCACCCCTAAGAAATGGCCACCCAACACCATAGGATGGGACCATTAAGCAAGGGGCTTCAAAGGGACCCCATCCCACGGGGGGAGGGCATCACCCCACCTGACCCAAAAGGCCGCCCCTCAGGGAGGGTGTCAACCCACCTGATCACGGAGGGAAGGGCTACCTGAAACACCAAGGTATAAAACACCCTGCGCAAGGGAACTGGTGACAGTTCAGCAATCTTGCCCATGCCTGGGCTAAGGGAACGAAGGATCGGCAACCCCGGGTAGCAGCACCCGGCGCGCTCCAGCTAGCGGGAATCACTGGCCGCTTGGGTTGACCGGACCCCCGGGAAACCAAGCTGAAATCACTCACAAGCCGCTTGGGTAGACCGGGCCCCCGCCGGGAACCCAGCTAGCCGCTTGGGCAGACCGGGCCTCCGCCGGGAACCCAGCTAGCCGCGTGCGGTTGACCAGGCCTCTGCCGGGGCCCGAGCTGAACTAACTAGCTGAGAGCCCTGAAATCACGGTGTCCTTGAGACTTCTTGCTTGTTACTTTGTACCGTACTGATAAGCTGTATTGCTGGCGTGGGTCTGAGTTTGTGAAGGTAATTTTGTAAATAAGCTTGTTTTCTAAAAGATACTTTTGTGGCTATAAGTTATCCCTTTGTTCTGGGCTAAGGGTGAGGCGCTGGGGACCTCGGAGAAGGCCCGCCCCAGGACTCGCTACCCCCTTAGCATTGAACCCGCGCAGAAGACCAGGTTGTCAGTCTTCCACTAGAGCAAATTCTATACAGGACGGTCAATCAACAACTGAACGCCTGTTGAGATACAGTCAGTTTTAACAGTGGTGTGAAAGGCAAGCAATGATGGAGCCAGGTGGATCTCCATTGGGAGGATGTTCCATAGTCTAGGTGCCACTACAGAAAAGGCCCTGTCTCTCATGCCCACTTGGCCATATGGCAATGGGACACATAGCAGGGGGGCTTCTGATGCTGCTCTTAAGGCTCAGGGAAGTTTCTATGGGGGAAAGACAGTTCTTAGAGTGTCCTGGTCTCAACCTATACAGGCTGAGAAGATTAATTTCAGCTCTACCAGTCCTCCTGACCACAGTAATTCATGTCCCAGTCATCTCCAGGTTGGATTGCTGTAATGCCCTCTGTATGGGACTGGAAACGTTGGTACAGAAAGTTGCTGCTAGATTGTTAGCAGGTGCTTGCAGGACAGATCATATTATGCACATGTTATTTCACCGTCACTGGTTGCCTGATTTTGTTTCTGGGCTCAGTTCAAGTGCTGGCTTGAGTCTTTGAAGCCCAAACTAGCCTGGGATGAGAGGGTGTCTCAAGAATGCCTCCTTCAACTTGCAAATTTATTCAGCTGGCATTTTTCAGCTAGGGCCTTTGAAGGATTTTGCCCACGGGTGTCGGCTGCATCTACTGTTGTTTTCCTGTTTCAGGGCTTCTCTACACGAGGCATTTATTGTGCGCTTGTGATTCCTCGTTCATGGTAGCTTGCGGTTGCTTCACACGACCACAACGACATCACCCTCCAGGGCCTCCCCCATTCTTTGCAACCATTTCTGAGGCTTTTTTTAAATCAAGGAAAGTATGCTATTATTTTCCAGTGGTGGAATGAACCAAAATGAGAAGCTCGTGTATTGGTCTGATCCAGCATGGCTCTTCTTATGCTCTCTTCTCTCCAGGCTCAACATACATATGGAGAAGCAACCAATCCGGTTCTTTCCAGGCCAGCTGTGGGGGTGCTCCGAGCACAGAATCCCAGCTCCGACACTGGAGCTGGAACTCCGAAAAATCCTATGACCCTCTAGACCAGGGCTCTCCAACCTTGGGTCCCCAGATGTTGCTGGCCTACAGTTCCCAGCATACCCAGCCAGCATGGCTAATGGCAAGGGATTCTGGGAGTTGTAGTCCAGCAACATCTGGGGACCCAAGGTTGGAGAGCGCTGCCTAGGGGCCATAGGCTCACTCTGTTAATGGGTTTCTTTTTATGTTATGTTTTAATTAAGACTTTGCTTTTAATCCAGATTTTATCTGAATTTTAATCTGGATTTTATTGTTAGCCGCCTTGAATGACCTTTTTTGGCAGAAAGACAGGATACAGATTAATTAAATAATAAATAAGGTGCTCAGAACTTCACACAGTACTTCAGATCAGGTTGGACCGGTCCAGCAATATACAAGGCAGGATAAAGTTATTTCCCACAGGGCAATTTTTTAAAAATGTATCACATTCATACCCCGCCCAGGCAAGCATCTAGGATTACAGATCAAGCTTTGTTTATTTGATTTATTTAAATTAATTTTATTTCACCTTTCAACATGGATTGTTGAGAGCCAGTGTGGTGTAGTGGTGAGAGTCTTGGACTGGAACTCAGGAGATCCAGGTTCTATTCCCTGCTTGGCCATGAAACTCACTGGGTGACTTTGGGACAGTCACTGACTCTCAGCCTAACCTACCTCACAGGGTTGTTGAGAGGATAAAATGGAGAGGAGGAGGATTATGTAAGCTGCCTTGGGTTCCTTGCAGGAAAAAAGGTGGGGTATAAATATAATAAATAAATTGATTTTCAAAGTGGTCTACAACACACACACACACCTGGCAAAACAACAACACCACCACAAGCACAACACGTCAAGAATCATAAAACAATTTAAAACCAAGCAAGGTAAAAGAAACTGAATTAATAACAGAGAAGCAACAGAGCCGAGAAACATTGCAATCGCAGATGCACGAAGGGAGATGCATCGACGCTACAGAGCTTTCTCTGAAGAGCAGCATCCTCCTGATCCCATCTCGTGCCATACTGCAAGCTGCTTTTCAGACTCCAGAGTTCGGAAAGCAGGAGGTTGCGATGCAGGTCAGGAAGAAGGGCTGCTGTTCAGGTTGAAGCCGCACTGTGCTTCATGAGCGTAAAGGGGCTCCCATTGTAAACTATCATCTATAATCTCTGTGGGAGGGCTGCCTCTGAAAAGTGATTGGAAACTGCTACTGGCACAGTTATGAAATGAAGCTGGCGGCTGCTTGGAGCCCATTACACTAATTTTACAACAATTACACTGGCTCCCAGTTGGTTTCCAGGCTCACTGTTTCTGATGCTGACCTTCAAATCTCTGAATGGCCAGAGTCTGTTGGAGTACTACACTTGATCTTAGCCAAAAGGCCGAGAAGTGATAGTATAGTGTGTATCTGTTGTGGAGTATGAGTCAAATGGAGTATGTATGGAGTCAAGTGTCGCATCTGAGTCAAATGGGGCCAAGTGTAGTATCTGTTGGTGTACTATGAGTCAAATGGAGTATGAGCCTACTCCAAGGTTAGGATCTTCCCTGCTCTGCATGCTCACTCGATCTGAAGTATAGTGGGAAGCTAGGCCGGGCAAGGCCTTCTCAGCATTGGCACCAAAGTTCCACAGCTCCCGCCTAGGAATGTGCGCCCGTGTGGTGTGTTGGTTGAGAGTGTTGGAGGACTAGGCCTGGGGAGACCCAGGTTCAATCCCCCACTGAACCATGAACCTCGGTGGATGACTTTGGGCCAGCTTCACCCTCTTACCTTGCAGGGATAAAACAGAGGGGACCATGAAAGCTGTTTTGAGCTCCTTGGAGGAAAGACGGGATAATTATGTAACTGAGTAATTAATTGTGCACCTTCCCCACTCTCTTGAAGGCAGCTGGCCCAGGCGAGCTTGTTCCATCAGACTTCTGGGATTCTGGTGCCTGCTGCTGTCTATATTTCAGATGTTTGGAGGTGTTGTTGCCAGTTTTCATTGTATTTGGATCATTGTACCTCTTTCTGATAGTTTGTAGTGGATTATAGTCATCAGTAGCCACCTTGTGGATTTTCAAATGGAGAGGTGTAATAAATGATAATGTGAAAGTGGTGGTGGTGGTGGTGGTGATGATGATGATGATGATGATGATGATGATGATGATGATGATTACAAGTATAATATAATAATCAGTCAGTCAGGCGATCACTCATGACCGAGTAAGATTGTCTTCCAGGATAAAAAAAAAAAAGAAGAAAATTTACAAAAAGGAGATTTTAAAAGGAGGAAAATTCTAAAGAAAATTGTGTAGACTCTAGCGATGGGTCCGTAAGTGACTGTGGAGGCCAATTCTAGATCCACACAGCTTCCCACAGTGAGGACACAGGTTACCAGATGGAAGATGGTCCTGTAAAGGATTCGTTGGACGTGCTTTTCGCCTAGCACATTTCTCCCTTTCGCCTTGCACTCGGGCTTCTTCAAAGTCCATAGAACCTTTGTGAAAGGCCAACCTCTAGTTAGATCGTTCATGGGCCAGAGCTTCCCAGTTTTTGATGTTTATATTGCATTTTTTTTAGATTAGCCTTAAGAACATCTTTAAACCTCTTATATTGACCACCGATATTCCGCTTTCCATCCTTGAGTTGGGAATAAAGTAACTGCTTTGGGAGACGGCAGTCAGGCATTCGAACAACATGACCGGTCTACTGAAGTGGGCGTTGAAGGATCATTTTTTCAATGCTAGTAGTCTTTGCTTCTTCCAGTACATTGACATTTGTTCGCCTATCTTCCCAAGTAATTAGCAGGATTTTCTGGAGGCAACATTGATGAAATCTTTCAAGGAGTTGGAGGTGACGTTTATAGATAGTCCATGTTTCGCAGGCATACAATAAAGTTGGTAATACAATGGCTTCATAAACCAGTGTTTTGGTCTTCTTACAAATATTCCGATCCTCGAACACTCTATGTTTCATTCGAGAAAACGCGGCACTTGCGGAGCTCAGACGATGCTGGATTTCACTGTCGATGTTAGCTGTAACAGAAAGATAGCTGCCAAGATAGAGAAAATGATCAACATTTTCCAGTATTGTCCCGCCAAGCTGGATAGATGGCATCACCAAAGGGTTAGCTTGCACTTGCTGATGAAGCACTTTGGTTTTTTTGATGCTAAGTGAGAGACCAAGTTTTCCGTATGCTTCTGCAAAAGCATTTAGGATAGTTTGGAGATCATCCTCTGAATGTGCGGAGACCACATTATCATCAGCATACTGAAGTTCCACAATGGAGGTTGTAATTACCTTACTTTTTGCTTTCAGCCTGCTGAGATTAAAAAGCTTTCCATCTGTTCGATATATAATTCCCACACCAGTGGGAAGTTTCCCCTCGACAAGATGTAAAATCATGGTGATGAAAATAGCAAATAATGTTGGGGCAATAACTCATCCCTGTTTAACACCTGATCCCACTTTAAATGGAGCACCATGAGAGCCGTTGTTGTCCAAGACCGTAGCCGTCATGTTGTCATGGAGAAGTTGCAAGATATTCACAAATTTATTGGGGCATCCAATTTTCATAAGGATAGTCCAGAGAACTGTTCGGTCTACAGTATCAAAGGCCTTAGCAAGATCAATAAATGCCATATAAAGGGGTTGATTTTGCTCCCGGCATTTTTCTTGGAGCTGACGTGCAGTAAAAATCATGTCTACTGTCCTTCTAGAGGGGCGGAAACCATATTGAGTTTCAGGGAGGATCTCTTCTGAAATAGATAGAAGGTGGTTTGCGAGAATCCTAGCAAATATTTTACCTGCGGTAGCTAAGAGAGAAATGCCCCGATAATTTCCACAGTCTGTTCTATCACCTTTCTATCTGTTCTATCACCTGGTTGAGGGAGCTGTGCTCTTTCTTTCTTTCTTTCTTTCTTTCTTTCCATCTCTTCATAGCTCTGCAGCCTCCCTGGTTGCCCTCGCTTTCTAATCTGAAAAAGCCCCAGGGGGGAGGGGAGCTACCTCACCACGTCTTCCCTTCCCCTGGGCTTTAATTGAAGTGAGAGAAGCCAGGGAGGCTGCCAGAGAGATGACTGTTGTACAACGAAAGGCATGACACTCCTGGCCACCTCATAAGTAAGGGAAGCACAAGAGCCCAGAACCCCACTCATGAGAATTTCTCCAAAATGTTCTTCTCCTTTGATTTTTTTCTTTTTCTTTTTCAAAAGCAATTTTGTTCTCCATCAAATTGAATAAGAATGTTTTTAAAAAGAAGCAGAAGAAATGTTTGGCCCAACGCTAATAAGGAATCCTGGACCTATCTTGTAAAGTGCTAAGGGAGATCTGATGATGATGAAGTCTCTGGCAGGTATTGGCTGACTGGACCGGAACATCAAGCGGAAGGGTCTTTGGCTGCCATCGACTGAGCTCCTTTAATTCAAGGGAAGGGTCCGGCAGGCATCCAGGCCTAAGGAAGAAGGCAGCTGGGAAGACCATGGGCAGATGGAAATAGCAGCGCCAAGGAAATGGGGCCTGCTGAGGGGACGCTTCCAGAGGAAGGAGGACAAGAGGAGAATGCCGGT
Organism: Shinisaurus crocodilurus; assembly: GCA_021292165.1. Lineage (NCBI taxonomy): Eukaryota > Metazoa > Chordata > Lepidosauria > Squamata > Shinisauridae > Shinisaurus > Shinisaurus crocodilurus. The sequence continues at coordinate 299,190,256 of CM037876.1, forward strand.
GGCAGGAGATCTGAGAGAGGACATGCAAAACCAAGACACGGGCAGAGGAGAGGCACATGGGGCTAGGGGGTGAGGAAGGCCGGCTTTGTGTATGGCCTTGAAAGAAGCAGCCGAGTCACTGCAGACCACTCTAGTTGTGTGGCCGTGGTAGCAAATAACACACTGCTTAATGGCACGTTTGTAACAAATACAAAATGGTGAGCACTCCAGCTCGCCTGTTCATTTCACAGCCGTGGTTTTTATCTGTGTGCTCACTTTTCGACCTCCCTATCTGGAAACATCCTAGTGATATAGCATGCTGTTCTTTCAGTGACAGACAGATGTGCAACAGAGAAAGCAGCAGTGGCATAAAAAAGAAAAGACATATCCAGGCAGAGTGCCAAAGGCAGTCTTGGAAAACAAAAACCACCACAAAAATAAGTCTCTGAACTATAATTCCTGCTTGACTTTAGCCGTCTCCCTCCGCCCATTCCACCAGAGATGAATGATTTCCCTTTTTCCCACCAGGGCCACGTATGTTTGTGTGACCTGAATAAAAACTAGAATAATGCAGAAGCCACGTGACCACCTTTGCCCCGACACTCTTAATCAGCAGAAAGAAGACAATTGTTTGTGGATTTTTAACTGTGGCTGCAAGCTGAAGGTATATCCAATGTTTTCTCCTGTTGCTAATTGTGGTAAAACTAGTCTGAATTTCATGCCACAAATCCTGAAGCCAAGGGATAGTTTAGCTACAGTGATCCATGCTCTGGTAATTTCCCAGTCAGATTACTGCAATGCAGGGGTGCAGAACTGGTTTTAGGGTGAGACTCAAATCACCCCCCCCCACTGGGCCTTCTGTGGGCCAGGTGATGTCAGTGTAACCATGCCCACTGAGGTCATTGAGCTTTTCTACATGTCACATTTTTTGTGCGCTCTTCATTCCTTACTCACGGTTGCTTATGGGTTCTTTAGATCACAATGTGATCCTCCAGTTTTGCTTCTGTTTGTAAACTGCACTTTCCACAAGTTTTCTTTAGAGCAGGGGAAATGGGGTATTAATTCTGACGGCAAAAGAAAGTGCAATTTCCTCTTGTGTATTTGCACTATTCAGCTATACCACAGTGCTACCTAGAGGTCATGTAGCAGAAAAGCAGAAAAGGAAATGCTGGGAGTGCAATTGTAGGCGATGGAGCGTGCCTATTCCGGGCACCATCTTTCGTTATGTATGGCAGTCAAAATCTAGGTAGGGAGGTATGTGAACAAATAGTTGATCATGTCGTTGAAAACTGGGATGAATTCTCTATAATGTCCCACGACAGTGATGGAAACAACTACGCGAGTGCCCATGCATACTTTGACAACATGTCCCGACCCCATACTTATGGTGGTTTGTGCGAGTTGACAGCGGGTGGACAATTGTACCAAATCCTAAAATCCACGCGAGAGAAGCCGCGGGCAACAGCTAGTGGAACATATAGAAAGGCAGAGAAAGAAAAAAAACCCTGAAAAAGAACTCATGTAAAGGAGCCGATCTTAATCCCACAAAGAATCTGGAAGCAGAAGCCTCAGTAAAGCAGCGGGTTAAAAATCCTCATGTAGAGAAGCCCCGAGAGCTCACACTTTCAGCTAGCTACTAAACTTCACTAGCAGTCCAGCAAGCTGAAGATTGGGCTGTTAAAAGTATTTAGAAATAGGGTCTAAGATGTGCATTTTATCTGTATTATTAATATATTTTAGTGTGAAAGGACTGCCAACCGGTCCTTTACTCAAGACCAGAGATCAAAGGTGCAAAACTGCCGGCCTTAGCTCTGCCGTCTTGACCTGATTCTCTCAGGGCCTTGCCCTTGGGTCTATTCACTGGATTTAGCACGGAACCACAGAGGAACCACACACACCGTGTGGGGTAAAACCAGGAAAGTTTATTTAAGGTAAACAGATTACAATGAAAGGTGGGGAATGAGGGAAGAGGGAGAAAGGTGGGGAGAAAGGTGTATGTACTTTGGTACATACAAGTAGAGGCGAGCTATAAAACAACAAAACTAGTTCTTTTACTATATAACTACCCAGGCATTTACTCTCTTTACCTGGGGGTTGGTCTTCATTAGGGCTGACCTCAGCCAAAGCCCTACTCCACGCTTCTTCACGTCCAGACATCAACAACCCAAACCAGAAGCCACAGCAGCAGTATAGATTCCCCCCCACCCCTCCTTTCAGTAGCCCAGCTGTCTTTGGCCAATCAGGATGAACTTCATCTGGGCCAGGCAGAGGGGAGGGGTGGCTCATGACTATGGCTTGGGCCATATTTGCATGCGAATAGCTGTGGCACGGAGACATCAAAGACATGGGAGACTCTGAGGCGCCATCAGAGAAAGCTATGTACATTTGCATGGGATTCTCAACTTCCAGCTGGGATTATCTTGTTTACACGTCTGGAGGTGTGTGTGTGTGTGTGTGTGTGTGTGGTGCAGGAAACTCTTGACGCTTTTTCTTCACATTTAGTGTGTCTTTTTTCCCCTGATAGGCAGGCACGGAATCAGTCTGAGTGCAGGCCACTCTGTACCCAAGTAACAAATAGCTCAGGGTAGGAAAGTCAGTAGAAGCCGGAAACTTTAGCAGCATGTGGGATTCTGTTGGCCCCTTCGGTCATCTGCTGAGCTGGCAACTTCAGTACCACCTTCTTCAGTACCATATCCACAGTGGTGGGGCTGAAGGAACATCCTCCCAAGCTAATAGGGCAGCACAGAGGGATACACAGGTCCCGCCATGCCCCAGGCTTGCCGTGATGTTTGCCCAACCTAGACAAACGAGACAGATTTGAAACAAAAACAAAAACAAAACAAAAAGACAGAATCAAACTGTATAAGCTTGTCTCTTCCTGACCATTTTGCAGGCCTTGGACAAATGGTTTCTCTATTATCTCAGTGACTCACTTCCAGTCAATATTTTCTGGGTCCCTTTCGATGCATTGCGGAAGCTGCTCGTTCACATCAACTGCTGGCTGCCAATGTTTCTGTCCAGTTCATTATGCTCAATGATTTAATTTGAGTCATCATGAGCATGATTGGGCATACAGTGTCCGATGCTCAGTAATACACAGAGGCTAGAGAGTGAATCAGCAATTATATATATCACAGCAGTTCCTAGGGCTATTCAGGCAGGGGTGGTGCTAGGCACTGAAAAGATTTGGGGCTCAGGCCCACAGGACCAAAAAATAATAATAATTAAAAAAAAGCACAAATTTGCATATGCAAATTTACATATGCTCTAAAGTCTCTGTGTGTGTCTACAGACTGTGTCTCCTAAGGACACCCCTATTTGTCAAAAGGGATGTATGGACAGGGGAGAGGAGGGCATTTGATTTCAGAAAAAAACCTCAGGCAGAAAGATTCAAGGGGAGGCAGGAGGAGCAAGAGGGGAAGCTGGAAAGCCAGCTAATCCAGGGGATCAGATGCAACAGAGATCATCAGGATCCTTGTACCTTTATTTCAGCAAGTGCCCGTGGACAGCAGGGTGGTGGGCAGACGGCCTCCCACAGAGATTCGGGGCAAATGAAAGTGTGGAGGAAGGGGGGGCTGGCTGGCCCGCCAGACCCCCACCCTTTCCTACTTCAAAGGAACCAAGACCCCCTGAGATCTCAAGATACCAGACTGCCAGCCTCAGCTGTCTGCAATCCTACTTGGATCTCTGTTTAGGGACTCGCCTTCAATTCTGTAACCTGGATTTAGATACTGAACTCACAGAGTACTACAAAACCCATGTGGAGTAAAACCAAACAGGTTTATTCTGGTAGCATCTTACAACAAGATTAGGGAAATGAGAGAAGCACACAAAATAAAGAGAGAGACACTTTAGTACACAGTAAAGCTGCAAAACAAGAAAACCTGATTCCTTAAGATCTCTCAAGCACACACCTGTTACCTGAGGGTGTTCTTCTTCCAGGGTTAGATCCAGCACAGCCCTGCCACCCGAGGAACTACTCCATCTACCCACAGGTCAGAGATGGGTAAAACTCCCACAAGGCTTGCCTTTACTAGAGCCCTCAAACCAGCTAATTTTACCAGGAGCTGCCTGGGGTCGGTTCCTGAGGGCCCCCCCCCAAAGGCTTGGGCCCCTCGCTGGCGCGCTGCCATGGCTCCAACCAGGCACACTACCAAAAAGACTAAGACAAAGACACACAGGCTACACGTGGGGAAAAAGCTCTTCCCCCTCCCCCTTTCTGTAGCTTTCCTGCCTTCAGCCAATCAAATTGAACTTCACCTGGCCAGGCAGGGGGAAGGGAACTCATGACTTATGGCTTGAACTACATTTACATATGAACGCTTTCAGCCTGGCTCCTCCAGACCTCCAGGCGCCAGGCCCCATCCTATGTTTTATGTACCTTTCGCTTCCTCCCAGCCCCCACTTGGTTTACACATGAGGAGGCGTGTGTGTGTGTGTGTGTTCCTGCATGCATGCAGGAACCCCCAAAAGCTCCTTTCTCCACACGCTAACTATGCACACCCCACCCCAGCCGGTTCACACATGAGGTGTGTGTGTGTGTGTGTGTACCCCCAAAGGCTCGTTTCTCCACAGAAAGATTCGGGGCTCCAGCCCTAGTGGGCCATCCCCTAACACTGCCTCTGCACTCAGGCAAAAGGGTGATGTGGCACGCCCTACACTGAGTTTATAACCTACTGCACTCTTACCTGAGATTCTGTCCTCCCTATAACATGAGAAGAGCCCTGCTGGATCAAACCAAAGGTACACCGAGCCTAGCATTCTCTCTCCCATAGTGGCCAGAGATAAATACTTCTGGGGAGCCCACAACCAGGTTATGATGGCAAGCAACAGCCCTTTCCCGCTGTTGTTTCCTGGCAAGCGGTATTCAGTGATGTACCGCTCTGGACCTGGATGGTTCCATATAGCCATCAGCCAGCTGGTTGGGATAGCCCTCTTCTCCATGGGTTGGATGCAGGATCTGCCTTCTCTTGATGGAAGGCACAATAACGTGGCGGGAGGGGGGGAGCATGATGGCACCCTTGTGGTTCTGCAAGAGAAACTGATGTTTAAAATGGTACCTTCGTTATTGTGTCTGGTAGCAGGCCTTGGACAAGTGAAATCAAATTGCAAACCTTCTGGCCGCATTGTTGTACTTTGCACTCACGGAAGGTACCTCTGCCCAGTTTTCAGGGATTTCCCCCCCCTCCCTTCCACAGCATCGCCTGCTCCATTCAGCAGGGTCTCCTGGCCCTCTGGGTACCATTTTCAGGGGCGTGATGGAGTTGCCATGGGGAGGAGCCAGTGGGGGAAATTCGCTTCCATAAGACCACTTCCATGCACCTAAATCTGGATCCAACCCTGTGAATTTGTCTAACCCCGTTTTAAATCCCTTTCTAAAGATGTCTGATCAAGTGGCCAATGCTGACTTTTGTGGCAGCAAATTCCATAAATTGTGCAATGTCTGAAGGACTTCCTTTTTCTCTTTTTTTTCTTTTTTTAGGGTGCAATCCTGTGCAAGTTTAGACAGAAAAAAGGCCTATAACTCCCAGCATGCATGCTGGGAATTGTAGGCCTTTTTTTTTCTGTATAAACTTGAGCTGGATTGCGCCTTTAAGGTCCTGAATCTAATGCCAGTCAGTTTAATTCGTTGGAGCGAGGCAGCAGGGAAAGAACTTCTATTCTAGCCACTTTCTCCATACCATACACACTGTCTCCGCCACACTCATTTTCTCCCCCAAAACAAAAATGCCCCAAACACTTGAGGGCCAAAACAGCCATGGTGTGTGTGTGGGGGGTTGTTTGTTTGTTTGGTTACTAAACACATACTTGCTGGTTTGGCTGGCTATGAAGTGTGTGTGAGAGAGAGAGAGAGGGAGAGAGAGGGGGGGAGGGAGAGAGGGAGAGAGAGAGAGAGAGAGAGAGAGAACTTTTAAGGAGATGCGCCTGCACATGGATGTAGATTTAGGTGACTTCGATGCCCCCTCCTCCCCATGGTATTCCCACCAGCCCCCTGAAAATGCTGGGTTCAGACAACACGATAAACCCACCTTCAAGGGTTGAGTGTGGGTTGTCGTTGAACCGTGGGTTATTGTTGAAACGTGGGTTATCGTGCTGTCTGAACCCAGCCAAGATAACAAACCATGGTGAACCACCCACAGTTCATAACCCAATAACAAACCACGGGTTGTTCCCGGTTATCAAGCCATTGGCTTGTTAGTGCAGCTGGGTTCAGACAACACAACAAGCCACGTTTCAACAACCCACAGTTCAACGACAACCCACACTCAACCCTCGAGTGTGGGTTATTGCATTCCCCGAACCCGGTCACTGTGTCAGGGGAAGCTGCTGAATGGGGTGAGTTGCAGTGCAGGGGGATCCTCCAAAATTGGGCAGGAACACCTACGGCAAGAGGAACCCTTCTGCCCATGGAAGGCAGCTCCTGGATCCAACCCACGGAAAGCACACTCAAGAATCTCCGGCAAAGCAGCAGCAGGGGATTTTTGAGATGCACACACAGAACCGGAAGCAGCACTGCAGCAATCCTCGGCACCTCCAGAACAGGGCTGGAAAAATTCCTTCCTGAAACCCTGGAGGGCTGCTGCCAGTCAGTGTCGACAGTGCTGAAGCAGATGGCCTGACTTGGCGGCTTCCTATGCTTCAGTCAGCCGTTATCTTTGTCTGTAAGGCAGTTGGAACCCATGGAAACCATAGTGCGGCTGGAACATTGGCAATATGATTTCATTTGTCCAAGGCCTGCTGCCAGACACGGTACAGAAGGTGCCATTTACAAACATCGGTTTCTCTCGCAGAAGTGCAAGTGCAGAATTAGTTTGTGCTCCGGTACGTGTTCTAGACCAGTGTTCTCCAACCTTGGGTCCCCAGATGCTTTTGGCCTACAACTCCCAACATGCCCCAGCCAGCGTAGCTGGCTGGGGCATGCTGGGAGTTGTAGGCCAAAAGCATCTGGGGACCCAAGGTTGGAGAACACTGGTCTAGACTGAGATATCTGCATAGGATACGTAAGGAAGAGCTGTAAGCTCAGTGCCAGAGCACCTGCTCTGCATGCAAAGGGCCCCAGTTTCAATCCTCGGCATCTCCAGCGCTGGGAAAGACTCCCGATCTGAAACCCGGGAGAGCTGCCGCCAATCAGTGGCTATGCTGACCTGGCATGACAGGAGCCGCTTGGGGATGCCTGGCTCAGGCCACACTGAACTAGCTGAACGAATGGCCCGGCCTGGTGTAAGGCGGCTTCCTGTGGGAGTCTGAGTTAAAGCTGAGTCAGGGCGCAATCCTAGGTATGTTTAGACAGACGGAGGTCCTACAGTTCCCAGCATTCTCCAGCCAGCAGAGGTGGTGTTAGGGGATGTGGCCCACTAGGGCTGGAGCCCCGAATCTCTGGGAGGCCCTCTGCCCCACCACCCTGCTGTCCATGGGCACTTGCTGAAATAAAGGTCCAAGGGCCCTGATGAGCTCTGGTGCATCTGATCCCCGCTGGATGAGCTGGCTTTTTGCCCACATGTGCTTCCCCTCCTGCTGCCCCCCCCCCTTGAATCTTTCTGCCTGAGGTCTTTTCCTGAAATCAAATGCCCTCCTCTCCCCTGGCCATACATCCCTTTTGACAAATAGGGGTGTCCTTAGGAGACAGGGCCCTTTAAAGACACAAGCACAAACACACAGAGACTTTAGAGCAGGGCTCTCCGACCTTAGGTCCCCAGATGTTGCTGGACTACAGCTCCCAGAATCCCTTGCCATTAGCCATGCTGGCTGGGTATGCTGGGAGCTGTAGGCCAGCAACATCTGGGGACCCAAGGTTGGAGAGCCCTGCTTTAGAGCATATGTAAATTAGCATATGCAAATTTGTGCTTCTTCTTTTTTTTGTCCTGTCGGATCTTTTCAGTACCTAGGGGCATGCTGGGAGTTGTAGGACTTTTTGTTCTGTCTAAACATGCGTAGGATTGTGCCCTAAGCCATATTTTCTGCCTGATTCCAACTTCATACGCAAGCAGAATTTACATCTTTTCAGAGGGCTATGATGGCAGAGAGACACACAGAGAGAAGACTCAGTCATTAGACGCCATTGCCCTGCCAGTCTCCACTTTCAAGCTTACCTAGCTTCAAAGGAAGGTGGATCAATTATTCATTCAATGAAAATGCAGACTTTTATTGTACCAGATGTTTCTCAGGATGTTTGACACTGCCCATTAACTCACCCTTTGGGTTTAATTGCTTTAACTAATGGTTATACTCAAGGTGAAGTGACTTTGAATCTTTTCTTATGTCCGCCAGGATAAAGACAGGCCTGTGGCTTACGCTGGCTCGAAAGCTAAGCAGGGTCAGGCCTGGTTATTACTTGGATGGGAGATCCCCTCCTCTAGTTTCCTGCATTGAGCAGGGCGTTGGACTCGATAGCCGTGTAGGCTCCTCCTTCCAACTCTATGAAAGAGCCCAAACCACAGGACGACACAGACATAAGGATGAGGACCAGAAAGAGCATGATGTCAGAGATCTTTTCCTTTTCTTAAAGCCAACTGTGGGAGGGCACTGAGAGTCAGTGTGGCATAGTGGTTAGAGGGTTGGACTGGGACTCAGGAGATCTGGGTTCTAGTCCCCACTCACCCATGAAGCTTTGGGCCAGTCATGGACTTTCAGCTTAACCTACCTCACAGGGTTGTTGTGAGGATAAAATGGAGAGGAGGAGGAGGAGGATTATGTAAGCTGCCTTGGGTTCCTTGCAGGGAAAAAGGTGGGATATTTATATAAATAAATATAAATCCATTTGGATCAGGACCACACAACGTGGAGGGGGATTAACCCTTTCTCCCTCTCACATCCACACCCACATGCACACACAGCAATTTCGCAGTATGAACCACTTCCCGGAGGGATAAACATACAGGCCCCATAAGGGCGGATGCCTGGCTGTGTGTTTCCCCCTCTGTGGTTAATTGCCACTGCGGGAGGCAGTTTGCATGAGGGAATCAATGTGAGGGGGAAAGGGTTAAGCCCTTGGGGCGGGGCGGGGCCCACTTGCGGCCCTCCAGATGTTGTTGGCCTGCAACTCCCATCAGCCATAGCCAGCCAAAGGTGAGAGATGATGAAAGTCGTAGTCCAACAGCATCTGGAGGGCCACAAATTGCCTAACCCTGCCTTGGAGGAAGGGCTGTAGCTCAGTGGTGGAGCACCTGCTTTGCATGCAGAAGGTTCCAGGTTCAATCCCCGCCATCTCCAGGTAGGGCTGGAAAACTTCCTCCCTGCTGCCGGTCAGTGTCAACAATACTGGACTAGATGGACCCATGGTCCAATTCAGTATAAGGCAGCTTCCTGTGTTCCTAAGGATGTAGATAACTTGAGACCAGGGTACCTAGCTGGCCGCCTTCCCCTATTATACAACCAGGCAACCATTAAAGTCCTCAGAGGAGGCCTTGCAGGTCATTCCACGACCAATGGAATGTCACCATGTGACAACTGGACAGCAGGGCCTGATCAGCAGTGGCACCCAGCCTCTGGAACTTCCTCCCCCATGCAGTTCAGGAGAAAGGAAAATCAGTAAAATTGGAGGGGCTGTAGCTCAGTGGTAGAGCACCTGCTTTGCATGCAGAAGGTCTCAGGTTCAATCCCTGCCATCTCCAGGTAGGGCTGGGGAAAAATCCTGCCTGAAACACTGGACAGCCACTGCTGCCAGTCAGTGTCGACAATACTGGGCTGGATGGACAGACAGTCTGACTCAATAAAAGGCACCTGTGCTTGTTTACCCCACAGGCCACTTGACAGGAGGTGGGTTTGACACAGGGATGGGGGAGAAATTTGTTCAGTTTGCATTTTCATGCAAACTAACCCAATTTTGCACTTTTGACCCAGTACACAAACCAGAACCTACCTACCCGTTGCAAGTCTTGCTTCTCCAAATTTTGCAATGGAGTTCCCAATCAAAAATGTGCATAGCAAGGGAAAGTGCACACAAAAATGTTCATGTCAGTGAAAATAACTGCTTGGAAAAATGTGTATATTAGGCAAAACAGCTTACAAAAATGCATGTGCTGGGAGAAATATGCAACAAAATGCATACAAATTTTGATACAGACTTAAAAAAAAAAAATCTCAATATTTTTTTTGGCAAACTGAACTTAAGACTGGAAAAATTCCCAACATTTGGGACACACAAAACGTTGTGAAGATTGGAAAAGTGAGAAACGGAGAGAGAAATTGAAACTGACAGGAGTTTTGTCCTGCCCTATCTCCGCCTGTGCTGGCTGCCCTAATTCGGCACACACACAATAGTAGTAAGAGGGTGTTTTCTCGATGCAAACTTAGGCTGCAGAACTACAGGACTGCCCCAAACAACACATGAACCTGGCAAACCTGTTGAATTCTCCGGATAATTTGCACCTGCAGTTCGTTTGTTCTTTCTTTCAGTCTTTCTGTCTTGTGGTAGGTACACTAGCCAAACTAAAGGGAGCTGATGCTGAACTAGCAGAGGAAAAGGCAGCCGAAGCCACAAGGATAATCAGATATCATGTTCACTCAAGCACATCTGTCGCCGGGGCAATGGGGGTGGGGCGTTCTCACCCAAGGAGGTGCCCATGCTTTGGATTGGAATGGCCTTTCAAAAGAGATCCATCCACTTCATTTGCTTTCATTTCCACCCCGTCTCACTGAAGACATTTCTAGCTAGGAAGGCATTACATGGCTGAGGTTCTGTTGATCAGGATCTCTGTTGCATCTGATGCCCCTGGATCAGCTGGCTTTTTACCCACATGTGCTTCACCTCCTGCTGCCCACCCACCCCCTGAGTTTTTTCCCCCTGAAATCAAATGCCTATCCATACACCCCCTTTTGACAAATAAGGGTGTCCTTAGGAGACAGGGTCCTTTTCAGACTTCAGAGCATATATAAATTAGCATATCACATTTGTGCATATGTATATTTTTGTCCTGTGGGCCTGAGCCTCGGTACCTAGCACCACCCCAGCTGAATTATTAAGGCTGAAATCTTTCCTCCCCCATCACTCCCCCCCCCCAAGCTGAAAGTGATAGGGCAGAGCAGCCTTCCCCAACCTAGTGCCTTCCAGATGTGTTAGACTACAATTCAGATAACCGCCCCCCCCCAGGCGGTATGCACATTATGCCCTCCCCTCCCACTAGCCTATTTGGCCAAAACAGGTTTTGCAGGTTTTTTGAAGTGCAAATTCATTCGTAATGGCAAGACCTGTTTGGCCAGAGATGCAGTAGCAGGACAGACAAAAATGAATGCATGCATCACAGCATACATACACGCCTATCACTTTTATCTCCCTCAGAAATTATTTCTGTCTCCCAGCCTCATGCAGAGTTTCGGCTTCATTTGTACAACTCACAACACAACCACGTCGGTGGACAAAAGTCTCACATTAACCCTGGACATTTGTGGGTGCATGGATCTCAGAAAGTAAAGATAGACATACAGTCCTGCCCATGCCTTTTTACTGTTAAAAGAAGTAACAACCTCTCTTGCATATAAAGTTTGTAGCAAGAGAGAGGTGTTCTTACTGGCTGCCCCATAACTACGGAACTCACTTCCCCAGGAAACACTAAAGCCGGCTTCTTGGCATTAATAACTTCCTCTTTATTTGAGCTGCCTTTCCAGGCTTAATGCAATAATGCCATGGTTTTTAATGTATTCTTCCTGGGGGGATTTTTCTTTCTCCCCTTCTACCAGTGTTACATATATCTCTAATTTTAGTCAGTGTCAAAATGTTTAAGATGTGTTGAATGATTGCTACCCATCCTAAATCTTCAGGATGAGGAGGGAGGAACTCCACTTTTAAACTACAAGTGAGCCAGAGCAGCCTCAGAAAAATTTCAGCAGTGCTGAAAATTGTTTCTGCTTTTCAATGATTTTCCAACACACTTTGCAAGGGGAAAAAAACACCTTTTGCTTATTTGCTCTCAGTTGCCCTCTCTTGCCCTCAGTGACCATCATGCAGGTAAAGCTGATTGGCTACACAGTGTTCCAGCATCATCCTGGTCACCTTTTGATCCATGATTATGCAGGATCGCCCATGTCGCTAATCCAGGAAAGAGGAAGAAATAGGAGCGGTGTTGCTGGTGGAGAAACTCCAAAGCAACAGCAGCCAGTAGAAAATGTCCGGAAGCAGTATTGAAATTGTTAACTTTTGTACAATACTTTGGGGGGGGGATTTCTACCCTGCCAAAAATGCTTGTTTCTACCCCCCAAAATCCAAACCAAAGAAAGTCCAGCACATTTCTAAACAAAACAAATGAATAAAAGTAACACACTGTTTTATTTGATGCTGTCCAAAAGCATCCCACCGACTGTCTGGATAGATACGTTGGTGGTGGTGGTGCAATCTTATTATTGAGCCTCTAATGTTGAGGACTGCATATTTAAAGCCCAGCTAACCCATATACCCTCGCTCGAATATCAGATTTCTGGGCACAGATCTAAGCATTTGACTCTTTGTTCTTGAGCTCATTCTTTCCATCACAGGGTCCAAAGGAATGCAATCTGTCCAGATGCCAGGACTTCTTAGCGGAACTGGAATAGAGCAGCTCTGTGGTTTAAAGGGCTTATTCATAAAGGAGAACCAGGGAAGCCTAGGAGGGAGTAGGGAAACACAGTATATACCCGTAAGGCTGGATTGGGAGTCAACAAGGTTGCAAGGTTATTTATTTATTTATTTATTATATTTATACCCCGCCTTTTTTTCCTGCAAGGAACCCAAGGCAGCTTACATAATCCTCCTCTTCCTCCTCTCCATTTTATCCTCACAACAACCCTGTGAGGTAGGTTAGGCTGAGAGTCAGTGACTGGCCCAAAGTCACCCAGTGAGTTTCATGGCCAAGCGGGGACTAGAACCCGGATCTCCCGGGTTGGTGTGGTTTGTTAAGCCCACCAACAACCCATGCTGCCGCAGTGCCGCAGTTCCAGACATCATGATAAGCCGCAGCGACTGCCCACCGTGACTTGGATATTTACAATGGCTGCCGGCACACGGCACAAAATTGGGCGTGTGCCAAAATTGGGATTATCGTGGTTCGGTAGGATACCTTTGATTAAAATGAAGATTTTACCGAAGTTTAATTTTTTATTTAGAATGATACCATATAAGATATCAGAGAAAGAAATCAAAGAGTGGCAAGTAATGTTAAATAGCTATTGCAATGGGGGGGAAAGATCAAGGATTACTAAGAATAGATGGTATAAAGCTCAAAAAATAGGGGGACTTGGTCTCCCTAATTTAAAATGGTATTATATAGCTAATCAACTTAGATATATTATGGATATTATTGTTAGAAAAGATTTTATGTGGTGGGAAATAGAAGCATTTGAATTGGGTAATAGGGTGGAGAAATTCTTATTTACAAAACAAGGACATATTATGACAAAAAGATTAGAAAATCCCTTTTTAAAAAATATGTTAGAAATTTGGGGTAGAAATAAGGAAATATTTTTACCAGGTATATCCCCGCTTACTCCAGTGGTGGTTATGGAAGATTTTCCCGAGAATGTTAGACATTTAGAACGAATTTTTAGAGAGAAAAAGGTGATAAGTTTAATGGATTGGCTGGAAAAAATGGAGACAAGACAGCAAATAATTGATAGGGTTGGGGCAGGAAGAATTTCTTGGTTAAATTTAATTCAATTAGTACAATGGGGTAAGAAATGGAAGAGGAGACATGAGCATGAAAGGGATTTCACCGCATTTGAGCAGTTGGTTATGTCCAGAGAACTCGTAGAAGGAAATGCATCAGCTAGGGGTCTTACAAAGATGTTATATAAAATGTTGCAGAAATCAGAAGAGCAAGCAGAAAATCTTAAAATAGTTTGGGATACAGAGTTTGAAGAGGAAATATCAAAGGATGAGTGGAACAAGATTTGGGATAGGCGAATATTGAAAAATATGTCTATAAGAATTAAAGAGAATTTTTATAAGCTAATTTGGAGATGGTATTTGACTCCAGTGAGATTAAATAGAATAGATAATAATGTTCTCCAATGTGTTGGCGAGGATGTCAGGAGTTGGGTACATATGCTCATATGTGGTGGAGTTGTAAAAATGTAATGGATTTTTGGAAAATGATTTTTGAGGAAATATCAGAAATTGTTGGAGCTGATTTAGAGGTTTGTCCTAAACTAGCTTTGCTATCAATAACGGAAAAGGTGATTGGTCCTCAAAATGTTAAAGAATTAATTATAAACTTGTTAACGGCAGGTAGACTAATGATAGCAAGGAAATGGAAAATTCAGCAAGTTTTCACTATTACTGATTGGTATAAAGAAGTATGGGATATGGCTTTGAATGATATGTTGACTTGTAATATTAAATGCAAAAGGGGTCAATTAAAGAAAAATATTTTCAAGGATATTTGGGGTTTATTTTTGGAATATGTGTTTAAAAAGGGGAAAGGGAGTTTACCCTGTCAAGATATGTTGTATTTTTGGAATAATGAACAATTATAGAGTTATTGGATTATTTGGTCCCATGGTGATGGGAGCACAATATTAGTTATATGTGTGTGTTATTTTCTTTGTATTGTTTAAAAATTTAAATAAAAATTTAAATTAAAAAAAAATTAAAAAAAAAAAAAAAGAACCCGGATCTCCCGAGTCCCAGTCCAACACTCTCACCACTACGCCACACTTAGCTTAACGCTCTGGCCACCAGTAACTGAGCCTTGGGAGCGACATTTCTACATTTTACAATGGGCGGGGGGGGGGAGCCTGCACAAAAGCCGGGAAATGACTGAACAATCAGTGGTTGGAAAGGAGGCATGGCCACATGTGGAACACCGGAAAGGTTGGAATGGGACCACAGCCAGGCCAGATTTGGCCCGTGGGCTTGGCACTCCTGATCTATACCAACATCAGTCATCCAAAGCATGAAGGAGGTCACATGGCTAAGGTCCCATATAATTTCAGTGTCCCACACACGTCCAGACCTCAATCATCATCAGACAGGTTCGGCAAGCACACTACTCCAATAATGAGTGAACTGAGCCAAAATCAAGCAGGCATTGCAGTCGTGTGGGTGTGTCAGTATTCGAATATAAGCCCCATTATGTTCAATGGGGTTCATTTCCAGGAAAGTGTGTCTATATAAAGAACAGTCTTACCGCTCTCTTGCTGAATCAGTCGGTGGTTCCACATGGACCTTTGGCCCAATTGGAGTCTGCCAGGAGAAGAGCCTTCAGTGTGGTGGCTCCATTTCTATGGAACTCCCTGCCTCTGGAGGTCAGGCAGGGTCTGATATTGTGTTTCTTTTGGTGCCTGCTGAAGACATCCTTGTTCTGGGAAGCCTTCCTTGCTGGCCAGCCACGGTTTTAGTGATACCTTGTTTTCTATGCATTGTTTTTATTCTTGTATTTGTTTTTATCTATTGTTCACCACTCTGAAATCTGTTTAGATATGGCACGGTATACAAATGCTGTAAAGAAATACATTACTCTGGAGACTATTCGGGAAAGCCTGGACTCAGTTACTTTCCCCATGATTTCTAGGGGCCAGGGCTGTGACCCCCCCTGGACTTCACAGCACAGTTCTACTTCTGAAGCTTAACAAGTCTGGCCACAGCCCCTAACTTGGAGGAAGAGGATGGTACAAACATAGAAAACTGGGCCTTCTCAGTGGTGGCAGTGCCTAGGCTCTATGAGGAGGGACCATAGCTCCACCTCCTCATAGAGCACCTGATTTGTATGCAGAATGTCCCAGGTTCGATCCCCGGCTTTGCCAGGCAGGGCTAGGAAAGAATCCTGCCTGCCTGAAACCCTGGAGAGCCGCTGCCAGTCAGTGTTGACAATACTGGGCTAGACGGACCCACGGTCTGACTCGGTATAAGGCAGCTTGCTATGTTCCTCTGGAACCCCTTCCCGTGGGAGGCCTGTCTGACCACTTCACTCTCCACCGTCAGAAAGCTTGTACCACCTTGTTTCACTGGGCTTTGCCCGATACACCCAATACACAGAGGGTGAGGGTCTCTGTGCCATACCTGTCCATTTGAGGGCGCAGCCATCTTCCCATAGCAGGGAAGGAGATTCCTTTCCCCAACAGCAAGAAGCCAATGCATCCTCTCTCTACACAGTAATTGGAAGTCCTGGACTTTTGCAGAGACACTCTTTTAGGACCGTTGATTGAAACTTGTCATGCGTACTTGCGCTTCAAATGTGGTTATGAAAAATTACTTGTTGCCTCAAATATCTCATCGTACTTCACCCACATTGGTATCTTAAGGATGTGGTGACACTGGAAAACTCGTTCCGTTTGAGCTGGACAGACTTTTGACACATTTGCGGGGTGTGTGTGTGTGTTGGTTTCTCAAAATATTTGTGTGAAGTTGGAGCCGAGAACTGTGCATCTCTAGCGCAATTTGAAATTTGCTGACTTGTTAGATTCAAGTCATTGTCGTTGTTCTTGTTGTTACAGGCTACAACAAGAACAACATGAGAAGTACGGAAGCCTCCTCCTCTCACTGCATATGCACACGCTCCACCTTGGCCACCTTGAATTTTCTGACAGTTAATTTCACAATTGCACAAATTGTGGGGCAGAGGCCCAAATTTTGCGCAAATTTCCCTGGCTTTAAACAAAAAAGTTACGGTACATGAATTGTGGCCAATTTTAAAAATGGAAGTCTGCATGCGGGCTCAATTCATGTCAGATCGAGTTGGTGCCAGCACAGGGCTGAAGGAATGGAATTCACAGGGCCAAGTCGAGAAAATCTCTTGGATTTTCACCCCCCCGTCAGATTCCTCACACATCCCTAATTTGACAATAATAATGTTTTTCCATCAGGACACCATTTGGGGAGGTTAGAGAGCTACCAGTGCATTTCTGCATTTCGCACCATGCAAGATCTTATTTATTTGTTATATTTATACCCCGCCTTTTTTCCTTCAAGGAGCCCAAGGCGGCTTACATAATCCTCCTCCTCCTCCTCTCCATTTTATCCTCACAACAACCCTGTGAGGTAGGTGAGGCTGAGAGTCCGTGACTGGCCGAAAGTCACCCAGGGAGCTTCGTAGCCGAGTGGGGACTAGAACCCGGATCTCCCGAGTCCCAGTCCAACACACTAACCACTACACCCAGGACCGGTGCAAGGCAGTTTGGTGCCCTAGGCAAGATCAGATATTTAGCGCCCCCCCCTTCCCACTTGAGAGCGCTGTATTTTTTTCCAAGGCATTTCTGGTGCCCCCTTTAGCCCTGCGCCCTAGGCAGCTGCCTAGTTGGCCTAATGGTAGCACCGGCCCTGACTACACCACACTGGCTCTTGCGCTACATCCAACTAGCAAACACAGAACTCATGTGCCTTGTTTTGGAGAAATAATTTCCCACTATCTGCGATGGCACAGGCTGAAATCTTAAGGCCTATAATAGCATGGGTGCACAACCCTTTCAGCCGTGAGGGCTGCATCTACAATACGTTCAGGGACCGCACATGTGCGCACACATATACACAATATAAATTTAATTCTTACCAATTCGGACATCTTCTCACCAAGCATGCAAAACACAGCTCAGTTCTATGCGTCTCTGCTCAGAAGTCAGTCACAGAATACGTCGATACAGGGGGAGAAACTGGGCCTCTAAGACACAAGCCTCCGATCTCCGCACCTTCTCCTTGCGCAACCAGCTTAAATATCCTGCTCTTTAAATACCTTAAAAATTTTAGCGTTACAGGAACCTGTGCAAGATTGGTAGATGGCTCCCAACTGCCTCTGCATGCCGGTCGCTGGGGAACATGAGTGGGAGGGTGCTGTTGTCCTGCCCGCTCGCTTCACATTGGGGCATCTGGTTGGGTCACTGTGTGAAAAGAATGCTGGAAGGTGTGCTGGTGTTAACCTTTAAAGCAGTGTTCTCCAACCTTGGGTCCCCAGATGTTTTTGGCCTACAACTCCCAGCATGCCCCAACAATGTTTTTTGGCCTACAACTCCCAGCATGCCCCAACAATGTTTTTTGGCCTACAACTCCCAGCATGCCCCAGCCAGCATAGCTGGCTGGGGCATACTGGGAATTGTAGGCCAAAAACATCTGGGGACCCAAGGTTGGAGAACACTGCTTTAAAGGTCTAAACTGCTTAGGGCCTGGCCATCTGAGGGGCCACCTATCTCGGTATGAACTTGCTCAGTTATTAAGATCAGCAGGAGAAACCCTGCTTGTTGTGAGGCCTGCTTGTTGTGAATGCGGGGAAGGGCTCTGGAATGCACTCCCGCTTGGGAGTTGCAGCTGCCCGGCCATCTTTCTCTCTCTCTCTGCATTCAGGAAAGAGGGGTCAAAATGCATCTTTTTAACCTGGCTTTTTACATTAATTTTTTTTTAAATTATTTTTTGCTTTTTTAAAACTATGGTTTTATGGTTTCTATGTTTTGGACCTTTTGTAAACTTTGACTGGTCTTAGACAGAGGTGGTGTTAGGGGGTGGCCCACGAGGACTAGAGCCCCGAATCTCTGGAAGGCCCTCTGTGCCACCACCGTGCTGTCCATGGGCACTTGCTGGGGGAAAAAAGGGACGGGGCCCTGATGATGTCTGCAGCATCTGATCCCTCTGGATCAGCTGGCTTTTTGCCCTCATGTGCTTCCCCCCCCCAACCCTGAATCTTTCTGCCTGAGGTTTTTTTCTGAAATCGAATGCCCTCCCCTCCCCTGTCCATACATCCCTTTTCACATTTATAGGGATGTCCTTAGGAGCCAGGATCCTTTAAACACACACATACACTTTAGAGCCCATGTAAATTAGCATATGCAAATTTGTTTAAAAATTTTTGGGCCTGTGGGCCTGAGTCCCAGATCTTTTTGGAACCCAGCATTGTCTTAGAAAGGCAGTACAGAAATGCTCTGGAGCAGTGTTCTCCAACCTTGTGTCCCCAGATGTTTTTGGCCTACAACTCCCAGCATGCTCCAGCCAACTATGCTGGCTAGGGCATGCTGGGAGTTGTAGGCCAAAAACATCTGGGGACCCAAGGTTGGAGAACACTGCTATAGACAGACAGACTAGACAGGCCTTTAGTCAGCTCCAGAGGGCTCTTCTGTTCTTAAAACAAGTGCAGCGGCATCTAACCAAGGCACAAGGAAGCCCTTTGGCATCCGTGGTCAGCTGAGTGTTTTTCATGGTCTCCCACAGCATTCTAATAAATGAGATTGCACTGCATGTGTTTAAATTTCATCACCATCCTAGAGCCCTGACAGCCATTTGGGGAAAACCCCCACAAAGGATTGGCTGGAAGTAAAAGCAAGCCCGGGTGGGTGGGCGATGTTTGGAGGGAGCTCCAGCTAGTTTGCCTCACAAACGGGAGGCTCTTGTCATATCCTCGAGAGAAGCAGCCGTCCAGCAGAGGGCAACAGGAGGAAGCCCAAGGGTGAATTCAAGCAGGTGGCGGAACGTCACTTTGTCACACAAGTGACCCCTTACCCTTTGGAAATGCTGCCAGTTCTGGCCAGCGTGAATTGTTTTTGGACCTGCCGCTGCTGCATCAGACTTCCCTCCTTCTGCAGCTTGTGCCAACCTCCTCTTAACGGAGATCTCGCTGAAGCCGCCACTTTGAAGCACATAAAGGGCCAAGAATATTAATGGATCTGCTTGGTTTGTTGTTTTGGGCAAGTCTTCATTTTTCTAGGGCAAATCCCTCCGAAAGGACACAAGCGCCAGCTGTGTGTGCAAAAAGTGTGCAGCTGTGCTAAAGGAGGGTGGGTGTGTGTGTGGGTGTGTGTGTGTGTAAGACCTAAGCAAGGGGGAGGAGAGATCACAATAAGCAAATTATTTGGCTCCTTCAATTAAAACCGGGTTAGCAAATATTTTTAATGTGGGATGAAAGCAGCTAGTCAGTCGCTTGAGGAGACCTTTTGTCTGGCTGCAGGGTTGGGAGTGGTGGAGTTCCCAGTGTTTTGGGGCTGTGTCTAACAGCCTCTGCAAGCATCAATTGATGCAGGCAAAGCTCTCTGGGGCTTAACTCCCGACCTCTCTGGAATAACAGGGAAAAAAGGTTCCTTGAACATGTGCAAAGCAATTCTCTCCCCCCCCCCATCACCATTGAAATATCACAACCTGCTCCAGCTTGTTTTTCAGGCTGGCCCCTCCCAAACAAGCAACTTCAGAAGTGGCAACTGTCGCTCTTTGTCACTGCATCAGCTTGACAAGACGACCTGTAACTTACTCAGTCACGTCCCATTTATTTGTTTATTTAATAGAGTTATATACCATTGAACATATTTAAAAACATCTCTAAGTGGTATTTAAAAGTATCCCTTTTAGCTACTTTCTCTGGAGGCCCGCCCCACCAAGTATTTCTGGAATTCGATGAGGGCAGGATCACTTGTTGCAAAGAAAACATGCCTTTCCTAACCCCGTATTTTCCTCGTAAGACAAATGCAGAGGGGCATGTGCAGAGGACAATCAGCAGTTGAAGCTGCTTAACCTCCCCACCACCACCACCGCCTCTCCCCTGCAAACAGACCCCACCCAGAGTATTATAACCATTTGCAGTGCCTATTCCTATATTATGCCATGCAGGGAATGGGAAGGGAAGGGCCCAGAACAGGGCAGGGTCCCCAACATTTTTGGACCCGTGGGCACATTTGGGAATTTGTGACACTTTGTGGGCACCACCACATAATGCCTAATCAGTGGGTCGCCGCTTTGGCGTCCAACTGTTCCACTAGGCTGTGTCTTACTCAGCACAACCTTTTGTTTCATGTGTACTGGACGCCACAACGTCGCTTTAATAAGGGATTGTCTAATTCAGCTAATTGCTGGCAGTGCGATACAGCTAATGCTTCTTTTAAACCTATGTTTTGGCAGTGTCCAATAGTTGCTACTTTTGAGGAGGAGGTTATCACAGAGATAAATTTTGTACTGGAACAGTCTTTTAATATTCACTGATGTACACGCTCTTTTAAACTATTTACCTGCTTCCTGGAAATTCATTCATTAATTTCATTCATTACATATCTATAACACCCAATAGCTGAAGCTCTCTGGGCAGTTTACAAAGATTAAAACCTTAAAAACACATTATAAAAACCATATACATTTATTTATTTATTATTTGCATTTATTTATCGCCCATCTGGCCGGCAAACCAGCCACCCTGGGCGATGTACATAAGATAAAACAGGATAAAATACATTAAAACAGTATAAAATTTTAAAATCTTAGCCCACCCCATATTCCCGCCTGAACAGCCAAGTTTTTAGTGAGCGACGGAAGCTCAGCAGAGAGGGGGCATGGCGGAGGTCACTCGGGAGAGAGTTCCACAGTACGGGGGCCACCACAGAAAAGGCCCTCTTCCTCGTCCCCACCAGTCTAGCTGCTCTGGCTGAAGGGACAAGGAGAAGGCCATCTGTGGCAGATCTTGTTGAGCGGCCTATTTGGTGTTGCTGGAGACGCTCCTTGAGATAGACTGGACCGGAGTCGTATAGGGTTTTAAAGGTCAAAACCAACACCTTGAATTCGGCTCGGCAAGCAACTGGTAGCCAGTGCAGCTCCTTGAGCACTGGAGTGATGTGATCCCGCCGGCGGCTACCTTTAACCAGGCGAGCTGCCGCATTCTGTACCAACTGTAGCTTCCGAACAGTCTTCAAGGGTAACCCCCATGTAGAGCGCATACAAACAATGCATACATACAAACATATAAACAGAAACCACACACAAAGACACACATATATCTAAAACAATTTAACAATCAAGAAAAATCCAGGACCTGATTAAAAACAAATACCGTATTTTTCGCTCCATAAGATGCACTTTCCCCCACCCCCCCAAAAAAACTAGGTGGAAATGTCTGTGCGTCCTATGGAGCGAATATAGGTAGTTTAAAAAAAAAAGATTTTATTTTTTATTTTTTTACTTTCTTCTGCTGGTCGGGAAGAGTGGAGGACTCCTGGGCAGGGCGGGGAAGCCCCCGCCTCTCAGCTGATTCTGATTCCCCGCGGAACAGCTAATTAAAAAAAAAATTAATTTTTTTTTTTTTTTTACCTTCCTCTTCGGTAGTCAGCACGCCCTTTTGACAGCTAAAAGACTGTTATTACAACACTAAGCACATAAGAAGAGCCGTGCTGGATCAGACCAAGGGTCCATCTAGTCCAGCATTCTGTGGCCAACCAGCTGCTCCGGAAGAGCGGAGGACTCCTGGGCAGGGCGGGGAATCCCCGCCTCTCAGCTGATTCCCCCCGGAACAGCTGATTTAAAAAAATTTTTAAAAAATTATTATTATTATTATTATTACTATTATCATCATCATCATCATCATCATCTTTCCTCTGCTGGTCCGGAAGAGCGGAGGACTCCTGGGCAGGGCAGGGAATCCCGCCTCTCAGCTGATTCCCCGCGGAACAGCTGATTTAAAAAAAAATGGGGGGTACCATACGGTAAGTGCGTCTTATGGTCCGGTGCGTCTTATGGAGCGAAAATTCGGTAGTCAGCACGCCCTTTTGACAGCTAAAAGACTGTTATTACAACACTAAGCACATAAGAAGAGCCGTGCTGGATCAGACCAAGGGTCCATCTAGTCCAGCATTCTGTGGCCAACCAGCTGCCCACAAACAGGACATGAGTGCAACAGCACCCTCCTGCCCATGTTCCCCAGCAACTGGTGTACCTAGACATACTGCCTCTGATACTGGAAGGATAAACACTGGAATGATAAGCACTCACTTCCTATAACGTAACGGATTGAGGACCTTACAATACTTTTAACGGGTGGCATATAGACGTCACCTTCAAATGGGATATTTATTTGGATATTTGGTCTGCTTTTGTTGAAACCTATGTATACTTGCTAGAAAGTCGTATGCCTTTCATATGTATTCATCACTATGGATATATACAAATCCACATACATATATTTTAAAAAATGGAAAATGTTTCAAAATTGTAAGGGCCCGTGGGCGGCACATTGGAGACCCCTGGCTTAGAATGTTGTGGGAGGAATGGTGGCCAGTGACAGAGCAAGGAGGGGAAACTGAAGAAGAAAATGAAGTTGTAAACTTCAAGTAATTTGTGTTACTGTCCTCCCTTTTGTTTTTGTCAATGTTATATGGTTTTATTGCATTTTATTGGTCGTAATCTGCTTTGGGATTATTTTATAGTGAAAAATGGGTAATAAATAAATAAGATGAGGAGGATGGAGACACAACATGGAAAAGCGACCTGAGAAGGGGAAGAGAAAGACAGAAGCGGATAAGCAAGACATCAGAAAGTATATTATTTTAAACGTTTATACCCCGGCCCTTCAGAGATACTTTTGCACGGCGGTTTTCAAGAAAAAAAGCAATAAAAATACGAAGAATAAAGTGTCAAAGCAGTGGCATAAAAGAACAGCCATCATGAACTAAAATTTTACTTTCCCAGGCCTTCGAAATGTGAAAAGGCCTTCCCCTGGTGGTGCAATGACTTCAGACTGGGCACCAAACAAACCTTCATGGCGGGAGGGGGGAGTATTCCACAAAGGTGCGCCACCACAAATCGTAGGCACGGTATGGGGGGGGGGGCCTTTAGAAGTTGATCTCAGGGTGCTTCCAGACAAGACAGCTCCCAGCGCTACCAATCAAAAGATGTGCAGCTATTCCGCCTTTTCTTCTTTAACAGATTTTCTGCAGTTAGAAAAAAAAATAAATGGCAGCAGCAGTGAGGAAACAAGAGAGGGCTCCAAGTGGAAGACGCTGCCCTCTAGAACCCCATAAAATTCTTCGGATGAGGCAGAGCGATGCCACAAAAGCCTCGTCTGGAAGCACCCTCAGTGTACAGGAAGGCTCACGCAGTACCACAGTCCCAAGTTGTATAGGGCTGTATAGGTGAGCTCCGGCTCTTAAAGAGTTGAACCTGGGGCAGGGAGCCTAACAGATGGAAAGGAACTTGGAGCTTCTCTACACAAGGCATTTTGTCAACCTCCAGGGCCTCTCCTGTGCTTTCCAAGCATTTCTACGGCTTTTTTTTTTTTTTTTTGAGCGAGGAAAGTGTAGTATTATCTGGAAATGGTGGAACGAACCGCAGTGAGAAGCTCGGGGATTTCTGCAATCCCACTATACCACCGCGCCACCTTGTGGTTGTGTAGTGGAACATATAGAAAGGCAGAGAAAGAAAACCCCGAAGAGGAAAACACATGTGTAAAGGAGCCGATCTCAATCCTGCAAATCTGGAAACAGAAGCCTCGGTAAGGGGGCAGGTTAAAAGCCTCACGTGGAAAAGCCCTTGTAGCAGGGACTGACTGTTATTCAACTAGCAACAGTTAATTGACATTGCTGCTCCATAACCAGATGTGGCTTCGGTCACGTGTGCGTATTTAGGGCAAGGGTGGACAACTTTGGAAGGTCCGGGGACCATTTTCGGCCTGCGGACCACAGTCTCCTGACAAAACGATGTTAAAAAACAACGAAAACATGGCATAGAGTACTACAGAACATGAAAAAAGTCAAATTGAGCTAGTAGTGCTGTGGACGTCATTGTTTTGGCTACATTAGCATCCACGCTCGGAGAACTGAGTTCACTACTAACACATAGGATATTGTTTGTATTCATTCGACTCGAGTGCGATTGCCAATCTGCCTGTCCTAGCCTGAAACTGAGAACTGTGTCTATTACACAGTTCCCTTCCACCCCAGAGGTAATCCAAAACTGGAAATAGCCATTTCTCCCTCCCACCCCACCCCACCCATTTGTATTCTCAGCAAATATGGGTTTAGGAACTTGCATTTGCCAAGATAATGATTGGGTTCAGATAACATGATAACCCCAGTCAAGGGTTGAGTGTGGGTTGTCGTTGAAATGTGGGTTATTTGTTATCGGCTGGGTTCAGACAACACAACGATGGTGAACAACCCACAGTTCACAACCCAACAAACCATGGGTTCTCTACATGGGTTGTTTGTGGTTAACAAGCCATGGCTTGTTAGCAAAGCTAGGTTCAGATAACACAATAACCCACGTTTCATCAATAACCCATGGGTCAATGGCAACCCACACTCAAACCTTGAGTATGGGTTACCGTGTTGTCTGAACTCAGCCAATGTGCAGTTCTGCCCTGAAAACGTCAACAGACATAAAAGATGGGAGAAATCCAGGAGGCTCGTGTAGTTGGAACTTTCAAGAAGCTTTTGACAAAGGCCTTCATCCAAGACAGCGAAGAACTCTGTAGTCGTCCAGTAGCGATCGGTGCTCTTGTGAGGCAGTAACTGGTTTAAAACAAAAAACAACAAAAAAAAAAACAGGAAGCAGGGCAGAAAACAAACAGTTTGTGCAGTTGAGGGAAGTAAATGCCGCCCCCATCCAATAATATCCAGAACGTTTCTATTTGTCATAAATTCAGGGCTGGCATCAAGGCGTAGGCAGGGTTGGGCACACACCTGCCAAGGGCCCACTGACAACAGCCCCCTGGACTTGCTCCTCTTCACCACTGCAACATGGTTGTTCACCTGCCTTTCACTCTGGCCCAGACAACCGAGGTGCAGTGAGGAGGCAGCAGAAAATGCCACTGCCTACTTGTTCACTGGCTCTCTGCCTGTCAAGTAAGCAAGCGGTAGGACGAGCAATAGAGGCTGGCAACAATGGCAGTGAAAAGGTAGACCAGTGTTCTCCAACCTTGGGTCCGCAGATGTTTTTGGCCTACAACTCCCAGCATGCCCCAGCCAGCTACGCTGGCTGGGGCATGCTGGGAGTTGTAGGCCAAAAACATCTGTGGACCCAAGGTTGGAGAACACTGAGGTAGACTTAGTAAGGGGAGGGGCCCATGGACGGTGTCTTGCCCAAGGGCCCTCCAAAACCTGGAGCCAGCACTGCATAGATTATTGGATCTGGAGGTGAACAACGAAGTAGCCAAACCCAAGTGTTGCTTAGTACTGTCTATAGCAGTGGTTCCCAACCTTGGGTCCCCAGAGGTTGCTGGCCTACAGCTCCCAGCATCCATTGCCATCAGCCATGCTGGCAGGGTATGCTGGGAGCTGTAGGCCAGCAACCTCTCTGGGGACCCGAGATTGGGAACCACTGGAAGGCAAAAAGCATAGTTTTTCACTTGGTGCCAAGGGCGGCGGCGACTTATGAATCGCCCTGAAAGAGGAAATGCATCACCCAAAAAAAAAAAAAAGAGGACAAAAGAGGATCTCTGCTTGCAAAAAGTACATCCCACCAAGCTATTTCTGCCAGCTCGCCAGACCCCCTTCCAGTTGCCACCATGGTGGCACTGAATGGGGTCTCATGCAAGCTCAGCGGGGAAGGGTCAAAGTCTCCATGCCTCCCAACAATTTTTCCTCTGTGTTTTAAAATGTTTCTGGGCCGAAACTTTAAAATCCTAAATGGCTTGAAACTGGGTTACCTTAAGAACTATCTTCACCCATATGGTCCTGCAAATATATTGAGATCTTCTTCAGAGACCCCATTTGTGTGCCCACTGGCAAAACTGGTTAGGGTGGCAAGCATGAGAAGCTGAGCTTTCTTGGTGGTGGTCCCACAGTTCTGGAACTTCCTTCCTGCTGACTTACACTTACCCTTCTGTACAGACCTTGGAGAAGTTCTTGAAAACTCTTCACTGCAGCCTTCCCTTACGAATGTGAGTAACTCATGTGTTCACAGGATTTTCTCTTAATAACTGTACACCTATCTGATATAACCAATGTACTGTATCTTCTGTCATTGCATGTACGCCACCTGTGAGGGCTTAGGACTTTAAAAGTTGCTTAAAAGTACTTTGAATAAATCAACCAAAAAAGAAAGAAAAAAGATTTAATTTATAACTAACATGTTTTATTTAATAGACAGCAGTTCTAATCACGATTGTCAGTTTTTTCTCTTTTCTTTTTTTTTAAAAACAGCACATACCAACACACAATTGCAAAAAAATAAAATAAAAGAGCGAACAAAAAGATCTCCACACAGAAACTAAACACTAAGGGAATTTTGTCCAAGTCATTCTTTTGTAGGCGATTGTCAAACCTAGCCTAAACACAGCATACAACTAACACAGAGGGAGATGGGGGAATAGTTCACTATAAAACAGTGAAAGAACATTTTCTTTATAAAATATAGTTCAATCCAATAGCTTTTCTACATACTGTATACTATAAAAACTCTCCCACAAAATTAGTGTCTTTAAATATACATATTTGAATCTGAACTGCGCCAAGATTAAAAGCAATTAAAAATAACTGATTTCTCTCTCTTTTGTTTTTCCTTTCAAAACATTAACTTCACAGTATCGGTTTGGAGTAGAAGACAAATCCAGTGTTTTGTTTTAAGAAAAGCAGTATTAAGGTAAAATCCCGACTCCGGTAAAATCAAAACCAAGATGGAGCCAAAAGGTTTCCAATTATGCTCTCTGCAAGACAGAGCAGCTGCTGCATAATAACGAACAAACCTAAGTGTGCAATGTTTTAGTACTTTTATGTAGAGTGAGGAACCTTTAAAAAAAAACAAAAACCCAAAGGACAAACAAAAGTTCTGAAAATAAAAGTGCAAACTTCTTTTAAAAAAAATAATCAACCCACAAAGGTTGAGAAAGAACAATCAGAAAGACGACGCTTCAACAATTCACTTAAGCTGGACACATCTGCCACCTTTTTTCACTGCAGGCCAGACCATTACTAAAGTTTCAACGTCTAGACAAAACTCACGATGCAAACTTGTGTGAACTCTCTATTACACGAAGCCACTCCAATGGTGTCACATATGGCACTTAATATATTTTCATTTTTTTTCATTTTTAATCCTCCTACAAGTACCAGTAGAAGGAAGAACAAACCAGAGCCCCAATCCAGAGACCTGGGCATGTTAGCTCTTGCACATGCTGCCCCATTTACAGTAAGAGGTACACACCTGCTTACCACGCCACTTCCTCTACTGCAATTAAGAAGGTAGCTCTGGCAAGCACCAGCATTTCTATGTGCATATGGGAGTTCCTCTATCCCAGGGTTCTCCAGCCTTGGGTCCCCAGATGTGTTTGGCCTACAACTCCCAGCATGCCCCAGCCAGCATAGCTGGCTGGGGCATGCTGGGAGTTATAGGCCAAACACACCTGGGACCCAAGGTTGGAGAACACTGCTCTATCCATTATACTCACTGGGATCAACACATACACACACACACACACACACACACACAAAAGAGTGCCACATTCTATGCACTGCTTCACACGTTCACTCGCTCAGTTTTTAAACATGTAAAGAAATAAAAGTAAAAATTACAGGGATTTCAAGCTTCTTATTCTTATTCTGAAAAAGCTCTGAAGTAAGCATTCCATTAACAAACAAAAAAATCTAATAAATACTATATCAAGTATCATCAGGAGGAAAATATATATATATATATATATATAACTTAAAATTTAAACAGAAAAGAAATAACTTAATTTTTGAAGGTTTTGTTCAGTGCTGTTTCCAATCCAAGGGTGGGAAATAAAACTTGAAGTAAGACCACAGTACCATAGTCACATATCTAAGGCATATACTGCTTCTAACATGCCTTACATGTGTTGCCAAGAATATTTGTACAGTAACAAAAGAATTCAATTTAGATGTACTATAAATAGAAGTAAAATTTCACATTATATGTGCACTCATCATTTAAGAGAGGAATAAGAGGAGCTTGCAACAAATCAGTTATCTGAACAAAAACGAGTTGGTTTCCCCACCATTCCACCTGCTGCCGCCCCACAAAAAAATAGCATTGCTACACTGCTCTTAATATTGCTCCTTCATAGCAGTACTTCCTAAATGCACTGGTTAGGAACCAAAGAGGAAAAACATGTGCACAGGAGGGGGGGAAATCACACACACACAGCTCTGCATTAATTCCTATAGTTGAAGAGGCAAGTCTCTTTTAAGCTCAGAGGCTTGCCTCTTCAGTAGTGGGAACCACTGTAGCAAAAAACAAACAAGGCTTTGACTGGGCACATTATTCACACCCCTCCCCCTTTTGCGGTGATCCCGGTAACTGAAGAGAAATGCTGGACAATATTTTCTTCTGCAAAAATAACCTGCTGCCCAAGACATACTATTTCGGCACTTCCAAAAGATTAAATATTAAAAATTCCAAAGGAGATGGTTTCGCTTAATTCCAGACTTCTGAAGACAGATGGAAGCCAGCTGTCGCTTTAAGATAACCCCAAAATGTCAGTAAATTTGATTCCGCAATCCTTCTTCAGCCCCACTCATCGGACATCAATCCCAAATAAATATATTCAACCAATGATTTGGGGTGTGTGTGTTTTGTTTTCAAATGGGTATCAGAAGGCATAACCTGATATCTAATGATGTAACCAGACTAAGACACACTCTGGAATTATTAGACAGAAATATGTGAACACCCCAAATTTGTTCTAACCGTGCAGCATTTCAATTTCTCTTCTCACACACACACACACTCACAACCCAAATACTGCGACAATGCTTTGCTTGTCTGTAATGAATCACGTGAATGGCTAGGTTTAAATACTTCTATAAGGCAGTGTGCCATTTGCAGATCAGTAGAACTCTGCTAAATTTGACTTGTAAAAACGAATTAACATCAGTAAGAACAAGAAAACAGTTCTACACTGGAGAAAACTGCTGGGGAGGGCTTAAAACCTGTACAGGGCAATCCTAGAAATGTCTACTCAGAAATAAGCCCCACTGAGTCCAATGGAGATTACTCCTGGGTAAAATGTCTACAGGATTGCAGCCTTGAGGTGCAATCCTATGCCATGTTTAGACAGGAAAAAACAGGCCTACAATTCCCAGCATGCCCCAGCCA
Source organism: Shinisaurus crocodilurus (assembly GCA_021292165.1). Taxonomy (NCBI): domain Eukaryota; kingdom Metazoa; phylum Chordata; class Lepidosauria; order Squamata; family Shinisauridae; genus Shinisaurus; species Shinisaurus crocodilurus. The sequence goes on from CM037876.1 coordinate 299,219,921, forward strand.
GCACAGCTGGCTGGGGCATGCTGGGAGTTGTAGGCCTGTTTTTTCCTATCTAAACATGCATACGATTGCACCCTTAGTGTATCAAAAAACACTTCATTTAGCATGAGTGATTTCCAATGCTGGACGTGTGGGTGGCACAGTGCACCACACAAGACTGCAGCTTTCCGGCACACAACGGACAATCCTTGCTGCTTGAAATGTGAAGGTTTCTCTTTGAAGTATTTTCGAACCGCCCACATATTACAAAAACCTTGTGTGTGTGTTTTCCCCCCTTTTCCTGGAGGAAATTACACTGTAATGTAACTCCCAGCTGTCACCTCCACTTGCTCATCTGATCCCCTTAAAGCTTCCTGGAGGCCCCATTCCTTGGGACCCGCCCCATTCCGTGGAAACCCCAGGCTGGCCTCCGCCAGCTGTTCCAGCCAGATGTGCTCTCTTCTAAGGGTCAGGCGGGGCCCCCCCCCCGACTCTTCCGTGAGTTTCCAACGGGCGGCGAAAAGAGAACGGAGAAAGGGAAAAGGGGTGTTCCTCTGCCTCTTAATGCCCCGTTTCCCATTTCCCAGACTCTGCCGTGCAGGTGCTCTTAAGATATCCAAATGGATGTTATCTTCAGAGAAGGGGGAGAAGTCTGTGTGCGCGCACGTTCGCGCACATCTGCGCGCGTGTGCCTGAGAACGAACATGCAGACTTAGTGTAAACAAACTTAACGTATGCGTAGCTGTATGAATAGGAGCACGCCGGCAAACATGAACACTTAAACGTGTGCAGGAGAGGGTCTTGCTGGCTCTGGCTCGAGGCCGAAATTTAACCAGGCTTGTGAACCTAGACTTGGGGTCGCTCAGCGGGCCGGGAGAAAGAACAGCCTGTCCCTGAGACTTTGGCACAGCCTCCCCCAACCTGGTACTCTCCAGATGTTTTGGAATCCAACTCCCATCAGCCCCCAGCCAGCACGGCCAAAGCTCAGGCATCCGAGGAGTTGGGGTCCAAAACATCTGGAGGGCACCAAGTTGTGTGTGTGTGTGTGGGGGGAAGCCTGCTTTCGCAGAAGTCTGGAATTAAGACAGTGCGTAAGCCAAGCATTACTATGGCTGCATATATCAAACTGCTGTTAAAGAGACAGCAGACATGGAGACCGCCAGTTCAGAGTAGGCTACCCTAACCTAAACCCCAGGGGAGAAGTTTTTCACCGACAAGTCACCTCACTACTTACAGCAGGGGTGGGCAATTTGGGGCCATCCAGGCGCTATTTTCCAGCCCCTGCACTCCCCCAGGGGGGCCACACTTCCGCCACGGCACTGCCCGCAGTGTCCAAAAATTCGGCGGCAAACCACTAGAGACTCAAGAGAGATGCATCTAGCTTGAAAGTAAGTTATATTTGGCACTTTCGAGTCACCGTAGCGGGAAAGCGATGTTGTTTTTTTGCCACTGTACTGCTGAATTTCACATTCAAGGTTGAGGGGGGCTGGATGGAAGGCAGGCTGTCATGGCACTCCCATGTGCGACACAATATAGAAAAAGGGAGTGGAAATTGGCTGCAAACAGCTTCACCTTTTGTCACGGACAAGGCTACAAGATGGCACTACTGCTGAATGAACAGCGCTCGACAACATCTTGGCTATGAAGCTTCCCTTCACTACACACACCACACGTGTCACTCACGATGAAGGGAAGGGGAAGAAGAAGAGAGAATATTTTGCAGATCGGTACCTTGGGACATCCCCAATGGACAAAGGTGGCTGCGTTTCTCAAAGCCTGATCTCACTCCCAGTGGAAATGTACTTGCAGAAAAAGTGCTTTCGTTAGAAGCAGAATGAGGAAATCAACCGAGAAGGATACTGGATTGATTTGTTTTTTTTACCCATGTGGCATGCCTGCACCTCACTAAGCATCGTCTCCCACTGCACATTGAACCTTTGGTGAAAACCAAGGCCTACAGAGGTAGGAGATTCTCGCACCATCTGCATCCCCTTTCCACAGTGGACAGAATTCACAGTTGCAGGACCTAGATGCGTAGGCTTTTGCGCATGGAGGCCTAATTTCACACTGAAAGTCCTATATGGTGTGGGCGACAGGGAGCCCCACTCCACATAAAACCTGCACACTGGGGCCACGTGTGAACCAGACACTGCACTGGTGGAGAAAAATATGTCAGTGTGATTCACAAGAATGGCATAGGGGAAAGGGGGGGGGAGTATTTGCAAAGGCAAAAGAATAGCAGCATGGTGAGGTTGATCCAGCAGGAAGAATTTCAAAAGACAAACTTTTATCACCTGCCGATAAAGGGAATTTTCAGACTATCCTGTATTGATTTCAAGGCCTGTGTCGCAATAAGGATTCTAGACCATCTCCATGAGGCACACAAAACTTACGTTTCTCTTCAGACATGTGCTATAAATAATGTGAGGTTTGTTCTGGAAATTACACACATTCTCACACACCGGGGCTTTGAAATTGTACATGTCTGGAACCCATTAAAAAAGTTGACTTATGGTGCAATCCTATGCATGCCGGCTGGGGAATGCTGGGAATTGTAGGACTTTTTTCCTGTCTAAACAGCACAGGATTGCACCCTTAAAGAAGTTACATTCGGAGTGGGAGGGAAACTGAGGTCATTAATATCCAAAACTGCCTACTTGAGGCACCTGTAATGAAGACGAGAGTGATAACTTGGTGGGAAGGGGAGGTCGTGGTACGTCTGTCCCACCAGAGGTGCCGTTTTGATCAAGGTTCGTACCTCCTCTCTCTCGATGGGACTCCTTTACTACATTTCCAGCTTCATAGGAGAGCACCCTCCAAACCAGAAGCACACAAAGCAACCTTAGCATCAGAACAGTCCATTCCCTACACCAATTAAGCCAATCAACAGGATTAAATCAGCTTCTATCCAAAGACTTTGGATTAAGCCAATTGCAGATCAAGATTCGTCTTACCTGTCACACAGAAACACACACACACACAACACTAAGGGTAAGTAGTTGCAGACCTACAACGGGCCAGGGAACAGGAGTGGCGGTGGGCCAAGGATACTTGCCCCGAGAAAGGCAGACGTACATTTTCCCACCCACCCACCCACCCCCGTTTACAATATAATTTGCCCAAAGTTAATCAGCAGGAAGTCAAAAGTCGATGGCACGTCTTCTGCAACACACAACTTCCTTCAAACCACCATTGACTTTACGAGGCCGCAATGAAACTTGCGGATGTGTCGGTACAAGTCACCAGACTGCGTGAACCGCCTCTCACACCACTTGCAGCCGTGCGGCTTCTCCCTCGTATGCACCACCGCGTGGCGGCTGAGGTTGTGGGAGTACTGGAAGCTCTTGCCGCACTGGCCGCAGGTGTAGGGCTTCTCACCCGAGTGAGTCCTCTCGTGCCTTTTCAAGGTGTACATGCAGGAGAAAGTCTTGCCGCAGAGCGTGCAAGTGGGCACCGAGCCGTCGGGGGACAGCCTGGTGCGCGAGCCGTCCTTATCGCGGAAGTGAGCGCTGAGATGGAGTTGCAGGACGTGCGGGTTGGGGAAGACTTTGCTGCAGAGCGGGCAGATACAGATGTGGCCCGGGGGCACCAACAGCCCCGAGGACGAGATGTCGGAGGAATCCAGGTCATCTTCGCTCGCCTCCCTCTCCGGATCAAGGTCTTCGTCCGGCACGCGGGAATCGCCGTTCGCCGCAAACACGTTCCCAAGCCCCGCCATGAGGCTCTTGGCAGAACTCCCAAAATGCTGGCTTTCCGGGCTCCTCACTTCCCGGTCCTCTCCATCTGAGAGAGACTCCGGTTCCTCTTTGACAAGGGGCTTGCTGCACGGCTGCCGGCTGTCGGAAGCCAGCTGTCCGAAGACGGAGGAGGGGTGGAAGGAATCTCTCCCAGCCACAGGCTTGAAAGACAGATCCAAAGCGCACTCTACATCGCTCGGAGCCACGGGGCGTTTGAAAGACCTTCGGGACAAAGGTCCCACCGAACTACTGACGTGCCCTCTTGTTTTCTCAGCTGCCACAGTGTCCGATTCTGCCCCATGCTAACACAGAGTCGATACTTGTAAGATCAGAGGACCAGCCCGGGCAACCGCCGCTGCCCTTCTCTTTCCTGGCCGCTCTTTCATATTCCCTAGCAATGGATTTCTGTTTATTCCCCGGGCTGAGCTGGTGCCCCAAGGGCGCTCTGCCATCCAGGACCGGCGCGTCCTTTTCCAAAAGGGCCCTGCTGCCGTTCATCTTCTCGTCCACGGACAATTCCTTATCTTTCAGCTTGCCCTTGCAGACTTTCACAATGTCGTACATGTGCAGGTAGCTGGCGGCCGCCAGCACATCTTCGACCGGAAGGCTCTGGAACTCCAGCTTGCCTTCGTACATGAATTCAAGCAGGGAGCCGAAGGCCGGGGCCGTGACGATGTCACTGTTCAGACGCACAATGTCCCTTTTGTCTAGCTGGTCTCTGTAGAAAAGATGGAAGTACATACTGCAAGAGGCGAGAACAGCTCTGTGGGCTCGGAACTGAGCGTCTCCAACTAAAACAGTACAGTCACACAGGAAGCCCTGGTGACGCTGCTGACTCAGACACTGCAGCAACTGCCGGCTATGGTCTGGGAACTCCATTCTTCCTTCATAACCTGTTCAAAAACAGGAAAAACTTGAATGCTATTATAAACCACAGGGCCTCTTAAGCAGCTGTTAACAAGCAAACAGATTGGCTTCGGGGTAACTGGAGCCTTGGAGATAACAGTCCAACTGTTAATTGCCTGTAATTTTTGTTTAATTTTTGTTGTTGTTGTTGTTGAAAAAAACACAGACACAGAGCCTCCCCCAAGCAAGAACACCTGCTTTCAATAACAGGAAAAACTCGACTCTAAGCAAACCAGAGCTTCTAAGGAAGGTAATGCCTCCAACCTTTTGTCTTAACATCGCTCAAAGCTTTACAGAAAAAGATTTCAGAGTTTCATGCATTCCTGGAAATCTTAACTTCAGGGTACCGTGGTGGCTACTTTTATATAAAACAAAATGCATTTTGCACACCCCACCTTCTACAAACACAAACACACACACTTAACTTCACACATTAATATCATAAATGTACTGTTTTAAGTCTTTTTAAGACTACCTGCCCTTTTGAAAAAGGAACTGAAAAGATATAGGGGGTGTGTATTTAGAAGTAAATAGACTGCCCTGGCCTAAATGCAAAAGACATCCAAGAAAAGTCTACACCCTCCACTCAATTACCTGCAGTCAAAACTCCTCTTAACTTGGGGGGTAATAATTTCTCAGGCATCTTACCTTGAACAGCTGCAGAGCAGGGATTGCAAGGCTCATGGGGGAAGAAAATGCACCCTCCCCAAAAAAGTTCTGTTAGAGCTCAAGCCTTTTCTTTTCTTTCTTTGCTCTGTTTTGGTTTTGGGGGGGGGGGATCAACCCAGGGACTGGGAAGCGAAGGGGCTTTTGCTAGCCAGTAACGGAAGAATGCTTGTATGTGTGTGAAAGAGGGGAAAGAGTGCATGGGAGGGAGGGAGAGGAGTGCTCCGTTTGCTAATTACACCGCAAGCTGGAGAGTCAGCTGCTCTGACTTCACTGCGATGAAAATGCTACCTCCAGCTGTGCCCCTTTTAATGCCATATGTTACTTCAAATCTCGCTACCAGCCAACCACAGCTTGCTGCCTTTTAAAGTTCCAGCAACCCCCCCATTTATAGCCATCTATTAAATCTCAAACTTAAACTGAGTCCTCCTTCTAAATCCTGCCGCCTCCTTCCTGCCCACCACCACCCTGGGAAAGTTGCTTAAATAACAATCTTATTACTAGTTGCTCTTCTTAATGGAGGACACCGCAGCTTGACCTTTGAAGAAGTGCGGGAGGAGGAAGAAAAGGGGGGGGGGAGTTCGGCACTCGCAGTTTTGCAAACTTTTTTCCTCCTTTTTTGGGGGGGGTGCGTAATCAATCCTCTTCCATCGCATCCTAGATCTGGAATTCCTTCGGATGCCCCCCTCCACTGCACGCACCCCATGTACCCCCCCACACCTTCAATTTCCTCCCCCGCGCCAGTTCTTTACAACTTTGGAAGACAATCCGCTTGGCCTCTCTTCTCTCTCCCCCACCCCCGCTTTGTGCTCAGTCTAGCGGAGCTCGGGGGGAGCCACACACATCCAAGCGGGCCGTCCAAAAATAGCGTGGGATCCAAACTCCCACGAAAGGAGTTTCGAACTAGGAGGAGGAGGAGGAGGAGGAGGAGGAGGGAGAGACGAGACCAACAGCAGCCCCCCCCCCCCGCGCACCACTTTTAAAGCAAGGGGACGTGCAGCAGGCTTCGAAACGCGGGCTTTGCTACTTACCAGCCTGCGCGGGTGTTGCTCAGGGGTGCCGCTGGAGAACTGCATGTGCCCGAGTCTCCGCCGTTCCTCCGCCAGATGTATCTCTCGCGCTCTCGCCTCTCTCTCTCCCCCCCACCCCCTTCCCGGGCTGCTCCGTGTGCTGCTTCTTGTTGCTGGCAACCCAGCAGCAGCGCTCCCGTGTGTTGTGAAGCAGGTTGTTAGCCAGGGCGCTCTCGCGATACTTTCCCCTCCGTGTGTGTGTGTGTCTGTGTCTGTGCGCGCGTTTTCTTTTTGCCTTCTCAGGGCGCGCACAACAATAGCACAGTCCCAGCCGAGCTCCCAGCTCTGGCGGCTGCTGCTCCTGACGCCGCTGGGGCCGGTATGCTCGACTCTCGGCTGACTGCTGCTGCCGGCAAATTCCCCCCCCCCTTCCTCCCCATTTTTTTTTTTTTGAACAACCCACACAGTCCGCCTGCCCCCCCCCCCGTCGCCAGCCTGCCAGGGCTTCTGTTCTGGGCAGCGGCGGCGGCGGCGGCAGCAGCTGCTGTTGCGTCCTCAGCTGCTTCTTTGCATTTGTAAATCCTTTCCCCTCCCCCCCCAACCCCGTCCCGATCCCAACTCTCTGGCTGCTGCAGGGGCTGGAGGAGGAGGAGGAGGAGGAAGAAGGTGGCTGTGTGTGTCCTTGTGGCTACTACGTCCAGACATGCAGCGGGCGTTCTTTTCTTTCTCCCCCCCTCCTCTTTTATGCAAACTCCGCTAAAGCTTTGCAAAGGGACCCCCCCGCGTATATGCAGCAATGCATCGGTTGAGAATTTATTTTTGGTTGTGTTTTTTTGCAAAATAAATTTTAAAATGCACGCGAAAAAATAGGGGTTGCATCATGCAAAAAAAGTGGATTTTTGCAAGGTGCAATAATAATAATAATAATAATTTGCATTAGCGCCCAGGCCAAATGAAAAAGAAGGCGGCGGGGGAAGAGAGGGAGGCTACACCCCTCTTCCCTCTCTCCAGAGACTTCGGAAAGAAACGGGCGCTTGTTTGTTTGCAAACACGAAAGGAGACGAACTGCCGAGACTGAGGTTTCCCCCCCTCCTCCCCCGTAAGCGAGGAACTGCAAGAATACGTGCCGCGAAATGATATAGGTGGGCGAAGGGAAGTTGATTCCAAAGGCTGTGCTGTGGCTGAGGATGGGTTGGTTGGTCTGTTTATTTGTATTTTAATGCGCTTTTCGTACCGAGGAACTGGCTGCGGATTCAGATAAGATTTCGCACGCTTTGGTAACAAAAAACGATCCGTGCCGTGCACTTACTCGCGAGTCAGTATTTCAAGGCGGTGACTCCGTGCGCCGAGAGCAGAATGCCCATTCAAGTTAAGCGTGGCTGACTTGTGCGCAAACCTGCTTAGGATCGCGCTGCATGGGCAGAGCGATCCTATGTAGGTTTGCGCAGAAGGCGGCCGCATTTGACTTGAATGGGCCTTCTCCTCCCGGATTAGTGCGCGCAGGACTTTAAAGTGCTGGGGGCGGGGGACATCAATGGAATTTATTTCTTAGAAAGGCGGCACGCCTTCCTTACCTGGAAGTAAACCTTACTAAAATCCGTGTTCAAGACGTACTTAAAGTAGGCAGGTTTAAGGAGTAAATGTCGCCAAGGCTACAACTGTATTGCGCCCTTAATTGGGAGTAACCCTCATTGACCACAGTGGCAATTACTTCCGAGTAAACGTGCCTAGGATTGCGCTGCGAAGCTGCAATCCTGTGCACGCTTACCCTAGGAGTAAACTCCATCCAAAACAGCGGGGCTTATTTCCGAATGAATACGCACTGGGCCGTGTTCATGCAAGGCCATGTTCCCTGAAACCCGATCCGGCGCGTGTTTACTTGGAAGTAAGTGTTTCCGAGGATAAAGAGCTTTGTGTAATGCTCTACCCCCAATTTACACTGCCGGTGATTGACAGCAATTCAAGGCAATTCGAGCCTCTTGGAGTTTCTCAGCGGGCAGAGACGCTCGTCCGAGACAGCAATTCTTAAACACCCTTTCCTGGGAGTGAGTCCCGTTGAAGTCGATGGGGCTGACTTCTGAGTAGATTATGCATGGGATTGCACTGTTAGAGACGAGGACATACAAAGGGGAGTATTTGCTTTTTTTAATCATTTGCAAAATTAGTTTTGATGTGTTTTTCCCCTAAAATTATGTGCAAATTCTTCAGCAGCTCAGTAGGCATTACGTCGAATTTAACGTTTGCTCTTTTTTAACTAGTGTAAGTGCGGGGGGGGGGGGCGATCCAGAACAAGACCCTCGCGTGGGGTTGGGGGCCGTAACATCCCCCCATCCAATCCTGAACTGTAACTGATAGTGCAAAATAGTGGCCTATTTGGTTTGATTGCTTTTTCAGTCAAGTGTTTGAAGCAGTTACTACACGACAGCCTCGAGCTTCCCCGATTATCTACTGGGGCTCGCTTGAGTTGACAACTGCTCCGGAAAACTATGCACAGAATCATGGCTATCTTGCAATCCTATGCACTCAGCCTGATCCTGGGTACGTTTACTCGGGAGTAAATGCCATTGAATTAAGTGGGACTTGCTACCCGAGTCGTCATCATCAGGCGATCACTCGTGACCGAGTAAGATTGTCTTCCAGGATAAAAATAATAATAATTACAAAAAGGAAATTTTAAAAAGAGGAAGTTCTAAAGAAAATTGTGTAGACTCTAGCGATGGGTCCGTAAGTGACTCTGGAGGCCAATTCTAGTAAACATACTTCCCGAGTAAACATACTTAGGATCCAGCTGCGAATCCATTTCCTGTGGAATCATCCCTTGGGATTTGCAGTGATGCTCCCATTCACAAAAACTGGGGGCCTTGCGGTGCAATTCTAGATGTCTACTCAGAAGGCCGGTTGAGTTTAGTGGGGCTTACTCCGCAGTAAGCGGGTATCGGATTGCAGCCTGACTCTCTCCCCACCCACCCCATTTTCCACCACCAAGCAGGAAGTACAAGAGTTTTGTTAGAATATGTTACACGCGCTATCCGAATGTTTTGCGAGTTTCTGCTACGGCTGCAATATTATACTGGGTGGTTACACGGCGAGACTCGCAGCCGCCCGCAAACAACTTTTCGCCGTGCCAAGTTGGCCACTTCCATTGTTCTTTTGCCCAGGGAGGAGGAGCGAAGAGGCCGAGCCGTGATCCGCCATTGGCTCTTCCAACGTGCTCCCTCGTCCTGCCCTCGTCTGTCTCCCCTGGAGGAGATCGTTGTCAGGAAAGAAGAGCGGCGCCTTTTTTTGGCACGGAAGAAGAGAAGCCGTGCAGGCGCCTCCGTTGGGAACTAAGGAAAATCTACGTAAACCGGGCCATGTGGTTGGGATTGCGCCATGTGAATGTCACCGACTTGCTGGCCAATTGCGATTGTGCGTTTGAGAATAATCAGGATGCAAATTCGCACTGATCATCCCGGTGGTGGTGGGTTTATTTCCTTGCTGGCTCCTTTGTTTGTTCATTTGGTCCAGTCGCTACGCGGATTTGAATGCAGGGCTGAAGTTGCTTTCTCCAGGTCAGACTTAATTGTCCATCTAGGGCAGCCTTCTCCAACCTGGTGCCCTCCAGATGTGTTGGGCTACAACTCCCAGCATGCCTGGCTGCAGCATGCTGGGAGTTGTGCCAAGACCTTCTTCATGCAAAGTATGTGCTCTGCCACTGAGCTAAAGAACCTCCCTAAAAGATTGTCTTGTTCTTCCCCAGCCCCCACAGGCTTTAACTTTAAAGGGGAAGCTCAGTGCTTTCCATCTCTATATTTGGGGAAAGCTACACCTGTTGAATTTCTGCTTCTCTTGCAGCTCTCAAAGCTACAGGAGCAGGACTAGAAAAAAAGGAGAAAATGGCAATCCTTTTTCAAGTGCATTAATCTTCTTATCTTCTCCATCAGAGGTGCTGTAACATTGCAGCTCCTTGGCAAGCAGAAAATTCAACAGATGCAGCTCTTTCCAGCATAATGATGACAACTTCAGCCACTGTATTTCTGCCTGTCACACAGTCACTAAGGGCATTGGATCCCTGCTGGGAAAAGAGGCAGTGACAATACATTTGCTATATTGTGTGGAGCATAGATTGCTTTTAAAATGTATGTGAGGAATTAATGCTGAAGAGCAGCTTTCTATTTAACAACTTGCATGATCACCAGGGATGGGGACTTGGACTCCAGGACTCGACTCATGAGTCGGACTGAGTCCCCCCTTTGACTCGAGTCAGACTCGAGTCCCAATATTTTTAATGGGACTCGAGACTCGACTCGGGACTCAAGACCAAGGACTCGTGTTCCAAAATCGTGTTCCTCAAATGCAACATGGATAGGTTTTAGGAAGTACAGCAAGTTTATTTTTTAAAATCATTTTCCTAAAATTCAGACATTTTGGGTTTGGCTGCCTCTGCCTGCCTGTTTGGGGTTTCCAGCCTCCAGTTCCACAGTTTGAATTGTCCAAGACAAAGGCCTCTGCCTGCCTGTTTTGGGGTTCCTTGCCTCCTCTGCCTGCCTGGTTATTTTGGGTTTGTCAGCCTGATCTGTTCTTGCCAAAATCAGTTGCAGAGTTTTGAAATAAAAAGGCACACTTGTGCCTAGAATTTATTTAAGCCACACATCTGAAATAGCCTTATTTTGTTGGGAAACCCCCCCATTGATTTTAATAGGGACTTGTGGAGTCAGCTTTGGGAGTGACTCGTGAGTCACCATTTTGGACCAAGGACTTGGACTTGAGACTCGGGTCCAAAGACTTGTGACTCGAAACCAAGGACATCCCTGCTGATCACCTGCGAGCAGAAATTCTATGAAGGCGAGTGAGCAGGCTGACGGAGGAAGAACTCTTCTGCCAGCCCACTTGGTGTCTGTGCTAACTGTGGAGGAAGGAAAGTCTCTTTTTCCATGACTGACATAGAAGTGTCAGACATGGAAGTACAGGCTGGTAACTAACTTTTGTGAGATTATTTACAAGGTTGGAGAAGATTACTATGTAAGATAACGTAATGGAACTTAAAAGCAGAGGCAGTGTGAGCGGACAGCCCACTGAAATCAAATGCCCTCCTCTCCCCTGTCCAAACATCCCTTTTTACAAATAGGGGTATCCTTAGGAGACAGGGTCCTTTAAAGACACACACACAGAGAGAGACTTTAGGGCAGTGTTCTCCAACCTTGGGTCCCCAGATGTTTTTGGCCTACAACTCCCAGCATGCCCCAGCAAGCTACGCTGGCTGGGGCATGCTGGGAGTTGTAGGCCAAAAACATCTGGGGACCCAAGATTGGAGAACACTGCTTTAGGGCATATGTAAATTTGCATATGCAAGTTTGTGCTGCTTCTTTTTTTGGTCCTATGGGCCTGAGCCCCAGATCTTTTTGGTACCTAGCACTGCCCCTGTAGGGATATATGAGAATTTTGTTTCAGTTCGTTTTTGATCAGGATTTACCCTGTTCACATCTTCCGAACACGAACTCAAGACGCAATCTGCAGCCAAAGTCCATATGCTTCTGAGCTTGCAATGTGATCCGCAATCACTAGCACCCAGAATACGTTCACGAGCAGCATGCGTTCATTTGAAAAAATATGCATGAAAAAGTATGTACTTTTGAAAAATGTGCACAAACATGCTTTAATGGGAGAAGGATGTGTACATTTTCAAAGATGCGCATAACTGATGTGTACGTTTGGGAAAATATGCACAAATTTTCATGTGAAAAGAAAAAAACAAAACTTGCAAATCTCAAGTCAGAATTTGGAGAACTTTGGCGAGCTTGAGTTTTGCTGGTTCATACATGTCTATCAAGTTCAGAGGCAGTATACCTTTAATTGCCATATGCTGAGGACAGAGAGCGGATAAAGACTTTTGCCAAGTGCTGGGCTAAATGAATCTTCTTTCAGATCCAGCAGCGCAGTTTTGATGAATTAATGTACACAGAGACTCTCTTCTTTTTTTAGCAATTACTCTTTTCAGCTTGATGCTCCCTGTATTTTCTTGGAGGCAAAGATCCATTAACAGGACTTCCAAGTTAGTAAGTTAACTTTACAAAAAGAAGCAGTAGCCTTTATCTCTCCCATGCCTCCCCCCCTTTCCACTTGAGCAGTCCTAATTTTCTGGCTGCCTCTCCTGATTGTTACTGCAGGATTGGCTGAAATTTGATGCTTGAAAAAGTGGGTGAATTTTCCTGACTTTCTCATTCAATAGCTGATAAGTACCAGTTGCCTAGGGATTTGTGTAATGATGACCATTTTAGATAGGTACGGTAATTTGAATTCTAGACTTTGGAATTACTGTAATTCCATCTGAAGAAGGGACTCATCCAGAAGTTCCTTTTTGGGGTCCCTGACTGCTGTGCATGGTGCTCTTTATCCCTGTGCATACAAGTGAGTGCGTGGAATGTAGTAATGCACTGTTTTTAACATGCTTCCAGTTCACAGAGCAGGTTTTCTATGGGAGGACTGTATGCACAAAGTTTTCAACTTGTATACTTCCAAGTATGCACCAGGAGATGCACTGTGGTGGTATAGTCTTCTACTCTGGATCACACCTTTTAACTCTAGCCAGCAACATAGAACTCACTTTGGTTTTTCCCTCTCCCATGAACATATGTCCATCTTGGGGTTTTCCTCCCAACTCAGCATGGGAGATTTGCATGTGGAGGCCAGCTTATGTGTGTGTCAGTGATGCAGACACAGATGTGTTCTACCACTGAGCTTCAGTCCCTCTTTAAACAAGACACTGGACGCATGTCAGGACTTACCTGTGCAGGGTTCCCATGTGGCTAGTTCCACATTCTGAAGTGTAGGTCACCCATGTGCCCACTATGCATACAGCTTTTTTTTTTAAATAATAATAATAATAATAATAATAATAATAATAATAATAATAATAATTATTATTATTATTATTATTATTATTATTATTATTATTATTATTATATTTTTAAATCACCCATCTGGCCGGCCACCCTGGGCGATGTACAATCAGGATAAAATACAATAAAACACAAAACACCATTAAAACACAATTAACAATTTTGCACACCAGCATGGCTTGCCTCCAGGGCAGAACTTCTAGCATGTGAGCAGTGCAAGTACAGGGGCTTGTGCATAGGTTAAGAACCCTTTAAATATGATGCTGTGGACCTAAACTGGTTTTGAACCTTGATTAAATTAAAATATGTGAAATTCTACAGGTCTAAGGACACCGGAAGCTGCATTATACCAAGTCAGACTCTCTGTCCATCTAGGAAAGTATTATCCACTCTGACTGGCAACAGGCCTCCGGCAGAGGCGGTCTTAGGAGGGGGCCCACTAAGGCTGGATTCCTGAATCTCTGGGAAGCCATGTGCCCCACCACCCTGCCAGGGTATTGGCTAGAGAAGGGTCTTCCCCATCACCAGTTACCTGATCCTTTTACCTGGAGGTGCCAGGTACTGGCCTCCATGCAAAGCATGTGCTCTACGGTCCCTTCCGGCATAGCTGTAGTTATTCTGGGATTGAGACCACTGTTCTGTAATATGCTGTGTCTGGCCAGAGGTAATAAGGGAGGGACTGAGAGATAACTGAAATAATTAAATTTTATTAATAAGTAATAATAATAAAATTAATAACTTGGAACCTCTTCCTTACAGCTGAACTTGGTTCCAGTGTCTGCTCCTTTGCAGTACGAAGCAGAGTAGGGAGCTCCCATATGTGTGCAGCCCTACACCTCATGTAGCGACTTCAATCCAAGCCGTTGCCGCAGGGGTAGGCAGCCCAGCGCCCTCCAGATGTTTTGGGCTACAACTCCCATCATCCCTACCCATTGGCCACACTGGCTGGGGCTGGCAGGTGTTGTGGTCCAAAACATCTGGAAGAGACCAGGTTGCCTAGCCCTGCATGAGCGGTGATGGAGAGGAAGGACCCGCTTCCCCCGGGATATTCTGCCAAGGGCGGAACTCCACTCGTGCCCTTTGCAAAGGCAGGCCGGCCATCCCAGTCCTCTGCCTCTGCTCCAGACTGTGAGTGAGGCGGGTGTGGAGCTTAGGGTGAGGTGGGCTGGGCGGAACATGGGCTGCCTTCCACTCTGGGCCAAGGGTAGACACGGAGGAACTTGCGTCACGGGCCTTCCTCCTGCTCTCTGCCCGTCATGGGCAGTACTATTGGTTCGCAAAGTCAGGTGGTCACTGGGGCCTAAGCCTAGCTGGGCTGCAGAGATTGGTTCCCTCGTTTGCCTCTCCCTGTGAGAAGGGGGCAGCGGGGGAAGCCATTCAAGGAGGAACTGAGGCTCCGCTAGCCCCACAGCTACACTAACCATTCCAGCGTTCCATGTGCAGACGCACAGCAGAAGTTCCCGCTCTTCACCGTTGCACCCTGCTTCTTCCCTTGCCTCTCGCTCTGGCCCGGACCACGGTGGTGGTCGTGAGAAGGGGGAGCGGTAGATGCCGCTCCCCCTGCCTGCATGGTCGGGTCCTCGTCTCTCTGCCTGGCAGGCAGGCAAGCCAGCACGTGGTGGCGACGATGAGGAAGACTATGGGGAGCAACAGCCACCGTTGACAGTGGTGGAGAAGGGAGACTCGCCCAACGGAAGGAGCCCGAGGACCCTCGGAGACCCGGAGCCAGCACTGAGCGTGACCAAGTGACGGAACTACCGCACTGCCCTTTAGATGACGTGGGACCTGCCACAAAACGTTACAGTGCGCAGTGCTCCTGTTAGCGATGCAACCAGCCATGCCCTCTTCCAGGATTCTCCATTCCATTCTTCCTCCCATGCCCTCCGTTTTCTGGGTTTTTAACCCCTCCAACAGCTAGTCTGCTTTCTGTGGCCACACTGAGCATTCTCAGTTCTTATTGGGCTGCTTTGGGGATTTCTTTCCCCTCCTTTAGGGTTCCCCCCAAAGATTCTTTTTATACTTCTGCAAACTTTGGGGTTCCCCCAAACCTGCTAATATCCTCCTGTTGCGCATGGATGGTGCTGTTTTGGCTACATAAGGATCGACACTTAGGGCACAATCCTCCAATTGTCGAGCGGGGGCGGGGGGGGGGAAATAGGATGAGGCATAGTCACCGCTGCAACCTCAGTAATCCCTTTTGAGGTTGCAGCGTCACGGCGTGGTTCTTTCTGTGCCGGCTGGGAACCGAACTTGGAAGACCATCTTCGGTTCCCCTGTGGGGGGGGGCATTCCTGTGGGCGGAGAGGGGGCAAGACAAGGCACCACCAGCTTCCATATAACCCAGGCAGCAGGTGTTGTGGTCCAAAACATCTGGAAGAGACCAGGTTGCCTAGCCCTGCATGAGCGGTGATGGAGAGGAAGGACCCGCTTCCCCCGGGATATTCTGCCAAGGGCGGAACTCCACTCGTGCCCTTTGCAAAGGCGGTGCCTCAGCCTCTCCTTCTCGTGAGGAGGTGTAAAACATCTGGAGGGCCAAAATTGGCCGTCTAGATCAGGGCTCTCCAACCTTGGGTCCCAGATGTTGCTGGACTACAGCTCCCAGAATCCCTTGCCATTAGCCATGCTGACTAGGGTGTGCTGGGAGCTGTAGGCCAGCAACATCTGGGGACCCAAGGTTGGAGAGCCCTGGTCTAGATGTTTCTGAGGGCAAGGTGAACACAGCGGCAATCCTATCCTCTCCCGCCCTCAATAGGATGCCCAAGTTCCAAGGGTTACGGGCAGCCTCATTGGATTGTGCTGCCCGAGAACTGAGTTTGGTATTCATTATATAGGATTGGTGCCATAATTGCCACTGAAAGCCAAATGGAACAAGTATTCAGTGAATTTTTAACATTTGATTAATTTGCCACTTTAAAATGCCACCTGTTGGGACCTGGGATTTTGTTTATTTACCCTTCATCGTGCAACTCAGATTAAACAGTCAACATTTCTCTGATTTAACACCAGGGAACACTCAATTGAATGGATAATAAAGTGTACAGATAATGCAAACAAACAGCAATAATGAACAAATAAGTGAATAATGAACATCTGTTTCCTAGAGCTGAGGGGGGGGGAAACACACCAAACGCAAACACTCAACCTTTGGACTCCAACCAATTTGAGCAGAATGTTCAAAAAGTGGCAAATTCAAAGTCGCGTTAAATTAATGTTAATAATTTCAGTATCATTTGGGGGAAAGTCTTTGCTGTATGTCGTTGTGCAAATCTGAAGCCTGGATGAAATAGAAGTTCATTTACAATAAAAGAGATAGAAGGGTTTTCCCTTCCTCCTCCTCTGTTTTGCCACCTTAAGCGGTTGTGATAGATTGGGGTAGTAGAGTACTGGACTTTAGAGAGATCTGGGTTCAAATTTCCACTCAGCCAAGAACATTACCTGGAGGCATTGGGCAAACTGCTATCTCTTAGCCTGTTTTTATTTATCTCACATATATCTCACCCTTACCCCAAAAACCTCAGGGCAGCATACATGAATTTTTCTCCTTTCTATCCTCACAATGACCCTGTGAGGTAGGTTAGGCTGTGAGAGAGTTACAGGCTCAAAGTCACCCAGTGAGCTACCTCGTTGAGTACGACCTAAACCCAAGTTTCCCCTGCACAAGTCTGATACTCTTCCTACTACACCGTAGTGACCTGGTTCAGATGACACAACAACCTGTTGTGGATAACTAGCCACAGTGGGTTGTCATGTCAATCGAACTGAGACAGCTTCACCCATGGTGGCTTGTTTTTTTTTCACACAAGCCACCCTGAGAACCCATGGGCTGTTCTAGGGTTTGTTTTACCCACGGTGGGTTGTTGTGCTGTCCAAGTTCAGGTGACCAATCCCACTGTGGGTAAAGTGAAGTGGCGAGCGAGGCAAGAGCAGCAAAAAAAACCCACCTTGGCGATCTCACCCATGCCGCCAACCAGTGGCAGCTCTTCCAAAGTGCCCAAGTGGCACATTGGAGGGGTTGTCACTGGTTGGCCACCCCTTCGTGTTTTTAATTTTTGTGTGCTCCAAATGTGCACAATTTTTGTTTGTTTGTTTTTTAAAAAAAATCCTATTCGGACTTGCACAGATGTGGAGGTGCGCAGTCCTACGGATCTGAAATAGGACGCCTCACCTGGGCAATGTCTGCAGGGGTACCTGCCCTCAAAGTGCAACAGGTACCAACCATGGACATTGACCCAGAGAGGCTCCAGATAGTTGGGTTTTGTTTTGTTTTTACTTTACTTTCCCCTGACAGCTGTCAAAAGGTGAGGTGTCAAGGGAAAGCAAAGGAGCGAGGGATCTTTGCTTGCGAAAAGGGAGTGACAAGATTTACACCCCCTTTGCAGTGAGATCCTCATCTTTTTTTCTTTTTCTTTTTTGGCCTGACAGTCCTCAAGGTGATGCACATTTTACACTCCTTCCCCCCCCCCCAGACTCTAGCTGCTCAGGAAAGTGCATCCCACCCCCTTTTCAGGAGAAAAGGAGTTTTGACCGCTAGCTGTCAAAACTCTGGGTCCCTTTTGAAAGGGTTTTTTGACAGGGCAATGGATGGTATGCTTTTTTTTCTCCCCCTCGGTCCTCCAGCCAGTATCCCAGGGGACAACCATAAACAAAAAGATAAAAGGGTAAGGGAAAAAGCGATAATTTACAAGGTAGGAGCTGCAACAAAAAAAATTGCCGTGTGGAAGGCTCCCTGCTCAGGACTCCATTCATCCTCCCCCCGCCCCCACCTCTGCAGGTTTTCTGTTTTTTCTCCCCCAAAGCAGTGACGCCAGCATTCTGTGGCTACTAAGCGTGCTCAGTCTCCATTGGGCTTTTGGGGGGGGGGTTCCCCTGTAAGTTTTTTTCCCCCTCCCAAGATATTTTTGTACTTCTGCAAACTCCCCCCCTCCAAGCCTGCTAATACCTCCCTCTTGTATGTGGGTAGTGCTGTTTTGGCTACAAATGCAACAGCACTCGGGCCTGAACATCAGAAATAGAGAAATGACAGGGGAAAGTAAAATAAAGTAAATCTACTGTTGAATATTTGTCCAGATACTTGCCATTCCAGAACTTTGCAGGCAAAAGTCCATATTTCAGTCACTCCCATTTCAGTGCTGTTTTCTGGGCTCTGTAATATTAGGCATATTACCAAGCACTTCTGCAGTCATGTAGTGTGGCAGGGCAGGCCGGCATAGTCTCCCAACTGCCCCGAAAATGCCAGGACTGTCACAAAAACCCTTAAGCCGTCCCAGCTTCTCACTTTGTCATGCAGAGTCCCGAATTTAAACTTTTTAAACTTTCCTTAAAGGGGCCATGCCATGGGCAAAATTGCAGATAAGCTAAAACTTCAAGCTTGGCTGCAATTTTGCTCATGGCATGGCCCGTTTAAGTGTAGCTCTTTTTAGGCTCAAACAGCTCCACGGAGAGACAGATGCTGGGAGGATGTGTGTGCGCGTGCACACACGCGCTACCTGCTGAAAAGGAGGCTGCACCCGGTGGCCTGGACAGGAGGGAGAGGTGAATGAGGGAATTTATCACATGATTCCTATCTTCATATTGCCAGAGATTTTATTTCCTAACAGAGCTGACTCTGTGCCTCTAACACAGTGCTTCTCAAATACTGGGGCGGGCCCCCCAGGGGGGGCGCGAGGCTCCGTAAAGGGGGGCTCGTTTGACCTCGGCAAATACTGTCATATTGGATGTCCAGATCGGATTATCCGACTCACTCGCAAGCGGCGTCCCACACGGCGTCGGTTGCCTAGCAACTCTACGGCTGGAGAGAGGGAGCAGCGCGGCGCGATCACTGTGCTCCTTTAAATCTTTTCTGCTACAGTTAATAAAGCTATTCTTTGTTGTAAATTGATCCACATTTCTTTCTTTTTTTATTCTCTTATACGTTAATAAGGATACAGTGTTATGCAGAGGTGTACTTATAACAATTTTATAGACAAATGATACTATTTACAGTCGCGCGGGGGGTGCGAAATGTTTTCTTCTTCCTAGGGGGGGCATGACAGAAAATAATTGAGAAGCACTGCTCTAACAGGTGAGTTTACAGTGTCAGAACGGAAATGCAAGAAACTTCCCCTTCTCTCTGAAGCTCCATGTTTGGGGGGGGGGGGTAAGCTTCACCTGTTGAATTTGCCAATCCTGACCATTTTAAAACAAAAAGAAAGAGATTGCCCTGCAAGCACTGACACACACACCCATGAAAAACACCAGATATCAACAATTAAGGGTTTAACTAAGGTAAAAAAAATATTACAAAAGCCACTTATAAAATAATATATAATGTAATAATTATATAAGATTTTGTGTGTTTCCTCTAATAACTTTTGTACCTGACTATGCCCTTTGGTTGCCTGGCCATACCCTTGGCCACGCCCTCTTGATCACACCTTCACGTTGCTTAACCATACCTCTTACAAATTCACACGTGTGTCCCTATTTTCATCTGTGAAATGTTGGAGAGTATGGGCCGGTGTCATGATGCTCCTCATAGCCTTGGGTACCGGCTGGGGCCCCAGCACCCTGGAAGGACTCACTCCTGACTGCTGCCTTGCACACGCACACATACCCCTATTTTCAGCCCAGCAGTCAGCAGCACCAGGCCGCCATTTAAATTCCCCACAATGCCCCCGACATCTCATCTCTCCATTAGGGTGTAGGACTAGGGAGGCCCAGGTTCAAATCCCCCACTCAGCTTACTGGGTCACCTTGGTTCTGTCAACCTAACCTACCTCGCAGGGTTGTTGTGAGGTTAAAATGGAGAAGGGTAAACGCCTCAGAGAAGGGGCAGGATAAATTGTGACAAATGGTATGGGTATTAAGGGTGCAATCCTATGCATGTTTACACAGAAAAAGTCTTATAGTTCTCAGCATGCCCCAACCAGCCATGCTAGCTGGAGCATGCTAGCTGGAATTAATTCTGTCTAAACATGCATAGGATTGTACCCTAAATGACTGATGGTTTAGATCATGGCTCAGATGACTTACTGCCTTTCTCGCTGACTCGGTCGATATTTATTTATTGATTTGATTTGTACCCCACCTTTCTACCAAAAATGGCATTCAAGGCGGCTTACAATCACTATTAAAACTTGATAAAACCAATAATAAGTGAATACATTGAAACACAATTAAAAACAGTTTAAAACACAACAATAACAATAAAAACAGCATCAGTATAGCTGATCTCAATACATTACTTACATGCTTTCTCCTTATGAGACCACCCCTTGCTGTACCTGAGCACCACAGTCTTATTCTGGCTTGTTTGTTACTTTCAGTTTGCCTGTACCTAGTACCTGTTTTGATGACACAGGTGAGCAAATTTGCAGTTTGTCCTCGTGTGCCCACATAACGGTGACTCTCCATAGCATGTCATTTTCCGGAAGCATCCTGTCATGGTCTGAGGCTACTAGTCAGTGGTGCTGACTAAGAACCACAGGAATTGAACCTCTGTCCAAGCTCCAGTTGTGCAGCCTCTCAAGGTTATCCATCCTATTCGTTGGCAGAGAAATTGGGGGGGGGGACCTTTTCACCAAATTTCCCCAGGGGGATGAGAACTCCTCCAACAGTTCCTTGGAGTGGGGCCCACCATTAGGAGGGAGCGTAGCACAGCTTCTTTCTTTTTTACCCAAGGATTTTTGTTAGGTTGTGGGTTTGTTTGTTTTTTTGCACTGTCATCTGTTTGCACTGTTTTTGCACTGACCTTATCATCGTGAGTCAGGCTGAGCGAGCTTGCTTGCTTGCTTTCTTTCTGTTACACATCTCTCTCCGTCACTCTGAAACCTCTCTGACTACCTGCGCTTCCTGATCTGAAAAAGCCCCATGGGAGAGGAGTCACCCCCGTGATGTGCCGTCTTCTCTTCCCCTGGACTTTAATTGAAGTGCGGGAAGCCAGAGAGGCTGCAGGCAGCCAGCAGAGAGATGGCTGTATGATGAAACACAGGACACACACACACACACACACACACACTCCTTGGCCACCTCGTCAGTAAGGTAAGCGCAAGAACCCTGAACCCCACCCGTGAGAATTTCCCCAAAATTTTCTTCTCCTTTCAACATCTTTTCAAAAGCAATTCCTTTTCTATCAAATGGATTGAGAATGGTGGAAAGAAATGTTCCGTTCCGACAGCACTAGTTTAAACCCATTGAGCCGAGTTCCTTAAAACCCCGGGTTTGCCTCAGAAAGAATAAGATTTAAGGCTCTAACACTAAATAAATTTACTGTGGTGTACGACCCATTGAACTCCACCAGACTGCCTTCTCAAACTGGGGAGAGGTAACGAGTGGGGTACCACAAGGCCCAGTGCTATTCAACATTTTTATTAATGACTTGGAAGAGGAGGTGCAAGGAATGCTTATCAAATTTGCAGACGACACAAAGTTGGGTGGAACAGCTAATACTCTGGAAGACAGAAACAAAATTCAAAGCGATCTCGATAGGCTGGAGCGCTGGGCCGAAAACAACAGAATGAAATTTAACAGGGATAAATGCCAAGTGCTGCACCTAGGCAGAGGAAACCAAATGCAGAGTTACAGAATGGGGGACACTTGGCTCAACAATACTACAAGTGAGAAGGATCTTGGAGTTGTTGTGGATCACAAGCTGAATATGAGCCAGCAATGCGATGTGGCTGCAAAGAAGGCAGATGCTATTTTGGGCTGCATTAATAGAAGTATAGCTTCTAAATCGCGGGAAGTGATAATTCCCCTTTACTCAGCACTGGTTAGGCCTCATCTTGAGTACTGCGTCCAGTTCTGGGCACCACACTTTCAGAAGGATGTAGACAAACTGGAGAGGGTTCAGAGGAGGGCAACAAAGATGATAAAGGGTTGGAAACAAGGCCCTATGAGAAGAGACTGAAAGAACTTGGCATGTTTAGCCTTCAGAAGAGGAGACTGAGGGGAGATATGATCGCACTCTTCCAGTACTTGAAGGGTTGTCACACAGAGGAGGGCCAGGATCTCTTCTCGATCATCCCAGTTTGCAGGACACGGAATAATGGGCTCAAGTTACAGGAACGCAGATTCCACCTAAACATCAGGAAAAATTTCCTGACTGTTAGAGCAATAAGACAATGGAATCAACTACCTAGGGAGGTGGTGGGCTCTCCCACTCTGGAGGCATTCAAGGTGAAGCTGGACGGCCATCTGTCAGGGATGCTTTGACCTGGATTCCTGCATTGAGCAGGGGGTTGGACTCGATGGTCTTGTAGGCCCCTTCCAACTCTACTTTTCTATGTTTCTAAGTTTAGGAAGTGGCAAAAGTTCCTGTGAGAAAGAGCCATTCTTAACAGCCCCCACAAAATGGGCTGATGATCTACAGACTGGATGTTGTGTATCCTTGCCTTCAGTACAGGAGGATAAAAATACATCCCAAGAGAAGGAAAAATACATAATATTCGTTTTGAGGGGGAAACAACCGCACTCCAATCCATTATGTTGGAGATGGATGGGGGGGGGGCTGGCCTGGTAGTTACCTTAAGGTGGAAAACCACACCTTTCTCTCTGAATGGAAGACTACTTTTAGACATGACAGAACATGGTGTCTGGAACAGACTCACACGTGAATCAGAGGGTTACCTGCTTTTTACACCCATATGTCAGTGTGTGACTCAGTCTGTGTTCCGTTTCAGGAACACTTTCTTATTAGCCAATCAACTCTGGGCCCCATTTTACAAGTGACAACTTATTTATTAGTTGCCCTATAAAACAGATCCTCTAGGTGTACAAATTGTAAAATCGAATACAACACAATACAAATCTTCTCAATAGTCTTAAGGTTCAGTGCAAAAAACACAATTACCAGAACACTACTGGCCAATTTGCACAATCAAACTAGCCAGGGTGCCTCGTTTAAATCGGTGCTGCGTGCTGGGCATCATTAGCCCAATTACCCACCTGGACATGGTTTGTTGTGTTGTCCGAACCCGGGCAGCATGGCTTGTTTGAGGGGGAAACAACCCTGAAATAACCCAATAACAGGCCATGGATCAGTTGAGGGTTGTTTCCCCCTCAAACAAGCCAGGCTGCCCGGATTTAGACAATACAACAAGCCACACCTGGGTGTGTAATTGGGCTAATGGTGCCTGGCAGATGCCGCTGATTTAAACAAGCCACCATGGCCAGGATGGCTTGTTTTGATCATGTGAACTGGGTCTCAGGATCTCCTCTCTCTCTCATCTCTCCTCTCTCTAATATAATATATATATATATATATACACACCCACGTAAACGGTGCAAGGCGTTTGGCGCCCTAGGCCAATTATATAGGCGTCCCCCCCTCGTGCCGTGGGGTGGCCTCCGAGCAAAGCAGCCCTCTTTGCAACAAACACCCCCCCCTCGCTTGCGCGACATGCTCTACCCTCAGCCAACCACCTACCTTCCCACCGCCCACCGCTGCTTCTTCTGCTGCCGCGCCTCGCTCCTCCTCCGACGCGATGGGACTAGGTAGTAGATGGTTGGCGCCAGCGCGCGCTCGTGGGGGGGCGTTTCTGGCGGGGCACTGCCTTCCGCAACGTGCGGGAGGAGCGCGTAGGCGGCAGCAGGCAGAGCGCGCCGAGGCGAGAAGGCGCAGAGTTTGCGCACTCTCCCGCCACGCCCCTAGGCACCGCCTGGGTCCTGCCTAGCGGTAGCGCCGGCCCTGCACACACACACAACACCACATAGAATCTAAGTTGGAAGGGGCTACAAGGCCATCGTCCAACCCCCTGCTCAGTGCAGAAGCCGGTCAAAGCATCCCTGACAAGTGATTGTCAGTTGGCACCTTGATGCCTCCAAATGGAGAGCCACCACCACCGCAATCTTCATCCGCATGCAAATGGAACCTGGCTAACATGGGTGGGAATAGTACATTTGTGGATCTACATCAGACGTAAGTTTCAAGCAAAGTTCCACAGCTTTCAAGTTGACACTGACTGGGTTCAAACACAACGCGAATAATCCATGTTGGTTTGTAATAAGCCAGTTTGTTTCAGGTGGGCTTGTTTGTGCGAACCCAACATAGTGCTTGACAAACATGTTGCGGGGTTCAACAACACGACATCCCTCTGAAACAAACCGGGGTTCAGAATCAACCGACACCCCGGCTTAATTGTGTTGTGTGAACCCAGTCATTGTGCCCGCCCCGTCTGAGCGAAGGCGCACCCACTGGCACCCGTAGGCACAGCCCATGCCATGATGCACCCCTGAGGGAGGGGTCTGTCCCATGGCAGTGGGGAGGGGGCAGGCGTATAACTCAGTCCCACAGACTACTATTCCCCCCAGGCTTCAAACTGAATGGACTCCTGGTTAGGCAAGTCAGTCCCGGTCAGGCTTCATTAATGTGTTTTGAAAGCAAAATAACCCCAAAGTGCACACCCCTCGGGTCACCTTAGTATGCATGCCAAGTTTCAGGTGTCAAGAGTTCGATGGCCTTGGCGCTAGGACGCTGAAAGGCAGACAGAGACAGACACGTACCCTGTGGGGAGGGGCCATGGCTCAGTGGTTGAGCACGTGTGTGTATATATACACACACACACACACACAAATCACAGGAGCTCAAACCACAGAAGCAAATCACAGGAGGGAGGGAGAGAGATAGCATTGCATGCATGCATTTTGGTGGCTTTTTTCTCCAACCTTATTTTTAAAAACTGGGACTGGGACTCAGGGAGATCTGGGTTCTAGTCCCTGCTCTGCCATGAAACCCACTGGGTGACTTTAGGCCAGTCACTGACTCTCAGCCTAACCTACCTCACAGGGTTGTTGTGAGAATAAAATGGAGAGGAGGAGGAGGTAAGCCGCCTTGGGTTCCTTGTAGGAAAAAAGGTGGGGTATAAATATAATAAATAAATAAATGGTGCCAGTGTGACCTGGACAACGACGGATCAGAGTATTTCTGCGTAATGGGAAACTTCCCCCCTCCATGCAGTGACAGAGGAGGTTTAACTGCTGAAACTTTCTGCATGCAGCGTAACTGTTAAAAGGCACAGCTGATTAAAAGGTGTGCTCCATTTCAGTGAATGTTATGTGTCAGTAGTAGGTTGATGTGTTAAACCTGGGAAGCAGTTACAGCAAAGCAAGCCCAAACACTGTTTGTTTGTTTGTTGTTAAATTTATAAATGGCCTTTCCAAATGAAGGTGTGTTTTTTTTACTGAGTTTATTTTACAAACATCAGGAAAAAACAACATAGGTGAATAATAAAGTCGAGCGTACAGAACCGTATATAAAAACAAAACAGACCTGGGTTAAAACCTTGGAGGCCTCAAACCAAATTCAGATTTAAAGACGAAGGTAGAAGTGCAACATCTAAAATGGGGCTAAGGCAGACTTTTCTGGGAGGTCCAGAGTAGAAAAATGTAATAATGGAGTAGGTTCTAATCTACTGAGATTCCAACCGCATCTCCCCAAAGAGGTGGGGCCAGTGAGAGCTCCAGGGTTTTTTTTTGGGGGGGGGGCTTGGGAAAGGTGTCTTCAGGGGACATCTCCCTGAATAACCCAGCCTCTCCCCATCACTGCTGCTGCTTCCCATTCACTTCTTCTGTTCCTCCGGGCCAAATCTGCACCACTGTCGAGAAGGACGGGACCAGGTAAGCCTTTTCCTTGCTGTTGTCACTCCCTTGGAGAGGGCAAGCGAAGCAGCATCTGAGGGCTCTGGGGGTGGGCAGTGCATCCCCTGCTGGGGCATGGCAGGCATTGGCCGGTGCCCAGTGATGCCGACTCCTGACGCCCGCCCTGGGTGAGATCCGGAGCGAGTTCCTCTCCTGCAGTCATTTCATGGAATGGTTGCGCGCGTGCAGGCAAAGATCCGCATTTACCGTAATAAGTAATAAGACTGCTTCTAAAGAAGCCCTCCTTGGATCCCCAGGATCTGAACAACTTCCGCCCAGTCTCCAATTTACCATTTCTGGGCAAGGTGATCGAGCGGGTGGTGGGTGCTCAGTTGAAGGCACACTTGGATGAAGCCGATTATTTGGATCCGTGCCAGTCGGGCTTCAGGTCTGGACATGGGACGGAGACGGCCTTGGTCGCCTTGGTGGATGATATGAGGAGGGCTTTGGATAGGGGCGAATGCTCCTTTCTAGTCCTCCTCGATCTCTCAGCGGCTTTTGATACCGTTGACCACGGTATCCTCCTGGACCGCCTGGAGGGGTTGGGCTTGGGAGGCACTGTATTGCAGTGGTTCCGGTCCTTCCTCTCTGGAAGGTATCAGAGGGTAGTTCTCGGGGAGGAGGCTTCGGACCCTCGGCTGCTCACTTGTGGAGTGCCGCAGGGTTCCATCCTCTCCCCGATGTTATTCAACATCTACCTAAAGCCGCTGGGAGCTATCATCAGGAGGTTTGGGGTGCAGTGTCATCAGTATGCGGATGACACGCAGCTCTACCTCTGTTTTAAGTCCTCACCGAGGTTGGCCGTTGAGACCCTGTCCAAGTGCCTGGAGTCAGTGGCTGGCTGGATGGGAAGGAACATGCTGAAACTGAACCCCGACAAGACCGAGGTACTTCTGGTGGGGGACAAGGGAAGGTTAGGGGATGTTGACCTGGTGCTGAATGGGGTACATCTACCCCTGAAGGACCAGGTCCGCAGCTTGGGGGTCATTCTAGACTCCCAGCTGTCCATGGAGGCTCAGGTGGCAGCTGTGAGCCGGGCGGCGCTGTATCAACTCCATCTGATACGGCAGCTGCGCCCCTACCTTCCTAATCACCTGCTCCCATCAGTGGTTCATGCCTTGGTCTCCTCTCGCCTAGACTACTGTAATGCGCTCTACGTGGGGTTACCCTTGAAGACGGTCCGGAAGCTTCAGCTGGTACAGAACGCGGCGGCTCGCCTGATTAAGGGCAGCCGCCGGCGTGATCACATCACGCCAGTGCTTAATGAGTTGCACTGGCTACCAGTTGCTTGCCGAACCGAATTCAAGGTGTTGGTTTTGACCTTTAAAACCCTACACGGCTCCGGCCCAGCTTATCTCAAGGAGCGCCTCCAGCAACATCAAGTAGGCCGCTCAACAAGGTCTGCCACAGACGGCCTTCTCCTTATCCCATCAGCCAGAGCAGCCAGGCTGGTGGGGACTAGGAAGAGGGCCTTCTCTGTGGCGGCCCCCACATTATGGAACTCCCTCCCTAGTGACTTTACCCGGGCTGTTTTAAGGCTTTAGGTCAGGGGTGTTGAACCTAGTCCACTTCCACTTCCCTTTTTGCAGAAATCCTGATCGTTTGGTGTTTTCCCTGCTTTTGCGCATCCCACCCCCATTCTAAAAGGTTGAAATGCCTCTCCTAAGCCTGAGTTAATGGCAATCAGAGCTTTAAGCTAAAATATCCTGGTATTTTGGCCCCGCCCACCGCTGGAATGCAGACCCAGAGAGCTGCTTGGAAATGGAATTTGGTCCTCTGGCTGAAAGAGGTTCATCACCCCTGCTTTAGGTTAATGAGTGAGACCCGCAACAAAATGTTGCAGCACGTAGTGATTCCAGACACTCCGTTCCATTCCCCCTCCCACACAGAGTTGTTCCCCGCCACCCCCAACAGTCAGTCAACGTTCCACGGCTACTGAGCACGCTCACTCCTCATTGGGGGCTGGGGTGTCCAACAAAGGGTTCCTCCCCCCAAAGATTGTACTTCCACAAACGATGTTCCCCTGAGTCTGCTGATACTTCCCTCGTGCATGGGCGGTACTGTCTTGGCTACATGAGCGATGGTACGGCACTATTACATACATAAGCACTAATGACCTGAACACTGGAAATAGAGGGAATGATACAAAAACCAGCATCTTAAGTTGAATCATGCCCATAATGTCACAGGTGGTAGATGCATACTTAAAAGTACTGGTCTTCTATATTCACCCCTGCCCATAACCAGCTATAATGATACTTACGGTAGGTTTATATGGTTTGGTGGCACTTCTGAGTAAGCACCCATATTGGCCACAATGCAGCCCTTGCTCCCTGCTAGCAAACAGACAGCTGCGTTTTGCACCAGCTGAAGCTTTTTTCGAGGGCAATCTCAAGTAGAACTCATTGCAAGAAAGTTCCTTTATACAGTATTATATGGCATAACATGTGCAAATTGGCTAAGTAATAAAGAGAGATATGACAAACACATCCTGCTGAAAGATGAGCTCTTAAAGCGGTGTTGCTATATTTAAAAATTGTATAATGCATTGTGTTAGCAATTCCCAAGAGCTTTTTACAAAAAACCAAAAACCCCGTCAGGCTGGATGGAAGACGCTTTGGTGTACACAGAGGAGTTCCACTCCCTCAGTGAGTATTTTGCCATTCCAGAATGATGTGATCTTCTGAGAGGTACATGCTTCAAGATCGCGTCATGTGGATGGATGCTCCTGCAGACTGCACTTTTAAAAATCCTCGTATTCTCAGGCTGGATCTATATAAGGCTTATAAGGAGAAGGCGGAGGAGGAGGAGGAGGAGGAAGGGCCCCAGAAAAGAGAACATGCAAGCAAGGGGAGCAAGAAAAAAAAGAATGCAAACAGGGTGCAAGAAAAGAGAACGCAAGCAGAGAGTGGGCAAGAAAAGAGAATGCTGGGAAAAAATGCAGGTGGATCCAAATGACTGTGGGACAAATGTGCCCTCAGGCCCAAATTAAATGACAAATGTGCCCACAGGGGGCTGAAAGCCCCTGATATAGTAAGCAGTTTGTTGAGGCAGCAGAGTCTTAAGCTGGTGGAATGGTCTGTGCTGTTTAAAACTGCAAGTGGGAAATCCCATTTTCTAATGCTTCCCCAGAGTTGAAAACTCCCCGCAAGTAAAAAACTAACATTGCAGGCTGAGCGAAAGACTTTCCCCCTGATGTGCAAATTTTCTACTTGTGGGGATCTGTTTTTGTTTTTTTTTAAGGTGTGCATTCCAAAAGAGTATCTTCTCCCTTGCTTGCACATGTGCAGTCAACCAAGCATGTGTAACAAATTACATTTTGTATTGCTCTGAAAAACAAATAATCTGCTGATTATTATTTTGTTGTTGTTGTTGTTGTATTTTTGCCTAGAGGTTCCTCATCCCTGTGTTTAGGATTGCAGGCTAAAGATAGGAAGCTATCCCTCCTAGTATCTGCTTCTCAGTGTGAGAGTTCTGCCATGCTGCAGACCTGAAATAATTCTGATTACTAATGTCCTCAATGTAGAGAAATGATGTAACTCTATGCCTTATGTGAATGATCTAAGTGGCATCTTTTTTTATCTCTTGCCACCAGCATCTCAGAAGGCCAGCTTCTCTGCTAACGACCAGTAAGGGCACAATCCTAAGCAGTCGTGTTTTCATTAACTGGTTTTTTTTAAAAAAATTAAATTGGTTTTTAAAAATTTCATAATGTTTTCATTATATTTTTAACTGTATTTTGTTTGTTTTTAATTATTGTTGTACACTGCCCAGAGAGCTTTTGCTATTGGGCGGTATAGAAAATGAATGAATGAATGAATGAATGAATAGATAAGCTTAGACAGAAAAAAAAGGCCTACAACTCCCAGCATGCCCCAGCCAGCTATGCTGGCTGGGGCATGCTGGGAGTTGTAGGCCTTTTTTTCTGTCTAAACTTGCATAGGATTGCACCTTAAATGTAGTAAATAAAGGGCTACATTCAACATCATACAAGCAGACTTTTGCTCCCAGAACGGGACTTCCCTTCGCTTTCGCCCTCTACACCCTCCAGAGCAGATTTTCAAGAGTGAAAGAGGATTTGTTCTGCCACTGGTGTCTGTTCTACTAGCAGATTTATTTATTAATTAATTATATTTCTATCCCACCGTTTTTCCTGCAAGGAACCCAAGGCGGCTGACATAATCCTCCTCCTCTCCTCTATTTTTTCCTCACAACAACCCTGTGAGGTAGTTTAGACTGAGAGGCAGTGACTGGCCCAAAGTCACCCAGTGAGCTTCATGGCTGAGTGGGGACTAGGATCCTGTTCCAACACTCTCACCATTACGCCACACTGACTCTCTTTCCCACTTAAATTTGCACACAATTTGCACACAATCCACTTACATTTTAAATTGTGGTCCTTGATCACGAAAACAAAAGAGAGAGAAAAATTCTCAGGTGCCTGAAAAGAATATTTATTTTGCCCAGTGCTTTTTGGAAATGCTTCCAGAGCATTTTAATGCAGAAGAGATACTGGAAGGACTCTTCTCAATATATCCTGAAAAAGAAAAGCTGCCCCTGGCAAAGGAAGACGATTGTTTCCAAAATTCATTGGGCAAAATAAATATTATTTCCAGGAACCTGATAATTTTTTCTCTGTCTTTTGGTTTTGTGATACACAAGTGCCTTCCCCTTTCGTAGTTTTTCCTTCCACAATGATAACTACTGGTTCCTGGTTTTCTCTTCCCAAGTACACAATTTTGTTTACTGGAAAGGCACAATAATAACGCCCACCCCAGTTCCAACCTAGATCTACAATGCATGTTCTGGGCCACATCTGTTTTTCCTATGATTTCTCTTGAGTTTTAGACTCTTGCTAGAATCCAGCTGATCTTTCTTTCTTTTTTAAAAAAATCTTACTGCCATGGTAGTAGCGAAGAGACTGAACGAGGCTGTTTCATCATATGATAAGAGGCAAGGAAAAGACAAACCTTCTATACTAGGAGCTTGCAATGAATACACCTAATTTTACCGAAGTGGCTTTCTCATCCCATACAAAAATCAAGCATCTTCTCCTAACACTTGGGTGTTATGAAAAACAGCACTTGGAATAGAAATCTGAATTTAAGGAGAGAAGCAGTTGCTAAAAAGACTACTCTAGCCATGGAACTCTAACTCAAAGGAAATACCTTTTAATACTCGGCGTTAGACTAACACGGACAGCCATAGGAAGTTGCCTTACTTACTGGGTTCAGACAACACGATAACCCACACGCAAGCATTGAGTACGGGTTGTCGTTGAATCATGGGTTGTTGTGTTGTGTGAACCCAGCCATGGTTTGTTAACCACAAACAACCCACAATGAGAACCCATGGTTTATTGTTGGGTTGTGAATTGTGAGTTGCTCGTGGTTAACAAACCATGGTTTGTTAATGCAGCTGGGTTCACACAACACAATAACCAATGTTTCAACAGCAACCCATGGTTCAACGGCAACCCATCCTCAACCCTTGAGTGTGGGTTATCATGTTGTCTGAATCCAGCCACTGAGTTAGACCATTGGTCCATCTAGCCCAGTATTGTCGACATTTACTTGCAGCAGCTCTCCAGGGTTTCAGGGAGGAGTTTTTCCAGCCCTACCCGGGGATTAAACCTGGGACCTTCTGCATGCATGGCAGGTACTCTACCACTGAGCTACAGCCCCTCCCCAAGTTGCAAATGTGGGAAAGCCTTACCACTCAATAAGGCCCTCAAGCATTACTGTACATTAGGCCAGTGGTCCCCAACCCCCGGTCCATGGCCTGTTAGGAACTGGGCCGGGACACACCGCGAGCACCCCACCTGGCTCTCGGGGTGCTTGCGAGCTCCGGCGAGCACACACCCCCCCGCCACTCGTCCCTCTGCTTGCCCCCTGGCTAGCATTTCCGGAAAAGTGGAAGTGACGCGATGGGAGAGCCGGGCCTGGACGCACTGTGAGCACCCCACCTGGCTCTCGGGGTGCTCATGAGCTCCGGCGAGCACACACACCCCGCTGCTCCCAGTGAGCATTTCCGGAAAACCAGAAGTGACGCGACGGGAGACCTGTCACGTCACTTCCTGGTTCTCTGGCACTGCTCTTTTTACGTAAATACCATGGTAAAGTACCTTAAAACGGCCGCAAATAGCAAATCACGGCCGTTTTAAGGTACTTTACCATGGTATTTATGTAAAAAGAGCAGTGCTGGAGAACCAGGAAGTGACGCGCCGGGGACCTCATAGGTCCTTTCCCCGGTGCGTTTGGGTCGAGTGGCAGCAGGCAAGTCGCCGAGAGGTCGACTCGCTTCAGACCCCCTTGAGACTCTCGGATAAATCGCTGCCCACACAGCAGGAGGTAAGCGGTGGGTGACACACACACCCCGGTCCGTGGAAAAATTGTCTTCCACCAAACCGGTCCCTGGTGCCAACAAGTTTGAGGACCGCTGCATTAGGCTATGTGGCAGAGAACTAATCCTGCCATGTCTGCATTATGAATACACTTGACCGAGTAACCACATGGTAGAAAACTTTTCCACATGGTAAGTTGGTCTGCATTCACCCAGTGGTTATTGTCATGGTGTGAAGCAAGCTGTTAAAAGGCACAAGAACATGCCAGGCCAGCTTTATTCCTGGTGGTCAACTGGCAACCGTAATAGAACTGTTTCTCTTCCAGCTGAAGAGAAAATAGCAAGGTGCCTGATTTCCGGGTCAGGCTATTTGTCCATCTAGTCCACTCTTGGCTATTCTGACTGGCAGCCGCTTTCCAGGGTCTCAGGTAGAGGTTGTTCTTGTTCCCATTACTGCTTCCCGATCCTTTAAAAAACAAGCAAACACCCTGGATTGAACTTGGGACCTTCTGCATGCACAGCATGTGCTTCATCACAGATCTGTGGCCCTCCCTGTCCACCTTATGCATTAACTATTAAAAACAGAGGAGCGCTCGGCTCGCTAGAACTTCCTTTGCTTGGGAACCACCTGCCAGGAAATAAGTTTCTCTTCCTTGTTTTTTTGCTTTGCTTATGAATTTGTTTTATGCTCTGCTTTTATTGGGTATTGCTATATCTTCTCCCTTCCTGCCCTGGGGAAAAATGAGATCTTTGTCTTTGTTACTGAGTTGTTTGGTTTTCAGAGCTACCTAGAGAAGTAAACAGTCATTAGAAGGGCAGGTGTCAAGATTTTCCAAGGTCAAAAATGATACCAAGGAACCAATTAGGGTTTCCCCCATCTGTTGAGGATGCTCTAGCTCTGGATTTCCTGCATCAAGCAGGGGGTTGGACCAGATGGCTTACAGGACCCCCTCCAACTCTGTTTCTCTTCTATGTGACTACCTGTGGCCAATTGACAGAACCAGCGCAATTTTGCATATAGACCTATTTATTTATTTATTATATTTATGAATCGCCCATCTGGCCAGACATCCGGCCACTCTGAGCAATGTACAATCCAATAAAACACAAGAGGGGGGGAACACACACACACACACACACACACACACACACAGTATAAAACACAAAAACAGTACAAAACTTAAAAATCCTAACCCACCCCATATTCCCACCTGAAAAGCCACGTTTTTAATGCCCGGCGGAAGCTAATCAAGGAAGGGGTATGGCGGAGGTCACTGGGGAGAGAGTTCCATAAATTGGGGGCTGCCACAGAAAGGCCCTCCTCCTAGCCCCCACCAGCCTGGTTTCTCTGGCTGATGGGACAGGGAGAAGGCCATCCATGGCAGATCTTGTTGAGCGGCCTACTTGATGTTGCTGGAGGCGCTCCTTGAGATATACTGGACTGGAGCCGTACAGGGTTTTAAAGGTCAATGCCAACACCTTGAATTCGGCTCGGCAAACAACTGGTAGCCGGTGCAACTCTTTGAACACTGGAGTGATGTAATCACGCCAGCGGTGGCCTTTAACCAGGCGAGCTGCTGCATTCTGTACCAGCTGCAACTTCCGAACCGTCTTCCAGGGTAACCCCACGTAGAGCACGTTACAGTAGTCTAGGTTAGACTATTTGAGTCTGGTTAGTGGAAAAAGAGTGAATCCCTTACCATGCTGCAAACTGCACAGTCCCTGTGGTGATCTTTCCAGACACAGGAAAAGAACCAGGTCATCCCTCCTTAAAAATAATTTAAAAAAAAAACCAAAAAACTTGCCACCTCAGATTGAGTGCTACTGAGCATGTGCAAAGTTACTCCCCACCCCACCCCCCAAAAAGGGAACAAAGTTTTTAAAAAGGAAGAGGAGCTAAGAGCAGAGTATTCCTGATCATGCGCAGGACATTCTGGGTTTTGGTCTATTTTTCTGTAAAGGGAATGACTCCTTGTCTATCCAGAAACTGACTAAGTATGCTCTAGAGCAGCCTTCTCCAACCCGACGCCCTCCATATAGGTCAGACTACAATTCCCATCATCCCCAGCCACCATGTTGACCGGGGATGATGGGAACTGTACTCTGTTGCATCTGAAGGGCACCAATAAGGGAAGACTGATCTAGGGTTTGATATCTATGCCTCACTCTTAGGTTGCCTACCCATGTGGTGGTCACTCAACAGGGAAGGAGGGAGGGACTCTTGACTTTTGCTCTGTGCCTTACAGGTCACCTGCACAGCAGCGGCTGGGAAGCTAATAAAAGCATGTTGTGCTGGCTAACGCAGAGCTCAATGCAGCAGCACAAGCTGCATCATGCATCCACTTTTGTTGCATGTGGCACTCAGGGTGTGCGCATGCACAGGATGCACGTGCAAACAGAGCCACCGCCCACATTATTTTTATTTTATTTATTACATTTATACCCCGCCTTTTTTCCTGCAAGGAACTCAAGGCGGCTTACATAATCCTCCTCCTCCTCTCCATTTGATCCTCACAACAGCCCTGTGAGGTAGGTTAGGCTGAGAGGCAGTGACTGGCCCAAAGTCACCCAGTGAGTTTCATGGCTGAGCGGGGACCTTTATGTTAGTGCCAGCTAGCCGCCGCCGCCGCCATCTCCTCCTCCTCCTCCTCCTCCTCTTCTTCTTCTTCTTCCAACAGCTGGCCAAGTGAGCCAAATTCTGTTTGGGATCATAAAATTCTGGAAAGGGACAAACTCTACCACCAACACAGGCAAAAGTTACTGGCATGCATGCGTGGACCGCAGGGCATGCATGGACTGCAGGGCATGCATATCCAGCTTGCTTTAGCAATGCTCTATGGGCCCATGGCCATCAACATAGAGAAAGGCGCTTACAGTGTTCTTGTTAGCAGGTGGGTTTAGTCCAGCTTCTAGAAAATCCGCCTCAGAGTCACACATCAAGCACATTCACCAAAGGGTTCACAGAACAAAAGCCTTCATTCTGATGACACCACAACCTTCCCCAGCCTGGTGCCCTCCAGATGTGTTGGACTACAATTCCCAGTATCCCCAGTCAGCATAGAGATGCTGGGAGTTGTAGTCCACATCTGGACGGCACCAGGTTGGGGAAGGCGTGCATAGAACATGGCTGACCTGAAGACCAAAGTAGACCATATGTGAAGTGCATGCCTCCCTTTCATGGTCTAGTTTTCCTCTTTAAAATAACAGTGACAGTTGGGGGAGGGGGAGATCAGGATCAGAGGGAAGGGTGGTAACCTTTCCTCCTGTGTTACAGTCCAAACAATAATCCCCTTTCCCCATCCTCAAAGTGGCTACTTGGCCTGGGAAGGAAGCTGCCCTTTCTCCCCATGCTGTGATCAAGCCCCACGTAAAAGGCACAGCAGCAAAGGCTCATTAAAAAGTTGGCAACCTTGCATACAGCAAGCAGAGATGAGCTTTCAGTGGTTTGTCATAGTGCAAAAGTGTGTGTGTGTGTGTGTGTGAGAGAGAGAGAGACCAAAAGTGATCCTTTTGGGGAAAACAGGGGTGCTAAAAATACACCAGGGTGTCCCTGTTTTTCAAGGGGACACCCTTTTATGCTTTTAGCAACCCTGTTCTCCCCAAAAAGAGATTATGCACCACTAGTCTGTCCATTGGCAGAGGGAAGTCTCTCTTGCCTAGGAAAAAACTATTATCATGGCAAACTTGTACAAGCTGTTTTGGCTTTCAGCCTGTGGTAACACTGGGCCGTCATTTCCCTTTTGGTGCCAAGCGCAGGACAACGGGGTGTTTTCAGTTTTATACACAGAACAGAACAAAGAATAAAATGGTTATGTTCCCCGCTCTTCCATTGGTGTTATTACCCCCCAAAAAAGCTGTTCTGGCAAATATTTATTCTTGAGAAAATAAAAATTAAAAACAAAATTGGCAATACTCCTCCCTGAAAAGGGCACAAGAGGCAGCTGTGAGCAGGACGGAGCACCTGTAATAGAAATTAACAAAAGAAGGAAGTTATCAAGGGGGCAGTTGTAAAACTGGGCTTGACAAAAGAATGGTTTGCAAAGGGTGTAAGAACTGGCTGTGAATGCCAGGAGGGAGGAAGAACATGGAGCTGAAAAAGCAACAATTGAAAGGGGGTGGGATCCATTTTTCACTGGAAAGGTGGCTGACCCCAAGGAAGGATCTGCACTAAACACTTCTGTAAGATTTATACTAGTTTAACTGTTATGGCCTCCCCCAAAGCATCTTGGGAAATTGTAGTTTTGTGAAGATGCTGAGAATTCTATGAAGGATTTTTAATTTTTTAGTATTTATTACATATCTGTACTGCCCAATACACTATAGAAGTTTAAAACTACAGTATAAAATAGAAGTAACAGCCAAAGTAACACCTAGCAGCAGTACAAAGATTTAAAATACAGTAAAGGGTTTAAAACTACAGAGACTGAAAGACTAAAATTCCTGGGAAATTAAGAAGGTCTTCACCTGGCACTAGAAACAGCACAATGTAGGTGCCAGGTAAGCCTCTCTGGGAAGCTCATTCCACAACCGGGGTGCCACAGCAGAAAAGGCCATCTTCCTAGTAGCCACCCACCTCACTTCTTTTGGCAGGGGCTCCCGGAAAAGGACCGCTGAGGACAATCTTAGGGTCTAGGCAGGTATATAGGTTCCACCTGTACCAGGACCCCTTGATCAGCTCCTTAAAGATATCTGCCTCTTTAAGAGCCCCTCCTGTCTCAGGATGCCAATTCTCTGCCTTTTTACCTCCTCTTCCCAGTAACCTGGGATTAGGCCTTAGGCGTGGTGCAAAAGACACTCCAACAATTGAAGGTTAACAATAACTGTTTACTGTAGTAATTATTGGAAAAGTAGAATCACATTAACTTAGGGTACTTACACAAATAGAGCTGTAAGATTACAGAAAGCAAGTATATGGGAAATAAAAGGAAAAATAACGCAAGCAAGGTTCTCTAACCTAGCTACATGGTCACCTGTAAGCTTAGTAGAGATTCCCTTCCCCAGCCTTTCTCCCAGCTGTTCTGCAGTTCTTTAGTGATAGTCAGACTCTCCTCTCTGTCTGCTTCACTCTCTCTACAATGTCGCTCTTTCAGTCTCTGCCACACTCTGCAGCTCCAGATCCACTCTTTATATACACTCCCCCCCCCCCAGACCTAGAAGGTTACAATCCTGTGACCTCAAACCGGGGAAATGAAACTTCTCTCAATGAAAAGGAAACTTAACTCCATGAGGGGGGGAATTAAACTCACAAACTCAGGAGATGTTTGGGCCTACAGCAGTGTTCTCCAACCTTGGGTCCCCAGATGTTTTTGGCCTACAACTCCCAGCATGCCCCAGCCAGCACTGGCCTACAGGCTTCAAACTAACTCAAGCCTGTGTAGGCCTCAATCCTTCACTAGGCCCCCTCTCTGTTTCATTTCATTTCATTTCACTTCATTCATTCATTACATTTCTATACCGCCCAACAGCCGAAGCTCTCCGGCCAGTTTACACAGATTAAAACCTTAGAAATACATTATAAAAACCATGTACATATAAACAGACAACACGCAGAAAAGCCACACATTGCCGTGTGTGTCCTTTCCCCGGCAGGCAATTTACATTTGCACTCAGGCCATCGCGGTGTTCAGCATTACTTTTGCATTTCAGTGTTTATTTCTCCTCGTCACCCGAAGCCCCTGTGTTCTCCTGGCATCCATGACACGTGAGTAGGCATCTTTATTATTGTGCAAAATCAAAAGGCGAGAGAGAGAGAGAGAGCAGGTGGGGACTTCAGAAATAACCATACCTGTAATGTAAGCAAAATAATGTCACTTATTCTGAAAGAGAAAATATTTCGTAGAAGTTTTTGTTGTCAGTTTTTCCGTATCCGATTTTGGAGGGGGGGGACACACCAATTCCTCCCCCTCCGCATTTTCTGTCCCCCTCTCCCCCTAACCTTCACATATCTTCCAACAACTCCACCCCAGCAGATGGAAAATTCTTGTTAACTGACTTTCACAAAAACGTGCATGAAGATTCAGTCCCGCTGAATACAAGTTTGCAAGGAATTTCTGATTTTCCAATCACCGAGCGTACAAAAATCCTTTCAAAATTCCTCCCAAAAGATTTGGGTAAGCCTCTCTCTGAAGAAGAAGAAGGAGAAGAAGAAGAAGAAGAAGAAGAGAGGTCAGCATACCGGTAATAATTTTTTAAAAGCAAAAGAGGCTTTCAAATGGTGATTGGAATCCTAAACAAGGCTGAGGGGGTTAATTAAGAGAAATTTGAAGCAGAGAGGCAAAGGAAGTTTGGATTGACATACATGGATGAGTAAATTTCATTAAATGAATGTGAAAGTGTAACATATAATGTTGCTGAAGCATGCCATTTGACTTCCTCAATGGCTGATACCTTAGAAGACATTCCTGAAATTAAGTTAAATGAAGATAATGAGCCCTGAGAAAGAATGTTTGACCCTATTTTCAGTCTTCTTTATCAGGGATAAAGGCAAAACATCCCAAGTGTCTCAGTAAATTGTCCAGACGGAGGCTGATGAGCTATGAATTAATGCCCTTGTTTAAAACGCATACAGCGGGAACCGGAGACCCATTAACCTTTCCCATGGTGTTGTAAAAGGAACAGCATCAAGGAGAGTAAGACCACCTCAAAGGATGCTTCTACATGATAATTATTCAGATGGCTTCAGAAGCAATTATTATCTCAAGTGATATTGTAAAGACAGCTTGGCAGAGTGGTCTCCATAAATGGCATGGACCATCTTTTTACTCTAGCCATCACAGGTGATGGCTGAAAGATCAGAATCCTTCACCAAAGATAGGATTTCTCAGTTTATAGTTCAGTTTAGTTTTAACTTGAGTATTTATATGCTGCTTTTCTGTGGAGACAATCGAAGTGGCTTACAGTTAAAAAAAATAAAAAGGCATCAAAATA
Source organism: Shinisaurus crocodilurus (assembly GCA_021292165.1). Classification (NCBI taxonomy): domain Eukaryota; kingdom Metazoa; phylum Chordata; class Lepidosauria; order Squamata; family Shinisauridae; genus Shinisaurus; species Shinisaurus crocodilurus. The sequence goes on from CM037876.1 coordinate 299,258,978, forward strand.
GATTCAGGCTGCATTCCTATCAGGGCAGCTTGGTCAGCATTCATAGCACAATACCTTAGAGCTGACTGGAATAAGAAGCTCTTTGCTATCTGTCTAAAGACAGGAACCCAGGGGAGTCCCACAATCTTGGTGCCACCAACAGGAAGGCCCTGTCTCTTGCACCCACCTGCCTCATCTCACATATGGAGATCATCATCGCTTTAGGGGGGAGGCTGGTGACTCCTATGTCAGTGGGGCTCCTTATCCATTGCAACTTTTATTCTTGGAATACAGCACCATAGATAGCTCCTATAAAGCTCAGGATAAAAGCTGCAATGGATAAGGAGCCCCACTGACACAAGAGTCACCAGCCTCTGTTTAACCGTGTGTTTGAGAAGCCTGACTTTAGAGACTGCATCACTGTGATCTCTGACTTCCGAGACTGGATTATGATTGATGTCTGGGACGCCATCTGCCCACCACCCTGCTGTCCATGGACACTTGCTCAAGTAAAAGTGCAGGGGTCCTGATGATCTCTGTTGCATCCGATCCCCCTGGATGAGCTGGCTTTTAGCCCACATGTGCTTCCCCTCCTGCTGCCTCCCTTGAATCTTTCTGCCTGAGATTATTTTCTGAAATCAGATACGCACCAAGGATGCAGAACCTCAGGCCCGTTAGTCAAATTTGGCCCACCTGGGGTCCCAATATGGCCTACCAGGGTTGAACAGATGGCCATGCCCCCTTTTCCCTGACTAATTACAGGCAGTAAGAGCTTTAAGCTACAATATTCTGGTATTTTTAATATGCTGACCCTGCCATTTTGCCTTCTTCTCTGCCCACCACTGGGATGTGGCCCCCGAGAGCTTCTCCAAAATGGAATGTGGCCCTCGGACAGAAAGAGGTTCAACACCCCTGTCATACACCATTCCATACGTTATATATGCAATTCATGACAGGAGAGGTGCTAGGTCCTGAAAAGATCGGGGGCTCAGGTCCACAGGACCAAAAAAAAAAAAAAAGCATAAATGTGTATATGCTAATTTACATGTGCTCTTCTGTGTGTGTGTGTGTGTGTGTGTGTGTGTGTGTGTGTTTAGAAGACCCTGTCTCCTAAGGACACCCTTATTTGTAAAAAAGGGTTGTATGGACAGGGGAGAGGAGCGTATTTGATTTCAGAAAATAACCTCAGGCAGAAAGATTCAAGGGAGGCAGCAGGAGGGGAAGCACATGTGGGCTAAAAGCCAGCTCATCCAGGGGGATCGGATGCAACAGAGATCATCAGGACCCCTGCACTTTTACTTGAGCAAGTGTCCATGGACAGCAGGGTGGTGGGACAGATGGCGTCCCAGAGATTCGGGGCTCCAAATGAAAGATTCAGTGCTCCAGCCCTAGAGGGCCACCCCCTAACGCCACATCTGATTCATGATCTGCTGCACTAATAAATAAATTATTAGAATGGGCTGTAGCAACCACTGCGTTCATATAACGTCACAAACTACTATGAGATTATTCCAGCCCAAATAGCTAGTCGCTTGTTGTTATTGTACTAGGATTTTTATTAAAAACTCTGGTAGCTTGAATTCAAATGTCAAAGACAGCATGAAATGTGCACTTCTGCACCAAAAACCCATGCAAAGTGTGTCTACTTTGCAGAAATCTCCTGAGTTTTTGTGCAATATTGAAAATTATCCTGGAAGAAAAAGCATGAAGCTTCTTGGCCATTTGCTTTCAGGGACAACTGATCATCTGCAAAATGCACATTTACGGTCGAGGAAAGCTCTACAAGGAAGGCAGGTTAAGTTGGCAAAAGCAAGAGGAGGCTTCCTTGACCAGAAACACTGGAAGAGGATTTCACTCGGTGTTACTTCTCCATCACTGTGTGACAAGATGTATCTGCCCCAAATTCTTTCCTCTGTGTAAATATTAAAGGTGTTCTCATCTGGTTACCCTCAGGGAGACACCTTTGGGTCACTGTGCAATTTATCTGAAGTTAAAATTAATGTCAGAAAACGGACACATGTTGTGACCTTGTTGGAGAATCAGGGCACAATTCCAGAGAGCGCAACAGCCAGATGGACAGAGTCTTGTGACTCTGCCTGTGGGAATGTGGCACTCCATCTATTCTGGAACTACCAAGGAGTCATTTCATGGCCGCTACGGTGAATCAAAGCACTCGAGTTGCCACTGCTGTTCCAACAGCAGTGTTTTTAGTCAGAGGTGTAACGCTGGGACACACAATGCTCTTTTGATCGTTGGCAAAAAGGAAGGGTCCAACTTTTGCTACAGTCACCCATAACTGGAGAAAGTACAACCAGATTCAAAGCGGTTTCGTTAATGCAGCAGACCATGCAAACATCTGGCAAAACATCTGATTGACATGGTTCCAACAGAATCGAGTCAAAGCATCTGTTAGGAAGGGTTAGGGTGGCCAAGGGATGTTTAACTTCTAGTTAAATTTAGCAGAGTGATGTAGATCATGATTATAATAATATAATATTATTGTAACTCTTTGTATCCTGAATGGGCAACAGCAGCACTTCAAAACAGCAACCTGCTAAAAACAAAACAAAACTGGACAGACGTAAAATAATCCATTAAAATATGAAACATTGCACATGAAAAAAGGTCAACAGCACATGCCTATGCATATTTACTCAGCCATAAGTCCCTCTAGGCTCAGTGGGCTTACGCCCAGGTAAGCGTGCACAGGAATGAAGCCTTCAGATGATTCCATGTCTGCTGAAGCCCAACCATTTAAAAAGACAGGTCAAATGAGAAAGTCTTAGAACAGCAGGATTCTAGGAAATGCTCACTTGGACTTTGGAAATGAATCATAGAATTGGAAGGGACTTCAATGATCATCTAATCCCACCCCTGCAAATGCAGGAACTCTGCCGCTATAGCATCCCTGAGTGGTGGCCATCCAGCCTCATCGTCCCACCCACTACAAATGCAGGAACTCTGCTGTTGCAGCATCCCTGAGAGGTGACCACCCAGCCTCATCATCCCACCCCCTGCAAATGCAGGAACTCTGCCACTACAGCTTCCCTGAGAGGTGGGCATCCAGCCTTGCTTAAAAGCCTCTAATGAAGGAGAGTCCACCACCTTCCAAGGCCGTCAGTTCCACAGCTTGCGCCATCTGGAAGTTTCTCCTAATATTTAGTAAAAATCCCCTTTCCTGTAATTAGAACCTACTGGATCAGGCTAAGCAACAGAGAACAAATTTGCTCCATCATCTATGTGACAGTACTTCGAATATCTGAAGATGGCTCTTGTGTGAGATTGACTGAGGGTAGAAGCTCTTAATCACATCTTCTCCAGGCTAAACATATAACCCACTCCTTCAACCTTTCTTCAGAGGACTTGGTCTCCAAGCTCCTCACCATCTTTGTCCCCCTCCTCTGGACACATTCTAGCTTGTCAATATCCTTCTTAAATTGTGATGCCTAGAACTGGCCACAAGTACTCATAGGAGGCTGCCTGCCTTATGCTGAGTCAGACCCTTGGTTCATCTATCCCAGTATTGTTGACACTGGGCCGGTTCACATGATCGCCACAGCCCGCTGTGGCTTATTTCAGCCACAGTGGGTTGTGATGCATGCCAGTGGCCATTTTGAATATTCAAGCCATGGTGGGTGGTCACCGTAGCTTATCATGATGTCCAAACTCAGCTAGGGTTCTGGGTGGTTTGCTAACCACGCTAACTACCCACCCTCGCTGGCTTCAGATGTCACAATAAGCCACAATGCCCACCGTGGCTTGAATATTCAAAATGGCCACCGGCATGCGAGTATGCAAACCAGGCCACTGACTGGCAGCAGCTCTCCAGGGTTTCAGGCAGGAGTCTTTCCAGCCCTACCTGGAGATGCCGGAGATTGAACCTGGGACCTTCTGCGTGCTAAAGCATGTTCTCTACCACAGAGCTATGCCCCTTCCTCTGAGCTGTGAGCTCAGACCTCCCTGTGAGGTCTGTACAAAGCAGAACAGAGTGGTACCAATACTTCTCTTGCATTGTCACGCCATTCACCGCCCCTATTGGAAGGTTTATCCTTGCAGGATGAGTCCCATAACAAATTGAATGTATTTTAGTTCACATCTTCTTTCAAGAACTTTGAGAAAAATCCTTTCAGAGAAAGGTTCCCCAAAGAAGAAAAAGAGCAGCCTGACAGGCAGAAATCCAGCTGGTGCAGCTTTAACCAGCAGAATAGGAGAAGGTTTTGCCCATTGTATTTCAGAAGGTTATGCAGCTTTGAATATTTTTTTTTATTTGTTTGTTTTATTTGTACCCCACTTCTCTACTAAAAAAATGGCATTCAAGGCAGCTTACAGAACCAATTAAAATTGATTAAAACAATACATTAAAATGCAATAAAAACATAATTACAGAAAAAAATATTATTAAAAATGGCACCCAACCCACCAGACCCACTCACAGGTTAAAGGTTTTCTTAAATAAAGAGAAGGAGCAAACCTAGCCTCCCTTCGAAGCGAGTTCCATAGCCTGGGACTGGGAGCTGCCACCAAAAAGGCCCTCTCTTGGGTCATTTCCATTCATGCCTCTGAAGGTGGCAGTCTCAAAAGAAAAGTCTCTTCAGAGGATCTTAGGAATTCGAGCAGGTTTGTATGGGGAGAAGGTGGTCTTTCAGGTAACCTGGCATCAAGCTGTATCAGGCTTTATAGGTCATAACCAGCACTTTGAATTCTGCTCCAAAACAGACTGGTAGCCAGTGATGCTGTTGTAGCAAGGAAGTTGCATGCTCCAGCCCCGGTCATTAGGTTCTTTGCCAGGAAAAAAGGTGGCATCGGAAATTAACACTTATTCCATGCCAACAGTAGTGCTAAGTCTCTAGGAATTTTGATAGCTTTGTTTTTAAGTTTTAACTAATTCCAGAAAGTCATTCCGGCACATGCCTTTAGTAGCAGTCCAGACTGGTCTGCTTCAGCTAGCTATGGACAGGCACATGCAGCCTGACAGGGAGTTAGGGAGGGCTCCACCGGATCTGACTTTCTCAGCACTTGGAAGAACAAGACCAGAATGCTGATTTACGTTTTAAGACAACATGTGAATTGGCATGGACGTGCGTGCGTGCGTGTGTAATTCCTAAGAACCTCATACTTCAAGGGGACTAATTCAGTGTAACTCCGTGTAATGATTCAGCAACTGATCGAAGAGATACGTTTGGAATTCCACATAGCGTTGGCGGTGGAGTAAAGAATTGGAGATTAAAAAACAACAACACACGAATACAAGTTTAATTAGCGTTTTGCCATCATTACAGACCTGTAGTGATTGGCCCTTTTGCACAGTCGCCGGCTAGCCTAAAGAAAACTTCGTAATGTTTTGGCCGAAGCAATGACTCTGCAGCAATCCGAGAGCTTTGTCCACCCACCACCACCCCATCTTGGCTCTGTGGATGGATGGTTAGCAGCTAGATTCCCAGAACTACACGTTTATTATTTTCAAGGGGAATGTTTGGGCGTGCGTCTGTGTTTGAGGAGACTGATGGAGTCGAAGATGAGTCAGGCGGGGAATTAGAACAACCTCGTATTACTTAGCTAGTGCTTGTGTTTTTGATCAAAGGCAGTAGCTAAGCTTTCACTCTAGGAAAAGGGGGGGGGGAGTCGGGGAGAAGCCCTGCAAGATTGCCGCAGTCTGCTCTTGGCTACAGGAACCTGGAAGGTGGGGGCCAGTGCAGGCAGTGGGGAAAGAGAAAAGACATTGTGGAATTTGTCTTGAGATAACACTTGCGCAGTCTGAACTAAACCCAGCTCAAGCTATTTTGCTTCTCCCCCCCTTCTCTAGTTGTCTTAAGAGGGGGGGAGGGGCTGCAGGTGCGATTGGCCAATTTTTCTTGCCCATAGGGCAGGGGTGTTGAACCTCTTTCAGCCCGAGGGCCAGATTCCATTTCGGAGCAGCTCTCATGGGCTGCATTCCAGCGGTGGGCGGGGCCGAAGGGAAGATGGGTGTGGCCAAAAAATACAAAGAACGAAACACAGCACCTTGTAGCTTGAAGCTCTCACTGCTGGTAATTAAGCCTCAGGAGAGGTATTTCAATCTTTTAGAATGGGGGGGGGGGGACTGTACAAAAGCCAGGAAACCATCAGATGATCGGTGGTTGGGGGAAAGGGATCCCAGGTGGGCTGGATTCGAGCCCCATGCCTGAGTTTCTGCACTCCTTCCCTAGAGGTTAAAAGAGGGGCGAGGGACACTTCCAACGTATGGAAATGAGTCCAGTCCAGTTATTTATTTATTATATCCCACCTTTTTCCCTGCAAGGAACCCACAGCAGCTTACATTAGCCGCCTCCTCCTCCCCATTTTATCCTCACAACAGCCCTGTGAGGTAGGTTAGGCTGAGAGTCAGTGACTGGCCCAAAGTCACCCAGTGAGCTTCATGGCCGAGTGGGGACTAGAATGTCCGTCTCCCAGGTCCCAGTCCAGCACTCTAACCACTACGCCACATTGGCTCCTGCATGAATTGGAAAACAGCGAAGCACAATGAACATAGGAAGCTGGCTTATATCAGGTCAGGCCGCTAGTCCATCTGAGGCAGTGTTGTGTACTCTGGCGATAGCTCTCCAGAGTCTTTGCGATCACCTGGTACAGCTCACTTCTATTGTCCACTCTGCTGACCTGGGCTGGATTAACCGTAGTGCTGAGTACTCTACAGAGACATGTCTAGGGCATCCTGGAACACTACCGTTCTCTCTTTTTTTGTTTTCAGCCATCCCTGCTCCTCGTCTTTAACAACAGCCTGTCATGCAGAAAGTAAACAGGTGATGTTTGTCTTGGCATGGAGATAAAAAATGCTTCCAGACGGATGGCTCCCAGTGCTGCCCATCAAAAGAAATTATGCAGTGATTCCGTCTTTCTGTCCTGTTTCCGTGGCAAGAAAAAAAGAAGGAAGAAGCGTTGGGAAAACACGGTAGGATTACCAATGGAAGACAACGTCATTTGGATCCGTAAAATTCCGTGAATGCAGCAGGGCGATCACCCAACAGAAAAACCTTGTCCGGAAACATCCAAAGGAATGGGGAAAGATTCTTGTGCTTCATTTGTCCCCTGCTTGGAAAGACACAGTAGCAGAGCCAGATTTAAAAAAAGAAGGTGGTAACCCCAATGGTCAGACTACTACTATTATTACTATTACTACTACTAATACTATTACTACAATAATAACTACTACTACTACTATTACTACTAGTAATACTTATTATTATTATTATTATTATTATTATTATTATGTGGAGCCAGTGTGGCATAGTGGTGACAGTGTTGGACTGGGACTCGGGAGATCCGGGTTCTAGTCCCCGCTCGGCCATGAAACTCACTGGGTGACTTTGGGCCAGTCATGGACTCTCAGCCTAACCTACCTCACAGGGTTATTGTGAGGATAAAACGGAGAGGAGGAGGATTCTGTAAGCCGCCTTGGGTTCCTTGCAGGAAATAAGGCGGAGTATAAATATAATAAATAAAATAAATATTATTATTATTAATTTATTTCATTTCTGTATTGCCCAATAGCCGGTTCTCTGTGCAGTTAACAATCCATACAATACAAAATACAAGTACAATAAGAACAACAATAAAAATCCATACAAAATTTAAAACAGAGTTTAAAACAATTTGAACAACTAAAACAAATTCAATATAACTGGACCTGTTAAGAGGGGGGGAAAAACCCAGCAGACATAAGCCCCCCCAGATGCCATTAAGAGCCATTAGATGCCATTAAATGCCTGGGGGAAGAGGGCAGTCTTAACCTGGCGCCGAAAGGATAGCAGAGTTGGCACCCGGCGGGCCTCAGTGGCGAGATCATTCCATAATTGGGGGCCGCCACTGAGAAGGCCCTGTTCCTTGTTGCCACCATCTGAGCTTTCCTCAGAGGTGGCACTCAGAGGAAGGCCTCAAGTGTTGAGCGTAGTGTCTGGGAAGTTTCAGGCCGGGAGAGGCACCCTGACAGCTATTGCGGTTCCAAGTCATGTAAGGCTTTATAGGTTAAGACCAGCACCTTGAATTGGGCTCTGAAGCATACAGGCAGCTGATGCAAGCGGGCCAAACTTGGTGTTATATGCTTGGACCTTCTGGTCCCGGTAATTAGCCTGGCTGCCGCATTTTGCACAAGCTGCAGCTTCTGAACAGTCTTCAAGGGCAGCCCCACGTAGAGTGCCCCCCACAGATTTGAGAAAGATGAGTGGACTGCCTCAGGTGGCTTTTAACCCTTCTGACCATTATGATTTGAAACAATTACTAAGTGATCCTTCACAGCAGCTTTTCCCAACCTGGCATGCTCCAGCTTGTTGGATTACGCCTCCCATCCTCCCCTGCTATGGCCATGCTGGCTGGGGATGATGAGAGTTGGGGGAGGCTAATTTACAGTATGCTCTCTATGAGTACAGAAGAACATAAGAAGAGCCAGATGGGATCGCTTCAAAGCAAAGTGCAGGTTTCTAGCTGCTCCAATCTTTTCCCAAGGATGCCTCTGAGTCACACGTGGGGCTCAAGAGACGTTCTTAGGAGATGAAGATGCCAGGTGGCTGCAGGCCGATGCTCTCCTTGCAGTGCATCCATTTTGTGGTGGTGCCTGGGACAGTTCCTCAAATTGCCAAATGTGCCCACAGGCCCCAAAATGGTTGCCTGCCCTTGTCTTAAAAGCACATTGTGCAAAGCAAGGCTAAAAGAAGAGTACACAGCTGACCTCGGCCAAGAGGCTGGAGCTCATACAGAGTTTTAGATTGGAGAGGTTGGGTTTAATACAGGGAAAGTTTATTTTAATAGGACAAAGTGCACTGAACTTTTTCCAGATTGTCCTTGTTACAACAAAGAAAGCCCTGCCAATTTTGGCTGAACTTGCGCACAAGGGTGCTTCAGATCTCAGCCAAACAAATCAAGGGGGAAATTTGGAAAACACATCTTATTTCAATGAAAAAAGGGAGCCAACACAATGAAAAAAGGCAGCCGTTCTCTGCAGAGACAGACGTCCGAGACAGGACCATGGCATGGCTTTGGACATCCAAAAGGGTGATCAAGAGAGAAGATTGTATCACCAGGATGCTAAGCGCAGTGGCCTCGATCTTGAGTCCCCGTGTGCGTTTTCGTGCATGCTCAGAGCTGCTGAACAAGCAGTTTGACAAAGTACTCCCCCCCCCCCCGCCTCCATGCGGCACAAAGGGTTGCCTCCTCCATTGAAGTGAAAGGGGAAGCCCTTTCGGCCAGAGAATTCTTTGCACCCTCAGGAAGGAGACCTCATGCCTGCAAAAATCAGGACAATGATGTAGTAAATCTAGTACAACCTGTTATTTCACCTAATGGGCTATGCTCGATGAAGGGGTTGCGCAAAAGGGAGTTATGGTATGGATGAAAGTCCCGTTCGTAATCTTAACAAGAAGAGAAGAAAAAGAACAACAACAAAGTGATAAAATCAGAGCCGGCAGCTGCACCAGGTATGGTCAGTCAGCAGGCTGAAGGCCCAGTGCCTCAGGTAGTGTGCCTCTCAGTACCAGTTGCTAGGGGACACGAGCAGGAGGGTGCCCTTGTGTTTATGTCACACTTGTGGGTTTCGCACAGGACTCTAGTTGGCCACTGTGGGAACGGAATACTGGAGAAGATAGGCCTTTGGTCTCATCCAGCATGGATCTTAATGCCCACTGGTGTTTCAGCTGGGCTCTCCAACCCACCTATGCTCTTTGGATCAGGTTTACCGAGAGGCAGCAGCGGGTGGGCAGGAAGCTGCCGTTCCGTTGGTCCCACAGTGCCCTGAGCAATGCTATGACAAAATGGCGGAGGGCAAGCAGGAGCCCTTCACAGATTGCTGTGCAGCAGGTGGTGGCCGTGTTGTGCTGCCACTAGCAGGAAGCCCACTGGGTGGGTGGGTGAGTGAGTGGGAGCCTGCGCCAGGGTAGGCCCAGTAGGTGGCACTTTGGCAGGGGTCCCCGAGCCCCAGAAGCCGGTTTTGTGAGAAATAACCAAGAGAAGAACCAAACAAAGATGAAATGACAACACACTGCTAAGACAATAATAATGAATGATGGATAACAAATGTTGGTCTTTTCACAGTTAGTAGCTTTTTGTGCAATAAGTGTGCATTTTTCTCATTTGTTGTAGGGCAATACAAGTATCTTGCCGCATAGAGGGGCTTCCATTCTGGGGTTATCATACGTTCCAATTGCGACATTTGCTCCTGGTAGACGTGCTACTGAATTTTACCTCAAGCAAGATTTTGGGGCAGATTTGTAACTGCTCAGGTGAAACAGTGAGCAATTCTGAGGGAGTCAGAGAGAGAGAGATTCAGTAAAAACAGCAACTTTTCTCGAGGGACATCATCCATTCACCCTTAATTGTTGTCAATGGTTTTCACTCAAAACAACATCTGACAGTGAATTTGGAGGTTCTTTCTTGACTGAAACATTTTTAAGGGAAGCTAAAACAGATCATAAGACTAGTGGCATTCCTACTGTGGACTCCCCAGACCTATTAATGCGAGAACTTAGGGACAAACTAGATGTTAACTGTGTGAACGCAATTCACTTGCACTTTCTTGTTAGCAGCCCTGGGGAAGCCAACGCAGCTTCAGGGTTGTGCGGGTGGGCATGGGGATCAGTGGTGTCGTGGTAAATTTGGACGTGCAGGAGCTCATCATGACAGTACATCTTTAACAAGGGGGGGGGGAATCCTAAAAGATTTATCTGGAGGATTCCCTCTCCACTCCTTATCCAAAATGAACTCATTAGTTCGCTAGTTCATTTTGGATAAGGAGTGGAGAGGGAATCCTCCACATAAATCTTTTAGGATCCCCCCCCCCCTTGATAAAGACATAGTCGAAAAGCGTTGGGAACATTATATCGTGTTGCTGTCTTTTTTTTATTCCAGTCTCCAGCCCTATATATATCTTTTGTGATCCTAATTGATACTGGTTCATCATGACAGTCCCCATAGCCACATTCCCCAAAGAGAGGCCAAAAATGCAGGCAGCAGTCGATCTCTCTCTCTCTCTCTCTCTCTCTCTCTCTCGTGAGGTTGCCGGCCAGATGGGCGATAAATAAATGTAAATACTGTAATAAATAATAATCAGACCAAATGTCCATCTCATCCAGCCTGCTTCCTCAACCTGCTTCCTAAAGTGGTCAACCAGTTGCCTCTGAGAAGCCTACAACCAGGACAGGAAGACAACAACCCACTCCTACTGTTGTTTCCCAGCAAATGGTATTCAGACTTCAGAGTTATACTATGATTGGGTTCGCACAACACAATAAGCCATGGTGGCTTATAAGTCATGTTAGTTTCGGAGTGGTTTGTCGTGTTCTCTGATCCCAGCCAGAGTGGCTTGTGTGTGGTTTACAATGAAGGGGGAAAGCAATGAGCTACGAAATTAGGAAAACAGACAGAAGCTGAGCTACAAGTTACAACCACTGGAAACGGTGAGCCCCTCTGAGAAACTTGGGAGAATTTCTCATCTCCCTGGAGCACTTTGGTGAAAGGATCCCCCCCCCCTCCCCCGATTTCTCTGCCAACAAAAGTAGGGTGGGAAATGTTGAGAGACGGTTTGTGCACAGCTTTAATAAGAACCCAGTGCTCTGTGTTCCCAAACATGAAAAACTAAGAAGAAATAAGAATCAGGGTTGATTTTAATCCTCATATCAGAGGGCCTTTTTGGAAGGGCATGGGGGGGACACGACTTGGCTAATACTGTCTCTGTGTGTGAAGGATCCAGGCTTGTTAATTAAAGCCTCCCCCTTCCTCCCTAGTTTTGGCCGGGCTGGTTCTGCTGATGGTTTTCTGATGCATCGCTCTGCTCGATATTGTTGCTTTCACTTTGTCCGCCGCTCAGAAACTTGGCATGAACGGAGATCTCATTTTTCTATTTCAGCAGCGGCTAACAATGCAATTGGAATCCTATGCATGCTTACTCCCGCTGCGCACAATAGCCCCCCTGATCGCTAAGTGCGCATAGCATTGAAGCCTTAATGGAGCGCGATCCTGTGCATGTCTACTCAGAAGTAAGCCCCGTCGAATTCACTGGGACTTACCGTACTCCCGAATAAGTGCGCGCAGCATTGCAGCCTTCTGGCGCGATCCTATCCACTTCTACTCAGAAGTAAACCCCAATTGAGTTCAATGGGACTTATTCGTAGGAATTGTGTGCATAGGATTGTAGTTGCTTAATAATAATAATAATAATAATAATAATAATAATAATATTTATAATTAATAATTATTATTATTATTATTATTCGTGTTCCATTCCGAGGAAGTAAAGGGAACGAATACTACGATAACGGGGCGGGGGAAGGAGAGCTTCCTGCACATTTTTTCTTTTAGTGAGTGTGTGTGTGTGTGAGAGAGAGAGAGGCTGCCTTTGCTTAATTAATTTAATAATAATAATAATAATAATAATAATAATAATAATAATGCGGGATCCATCCGAGGAAGTAAAGAAAAAGAATACTACGGTAACGGGGCGGGGAAAGGAGGGCTTCCTGCACTTTTTTTTTTCTTTTAGTGTGTGCGCATGAGGTTGCCGTTGCTTAATTAATTCTTATTATCATCATTATTTAAAAAAAAAATATGAATGGGAGCTGGCAGAGGAGCATGCCGGGCGGTAGGACCCGGCGGGCGTTCCGTGGAAGAGCCAGGGAGAGAGAGAGTGTGTGCGCGCGAGTGAGTCAAAGAAGGGAAAGGAAGGGAAGCTGGAGCCGCCGGGAGCAGCGCGGCGGCGAATCTGCAGCGCTCGTCCGGCCCCGCTCGCTCCACTCCTGCGAAGGCGGCCCGCGGAGAAGGAGCCGCAGCGGCAGCGGCACGGCAGCGGCAGCAGCTGAAACGGCCGCCGCCGGCCCACCCCCGCCAGGCTCCATTCATAGCCCGGGCAGCTCAATGGGCTGATTCCCCGCGAGGCCAGCAGCGGCAGGAGGAGGCGGCGGCGGCGGCACCAGCGGCAGCCCGCGTAGGCCTCGGCTCCGGCCAGCGGCTCCGCTTGCCACCTTTCCAGGCATGTAAGTGGCCCACCGCGGCGTTCCCGGGCGGAAGGATGCGGGGGGGGCGGCGGCGGCGGGGCCTGCGCAACCCTTCGGGAGCTTTATTTGGGTTTTTGGTGCATTGTCTGGAGCGGTTGAACATGCAGCGCCCTCTCCCTCCCTCCCTGTGCCTTTTGGCTGTTTGTTTGGTCGCTTGCAATCCTCCCGTTGCAAAAGTGACCCTCCTCCTCCTCCTTACAGGCCTCGCCTGAGTAAATTCTTCGTGCCTCCCCCCCCCCCCTTTTAGTGCATTGCGGCGGCGGCGGCTTTGCTCCTGCAGATGCAGTGGGGCGCCAGGTTTTGAACCTGCTTTTTGCTCCCCCCCACACACACAAAAGAGAAGAAAGGAAAAGCGAAGAGAGAGGAAGAGCAGAGCATTTGCTCCCTGTCTGACCGTGGCTTCTCCCCCCCCCCCGGTGGTTTTGTGTGTGTGTGTGTGTGTGTGTGTGTGTCCCTTTTGAAACTCTCATCCCCCCCATCCCCTTTTTTATTTGGGACTGTGGGAGGTTCATCTTGACGTGCTCTGCAAAAATCTAGCTGGATGAAGCTTTCTAGGGCTCCCGGTTTTGAACCCTCAGATGCAACCTATCTGTCTGTCTGTCTATATCATTCAGTTTGCTTCTGTCCTGTAAGGCGGCCTAGCAATATTTTAAATGAATAAAATAAATAGCTCCCCCCTCCCCCACACACACCCCTTATTCTATTTTGGACTGTGGGAGGTTCATCTTGATTGCTCTGCAAAAATCTAGCTGGATGAAGCTTTCTAGGGCTTCTGGGTTTGAACTCTCAGATGCAAATAAATAAATAAAAAAAATATCAGTATGCTTCTGCCCTGTAAGGCAGCCTAGAAATATTTTAAATGAGTAAAATAAATAGCTCTCCTTCCCCACCGACCCACCCACCAGCACCTTCGCCGCCTCTCCCCATTCTCTATGCGGTGTTTGTTTACCTCCGTTTTCTGGCCACAGCTGTTCTGAGAAGGACGGAGGCTGCATCTCTGCTTGCCTTCCTTGTTCACTTCCTAGGTGGTTGGGTCCCTGCCTACTCACACTCTAGCAGTTAAGGAGGGTGTCCGTTTGCAGGGTGTGTTTTTAAGGGAAGATCCGATGCCCCCCCTCCATCCCATTGCCATGTCTCCAAATCCAGCACCATAAAACCAGACACCCCTCTTCACCCCTCAATCCTCATCGATGCCCACCCCCACTTTAGTTTTCATTTGTTAACTTATTTTTTTGTTGAAAGATACAGGACTGTTTTTTTGTGTGTTTTATTGCTATATATAGCAGGGGCACTTTTCAGATAGCCGAAATTTGTGTGCACTAGTAAGGTGTGCTCTCAGTTGCAAACCCAGTCCTGTGACTTTGTGATGTGTCTGACAGCTCCCTGAAGTTGTTTCTGGAGGAAGTCTCTCTTCACAACTTCTCTAGAACTTTAGTGTGTGCGTGTGTTCTTTCAAATTTTGTATAAGAAGTAGAGTTTCGTGGGGTTTTAAAAACAGTCAGATTTCCTTGGGAAATGCGTGTGTGTATGTGTGTGTGTACTCTCGGACAGGGTGTGTGTTTTAATATCCTCGTGAAATATTTAAAGGTTTTCTGGAAAAGTCTAGATGCATGTTAGTAGAGGGGAAAGAGTCCCATCGGTTTTTCCAGCAGTGACTTGGGTGTGGCTCTGCAGGATTTCTGCATCATCATCATCATCATTGTATTAGGTTTCTATCCTGCCTTTTTTCCTCTTGCAAGGAACCCAAGGCGGCTTACACAATCCTCCTCCTCTCCATTTTATCCTCACAACAAACCTTTGAGGTAGGTTAGGCTGAGAGTTGATGACTGGCCCAAAGTCACCCAGTGAGCTTCATGGCCAGATGGGGACTAGAACCCAGATCTCCTGAGTCCCAGCCCAACACTTGAACCACCACGCCACACTGTCTGTTCAGAGCTTGTTCCCACCATGATAACGTTCTTCGCTCCGTGCAGGCAGTCCTGATGACCTCTAGATACACATTTGTGATCGGTTGCCGGCCAGATGGGCGATTAATAAATGTAAATAATAAATAAATAAATCGTAAGAGGTGATCGTGGATGGGGCAGGCAGTGGTTCCAGTGGCCGCGGGCCAAAAGTGCAGCGGCCATACAGGGAAGGCAGGTGTCACTGCTTGGGGGGATAGAGCAGCGTTCCCCAGCCTGTTGCCCTCCCATGCTGGCTGGGAATGATAGGAATTGCAGTCCAACACACCTGAAGGACACCAGGTTGGAGAAGGCTTCCATGAGGATGTCTTAGATCACGACCCAATTTTTGCTGCACTGTGAAGCTTGCTGGGTAACTCTGGGCCAATCTCCATATCTCTGTCTAACCTATTTCACAGGGTGGTTGTGGGGGAAAGTGCCATGTGTGCTGCCCCAAGTTGCATGGAGGAAGGGCAGGATAAACATGAAAATCGTAATGTTACATTTGCCTATGCAAATGCATGTCCGAAAGTCAAGGCTACTCAATAGGAGAAAAACTTTATTGTGCTTACTGGAGGCGAAGGCTGTCACATTCTTCTTAACATTTTTGATTGGGTAAGTTTTTCTGCGTCTCTTCTCTGGTCTGACAATTTAGAGTGATCTTGTTATACTGTGTGTGTCTCTCTGTATGTGTTAATGCTGTAGCATTTAACATTCAGGATCTTTTTCCTTCTAAAGAAGGGCTCTCCAACCTTGACGTTGTTGAACTACAGCTCCCTGAATCCCTTGCCATTAGCCATGCTGGCTGGGTATGCTGGGAGCTGTAGGCCAGCAACATCTGGGGACCCAAGGTTGGAGAGCCCTGCTCTAAAGGCTAGCCAGATTAATTGTCACCATTGTATTTACCTATATAAACAAATACGTTTGATAGGCCGTGTTGCTAGTAGAACGGAGCTGTTAACATCCTTCTTCAAATCCACAATAGTTTCACTTTAATTATCTCGAGCCAACTTTACTTTTGAATGTGTAAAACCTTTGTGGCAGACACCCGTGCTTTTGGAGTAGGTGAATTACTGCTTCAGAGGTGTTATAAGCAGTGGGAAGAGAGTTAAGCCTGTCTGAGCTACCCATGTCTAACTTTTATCCTGCTAGCCTTCAGAGTTGCTCAGGGTGGTGTACTGGGGGTTCCTTCCCTTTTGTGGAAGGACTTCTTCACACAGCACAGAGTTAAACTATGGAATTCACTTCCACAAGATGTCGTGATGGCCACCCATTTGGACGGCTTTAAAAGGGGATTGGACGAATTCCTCAAGGAGGAGGCTATCAATGGCTACTAGTCCTGATGGCTGTATGCTACCTCCAGTATCGGAGGTGGCATGCCTATGTACACCAGTTGCTGAGGAACATGGGTGGGAGGGTTCTGTTGCCCTCATGTCCTGCTTGTGGGATCCCGTGGGCAGCTGGCTGGCCACTGTGTGAACAGAATGCTGGACTAGATGGAGCCTTGGTCTGATCCAGCATGGCTCATCTTACCATGTTCTTATCCTCACAACAAACTGGAGGGGTAGGTTAGGCAGGCAGAGAGAGGCCTGGTTTGCATGTCACGACAACCCACCGCTTTTTAAAACTTTGGGCTATCATGAATGAGGTCTCTCCCACTGCAGGCAGGAGCAGCTAAACAAACCTATGTGCCTTCTATCTGTGGTTTGGTTAGCGTTACGTGCAAACCAGGAACTCCGACTTCTCTCCCCCTGACAAGCCAGAGAAATAACCTCATGGTTTGTTCTTGGGTTATTTTTCTGGCTTGTTGGAGAAGAGACAAGCCAGAGTTCCTGGTTCACACATAATGCTAACCAAACTTTGGACAGAAGGTCTGTGGGTTTTTTAGCTGCTCCTGCTTGCGGTAGGAACAATCAGGCAGCCTTCATGAGCACGCTGCCCCATTCACGATAATGAAATTTAAAAAATTGTGGGTTGTTGTGACGTGCAAACCACGATGAATAATTGGCCCAGGGTCACAAAGTGAGCTTTATATCCAAGCAGGGACTTGAACCTGAGCTTTTGTCCAGTGCTCTATCCACTGTGCCACACTGCTATGGGGGTATTTCCCACACATAACATTGTCTCTCAAGATAAAGCTTTCTCCATTTACTTCCATGAGGATGTGCATGTACCTAATTTCCATATCAAGCTGAATGGAAAACCTTGCTCATCCAGTTTAAGGGGCCTCTTTCTATCAGGTCTGGTGCATTTTATATTTTCAGTGAAAATATGAAAAAATATCAGCGTTTAAATGGCAAAATCCATGCATGGTGCCATCCATTGTGACTGGGGCTACCATTTTCAGGGGCCAGGCTTGCACACCAAATGTGCAGAAGTGATAAAAAGATAAAGGATGGGTCACCTGTTTCCATGTATATTGTGGGGTAACCTAGCAATTAAAAGAGATCCATCTTGTTTTTAAAATTGCATACTTGTGAGTTCAAAAATTAAAGTGTGAATCAACCTTTTGACTTTTTCTTTTTGTACTGTACTTGCAAGATTGTAACATTTTACTAGGAATAATTACTTCTATAATTAAATAGATACGGTTTCATTCTGCCCAAGAAAATAAAATGGATATGATCTTAATTAAACCGTTCTCTATTCTATCACTGTGATTCAAAGTCCTGTGCATGCGGGGGTGGTGGTGGGTGGTGGGTGGGAAGCCTATTAACCTCTGTGAAAGGAAATGATCGATGGACGCACAGGGATTTCAAGTTACAGGAACCTAGATTCCACCTAAACATCAGGAAAAATTTCCTGACTGTCAGAGCAATAAGACAATGGAATCAACTACCTAGGGAGGTCGTGGGCTCTCCCACTCTGGAGGCATTCAAGGTGCAGCTGGACAGACATCTGTCAGAGATGCTTTGACCTGGATTCCTGCATTGAGCAGGGGGTTGGACTCGATGGCCTTGTAGGCCCCTTCCAACTCTACTTTTCTATGATTCTATGATTCTATGATTATGTAAGCGCTTAAGTATTCCCCAACTCACGGAATAGAACATGGAAGTCCGCATGTATTTCAAGCTCCTTCCTGGCATCATCAGAAGTGCTCAGTTGCACACTGTATGATGCTGCGTAGGGAAGAGGTCATAGATTGGTGGCAGAGCGCATGCTTTGCATGTAGAAGAGACCAGCTTAACTCTCTTGCATCTCCAGGTCAAAGATTATCTCGAGACTTTTGCCTGAGGGCTAAACTACATGCAGCTGATCCTCACCATTTTCTTTACCTTATTGTAAGTGTGTGGGGGCTTGATCTGGATTGGGACTACTATGCGTATGAGAGGATTAAACCTTCCCACCCAGCCGTTCCCCCCCCACACACCCCCAAATCCAGGGGCTAACAAAAGAGGGGTGGAAAACTCTACTGGTGCCAATGGAACTTTTCTTATTTTTAGTCCCCATGGTGGGTGGGTGTGGGTAAATTCAGAGGGGGGAAAGTGGTTGAGTGGGAAGCTTTAAAGTTCGCTTACCTGCGCATGGTGGTCCTGTTCTGGATCCTACCCCCCCCCCCCGCATGCTTATTACTAAGTTGAACAAAATGGTGAGAATCGGTTTAGCCTTGAGACTTTGAAGAGGTGCTGCCAGTAGGAGTAGACGTCATTGGGCTATCGACAGGCATTATGCATGTACAGGCAGTCCCCAGGTTACGAACGAGTTCCGTTCTTAAGAATGTCTTTCAGTCGAATTTGTATGTAAGTCGGAGCAGCATAGCGCTCTATACGTTAAAATCGACATTTACGTAAATTACGCAAATTGCATAGTATACTACGCTATGTACTCTACGTAAACGACGTAGCGCCGGGGAACCCAGAGGTCCATTCTTAAGTATGGGTTGTCTGTAAGTCAGAAGTTCTTAACTCTGGGACTGCCTGTATTTTGCCACTTGAACTTCGCTATTTTCCGGAGCCAGTGTGGCATAGTGGTTAGAGCGTTGCACTGGGACTCTGGAGATCCGGGTTCTAGTCCCCACTCAGCCATGAAGCTCACTGGGTGACTTTGGGCCAGTCACTGACTCTCAGCCTAACCTACCTCACAGGGTTGTTGTGAGGATAAATCGGAGAGGAGCAGGAGGATTATGTAAGCCGCCTTGAGTTCCTTGCAGGAAAAAAAGGCAGGATAGAAATGTAATAAATAAATAAATAAATACCCCAGCTGAAAATGTGTAATATGAAATAAACCAGCCCTTATAGAGAGAGCCCCCTAATCCTGGATGAACGAGGTTTCCCATTTAGTTCGAAGCTTCATCTTGCGAGGGAATTGTATGTGTGACAGATATTCACATGGCAGTGTGGGGTGTGATGGACAGAGCGCTATTCATGCAGTGGGGTAGCCTGTTCACCTCTGTGCAAGGAAATGATCAATGAATGCGCAGGGATTTCACATTGTGTAAGTGCTGAAGTATTCCCCAACTCGTGGAAAAGATCTAGGGAAGTCCATATGTTTTTCAAGCTCCTTCCAGGCCTCAGAAGTGCTCAGTGGCACACTGTTTGCTGCTACTTAGGGGACAGGCCACCGCTTGGTGGTAGAGCGCATGCTTTGCATGTAGAAGAGACCAGTTTCAATCTCCCGGTCAGAGTTCATTTGATAGCATGGTCAAACTCAGGTTCAAATCCCTGCTTGGATATAAAGTTCACTCTGTGACCCCGGACCAATTACACTTTCTCCCCCCCCCCTTTCGCTTTCAATCTCGCTCTCTGCCTAACCTACCTCACAAGGTTGTTGTGAGGATAAAATGGAGAGGAACCCCAGTACTTCACCCTGAGCAACTTTGAAGGCTGGCATGATAAAAGTTAGATAGGGGTAGGTAGAAGGCTGTGGTGCCTCCAGTAGCTCAGACAGAGACCAGCCGTGCCGGAGTGTGTTTGGGGTGGGGCCAGGCTAAGTGCAGCCTGACCCAGCTGGGCAGCCTTACTGATCAGCGCCTGCTCAAAAGGCAGGTCCCAAACACACACTCAGATGCTGGAAGCAATTGTTTGCTAAGACAGCTACAGCCCGACGCTCCTGACATGCCCGACCTCAGACTTCTGTACCTTTGACCCTTGGAACGATCTTGACCACGACTTTGCCTGATCCAGAACTGGTTTACGTTTGCTGTATTTTGGAATGATATAGTATTTGGCTTCGACCCTCGGACTGTGATAACGACTATGGCTTATCTTGGAACTGGACGGATTTACGACAAGGGCAGCTTCATACGTTCACTGAAAAATATGTGTGTATATATATATGGAATTTAGCAGAGTTTGCAGAGTATCCCCCCCCCCCCCTGCTTTCAGTTGCAGAATGAAACACCTGTTTGCTAGCACCATCGACCTCAGTTTTCTTACGAAGTCCCACAGCTTGAGCCGCTGGGCTTGTTGTAACCCTTCATCCTTGTGCTTCATCACAATAATAGTTTTCCATTGACGCTGAAGACATTTGAAGGGCTGGTGTGGTGTGTTTTGGAGCCGTAGCGACTTAGTTGAGCACCTGCTTTTTACGCAGAAGGTCCCGGGTTCAGTCCCCGGCATCTCCAGGCAGGGCTGCGAAAGAACCCCACGCTGAGGCCCTGGAGAGCTGCTGTCCGTCAGTACTGAACTATAGATGGACCAATGGTCCAACTCTGTAAGGTAGCGTTTCTAGGAGTTATTCAGACTTCAGTTCTGCCAGTCAAACCTGAGGCTCTTGAGATTGCAGGGCCAGCAGTCTGGTTTCTGCAAAACTGCCCTGGCGTATCTGCAACACCTTCAGAGGGCTGCTGCAGTGTTGGCATGGTGCCGTGATGTGCTAGAGCAGTGTTCTCCAACCTTGGGTCCCCAGCTGTTTTTGGCCTACAACTCCCAGCATGCCCCAGCCAGCGTAGCTGGCTGGGGCATGCTGGGAGTTGTAGGCCAAAAACAGCTGGGGACCCAAGGTTGGAGAACACTGTGCTAGAGCAACAGTCATGGTGCTCTCTTCTTCGTGTGCCTATGCTGGGGATGCAAGTTAATCCTTATTGTACTTACATGCGTAATCGTATCAGTGAAGTCAATAGAATATTCTTGCACATAGATGTGCCTATTCTGACTTACCTTCCTATGCCTTCTCCCTCCCTTGTTGTCGGACCATTTTGCACTCTTTGAAGTCCCTCCTCCAAGGCTCGCGTTAGCATTCCTCAGCCATTCCAGCTCCACATATCTGTTTTTCTGACTCAACAGTCTCCATCCTTAACTGCTGATATTCAGTTTCTGACCTTTTCTTCATCCTTGTCTTGTCACTGACTGCATGAAGAGTCATTCCAAAAGACTTGACCTACACACACAACAGAATGATGTGGGAATGAAGCAATAGAATTGACTTTATCATGCCAGGGAACAAGCATGGGGGACGTCTTATCTGTAAAAGCACCCCTATATAAAATACCCCCTGCTTGTGGTAAAGTTGTATATGGGAGAGAGTTTATGCCAAAGCCTTCTTCCTGATGTGGTACTTTTCTACATGCAGGTTGGTTTTCTTGATGTGTTACTTTTCTACATGCAGGGTAGTTTCCCCTTTCACAGAGGAGCATTTTAAAAAATACAGTCATGCACTTGCATTCTGAGTCCAGAATTTCGCCATTTCATTCTGTGTAATTTGGGATTATTTTAAATGTGTCCATGAATGGCCCTGGTTGTATATTTCAGCCAGGTTGCTACTTGCTAGAGCCTATTCATGCAGTGGTAGCATGCCAGCATTGCATACTCCTGGCCGGTGCATCCTTGAAGTTTTCATGTTACATGCATTGGTGCTAGCAGACCAGTTGAACATGATGGCAAGTGCATCGAATCCCTCATGGGTTAGATCACTATTTTTGTAAGGTTACGGGGCGGCCCATGGTTTGGCAAAAAAATAATAATTAGTGAGGTTCAGGGGCGGCTGCTAGGAAATTACATTAATTGCCACATTTAATGGATGGGATTTTGATAGCTAAATTGAGCCTAAGAACAATTCAGTTTTTCAATTAAGTTTGGTTTTCTTGAAAGCAAACCCCATGAGGCTCATATGCGATAGACGAGCAGGAGTTACTGCTCCTGTTAGTTAATGCTTACTCAGCAGTGGAACGCTGCCCAAATTAAAGCGTAGAGAGAGAGTGCATGTGTGCGTTCCTTTCCCTCCTTCCCTTCCCCCCGGAAGGCAAGGGACCCCCTGTTTCTGTGCTAAGACAAGCAGCGACAGTCACGTCTCTTTCACGCGCACTCCTGCATGATGTGATATGAAAGTCCTCGGTTGAGCCGGCAGGATGTGTGGGAGGGGCTGTGGCTGAGCACTGCATGCAGAAGGCTGCAGGTTCGATCCCTGGGCATCGCCAGCTCAAAGGACAGCCTGAGATCCTTCTAGAGAGCCACTGGCAGTCAGTGTAAACAGTAATTGACGAGATGGACAATACTCTGACCTGATCTAAGGCAGCTGCTTGTATAAGCTCTGCCTATCTGCGGGCCACTAGAGAGAGGGGATCTCAGCGGAGAGCCAGTGTGGCATAGTGGTTAGAGGAGAGCCAGTGTGGCATAGTGGTGAGAGTGTTGGACTGGGACTCGGGAGATCCGGGTTCAAATCCCTGCTTGGCCATGAAACTCACTGGGTGACTTTGGGCCAGTCACTGACTCTCAGCCTAACCTACCTCACAGGGTTGTCGTGAGGGTAAAATGGAGAGGAGGAGGAGGATTATGTAAGCTGCCTTGGGTTCCTTGCAGGAAAAAAGGCGGGGTATAAATGTAATAAATAGAATAAATTTGGGACTCCCATCTTAGGTGACTACCAATGTGGTAGAGAGGCCTACTCTTTGACAGCATTCAGCAGCAGAATCAATTACCTACAGGGGTGTTGGGCTCGACCTCACTAGAGGTCTTCAAGCAGAGCCTGGGCAGCCGTTGGCTGGGGATTGTGCTGTGCCGAAAATTGCTTCTGCCTCTTGTTTACGTCGTTCTTGTTCAGTTTGATAGATAAGAAATTGTTTTCAAAAAAATGTTCAAAGGAGAAGAAAATTTCGGAGAAATTCTCCTGGGTGGGGTTCAGGGTTCTTTCGTTTACCTTACTTATGAGGTGGCCAAGGACAGTGTGTGAGTGTCCTAACTTTCATTGTACAGTCATCTCTTTGGATGCCTGCAGCCTCCCAGGCTTCCCACACTTCAATTAAAGCCCAGGGGAAGGGAAGGCATAATGAGGTAACTCCTCCCCCATGTGGCTTTCCCAGATCAGGAGGCGTGGGCAGCCAGGGAGGCTGCAGAGTGATGGAGAGATCTGTAATGGAAAGAAAGAGTACACACAGCACCCTCAGCCACCTGGCAATGATAAGGTAAACTCAAAAGCACCACCAAAAGGTGGTAGTGCAAAAAATAACATGCCTTAGAAAAAGAAAGAAGCTGCGCTACACCACTCCCCTCCCCCCAAAAAGAAGAGGGTGGAAACATTTCTCACCCCCCTGGAGTAATTAAGTGAAATGGTCCCTCCGTCCCTCCATTTCTCTGCCCACAAATAGGATGGAGACTTTTGATAGGCCATTTGCACACAGCTATAATTGGGGATACTTTGGCTCTGGATTTGCTTCATCGCACAGGGTGTTGGACTAGAAGGCCCCCTCCATTTCTCTGAAGATATTTAATCGTTGTGAACTGCCCAGAGAGCTTCAGCTACTGGCAGTATTAAAATTTAATAAATAAATAAATACCCATCTGAGCCACCCTGAGCTCCAGAGAGCTAAGGATAAGTTCCAGTAGGATCATATGAGAATACTTTGAATGTAAAGGGTCACAGGTTTCTCCTCTTAAAAAGGATCTTGGGTAGGAGCTTTACATGAGATTCTGGAGTGCTGCTGCCTTCAGGATAGAGAGAACTGGCCTAGATGGGCCAACAGTCTGACTTGATATAAGGCAGCTCTTTTAATGGGCAGTTCTACTTCTAGACTGGGATGAGCAGTCATTTCTTCATATAAAACAGGGCTGCCCAATGTGGTGCCTATGGACACCTGAATTTCCCCCCATTCTTTTAATATACATACATGGATTTGTATGACATGTATACAACTTTCTAGTGTATATATAGGCATCAACAAAAGCGACCAAATATCCAAATAAGTATCCATTTGAAAGTGGTGTCTATATGCCACCCATTCATACATTGAAAGCATTGCAAGGTCCTCAATCCATTGCATTATAGGAGATGAGTGTTTATCCTTCCAATTTTGTAATATCAGTCTTTTAGCTGTCAAAAGCGCGCAGGGAATCCATTTCCCCTTCCATTTGTTAATTTTCATGAAGCAGGTAAATAATTTAAAAGAGTGCGTACATCAGTGGATATTAAAGACTGTTCCAGTACAAACTTTATCTGTATAATAACCTCCTCCCAGAAAAGAAGCAACTACTGGACATTGCCAAAACACATGTTTAAAAGAAGCATTAGCTGCATTGCTCCTCCAGCAATTAACAATCCCTTATTAAAGAGATGTTGCGGTGTCCAATAGACACACTTAGCAAAAACTTTTGCTTTAAGACACAGCCTGAGATCCATAGACATGACAAGTAGACGCCAAAGCGGTGATCAACTGATTAGGCATTTAGTGGTGGTGCCCTGCAGGAGTTTCTCAAATTCCCAAATATGCCCGCGGGTCCAAAAAGGTTGGGGACCCCTGATATAAAATAAGAACTCCAGACGTGAAAGGCATTCTAAGTATTGTTGCAGACTGACTGGCATCTGGACGTCTGCAGGGGTTCTGAACCAATTAAGATAGTCTGCTCCAGGTAGCTGATGAATCTGAACGGTTTCCTGAATGCTCTCGGGGAGCTTCCTCCTTGTTTGTCGGTGGTACTGTCAAAGCTCTGGCTGATCTGTGGAATATGGAAATGGTCTGAGCAATTGACACTATCACTCCTAAACACCCTTTCCATGCGGGTAGAGCCAGCCCAGCACCGTGGTTTCTCAGGAAGCTGAAGGCAATGAAATTGGGAAGATGATGACTAGAATGCCAGTGGAGAAAAACTCTGGACAAATAAGACCTAACTTGGGCTAGAGTCCAGTTGGAGACCTACTCCGTCACAGTAAGGGCATCCAAGAAAACTTACTTCTCTGCCACCATTGTGTCCACGCAGACTAGACAGGGATTCATTTCTATGCTGTGCGATGGCTTCTTTGCCAGGATGCTGGAAAGGGGGAACCAGAACAGTCAGAGACTTGTTGTGAGAAATTTGTTTCATTCTTTAAAGTTGCTCCGATCTGCCTTGACTTAGACTCCAATATTGGGGCAGGTCAGATGGGATGTAACTTTGGCAGCCGCTTGTCCAGTTAGTTTGGATACTTCACAGTTTGTAGATCTCAAGGATGTGGGCAGGGTGCCTGGAAAGGTGAGGACCACCCCTTCTTTCTTGACACTTGCCCATCTTAGCTAATGAAATTGGCCAAGGCAGGGCTGGCCCCATGGTTAAGGGAAGTGGTTCATGCTTCCTTGTGGTAGGAGCTTGTTCCCTCTAGTTTAGAGAAGACAGTAATACACCCTTTATTACAGTAATATGCACTTTATTAAGGAAAATTTCCCGTGACCCAGTAGTCTTGAGAAATCATAGACCAGTCTCAAAACATACCATTTTTGGCCAACATGATTGAGAAGGTGGTAGCCCTGCAACTTCAGAGATATCTGGATGATACTGATTACCTGGACCCATTTCAATCAGGTTTTCCACTGGTATATCAGTTTGGTTGTCTTGGTGGATGTCCTGCACCAGGAACTGCATGGGGGTGGGAATGCCATTGCGGCATAGTGGTTAGAGTGTTACACCGGGACCTGGGAGATTCCAGGTTCTATTCCCCGCTCGGCCATGAAGCTCACTGGGTGACTGTGGGCCAGTCACTGCCTCTCAGCCTAACCTACCTCACAGGGTTGTTGTGAGGATAACATGGAGAGGAGGAGGACTATGTAAGCCGCCTTGGGTTCCTTGCAAGAAGAAAAGAGGTGGGATATAAATCTAATAATAAATAAATACATGCAACCCTACTAGTTCCCTTGGACCTCTCACTGGCTTTCAGTGCTCTCAACCATGGTAGACTTCTGGATTCTCCGTGGGGTTCAGCCTTACGGTCATTGTATTGCAGTGGTTCTGGTCTTTCCTGTTGGGTCGTGTCCAAAAGGTGGGTTGGGGGACTATTATTTGGCACCACAGGTGTTGGCCTATGGCAGGGGTGCAGGACTAGTTTTGGGTGGGGGGATGACCCCTCCACGGACTGTATGATATCGGGTAGGCCTCACTTGCACCATGCGAGGGAGGAAGGGTAGTCCCTTATTTCTGATCTGTGATAGAGATAAGTGCAGGGCTGGAAGGGGTACCTCCCGTGGGCCGTATCTGGCCCACAGGGAGGAGGTTCCCCATTGGTTCCCACTAATTTTAAAAGCCTGATTGTAGTGCAGAAGGGGTGATGAATGTGTATGTATGTGAGTGAATGGGGTCTGGGCAATCAAGTTGGGCCCGTATGCCAGCCGTGGGGTGGTCTCGCTCACTGAAGGCCAAATGCATGCTTGCTCAGACCCAATTTGGCCCTCAGGCTGAAAAAGATTCCCCACACTTGCACTATGGCAGTGTTCCTCAACCTTGGGTCCCCAGATGTTTTTGGCCTACAACTCCCAGCATGCCCCAGCCAGCTATGCTGGCTGGGGCATGCTGGGAGTTGTAGGCCAAAAACATCTGGGGACCCAAGGTTGAGGAACACTGCACTATGGGGAGAGATCCAAGGGCGGACCATTCACCGGAGAGAGAGCTACTTTATCCTGTGGTCCCTGGGACACCCTCCCAGAGATCATAGAGTTGCAACCTTAGGCACATGTTAATCCCATCTAGTCGGGAATCCCTTGGGCAAAGGAATGGTGTCTCTGGATGTCTGCAAATTAAAATGATGACCAGTCTGGTTGGGCTGCATGCTTCATGATGCCACTGAGGGCAAATGAGTGCAATTGAGGGTGAAGGTAATTTAAACGAAAAAGTGAAACTCTTTACAAGGAGTGCCAAAACCTTACTGGAAAAGGGGTGTGTCTTGTTTTTGTTGATACAGCTGAAAATTTGTCATGAAGACTAGTGGATTGCTTTGGGTCAGTCCTGTTCAGATATAATGGACTGACAGTGGCATGCTACTTTAAGGCCGGTAAAGTGAAGGAATACACTGCTTATCATATTCAAGAAGCTTCGAGTGCGGGTTAAACAGTACGGGTTCTCGAGAAATGTTTTTTCCACCGCTGTGTAACAGAGTGTGACTGAGTTCCTGCCCGCTGTATAGAAATATTTATATTTTGGTCCAGTTCAGATATAAGGTGGAAATCATGGTTTCCTGCGATGTGAATCTTGGGCTCAACATGCTCCTTCCTCCTCTTTTGTGTACCAGAGAAGGAGATGGGAAACTTTCGATTCCAGTTTTAAACAAGGCGCAGTTCCCTCTGATATCAGAACTGTGGTTTGTTTAAGCAATGGGTACTGAGAACAAGCCAGGACTGAAACCATGGATCATTATGCAGCCAAGATGGCACCATCCACACAGATGAGGAAGGTATCAGCAGACTTGGGGGAACTCCTATGCTTGCAGGATGACCCCAAAACATTTTTTGGGGGGAAACCCAAGCGGAGGAACCCCAAAGCAGCCCAAAGACGACTGAGCAGTGCTTAGTGGCCACAGAAAGTTAGCTGACTCTGTGTGTGTGTGTGTGTGTGTGTGTGTATGTGTGTAATGGAGTCTCCTGGAAGAGGTTATAGCTGGCTGAAACATGGAACAGGAACACTCCACACCCCAACATTTTGTAAACTTTATTGTATTGTTCGCTCATGCACACTTTGGAAAGACAGAGAACTGTTGCCAGCCTGCCTCTTGAGGGAATCTTTCTCAAAACGTACTTGCTCTTTGGTCTGTCCCTCTGTCCCCCAGTGATGACCTCATAACCGTTCAAGTGCATATCCTGTAGACCAGCCTTCCCCAGCCTGACACCCTCCAGATGTTTTGGACTACAACTCCCAGCATTCCTGACCATCGACTGTGCTGGCTGGGGCTGAACTCGAAAACATCTGGAGGGCACCAGGTTGGGGGAGGCTCTTATGTACCCATGAAGGCAGCCCTGACTGCTGGAATGATAACTTTCGTAAGCCTCTGACCATCCTTGAGAGGGCTTGATTGTTGTGGTTCTCAGCTTAGAGTACAGCGGCCTGTTGGGAATACAAAAGTTGGCTGTTCCAGGCTTAAATGAAAGGAAGACGATCGCTTCCTGCCCTGACAAGATTTACCAAGCGCCCTGCCTGGTATTTCTCTTGTTGCTACGCTATCTGTCCCTAGGGATGGATGGGGACTTTGTTTCATTTCAATTTTGTTAAGAATTTATCAACTTCCGCTAATTTCTCCATGTTTGGCACAGAAAGAACTGGAGATGTCATATTGTCACGTGTGAGAAAAAACCAAAGCTGACAGATTCATTCATGGAAGTTCAGGACTTTTAAGTGCTTGGCTCTTAAAAAGTCTAGGCTTGTATCCTTGTGTGTGCAATGATATTAGTGCTTAATTAGTCTGCCACTTCTTTTTTTCCTGATGGGCTCTTCATCTTTAACTGCCATAGGACAGGCAGGTACACCGTTAGCCCTTTCCATGCTGGGAATGGTTGTACCTGGCTGGTGCAGATGGGTGAGAATTTAGCTTCAGTTTGTTTTTGAGAAGAATGTACCAAAATTCGCAAAGTTCTTCACGTTTGAGAGAGAGAGAGAACGAACGTGAGATTCTAAAAATCTGAGTGCGGGAAAGAGCGAAACTGATAGATTCAGCCATCCCTACGCTTTCTGCAAAGGGTTGGAAAAGCACCATCATGGAAAAGAAAACCCATGGAGGCTTAAAAAAACAAATCCTGCCAGCGTGCAAATAGTTGCACCCCTAAATAGATGAGGGGGGGGGGACCCACTGCCTCTCCATCCACTGAGATGGTTAAATTGACCTGGAGAGATTTTGCTGTACTGGATTGCCTCTTCAAAATAACCCACTTCGGTATATCTCACTCCTTGACTGTCCTTTTATTAAGCTGCAAAGCTACCAGAGAGGTTGGTGGAATGTTGTTTTATACCGAGGAAACTACCGTAGAAGCTGTTCCCTATCTTTGCACTTTGATTTACTTTTATATCTTTGGCACGGTTCTGTCACATGGTCACTGGCTAGACAAACAAGCCCTGGTCACCTTGGGTGACCCCTATTCGCTGTAACTCTACGGATGGTTCTCAAATGAGGTCACTACTCATCATCCTGTTTTATTTATTCATTTATTTTTATAATTTGCCCTGTCGCTCGTCCAGCAAGAGAGCATTCTCTTTCTTTTAGATAAATGACCTATAAGGGGTGAGAACGTCTTGTAGCGGTAGATGCTGCGTGGGAAACACATCGCGCGCTTGCAAAGCCAGGCTTGAATTTTGCATAGTTGCATATTAACGAACATACTCTTTTATAGCCTATTCAGGATAAATGATTGCTGTTGGCCAGCGTGTTACAGTGATTCTGCAGCATTGTTGATCTGAAGCTTTTCCTTCTTGAACATGAACCGTTTTGACCCTCGTAAACTAGGTATTAATTCAGAGCAGGGGTTCTCGAAACTTGTTTCTCTCCAGTCCTGAGACGAAGTTTCTAATGCAAACAGAAGGTTGGCGATCCAGTGCTGTGCATGTCTACTCAAGGGTAAGCCCCCTTGAGCTCAATGGTACTTGCTCTCACGTAGGTTTGTACAAGATTGCAGCCTTATGCTTGTAGCCTTCGCTACACTTCCCTTGAGTTAAGCTGTGTGAAGTGAATTCTGGATTGTGTGCTGCGCTGTGATTCTGTTCAAGAGCTGAAACAATTAGTGAGCGCAGAATTCTGCATCCAGAGAATGTTTCTTTTCGAAAAATTTAAACAATGAAGTGAGTTTCTAGCCGTAAAGGCAGTGAAAGGCTTGGGAGTATGTGGGCAGGCAACACTTAATAGGTGGAGGAAATGATTGAGTGCTGTGGCTAGAGGGTTTTTTCCCCCTTCTTCTTGGTAACCCTAGAATTTGTGGAGGGGGGTCACCCAGTGAAACCTAAGTGAGACGAAAGGAAGTACTTCTTTGCACAATGTATAATTGACTTGTGGAACTCACTGCCACAGGAGTTGGTGATGACTAGTCTAGCTGTTCGTTTGTTTTTAGAAGGTTTAGGCAAGCTCATGGAGAATAGGTTGGTCTGTCAACGTATGTCAGTTAACATAGCTCTTTGTTTCTGGCACCTCATGAAAAAACTTTATTTCAGGAGGCCTTCCTTGGTTGACCAGCCACTGTTTTTTATTGATATTCTGTCTTACTATAGTGTTTTATTATGTTTGCCATTTAAAAAAAAATCTTTTTATTGTGTTTTAAATTGTTGTACATTACCTTAATGGCTTTTTAGCTGATAAGGAGGTACATAAATGTTAATAATAATAGATAAATGAGTGAATGAATGAGAATTCCATGTGCACAGGCATGATAGGTAAGTGAGAACTCCATGCCACACACATTCTGGGGGGGGGGGAAGATTGCCTTCATGCCCCTGCTTTGAGGGTTTCCCCAAGGCATCTGGCTCACTGCTCCTTGGAAACAGGATGATGGGCTTGATGGAGTCTATGACTGATCTAGAATGAGTGTTCATGGGTGCAATCCTGTGCCTGTTGAGACAGAAGAAAGTCCTACAACTACAGGCCGTGGACTTCCTCCTGTAAGATGGACTGCGGTTTGCGTATTTTTTTTCCCAAACTGCCAGTGGAATTTGTGCAAAACAGTGCCCGGAATGTACGTGGTTTTAACATGACTTGCGCGACTTGCGCAAATCATGCTAGAGCCATTTTTTTCCCTCAGGTGCCGCTTTGCACAGAATGGCACCCAAAAAGCCTGTGGCTCTAGCGTGATTTGCGCAAGTCGTGTTAAAACCATGTGCTTTCCTGGTGCCACTTTGCGCAAATTCCATTGGCAGTTTGAAAAAAAAATATGCAAATTGCAGCCCGTCTTACGGATGGAAGTCCGCAAGCTGGCTCGACTCGCGCTGCAGTGAGTCGGCACCAGTGTGTGGGCAGTGAACTGGAATCCGGGTGACCGGCCAGATGGGCGATTAACAAATATAATAAAATAAATAAAATAAATAAATACAATCCTGGGGGCCAAACCGAGGAAATCCAATGGATCTCCACCTCCAAATGGATTCCTCACACATCCCAAATTATATGGTTAGGCCTGGCTTAAGACTGGAAAGTATGGGAGCAGATTCCCAGTGGAATCCAAGAAGTGAGCAAGGGGAGGGAAGGACAGTGGCTGAGCAGGCATTCCAGGGTTCAGGCTTCCTCCCTTTCCCCATAGTTCGTAGTAGAAGAATTACGCAGAGTAAGCATAAGTCACATGGGCGTTTGCATACAGGTTGCAGAATCCAGCTCTTCTTGTCTCAGAATGTGGACTATCTTGTCCTGGAACTTTCTGTTTTATTTTTTTAAAGCACAATACACTCAAGATATTCTCAGAAGCTTCTACTATCCATCTTTTCCCCTCTTGCGGTCAGTATCTGTTCCCCTTTTTCCTCTCTTGAGTTCAGCTCCTTGAAGTTGTACCGGAAAAGTGACAAATCGGTTAACCATGTGGCTCTTAGAAGCTGGGGGGGGGGAGGGGGGAATATGCTGAAAGTAAACATATACCAGTCTAATCCCCAAAATACTGGGCTCCTTTTCGTGCAGAGTCCAAACAGCCCTGCGCTTAAGCATATATGTTCTTATTTACTAAGTGACTCATAGCTTGGTGTTTGTCTAGCTTCAAATGGCAGATGAATTTAGACCTAATTTCTAAAAACGACAACAGCCCCCCGCCTTTTTGTGTGTGTGTGTGTGAAGCCAACCACGATAACTTTGTAACATCTAGTCCTCTTATGGACAAGATAATAAACTGATAACAGGTTCTGTTTCAACCATAACTGAGTTCAGCCGTTTGGATGCAAGAACAGATATACATGCACAGGGGGGGGGGAAATCTTGTATTGTACTTTTATTGGGACTAGGCCACTACTCAGTAGCTTACTAATTGGGACGAGGTAGATGGAATGCATGCGGGGGAAGGATTCTAACAAACAATTTCCCCAACATGCTAGCTTTCTACAAAGCAAGGAGTCTGGTTTAGTTGGGGGCTGGGGAATATTACACGTTTGCCATTCTCCCCCCCCTGCAACTCTACACCCTCCCCCTGCAACTCTACACCCTCCCCCTGCAACTCTACACCCTCCCCAGTGATCCTGATACAGATCACTCTTTTTCCACCACTGATACCAGCGAGGAAAGAGTGATCTATATCAGGATTGCCTGTGTGCATGTATGTTTGCGCATGTGCATATTTGCGCCCTTAAGGCTGAAAAGGTTGTGCATCCCTGGTCCAGAGGGGGGTGGGATGCTTAGGTACTATCAAGTAGACTACCTGGGTCATCATCGCCATATCCCACAGAGCAACCAGGGCACTCAGTCTTGCTAGGTGGAAACTCTCCGACGGCACCCAATAATCTTATCTTGATGTACCATCCTCCCGATAGACCAAATTGCTGCATCATGTGACTTCAAACTATGCCCTGTTTACCCAACAGAAAAGTTTTGCTCATAAGACTTAAGTGTGAATAGTACAGAAGTAAGACACCCCCTCCTGAATAACGCTTTACAGAAGTATCAAACACCACTTCCCCCTGTTCATGTGGGTGCAGCCGTGCAGAAGGCTTGCTCTGTGAGATGGCAGTCGAATGGGTTTTAATTACATGTAAACACTAGGCTTGAGTTTAAAAGCCTTGCTGGGGAAATCTGCATTTTGATAAAAAATTTTTTTTAGTGCAGCAGGATATCATCGAGGAGATTTATTTATTATATTTATATCCTACCTTTTTTCCTGCAAGGGACCCAAGGCGGCTTACATAATCCTCCTCCTCCTCCTCCTCTCTTTTATCCTCACAACAACCCTGTGAGGTAGGTCAGGCTGAGAGTCAGTGACTGGCCCAAAGTCACCCAGTGAGCTTCATGGCCGAGCTGGGGACTAGAACCCGGATCCCCCGAGTCCCAGTCCGGCACTTTAACTGCTGTGCCACACTGGCTCTTTAGCCTTCTCTCTGACTGAGGTGGCTTGTAGTAGTGAGGCTGCTATCCATATTTTGCCTGACCACTCGAATTTTGGAGGAATCCCCAAGTAATTGTGTTCGCTCCTTGCTTTGCTAGATCCTCTTCTGTTTTTTGGTGTGTTGTGGGGCGGTGGGGGTTGTTTTTGAACTCTTATCCTAGGTCTGCATTTATATAATTGCCTTCTGTGTTGTTGTTTTTTACTACCTGTTTGCGATAGTTGATGACCTGTTGGTGTTTTTTCTCCCCTCCTTTCACTTTCAACAGGAATAGCTGAAAAAAGGGAAGGAGTCAGACGGGGAGAAGAACTATTTTCTGTGCAGGGGGCTCAAGCTCAAGGTGCATTTTGCCATTATGAATGAAGTAGCAATAGTGAAGGAAGGATGGCTCCACAAAAGAGGTAAGTGTCATATTTCCTTCTTCCGTAACTGGGGGAAACGTGGTCTACCTGGGTCACCCAATGTGGGGGCTTCCAAACGTTTGTATAAAGGCAGCTCACCAATAGACAGGGATGGGGACTCGGACTCGGGGACTCGACTCGTGAGTCCGACTGAGTCCCCCCTCTGACTCGAGTCCCACTCGAGTCCCAATAATTTATGTGGGACTCGAGACTCGACTCGGGACTCGAGCCCAAGGACTCCGCCGCCGCCGCCCTCACCTCCGCCTCCGCCTCCTCCTCCGCCATCACATACAGCATGCCACGTCACGCCGCCAGCACCGTCGCTCCGTTTTTGGCGGGGTGCTGTGTTCTCCCGCCAGAACACAGCCGCCAAAAAACTAGCGGCGTGGCGATGCGGACGCCAGCGCGTGCTCGTTGTGCCGGGAGGAACCAGCAACCCCCCAAAAAAGAGAACGCGCTGAGGGCGTGGTGGCGTCTGGGTGGCGGCGGGGAGGAGGTGAGGGCGGGGGCGGCGGCGTGGGGCAGGGCGCGGGGCAGGCGAGGTGAGGGCGGCGGCGGAGGTGAGGTGAGGGCAGCAGCAGTGAGGTGAGGGCGGCAGCAGGGATGGGCGAGGTGAGGCGTCGAGGCGGCAGCGACTCGAGCAGCGCAGAGAAATGCTCCGCGCCGCTCGAAAGAGCGAGTTTGGGCCGCTCCGCCCGCGGAGAACTAGCGAGCCCATGAGTGCTCGTAATACATCCTGCCCCCGGTGGCGGCAGGAGTAGGGACGAGGGAAGGACGGTGAGTGGCGGCGGCGGTGGTGGCGGCCCGTGGAGGGAGCAGGAGGGTCTCTGCGGGAGGAAGGGCAGCTCTTCTTCCTCTCGCGGAGACCCTCCCGCTCCCTCCATGGGCCGCCGCTTTGGGAGTGACTCGGGACTCGGGACTCGACTCGAGTCACCATTTTGGACCTCGGACTCTAGACTCGACTCTAGACTCGGGTCCAAAGACTCGGGACTCGACTCGGGACTCGGGACCAAGGACTCTTCAACATCCCTGCCAATAGATGGGTTTAAATCTATTATTTTAGTTAGTACTGTCCATGTATGTGACTGGGAGGACAAGTCCCTGCCCCAAGGTGCTTGCACTCTAGGAAAAACAGGGAGACAATAGAGCAGGGACGGGGAATGTCTGACCCTCCAGACGTTGTTGGACTACAACTCCCATCAGCCCTAGCCAGTAGAGCCAATAGTGATGGGTTTTGCAGTCCATCAACATCTGGAGGGCCGCATAGATGTTCCCTGTAATACAGGAAGGGGAAGAAAATGTTATTTCAGTTACACATACGTAGTCACTCTTCCGTTAGCCCAGTGTTCTCCAACCTTGGGTCCCCAGATGTTTTTGGCCTACAACTCCCAGTATGCCTCAGCCAGCTACGCTGGCTGGGGCATGCTGGGAGTTGTAGGCCAAAAACATCTGAGGACCCAAGGTTGGAGAACACTGCGTTAGCCCATTAATTAATTAATTCATCGATTGCCCTTATTCCTGTTTACCTGCCTCTCCATCACATTTTCTAAAGCGCCTTGGACACCATGCGATGGAGAAGCAAGTTAGGAATCGGAACGGAATTAAAGCAATGGGTGACTATCTAAAATCCATGAAAATATAACTGCCGAGCTACGTTCCAGTAACCGAATGAATGAAAACAGCAAAGTATCAGTCTTCAGTAGCCTGAATAGCACATTGCTAAAGGTGTTTGTATAAATAGAAGTCCATGTAGTGAAAAGCAACTGGAACTGGGGCGAAAGGTACCGTTGGCCCTTTTCTTTACATTGGTGGGGAACCCTGTGGTATTTCCGCTACTTCCGTTCACATATATAAGAACTGGCAACCACAGATGAATGACAGGAATTTCCTATCTTGTGGTGAGATTTCTCTGAAAAACAAACAAAACAGAAATGTGTAGCCCGGCCTTATTTGGTAGAATAAACTCTTTA
This sequence comes from Shinisaurus crocodilurus, assembly GCA_021292165.1. Taxonomy (NCBI): domain Eukaryota; kingdom Metazoa; phylum Chordata; class Lepidosauria; order Squamata; family Shinisauridae; genus Shinisaurus; species Shinisaurus crocodilurus. Next base: position 299,294,433 of record CM037876.1, read on the forward strand.
AAGGGTGGAAATGGTATTATTTCTTGTGAATGAATCTAGAGTGAAAACATTTATGAGCAAGGAAGTACAGAAGGTGGCAGTTTGGATGGCAGCGCAACAAGTTTGGATGGCAATGGATGACTTTGGATGTTTGGATGACTTAAAATGACTAGCACAGGGTGGGGTGCTTCAGAGTTCTGTGGCAATGAAGAAGCAGGTCAAGTTTAGGCAAAGCTTTGGTGGGGCTTAGAGGAGAAGCAAGTGACATAACAGAAAGTGCATTTATTTATTTATTTATTTATTTTATTATACCCCGCCTTTTTTCCTGCAAGGAACCCAAGGCGGCTTACATAATCCTCCTCCTCTCCATTTTATCCTCACAACAACCCTGTGAGGTAGGTTAGGCTGAGAGTCAGAGACTGTCCCAAAGTCACCCAGTGAGTTTCATGGCCAAGCGGGGACTAGAACCCGGATCTCCCGAGTCCCAGTCCAACACTGTAACCACTACGCCACACTGGCTCTTCATGTACACAGGAAGCTGCCTCATTCCTGGTCAGACTCTATGTCCGTCTAACCTGCTATTGTCTGCTCCGATTGGCAGCAACTCTTTTCCATCACCTGCCACCCAGGATTCTTCTAACTGGAGATGGTAAGTTTTGAACCGCAGACTTTCTGCATGCCAAGCTTGTGCTTTACCACTGAGCCACGGTCCCTCCCGTGGAGATGTGAGCGGAACAAAGAGACATGGGTAGTTAAATTTATTGCTTTTAGCCAAAGGCCTCTGCAATGTATGCAATACAAGCTATTAAAATGTATATAAAATTGATACAGAATTTAAAATGCAGATTTTAAAATTATGTCACTACCATATACTGGACAAAACAATAAAATCTCATTAACATCGTCCTCTGGACAGTTAACATTTATCATAATAATACTAGATTATAATATAGTACATATAACAGATAACTCGATCTAGACGGAGAGGCGGGTAAGAAATAAATGTATTATTATTATTATTATTATTATTATTTTATTTTTATATACAAAATTTAGAAATACAAAGGAACAAGGTTAGGGGGTTGATAGCCAATAAGTCTTGGGCAAAATGGAAGAGGCAGGGAGCAGTGTTGGCGGACGTGATGGAGGAAGGCCAGGGAAGTAGTTAAGAGTCGGAAGGAGTTAAAATATCAGGTTTGAAGTTCTTACAGTGACCTGGTTCACATGTCATGGTAAGCCACCGTGGATTAATTCACTTACGGGGCTCCAAGATGCACACTGACCACCAACAGGTTGTTCTAGGGTTACCTGAGGGTTGTTTAACACTTAAATAACCCACGATGCCATGGCTTGCATACTCAAAATGGCAGCCAGCGCACATCTCGGAGCCCTGTCGGTGAATTAACCCGTGGTGGCTTATCGTAACGTGCGAACAGGACCCAGTGTGTGACAGTGACGTGCGAACAGGGCCCAGTATGTTCAGACAACATGATAACCCACACTCAAGGGTTGAGTGTGGGTTGTCGTTGAACTGTGGGTTGTCGTTGAAACGTGCGTTATCATGTTGTCTGAACCCAGCTGAGATAACAACCCATGGTGAACAACCCCGCAGTTCACAACCCAACAACAAACCATGGGTTCTCTTCACGGGTTGTTTGTGTTTAACAAGCCATGGCCTGCTAGTGCAGCTGGGTTCTGACAACACGATAACCCACAGTTCAGCAGCAACCCACACTCGACTCATACTCAACCCTTGAGCGTGGGTTATTGTGTTATCAGAACCCAGCCAGAGAGTCAGTATTTGAGGATTTCCAGGGGAGTAGCCGTGTTAGTCTTTTTCAGTACAAACAAACCGCAAGGAGCCCTGTGGCATGACTTAATGAAGACTGAACGCCCGTGGAGAGGTGGCATTAATGACAAGGGAGATAAGCCTCTTAGTGTATGTACAGTAAAACCTTGGATTGCAAGCATAATTTGTTCTGGAAACGTGCTTGTAATCCAAAGCACTTGTATATCAAAGCGAAATTCCCCATAAGACATTTGTACACATATTTTTAATTTAAGCTGCAATAAAGAATGATAGTGTAAAGTCTTCATTTTTCTTGACCGTACTACAGTACTTGTATTGCAAGACGTCGCTTGTTTATGAAGTTAAAATTTATTTTAAAAAATTGCTTGTCTTGCAAAACACTTGCAGACCAAGTTACTTGCAGTCCAAGGTTTTACTGTATAAGATAAGGAGTGGACATCTGTGTTAAAAACAACAACAACACCCAATGTAATATTGCTTTGAGCCTGCTTTATCAGAGTCATTTCATTCGTATGGCGTAGGAGAGTGGAATGATTTCATGGTGCCTTTAATTTGCATGTTGCAAGGGCTCCAGTAGAGGAAGCGGGGGCTGTGTGTTTCAGGTCCCCCCCCCTCTTCACATTGCACAGTTCTGGGTGGGCGGGTGGGAGTAATGCAGCCCAGAGACATTATTTCCAGAGCAGGATCTCCGTTGTGTTGCATTCCGGGGACCCTTCCACTGTGGACGTTGAAATTCAGCAGCATCCCTAAATTTTCCCCACACCACTTTTGTAATGTAAAATGATCCCCTGGGCCTCCAGATGTTGGTGGACTACAGCTCCTGTCACCTTTGACCATGGGTCATACTGACTGGGGTTGATGGGGCCATCCAGTAACATGCTTTCTGCGCTGTGTTCCTGGTTTCAGTGAAGACAGTCTTGTAACATGATTCTAACAGTGCCCAGGATTGGGGGGGGGGGGCGCTAAGTTTTTCTTTACTTTTGTATTTTTGCAAGAGCGCCTTTTTGAAAAAGTGTCTTTCCGTTCACAACAATGGCTGCTGAAAAATATACACCGAAATAAAAGAAAAATAACCCGAGTGGCTTTGAAAGTGCATCAAGGTTTTTAAGTACATCACCACAGGATGTTTCCAAAACCAGTGTCTGATATTCTGAGCTTGTGAAACATGTTCAGGCTATAATTACAACAAGGGAGGCTTACAGAAAGAAAATGCAGATTAAGAATGGTATTTTTCTTAGAATTCTCTCTCCTCTTTTTACGGAAAAGTAAACTCTGGGGCCTACTGGTTTTTAGGATCTCAGTGCTTCCTTTTCAATTTAATTATTTTTAAATTCACAAGTGCATAAAGGGGGGGAAATAGGTTGGATTCCAGTGTGTGAATAAATGCTCAGCCTGAATTTTAAGTCGTCCCCAGCCATGCACAGATCACCTTTATGGTTCACTGGATTAAGGGATCCCTCAGTTTCCTCTTCTGTACAGCATGGCTGCTGTTGAAATAGGATGCTTCATCTAGTTATAGTTGTATTAAGATAGCTACTATGGCTGTGTGTGCTGTTCAGGTTACAAAATGCTTTGGCACCCTTGCGGATTGCAGGTATTGGCTTAAGCATTCAGTATCTAGGACATGAGCATTGGTACTGATAGAAATGAATCTGGAATTCAGTGCAGCTCTTCTTTCTTCTTTCCAAATTCACTGTGTGCTCTTACTATGTATAGCATTAGCTATTTCTATATCAAAGGCATACAGCATATCGACTAAACTATGTTCCCTACACTCCTGTTAGAGTTTTTAGAATCTCATTTTAAAGTGTGTAGTCCTCATTGTTCTAAAAGTTGCCACCAAAGTTTTTAAGAGCCCCAAGGGTGTTTATGTTGTCAAATCCTGTTAAGTTTTGCATCGTAACTTCATGAAGGAGCTAAATCTAGGCTGTGGTTGGGTCATTTTGTTGGGTCATTCAAACTAATTACGGACTCAACTGATGACTGGACTTACCCACAGCCAGTAGCCTGGTGTTCTCCTCAACCATGCAAATTTTATGTGAAGTCCGGTAGGCTGTACATCTAAATATATTATTGAAGAATTTTATTTCTTGAGCATGGCAGTATAGGAAGTTTCCACTGTGGCTTCCTGTGTGCTTTTCCCCTGCACTAATGGAGAAATGAAATGAGACTCCTTCCCCTGTGTCTGTCTTGGTAGTTCCTGGCAAGGCCATGAGTCAGTCGCTTAAAGGAAGTGCTACTTCCAGGACAACAGATGTTTTGTTTGTGGAAAGACCAGTCATCTCCCTGACCTCAAACCAGCAGCTTGCGGATCTTATGAATGAACTCCTCAGCTCTCTGTGGCGATTGAGTTAGCACTGTGACCCTAATTGCAACGGCTCAGGGGTTTAGTCATCAGTAAAGATACAGTAGCAGTGGCTGCAAACCATTTCCTCTGTTTCTTTTGCTAGACGCATAGTGCATGAAAGCATGTGGCAGGAGCTGCAGCACATGGGAGGGAAGGGAGAGGCTTGCAGGTCATTGTGAAGGGTGGAGGAGAAGGGTGGAGCACAGCAAAATAAGAAGTGTCTCTGCATGCGCATTGCCACACATCCCGTGGTGATAGTGCTGGCGATGGCTTGGTTTCTATCTTTTGTACCCTAGTATAATTGTTAGGGTACAAGATAATACATATAATACTATACAAGACAGTACGGTACAATATAATATAAATGTAAACTACTGCCCTGGGATCTAATCCTGTAGAGCCAATATGGCGTAGTGGTTACAGTGTTGGACTGGGACTTGGGAGATCCGGGTTCTAGTCCCCACTCGGCCATGGAGCTCACTGGGTGTTCACTGCCTCTCAGCCTAACCGGTTGCTGCCAGTTCGCTGCCTCTCAGCCTAACCTACCTCACAGGGTTGTTGTGAGGATAAAATGGAGAGGAGGAGGAGTATTATGTAAGCCGCCTTGGGTTCCTTGCAGGGGAAAAAAGGTGGGATATAAATATAATAAAATAAATAAATACATACCAGGGGTGCAGAAGCACTTTCATCCCAAGGGCTGGATTCCATTTCGGAAAAGCTCTCAGGGGCCACATTCCAAGAGGAGGGGTCTCCCATCCAAGTAATAACCAGGCTTGACCCTGCTTAGCTTTCCACGCTCAGACAAGCTGAGCCAGAGAGAATGTGGGCAGTTGGGGAACCCCCCAGGAGGGCTGGATTGGGTGTGAGGTTTTTCACCCCTGCTATATACTAATAGCGTTTACAGTTCTGGCCACTGCACCTAAAAAAGGATATTGTAGAGAGGAAAAAAGTACAGAAAAGGGCAACTCAAATGATCAAGGGGATGGAGGAACTCTCCTCTGAAGAAAGGTTACAACAACTGGGATTGTTTTGCTTGGAAAAAGGGTGAGTAAGGGGAGACATGCCAGAGGCGTACAAAATTATGCATGGTGTGGAGAAAGTAGACAGGGAGACATTTTTCTCTCTTCTAATACTAGAACCCAGTGGGGTTCTTCTTCACACAGCACAGAGTTAAACTGTGGAATTCACTTCCACAAAGTGTGGTGATGGCCTCCAATTGGAGGGCTTGAAAAGGGGATTGGACAAATCCACGGAGGAGAAGGCTATCAATGGCTACTAGTCCTGATTGTCTATATGCTACCTCCAGTATCACAGGCAGTATGCCTACGTACACCAGTTGCTGAGGAACGTGGGCAGGAGGGTTGCTGTTGCACTCATGTCCTGCTTGTGGGATCCTGTGGGCAGCTGACTGGCCACTGTGTGAACAGAATGCTGGACTAGGTGGACCCTTGGCCTGATCCAACAGGGCTCTGCTTATGTTCTTACTCTCTCAGTGTAGATTCTTATGTAGCCAAAATGGTATCATCCACACACAAGAGGGAGGTAGTAGTAGGCTCTCGGAAACTCCAAGGTTTGTAGAAGTTAAAAAATAAACATCTTTAGAAGAAAAAGCCTAAGTGGTGATGGGAGTCTAAAATAGCCCAGTGAAGACTGAGCATGTTCAGTAGCCTTTGACTGCTGGCTGACTTGGGGGGCGGGGATGGGGGGCGTGGAATGGAGTTTCCTGCAAGAGGGCATGGCTGGAACTCTGGACTCCACGCTGCAGCCTTTTGTTACAGGTCTCACTTAGGGATGTGTGAGGGGTTCATTTGGTGGGTGGAAATCCGACAAACTGGCTGGGCTCGACCCCCTGAACTCCGTCCTACCTACTTCCTTCCTCGGGCTCGACTCGCTTCTCCCAAGTTGAGCCGGGGAAGTGACTTCCGGATTCCCTACGGGCCGCTTTTTACGTAGAAAATGCCATAAGATACGCCAAAAGCGGCTACAATTTGCGTAACTTGCGCAAATTGCGGCCGCTTTTAATGCATCTTACGGCAGTTTTCTACGTAAAAAGCAGCCCACCGGGAACCCAGGAAGTCTGCCGAGCGGCTCGGTGCGCATCTGCTTTCGGCCCGGCTTGGCAGGTGCAGCGGCGGTGTCCGCGTAGGCGGGTCAGGTCGCTGCAGGATCGCCCACCACTAGTCTCACTTGTGATTGTTATAATGGCAATGCATGTGGGTTGTTGTTTTCCTGATGCTGCTGTTCTGGAATTTTGTGATATGGTTGTAATATTACAATTATGGCTTGTGATATCATGACAGACCTTTTTTTGTTCCAGTTGGCTTTTGAATGATTTGCAATGCTGTGACTGTTTTATCTGGTGCTGCTATTTTTATCTGATTGCTTCATCTGAGTTACATGCTTTAATGTTGGGGTGTGTGTGTGTGTAATATTATATTTGTGTGTAACCTTATTATATATTGTTATACTAAATGGCCTTGGGGAGGATAAATTATCCTGAAAGGTGGTTTGAAAATTCATTAAATAGATAAATAATATGATAAGAGATACCAATATTGTAAACAGCCACATGCCTAGTTTGCCCCTGGCAAGCAAGAATCATCACCAGCCCTGCAGGTGGGGAAGGTCTTCTAACTGGAAAAGTGTTTGGTCCATCACCAGTGGCTAGGCATATATGTTTAATAACATATTAAGCATGTTACGTGGCACGTTTTACTGTTTAGAGTGCTTCACATACATTATCTTGCAAGGACTGCAGTAACCCTGAAAAGTGGGTCAATATCATTATCCCCATAGTGCAGATAGGCAGGAGGGTGGGCTGAGGCTTAATACCACCTAGTGTGCTCATGATAGAGGCGAGATTCGAACCATGGACTTAGCAGTTACACACACTTAACTCTCAAAGCTGGGAGGGCCAGTAAAAACAACTGTGGAGTAGTAACTCTATGATTTTTATTTTTATTTTTGTGACAAGGCTGTTGCTGTCATTATTATCTTGGTAATGACGCATAGTTTTGACAATAAATGTACGCTTTGTAACCTGCCCTTCATTCAAGAAACTTTGGGATGTCCTAACCCACCCCACCCCCACACAACAGTCCTGTGAGGTAGTTTAGGCTGAGAGGTAGTGGCTGGCCCAAGATCAGCAAGGATTTGAACCTATGCTTGCCCAGTCTAAGGCTCAATAATAATGATTGGGAGTATGCCCAGGCCAGAGAGAAGTATTCAACTCGTATTGGTCAGGGTTGCAGGATCTTTGAAGATAGGACAGACAACAAGAACACAGTTTCTCTGCAGTTTCCTTATCCCCTCTTCGATAGGGGTTTCTCTGCCTCCCTAGCCGGTTTCCTGCTTCTGATGTATTTAAAGGATTCTTTATTTCTTGGCCTTGATGTTATTAGCGATATGCTCCTCGGAACGTTCCCCCCCCATCTTTTATTGTCTGTTTCCTTTATGCAATTTTTTGTTCTCATTTGGGCAAGACTTCCAATTTCAGAAGGAAGTCTTTCCTCTAGAGAAGTGTTCTCGAACCTTGGGTCCCCAGATGTCTTTGGCCTACAACTCCCAGCATGCCCCAGTAGGTCAAAGACATCTGGGGACCCAAGGTTCGAGAACACTGCTCTAGTACGTACTTCTTTCCCCAATCTGGTGCCCTTCATATGTTTTGGACCACAACTTCCAGCAGCCTTGACTGTTGGCCATGCTGGCTGTGGCTGATAGTAAGTCAAAAACATCTGGAGGGCAACAGATTGAGGAAGGCTGCTCTGATAGCTTCCTTGACACTGTGTGTTAACCTTCACACTACTAACACCCTGGGGAAGTTTGTTTCTCTTCTTGTCTGCTGCCACTGAGGTTCCAGACTAAGATGTCCCTCTGCCGGGGGTGGCTTTTGAAATGTTCTGACTGCTCTCTTATGAGAATTGATGGTAGCTGGCATTTTAGCTGTTGCTGTATTAATAAATAGATAAACAAATGGAACTTTAAGCACTCTTTCAGAAGCTCTCTACAAATTGAAAGCTGAGCCAAATAAAAATTAGGCAGGTGCTTGAGGAGGAAGGTAGGTGTGGAAAACTTTTGAGGAGGGATTTGAAGGTGAGCATGGCAGACTGAAGAAGGCACGCGAGTCAAATAAATTGCCAAGGAACGTGCCATTTTACTACAAATGGATATAAGGAAATCCAGCCGCTACTCAGGCTGTGGGAAATGCTGTGCAATCTTAGATAAGCTGACGAACCACCCAAAGGTCTCCTTGTAGCCACACTGACTCACACAGAGAGTGGCGGAGAGGCACTTCGTTGCTTGTAGTGGAGATGTGCTATCTGTGAAATCGGAGAGTGTGTTTGTGTTGGTGTGGGAGGAAGGAGCGGGAAGCGTTGCATTGACTTCACTGGAAGAGTATCCGTGTGTGGTTTTCTTTCCCTTTCTTGTTTCAGCAATAAAACTGACCTCTGGTGACTGATGCAGTGCTGGTTATTACATGAGGATGAGATCACAAAATCTCTGAGAAAGTGGTAATGTCTTGACTTGACCTGGTGCCCTCCAGATGTTTTGGGTGTCCATCTCCCATCAGCCTCAGCCAGCATGGCCAATAGTCAGGGATGCTCGGAGTTATAGTCCAAAACAGGAGGGGCCATTGCTCCGTGGTCATCATCATCAGGCGATCACTCGTGACCGAGTAAGATTGTCTTCCGGGATAAAAGGAGGAAATTCTAAAGAAGATTGTGTAGACTCTAGCGATGGGTCCGTAAGTGACTGTGGAGGCCAATTCTAGATCCACACAGCTTCCCACAGTGAGGACACAGGTTACCAGATAGAAGATGGTCCTGTAAAGGATTCGTTTGACGTGCTTTTCGCTTAGCGCGTTTCTCCCTTTCACCTTGCACTCGGGCTTCTTCAAAGTCCATGGAACCTTTGTGAAAGGCCAACCTCCAGTTAGATCGTTCATGGGCCAGAGCTTCCCAGTTTTCGATGTTTAATATTGCATTTTTTTAGATTAGCCTTATGAACATCTTTAAACCTCTTATATTGACCACCGATATTCCGCTTTCCATCCTTGAGTTGGGAGTAAAGTAACTGCTTTGGGAGACGGCAGTCAGGCATTCGAACAACATGACCGGTCCACTGAAGTTGGCGTTGAAGGATCATTTTCCTGCAGAAGGTCCCAAGTTCAATCCCCAGCCTCTCCAGGTAGGGCCAGGAAAGAATCCTGCCTGAAACCCTGGAGAGCCATCGCTGCCACCCAGTGTTGACAATACTGGGCTAGATGGACCAAGGGTTTGACTCAGTAAATGTTCCTAAAACATTGGGAGAGGATTAGGCTGGAGAAGGATGCTGCACGAAAACCACGGTTGGAAGGCATCGTGTTATATCTCAGCAATGACTACAGTGCCGCGTTTGTAAAAACATGTAACGTTCATGTCTTGTTAAGTCTGCATTTCAGACATAGTTTCTTGAAAGAAAAAAAGGACAAGCAAGACAAGTTAAAGCTAATGAACGGGAGGTGTCACAAAAGATCTGATGCTGTGGGTACCGTTTTTAATATTGGACCTAGAAGGAGAGCAGGTGTAGGTGGACACACTGTACCTCCTTCCCACCAAATTATGTTGACCGACGCGTAGAAATAAGATGGCCCAAGGCTACGTTCGACGTATGGACCCTCCCACAGGACTGGAGGCCTGTAGATGCGCTTGGGGAATAGGGCTGGGCTGTGCAGTCCTCCTCCCCCTCACGTGTGCTTCTCATAACTCCAGAGCAGGGGTGGGTAGCACAACCCCCCCTCCCCACAGTACCACCCCCGTCACGCTGCCAAATTTATTTTAAGAGGGGTGGGGAAAAAGGAAAGAAAACGGTGTCCATAGTGCTACGGAACACTGCAAGGTTCAAATTATTATTATTATTATTATTATTATTATTATTATTATTATTATTATTTACAGTGTTTGTATATCGCTCCACATCAAGCAGACGCAAGCAAGCTACGTAAATTGAACCCTTGTAATGCTCCGTATCACCACAGAGCGGTTTGCTGCTGAATTTCAGCAGCAAACCACTGATTTTTGGTTTAAAAAATAAATGGGGAAAGGAGTGCGTCCCTTGGGGAGCAAAATGGCCCCTGGTCCTCCTTCAGTTGCTCACCTCTGCTCTGGAGCTTTGTGTGAATCGGTAAGATTGTTGAAGGAACTGCACATGTTTTGCAAAAGAGGGCAAAGGCCTGTTCTCTGCTACCTCAGAGGCCTTAAGTTACAGGAGGGGTAGATACTGGTGGTTGGAAGAAAGGTCTTAATGGTACTAGCAGTTTGACAATGGAGCCAATGACCTAGAGTTCTCCAACCTTGGGTCCCCAGATGTAGGCCAAAAACAACTCCCAGCTGGCTGGGGCATGCTGGGAGTTGAAGGCCAAAAACATCTGGGGACCCAAGGTTGGAGAACACTGACCTAGAGGGTGGTGGGCTCTCCATTGCTAGAGGCTGGACAGCCATCTGTTGGAGATGTTTTAGCTCTGGATATCCTGCATGGAGCAGGGGGATGGACTAGATAAATATAATAATAATACAACTAATAATAGGTTTTATTGGCATCATCATCATTATCATTTTATTTTTTATTATTACATTTCTATCCTGCTTTTTTTCCCTATTGCAAGGAACCCAAGGCAGCTTACACGGTCCTCCTCCTCTCCATTTTATCCTCACAACAACCCTGTGAAGTAGGTTAGGCTGAGAGGCAGTGACTGGCCCAAAGTCACCAGTGAGCTTCATGGCCGAGTGGCCACTAGTACCCGGATCTCCCGAGTCCCAGTCCAACACTCTTAAGCACTACACCGCACTGGCTCCCATATATGATGTTGTGCTCCAGTGTTGCTATAAAGATCATGATTTAGTTTGATTTCTTTCTTTGTCCTAAGAATGGGCAATATAAGCTGTCTTGTCTTATCCTTGCATGAGCTGCGGTGTATAGAGGCTTGGCCCAGCCCACTCATCCGTTGAGCAGCATAGCTGCTGAGCAGGGATTGGGACCCCCACATCCAACCCCTTCCTTAATAAATGACTGTAAAAATAACCTTTCAGAGGGATTGGGGGGTGGGCAGAAAAAAAGTGTTCATTTTATACGGGAAATATGTAAGTAACCGCATGGCACAATGGTCTTTTGTGACACTAGAAAAGCGTACTATGCCAAAGTTATGGTAAGAATTTTGTAGGTTTTCTGGCTGCTGGAAGAGTTCCTTCCTCTGTTACAAGTTTTTCCAGCATTAAAACACACAAGAATAGAATAGCTTATTTTTCTTTTTAATTAAAAAAACGAAACAAAAAACCAAACAACTGACAATGCCAAACATTCATTTCTAAAACGAAACTGGCTGTTCACATGACACTGCGAGTTTGAACAAAAACATGCTGTTGATAGTCTTGGTTCTGTGGAATAATTCCTTGGACTTCCGGCATCTTTTGGAAAGGGAGCCTGCTACTATTCTTGGAGCAGCAGCGTAAGTGTGGTTCTTTGAATGTTGGACGGAGACGTGTGCTTTAGAACAAAAGCTCTCAGCTGTAGATTCTCTGGGTAGTCTTCTGGCAAGTGGAGACAGCTTTAACTTGCTCCCTGTGGCAACTGTTGAGCAACGGTGCCAAAGTGTGGAATGTCATCATATTGATCGCCATGACCCTTATCTATTTGTCGTTTTTAGAATTAATTTTAAAACACTGATACCTTGCCTTTTGACCAGTTGGTCTTCAAGGTAGCTTGCAACGATTTCTTAAAACCAACATGATAAGAACAACTGAAATCCACTTTGTCACTGATAAAAACCAGATCGCAGCTCAGAAACAGGCAGCTAAAAGATTGTCGGTAGAAACCACTACACTTAAAAAAAACCTGCTTAAAGCTTGTTTCTAGCTGGTGTCTGTCTAAAGCAGGGGTGGACAACTTATGGCTCTCCAGATGTTTTGGCCTACAACTCCCATCATCCTTAGCTTGCATAGCCAGTGGTGAGGGATGATGGGTGTTCTAGGCCAAAACATCTGGAGGGCCCCAACTTGGTCTCAATGATAGTCAAGTAGGCACCTGATGAGTACGCGTAGGGAGGGAATTGCACAAATAAGGAGCCACCACAAAGAAGTCCCTGTCCTGTATAGCCGTGCACGTAGGTCAAAGGATTTGCTGCCCGCTGCCCTTTACACACATTCATGGTACACACAATAGTCCTCTAAAGGGTGCTTTTGATGTACTTGTCCTTCTTCCCCGAGGCCATGTATAGATAACTGTGCTTGCCCTCCCCTTTTGCTTTTCCTGTTGGATTAGCCTTCTCATCCCCACAGATTAACATGAACATTGCAACATTATTAGTTTGAAATAGAAAAACATGGGCAGCCTGAGTGAGTTTGTAAGGCTGTGTTTCCCCAGTCCTTGACAACTGAGGTGCAAGTGTCTTTCTTTCTGGATTAGTGTTGGAGGCACACTTTACCGTGCACTGGTCTGTTCCTAGGACAGTCCACAGGCATCCTTGCGAATTGTGGGATATTCCAGTCAAAATAATCTCCTGTCATCTTCCTCTCCCCCTTGGCCAGTCAATCAGGGATGGGATTCAGCTTTCTGGGCCATGGTGATGCTTCTGAGATTTCCCCCCCATGCCTGTCAATTGTTGCATAGGCTGCATCAAGGAATACTGGCATGTTCTTAACCTTCCCTCATGAAGAGGTCACTGTTGATAAGTTGGCTGTGGGGGTGTTTATTTCTTTATTTTATTATTTTTATATTCCACCTTTTTTTTCCTGCAAGGAACCCAAGGCGACTTACATGATCCTCCTTCTCCTCCTCTCCATTTTATCCTCACAACAACCTGTGAGGTAGGTTAGGCTGAGAGAGAGTGACTGGGCCAGAGTCACCCAGTGAGCTTCATGGCCGAGTGGGGACTAGAACCCGGGTCTCCCAAGTCCAGGTCCAACACTCTAACCACTACGCCACACTGGCTCTCTGTATATGTGTGTGGAGGATAAATTAATGCTGTGCTGCTCAATGATCCAAGGGGGACTCTTCTAACAGGACTCAGTTTTTCAAGGCACACCTTGGCCCCTCTTGTAGCACATGTGTGTGTCCATGCATACCGTTTTGGATCCACTGTCCTAAAGCCTTACTCTGTATGGACAGACAGTTGCTGGGTGGTCATGGTTTTTAAAAGGGAATGGGTTAGAGCAGGGGTCCCCAAGCCTTTTGGGTCAGTGGGCACTTTTGGAATTTTGAAATGTGGGTGCTCTCACAAAATGGCTGCTGGTCACAAAGCACTCATTTCCTGGAAGGCAACCTGATGAGACTAAAGGAAAAGCAACTTGCCCAAGAATCTTAAGAACAAGGCAGAGTTTGGGTCTGAACTTCAAAACACGAAACCGCTCTTATGAACCCAAATAAAGAAGGCGCTGGAAGGCAGCACTTCAGTTTGCAGCATGCTGGCCTCCTAGTTTAAAAAAAAAAAGTTTTAATTTTAAAAAACTTAAGAAATAAAATAAAAAATCAGGAGGGGCGGGGAGCCTGGTGGATGCCAAGAGAGGTGTCTGTGGGTGCATTATTGCCCGTGGGCACTACGCTGGAGATCCCAGGATTGCAGGCTTCTTCACATGACAAGCCACTTGCGTGCATTGGGGTCGCCGCACAGTCATCCAGCGGCTTTTCCGCAGCGCTGCCATTTGCCAAAAAAGCAGTGCGCAAACGGCTTCCTCACGCAGTTGTCCACATGTACCTCAGCCTGGCGAAATATGTTTTCCGTAGCCTGGCTAGACAAGGTGTGGCTTTGGAAGGACTTTCTGTGGTCCCGAAGTCTTCCTTTTTCCATGCTCCATTTTAGAAGCAACATGGCCCTATAGCAGGATGTGGTGGTTTAGAAAAACACATTGGTGCGTGGGCATCTGTCTTTCACAGTGCCCTGCGCTCCACTACCATTTCCTGCCTTGATTTCTGTGGCTGGAATAAAAGTGGGAGCGGGTGCTGGTGGCGGCTGCGGCGCGGCTGCAGCGCAGAATCCATGGCTGCTTCATATTAATAATTGGCCGGTGCTTGTTCAAGCATTTGTTCCTCCATTGGACTTTTTAATGTCCCCAAACAAATACTGGTTTTAAGAATAAAGTGATGTGTGTGGCCAAAACCCACATCCAGATTCAATTGAAGTGCCTTGCAGAGCTCGGAAATAATTGGCTGGGTGAGTTAGGTTTTTCTGGTTACGGGGATGCCACTTAAGACCCTTCAAGCCAGAACTTTGGAAGTCTAATGGAGCCAGTCAGATCTCTGGTGAAGTGTTCTTTTTAACTACCTAGTTTGTAAGTAGTACGTATTGATGGGCCTACGAATTTTTGCCAATATTTTTTAGTAGCCAGTGAAGCTCTGCTTTCTTTCTTGCTGCTCTACAGAAACAAAGTAAGTGTATCCTTTTTGTACCTGCTGCCTGGTTAGGGGAGAACTGTTGGGCAGGAGGCGTGCGTTGTTGTTGTTGTTGTTGTTGTTGTTTTGTAGGAACCCTTCCCTTCCATCCCATAACACTGGCGCTGTCTCCCATCACAAGGTGCAGCCCAGTGCTGTTTTGAAAATGTTGGACTTTGTCCCTTTCTGTTGCCGGCAGCTTTAAAAACTTTGTTACTCCTCTGGTGGAGGTTTTGTAAGCATGTGTGTTGTAAACTAGGGGTGTATAAATTGGTGAAAATCTGCTCCGTGTGTGTTTTGCGGATTTTTGGGCGGCTTTCGTGCCATCGTCCACCCATTTGGAATTTGGGCAAATGCATTAGCCCATGTGCAAATCCCCTCCCCAAATGTGCAAATTGCCCCCAAATGTGTATTTTTGTGCTATAGTCTGTGGGGTGACTTGCGCAATTTTAGTTATTTTGCATATTTTTCTGCAGCTTAATTTGCGCAAAAATTACACACACACACACACACACACACACACAAAAGGTCCGCAAGCCCCGCAGAATCAGTGCAGCCTTGGAAAGCTGGTCCGCCTGCGGAATCTGCGGGTCAGACTCTGAGAAATCCGAACTCGTTTGAGCTCATTGTGGATTTCTCCGATATCCCTAGTTGTCACACACGTGTCTTGGTTCCCATCCCCGCCACCAGTGCTCATGGAGAGCGCATGTGCCAGTGCCTTTCCTGGACTTTGTCGCTTTCCTTCCTTACTTCCTAGTATGATTGGCAAGCAGCTAGCAAGGTGCACATGGTGATGATGATGATGATATTATTAGCTTATTCTTATTAGTTAATTAGTACTATTAGATGATGATGATTAAACTTAGAAGCCTTTCTCCGAAACAAAAACAAAAAAGACTCAAGTTGACTTACAACAAAATTAAAGCATACTTTTAGGGCGCAAGCCTATAGCCTGTTTAGACAGAAAAAAGTCCTGCAACTCCCAGCATGCTCCAGCCAGCATGGCTGGATGGCGCATGCTGGGAGTTGTAGGGCTGTTTCCTGTCTCAACAGGCATAGGATTGCACCTTTAATGTCCTTCTTAAAGTGTGGTGCCCAGAACTGGACGCAATACTCAAGATGAGGCCTGACCAGTGCCGAGTAAAGGGGAATTATCACTTCCTGCGATTTGGAAGCTATACTTCTATAATGCAGCCCAAAATAGCATTTGCTTTCTTTGCAGCCACATCGCATTGCTGGCTCATATTCAGTTTGTGATCTACAACAATTCCAATATCCTTCTCACTTGTGGTATTGTTGAGCCAAGTATCCCCCATTCTGTAACTCTGCATTTGGTTTCCTCTCCCTAGGTGCAGCACTTGGCATTTATCCCTATTAAATTTCATTCTGTTATTTTTGGCCCAGTGCTCCAACCTATCGAGGTCACTTTGAATTTTGTTTCTGTCTTCCAGAGTATTAGCTGTTCCACCCAACTTTGTGTCGTCTGCAAATTTGATAAGCATTCCCTGTACCTCCTCATCCAAGTCATTAATAAAAATGTTGAAGAGCACTGGGCCCAGGACCGAGTCCCTGTGGTACCCCGCTTGTTACCTCTCCCCAGTTTGAGAAGGAACCATTGATAAGCACTCTTTGAGTCTGATTCTGTAGCCAATTGTGGATCCACCTGATAGTTGTTCCATCTAGCCCATTTTTAGCTAGCTTGCTAATCATGAGGCACTTTGTCGAAAGCTTTGCTGAAGTCCAGATATATGATGTCCACAGCATTCCCACAGTTCACCAGGGAGGTTACCTGATCAAAAAATGAGATCAGATTAGTCTGGCAGGATTTGTTCTTGACAAATCCATGCTGGCTTCTAGTAATCACTGCATTGTTTTCAAGGTGCTTGCAGACTGACTTTTTTTTAATCTGCTCCAAAAATTTCCCAGGGATTGATGTCAGACTGACTGGCCTATAGTTCCCAGGTTCTTCCTTCTTGCCCTTTTTGAAGATGGGAACAACATTTGCCCTCCTCCAGTCATCTGGCACTTCACCTGTCCTCCATGATTTCTCAAAGATAATAGACAGTGGTTCTGAGAGTTCTTCTGCCAGTTCCTTTATTACTCTAGGATGCAGTTCATCAGACCCTAGAGATTTAAACTCGTTCAGAGTAATCAGGTGCTCCTTGACCATTTGCCTATCAATCTCAAGCTGCAATCCTGCCCCTTCAGTCTGCACTTCCAGTTGGCCCGGGGGGGTCATAGACCCTCTTTTGGGAGAAGACCGAGCCGAAGTAGGAATTGAACACTTCCACCTTTTCTTTGTCTTCTGTTATCAATTTGCCATCCTCATTGCGTAGTTGAACCACCATTTCTTTCTTCTGTCTTTTACTGTGCATGTATCTGAAGAAAGCTTTCTTGTGTTTAGCATCCCTCGCTAACCTTAGCTCATTCTCAGCTTTAGCCTTCCTGACACTATTCCTGCAGTTCTGTGCTACCTGCCTGTACTCTTCCCTTGTAGCCTGTCCTTCCTTCCACTTCCTATATGTGTCCTTTTTTGTTTTCAGGTCATCTTTGAGTTTATTGTGAAGCCACATTGGCTTCTTCTGTTGCCCTTTGCCTTTTTTCCTTTTGGGAATTGTTTGCAATTGTGCCTTTAAAATTTCCTTTTTTAAAAACTCCCACCCATCCTGGGCTCCTTTTCTCATTAGAGTCGCTTGCCATGGGATCTTACTTATCCATTGTTCTGAGTTTGTTAAAATTGGCTTTCCTAAAATCCAGGGTACGTGTTTGGCTACACTCAGCTTTTGCTCCCCTTAGAATCAAGAACTCAAGTATAACATGGTCTGTAACTAAAGCAACTAAAGTGTCTGTAACTAAAGCATCCATGGATCTCAGATTATGTCTTATTCAGCAAAAAATCTTCTTCTGCGTCTATTGGACGCCCTAACGTCTCTTTAATAAGGGCTTATTTAAGTTGGCTAATTGCTGGAGGTGTAACACAGCTAATGCTTCTTTTAATCATATGTTTTGGCAATGCCCAATAGTTGCCTCTTTTTGGGAGGAAGTTATTATATGGATAAACTTTGTATTGGAACACTCTTTAATATTTACTGATGTACATGTCCTCTTAAATGATCTACCTGCTTCCTGGAATTTAATGCACGGTCAGCACAAATGGATTATCCGCTTCCTTTTGGCAGCTAAAAGACTGATGTTACACCATTGGAAGGATAAGCGCTTCCCTCCTTTAGTGCAATGCATTGAAGACCTAATGACGCTTTCAACATTTGAATGGCTGGACGCTACTTGTGAATGGATACATATATGGATATTTGGTCTGCCTTTGTTGAAGTTTATGTATAATTCTTAGAAAGCTTTATTTTCTCATACACACACACACACACACACACACACACTTCATATGTATGTATTGCAATTGATATATTCAGATCTATATCCTTACATATTTTTTTTCTTTCCCTCACTACTGTGTGGTTTTGTTTTGTGGAAATGTTATAATAAAAAAATAATTTAAAAAATGTTTATACAGAAATAGAATTCTACAGCTTTTGTATTCACCAGCCAGCTTGGACTTTTTTTTAGTCTAAACTTGCATAGGATTGCGCCCTAATTTGATTAATTTAATTTTAATTAATCAATCAAACATACTTTTAGATCTCGGAGGGGAAACGAGAAGCAAGGCGTGTGGGTGCGTATGGGGGGGGGCAGATCTGCATGAGAGAACGTGGGGCAGTATGGCTATGGGGCTGGATGGTGGAGCATGTCCTCTGCATTCAGGGGCTCCTGGGTTCAGCCCCTGCTGTCTTCAGCGAAAAGGGTCAGGTAGCAAGTGCTGGGGAAGATTTACATACTTGCCCAAGAGCCTGGAGAGATGCTGCCAGTCAGAGTAGGCAATACTGGGTTAGATGGACACATTGTTTTGACCTGGTAATACAGCAGCTTCTTTGCATTCCTAGACCAGAACCACAGCAAGGAAGCGGAATTTGGAACCCGCATAGGGAAAGGAGGAAATCAAGCAGGTTGGGTGGAGAAGGTTTTTGGGTATATGTGTGTGTGTGTGTTTGGGGTGGGGGGAGATAGAAAGGGGCCCTGTGGGAAATGAGGGGGGGGTTGTGGAGGAGTTAGGTGCAAATTACCAGGGAGATGACAGGGAGTGGGAAAATGAAAACTGGTCCAGGAAAGTGAAATGGAGAGAGATGGGAGGGGGAAGAGTTGTATAGACCAACAAGAGACGTTAAACAGGGCCATCTCCAGAGGGTGGCATGTTTGGGCATTTAACAATACTATGGGGCAAGTGGTGGGCTCACATGTAATGCGAAACCATGATTTCCTGGTTAGCAGCGAAGCATAATTTGCTATTGCGTCTGAACTAGCAAACTCTGGCTTGGATATGCCCTGCAAGCCAGGATTGTAAACTGGGATATCATCCCGGTTTATAGCACAAACCATAGTTTCTGGTTTGTACATTACCTGTTGCGAATCAGGAAGTGTGATACTGGGTTATAACATTTTGGATGTTTGAAAAGGATAAAGAAATACGGAGAAATGCAAAAGAATGGATTCTGTGTGTGGAAAGACACATTCAAAGGCAGTCTCAATATTTTTCATGTCTGATTTGATGGGAAGAGAAGAATGTGCCTCGTCTGGCCTTGGTTGGAAGTGTGTTTTTAAACAGTGTATTTTTCAGTTTCCTTACTTTTACTTGGTTTAGTGGGCAGTCCTAGCGGTGGTATGGGTAGATTAAGATGAGGGTTTAATATAAAGAACAGCAATCAAAATGAAGTATCTGGAGGTGGAATTGTGATGTTTTCTCCCCCCCCCCCCATGCATTTGTGTGCATCAGTAGTTCTTGTGGAGTACAAGGAGCACACCACACAGTGGGGGTGGAGGGAACAGGAAATGGGAACACATGTACACACCTTTTTGGAATTTCCTCCTCAAGTGCCAAAATGCCTTGCTCTGGGCGTTGCTTCATTTGTTTCAATGGAAATGGTCAGTCTATGTGTGCAAAGGAATGCTCATGAGGACCGGCTACTTGCATTGAAATTAAAGGAATGCCCTGTGGGTGTGCAAGGCTTAGCATGTGTCTGGGAGCACATGCAGAGGCTGTGTGAACAAGCTCAAGAGTTCCCTCTTTCCCCTTATGTCAGTGGCCTTTAAACAAAGAACCTCTTTAAGGATGTTAATTCCTTTCCGCACAAGCGAAAACTGAGAACTTAGCTTGTTTAGAAGCATGGCAGGCATTAAAATGGTGTGTCTCTCCCCCCCCCCCCCCCCCCGCACTGCCGTCCAAATGCTTCAAGGCATACTGTGATCTTTTTCATACTTTTGGACTGCGGAGGGACCGCTGCGGCTGGCCGGGATGCCTCATGAACATCTGCTTTTTCTGCCTATTGCGTCAACCCTGCTTCTCTTCCAAACTGTAATTTTCACTGTAATGATGGATTGTGTTTGTCATACGTGATAGAAATCTGGCTTGTGTGTTTCGGTTTCCTCTTCCTCTCCCCAACCCCTCTTCCACCCCACCCCCACCCTGCAGTCCCTTTCTTCTTACTAATAAAACCGATTCTCTTGCTTACGACTCCAGAAGTCAAATAAATCTGAAACCAAGGCTCAACTTGTGCAAGAAAAACTGCTCTTTAATTTTGCGATTGTCTGATGGGGACCCGCGTCTTGTCGATTTATTTGTTGTTCCTTCCCTTTTAACGATGCCGCAGTCGAGAGGCGCTGTTTTGCTAAATGTTGTGTAAAAAGTAAATTGTGGTGCAGCAGATGTTGGTATTTGGATGGATGTGTGTACAACAGGGGGACGGCCTCAGTCATCTCTGTCAGCTGTCTTCAGACTCCACAGGCCCGCTGCGTGGTTACTTTGGTGTGTAAAAACAGCTCATTTCGCAACTGGGGAGGTTTGGCATTATGCTTGGCGCCGAGCCATTCCGCTGGGTTTAAAACAAGTGTTTATCCAGCAATTTTCTTAACACTGGTAGCTCCATGATAATGTGTATTAAACTTCAATAAGGGAGAGAAGGGAATTAGTGCAAAGGCTGTTCAGTTTTGTTTGTTTTTGTTTTGTTTTCTTATTTGTGTGTCTCTTCCCCTCTTTAAATGAGCCATCAAGAACACTTGTCTCAGTACAACATCCTTTTTCGCTATTCTTTTATTGCTGAACGTTCATGTAAACCAGCCTTGGGCAACATGGTGCCCTCCAGCTGTTCCGGATGTCCTACCTCCATGAGCCCCAGCCAGCGTGCCCAATAGTCAGGAATCCTGGGAATTGTAGTCCAAAATCTCTGGAGATACTAGGTGGGGAAAGAGCCCTGCTGGATCAGACCAAGGGTCCATCTAGTCCAGCCTTCTGTTCACATGTTGGCCAACCAGCTGCCCAGTTGTGAGAAACCCACAAGTAGGACATGAATGCAACAGCACCCTCCTGCCCATGTCCCTCAATAGCTGATGTTCATAGGTATACTGCCTTTGATATTGGAGATAATATAATGCCATCAAGGCTAGTAGCCATTGAAAGCCTTCTCCTCCATTAATTTTTCTAATCCCCCTTTAAAGCCATCCAAATTGGTGGCCATCACTAGATCTTGTGGAAGTGAATCCCATACTTTAACTATGCGCTGTGTGAAGAAGAACTTCCTTTTATCTGTCCTGAGTTTCCCACCCGTCAGTTTCCATAAGCTGGTGTAAATAGATCACATCCCTCTTTCCATTAAAAAAAAAAATCACATACATTAGTATTTGGGAAGAGAAAACTTAATACAACGCTGGACTCATCCAATTGTGTGGACAAACTGCAGTGTCTGGTTTTCAGCCTGGTCTAAAGCGCAGCCCGCACTTGCTTCTGGGCCTTTTGTGTTTGCCCTAGTGGTGCACTGGTGTGATTTTCGTTCTGCATCTTTGGAGACTTTATTCTAAAATGACAGGACACCAAGCTCTCTAAATTCATCTACCCCAGCCTGGTGCCCTCCAGATGTGCTGGACTGCAACTTCTTTCATCCCCAGACAGATAGGCATTGGCTGGAGTGGCAAAATTTGCAGTTCAACACATCTGGAGGGGACCAAGTTGGGGGAGGCTGCTCTAAGAACTTGGTAATACTATCCAGTTTGACTTCGGTGAATTCTGCAGCAAGTCTGTATTCAGAGTTAATCTTTTACTTTGCTAAAATGATAATTGATTACTTGTTGTCTTCTCCCCGCTGTTTTCTGCCTTATGTAAGGAACCGAACAAGGTTCAAAATAGTGCCATGCTGCAGGTTGTTTTTTTTTTGTTTGTTTTTTTTAAATATTTCCAAATGGGAACTTGTTTTCTTCTTCTTTCACTACTGTCCACCCCTGCCTGGTAGGATTCTGTGTAGCTTGAAACCTTGCCTTGCACATCCCTTTTAAGTAGGGATATGCATCAGATTTGGATGAAGCCTGAGCAGAATCAGGCCCCTTCGGACCATTTCTGGTGCTTCCTGAGGTGAAAGAGGCCGCCCGCTGAAGCCACCAGAACCAAAGCCCAACCAGAACAAGGCTTCATTGCTAATGCAGGGCTGGAGACACAGACATTCTATCCCCGACAAATAGCATATTTTGGTTTCGTTTTTTTTAAAATGCTGATGAGTGCGGTGGATGAAGGAGGAGTGTGGTTGAGTGACTGACAGGCCCATCTTCTAATCCTAGAGCACATCTTACCAGTGGCTCCAATCACTGTGCTTTGGGGGAGGGCAGGGATGGGAACATGAGAGGGCCATTCTTCCAACGCCCCTAGCTTTCATTATTTAAAAAAGAAGAGGCCGTAAACCGGTTTTCAATCATCATAATCCCATAGCCCTTGCACCTATCCTTCTGAAACTTTCCAGGTTTTTTTTTGCCTGGAGACACCTCTGTGATGTGTGCCATTTTCATACAAAATGCCCAAAAACCCAGGAGGGGAAGTGAATCATTCCCCCATTCCACCCCAATGGAGGACTCCCCTTCCACATGAGCCGCTGTGCCTATCCTTCTGAAATCTTTCAGCTTTCTTACTCGGGCACAATTCTAGGATAGCTATCATTTTCAGAACAATGGCCCACAAGGAACATAGGGGAATAACTGTGTCCTCTTTGGGATACCTTCAAAATGTCTAGGCTGCTCTTGCACACACACACACACACACACACACACACACACCCATACACCCATGCCTATTCACCTGAAACTTGGTAGGCTCAATCCCCTCAGGTGGGGCAGTGATCCCTGCAAATTTCCGCCAATTCTGCCAAGAAATAAAATAATTATCTGCTGTTCCCTTTAAAAATAAATCAAAATATAAAGGTGCATCACACACACAAAAACCGTTCACCCATTTTTGCTAATTTAGCAGGCTTCCTACCAAATGGAGGATGCAACATCCCCCCCCCCCGTCCTCCTCCCCATAACTAGGGGCAGCAGAACCCTCCTGCAACCATCACGTGACTTGACTTGCAGACGCCTCTTCCCACACTACACCTGGGGCCGGCCAGTCTGGATTGGCAGACAATGTGACTTCACCATCTAGCCACTTTTCACATCTTGCCTGAAGAAGACGAGATCTGGGGATCTTGAAAGCTCACAATGTTCTTCTTGGTGATCTTTTGGTTGGCCTAGGAAAGGTATTGCAGAAACATGGATTTTGGAATTTTTCTTATGGTCAGCACGGTTACCTTTGCTTTTTAATGAATTCAGATGCGCTCTCTCTCTCTTTTTGCTGAATCATACACAGTACATTTTGAGCGATGGGTTGTCTTAGGGCTAAACTAGAGGCTCCGGTAGCATTTTGTTTACAGCCCCAATCTGGATTGAGACCACCATGCATGAGTAGGGTAGGCTTAAACTTTCCCATCCAGCCATCTCAGCCCCCCAAAATTCGCCACTACGGGGACTAAAAGGGGGGGATCTCTATTGGTGCCAACAGAGCAGTGTTCTCCAACCTTGGGTCCCCAGATGTTTTTGGCCTACAACTCCCAGCATGTGGCTGGGGCATGCTGGGAGTTGTAGGCCAAAAACATCTGGGGACCCAAGGTTGGAGATCACTGCAACAGAGGGTGTGTGTTTTCCTTTTTTTAGTCCAGGGCAGGGTGAATTGGGGAAGGAAGTGGCTGCGTGAGAAGGTTTAAGCCCCCCTTACCCGCTTATGGTGTTTTTGTTTACTACAATAAAACAGTGAGGATCAGCTGCATGCCGCGTATGTAACGTAGTATGTAGTTTATCCCTGGGTTCCCATTCTGTATAAACAGAAGCCAATTCTTTCTGAAGATCTCAAATGATGGAATAGCTGCCTTGCTTGAGTGCCATTTTTGGTAGAAAGGCAGGGCACAAACAAACAAATAAATGTTCCCTTCCCTGAGATGAGTTTATTTGTCCGCATAATGTCCAATATTTTACACAACCAAGTCTGGAAAGGTG
The DNA here is from genome assembly GCA_021292165.1 of Shinisaurus crocodilurus. Taxonomy (NCBI): domain Eukaryota; kingdom Metazoa; phylum Chordata; class Lepidosauria; order Squamata; family Shinisauridae; genus Shinisaurus; species Shinisaurus crocodilurus. The sequence goes on from CM037876.1 coordinate 299,318,384, forward strand.
GTTGTTGTACTGTTCTCTTTGCTTCTGCTTGCAAAATCCGTGCTGCTGTCCGCAGATCGGTTACTGTAACCTCATGATTCCCACCATGAAGGAGGAGGAGGACGGGGGGGGGGATGTTGCACCCTCACCGGCACCCCCCACTTTCCTCTTTAAGCATCCCAGAAGTGCAGTTGACAAACCCAGAGAATTGGGAGTTCCAAGGAGGGCAGACGACTTATTCCCAGCTTCTGATCCAGCGGCGGCGGCAGGTGCAGTCGAAACGGCATCTTTTGTGGGAAAGGGGGTACAGGAATAGTCTTTTGTCTGATTGGGGGCGGGAGGGGGGCCCCTCCTTAGACCCGTTCCCCATTCCTTTTTCAGCAGCAAAAGCAGGAGTTGTGGTGCAGCTGATCCCAGCTGGAGAAGCAGCAGCAGCAGCAGTTAGAATAGCTTAGTCAATCTGTACCAGGCTTATTTCCCCCCCCCCCCCAGCCTCTTCAAAGTCGCTGGCTACAGCAAGATTCGTCAGGGTGGCCTCTGTCGGCTTGACCCCTGCAGCAACAGCAGCAGCAGCAGCAGCAAAACCTTGAGCAGCTGCAGATCAGGAGCAATAAGAAGAAGAATGTTTAGTGTCCGAAGAATCGAGCTTCATAATAGCTACTCCCCCCCCCTTGCTTTCTTCCCTCTCCCCCCTCCCCCCTTTCAAATTTCTTTTAGTAGTGCAAAATTCCCAACGTCAGACATGTAGCTCCAAGTTTGCCTTCTGTCATTCCTTTCATAGCATGGGCAAATTTTTAGCCGTTTTCTAATTCTGTACGAACCATAGCATGGCTAAAGCTACTGGAGGACGAGGTGGTGTTGATGGTTTGGGTCAGAGAAAGCCATCTGTGGAACGTTAATCTAATGGCTTTACTGTAGTGCATCTGAGGCCTTCCTCCAGGTGCCACCTCAGAGGGTGGCAACGGGGGGGTGCCTTCTCAGTGGTGGCCCCCCGATTGTGGAGTGGTCTCCCACTGAGGTCTGTGTGGTGCCAACTCTGTTGCCGTTTTGGTGCCAGGTTAAGACTGCCCTCTTCTCTGAAGCATTCAGTGGCATTTAATGGCATATGGGGGGCATTTATGTCGGTCTAGTTGTATTGGAAGTGTTTTAGCTGCTCAAATTGTTTAAATTCTGTTTTAAATTACTATATTGAAATGGTTTTATTGTATTGTTGTAAAAACAATATGTTTTTATTGTATTTGTGGTTTGTGTTTTTTATGAATTGTGAACCACCCAGAGAAGCTCCGGCTATGGGGTGGTATAGAAAATAATAATAACAACAACAACAACAATAAATAGGTTGTGTGGGTGAGAGATATTCCTAGGCAGTCCTTCATTTAGACCAGAGGTGTGGAACGTGCAGCCCTCCAGATGTTTGTTTATTATTACTTATTTACAGCATGTTTACCCTGCTCTTCAGCCAAAAAAGGCTACTGGAGCAGCATACATAGATTGATAATAAGACCGTCCCTGCCCTCAGGCTTACAGTCTAAAAGACATGACACAAAAGGGATTGGGAGGGAGGAGGAAAATAGCAAAATGCAGGCACCAGTTCTTATATTGTTGGATTGCAACTCCCATCTGCTGTAGCCAGCTTTGCCAATGGCGAAGAATGATGAGACTTGCAGTCCCACAACATTTGGAGGGCCACCCATTTCCCCGTCCCTGATCTAGACACTGTCCATACCTTGGTCTGCTTGGCTTCAGCAAGCTGGCTACGTGTAGTAAGGCTGGCCAAAAAGAAGTCCCTGTCCCAAGGGGTGCACAACCTAAATTTTGACTTGGTGGGGTGGGGTGGGGCAGGAAGAAGAGAGAGCCAAGGATAGCAAATGTTGGCTCCATTTAATGGTGCAACTGTAAATACTGGTTCCTCTGGATAAATCCATATGAACATAAGAAGAGCCGTGCTGGATCAGACCAAGGGTCCATCTAGTCCAGCATTCTGTTCTCACAGCGGCCAACTAGCTCCCACTTGCAGGACATGAGTGCAACAGCACCCTCCTGACCATGTTCCCCAGCAACTGGAGTACATAGGCATGCTGCTTCTGATACTGGAGGGAGCATATAGCCATCAGGACTAGTAGCCATTGACAGCCTTCTCCTCCATGAATTTGTCCAATCCCCTTTTAAAGCCGTCCCAATTGGTGGGCATCACTACATCTTGTGGAAGTGAATTCCATAGCTTAACTGTAGCCCCACTGTCACTGACTATGGGATTTTGTCTGTCCTGCTGCCAGTTTCTCATTTTTCCAGCCCTCTGAAGTAGGCTTGAGGGGGGGAAACCTCAGAAAATGTCAGAATTCCCCCCCTCAAATTTCCCCCCCAAAATCCAAATATTTTGGATCCAAGAGTTTGATACCAAACTCACAGTTGTAGAACAACAAAGCAGTTTAAGACCTACTGATATATTTAAAAAGGAAAAGGAAGCTACTCATACATTTTTAGTGCTTAGTGAGACTTTATTTGCATCTTTTTCACAGTTGAGTCAGCTGTAGGTTAAGGAATAAGTCTGAGTAAGATGTGAGCCGAACATAAACATCAGGAGTTCTCTATGCTGATTAATTCTCTTTCACACCTTTGGGAATATCTTGCATTGGTGAAAATTGATTGCTGTAAGCAATATGGCAGAAGGTGTGTGTGTGTGTGTGTGTTGTTTTTTGACCTTTTAAACCAAAATACTGCAAAACAAAGCACACACAATCCTACATCTGTCTTCTGTTTGTTTGCTGTAAAACAGAATTATTTGCTTTTAAGATCAGGTGACTCAGGTTGTCTGTCAGAGTTTGCACAAAATTGAGTAATGTTTCCTTTTTAACTTCTTGTATTCCAAATATAAAAATTGGGGAGAGAGAATTCATCTGCAGCTCCGTTGCCCTCTTCATTCTGATAATGTCTAGGGCAGCCTTTCCCAACCTGGTGCTCGCCAGATGTTTTGGACCACAACTCCCAGCATTCTTTACAATTGGCCATGCTTTCTGGGGCAGATGGGAGTTGAAGTCCAAAACATCTGGAGGACTGCAGGCTGGTTTAGAGAGAACTTGCTTGTCATTTTCGGGAATGTTGGAAAGGGGTGTGTGTATGGGGAGTCCAGTTGCTGGGGAACATGGGCGGGAAGGTCCTGTTGCACTCGTGTCCTGCTTATGGGATCCCCGTGGGCAGCTGGTTGGCCACTGTGTGAACAGAATGCTGGACTAGATGGACCCTTGGCCTGATCCAGCAGGGCTCTTCTTAAGTTCTTATGTGTGTCTTCACCACCACCCCTCCGATGTTCCGAGTACTTGTACCTGTATGTGTTTATCCATAATTTCACATTATAAATTTCACATTATAGGTGTTATTGTTAGAGCATTTCAAGTGTTCAAAGTGCGTTTGGGGGCTGAATCAAATTTTTATGGAGTTTGTCTTTTTCACCGAGCGGTGATGTGCCAGAGACCACATATATGAGCCGGTATGATGTAGTTGTTAGAGCAGTGATGGCGAACCTTTTTGAGCCCGAGTGCCCAAACTGCAACACAAAACCAACTTATTTATTTCCTGCAATTAAACCTGAATACCGAGGTTTTAGTTTTTAAAAAACAACTCGTACAGTTGTCCAAACTAATTAACATCTTTTGTCTTTAAAGAAAAACACAATAACAGAGCTTTCAATGATACAAACAGTTTTTTGTTGGGAAAAAAATCAACTCAAAAAATTATTATAGCACTACATTGTACACATAGCCTGAAGGGAATTTATACAACCTTTCTAAATAATTAGGCATATGTATTTTTGGATAAGGGATTCTCAACTTGTACTATGATTATATGCCAGACTGAAATTGTATGGGGCAAGCTTTACCCCGGGTCCTTTCCCTGCTTCTACAGGTGTCGGATTAGTAAAAGTAAAAGTCGACCTGTACTAGGATGAGCAAGATAAACAAGAAAACTAAACGTGCTTAACACATTTTAAACACTTTATGTCTTGGACTGCAAACACTGCACTAGGTAAAAGTTTGCATTGGGCATGCTTTTGCACAATTAATGTGATTTTTGCTATTGCCTGCATGCTGATAATTTGTCAAACCTTGGCTCATACTCCGTTAGTTTGAGAGCAACACATGCAGCACTCAGGTCAACTGTTAGGGCTTTACATCCAAGCCAGCTCTGTGCATCATTCTTCAAAATCTTTTAAATGTGATAACAATGTAGAAAAGAATTCTGTAACAGGAGTTCTAGAATAAAATCATTCTGTTCCACACTGTGAGAAAGAACAAGATCATTAGTGTTTTGCAGAAGGGGACGGTCTTTTCGCGATCTGGTGACCAATGGCTCAAGTGCCCACAGAGAGGTCCCTGCGTGCCAGCTGTGGCACCCGTGCCATAGGTTCACCATCACTGTGTTAGAGTGTTGGACTGGATAGCCACTGCCAGTCAGAGTTGAAGCAACAGATGGACAAATAATCTGACTTGGTAAGAAGGCAGCTTCCTGTATTCCTAGACCTGCAGAATCGCTAACATCTTAATATAACAGAAGTTCAAAACCAACTGAGAGCCAGTGTGGCGTAGCGGTTAGAGCAGTGTTCTCCAACCTTGGGTCCCCAGCTGTTTTAGGCCTACAACTCCCAGTATGCCCCAGCCAAAAACATCTGGGGACCCAAGGCTGGAGAACACTGGTTTAGAGTGTTGGGATGGGACTGGGGAGATCTAGTCCCTGCTCAGCCATGAAGCTCACTGGGTGACTTTGGGCCAGTCACTGGCTCTTAGCCTAACCTACCTCACAGGGTTGTTGTGAGGATAACATGGAGAGGAAGAGGGCCATGTAAAGCCACCTTTGGGCTCCTTGCAAGGGGGGGAAAGGTGGGATATAAATGTAATAAAAAATAAAATACATTTTTTCTGGTGGAGGTGTGTGAATAGTTTTTCACTGCAGAATTTGGACTCCCTCTTTTCTTGGCCAAGCACTGGCCAAGAGAAGGGAGGCATCCTTTAGGCTCCACATTGCCACTGCGGGTTCTCTCTCTCATAAACTACAATCCTAAGCAGACTTGCAGGGAAGTAAAGCCACATTGATCAGAGGGCGTTTGTACTTCTGAATAACTATGCAGACAATTGTGCGATCTGAAGCGGCTGAAGTAAGGGATGAGCGAATCAGCAAAACCCAAGCTCATTGATGTTCTCCAGTTTCCACTTTGAAGCTCATTCCAACTTGTCTCCTTATTGGGTTATGAGCATCGTTTTTTTCTTTTCACACGGAAATTTGTGCGTATTTTTGTGAGCATTTCCCCAAATGTATGCTTCAGTTGTGCACATTTTTGAAATGTGTGTGCATGATTCCCCCATTGATTCAAGCATGTTTGTGTGCATGTTGGAATGTTTGCATCTTTTCATGCACAGTTTTGAAAAAAATGTATGCCTTTTCCACACGTATTCATTTTTGCTGTGCAAATCACATAGCAATTTGGCGGTTCTGTCTGAATGAAGGTTTCCATTTTGGCAAATACCAGATCTTATATTTGTTTTTCCCTGCAAGCCATAACACACCACAGCAATGCTGTGTGTATATGCTTGGTCATACAAATGAGTCATCAGAAATGAGTCATCCTAACCTACCTCACAGGGTTGTTGTCAGGATAAAATGGAGAGGAAGAGGATTATGTAAGCTGCCTTGGGTTCCTTGCAGGAAAAAAGGCGGGGTATAAATCTAATAAATAAATACAGTAATACCTTGGATTGCAAGCATAATTCGTTCCAGAACCGTGCTTGTAATCCAAAACACTCTTATATCAAAGCGAGTCTCTGGCGGGCGTGAGCGGGACTGATTTCGGCCCGCTCGAGGCAAGCGGTTACATCCCTACGACTTGTCTTGCCAGACCTTGCTCGTTTATCAAGTCAAAATTTTTAAATTTTTTTGCTTGTCTTGCAAAACGCTCTCAGACCAAGTTACTTGCAATCCAAGGTATTACTGTAATACCAATCCCCCCCCATGTTGTTATCAGCCCAGCCCACCTGCTTGCACATGCCTTTGTAAGTTTCAGTGGCAATCAGTGGATTAAGCAAAAAATATAGAGGACTGACACTTTGTCTGATTGCCTGGAAGCAATTCTTACTCCCCACAGGTGAGCAGCTGAGTGGCAATCCACAAGCCTGTGAATGCTGGTTTATGGTGTGATCATAAGAGATGAATTGAGGTTGTTTTCCTTTTTGTTCTGTATTTAAAGATGTAGCAAAGGCCTCTCTAATCCAGATGGCTGCAAATCCTATGGAACAATTATCCATGACAGCTGAATGGAGCCTCCATGTTCAGGGACAGTATATCTCTGGAAACGAGATGCTGGGGGACAGAGCTGGAGAAGGCTTATTGTGCTTCCAGCAAGTGCTGGAAAAAGAACGCTGGTCTAGGTGATGGACCCCTTTTTTGGCTATTCCGGGGGTGGGCAACCTGGTGCCTTCCAAATGTTTTGGATTCCCATCAGCCCCAGCCAGTATGGCCAATGGTCAGGGATTATGGATGTTATAGTGCAAAATTTTAAATTTTAAATGTTATGTTTATTTTAAATTGTATTATTTTAAATTGTACAATTATTTTAAATTGTATTTTATGGTTTTAACTATTGTAAACCACCCAGAGAGCTTCAGCTATTGGGCAGTATAAGAATGTATTAAATAAATAAATAAATAAAATATCTCGAGGGTATGAGGTTGCCCACCCATGGTCTAATCCGAGGTGGACCACATGTGGCCCTCCAGATGTTGCTCAACTACAGCTTCCATCATCCCTCACCATTGGCTGTGTTGGCAAGGGCTGATGGGAATTGCAGCCCAACAACATCTGGAGGGGGCTGCCCGTTGCACACCCCAGGTCTAATCCAGCAGGGCAATTATCCTGTTCTGAAGTGCAGATGTGTGCTGATGCCAGACGGGTTGTGTCTCCTCCCATTTTTGAACGAGCTCGTTTCCAAATACAGTGGAACATGTCTTCCCCCCCGCCCCGCATCTGCCTTTTTTTTTAAATAAAGGTTGCTCTGAAAGACTGTTTAATCACCCCCTAACATCCCCCTCCACTCACCTCCTCCCCATGGCCTTCAAATTCCCTGAAGATATGATAATGAAGCAGGTGTTGGTGTTTATTGTGCGGGCCGTGAGAAACAGCGGGTCCGGTTCAGAATAGCCAGAGCAGCACATGAGGTGGAGGTTGTCCTTCTTAACCTGTTGCCCATTCCTGTCAATCATTGCCATGTAAACTGGAATGGGGGTGGTGGTGGAGGAGATATCCAGCTGCATGGACCAGAACAGAGGGAGAGTGGAGAGCGAAAGAGAGTGAAAGATGGATTTATTTCGCCTTCCTCTGAATTACGGTGTTGTGACAGCAGGCCTCCCATATATGGTCACAGAAAGGCAGAGAGCCAGGCTGGAGCTCTTGGGGGGCCGGGGGGCGCGCCGGCTTCGGGTGCAGACAGTCTGCTGACTCGGGCTTGACCTCGCTGTTGGGGAGCGCCCTCCGCGGCAGGTCTCGCCGGGCTCATTGAAATGCAGAGCACAGCCGCGGCGTCCGCAGCTGTCCGCTCGAGGCAGAGTCTGAACATGCATCCAAAGGGTGACCGGGCACAGGGGGGAGAAAATGGCAGTGCCGTCACTTTTGTGTGCCTCCATGAATAAGTAACCCAGAACTCTTCATCGCTTCTGAAGCATCTTTGAAGCGACATTTGCATATTTTGGTCTTTGCTCTCTCTTTCTCTTTCTCTTTAACCCCCCCCCCCCCCCGTTTCCAGCTGCCTAAACAAAATAGCGGTGAATGCTTGCCCTCGACTGGGTTTTCTCCTTCCAGCAGCTACCCATGTAATGTCAGGGACGGGGAAGAGGGATACATGCATGCGCTCCCCATGGTTCTCAGGAAAGCAAAATAGAAATGCAAATGTCGCGAGGAGTTGGAATTTTTGAAACGAAAATGGTTTGCTTGTTTGTTTATTATATTAATAATCATAAATTTTTATTTATTATTAAATAATAAAACCCTCACTTTGTTTGTTCATTATATTTATATCCCGCCTTTTTCCCCCTGCAAGAAACGCAAGGAGGCTTACATAATCCTTCTTTCCATTTTATCCTTACTACCACCCTGTGAGGTAGGTTAGGCCGAGAGTCCGTGACTGGCCCAACGTCACCCCGTGAGCTTCATGGCCGAGCGGGGACTAGAACCCGGATCTCCCGAGTCCCAGTCCAGCACTATGCTGCTACGCCACCCCGACTCTCCTATTAGTTTTTGAAGGGCCGGCCTAGATGTGATGGTGGTGGCCATGTTTGTTCACGTGTTGAGCTTTGGGATGTGCCCGTGCAAGGCAAGTGGAACCTTTCCCGTTTTCCTGTTACCTCTCCGTTGTCCATCACCCAAGGTTAATAGTTTTCCCCCAACCCACCTCCAATACCGGCACCAAAACCACATTGAGAACATGGTACGGGCGGGAGGGGCTGCACAGCTGCTATTATCCACATGCCCCCTCTCCTGTTAAGATGCCTCCATCACATCTAGCTTGGCCCTTTGTAGGTGTACTTAAGATACAGGAATGGAGGAAGCTGTCTTAAAATCGGCCAATTTGCGCAAATGGCACCCGAAAACCGTACTAGGGTCTCGAGCAGAGGATATTTGCCATTACCTGCTAGGTGGGAGTGAACTGGGGCCTTTCACATGCAAGGTATGTGCTGTTGTCACTGCACTGTGGCCGTTCTCTAGCTTCCGTTTCTACTGCATCTGGTTAAAGGCAGCCGCCGGCGTGATCACATCACTCCAGTGCTCAAGGAGCTGCACTGGCTACCAGTTGCTTGCCGAGCCGAATTCAAGGTGTTGGTTTTGACCTTTAAAACCCTATAACAGCTCCGGTCCAGTCTATCTCAAGGAGTGTCTCCAGCAACACCAAGTAGGCCGCTCAACAAGATCTGCCACAGGCGGCCTTCTCCTTGTCCCTTCAGCCAGAGCAGCTAGACTGGTGGGGACGAGGAAGAGGGCCTTTTCTGTGGCGGCCCCCGTACTGTGGAATTCTCTCCCGAGTGACCTCCGCCATTCCCCCTCTCTGTTGAGCTTCCACCGCTCATTAAAAACCTGGCTGTTCAGGCAGGAATATGGGGTGGGTTAAGATTTAAAAATTTTATACTGTTTTAAATGTATTTTATCCTGTTTTTATCCTATGTACATCGCCCAGGGTGGCTGGTTGCCGGCCAGATGGGCGATAAATTAATAATAATAATAATAATAATAATAATAATAATAATAATAATAATAATCAGTGCTTTTTTTCTGGAGAAAAGGGTACCAGAACTCTTGGATTACATTTCCTCGGGAGTAGATGGCGATTAAATTGTAATGCAATTAATAGAAGAAAACTTTTTTCTGAGTTCCACCAGAAAAAAAGCCCAGATAATAATAATAATAATAATAATAATAATAATAATAATAATAATAATAATAATGGTTTTTACCCTTAAACGCAGCCGAAAAATAATTCTAAATAAATAAAACTTTAAAATATGGGAATAATACTACAGACCTGTCTTATAGGGTTGTTGTTGTTAATAAGAATAAGATTTTTTTTAAAAACAGATGGTATTGACTAACCTAGAATGAATAAATAAAAATATATGGGCTACCCAGAAAATCTTCTTAAGATGCAATCCTGTGCATGTTTATACAGAAAAATAAGGCCTACAACTCCAGCATGCTGGGAGTTGTAGGCCTTCCCCCCCCTGTATAAACATGCATAGAATTGCACCTTTAATTTCATTGTGCTTTTGTAAGTAGGCTTTAAATGTGGATGTTCCTCACTGCTTTGTTGGTAGAAATTACATGCAAAAATAGAACCGTAATGAGGTTGTTGAACATGATGCTTGTTTTAATATGGCTTATGTAAATTGTATTGTTCTATTAAAGAAAGAAACGTGAATGCTCAAGGGAGAGCCGGAGGAACTCCTGTTCTAAGCGCTTCAAGCACTTTTGCTTTTAATGGGGTTTGTGAATGGATGCGTGTGAAGATGTAGATGAGTTTTAACTCCCAGCAATCTACAGAGCAAAAAAGGGCCACGTTCAAATAAGTGCATAACTTGGTGCCAGCCTATATTGGAAGTATACATGGAGCATTTGAAACCTCCACAGCTATCAACAGTGAGAACTCTGGATTCAGTTTATTGAAATGAACTAATCCTAACCATGGGCTCATTGGCTGAGGTGCTATGGAATGTTTATGAACATTCCAATTGCTCAGACGTTTAAACAAATTGTCAGCACACGGGGCCTGGGCACAGCTGGTAGGAAAGGAAGTCAACTGTTAGACTGAGTAGTTTGAACGTATATCTTTTGTGAGAGAGGGAGCAGTTTGTGGGTGGGGTGCAGACACAGAGAAGGGATTGCAAGCCGCAAACAAACACATCTTTAAATTTAAACTTAATATTTGTAAAGCCATTTCCATAAGTACTCAGAATGCTTCACAGATGTTCTCCAAGTAATCCCTGACAACAGCTCTGTAACCGAAGTCATTATTGTCATCCTTATGTTACAAAGAGTAGATGGGGCATTGGTGGTGGTGGTTTGTCTTGCCTAAGGCCGCTCAGTGAACATCATGGCTGAACAGGACCTTTCCAAGTAAATAGCTGATCATTCCATCAGTTCCAGTAGTAGTAGCTTAGTAGATCAAACCCATGCATTTGCAGTAACGGAATCATTAGTGGTTTTATTGTTCTAGTCTTCTGTATGCAAGATAGTGGTAAAATTATTGCTAAGTGGCTATTTCTTAAAAGCACTTGGCTATGAATTGGAGGGTGCTGTTTTGGCTTTGAAATAGGCTTGATGCAGGAACACGCTTGCAGCAGTTGGTAAATAAAGATGGATTTCCTTTTGTTCTGCTGGTGCTTTGCTGTTCATTATTCTCCACTTACTTCCCAGGGAGTGGCAGCTGTTTCTGATGTTCAGCACTCGATCAGTTGTAGACAGCTCCGTATTTGGTTAATACACTGTAGTAGAAAGTTGGGTGGAAGAGACTGTATCACAACTTTGAATTATTGTCCAATTCTCAGCAGAATTAACTTTTCATGGAACAAAAGAGTTTCCTGTTCTGAGATATTTAAGTGCCATATACACACACACACACACACACACACACACACACTTTTGGTAGCACATCTTATTAGGATAGTGCCTTGGGTGGGGAGGGGTCTTGGCACAGTAAGGCAGGCAGTAAGCATGCATTTAAAATTTTAATCTGCTGTGCATATGGGGTAAATGCAAGAGTGGAACCGAGGTCTTTTTGTGTGTATGTGCGCATGTAACAGTTTCATGGAAATGAACGGTTTCAAAATTATTTAGCAGTTTGGAAATTTGCTTAGGGGCAAGTTCTGTAAGTTGATGGGGATTTTAAATATTCCATTTTAAAAGCAGGCAGGCTAGAGGGGAAGTAGATTTCAAAGAAGTGTTTTATAATTTAAAATTATACTCCCTCTCACCTGGTTTCTTTGCATGGTTGGCATTTTGTTTGTGAAAACTAGCCAAGGCATTACAAAACCATGAATCATTGAGGGAAAATATGTTTTACTTAGCAAAGTGTCTTTGTTTTACATTTGTTTTACATATTGGCCATGTTTTACATGGCTTCCGCAAAGGTAAGTCCTGTCTCGCTAACCTTTTAAAGATCTTTGAGAGTGTCAGTAAACATGTGGACAGGGGTGATCTTTCGACAAAGTCGCTCACCAAAGATTCCTGGGAAAACTTAGAAGTCATGGAAATTGGAATAAGGAGAGAGGTCCTCTTATGGATCAGTAACTGGTTAAAGAACTGGAAGCAGAGGGTAGGAATAAATGGTACATTCTTCCAATGGAGGGATGTAAGCAGAGGGGTCCCACGGGGATCTGTATTGGGACTAATACTATTCAACTTATTCATAAATGATCTGGATTTAGGAGTGAGCAGTGAGGTGGCCACGTTTGCTGATGACACCAAATTGTTTTGGGTAGTGATGCACATTGGGACAAAAAATGCCAACTTCAAGTATAATCTGATAGGATCTGAGCTAGTGGTGACTGACCAAGAAAGAGATCTTGGGGTTATGGTGGACAGCTGGATGAAAATGTCAACCCAGTGCATGGCCGCTGTGAAAAAGGCCAAATCCAAGTTAGGCATAATTACGAAAGGAATTGAAAATAAAACTGCCAATATCATACTCCGCTTATACAAATCTATGGTGTGGCCACACTTAGAATACTGTGTAATGTGTACATTTCTGGTCACCGAACCTAAAAAAAGGACAGTAGAGTTGGAAAAAGTGCAGAAAGGGCAATTAAAATGTTGAAGGGGCTGGAGTAACTCCCCTATGAGGACAGGTTACATCATCCAGGATTGTTTAGCTTAGAAAAAAGGCAAGGGGAGACATGATAGAGGTGTACAAAATTATGCATGGTGTGGAGAACGTGGACAGGGAGACATTTTTCTCTCTTTCTCATAATACTAGAACCCAGTGGGGTCATCCCACGAAGTTGAATGATGGGAGCTTCAGGACAGATAAAAGGAAGTATCTTTTTATACTTCCTTTTATATAGGAAGTATATAAAACTTCCTATATAAGGGGACTGAACTTGGGATCTTTTGTGTACAGAGCATGGGCCCTGCCACGGAGCTGCGGTCCCTCCCATAATGTAAACTCGACCTGAGTCATTTTCCAGGATGTGAAAAAATATCGACCTCACCATGTTGAGTCTCCCATTTAAAACAACAGAAACGCCCTCTTTGCCCTATCGTGTTTTTGCATGGTGAAGTCACCTTGTGAGACGATAAAGGGGAAAAGAGGGAGGGCGGTTGGGGCTGAGACAGACTGACACATGCGTATACGCTTGAGAAACAATGGCCGGGATCCAAAGATAGGGGATGGGGAAGAATTACTCATGGAACTAAACCGCTGGCTTTAAAAGGAGTAGCAGCTTCCCCTTTCCCTTCAGCACTGAGCAGAATGCTAACTGCTTGCATATTCTTGCTGAAACATCATGATGTCTTTGGATACTGGCTAACAGCATAAGAAGTAAATGTATTATAAGTGAAGTAAGCAGAATACTGCATCAAATAGAACACTCAAACTATATTATTGTTGTTGTTGTTGTTGTTGTTGTTGTTGTTGTCGTCGTTGTCATCATCATCATCATCATATTAAATGGATGTTCTTTATTAACCTACAATAAATACAGTAATACCTTGGATTGCAAGCATAATTCATTCCGTAACTGTGCTCGTAATCCAAAACACTCTTATATCAAAGCGAGTCTCTGGCGGGCGTGAGCGGGGCCGATTTCGGCCCGCTCGAGGCAAGCGGTTATATCCCTACTTGTATTGCAAGACGTCGCTTGTTTATAAAAAATAATTTTGCTTGTCTTGCAAAACACTCTCAGACCAAGTTACTTGCAATCCAAGGTATTACTGTATATGGGCTACCTGCCAAAAAAACCTCTTAGGGTGCAATCCAGTGGGCTGTGCCCTTGATGTTTGTAAGCCTCCGAACTTGGAGGATTATGAGCATCCAGTGCAGAGTGGGGGAAGCGGTGGAGGCCATCTCTGCTTCCCTGCTCTGCATTTCAGCTAGACGGCCAATTTCAGCCATCTAGCTGCGGCGCTTTGGAGCGGGAGGGAAGGAGGCTGGAGCGCCACCAGGACACCTTGAATCCTGGCGGCACCCAGTTTCCTCCCCACCCATCGAACTGCCCCCTTTATCCCCTCTCCGACCTCAGAGAAGCAGCCGGTGCAGTTCTTTCCATTCCAGCTGCCAGTGGGGGAAGGAGGATAGGAATATAGGAAGCTGCCTTGTACTGAGTCAGACCCTGGGTCCTTCTAGCCCAGTATTGTCGACACTGACTGGCAGCGGCTCTCCAAGGTTTCAGGCAGGATTCTTTCCGAGCCCTACCTGGAGAAGCCGGGGATCGAACCTGGGACCTTCTGCATGCAAAGCAGGTGCTCTGTCACACTGAGTTATGGTCCCTCCCTGCAGCACCTGGTATTCCAAGGCGGTCACCCATCCAAGTACTAACCAGGCCCGACCCTGCTTCGCTTACAAGATCAGGCTGTTCAGGACTGTTCCTCATCCTAAATCCCAGATCTGAGGTCGGAGCGCAGATCCCCTGCTCTGACCTCAGAGCTCTGTTTCCGACTTTGGATCTGGGAATCCGAAGTATCCTATTGCCCCCTAGACTCTGTCTAGCGGGCCATAGGATTGCTCTCCCCATTTCTTTGTGTCTCTGTAAGTAGGCATTAAAAGTGGATGCTCCTCACTGCTTTGTTGTTTGGAATTACATGCCAGAATTGAAACATAATGCAATTGTTAAACGAGATGCCTGTTTAATATAGTTCTGTAGATTGCCTTGTTCTAATAAAGAAAGCAGTGTAAGTGCCCGAGAGACAGGAGAAGCTCCTATTCTAAGCGTTACGAATAAGCAGGTTTTGCTGACTTTTAATGTGATTTGTGAATGTGTGTGTATGTATTAACGTACATGTACTTTACATGTATGTACGTTAAGTAATGGAAGCAGAATACTGCATCAAGTAGAACTTCGTTAACCTGCAGTGCAGATGTGGCCAAAAATAGCATGGTTCTGGTTTCTGGTGCCTTGTCTCGTGGTACTCTGCACTACCCACAGTTAAAACTGATAACCGCTTTAAAGAGAGAGAGAGAGAGAGAGAGATTTGTTGATACCAAATTGAAGAATGAAAAAGAAAAATTAGAGAGAGAAAGCTACCTGAAGAAAAAAAGGAAGGATGTGGTAGCAAGGAAGTGCTATGGTACGGAGGCTGCAGATATGACCTCAGCTGCCTCTCGGTCTTAGATCCTTGGGATGGAATTAGAAAGAGAAAAATCCTATAGGTAGAGAGTTTGGGGGTGATGAAGTGTGCTATTAAAGTGTGGTAGGCGGCATTCTCTTCTGTGCCCGGGAGAAATGTAGGCATGAAATATGAAATGCATCTGACTTTCTTCTGCAAACAGATAAACGCTAGCGGAGCAGATTTCCCTTCCCTTGTGCAGCCCCCGCATGTGTCCCCCCAGATCAACTCTGGAGGGTTGGGGCACCCTCCGGAGCAGATTTGGGAGACTCGTGGGGGGTGCTAGGGAAAGAGAGCAAGGGGAAGTCCTTTTGCGTGGCAAGTCCACGCAATGCGACGTTGAATTTAACCATATGTGGGGGTAGCCAACCTCTTTGAGCCTGTGGGCACATTTGTCATTTTTCCCCAGGCCCGTGTGCTCATTTGCCATTTTTTTTCAGGAGTCTCTCCCCACGCTGTGGATTCCACCCGCTGTGGATTTTCCCTATTCCCCTCCCATCGATTCTCTCTTTTCTACACCCCCCCCAATAAATTCTCTCTTTCTGTCCCTCTTTCCTGCTCCTCCTTGCTTGGGCTTTCTTCTTCTTTCTCCCTGCTTCTGCACTCACATCCTCCTCCTACCTGTGATTTCCTTTCCCTTGCCGCGCTCAGCCCCGCCCGCCCGCCACTCCTGCTCCTCCCACCTGCTTGCTTGCTTGCGCTGTCACTTCACCCGCTTCCCTCTCCTTCGCCACCTCTGTCGTTGCTGTTGTCACCGTGCTGCCGCTGACTTACTGCTGCCCGGCTGTGGAGGCAGGGGGAGGTGGTGGCGGGGAGAGAGTGAGGAAGGGATGGTGAGGAAGGGGTCTTCTCAGGCACCGTTAGAGGTCTTGGTCGGTGTTGGTGGGCCCGCGGGCGCCACGTTGCCGACCCCTGCCCTATGTTCCTGCGTAAGCCTCCCTCCTCAAATCCAAGGTGAAGTCCAAAGTGCGTGAAAGGGAAAACGTCTCCATTTCTCTATACTTGTCATGGCTTGCGGGTTGGCTTGCTGTGCGCTGGAGTGCTAGCTGCTTTTATATGGTACACTTTGTGTTGTGGGTTTGACTTTACATTTTCCTAGCAAAGTATGTATGTATTACATTTATATCCTACCTTTTTTCCTCTTGCAAGGAACCCAAGGTGGCTTTCATGATCCTCCTCTCCATTTTATCCTCACAACAACCCTGTGAGGTTGGGTTAGGCTGAGAGTCAGTGACTGGCCCAAAGTCACCCAGTGAGCTTCATGGCCAAGCTGGGACTAGAACCCGGATCTCCCGAGTCCCAGTCCAATACTCTTAACCACTACCCCACACCCTCTGGTGTGTTTTGGCAGGGTGTGTGCTAAATTGGTCTTCATTTGTGATAGGATACATAAAAGAAGCTAAAAACATCCATTGTAACAGCGCTATGCATCATTATTATTTTTACCTTCCTTCTCAGGTTGCAACATAATGCAAAAGTGGGTTGCTTTACCATTTAAAACGTGGTTTTTCTTGTGAATAGGATAGCTGTTGGGATGGCTTCCCACTTCCCTTTTCCTCTGAGAATGCTTATGACTAGAAGAGGAACTTCAGGGCATGTTTGTATTTCATCTTTGCTCAGTGGTACAAGGTTTGGTAACACCCACCCACCCAACCAACCAACCCCGGGACTTCCCACACTGCTAAAGCTGGCATCTTTGCATTGTGTGGATCAACTGAAGCATCTCCACATTTTTCTCTTTGAAGTGACTGCCCCCCCACCCACACCTTTGTATATCGGGTGACCATTACAGAGGTCACAGCCCACGTATCGTCTCCGGTGCATTCTGTGTATCCCCTGGGTAGTTATTAGACTCTCATAATGCCAGTGTGCACTCATGAATACAGACAAAAATTGCATGGAAACAAGAGAAGCAAATAAAAATATAAGCGCAAGGCCTTCCTTATCCTGAATTCCGCTTGTCTCCCGTTTCTGCCACACTTGTCTTCATATCCTTTCTCATGGTGTGCCCCAATAGTTAGAACAGGCTCCCCATTCCTCCCCCTGCTCTCAGAAGCAGAACCCATGGATTCTTCCAGTCCTTTTTCTCAACTGCCTGGTCATTCTGTACTATTTGCAACCAGTCAGTCTAACCTCCTGTACCCAAGTTCCACAAGCCCTGTTCAAGAAAATCGTATCTCAGCTTGATCTTGGCTTAATAAGCCAAGATAGGAATGAGCCTTTTGCCCGTGCATGCAACCTCTCTGTTCCTCCGTTTGCTGCACAAGATATCAAACCAGGATGCCACTGACTAATAGTTTCCCATTTTGTCCAAAACTGGGATATGGTTATCAGCTACAGAAGAAGCTAGGATAGAAAACCATGGTTTGAAGTTAGTTTGTTCTGGCTTGTTCCAAAGCTGGGGTTCCATGCACAGGCAAAAGGCTGTTATTGAGCTGAAATAAGATTATATGATGTGTTCCATGATTAAGCACTGCCTGCTTTTTTTGTTTGTTTGTTTCAGCCTAAACTGGGTGCCGTCTTGTCCTCTGAACAAGAAAGCAAGTTGCACACTTGCCAGAGCACCAAAATGACCTTCCTGTTTCTCATCCAGCAGATGGGGGTGGGGGTGGTGAGTTGATGGGAAAACTCTAAACTGATGTAAGTCCGTGCTGCAATGTAAAATTAGTGGTTGGTTTGGTATAGCTGGGCAGGATAGTGACAGTGTTAATCCGCTATGCTGCTTATGTGTGTTCCTCCTTTATATACATAAAATAGTCTGACACGGCTGACTGGAAGGAAGCTCTCTTTTGCAAGGTTAGTTAAACTAATCAACCTCTGTAAGTACGGTGATGGGCACTACTGCTGATTGGTCGTCCTTCCCTCGTGTAATGCACAGATGCTTCCCCACCCCCTACACCAGGGCACTCCAACCTTGAGTCCCCAGATGTTTTTGGCCTACAACTCCCAGCCTGCCCCAGCCAGCATTGCTGGCTGGGGCAGGCTGGGAGTTGTAGGCCAAAAACATCTGGGGACCCAAGGTTGGAGAGCCCTGCCCTGCACCATTTCTTATGGCCACTGTATTTATTTTCTAGCACATGTGTAGAGCTTGCTGCTTTCCTCCGTCAGTCTCCCTCTTTAATAGAATCAAAGGCTGATGCCCCCAAATCCTTCAGCATTGCTGTAACAGACTGCTAGTGTGTCTCCGGGCATCTTCTGAACTGACAGGATGCAGGAATGAAGCGAAGCGGGGCTCGATGGGTTTGGAAGGGGGACTGCCTGGGAACCCCCATGAGCATCACCTTGAGCTCCATAGGTCAGGGGAGGGCAACGTTCAGAGGTCTGCGGGTCATTTTCGCCCCCTGGACTCTGGCCGTGGGCAACAACAGTCCATAGGGTGCCATGCAGTCTGTGGGACACCCCCCTCCCCCAGAAAGGGCCAACATTGCCAGTTTGCTGCCAAAATTAGGGGTTTGGCCCTTTGGACATAGTGATTTGGCCCTTTGCAAGTTCCATAGCAACTATGGATGCCTATTGGGCGGCGGCGGCTGCATGTGGCCCATCTCTGACATAGATGAATGGTGGGATATACATGAAATAAATAGATAGTGGAGACAACTTAGGCCAAATTTAAAGATGATACTGAACGACTTACCTGCAGCGACTTTCCTGTGCCAGGCTGCATGTGTCCAATTTCACATTTTGCAATGTTCTTCATCCATACAATGGTCACTAGGCCTGCAGCTTCCCTCTGTGACAATAGACTGCTGGTATATGAAGACTACAAGTGTAGATGCCTGTGCACACGTTTAAACCCCTTTCCATATGATGGTGGGGATATAATTTTATTTATTTATTTATTATATTTACATCCTGCCTTTTTTCCTCCAAGGAACCCAAGGTGGCTTACATAATCCTCTTCTCCATTTTATCCTCACAACAACCCTGCGAGGTAGATTAGGCTGAGAGTCAGTGACTGGCCCAAAGTCACCCAGTGAGCTTCATGGCCGAGTGGGTACTAGAACCTGGATCTCCCAAGTCCCATTCCAACACTAACCGCTGTGCCACACTGGCTCTCAGTTGGTTTTGAACTTCTGTTATATTAAGATGTTAGCGATTCTACAGGTCTAGGAATATAGAAAGCTGCCCTCTTACCAAGTCAGACCATTTGGCCATCTGTTGCTTCAACTCTGACTGGCAGTGGCTATCCAGGGTTCCCGGGCAGAGGCGGTCCGGCCCATGCCTTGCTTAGCGGACCCTTTTAGCTGGAGATTTCAAAGCATATGGCCCCTCCTCATGTATTCCTATCTTTATTAGATCTTAAACTTTTGCACCTCTGAGAAATGCATGACGTTTGATAAACAGTACTATTTATGTGATGCTCTTCCACAAGCTCCAAAGAGGCTCACAAAAGATAATGGTAACAGTGCCATAAATGATCTATAAATAACATTTCTACCAATATATCAACAATATCCATACCAATATAGCAATATAAAAAGTGTGACAGCATATCAAAAAATTAACAAATGAAAACCCAGTTTTAAACATTCCTAAATGGTGCCAGTTGATCTATTTTAATGCATTCTTATTTCCTCATAAGAACAAAAGTTAGTGAGTTAGTTAGTAAAGTTAGTAAAAATGTTAGCAGCTTGGCTGTTTTCGGGAGCTGCCCCTTTTCAGCATGCAACTCCTTTGCTGAAGGAACTGCACTGGCTGCCTATTCGCTACTGTGCCAGGTTTAAGGTTCTGGTACTAGTGTACAAAGCCCTGAACAACTTGGGACCAGGATACCTGAGAGAGGGCCTTCTCCCTTAACAATCTGCCCGGTCACTGAGGTCGTTGGAGGACATTCTCATGGCGGTCCCACATAGACCTCTGGCCCGATAGGAGTCCAGCAGGAGCAGAGCCTTCAGTGTGGTGGCTCCACTTCCGTGGAACTCCCTGCCTCTGGAGATCAGGCAGGCTCTGACACTGTGTTGCTTTTGGCACCTGCTGAAGATGTCTTTGTTCCGGGAAGCCTTCCTTGCACGGTTTTAATGTTATTCTGTTTTTAATGCATTTTTAAAATTATTTTATCTGTTTTATCTTTTTATTGTTCACCGCTCCGGAATCTGCCTAGATATGGAGCGGCATACAAATGCTGTAAGTGAATAAATAAATGAATAAATGGAGGTGCAACAGGGTATGGGGTGTGTCTACAGTGGACTTACAAGATCCTAGACCAGTTTGGTTATCTTTGAGAGAGGCAGAAGTTTGCAATCTGTGGAGTTGCCTATCTTAGGCTGCAGTCCTAACCACACTGACTAGAGAGTAAACCCTGTTGAATACATCCTACATATATACTCCAGGAGACTCCGTGGGTCAGATTTGGCCCACTGGCTGGGGGGTTCTGCACCTCTGATATATAGAATGGTACTGTTGGAAATGTAAAGAGGCATGTGCCCATTGTGGCACTTGCCTCTAGAAAGTGCTGTTTTGTTCCCACCCATCTGTGTGTTTCCTTCCAAGGCATCCTTTCTCTACCCATCAACAAAAACATTTTCTTCTGAAGCAAGGCCGTGTTTTGATTGAATGTTTTTCGAGGGCAGGCAAGTGGAGGGTGTTTTAAATAAAGCAAGCTGATAACGTGCAATAAAATTAACTTGCTCCCCTGAAGACTAAGTCTCAGTTTCTCTAGCTCGTGTGTGTGTGTGTGTGTGTGTGCATTACCTGTGAGAGGGACTTAACGGAATACAATAAAATAACCAGAACTGAATGTGGGGGATACTCGGGTGAGCTCAGGGAGCCATCTGGTTCTCCGTGTTGAGGGGAGGAAGGAGGGCCGGCACGGAGGAGGAGGAAACGGCCTTGCAGCAGGTGGGAGAGCCAGTGGCAGGCTGCACCGCAGAGGGAGGGGAGTTCTGTGCGAAGGGAGAGCGAGGAGGACCATCTGGAGGGGTGTGTCTAGGGCAGAGTCCCTGTTCTCAGGGGAGACGTTTCTTGGAGGAGGATAGAACAGCTGGAGTTGGCGGGGATGCAGGAGGTGAAGGAGGGGCACGGGGGAGACGTGATGGAAGTTGTGGCTGCTCAGCTCAGGCTTTTATTTTTGAGTGCATGTGTACGTTTGGCGACTTGCCTTTAATGACGGCCATTCCTAATAATAAATGGCAGACACATTATCTCCAAAAAAGGGGGGGTTTACATCTTTTTCTTTCTCTTTGATTAAGTAAAATGGAAATTGCACATGGAATTCAGGAATGTGTGAACCGCCCAGAGAACTTCGGCAGTGGGACAGTATAGAAATGTAATGAATGAATGAATGAATGGCAGGAGGCATCTCTTGCGTATGTGGCGTAGTAGCTGTTGCCATCCCAGAGGCCTGAATGGACCACGTGGTGCGATTGAGATTTTTCTAATAAAGATGCATGCTGTGTCCATGTCTTGAACTCCATCATGCTTTTTATTCACCTTTAGTATTGTATATTCTAGCCAGTGTGGCGTAGTGGTGAGAGTGTTGGACTGGGACTCGGGAGATCCGGGTTCTAGTCCCCGCTCGGCCATGAAGCTCACTGGGTGACTTTGGGCCAGTCACTGACTCTCAGCCTAACCCAACCTCACAGGGTTGTTGTGAGGATAAAATGGAGAGGAGGAGGAGTATTATGTAAGCCGCCTTGGGTTCCTTGCTGGAAAAAGGGCAGGGTATAAATATAATAAATAAATTAAAGTATATTTTAAACTGTGTTTGTAATATTGTTTTTAAATTTTTTAATTACATTGTTGTTTTTATTGTCGGTTTTTATGTCGGTTTTATTGTATGGATTGCTGTGAACCACCCAGAGAGCTTTGGCTGTGGGGCGGTATAGAAATGAGATGAGATGAAATAAATAAATAAATAAATAACCCTTTACTTTTTCTATCCGGCACATAAGGAAAGGGACTCTTCCCACTTCACCTTCAAAAAGTACCTAAAGACCTTCTTTTCTCTCCAGGTGTTCTCTCTGAAAGGAGCCTCTTCCCTATATGTAAGAACAATAGGAGCTCCTTGCCCAGAGTTGCCCAGAGAGGAATTGAAAAGGGTTTGGGTAGGAGAAGTAACTTTGGGTACTTTCCGATGGCTCAAAAGAGCCCCTGATAAAATATGACACTGGGAAATGTGAAGTTGGTGTCGGTTGCTTTCGTTCCATATGTGAAGTATGTTGCCTGCTGATGAACACCTTGCTGCTGCCCAATTGTTCCCGTGTAGTTGCACCCAGAAAAATATGGGATGAGGGATGAAATGATGGTTGAGGAGGCAGCGCATGCATTGAATGGAGAAAACTGGTTGGTAGAGAAGCTCCATATAGAGCAAGTAGGGAACATAGTATGTTTTGGCTGGGCAAAAGTTCCTTCAAATATCTGTTCTTGAACTGCTATTTTAACAGGAAAAGAAGTCTATGTGGAATGAAAAATTGAACCCCAATTTTTGTTCTCATAATAATTCTTCAAATAAACAGAGTTGCTTCCATTTCACTGCCATTTTGCATGCCTTGTTTATTCTGTTCCTGATACTTCGACTTATTTGAAGTGTTTTGTATTCTCTTTCTATTTTTGTTGTCCGTTTTGGCAATGTAATAGCCAAGAGGCATGCTATGGGGCAGAAAAAGCTGGTAGGGACATACGATACAGGGATTGTGACCATCTATAAAAGCAATCAGTTCCCAATTCTAGTAACCCCCCCCCCCCCTGCTACTTGTATGTCTTCTAAGGCATCTCCACAGCCATGAGGGCTACAGACTTTTGTTGTTTTTAAGCAGGAAAGACAAGATTTTTCAGGGTTGCAACTACATATCAGGATGTTACTCCACATGTTTGTGGAATCATGGGAGGACTTCTGTGATCCAGCAAGTTGTCTGTAGAATTTAGAAGAACCTGTTTCTGCTCTGAGCGTGGGTTTGTTTGCTTGTCTTTTTGGTCAGATAAACAGAAAATACCAGTTAACTTACATAGATTGTGCTTCAGTGATTTGCAGTGGGCATAGGAGCTCCAGATGTGCATGCAAAGCTCCCCTGCCCACAAAGGTTGTCCCATTTACTTCAACGGAAGGAGCAGATTTCATAGATTATAGAGTTGGAAGGAGCCTACAAGGCTATCGAGTCCAACCCCCTGCTCAATCCAGGAAACTAGAGGAGGGGTCTCCCATCCAAGTAATAACCAGGCCTGACCCTGCTTAGCTTTCCACACTCAGACAAGCTGAGCCAGCATAAGCCACAGGCCTGATCTTTGTGAGCATTGGTTTGTGTGAATGCATGCGCTGCCTCCACTTAGTTCGGGATGTTGGGCCGTATAAGTCAACTTCAGTGGCTCTACCTTGCCTCCAGTGCATAGTAATACCTCCCCGCCCCCCAGCATCTCTCATGTAAAATACATCTTCCCACCATCAGAAACTTGGATCAGTGATGACCAATGTAAGTGAGGGCCAAACCACACATTACATTAGGCACGCTTTTTTTAAAAAGCACGCATCCGGTCCCTTTCTTTTTCACGAGAAAAATTGACCATGCGAGGGCACAATCCAGACCAGGAACATGGGACACAGGAGGGGTAAGGGATTTAACCTTTTGTTTCCTGTGCCAGTTTCCAGGTGAACCCGCCCCTGCTTCCCTTTGTTCCCTGAAGTGGTATATACCAGTAGCTGGCTGGGGCATGCTGGGAGTTGTAGGCCAAAAACATCTGGGGACCCAAGGTTGGAGAACACTGGTATATACTGTAAACAGCACCTTTAGGGGCAAGTTGCCACGGGTGTGATTCTGGCACAGGGAGGAAAGGATTAAGCCCCTCCTCCCCACATCTTCCAATCTGGATCTGGACCCCCCCCCCCCTTTCAACTGCTTTTTCTAGAAAAAAGCAACCAGTGTTCAGCATGCTTTTTAAAAAGCGTAAACATAATGCATTAGTTTGGCCCTCAAAGTTCAGGTTTGTTTCCCTCTTGTTTAAATTTGACTGTTGGTTTGAGAAAACAGAAGGCTAATTAGTGAAACAAACCATTGTTTTAAAACACTTGCACTGCAAAATGTAAATGTAAAAAGAGAAAAAAAAAATCTCCACTTGTCAGTATGAAAAATGACAATAGCAGAAAAATAATCTGCAGGACATCTGTTGTTACTTTTGTTGCTGTTGGAGGTTACACAGGATTTTAAAATGCATTCCAGGCAAATAATAAAGAATACGAAATCTAAATTACAAGCCGATCAAGAAGTAAGACGGAACTCTGTTAACATTTTACGAGATCTGTTTGGTAGTTAATACCACTGTAAATTTCTAAGCATTAACCCGGTATGAAATATTTTTTTAAGAATCTCCTATTAGATTGCAATGTGAGAACTGCGTATAAAAAAATATATCACAGGTTGTAGAAGCAAAGAACCTGGGCATTTGAAATAAACGTTAAAGTTGACGGTTCTCTTTGGAACGTCTGTATTCAAGCTGCTGGAATAATACCAGATGTGGCTTGTGTTGAGTAAACAAGAGCTGTAGCTCAGCGGCAGAGCACATGTTTTGCGCGCAGAAGGTCCCAGTTTCGATCCCTGTCATCTCCAGGTAGGGCTGGGAAAGTCTCCTTGTCCAAACCCTGGAGAGCTTCTGCTGCCAGTCAGCATAATCAATCCAGAGCTGGATCAGCCTTCCTTTCCCCAGCCCATTGCCCTCTAGATGTGTGGGATTCTGGGAGTTGTAGTCCAACACAAACTGGGGGCGCCACGTTGGGGAAGGCTGAGCTAGATGGACCGTGGGTCTAATTCGGCATAAGGCAACTTTCTATGCTCATCACGCCAGGCCAGCTATAAGCACATGCTGCTCATATTGCTGATGGCCCTGGTCACCTGTTTGATGGACAACAAAATGACAATAGCAGAAAAATAATCTGCTATTGTCACCCCCACCCCTCTGCTATGGAGAGAGGGGTGGGGGTGGGTGAAGCTGGATTCACTCATTCCACTTCCACCCCTCGAAAGCAGGTCAGCGCTGTTGTTTTTCTCTCCAGGGCTATGCTTTCACAGCCCCAACCATTACATCAGGCCAGAAACGACGTATTCAGCAAGTGTTTGCACACAAGATTTGCCCTCTGGCTGGTTCAAGGTACAACATATCTTTCTCTCAGGATCATTTTGCAGCTCTGTATTCTTGTGGTTTTGTGTTTACAAGTGGGATGTTGCAGTGTGGAGTTGCGATGCCACCAAATTTCGTTATTAGTCAGCTCGTTGGTTGAAACTCATCTGGATCTCGATGTATTACGAATCTGCTACTCAGTTCGGAATTGATTGCAAGCTTCGGAACATGCGTAGTAAAGTAGTACATAGATTCCCCCTTGCCTAAACTTTCAGTCGCCCTACTATCAAGACCTCCCAAAACTTACTTGAGGTAGTCTCATTAGCTGCTTCCCTCGTTGTCGTCGCTGCCGACACAGGTCTGGCTCCAAGGAGGAGGACTCTGCAGGCCCGTCTTCCTACCCGCGATCAGCAGGTGACACCCATCATCCAGGCAGATGACGTGAAAACAACCAATCAGAAAGGGGCCACATAATGTGGTGACGCATGATGCCATGCCGCACTACAGTAATACCTTGGACTGCAAGTAACTTGGTTTGAGAGCGTTTTGCAAGACAAGCAAATTTTTAAATATTTATTTAATTTTTTTTTACTTGATATACAAGCGACGTCTTGCAATACAAGTATTGTAGTACGGCTTAAATTAAAAATCTCTGTACAAATTTTTTTGGGGGGGATTTTGTTTTGATAGAAGAGTGTTTTGGATTACAAGCATGTTTCCGGAACGAATTAGGCTCTCAAGCCAAGGCATGACCGTACTTGATTCCAAATGGCAGCTCCCAAGATGCGCCTTGATATTGCGCATGTGCAAAAGCTCATATATACTGAACAAGATTTCATATTAAAGGAGAACTCTCATTCGTGCACAAGTGGACGAATGCGTTACTTTTCAAGTAAATAGCAAATTCACGCGGGGTAAGTTCGCCCATCACTAGGTGGGTTGCTACTGTTCAGGATGCCAGCTAGCCAGTCACGCCCCTTTCCAGGACACTCAATTCCTTTCGCCCCCATTTTTCTGTCCTCTCACAACAGCATTCCGTGCCCATTGAGCATGCTTAGTCCTTAATGAGCTGTTCGGGGTGTGTGTGAATGGGGTGTGTAACCTCTTAGGTTATTTTTTCTAAAGGGGGCCTGCTGATACTTTCCTCTCTTGCACAAGTTGAGCCCATCTGGCTATGAAAGGAACCACATGCAGAGAATGAGTTCATGATTAGTACCGGTATATACCAGCTGCAGCTCCCAGCTAGCGTGGTCATTGGAGACTATGGGCATTGTAGTCAAACACATCTGGGGACACCAATTTGAGGAAGGCTGGTATATAGGATAGAATTGCACTAAGAAACTGGTTTCTGGTTCAGAGTTTGGAATCCAGGGTGGTTTATTTATTTATTTATTATCCCGCCTTTTTTCCTGTAAGGAACCGAAGGTGGCTTACATAATCCTCCTGCTCCTCTCCATTTTTTATCCTCACAACAACCCTGTGAGGTAGGTTAGGCTGAGAGTCAGTGACTGGCCCAAAGTCACCCAGGGAGCTTCATGGCTGAGTGGGGACTAGAACCCAGATCTCCTGAGTCCCAGTCCAACACTCAAACCACTACGCCACACTGGCTCCCAATCTTAATTGTGTAATTAAGATAAATGTCTTAATTACACAATTTAAACTTCAAATATAGTGTGGCCTGTATTTTTTCTCACTTTGTACATCGTTTAGCTACATAAGAGATGCTTTCCCAAGTAATGTGCTGCAGTAGTAGTATTTAAAAATAATATGCTTTATAATGATACCTGAATTTTGGGTAAATATGGCCTATGATCCAGCAAACTGAGAGTAAAGATTACTTTTCTGTGTTAAAAGCAAACTCTGGGGCAATCGCCTGACCATCCTTTTGAAGTTGAGCAATTATGTTGCAATTACATTATTTATTTCGTTTATTACTATGGACTTGATGCTGAATGGAAAAACACACACGGTCAATTTTTTTTCCTCCCTGTTCAGAAGTCACTTCTCTAGAACTTCTGAATGCTTTCTGTATTTATATATATATATATATATATATATATAGTGGTTTGGGGATTAGTCATGATTGCTGTTCAGAGGGGAGTATTCCTGCACCTGGTTTTTTTGGACTCGTGACATTTTAAAGGAAACGTAGGGAAAGGGGGTGCAGAAATGGGGCTGCATTTGAAACAGTGCAGTTGCGTATCAGATAAGAGGGTTTTTCGAATTACAGAACCACAAAACAAAAGCTAATTACAGAGTATTAATGCTTTCGTGTGCATTTATGCTTGCCAGATAAAGAGAGCAATCCCCTGTTCCTGGGAGAGCATCCCAAGGACCATAAGGATGCTTCAGAGCCCTCTCTCCAAGGCTGTAGACACTGGAATCACCTCGGGAGGGGTCATTCCATGTAAAATCAACCAAAAAAAAATGAAAAATTTACCTCACCAACTGCGATTTTTTTAAAAACTGGCATACTGGTAGACCAGCATGAGAAATGAACATACACCAAATTATAGGTCATTATACCTCACGGTTCAAAAGTACAGTGTGCTCAAAAAATGCCCCAAACACGATTTTTCAGCATTTGTGACTACACAAAAAGTATCATAACTTCCTTCAGAATTGACCTAGAAAGTAAATCATGGTGTCATATGAAAGCTCTCAAACTATCCTTTTATATGATATGTAACCTGAAGCATGCATGTGAAATAAAATATTCAAGGTCATAGTTTCTTTAATTTGACCTTGAATTCCAAAAAAACAAAAACAAAATTTTGCTGATTTTTTTCCTCAGATAACCCATGTTTACCTTGAGTATATGTTCCAATTTCCAGAACGGGGTTCCGAACAGTTCAGAAGATTTGAATGTTCTTATACATGCACCGTACCTCCCTACAATAACTTCACCCCCTTATACACACTTAAAAAACAGATTTTTTTGGAGGGAAATTAAACTTAAGCCCGCCCCCTCCCTTCCGGAGCTTCCGGGGCCTTCAGGCTGAAAGCAAACCAGGCATGGGTAGGCCTCAAACCTTCACAGAGATATATCTCTTTGGATGTCTACATTAAATCAAGCTTTATTCACAGATTCTAATAAGAAAGAAAAGGGCAGGCCTGAAGCCGTGACAAGTGCCGACCCCACTTCTGCTGCAATGTGTTCATGACTTTTCAAATTGTTGAATTCCTGCACACCATTTCTACAGGTAGCATAACTAAGATCTATTATTTCCCTGATGGTGCAGCAGCACAGTATAAAAACGGTAAAAACTTCAACAACTTAAGTAAGCATAAGTCAGATTTCGGTATCGATGCAGAATGGCACTTCTTTGCCACATCACATGGAAAAGGGCCTTGTGATGGTTTGGGTGGCACTGTGAAAAGGTTAGCTGCTCGAGCAAGTTTGCAGCATCCGTATGAAAAACAAATCATGACCCCTCGTCAGCTCTTTGATTGGGCAAAGGAGAACATCACACAGGTTGCATTTCAATACACCACAAGTAAAGATTATGAACTGGAAGAAAAGCTTCTGAAATCTTGCTTCAAGAATTCAAGACGATTCCTGGGACACAGAAAATTCACGCTGTAATTCCATTAACAAAACACACTGTTGCTACTAAAAGATATTCATTTCAATGCGAATCCAGAAAAGAGACAGTGACTATTAAAGAAGGAGAACTGGAATTGCAAGAAATACGAGGATTTGTTACATGCGTTTATATCTCACAATGGTGGTTAGGTTGTGTTTTACAAACAGATGATCAGAGAGCAGACGTGTTAGTGAGCTTTCTTCATCCAGCTGGACCAGCAAAATCATTTATGTATCCAGATAAACAAGATGTCCTATGGATACCATCTTCAGATGTTTTGACAAAAGCTGATCCTTGTTGCCCAACAGGGCACTTCTATACACTAACAGACAAAGAGTGTCAAGCAGCAACTTCAAGACTAGAAACTACTGTTATGAAAAGCTCCTTAATTTAGGACTTGTTAACAAAATGTTAGCAAGTAATATTTGAACTGCATAAAATCTGATCAGCATATATAAAAGTAAAATGGAAAATCTCATCTATGCACAATAATGGTTTTTCAAGCCCACATCTAAATAAATCAAAATAACTATGCTAGTAAGAGTCCCATTTTGAAATCAAGTACATGTTTCCAGGGATGTTAAACGTTATTTAAAACAAAAGGAGTTTTTTGTCATTATTCAAGGTCAAACTTCTGTATATTTATTTGAAAAAAATAAAATGAACATGTTTTCCCCAAGCATACTGGTGAGTACCTTTTTAAAAGTACATATTTTAAACCTCATTCTTCTGAAAACAATAGGCCCTGCAACTTATTTTTTAATAAGCAGAACAAGTTCACCAAATCTTAAGCAATTTGCTTTCACTTGGAAATATTCTTTGATTGATTTCATACCAGAATGACCACCTAGAGGAAGTATCATTATTCTACACAAAATGTCAGAAGTATGCTATTGTGAAAAAGAATACTTAATTCAGAGCTGCGCAATTATGACAGGGTAGCTTGTACTTGTGCACAATATTTTATTCAAAACCTAAGTGATAATGCATATTTTCTTAAGATATGTACAGTGACATAGCAATTCATATGAACTATGACACATACACACAGAGCGCCCCAAAAGATGTAACTCGTTTTCTGTTAAGAACCCCATTTTGAAAATTGGTACATGTATTAAGCACTGTCAGATGAAATACTAAAAGAAAAATCATAGAGAATTTTTTTTTAGTTTTTGCAGAATTCAAGGTCAAATTTTACTATTTGACCTTGAATATATATTTATTCCAAAAAACCATTTATGTTACATATCAAATGAAAGAGCATTTCAAAGGCTTTCCATCAACACCATGATTAACTTTCTAGGTTCTGTAGAACTGGAATTACTGTAATTTTAATGTTGTCCGACACACACAAAATAACATTTTTCTTCATATTTTTGATTGCCATATCTCCAAAAGTTTTTGTCCCAGAAGTCTAATTTTTGGAGCAGCTTATTTCCTCAGCAGACCCAACAAGTTCACCAAGTTTTTTCAAAATCGGTGACGGTCAGGTAAATTCATTGGTTGATTTTACATGGAATGACCTGGAGGGCGGGTCCAGTATCCAATCCCCCTCCCTGCACCTTTGCAGCTGCCCTGGAAAGAACCATGGTGCCTGCGTTCCGAGGTCACGAAAGCAGCCTTGGAGAGGTCTAAAAGGGTGTATGCTGGCGGGCAGGGAACGGAGGGGAGAGGCCAGGGAAGGAGGAATCCTATGGCCACTCCAGTCCAGTCCTGCCCCCTCCAGCACACCCGCTAGATGGGTTCAGGGGCCTGTCTAAAGAGAGAGAAAAAAGCAAAAAATGGGGCTCAGAGAGGCAAAAAATGCCTCCATTGCTTGTCCGGCCCTGCTGGCAGCAGCTCAGCAGGGCATTAAATACATGGAAGCCTCCGAACTCATAGGCTTCTGTCTCGTGAGAGCACAACCCCATAGGATTGCACCCAAAGTCAACCCTAGGCCAGGAAAGCTTATGCTGTCATAGAGCTGCTACTCTTTAAGGCAGCTTCTCCAACCTGGTGGCCTCCAGTTGTATTGGAACTAAATGCCCAGCGTCCTCCAGTAGTCCACATCTGGAGGGCACCAGGCTGCGGAAGGCTGCCCCCAGGTGTTTCTGTCGGCGATTTTTGCACTCCCCCAAACCTGTGTGTGGAGGGAGGCCCCCTGGTGGGTTGCCGTGTGCCGCTGCACTCAACAGCAAGATTCTCTGTCATTGTGGGCCGAGTCACCTGGTGCCAGCGTTGAAGGGCGCATATCTCCGCTACCGCCACCGGGTCCCTAAATGCAGCGCGTCACTCTCCCCCCACCCCCGCCCTCGAAGGGAATAGCAACTAGGGATGTGTGCGGATTTTGTTTGGGGGGGGTGTGGAAATCCAGCAAACTAGCTGGGTTCGACACCCACGCACCCCAAACGCCGTCCCACTTACCTCTTCTCCCGAGTCGAGCTGGGGAAGTTACTTCCGGGTTCCTGGCAGGCCACTGTTTATGTAGAAAATGCCTTAAGATACGCCCGAAGCGGCCGCAATTGATCCCAGGAGCTCACGATAACATTGGCTGTACCTCTGCTCCCCTTTTATCCAGTCAACATGGATAAAATGGTAGGTTAGGCTTGAGAGTGAGTGACCGACCCAAGGCCTCACTTAGGGTTTCTCTACACGAGGCTTTTAACCCGTTTTAACACGCCACTTTACCGAGGCTTCCGCGTCCGGATTCTTTGCAGGAGTAATATTGGCTCCATTACACATGTTCCCCCCCCCAGGGGGGGGTTTTGCTTTCTCTACCTTTCTGTATGTTCCATTACACAAGCACAAGGTGGCGCTGTGATATAGCAGAATTACGAAAATGCACGGCCATTTTGTAGTGTTTTATAGCGTGCTAGCCCTTTCATCGCTCATTATCCTCATTCTAAAAAAAGCGGCAGAAATGCTCGGAAAGCATGGGAGAGGCCCTCGAAGATGACGACAACATGTGAAGCACCCACAAACTACCGTGGGTGAGGAATCGCAAGAGTACAATAAATGCCTTATGTAGGGAAGTCCTTAGTCTCATAAATTAACAGGAATCTGAATCCAGGTCTCTCTGGTCTGAATCCAACAGTAGTGTTGCCTTCTTTTGTGGATTTTCCCATGGAGAGCCACTCCAGTATGGGTGGAAGGAACCTTACTGTTCATTTGTTTGTTTGTAGCGAGAATTTCATCTGTGGTTAAAAAATCCCACGCTTACCAGTCATTTTTTATTTTCGTTTCTCTTCTCCCTCTGCCCCTAGGAGAGTACATTAAAACATGGAGGCCAAGATATTTCCTGTTGAAGAACGATGGAACGTTCATCGGTTACAAGGAGCGGCCTCAAGATGTGGACCAGCGGGAATCCCCCTTAAATAATTTTTCAGTGGCTCGTAAGTATTTTCTCAACACATCTCCCACTTACCGTATTTGGAAACTAAGCCTGCCCAACATAGTGCCCTTTTGAAGTGTGACTTGCCTAAGGTGACGATGGGGAATTATTTTTTTGTCACAGACTTGATCGCACCACTGAGGTATTTGTATTTATTTAATTGTACTTCTATCTCGCTTTTCAGACAAATATTTTGAGCTGCTTTGTGCGTAGTGGTGAGAGTGTTGCACTGGGACTCGGTAGATCTGGGTTCTAGTCACCACTCGGCCATGA
This sequence comes from Shinisaurus crocodilurus, assembly GCA_021292165.1. Lineage (NCBI taxonomy): Eukaryota > Metazoa > Chordata > Lepidosauria > Squamata > Shinisauridae > Shinisaurus > Shinisaurus crocodilurus. Next base: position 299,350,487 of record CM037876.1, read on the forward strand.
AACTCACTGGGTGACTTTGGGCCAGTCACTGACTCTCAGCCTAACCTACCTCACAGGGTTGTTGTGAGGATAAAATGAAGAGGAGGAGGAGGTGGAGGATTATGTAAGCTACCTTGGGTTCCTTGCAGGAAAAAAGGCAGGGTATAAATATAATAAATAAATAAATAAATAGAGTGAGAGATGAGCCCTGCCTTCAGGCTTACAAACTAAAAAAAGACAAGATATGCAAGGGAAAAGGGAATGAAGAGAAAAGGTAGGTGAGGAATGCCGGAGCAAAGCAATGGGTTGTAAACGGGCATTTATATCCAGGAAGGCTGATCTTCGTTTGCTGGCCATCTTGCTCACTTATTGACTGGGTTCACACAACACGATAAGCCATGGTGGCTTATAAGCCATGTTTGTTTCAGAGTGGCTTGTCATATTGCCTGAACCCAGCAGCATGGTTTGTTAACCACGCACAAGCCACTCTGGCCAGATTCCGCCGACAAGACAAGCCGCTCTGAAACAAACATTGCTTGCTCAACATACTACAAGTGAGAAGGATCTTGGAATTGTGGTAGATCACAAACTGAATATGAGCCAGCAATGCGATGTGGCTGCAAGGAAGGCAAATGCAATTTTGGGCTGTATTAATAGAAGTATAGCTTCCAAATCGCGGGAAGTGATAATTCCCCTTTACTCGGCACTGGTTAGGCCTCATCTTGAGTACTGCGTCCAGTTCTGGGCACCTCACTTTAAGAAGGACATAGACAAACTGGAGAGGGTTCAGAGGAGGGCAACAAGGATGATAAAGGGTTGGAAACAAGGCCCTATGAGGAGAGACTGAAAGAACTGGGCATGTTTAGCCTTCAGAAGAGGAGACTGAGGGGAGATATGATCGCACTCTTCCAGTATTTGAAGGGATGTCACACAGAGGAGGGCAAAGATCTCTTCTCGTTCATCCCAGTTTGCAGGACACGGAATAATGGGCTCAAGTTACAGGAACCTAGATTCCACCTAAACATCAGGAAAAATTTCCTGCCTGTGGAGGCCAGCGAGGCATGATTGGAGAGGAGTTACTATTGAAACCCGATTCTGAAATGCAGAAGGGACGGTCTTTTCGCGATCTGGCGACAATGGCGCGAGTGCCCACGAGAGGTCCCCCTGCGTGCCAGCTGTGGCACGCGTTCCATAGGTTCGCCATCACTAATCCAACATGAACTCAGATGGTATACAGCATCCACAATCACAAAATAAAAACTTAAATAAAAACACGTGTGTTGACATACAGTAATTAAAACAATTAATATAAAATATCACAATGAAGAACTTAAAATATGCCTAACAGCACAATCCTATACATGTCTACTGAGAAGTAAGTCCCGCTGAGTTCAGGGAACTTTACTCCCAGGTAAGTTGGTATAGGATTGTTTTAATTTAGGTAGTAATTCATTTATTTATTATTAACATTTATATGCCACCTTATCTACTAAAAAGCCATCAACGCAGTGCACAACAATTTAAAACAATTAAACTTTAAACCAATTTTAAAAAGAACATTAAAAGCAGTAGAAACATTAAAACATTAAAGCTCATCATCTTAAAAGGCTAAATTGAAAAGATGCATATTTATACCATTTCTAAAAGCCAACAGAATGGAGGCCGATCATAGTTCCTGAGGGAGCACATTCCATAGTTTGGGGGCAACGCAGGAGAAAGCCCTTTCACACGTGCTGGACCAACGGGCCTCTGCTAGTAATGGCACCCTCAAAAGAGCCTCGGCTACAGATCTTAATACTTGGGTAGGTTCATAGTGAGACAGGCGGTCCCTTAGATAGCCAGGTCCTAAGCTGTTTAGGGCTTTAAAGGGTAAAACCAACTCCTTGAACTGAGCCCGGAAAGCAATTGGCAACCAGTGCAGGCCTTTGGGGACAGGTGTGATATGGTCCCGAAGGACAGAAACGGATCCACCAGCTATACCAACAAGAGGAAGTCCAGAAGCAAAGAGGAATCTGAAACCTCCTTCCTTCTCTTGTGACAATGGCAGTGCCCCCTAGAGACAGAAATGCATCTTTTTCTTGCATTTGAGAGTTGTAGTCTCAGTTTACAACCAGGGCTTGCTTGACCTCAGTGCGCAAGAACTGTAATGATCTGATACTGTGCATAGTCTTACATAAACATCTATTACAGGGGTTCTTAACCAGGGGGGGATTCCCCCCGGGGGGGATTTTAGGGTTTCAGGGGGGGATTGGGACCACTGACTCAAACTGTTGGAATACTGATCTTTCTACAAATTACAATTCTACAGATTGTACATAATCTGCAGGACATCACACCTTATTGTATGACACAGATTAAGTCAGACAATCTTGGAAAGGGGGGCATGACATTCTGACATATGGCGAAAAGGGTGCATGCGGCAAAAAAGGGTGAGAACCACTGATCTGATACATAGTTTTTAGAAACCATTTTGGAGGAGTGAATATATGAACACCTTGTCTGAAACATTTTATTCATCATTCTGAAAGAAAATATTCCATAATCCCACCCCCACCCCCATTTTTCAGAAAAATACCAAAAAAAGCTTCGGGAAAAAGTTTTTTTCCTAATTTTTTCAGGGCCTTCGCATCTCTAATCCTGATACCATGCACCGGTTAGCAGCCTAGCCGCTGCATTTTGCACCAATTGAAGCTTCCGGGCACTCTTCTGGCTTAGCTGTGCATTGCAATAGTCTAAATGTGATACCTCCTAGATCATATCACTTCTATTCCCTCTTTAGCTTCCCGCACATTCTGATTGAAAAATGGGGGGGGGGCACCCAGCCACAGCAGCTTGGAGCTGTTTTCCCATGGTGCAATGCAGCTGCAGGGTCTGTATGAATGGCTGCACTGCATGGGTGGGGCTGACCAGGTGCCTGTTTCGCACACCTTGTGCTGTTGGACTCAGCCACACGGTTGCATCTTCCACATCCGGCCACTGGAGGTTGAATTGACGGAAGCCATTCCCATGCTGCTGTAAAGGGGGTCCTGTTTTCCCTCGGTTCTTCCATCTTAACGCCAGTGAGTTTCAGCTACTTATTGTGGGGTGAGAATGCGGTGCAGGAAATGACTTTGGTAAAGCATGGTGTGATTTCTCTCTCTCTCTCTCTCTCTTTAATGTACTGTACAAGTTTTTCAAATGAAGCTTGCTTCCTTTCTTGATGTGTTCTGTAATGATTGAGCAGGGTAATTAGACAGCATATTGTTCACTAAACAAAACATTTCTGTGTGACATACTTGAATTATAGTGGTTATTAACTGACAAATCTCTTATTATTCATCTTGCTGTGTGCCTTTAAAGATTGCTGGATCAGCAAGCTTAACAAATACCAACGGGGTGGCGCTGATTTAGAGGAAACTTGTCAATTTTAATTGGTCTCGTTCCTTTCCTTGTATCGAAAAACAATAATAGAATGTCACACTTGAGGTCAGAACAATCTTAACTGCTCGCACATCCGCCCCTGATGTCACTCCCTGCTCTTGTCTATCCTTCTTTAGACTGCTGGAAAAAAGGCAGCAGGTGGGCCAAATTGGGGTCAGCAGTAGCTGGGAGGGTTAATTTTGGCCTTCGTGTCTCTACCTCATACCAATTAAAGGGAGATGTGTTCCCCTAGTGCTGGCCCTTGGTTGGCACCAGCTGTCTTCGTTCCTTGGAAACAGCAACTTCCTCCTTCCTTCCACAAGTAATCACGGCAAGCAACAAGGGCAAAAGATTGGTTCCGTTAGGGTTGATGGTGAATTCTTCCCAAACTGGAATTTGGTGGTAGATTTGGGACTTTGCCACTATGAATCTGAGGGTAGAATTGCCACAGGACTTAAAACTGTAGGTCTAGCTCCATCTGTCCTCCATATAATTGGACTGAGCAGGTGAAAGCCTTGAAGGAGACATAAATTGGGCATACCCAGTCATGTGACAATATAGGACATGTTGTTCACTGAATCATTGGCGGTTGGGGGAAAGGGTGCGGGCCAGGGGAAAGGGGGCATGGCCTCCTGGGGAACCCCTGGAGAGCCAGATTTGGGACCACAGGTGGGCCAGATGTGGCTCACAGTCCTGAGGTTCAGTACCCCTGCAGTAGACAATAATGGGCAAGAGATCCACAAATTTCAAACCATAATCCATGAAATCCTAGTTCCTCAGTTGGGCTTATCATGATGATTAAGGGCGCAATCCTATGCATGTTTAGACAGAAAAAAGAAAAAAAAGTCCTACAACTCCCAGCATGCCCCAGCCAGTCATGGCTGGCTGGGGCATGCTGGGAGTTGTAGGACTCCCCCCCTCCCCCTGGTCTATGCATGCGTAGGATTGCTTCCTAAGCCAGTAATGTTGGACAAAATGCTGGGGAAAGCATTATCGATCTCTCCCCGCAGTGCACAGCTACCTGCAGAGGAATACAACTCTACTATTCTATGATTCTATGCCAGGTGCTCAATGTTGACTTAGGTAGGGTGACACCTGAGCCCAACAATCCTGTCTAGAGCCCAGCGTAAACTGCAAGCGCACCTTGGAACTTGCTCCAGCGTCTTCTGCAGTGCGCTCTGTGCCACAAAGAGGGTCCCTGAGGCTCCGGAGTTTGAAAACGCCTGAGCTGAGGCCCCATCTTGGCTGCTACCCCCTTAGTTCTTGTTCTTCCGTTGGGTGTTTTATTGGTTCTATGTTTCGACTTAATTGATGCTTTGTAAGCTGCCTTGGGGGGGGGGCTGAATGGTGAGGTGTAAATATTTGAGGAAAACAAATAAATAAAATGTGAATGGATCTCCCACATTTTTTTTAAAAAGGATAATTGCAACCATGGGTGGAAGCCGATTTCAGATGTGCCACTGGGGGGGCTCATCCTTTCCTATATGTTGGTTTCCCAATTCAACTTCTCTCCTCATCAGAGCTGTGAGGTGCCCTGCAGGAGGAAAAATACATACCATATGACAGGAGTCTAGAACCTCCGGTCTGGCGATCTAATCCAGCCCTCCGGGGGTCCCATCCAGCCCCCTGGGGTTCGCCAGAAGGCCATGCCCTCTTTCCCTGGCCCTAAACCCTTTCCCCAAACCACGGGTCATAGGGTGGTTTCCTGGCTTTTGTGCAGTTTTTCCCCATTCTGAAAGGTTGAAATGCCTCTTCCAAGGCTTAGTTAAGAGCTTTAAGCTAAAACATGCTGGTATTTTGGGGCCCGATCCTTTTGCCCCCCCCCCCCCCGAATGCGGCCCGTAAGAACTGCTCCGAAATGGAGTTAGGTCCTTGGACTGAAATAGGTTCTGCACCCCATCACAGACCAACCTCCTGATTGGCCCAGAATATTTGGTGGGCAACACGTAGGCCTAAACATTTGGAGGGCCGCAACATTTAGCTATGCTGGCTAGGGCTCTTAGAATTGAAGGCCAAAACAACTGGAGGGCCACACGTTGTCCACCCTTGCCCTAGGGGCCCGCAGGTGACGTCAAGAGCACATAATGGAGGCCGCATGCTGAAGCTAAGCAGGTATGAGTCGGGTCAGTGCTTGGATGGGTGACTGCCTGGGCTGCCCACATCTGTTCTCCTGCATTGAGCAGGGGGTTGGACTTGATGGCCTTATAGGCCCTTTCCAACTCTACTATTCTATGATTAAATGGACCAATGGTCTGTGTCAGTAAAACACAACTCCTTTATATCTGAAAACTCTGGAACAATTGTTTCGTACACCCCCCAGTTTAGTTTGTGCCCAGCACTGCAGACTGAAGATGACAACGCCTCTCTGTGCTGCAACTCTTCCCGCATTCCACGCAATTGTGGTTTTAACAAAATTAGGGAATTGTGTGGTTATCTCACTAAAGCTTCTTCTTTTCATTACTCGTTTAATGCACCCTTTAAATCTAATTGTGTTCCTTAGTAGGATGTGGTGTAACCTTGGCGTGCCGTGAATGGAAAACTAGATTGTCTTATCATGAAAAAATATATAAAAGTCCTCATTGAGAAGTTTCACAACTTCAGGAGCAAATGAGGCATAAAATATATGGCCCCAAATGCAGCAACTATAGGGGGGGGGGAGGTGAGAAATCCAGCCAATGGCAATAAATATTTAATCCTGCTCTAAGTGTGCAAATTAAATGCTTTTAGTTTTAAAAGTAAGCATGCTTTTAATTTTAAAAGCAAGCCGCACTAATAACGCCACCCTTGACAATGCCAGTGCGTAAGCATGGAAAGCCGCCAAAACGTTAGTGATTGCAAGTCAAGTGAGTTATATTCTCTTAGTAGTGGATCATGTCTATATCTTCGTGAATACTCTGAGATTTCAACCACGCAGGGCCGCTCTCCTGGAGCAGGGTTGATTTAGCACTTGGTATCGGGGAGACATTTTCCTCCCTCCCTCATAATACTAGAACCCAGTGGGGTCATCCCATGAAGCTGAGCGGTGGGAGATTCAGGACAGATCAAAGCAAGTATTTCTTCACACAGCTCGGCTGTCAAGAGAAAGCAAAGGCGCAGAGAACTATTTTTGGAGCCTCTTTGGGGCAATGTCCAGGGTTGATACCAGCTGCCTGCCAGACCCCCCTCCCCTCATAGGGCCTTCTTTTTTGCCCTCCTTTTGGAGCTGTGGGTCTGTTTTTGTCAGGTTAGGGGTTTTCTCTGTATAACTCTTATGACTCTCACACTGTCCCTGGGATTTATATTGTCCCCACCGTATGTTAATAAACAACGTTATGTTTTCTCTGAGAATATGTAAAGCGCTGCTTCTCACACAGGTTGTTTTAACAAACAAAGTAAACGTTTATTTAAACTACAAAAATTCCTTGAAATAAATTCAATATGTAAGCTTCAGTTAATACTATTTAATCTCCTATCCTAATCTATTTCTAAATTCACCCTCACCCTTTGTTCACATTAATAATTCCTGCACTCACTAACTCTTGACTACTGTCTCTGATCAATCTGACTCTCTAACTCCGTGTTCTCCAACCTTGGGCCCCCAGATGTTTTTGGCCTACAACTCCCAGCATGCCCCAGCCAGCGTAGCTGGCTGGGGCATGCTGGGAGTTGTAGACCAAAAACATCTGGGGGCCCAAGGTTAGAGAACACTGCAACTAAACTCCTAAGTTAATCTGCCTCGCACAGCACACACACTTCACTCAGCCAATCAGCTCACATATGCAAATCCACCATTCTTCCTGCCCATCATTTCTCACTCACCATAGACTTAGCTACCATAAATAACAGAGCTGCAACAGGAATACCTACCTATAGCCATAGACTCATAACTAGGAACACATTACTATACTTATCATATATACACATATTAATTTACACACAGTATCATAACCTCACAGTACACACACAGTACACGCCCAGGACATTGCCCCTGCCGAGGCTTCAAATTTTCACATTTGCGCAACTGTGAACTTTAGCAGGTTTAGCTAAAATAATAATAACTAACTAACCTATTTGCACACATTATGTGGCAAACATTTTTTTTTAGATGATCACTTTGAAGGTGGCTGTCAAGCTGGCCTTGTGATCTCCGAGGGAGAAAGGGGGAAACAGGAAAAAAGCCACGGCAAGCCAAAAATGGCTCACAATCCCAGCGGGGAGGGCCACAAGCCAGTGCCAGCCACCCCAGAGTGCCGCTTCGGAACTTGTGGGGTAGCTGGCACTGGCTGGTGCCTAGGGCACACTTGGCAAGAGCGACATGGGTTTTTTGCTGCTTTTTCCAAGCTGCCCAGTCGCCAATTCCCAGTACCCCCAGTGGGGTCGGTCGCCCGCCCAGGTTCAGATGACAACAACCCATCGTAGGTACAACAACCCCTAGAACAAGCTATGGGTTGTCAGGGTTGCTTGTTGCCCTCAGATAAGCCACCCTGCGGGAATCACTTTGGGTTTGCACGATATGCCAACCCATCGTGGGTAGGAACCCACGATGGGTTGTGCTGTGCGAACCCACTCAGTGAGTATGCCCTAGTCTTCCCCAACCAGGTGCCCTCCAGATGTGTTGGACTGCAACTCCCATAATTCCCACTCAGCATGGCCAGTGGCTCCCATCCTGACTGGGAGTTATGGGAGTTGCAAGTCCCAACACATCTGGAGGGCACCAAGGAAAGCTTCGACTACATTAGCTGTTGCCGCTTAAGCAACTGTTATGCAATTCTGTTAAATCGTGTGCTGCTCCAGCACGTAGCAGAGCACACTGGTTGAGTGTATCAAACTGTTCTATGCGGAGTCAGGCTTTAGGTCCTTCAAGCACAGCGTTGCCTACTTCCATAGCAGGTCCTCCCAAGATCTCAAGCAGTGCTCTCTCCCAGCTCCATGTGTCTTTTAACTGGAGATGCCAGGGATTGAACCTGGGACCTTATACATGCTCGCATGTGCTCTACCCCTGAACTGTGGCCCCTCTCTGCACTTGATTGCTGTTCTTTGTGTTTTATAGTGCTGAACTATAAAGGCACAAGGTATCCATGAGCTGGGGGAAATTGCAGCTATCTCCTTGCCAAATCTCCTAGAGTTTTGCACACACACAAAACCCAGCTCTGCATAGAGATGCCATCTAAAAATCTGGTACTATCTGTGTCAGATGATACAAGCGTTTTCTGATCTTGAAATATTTTGCTAGTGCTGCCCCATGGCCTATTGTCATGAAGCTAATGTTTCTCTCTAGTGTCGAGAGCTGGAAGTGAATTTCTTTGAAGCCTATAATGTTAATCTTTCCTACGAAGGATAAAAAGGGGGTCCCTATTATAAACTTCTTCACTTCCTCCCCCCTCCAATTAACTTCAAATGTAAAGGGATGGCAGAAGTGTGGGGGTTTGACATTTGGTTAACTCCCACGCCTACTACTGTCCGTGCTAAGCCTGGGATAATCTGTGTGTTTGAGGACTGGCCGTCTTTTAAAGCTGTGACCAAGTTCAATCAAACACAGGGCCATCTTAAACCCAGTCTCCTGATACACAAACATAAATCAGGGCTCTGTGTGTGCGCACTGAGATTCTGAGTGATCACAGGAAAAAACACCATATGGTATTGAGTGTAGAATTTAGGTTTCTAAGCAGATCGGGTTTCAGTGACTGGGTTCAGACAACACAACCCACACTGGCTTTCTGAACACAGCTGTGCTAACAAGCCATGGCTTGTTAACCACGAACAGCCCATGAAGAGAACCCATGGTTTGTTGTTGGGCTGTGAACTGCGGGTTGTTCACCATTGTTCGTTATCTCAGCTGGGTTCAGACAACACGGTAACCCACGTTTCAGTGTCAACCCACACTCAACCCATACTCAGCCCTTGAGTGTGGGTTATCGTGTTGTCTGACCCCAGTCAGCGTGTCCGTGTGTGTTTTACAAGAACAGGCATCTAGCCCTTATGCTTGAAGGATATGTTTGAAAACATCTAGGCAAAGCCTGCTTAAGTCTCAGAAGTCAAAGGTGTAGCTGAAAAACATGTCCAGTTGCAGGTGGGAAGATGGAGCTCCTCTGCCTCTTGACTAGCAGAGCCAGGATAAATCATGCAAAACAGTACACGTTGCAGAATAAAAGCGCAATTAGCGCAATTGATATAGGTTGAAGAATTCAGATTTTCTTGATGCAGGATTTAGGCTGTGTGAGAACAGGATTTACTCATTGGAGGGGCGTGATGGTTAAGCATGGAGTACTTTACACCAGTGTTCTCCAACCTTGGGTCCCCAGATGTTTTTGGCCTACAACTCCCAGCATGCCCCAGCCAGCATAGCTGGCTGGGGCATGCTGGGAGTTGTAGGCCAAAAACATCTGGGGACCCTAAGGTTGGAGAACACTGCTTTACACCAGACAAGCAGAATATCCAGTAGCCACTGGGTCTACACAGAAACCTGGAATCAGTTTCTTGTACTGCTTAAACTTGTTACACTTCAATCCTACAGATAGTGAAATATGCATGGCACACATGGTGCCTTTTACTGCTGCTACTTGTTCCTCTCCTACTGGAGGTTGGACCCCCGACCCTGCTGGGCCCTGACGTGGCCCTTACATTTTATTTATTTATTGCATTTCTATATTGCTGTTCCGAAGCCAACCAAGGCAGTTTGCAAAGAAAATCAGAAAACAAAAACCATAATCAAATAAAAACAGAGTAAAACGTTTTAAAAGAACAAGCTTAAAAACCATAAAGCTTGTCCTCTGAGTGGTTTTTCAGAAAAGCCCTTCAGAAAAGCCTGTCCTCTGTGACTGACCTTATTGCTAAGGCACCCCTCCTCAGCTTCCAAGGAATCTCAAGATTTCCTGGAGCATAGTTTATAAGCCCATCGCTATGGAAACTGGGGCCACAGCATCTGCACGCTCCAGATGTGCTGGACTGCACACTGGCCACGCTGGCTGGCGGTGGTGGGAGGTGTAGGAATTAAACACACATGGAATTAAACATTGGGGGCGGGGGACAGACGGACATCTTACCCAATACTTACTACTTTGTGTTTTGGTTTCGTCATGGAAATTTCCATTTCTTCTGCACCCGAATTATCACTGGGGGAACCGGATCTAAAATCCATGATTTCTTCTTCTTGTTTCTTAAGGATGCTCACTACTGTTTGGATGGCTCTTTGTCCATTCTGTCCATTCTGTGAGGTAGCTGAGCGTCAGTGACTGGCCCAAAGTTACCCAGCGAGCTTCATGGCTGAGTGGGGTCCTGAACCCGGGTCCCCCGAGTCCCAGTCCAACATTCTAACCACTACTCCACGCTGGCTCTTGATGTGGGAGGACTATGCATTTGGGTGCACACTTTAAAAAACAACAAAAGGGGGGACCCAAACACACACTTTACCTGTTCCAAGAACAACGAAAGCTTGCATTCGGGAACAAGGTGAACCGAACTTCAAGATGGAACATGGAGAACCTCGAAGAGCTTGAGTCTCGCTGATTCTCGCACCCCTGTGTCCACTAGGTTAAAACGAGAGGTTCCGTCCACTGTTCATCAAGCGGCCTTTCCACCGTCTCTCTCCCAAAGAGCTGCTTACAGAGATTTCCATGGCTGATTAATTGCAACAGTTTGCTAGATAAGAATAAAGACAAATGATTATTTAAACCTGCTTACGTACCATGACTTTCCTCCCTCGATCTGTGGTAGAGTGCCAGTTGATGAAGACAGAGAGACCTAAACCAAACACATTCATCATCCGATGCCTCCAGTGGACCACAGTAATTGAAAGGACGTTTCATGTGGAGACTCCAGAGGAGCGGTAGGTTTCCTTCAGACTTAAATACAAAAGCAACTTGCAAAGGCAGATGTAAATGTTCAGCATTATTAGTGTGCTGCGTCTTCGCGAAGCTTTTCTTTATTATTGCTTTGGTGCGGTGGGTTTTAGAGTCTCATTTCCCATGAAGTTCACTTTTTGTCAAGTTGGGTGGGGGTGGAATAGGAGTTCTTGCACAAGGAACTGATTGATCTGTGTGTGTCTGTGTCTTTCTGTTTGCTTGCTTGTGATGGGTTTTATGCCTTATATCAGACTTCCTGAAGCTGGTATCCTACTGTTCTCTTGGAATACAACTCCCATTAATCCCAGCTAGCATGGCCGGTGGACAGTGATGGTTGGGGTTGTAGTCCAAAACACCAGGTTGGGGAAGACCGTGCTTATATAACAGCCCTAAGAACATACGCTTGTCTCCGAACTAGGATTAAAAGTATCTGAAAAATAAAGACAGTGATTCCTGTTGATATGCTGGTTATCCCACTTTTAAAGCTTTAACGTATCCTTTGCCCAGAGTAGATTCCTGAGCAAACTTAGCAGTCATGGAATAAGAGAAGAGGTCCTCTTATGGATCAGTAACTGGTTAAAGAACAGAAAGTAGAGGGCAGGAATAATTGGTAAATTCTCCCAGGGGAGGGATGTAAACAGAGGGGTCCCACAGGGATCGGTATTGGGACAATGCTTTTTAACTTGTTCATAAATGATCTGGAATCAGGGGTGAGCAATGAAAGTGGCCACATTTGCTGATGACACCAAATTACTTGGGTGGTTAAAACAAAAAGGGATTGCGAGGCGCTTCCAAAGAATCTCTCCAAACTGGGAGAATGGGCATCAAAATGGCAAATGCAGTTCAGTGTGAGCAAGTGTAAAGTGATGCACGTTGGGGTGAAAAAATCCCAACTTCAAGTATGTCCAAGAAAGAGATCTTGGGGTTGTGGTGGACAGCTCGAGGAACATGTCAACTCAGTGTGCAGCTGCTGTGAAAAAGGCAAACTCCGTGTTAGGCATAATTAGGAAAGGAATTGAAAAGAAAACTGCCAATATCATACTCCCCTTACACAAATCTATGGTGCTACCACACCTAGAATACTGTGTACAGTTCTGGTCACCGCACCCAAAAAACGATATTGCAGAGCTGGGAAAAGTGCAGAAAAGGGCAACTAAAATGATCGAGGAGCTGGAGCAACTCCCCTATGAGGGAAGGGTGCAACATCTGGGATTGTTTAGCTTAGAAAAAAGGCGAGTAAGGGGGAGACATGATAGAGGTGTACAAAATTATGCATGGTGTGGAGAAAGTGGACACGGAGACATTTTTCTCCCTCTCTCATAATACAAGAACCCAAAGGGGTCATCCCATGAAGCTGATTGGTGGGAGATTCAGGACAGATAAAAGGAAGGATTTCTTCACACAGCGCATCGTTAAACTATGGAATTTACTTCCACAAGATGTAGTGATGGCCACCAATTTGGATGGCTTTAAAACGGGATTGGACATATTCATAAGAGGAGAAGGCTATCAATGGCTACTAGTCCTGATGGCTATATGCTTCCTCCAGTATCAGAGGCAGTATGCCTGTGTACACCAGTTGCCAGGGAACATGGGCGGGAGGATGCTGTTGCACTCCTGTCCTGCTTGCTGGCCAATGTGTGAACAGAATGCTGGACTAGATGGACCCTTGGTCTTCTTATGCTCTTAATTTTTCTCCAGTATATTCCTCCTCACCTCCCCACTCAATTCAGAGGGAGAGGCCTCAATTCGCAATCTCCATTTCTTAGATATGAGATCAGTTGGCACTATAGAGTTGGGTTTGTTCCCCCCTCCCCCGTGGTGGCTCCCACTCCCCGAATTCCTTGCTCAGGTAAATCCATCAAGCCACAGTCTTGCTTTCCACTGCCAGTTTAAAAAAAAAAAAAGAAGTTACATAGGAAACGGGTCAGACTATTTGTCAGTCTAGTCCAGGCGCCGTTGAACATCACCTCCTACGTGAATGCTTTTAAAACTAGAGATGATTTTAATTTTTCTTAGGGAAGAATGGACGAAAGCCATCCAAACAGTAGCGGACAGCCTTAAGAAACAAGAGGAAGAAATAATGGATTTTAGATCCGGTTCCCCCAGCGATAATTCGGGTGCAGAAGAAATGGAAATTTCCATGACGAAACCAAAACACAAAGTAGTAAGTATTGGGTAAGATGTCCGTCTGTCGTCCCCCCCCCCCAATGTTTAATTCCATGTGTGTTTAATTCCTACACATCCCACCACCGCCAGCCAGCCAGCGTGGCCAGTGTGCAGTCCAGCACATCTGGAGCGTGCAGATGCTGTGGCCCCAGTTTCCATAGCGATGGGCTTATAAACTATGCTCCAGGAAATCTTGAGATTCCTTGGAAGCTGAGGAGGGGTGCCTTAGCAATAAGGTCAGTCACAGAGGACAGGCTTTTCTGAAGGGCTTTTCTGAAAAACCTTCAGAGGACAAGCTTTATGGTTTTTAAGCTTGCTCTTTTAAAACGTTTTACTCTGTTTTTATTTGATTATGGTTTTTGTTTTCTGATTTTCTTTGCAAACTGCCTTGGTTGACTTCAGAACAGCAATATAGAAATGCAATAAATAAATAAAATGTAAGGGCCACGTCAGGGCCCAGCAGGGTCGGGGGCAAATGGCATGGCAAATAGCTGGCGGTCCGACTCCAGGACAAGCAGACCAGGGTTCAACGGACTAGAGGCAGATGGTGCGGTCTGAGGCAGGTTGGGAGGTCAGGCTCCAGCTCAGGCAGATGAGGGGGTGAGGCAAGGCAGGACGAGTCTGTCCAGCATCTTCTCTCACGGATGAGTCCGGAGAAGGCTAAAGAGCCAGTGTGGCGTAGTGGTGAGAGTGTTGGACTGGGACTTGGGAGACCCGGGTTCTAGTCCCCACTCAGCCATGAAGCTGGGTAACTTTGGACCAGACACTGACTCTCAGCCTAACCTGCCTTACAGGGTTGTCGTGAAGATAAAATGGAGAGGAGGAGGATTATGTAAGCCTACTTAGGTGCCTTGCAGGGGAAAAGGCAGGATATAAATATAATAAATAAAGAGTTAAGCGTGAGGCCACTAGGTTTCTAGTGGTTCCTCTGGTCACCTGGTCTGACAGAGCTGTAGTACCACCCCCGGCCATTACACAGGTGGCGCTGCAGTGCAGCAGAGATCCTGCTAGAACAGTGTTCTCCAGCCTTGGGTCCCCAGATGTTTTTGGCCTACAACTCCCAGCAGGGCCAGCACTACCGCTAGGCAGACCCAGGCAGCTGCCTAGGGTGCGTGGCGGAACAGGGCGCAGAAACGCTGCGCTCCTTCCTCGCCGCCGGCGCGCTCCTGCCCCGCCTCGCCGACAAAGGCACCAGGTCCGCAACCACCAGGTCTGTGCGGGGGGGGGTGAGGGCGCCGGGCGGCGTCGCGCTCGGCTTTCCTCTGAGCCCGGAGCTAGGCTGGGTCAGGATGGCAGCGGGGAAAGCGGCTGCTGGAGGAGGAGGAGGAGGCCGGCGGGCGGGGGGGGGGCGCTGGGCAAGCAGGCATTTCCTGGTTGCTTTGCTCCGGAGCCGCCGCCCCCCCCCCCGGCACGAGAGGGGGGGCGCTAAATATAAGCCAGCCTAGGGCGCCAAACTGCCCTGCACTGGTCCTGACTCCCAGCATGCCCCAGCCAGCTATGCTGGCTGGGGCATGCTGGGAGTTGTAGGCCAAAAACATCTGGGGACCCAAGGTTGGAGAACACTGTGCTAGAAGACTCCCTCTGCCGGGGAACAGCCCCAGTAATGCATGGAGAAAGATGCCTGGCCCTGCTGTCAAAAGAGTCCCTGGTTCAAGACCTTGCCGCCTCGTAGGCAGCTTGCCCGATAACAACTGACCTGCCCCTGCAATCTGCAGTTGCAGGGGTGTGTTTAAGAGCACACTCTTTGTCCACATTGGGGTGACAGTGAAACTGCTGTGGCCTGGCTGGTGCCTAGGATGAGTTGAGGCGTGAGCACCCAACTATGCAATCAGCATCCTCTGCATGAAGCATCTGGGATCCCTTGGCAGATGAGTCCATATATTGTTGTTCCATAAAATCTGAAAAGCAGTGCCTTGCATATTACCATCTCCTTGTTGTTCCTTCCACAGTGTTAAATAAGAATTGAGGGTGTGGCCTGTACAGGCAGCAGAATTACTCTTGAGCACTGCTGTTAGTGGTAAATTTGGAAGTGCAGGCACTCATCATGACAATCCCCATAGCCACCCCTCAAGCAGAGTCCAAAAATGCAGGCAGCTGTGTTGATCCATATCAACAACCGGCCCCTAGCCATTTCCATCTCCACTAGGAGCAAGTCTTTTGTAAAGCTCATGGGTCTTAACTGCCCATTCAAGACCAAGCTACGTACTCGAAAATACTTTGGAATACAATAAGGAACAATATATCGTAGCTCGGAAAATTAACCCACCCCCCTCCCAGCTACTGTGAGAATTGGAGCTAGATTCAGAGGGAACAGGGAATTCTGGGAGGGGGCAAACAACTGGGGGCTCCACACTGCTGCTTGAACCTGTCGGCACACTTGGGTGAAAATAAATGCCGCACTTCCAAAATATGGCAGTATCCCCCCCCCCTTTTACCCACAATGCACCAGAACATCTGGCATATTGCATTGCAGCAAAATATACATGACAGCCACCATGAAACCCAGGATATCATCCTGCTGTAAATGAGGTCCTAAAACCCTGAAGCTAGTCCTGGCTGCTGTCTTTTGTTTTCCTAGGTGTTTTTTTTACAGCTGCATTGACCTCCTGCTTTGCATTTCTTGTCGTCATTGCTGTTCTTGTGACTTTCTGAAATCATCTGGTTGGCCTCTGTGGGAGAACAGGATGTTATTGATGTTGTTGTTGTTGTTGTTATATTTATTTATATCCCACCTTTCCCCCAGTACTGGGACTCAAGGCGACTTTACAACATTAAAACTTGTACAATTAAAACATATAAATAGAAATATACAAAAGTTTAAAATATCATTAAATCACCTATAATATTAAAATATTAAAATTATATAAAATATCAAAATGTTGGACCAGATGGTCTCATAATCATTCAGACAAGTTTGATTCATATCCCTGGATCGTACGATTAGCTCGATCAAGTTGAGGCCACTGTTGACTTGCACGTTGTGGAAGATAACTAGCCAGCCAAGGTTCCCCTGTAGTCTCCATATAAAAGCAGGATCTCTCCAAGCTGTCGGTCATTTCATTTTTATTTTATTTTTAAATGTTGCCTTGTAAATCTCTCTGACCCTTTTAAACATGTCTCCAACAGACTATGAATGAATTTGAGTATCTGAAGTTACTGGGGAAAGGTACTTTTGGAAAGGTCATCCTGGTGAAAGAAAAAGCAACTGGACGGTATTATGCTATGAAAATCCTGAAGAAGGAAGTAATTGTTGCAAAGGTAGGACATCCAGGTTCAGCTCTGTCAGCCCCTGTTCAGTTGAGAGAGGAGTGGGAAGAGGTAAAGACCTGAGGGGAGGCAGTCAAGCAAGGAGCAGCGAGTTCAGGTTCTCCTAGGATCAATTGAAGCATCACACCAAGCCATGGTTTTTTAATGCATTACTTTCATTTCGTAAGACTTTCTGAGGGCTAATCATAATGTCGTCAGTTGCTTTTGTTTATATATTTAGCAAAATTATATTAATGCAAGAGTTGTTGCTTATTCACAACTTAACCGGCTTGTACTGCAGGATGAAGTGGCACATACCTTGACGGAAAACCGCGTTTTGCAGAACTCTAGGCATCCTTTCTTAACGGTGAGTGTTCTGTCTCAAAGAAAGTCCTATTATATGTGAGATGGGGGTTTGCCTCGGTTGCATTCATTCATGGAAGCAGACTTCAGAGGCATAGTTTTTCTTTTCCAAAATAGGAGAGTGGTAGATCGAAGAACTTGATGATGTGTTGATCTCTCCTGTTGAATTAAGGGGATTTAGACAGCGGTTATGTTTGCCTTGGCTATGCTGACATTTCCCTATACTAAATATCCAAAGCATTAAGATTTTAGGAAGATGTGCATCCCTAAGTACACAGTGATCCAAGTGGGCCACAGCTTTTTTTGAAGGCTTTTCTGATGGAGCGTCTCCTCCCACCTGTTGGGACCCTTAGCTCATCTTCGGAGTCCCCTGCCAAAGGAAGCTAGATGGATGGCTACAAGAGAGAGGGCCTTCTCAGTTGTGGCACCCCACTTACGGAATGAATTCCCCAAAGAGGTTTGCCTGGCACCTACCTTGTTATCTTATTGGCACCGTGCAAAGACCTTTCTTTTCTGCTGGGCATTTTTAGAGACCTAGTTCTAGATTTTTATGGCTGTTTCATTGATACCTGTGCTGCTTATCATTTTGCATTATATTGTATTTTATTCTTTTAAATATTTGCATTGTATTTTATATTTTTAACTGTTCTGTGGCATTTTTGTTTAACTGTTTGAAATACGCCCAGACAAAATTGGTTATGGGGCAGATTAAAAATATAATAAATAAATATAAATAAATAAACACCCCCCCCCAAAACTGCTAGTTTATCTCCCTATTTATTATTTTGTCAAGGTCATCCCTGAATTGAGCCCATCTTTTGTCTCCGCCCATCATTTACAGTTGGAAAGTCCCTAATTTCTCACCCAAGTGGCTTTGTATCCACCTGACTTGACCTGGAGTTTTGTTTTAATCCACTGGCCGACTCAGTTTATTTTTTATTTATTTATTTATTACATTTATATCCTGCTTTTTTTCCTCCTGCAAGGAACCCAAGGCGGCTGACGTAATCCTCCTCCTCCTCCTCTCCATTTTATCCTCACAACAGCCCTGTGAGGTAGGTTAGGCTGAGAGTCAGGGACTGGCCCAAAGTCACCCAAGGAGCTTCGTGGCCGAGCGGGGACTAGAACCCGGATCTCCCGAGTCCCAGTCCAACACTCTCACGGCTACACCACACTGGCTCTCCATTGTTGACTGTGTTGTGGTGCCCACGCAACCATCAGGAAGAGAAAACGTTTGCTCTCCTGTCTTCCAAATTAGTACCCAGTTGTCCATCTCCAGGAGGACTTGCCAAAGTTGGAGGGAAAAACACACGTCTTGTTACGGATCCTGAAAATGGTGCCTTGTAAAATCTGTTATTATTTATGGATATGTTTATTTTTATCTAGAGCCAAAGCTGTGACTCCTTCCCTGGCTCTGAAAACCCAGCTGTAACTTCTGGGCCGCAGCCCAAACAAAACAAAACAGAGGGCAGTTCTTGTGATGTAGGAATGCGTGTGACGTGAGAAGGCACCAGCTCTTTTGGGGGATGGGGTGGGGTGGAGAATGAAGACGGGAGAGGTATTCCTTCCCCCGCCCGCCTGCCTTCTTTGCACGTTCTGTGTTTGTGACTTGAGTGTGGATTTATCTTGATGGAGTGTCTCGGCTGGCAAGTTGGCTGCCGTCCATGGAGCTGCAGCAAAGAGCTGAAGGGGGATGCATAAGGGACAGATTTCACGGACAGTCTCAAATAAGATCAGCAAGTTGGCGCCCTCTAGATGTTTTGAACTACAAGTCCCATAATCCCTTAGCATTTGGCCATGCTGGCTGGGGCTGATGGGTGTTTGTTTGATTGTTTGTTTGTTTATTACATTATATACCACCCAATAGCTGAAACTCTCTGGGCGGTTCACAGCAATTAATGCAATATGATAAAATACAATATAAAAGTTTAGAAATTTATAGTCTCTCTAGAGCCCTGACTCACTGACTCATCAGTTTATCTCCTATTTCCCATTGAGCTAGAAAGTTGAAATTTGGCATTGTTGCTGCTTATGGATCACTAATAAAAACGATGTTGTGAAAACTTTATTTTAAAAAACCTTTAAGGGGGCAAAAAGGGGTGTTTTTTTTTTTTAAGTACTCAGAGTACAGAGTAGAATATCAGTTTTTTAATCCATTTGGAGAACGGGTCCTTCAGCTAGTATAGTATAAAATAAGAATAATACAGTATAAAATAAGTATAAAATACTTATTTAAGTATAAATAAGTATTACAGTATACAGTATAAGAATAATAACCAAATAGAACCTAGCAGTAGTGCAGCAATTTAAAATACAGTACCAGATTTAAAACAGAAACTGAAAAACTAAAATGCCTGGGAAAATAAAAAGGCCTTCACGTGACGCCAAAAAGAGCACAATGAAGATGCCAGGCAAGCCTCTCTAGGAAGCTCATTCCACAATCGGGGGTGCCACAGCAGAAAAGGCCCTCTTCTTAGTAGCCACACACCTCGCTTCCTTTGGCAGGGGCTCCCGGAAAAGGACCACTGAAGATGATCTTAGCGTTTGGGCAGGTGTATATGGGAGGAGACGGTCCTTCAGGTAATGATCCTTCAGGTAATCTGGCCCCAAGCCATTTAGGGCATTGAACGTTAATACCAGTACTTTGAATCAGGTCTGGACATGGACTGGTAGCCAGTGCAGATGGAAAAGTACTGGCATAATATGATCATGTTGGCCAGTCCCTGTTAGCAATATTGCTGCCCTATTTTGGACCATCTGAAATTTCCTGACCTTTTTAAAGGCAGCCACGTATAATGCATTGCAGTAATCCAGCCGAGAGGTTACCAGAGCATGGATAACTGTAGCTAAGCTATCTCTGTCCAGATAAGGACATAGTTGGTATATGAACCTAAGCTGATAAAAGGTGCTCCGTGCCACTGAGTCCACCTGTGCCTCTAGTGACCATGCTGGATCCAAGAGCACCCCCAAACTATGAGTTGTAGCCCCAAACATCTGGAGGTCACCAGGGTACCTGTGCCTTTTCTCAAACAGATCTAGTAGCTTGTGTTTGCTGGACGCCGTTGCATATCATAGGATTGTCCTTAGAAATATACCCACCTTTCTCAATCTGAGCTGCGGCTGCTTTTTCTCTTGGCTGAGGCACTAGCTAGGAATAGTTTCAAAACTCAAGATTGGCTATAGGTAAATGTTTTAAAATACAGGCAAGACCATACGTATGCTAAATGGTCACAGCTTATTGCGTAACAAGTGTGGGATTCACAGCATCTTGAAAATCTCAGCTTTCATTGTTGTGCGTTAAACACACACACACACAACACACACACACACACACACACACATACAGATTCTAGCTCTCATGGCTAAGAACTTTGAATATGAAAAATGCCAACCATGAGCGTTGAAATCTCTTTAAGCAGGGGGCGGGGGGAATAAAGCAGAAACTTGCAAAAGGTGGGGCTTTCAACTTTAAACTGCTCTTTCATGCTTCACATAGCTAGCACAAACAGTAAGTTGTGCAAAATAAGCAAAGGTTAAAAAAAAAAACATAGTTTAGCTCTTGTGATTTACTCAGGTTGCAGAATTTGATGTAGGGCATAATCCTGTGCATGTTTAGACAGGGGGGAAAAGGCTTACAACTCACAGCATGCCCCAGCCAGCTATGCTGGCTGGGGCATGCTGGGAGTTGTAGACCTTTTTTTCTGTCTAAACATGCACAGGATTGTACCTTCAGATGGCTTTAAAAGGAGATTGGACAAATAAATACACGGAGGATAAGTTTGTCAGTGGCTATTAGCCACAGTGGCTATAGGAGACCTCCATTTTCAGAAGCTTCTGAATTCCAGTTGCTGGTGGCCAAACTGGGGGGGGGGGGTCTGTTGCCTTGTGGCTTCCTGGATGTATTTGGCTCTGGCCACTATCGGAAAGGAGCTGCTAGATTAGATGGACTGTTTGGTCTGATGCAGCAGGGCTCTTTGTCTGGAAACAAAATTGTGCATAACTGTGAAGGACCTCCGCAGGTCCTTTGCGTGAGTTCGCAACAGAAAGGGTTAACCGGCACGGAGGAAACCCTTCCCTTGCGGCTTCTACCAAAACCAAAGTCAGCCACCACACGGGAAATAGATGTTTACAACACCTTTAATGGAGCGGACTAATAAACTACAGGAATTTCACAGTAAAAACAGATGAGTCACAATGGGGATCAATTGAGCGTAGGATAGGCTATGTAACAGGCTTGCTAGACACAGAGTAACAGAACACCAGAGAACCTAGCTTACTAGTCTCGGTCTCTCGCGCTCGAGGCTGGAGGGCTGCTTGCTGACCGAAGTCAGGGGATTGATCCGTGCAGAGCATGCACCGGCTTCCAACAACCTTGACGATCAGAGGTTTGCCCAGACCCCTTCCCCAGACCTCTCCCCGTCCCAGGGGATTCGTCAGGTGGATCCCCACCCCCTGGAGGGGTGGCACCTGATGGGTGTTCCTAGGGAGCATCTTGCAGCTTTAGGTTGTAAATATGCCCTTTGTGATATGCAGATGTGAGCTGTGTCTCCCTTGCCCAGGGTGAGGATTATGCAGAGTGGGCTTATGCAGAGCAAGAAGGGATGATGGAAACTAGGAAGGAACAAAGATATACCAGAATTCAGGGATGATGGGCGACCAGGCTTTCTCCCCACAATAACCTTGAATATAGGTTTTCTCGGTCATCCTTGCCACATGTACGCTGTCTTATTTCTGCTTCTCCAGCTTAACTGAATGCTGTTGGTGAACTGTAAGGGATTCACCTACAGTTTTCTCTTAATAGAAACACTCAAGATAGGATCAAATCCACTCCATTCTACTTCTCCCGCATTATAAAAGTCGTTGTGGCTTATTTGTTGTTATTCCAATATGTGCATATTGGGGAGAGTACCACATGCAGTCAAATGTTATAATACTAGAATCCAGTGGGGTCATCCCATGAAGTTGATTATACTATAGAATTCACTTCCACTGGATGTAGTAATGGCCACCAATCTGGAAGGCTTTAAAAGGGGATTGGACACACTCATGGAGCATAAGGTTATCAGTGGCTACTAGTCCTGATGTCCTGTATGCTACCTCCAGTATCAGAGGCAGTATGCATATGTACACCAGTTGCTGAGGAACATGGGTTAGATGGTGCTGTTGCACTCATGTCCTGCTTCTGAGTGTAATTTGCTCTGAGCACTCCGGTTGGATGCAGTCTTTAACAAATGCATGTAAAATCAAAACATTTCTTTTTTAAAATATAGATATATGCTTTTCTTACAGGCCTTGAAATATTCCTTTCAGACACACGACCGTCTGTGCTTTGTTATGGAGTACGCTAACGGAGGGGAGGTAAGGCTCACGTTCACCTCGTATCAAATGCTTTTGGTGTTTCACCTTGTGTGCTATTTAGTGGGTTGGGGGGCCTGTCTCCAAAAGTTTATCTCAGCAAGCCTCTTTAAGAGGTTCCTAAGTACAAACCATTGCCCAGTGGTAGGTAGAGCTTATGCTTTGCATGCATACGGCCTCAGTCCCT
This sequence comes from Shinisaurus crocodilurus, assembly GCA_021292165.1. NCBI lineage: Eukaryota > Metazoa > Chordata > Lepidosauria > Squamata > Shinisauridae > Shinisaurus > Shinisaurus crocodilurus. The sequence goes on from CM037876.1 coordinate 299,373,005, forward strand.
GGCATTTCCCATTGGAAGGATCTCAGGGAAAGACCTGAGACTCTGAAAGGTGCTGTGACTGGACCGATCAATACGGCTTCAGTGGGGGCATCTCTCTCACTTTTTTTTTTTTTTAAGGAAACTTCAGGTGAGTTGCTAAGTCTCCCTAAGTGTCGCTAAAGTGTAACAAGGGCTGCAGTCTTGAGCATTCTTACCAGGAAGTATGTCCCATTGACTTCTGTGTAGCCATGTTCAGGTTGCAGTAGAAAGGCGGCTGTTGGTTTGCACTTGGCCTAGGAGAAGGGCGTGAAAGTAGCGGGTGGGTGACAAAGTCCTTTTGTCCCCTCCGGTGTTGTAAAATCAGCGTAAAAGGTTTGTTTCCTGTCTTACAAAAGTGGGTATCAGCCAGCCAGATGTGCTGGACCCATAATTCTCAGCCAGGATGGCCAGTGGGAGTTGCAGTCTCACATATCTGGGGGGCATCAGGTGGCAGAAGGCTGGCGCAAGCGATCTTCTCAGTCTACATCCAGACGTGGTGGTGGTGGTGGTGGTGTGGGGTGCTGCCGTGCTGTCTTCCGGGAGGATTCCCCATTTCAAGACATGTAAAGCTCCAGCCCACGATCCGGATCCGGCTTGCGGAGTTTCCCCATCTGGCCTACGGAGCCTTCCTGGATTCCTCCAAGGGGCCGGGCTTGGCCTCAGAGCCCTGCCCCCCAGAGGAATCTCCGCCGTTATCTCCAGTCACTGTTTCCTTCGGCATCACCAGCTGAACCAGTGCCTGGAGCACTCCTTCAGCCACTGACTCCTCACAGCGTCCTCCCCAGCGGGGAAGGCACCGCACAGGCAAAGCGACACCAGCTGAGGCAGTGGCTGCCGCATTCCTCTAGCCCAGCGTTCTCCAACCTTGGGTCCCCAGATGTTTTTGGCCTACAACTCCCAGCATGCCCCAGCCAGTGGGAGTTGTAGGCCAAAAGCATCTGGGGACCCAAGGTTGGAGAACACTGCTCTAGCCTCTGACCCAGTCGGAGCGGCTTTGCTGCATTCCAGCCCTCCCCAATGGGGGAAGCCGTCAACGCAGCAGTAACAGGGTCCAGGGCGATGCGCTGGCCGCCCAGGACATCTGCTGGGAACCAAATTATGCTGGGCACAGCCATGCCCCTTGATGTTATTCGACCGTGGAAGGGCTGGGGAGGGGGGCAGATGCCCCCACCCCACCCCAATTTACTTGCCCACCCAGCACTGCAGTTGGCCTCGAGAGCATATAATGCGGGCCGCATGCTGAAGCTAAGCAGGTATGAGCCGGGTCAGTGCTTGGATGGGTGACTGCCTGGGCTGCCCACACCTGTTCTCCTGCATCGAGCAGGGGGCTGGACTCGATGGCCTTGTAGGCCCCTTCCAACTCTATGATTCTATGACTCTAAGTTTAATCTGTGAACTGTCTCACTCCTGTATTATGCAAAATTAGCAAGCTTGCGCCAATTATCCATCTGCATAATTTAGACAGATTGCAGAAATGTAGGTTGAGTATACCGCTTGGATTGTCTTGGTGCAGAATTTTGATTTCTTTAATGTAGAATAGACTAAGCCCCATTTATGTAGAGTTCAATTTCGGAGTAAGGCAAATGAAGGGAGCCGAACCAGGTTCATGGTTTAAGCTGAAAACCGCTCGAGTATCTTTGCAGTTCATAGTTCGGGAGCTTGGACTGAGGCAAACGTTTACCTCTATTATCGCGTGTGAACCTGAGCAGGTTGGATTACACCTGCCTTCACCTACCTGGTCGCCCTGCAGATGCTTTGGACTATAATGCCCAGCGTTCCTCAGCATTGGCCATGCTGTGTGGGGTTGAAGGGAGTTGAAGACCAAAATACCTGCAGGGCACCAGGTTGTGGGAGGCTGAATTTTGGATGATGCCTTATACCAGGTCAATATTTGTTCATCTAGCCCGGTAATTGTGTGTTCTGCTGGGAAACATCTCAGCAGGTTCTTGGGTAAGGGCCGGTCTTTCCTATCCCCTGCTCTCTGGTCTTTCTGTCTGGAGATGCCAGGGATTGAACCTGGGACTTTCTGTATGTTCTACCACTGAGCCGCAGTCCCTTCCTTCCTATAGGTCTATCATAAACTCTATAGTACGCCAACAACAGCTAACAAGCGATTACCCTTTCAGCTGTTCTTCCATCTATCGAGAGAGCGTGTCTTTTCTGAAGACCGTGCCCGGTTCTACGGAGCTGAGATTGTATCAGCGTTAGACTATCTACATTCAGAGAAGAACGTGGTTTATAGAGATTTAAAGGTACGTAGACGGAAAACGGTGAGGGTTTTTTTGGGGGGGGCAGCCTTTGCTTGATCATCTCAGACGTGATTTATCGTTTTGGTCTGTGGCGTGCCCAGCACTCAGGATTGCATAAGCCAGCCTTCCCCAGTCCGACGCCCTCCAAATGTGTTGGATTGCGATGTCCATGCTGGCTGGGAATGATGAGAGTTGGGAGTCCAGCACATCTGGAGAGCACCAGGTTGGGGAAGGCTGGCATAAGCTATATGAAACTTTAAGCCCCAGGGTATTGCTGGAGGTTGGATTCTGCCAGTGATTGTATTGGGTGCAGCCTGGGTGGTTTTAAAACCAGTACGTGTGGGTAGATTTCTCTCTCTACCCCCCCCCCCCTTCCAGGTGTTGTGGGTCTGTTTTCTATTTTAACCTTGCCTCTAGTTAAGGAGCCATTTTTAAAATGTATGCCTTCCTGAATTAGCATATATGCAAATGAGCAGCAGCCAGTTTAATCTCTGCATGGGCAGGGAGCCCCTGTAGCATGTGGAGGAAGGCTGAGGTATTGAGACATTTTGAGATTCATGTTGATTTTTGTTCAGACTGTCTGCCAGTTAAAGATTTTTAGATGTCTTTTTTTTTTTTAATGATTTTAATCGGTTAAATTTAAACATAGGCCCCTTTTTGAGAATTTGAAGGAAATGTGGCCTCTTAATAAATGAAAGATATCATTCAGTGGTAGAAGGAAAGTACTTCTAATATTTTCTTTTTCACTTGTAATAAACCAGCATGCTCTTATCTTTCAGGCACATGGATTAAAACTGGCCCCAACCAACTACAGTCATGCCTTGGATTGAGAGCATCATTCGTTCCGGAAATGTGCTTGTAATCCAAAACACTCTTATATCAAAACGAAATCCCCCCAAAAAAATTTGTACAGAGATTTTTAATTTAAGCCGTACTACAGTACTTGTATTGCAAGACGTTGCTTGTATATCAAGTCAAAAATAAATAAATAAATATTTAAAAATTTGCTTGTCTTGCAAAACGCTCTCAAACCAAGTTACTTGCAATCCAAGGTATTACTGTAAGTAATCATATTAGCTTGCTCAGTAATCCCAGTAAGGGCGCAGTCTTATGTCCTTCCGACCTTGTCTGGGGGGGGGACATGGGATTGGGGCTGGAAGGTGCTGCAACCTCAGAAAGCTTTTCCGAGGTTGCAGCGCTGCCGAGCGCCCGCCCCACCCCACCCCACCCCCACCTTGTAGCTAGCGTGGTTCTTTCAGCGCTGGCGGGGAATTGAAGACGGCCTTCCGCCTTCAGTTCCCGTGGGGGGGAGGGCGTTCCTGGGGAGGGTAGGAGCGAGGAAGAAAGAAAGAAGGAAAGAAAGAGGTAGTCCCAACACATCTGGAAGGCGCTGAGTTGGGAAAGGTTGACACAGATCACTGGCTTGTGTAACCTACTACCACGTGCTCCCAAATGGCAACAGCTTTCCCAAGGGTTCCCCTGCCCTACTAACAAAGACCCATTTCAGTTGGAGATGCCAGAGATCAATCCTGGAACTTTCTGCATGCAAAGCCAAGGCCCTGGATTCTGAGGAATCCAGGGGGCGCCTCAGCAGCCTCTCCTCCTCGCAAGGAGAGGGGGGGAAATCTAGATGACTGAAATTGGTGTTTTTGGGGGGGGGAGGGAGTGTGGCATCTAGATGTTTTTTGGGGGGGAGGGGAACGTGGCAGATATCCTATCCGCCACGCTCCTCCCACCCTGCCTAGGATGCCCCCAATCCTCCTCTCATAGGATTGCGCTGTTACTGGTCGAAGCTTGCAGACCTCTTTTTTTTTTTTAATAAAGTGCTGTGCAACAGAGCCAGTGTGGCGCAGTGGTGAGAGTGTTGGACTGGGACTGCGGAGACGCAAGTTCTAGTCCCCACTTGGCCATGAAGCTCACTTGGGTGACTTTGGGCCAGTCCCCGACTCTTAGCCTAACCTACCTCACAGGGTTGTTGTTGTTGTGAGGATAAAATGGAGAGGAGGAGGAGGAGGGGGGGGAGGGAGGAGGAGGGGGGAGGGAGGAGGAGGAGGAGGAGGAGGAGGACCACCATGCAAGCTGCCTTGGGTTCCTTGCAAAAGGAAAACAGGTTGGATATAAATGTAATAATAATAATAATAGGAATAATAATACAACATATTAAAGCAGGCACATGGCTTCGATATGGGGAGGGCCCACAGCGAGGTGGTAGAGCACCCGCTTGCACGCAGAAGGTGTCAGTTCCACTGCTGCCATCTCCTCTTAAATGGATCCGGTAGTGGGGGAGGGGCAAGCCTGAGACCCTGGGAAACTACTGCCAGTCAGAATAGACAGTACTGAGGTAGACGGACCAATAGCCCGACCTGATATAAAACAGCTTCTTAATCCTTATTCGGCTTGGCTCCATGGCAAAACAGTCGCACAATGGCTGTGCCACTCTTTCCAGTGAGGTGTGTTTTGGGTGGGGAGAATAACAAACCTTACCACGACCTGACAGCAGCATTGTGCACGGGGTCCAGTCGCTGCACCCCGCTTGGCTGCGCAGCCAGACTCAACCAGGGCGCTCCTGACGGCGCTTGACGCTGTGCCTGAAGAGGCCACGTGCATCAGGTTTTGCTTGCAGATCGCGGGAGCGCCGCCCTCGGCAGTCCTGCACAACCTGTACCGATGGGAGGCGTGTTTGTATGTACTACCTGAACAGATCCTCTCTCCTCCCGCCCTCACCCCTCCACCCTTTCTTACTTCGGTCTCTGTTTCCATTCTGAGAAAGCCAAGCTGCTGCCACCGCTGCCAACTAACTGCTCTCCCCTGCAGGGGGGCCCTGACCGGGCACTGCCAGAGGGGACAGACACAAGCACGCAGCCACCATCGTGCTTTTCTGTATTTAGCACAGTGTTGTCTCTTTGCTAGCTATAAAGGTTCCACCGTAGCTCAGAGGCAGAGCATGTGAATTGCATACAGAATTTCCCCAGGTTTAGTCCCGTAAGAGGAGAGTAGGAAGCTGCCTCAAACCGTTGACACTGACCGGCAGTGGCGGCTCTCCAGCGTTTCAGGCAGGATTCTTTTCCCAGCCCTACCTGGAGATGCCGGGGATCGAACCTGTGACCTCCTGCACGAGCGGCAGGCGCTCTGCCACTGAGCTACCGTCCCTCCCCAACATCTCCCGTTAAAATGACCAGGTAGCAGGGGGTTGCAAAAGGCCCCTGCCTTCCCTGAGACTTTCAGGAGCCTAATCTTGTTGTGCTTTACATAAGGGGAGGGGGACACTGTTGGCTTTGCATGCAGAAAGTTCCAGGATTGATCTCTGGCATCTCCAACTGAAATGGGTCTTTGTTAGTAGGGCAGGAGAACCCTTGGGAAAGCTGTTGCCATTTGGGAGCACGTGGTAGTAGGTTACACAAGCCAGTGATCTATGTCAACCTTTCCCAACTCAGTGCCTTCCAGATGTGTTGGACTACCTCTTTCTTTCCTTCTTTCTTTCTTCCTTTCTTCCTTCCTTCCTTCCTTCCTTCCTTCCTTTCTTTCTTCCTTATATTTATATCCCGCCTTTTTTCCTGCAAGGTACCCAAGGCGGCTGACACAATCCTCCTCCTCTCCGCTTTATCCTCACAACAACCCTGTGAGGTAGGTTAGGCTTTGGGTAGGTGACTGGCCCAAAGTCACCCAGAGAGCTCCATGGCCAAGTGGGGACTAGAACCCAGATCTCCCGAGTCACAGCCCAACACTCTCACCACTACGCCACACTGGCTGTCAAGAGGAGGATACTGGCCTACCTGGCAAAGCTGTCTGAACACTCAAAAAGCACTTCAGAAATGCTGCATATCATTATTAATAATACCTGAAGGGGAGATGTGACAAATACAGTAGGAAAGCCCCAAGAAAGGGGCGTCTTAAAAGAAAATTGTGCATATAGGGATATATTTTGCAAACACATTGTGGATTCCGCAGTGCACATCTAACAGTTTACCTTCTGATTTGGATTTTTATTTAAGTTGGAAAACTTGATGCTGGATAAAGATGGGCACATAAAAATAACGGACTTCGGGTTATGCAAAGAAGGAATCAAGGATGGAGCAACGATGAAGACTTTCTGCGGCACACCGGAATACCTGGCACCAGAGGTACCTTTTTGTTTTTTCCTTCTTGTGTTGTCTCAAACGATGCTTTCTTTAACCGAAAACAGGTGGTGAAGTGGTCAGGTGCATGCGGGCTTTATTGTACAGTAGGAAAAATCCTGGCGTGTGTGTGTGTTTGTGCGTGGATGTGTTTGTGTGGAGGGCTATATATGTTCTCAAGAGTATCCGTGTTCAATAAAAGCGTTGGGATGAGCAAACCGGTGAAAGTTTTTAAAGAAGTCTGAACAATTGGTTTTACCTGTATACATGCAGGGTTACAAACATAACCAAATGAACTGAGCAGCATATTTACAGTTTAGTTCATTTGGTTATGTCTGTAAGCCTGCATGTATACAGGTAAAACCATTCAGACTTCTTTAAAAACCTTCACCAGTTTGCTCATCCCAGTTCTTTTATTGAACTGGGTTTTTTTGTTGTTGTTGGGATTCACTGTCCTGTTGGTTTGTCAAGAGCATCCCTGTCTGTAAAGGACAGGTCACTCGGGCACGGAGAGCAGGTTTGCCCTCGCTGCAACAACATCCCTAAGTGCAGTGCTTTATTTCTACCCATAGAAGTGAATGGCAACTATTCACTTACATGGGAGAAACTAAAGACGTGGCCCGTGGAGGGGGGTGGGGAGAGGAACCTGCATCCTTTCTCTGATGACCTTGGTTTGGCTTAATGGTCAGGTTGAGTTCTCAACTGTGTCCCAAAGTGAAGCTGACTATTTTATTTATTTTTATTTATTTAAAGTATTTTTATCCCACTTCTTAGCCAAAAAGGCTCCTGGAGTAAAACAATTCGTAAAATTCGTAAAACAAGACAGTCCCTGCCCACAAGCTTACAATCTAAAAAGACACGACACACAAGGAAAAAGGAATGGAGAGGGAAGAGGAGGAAAAAATGTAGTTTTTCAGCAGGCCTGGTGGAATGGCCCTGCTTCTCCTCTCATCTCCCTCTGTATAGCCTGTTGGAATGGTTGCCAGTGATGACAGCTGAGGGTAGGAGGAGCTGGTCTTGACCCACAGAACTTAGTGGGATCCATTGAGAATCAAGCTTGCTCCTATTGGATAGTCTGAGACCCTCATTAGCATAGCCTGGAACCCTGGGAACTGCCGGATGGACGGTAAAAATGTCACCAGTGTGGACTCCATGAAAGGGTCTGATCTACTTTTAAAAGCCACCTAAGTCAGTGGCCATCCCCACACGAGTTCCATAAGTTAAAGTTCCGTTATTGTTGTTCCAGCCATTCTATAATTGTGGATGGGTTCAGACAAAACCCTGGAAGTACAAGTGTGTGAGCTCTTACTCTTTACGACCTATGACCTCCCCCCCAAAAGTACCCCATTCAAATCCTGGGAGCGGTAGTCCCCAAAACATTTGGACAGCACCAGGTTGGGGAAAGCAGCTCTAAGCACTACACCACACTGCCTCCCTGAATCTGCAGCCCAGGGTAGAATCATAGAAAAGTAGAGTTGGAAGGGACCTACAAGGCCATCGAGTCCAACCCCCTGCTCAGTGCAGGAAACTAGAGGAGGGGTCTCCCATCCAAGTAATAACCAGGCTTGACCCTGCTTAGCTTTCCACACTCAGATAAATTACTGAGGTAATGACTGTAGGGGAAGTGTTTTGAATGCTCAAAGAGTGCTCTATGTCTCAGGAAAGTTGTTTTTTTCTAGCTCAGGCTTCATCTCATTTCGTGATGCACAGTGTGTGTGCATGTAAAAAAAAAATTCCAATGGCCTTTGTCATCCGGTTGGTGGGTTAGCATTCAAACCATCCGGACGGCCTGCGAGAGCAAATGCCCTGCGTCCATGAAGTCACTCAGCCTTTTTTAAGAGAGAGAGAGAGAAAGCAGGGCTTGCGTTCCTGTCATCTGTTTGTAATCGGAACCCGGCCTGCGAGGCTGTTTGTACAGTTGCTGCATAGTTGTTTTAGGGTCACGCTGGAATTTGGTACATCTTTGGCAGCGGCAGCAACACGTCAGCTTTGATGTGTCAGATGTATTGGTCGCCGAGGTGTTTACAGCTGTTCTGCCTCCTCTTGCAAATTCCACCCACGCAGCTGTTTGGAGCTGTTGGCTTCCAACCTGACGAGCCACTTATTTTAAGTAAAACGACCTTTTTTTATCCTTTTGCCTTCCGCTTCCCCCTCCTGCAACTGCTTTCCAGCGGGGCAGTCATGTTAGTCATGTTGCAGCAAAAACAACAACAAGAGTCTTGTGGCAGCTTAAGAACTAACAAATTCAGCTTATGCCATAATAAATTTGTTCGTATTAAAGGTGCCAGAAGATTCTTTGTTGTTTGTCCACTTACTGCGGTAAATTGTGACTGGATAATAATCCTTAATAGTAATATATGTAATGTCCCCCCCCCCCTTCTCTTTTCCTTGCTGCTAAACTCTTAACATGGTTAGAGCAGCTTCTTGATATGGAGCAATGTCTGTGATTGGAATCTTTCCTTCTTCTGGACGTGCCTCGGGGCTCCTACAGATGCTGTTACAACATGGGCCAGGAGCCCTCTCCCATATCTGGTTACTCTTAATCCAGTACAAGGGCAGCAGTTTTGCCAGGGAGGGTCCTTCCTTCCAGGCTTAGCTGGCTATCATAGTCTGTAAAATGTGGACCCAAGTAACAATAAAGGTATCGAAATCTACTTTCTCCTTAAAAGTCAGCCTCGACAAAACAGTTTTGTATTTCTTTCAGAGCCTGTCAGTTTGACTTGGAATGGGGCAAACCAAAAGTAATTTCTCCCCACCCCACTTTTCCCCACTTTCCTTTCCTTTTCCTGGATCATGGTTCTGGAATTCAGACCCTGTCACACTTCTAAGGACATCACTGGGAGTGCAGCAGGCTCCAAATGCATCCTCAGCCTTCCCTTCCTTTCCCTCTTACCTGGCAGTGGCAGTGGGAAGATCTTGCTGGAAGCATCTGTGCATGTGTCTCCCCCTCTCCCTGACACCTTAGATGCTGCAGTGGCAACGTCCCGGGCACCAGGGGCCCTGGGATATCGGATTTTCCCAAGGCACCTATGTATGGATGTCAGGCACCCAGGAGTTGTAATGCCTGGGACACTGCAAGTCAGGATCAAACATGCTTCCAAGCAGAACGATCTATGTGCTTTATTGCTCTGATTTAGTTATATCCCACCTTTCCACCCAAAAACGGCACTCAAGGCAGGCTAACAATAAAATACAGATTAAAATGAAATCTTAATTAAAACGTAACATACAAACAAATCGAATTAAAAACACACAATAAAAGAAATGAACAGCACCAGCTAATTAAAAACCCCTTCAGCAATAGACCAGCTTAAATGACAAAGGCCTGCCTGAATAGAAACGTCTTTGTCGGGCGGCGGAAGGACATTAGAGAAGGGGCCAACCTAGCCTCCTTCAGCAAGGAGTTCCAGACCCTGGGAGCAGCCACCGAGAAGGCCCTCTCGCTCGTCCCCACCAAATGTGCTTCTGATGGTGGTGGTACCAAGAGAAGGGTCTCCTCCAAAGTTCTTAAAACCTAGGCAGGCTTGTATGGGATAAGGCAGCCTTACAGGTAGCCTGGTCCCAAGCCATATAGGACTTCCTAGGTCATAACCAGCACTTTGAATTGTGCCTGGAAACAGACCAGTAGCCAGTGAAGCTGTTGGTAACAAGGGAGTCCCGTGGTCCCTGTTACTGGCCCCGGTCAACAGTCTGGCCATAGCATTTTGTAACCGGTGAACCACCACCGACAAATCATCTCAACATGCCCTTGATGACCCAAGATGGTGTGTGGGATTGGTACGTCCAGGGATGTGTTTCACAGCCTATCTCACAGGGGGCTGTGGGAAGAGGTAATCCTTGACATATAGGCTCATAGGCACAGTCCAGTACCAATATCCAGAAGGAAGTAACATAGTGAGAATCATCAGACCAGAGAATCATCTGGCACCAGAAGGTCGGAACATTCAACTGCCAATTCTGGCCCGCTTGCATTAGCTGTCCGCTATGCTTCCGAGCCCGATTCAAGGTGCCGGTTTTAACCTATAAAGCCTTACATGGCTCGGGACCCCAATACCTGATGGAACATCTCTTCCCAACCTGAGTCTACCCGGACATTATGGTCAACAGTCTGAGGCCTTCCTCCGAGGCAACAAGAGAGAGGGCCTCCTCAGTGGCAGCCCCCCGTTTATGGTAATGATCTCCCAGCTGAAGCCTGCCTGGCACCAACTCTGTCATCTTTTCTGCGCCAGGCTAAGACTGCCCTCTTCTCCCAAGCATTTAATGGCACTTAAGGGTGTTTGATGGTTCAATGGGGCATTTGTGTCAGCTGCTTTTGACAGGTCTGTTCGTATTGGAATTGTTTGGGCTGTTGAATTGTTTTTTAAATTTTGTATATTGAAAAAAAAAATTATGCTGTTTTTATACTATTTTTTTATTGTATTGTGTTTGTGAATTGTTGTGAACCTCCCAGAGAGCTTCAGCTATTGGGCAGTATAGAAATGAAATAAATCATCACCATCTTCTTCTTCTTCTTCTTCATCATCATCATCATCATCATCATCATCATCATCATCATCATCATCATCATCATCATCATCATCTCCCTACATACACACGACTCACTAGTCTTGTATACACCCCCAGAGGTGTAAAATGGTGAAGATAATAACCCCTTTTGACATGCGGTAGTCAACTGCACTCCCCAGGTATAAGTGACTGTAGAAACATTTTGGTTGTAGAAACATTTCTCTTACAGCACTCCATACAAATGAACATTGCTGAACTCTTTCTTCCTAGCTTGATACCACCAAACCTCACAGAGAGCCAGTGTGGCGTAGTGGTTAGAGTGTTGGGCTGGGACTCGGGAGATCCGGGTTCTAGTCCCCGCTCGCCCATGAAACTCACTGGGTGACTTTGGGCCAGTCACTGCCTCTCAGCCTAACCTACCTCACAGGGTTGTTGTGAGGATAAGATGAAGAGGAGGAGGAGGATGATAATGTAAGCCGCCTTGGGTTCCTTGCAGGGAAAAAGGTGGGGTATAAATATAATAAATAAATATTATAATAAATAAATAAATGGGACATGAGTGCAACAGCACCCTCCTGCCCATGTTCCCCAGCAACTGGTGCAGATAGGCATACTGCCCTGATCCTGGAAATAGCCTGGAGCCATCAGGACTAGTTCATTCCATAATTCAGGCCATGTTTCCTTGCAACTGTAGCCCGCTTCATGTATGAAGGGGGTTGGTTCCCCTCTGGTGACTACTGCTTACCCCTTGGAGTAAACTGTGCAGCCATTTGCATGGTGCTTAGGATAATTTGCTTTAAGGCATGCATGCCTTTTTAGCTTGCTGCCAAATAGTTTCATGAATAAAATAGAGGACCCAATCCTCTTTCCCTGACTCCCAGGTCTTAAAATGGCTCTTACTGCAGATTTCAGAAGCCTGTGCAGGTCATCCCAAGGGCACTTTACAATTCTGGGAGAACTTGTGAAAAGCTTGTGGGTCTTATAAACAGGGGTACAGGCTTGGTAGTTTTCTGTTCTGTATTTACTGCCACATTTCCTATAATAGCCCGATGCCAGTTCTTACTTGAGTCCACTCCAAGGGGCCTAATCATGAAGGGAAAGTGCTCTCCGGGACTCGTTGATTGTGGGTGAACTGCATTGTCACACAATCCCCGCACATGAAGCTCAACAACCCCCTGATTGCTCATAAAGGCTGATGAGGCCGGCTCCTGGAATCCTGGCAGACGAAGCAGCTGTGTTGGTCTTCTACATATATGGGGCAGCTGCAGAGCCAGCTGTCGCTCGGTGCGAATCATACGGCAGAAGATGCTGTAAATAGACCTGCGTGGGGTAATCCAATACCTGGCAGCCTCTGGCTTTTCGCTGCAGGCCGTCTTCCAGGTTCCAATAATTTTTTTTCCTTCAAAGCAGAGCACTAAGTAGTTAGCAGACACCAAGGAGCGGCCGGTCAGAGGAAAGAGCAAACTCCTACACTTGATATACCACAGCTTTTGGTGTGTTCAGTTCCCTGCAGTTGTGAGGCCTTTGTAACGATCTTGGTGCGGTTACTTTGGGCCATACTGCTTGCATTTTTAAGTTAAAAGGGACTTTGCAGCCTATAGGGTGGGTAGGGGAACGTGGCACACATCATAACAATAAGCCATTTAGCAGGATTGTCACAGAGGTTTTACAGTTTTAACAACCTTGCTTTCAGCTAGTTAGCTGATTACTTAAAACCATGGCAGTATTCTGATACTGCTGACATTCTGAGGATATTTAAAAGATAAACACATTTTATTTTTATTTTGTATTACTGCTATCAAGTTACATGGTGTTTTATTTATTTGGTGATTTGCGTATTGATATACCACCTTCTACCAGTTGCCCCTGAGGTGGTTTATTTTATTTATTTATTTATTTATTTACAACATTGATAACCGGCTCTACATCTGAAAAAGAAAAATCCAACGCGGTGAACAAAAATTTAAAAACTGTTGAATACAACGGAATGAAAACATTTAAACTGTACCAATAAAAACTGTTGCTGGTCTTATAATTCAGGAATGATTTGTTGAAATAGGAACGACTTTAGCAGACACCGAAAACAGAGCAACGTTGGCGTCTGTCTGACATCCAACTAGCAGGGAGTTCCACAGAGAGGTAGAGGGAAGATTTACAACAGAGCTAGGTAACTTGTGGCCTTCCAGATGTTTTGGCCTACATAATCTCTCACCGATGGCTGTTCTGGCTTGGGCTGATGGGCATTGTAGGACAAAACATCTGGAGGGCCACAAGTCACCCACCCCTGAAGCAGACTATTGTTGTGCTTCAAGAAGTTGAAGTGTAAACTGGGTTACAATTTAAAATTGTGGCGTACAACCTAGTAGAGACAATGGGCAAGTTCACATGTCATGCTAAACCACCCTGAGAATAAGCCACCATGGGTTGGTTGTTCGCTCGCTAACCTAACAGACAGTGGAGTGCTCTGCTGCTTGTCATGGCTTGTTTCCCTCGCTCATTCCTCCTGCCGGCTCCTGACCTGTATCCCAGGTGCCTTTGCGGCAGAACTCCTTGTTTCCTCGGTTCCCACGTCAGCACCCTTTCTGCAATTGGTCCTCTGGGGTTGCCAACTCCCGAAGGAAACTCTCCCCCCCCCCCCCGCATCAGATCGCCAGATGGAATTAATTTTCTGAGTACTTATGAATGCGGCAACACGTTCACAACCTTTTTAAAAATTTTATTTTATTTTTTGGTGCACAAGGACGCAAGACCACTTGTCCCACTGTTTTGCCCAGCGTAAGGATATCCCCCTCTTGTCAGTGTCCTTGTCCATTTCATCCTTTGGGTGGTGCTTCCCTTGCAAGTGAACACCTTTTTTTAAAAAAAGGCTGCTTCACAGTATGTGAAAGTGATGATCGCCCGTGGTGGGTCGTCGTGCTGTATGCACAACAGCTGTGAACGAGGCCCAAATGTTCAGGGACCAAAGGGCGTTTGGAGGGCTTTCATCTTTTTGGCCACTTGGGTTAATGCTGGTATGATGGTCAAGCCTTTTGAAGCCTTTATGTATTCCAGCAATTCTGCTGTACGGTGATGATGATTAGACAAACCTGTTCATGTGACGCAGAATGATCCTCCATGTCTGTACATGCTCCATGTTTCTGCATGCAGTCAACACACTGCTTCAGACATCATTTGGTCTATATAGAGCTAAGAGGATCTGGGTTGAACAGGTGCGCATGCTGCCATGTATCAAGTGTGAACCAAGTGTTGATTTTCTTATTTGTTTAAAATGTTAACCTGCCTTTCGGACTCACTGCCCTCACAAGGCGGTTACACTATTGCAAAAAAAACATGAACATAAAAATTACAATTACACACACACAGAGACGCACACTCACACACACCAGTAGCATCGGCTACTGATTTTTAAGCACCAAATGCAGACTGGAATAAATGTGTCTTCAGGGTCTTTTTTTTTTAAAGCCAGCCGTGATGTGGCCATACGTTTCTCTCGGGAGGGAGTTCCAGAGGTGTGGAACTCCACTGGCAAAGTCCTATCCCTGGTACCTGCCAGCCTCATGGCTCTTTCTAGTGGGCCAGAGGGTGGGGCCTCTGACCTGACCTTAATGCTCGGACAGGCTTGTTAGAGGAATAAGGTGGAGAATTTCACCCCTTCTTGCTCCAATGTTGTGATCTTCTTTGGAGGGGGGGGCGTGGTCTAGATAGCAGCTGCATGCTAAAGATTTAGGGTAGTATGCTGTGGTGCCCATGCACTCATGGGAGCAACCACTTGCACAATGGGGCTTTCATGCTTCTAAAAATAAGAACATAAGAGTCGTGCTGGATCAGACCAAGTGTCGTGGCCCCGGTCCTGCAATCACATATTCTATCACTCAAACACCAAAGACTCTAAAAATCAATAAAATCTTTTTATTACACCAAGGGTTCATCTAGTCCAGCATTCTGTTCACACAGTGGCCACCCAGTGGTGCCCACGGGATCCCACAAGCAGGACATGAGTGCAACAGCACCTTCCTACCCATGTTCCCCAGCAACTGGAGTACATAGGCATACTGCCTCTGATACTGGCGGGAGCGTATAGCCAATCAGCACTAGTAGCCCTTGATGCCCTGTCCAATCCCTTTTAGAGCCCTCCAAATTGGTGGCCATCACTACATCTTGTGGAAGTGAATTCCATAGTTTAACTCTGCGTTGTGTGAAGAAGTCCTTTTATCTGTCCTGAATCTCCCACCAATCAGGTTCATGGGATGACCCCATTGGGTTCTAGTATTATATGAGAGGGAGTAAAATGTCTCCCTGTCCACTTTCTCTGCACCATGCATGGTTTTGTACACCTCTGTCATGTCTCCCCTCACTCGTCTTTTTTCTAAGCTAAACAATCCCAGCAGTAACCCCGGAAGCGAGCAGATACGTTCATTTCTGGAATGAGGCAGGTCAGCAGAGCTCACAGAAGGGAACTCTGCTGACCTGTCCCGATCCAGAAGCCAGCGGAGGCGGAGTGCCCCCATTGGATACTGCCCACAGTCCGCCTTGGGACCAGTTCTCTGCCACGCCCCTTGGCCAAGATGGATGACATGCAAGAAATGAAGTGCGCAAAGGGATGTATCGGGAGGAGAATCCCGTGCTCATGCCTATCTGTAATGAGGGTCAGATCTAGACCCATTTAAAAAGAATGAGTGGGTGGCTTGCCTTTGACCTAAAGCTTGGATGTTGTACTTCTGCAGGTGCTGGAGGACAATGACTATGGTCGCGCGGTGGACTGGTGGGGCTTGGGAGTCGTCATGTACGAAATGATGTGCGGCCGGCTCCCTTTCTACAATCAGGACCACGAGAAGCTCTTTGAACTCATCCTCATGGAAGAGATTAGGTTTCCACGCACGTTGTCTCCTGAAGCGAAGTCTCTTCTCTCAGGCTTGCTGAAGAAGGATCCTAAGCAAAGGTGAGGCTTTGGCTGTCGACACAAGTGCTTTCCAGACTTTTATGTGTCGTCTTGGAGCTAGGCACAGTTTTACTGCACAATGCTGATGCTTGTTCCAATGGAAACCCACCACCACCACCACCACCTCCTTTCTCTACTCAGATAAATGTGGTCACCATTTTCTGCGTCACAGAAAGATTCACAACTGAACCTCATGTACTGGAGAGGCCGCCAAATATAGCAGCCAGGGTTGAAGCAGACAGTGGAGAAATTGTGAGCCAGTGTGGCATGGCTAGAGGCAAACTTGGGCTCAGATCCCCTCTCAGCCCTGAAGCTGTCTGGGAGTGGCCTTGGCGACATCACAAGGCCAGTTCAGAAATAACATTCCTAGCTTGTTAAATCATGGTTTAGCAAGCTGGGAACAAGCATCGGGTCTGTGTGTTCCTCCCTCAACCCTGCCCACCTCTCGTCCCATATTGGCTTCAGTGCTGTGATTCTGGTTTGTTTAAACCAGCAGTTCCCCGTTACGTCCAAACAGGGCCAGCGCCAATGGTAGGCATGGTTGGGCACCTGCTGAGGCACCACACCCCAGCAGGGGCCCACTGACCAGAGCCCCCTGAAGTTGCTCCTTGTCTTCACCATTGCAACCTGCTTGTTCACCTGCCTCTTGCCCTGGCCCAGGCAACAGTGACGGTCAGGAGGAGGAGCAGGAGGTGCCACGGCCTGCTTGCTCACTGGCTCTCTGCCGGTCAAACAAGGAAGTGGTAGCAAGGATGAGAAAGAGGATGAGCAGCAACGGCAGCAGGTGACAACGACGGTGACCAGGTAGACTCACTGAGGGAGGAAGCCCACGGAGGGTGTCTCGCCCAAGAGCCCTCCAAAACCTGGAGCTGGCACTGCTTCCAAAACTGCTTCTGTGAGTCATTTCAAACGAACCATTCTGAAAAGCCTTGCAGATCATCTGATTCTCCGTGTATCCCTGGCAGTGTTTCTGCTCACAATAATTGGCTACTTTTAACAGCTCCTTTTATATTCCTTTCTTTAATAGAAAGTGGGGAAATGGAACCTCGTAAAGCAAGTGAAGATTCTTTCTCCCATGAAATCTAATCCGAGGACCGCACAGCAGTTCAGGCTGATGATTTGACTTTGTTTTCAAATCTATTTCTTAATTGTGATTTTTTTTTTTTTTTTTTTTTTTAGGTTGTAGCAGCCTAAAGCATCCTACCATTATTAATAGTGTTCAGTGTTTCTGGTGCATGAACAACATACAAGATGTTGAAAGTAGCATGGAAGAGGCATCCTCCTCCCCTCGCCCCACGGTTTAGATCAGGGGGTGCACAACACATAGATTTCCTAGATCATAGAGTTGGAAGGGGCCTGCAAGGCCATCTAGTCCAACCCCTGCTGCTCAATGCAGGAAACTAGAGGAGGGGTCTCCCATCCAAGTAATAACCAGGCCTGACCCTGCTTAGCTTTCCACACTCAGACAACATGATCCTGCCCTGCAGCTGCTCTGCTGAATTTGCAACCAAAATTTGGCAGCAGCGGGAAATGGGTCGCCCCCCCCCCCCACTACTGCCGCGCTGCCAAATTTCAGTGTCAAATTCGGCGGTGTAGCAGCAATTCTGGGGACGGTTCGGTCTCCGCTGAGTTCCATGGTGTGGGGAGGTGTGGAATTGTGCCCCAGACCAGTGGAGGTTGCCCCACTCCTGGCTTAGCTCTTGCATTTCTCCATTATTGCTGAGCAGTTTTACACTGGGCAAGATGATACATTATAAACAGTGCAAGAGTACACGAATATAAAATAAGCGTCCTGTGCTGAGTGTTGGTGATTTTTCTCCCACTAGGTTAGGCGGAGGACCAGATGATGCCAAGGAGATTATGCAACACAAATTTTTTGCTGGCATTGTGTGGCAGGATGTATATGAAAAAAAGGTATTTATAGTTCTATCTGAAGATGTGGTTTGTAGATAGGTTGTGTGAGAGGCTTCAAAACACTCTGCCTTTTAATGCACTCTAGGGGGATATGTAAGTTTAAGTTTGTGGTGTGTGTGTGTGTGTGTGTGTGCGTATCCGAAACAAAACAAATGACCACCATAAGCGCATCTAGTTTATAAATTTTATAGATTTAAAATGTAAAAAAAATAAAATGGAAAATGTATAGATTTAAACACCGGCTTCAGTCACAAATAAGAGTGTGCTACAATCACCATATCAGGAACTTGTACAAACATTCCATCTTTGCCAGTTGCTTGTGCACCCACACCATATAATGCAGTGTTCTCCAACCTTGGGTCCCAGATGTTTTTGGCCTACAACTAGTGCGGCTCTCTGCCGCCCTCTAGTGTCTCTTCCCACAGATGTCTGTAACCAGTGTGCTGTCTTTGAGCTGATGGAGATGGGCCTTTGGCTTGGGTAGAGGAGGCCGCTTGATCTGGAGGCCCCGAGGCTGGTTTCTTTTAATGATGTTTTATTGCGCACTGAGGTCAGCGTAGACACGTCCATGCATATTGCGATTCGGGTTAATTAAAAAGGCCTCGTGCAATCAGAGGGAGCCTGCCTCTTCTCCCCCTTTAAAACCATAAAACTTTCCTGAGCATATCCTCCAGCGTCTGCACCCCACCACCACCGCTGCGCTCCTCAAGCTTCTTGCAGCTGAGCTGAAAGAGGAAGTAAGAAGTGGGGGCAGAGGGCTGGCCATCTTCTGTCTGATCCGCACACATTTCTACTGTGCCCCAAGACATCCCTAAAAAGCTGGGCCACATCCTATTTTTAATGTCTCACACCTACCGTATTTTTCGCTCCATAAGACGCACCGGAGTTGTCTTATTTTGTTGGGGGCAGGGGGCTGTTTGCATGCCAGTCTTAGGAGCGAAGGAAGCTGCCTTATACCAGCGGTGCAAAACCTCGAGCCCAGGGGCCAAATCCAGCCCTCCTGGGGTCCTCATCCAGTCCTCCGGGGTTCCCTAGAGGACCACGCCCCCTCCCCCTAGCCCCACCCACTTTCCCCAGCCGCTAATAGTCCGTTGGTTGCCCGGCTTTTTGCAGTTTTCTCCCCATCCTAAAAGGTTGAAAGGCCTCTCTGGAGGCTTAGTTCCTGGCAGGAAGAGCCTGAACTATTTTGGCCCGCCCCTTTTGCTGTCGGCAAAAGACCGCGCCACTGGAATGCGGCCCCCAATAGCTTGTCCGAAATGGAATGCGGCCCTCGAGCTGAAAGAGGCTCTGCACCCCTGCCTTATACCGAGTCAGACCACTGGTCCACCTAGCTCACTGATGTCAACTCTGACTGGCAGCAGCTCTTTCGGGTTTCAGGCAGGATTCGTTCCTAGCCCTACCTGGGGATGCCGGGGATTGAACCTGGGGCCCTTTGCATGCAAAGCATGTGCTCTACCACTGCGCTATGGCCCTTCTGTTGTACAATTACAGTCTGCTCGTGCGCATGTTTAGGTGGCAGAAAGCCTCAACTGAGCTCAGTGGAGTTTTCTTGCAAGTAAGCATGCCCGGGACTGCATCTTTCGATCTTTTTGCTACTGGGGCTGCTCTCAAAGGCTGTTCTCCCCGCCCCTGAGTTAGGGCCTGATTCTAGGCACAACCCCCTAGCCTAGCAGTGCAGCTGCATTAGGCGAGCAGGGGTGATGTTCTCCTCACTCCTCGTGTTGTGGAGAGACCCTTGCACACCACCTCTCCCCCCCCCCCCCAGTAGGCGTTAATGGTCTCCCTTGTGAGCAGTACATGCTGCGCACTGCGTAGAGATGTTAGCTCTCCTGCCTTCGGCTTGCCGTTGCCTTGTTATGAATGCAGATTGAGCATCTCCGGCTCGCAGGCGGCGTTGGGAAGTTGTCCAGCATTTTTATGAGTACAAAAAGTACTCTTAGTCCGTGAAGACGTGTGCAGTCAACAGGACTGTAATGACAGATTAGGCTGGCCGTTCCCCCCCCCCCACCCTTTTTTTCTTTAATAGGTTTATCTTTAAAACCTGCATGGTAGTTTTGCTTGGACCTTCGTCTGCTGCGTAGCCCCTTTTGCAGTTCTGATGCAGAGAGTGCCACATCAGACCAGGGGTGGGTAACACGTGGGCTGCATGCTGGGGGGTGGGGGTGACTGTTTTTGCGGGGGGGCCTGCCCGAAAATGCCACTGCTGAATTTGTCATGGCAGCCAAAACAAAACAAAACCCAAACCCCATAATTTTCCTTGAAAGCAAGACCCACAGGGAGCGTGCATTGTGTTCACAAGCAGAATCACGCTGCCAGAAACCTCCAGCCTTCCGGTGCCTTCTTTTCAAAGACTCCCTCGCACATCTTGTTTTCAAAATAAATTGCAAAGGTTTTTTGCCACCAATGCTGCAGCAAATTCAGCAGCAGCAGCAGCAGCAGCAGCATTTTGGGTGGGGTGTGTGTGTGGTCCCTGGGGGGTGGGGGTGGTAATATGGCACCCAATCCCTCAAAGTTGCCTACCCCTGCTCTAGGCAGGTTAATTAAAGGAGGCAATTTTGCTTGCAAAGTGGCTTCTTTTTTTGCTGCTGCCTGCCGCTGTCACCACAACAAATCCAGGGGGAGGGGCTGGAGATCTGCGGGAATGGCCATGGGCCATATGTTGCCCACCCCTGATCCAAATAGACTTCTGGCTTTAAATTGGCCGAAATTCCCCATTATATCTGAACTTGGGGAACTCTACTGAGTTTAAAGTTATGGAACTCCCTCCCCAGTGACCTTCGTCATGCCCCCTCCTTGATGAACTTCCGCCGGGCTTTAAAAACATGGTTTTTCAGGCAGGAGTATGGGGTGGGTTAGGGTTTTTTTTAAAAAGGTTTTTTGTACTGTTTTAATTGTGTTTTAATTGTGTTTTATTGTATTTTACTCTGATTGTACATTGCCCAGGGTGGCCGGCCAGATGGGCGATTTAAAAATATAATAAATAAAATAAAAATAAAACTATGGTTAGTGAACAAACCAGGAATATAAACCACTATTCCTGGTTTGTCTGAACTAACCATAGTTTAAACTAATCGGAGTTCTCCTGAGTTCGAATGTGATGAAGAACTCTGGTGAGTTTAAAAGAGGAAGGAGATGCTTCCAATCTCCTTGAAACCAGGCCAGCGGAAGAGACGGGAGGTAGGGGTGAGCGCGCACAAGCCTGAGGCTCAATCATTTGGCACTAAACCATAGCTTAGGGTTGCATCCCAAAAGGCTCTGTGTGCCTGATTCTGTCACATTAGCAGCTTTATGTTACGAATGGCAACAAGGGCCGACTTACTTTTAGAGCAGTGGGTGGGGTAGGCAACTCCCCATCTTTATAAAGTGTCATCACTCTTCCTCTTCTTGCTTTTCGTCTGTGCTAGTGCCCCTACATCTTCTGTATATCCTTGTTTCCCTAAACCTCCCACCTCACTTGGATTACTCATTTTTAAAAAATATAAGCGACACATTTTTGTATTCGTCAGCAAGCTGCTGCCAACCAGCCTGAAGCTTAAGGTTAACTTGTCTGCTCTGTGGATCTTGAGTTCTAAATCACCCACCCGTCCTTTCGAGTTCTGCGCATCAGGCAATCATTTAAAAAGTGGACGGAGATCAGATCAAATGCCAAAACCACCATTATATTAAGTGAACGCTGTAGAATTAGCTAGCAATAGAGGAAGGAGAGAAACCAAGCCCCCCCCCCATTGTAGGATGGTGAATTTTAATTAGGAAATGAAAGACAAAATGCTTACTGCAGTTTTTAAGAAGGGTTTTTAAGCTGGGAACCTTGTCAGTCAATTAAAATAAGCACGTTTAACTGTTTGTTGTCATAGTTAAGAGACACCATCTCTTTCTCAAATTCCTTTAGTAAAGCATATCATATTTTTTCATATCATATATTTTCGTATCATATTCTCATATATTGAGAGCCAGTGCGGTGTAGTGGTTAGAGTGTTGGATTGGGACTCGGGAGATCTGGGTTCTAGTCCCCACTTGGCCATGAAGCTCTCTGACACTCAGCCTAACCTACCTCACAGGGTTGTTGTGAGGAAAAAATGGAGAGGAGGATTATGTGAGCCGCCTTGGGTTCCTTGCAGGAAAAAAGGTGGGATATAAATAAAAATACTTTGAAATTCTGGCAAATCATTTTAATGGATAAGTTGGCACGTTTTAGGTGTATCTAAGAAGGGACAGAAAGTCAACTATTTTCATGGCAGAAAAATGCATATTGGGATAAAACAACCAACCAAATGTTCAATCTGTCTGTGTTTGTTAGAGCATGACAGTATTTAAAGATAAATAATTGTTTTGGTAGGTGTATAGGGCAAAAAGATCCTTTAAAAATATGAGTTAAGTTGGTATGCTATGTAGACAAATGTTTTTTTATTTTATTTCTCTCTCATAAATATACTGTGTGTGGGTTTGTATATAACTTTTAATATATAAAATGGCAAAAGAAATAACTTACCAAAATCAATTTGCCAAATAAGGGGTTCCCTAATCTTTCTTTGGACAAACTGTTTTTTTAGACACAGTCTCTCCTCAGCATCACCCTTGTTAGCACCTGCCCCTTTTCTGCTTCCCCAGCAGAAGATAATGTGACACTCCCTCACACAGTGAACTGTGACAGCGCAGAACCAGGTCTCTGTGTCCCATCTCTCTGTTGTCATTGCCAGATACTTGAAGGGGATCCGAGTTCAAATTCCCGCTCAGCTGTGAAGCTCCTTCAACCCAGCTTGCCTCACAGGGATGTTGCGAGGATAAGAAAGAAAAAAATCAGGGAACCCCCATGTATATTACCATGTGCTCCTTGGAGGAAGGGTGGGATACAAATGTATGTGTATAGATATCCTGATTTTCTGTGTCTGTGAGGCAGGGCTGGCCCAAGACGTTTTGCTGCCTGAGGCAAAGGCAAGATTGCACCTGCCCCCATTTCATGTACAGAAGCCGAGAAGACTAGGACTGGGTTCAGACGACACAGTAACCCACGCTCAGAGGTTGAGTGTGGGCTGTCATTGAACAGCGGCTTGTTGTTGAAACATGGGTTATCGTGTTATCAGAACCCAGCCGTGCTAACGAAGCATGGTTTGTTAACCACGAACAACCCCTTGAAGAAGAACCCATGGTTTGTTGGGTTGCGAACTGTTGAGTTGTTCACCATGGTTTGGTATCTCGGCTGGGTTCAGACAACACGATAACACGGTTCAACAACAAGCCACGGTCCAACGACAACACACACTCAACCCCCTTGAGTGTGGGTTATCGTGTTGTCTGAACCCAGTCTGGCAGTTGAACACCGGCAACAGAACAGCGTCTTCTGCTGCACCTGAGGGCTGAGCGTCAGGCTAGGGAGCGCAGGGCAGACTGTGCATCACACCCAGCTCTGTGTGCTCCCACTGACCGAAGTGGCTGCTGCCTAATAGTAAGGCCAGCCCTGGTGTGTGGGGTAGGTTTACGGCAGGGGTGCCGAGCCTCAGGCCCACAGACCAAATCCAGCCCACCTGGGGTCCCAGTCAGGCCTTCCAGGGGTTCCACAGATGGCTGTGCCCCTTTCCTCTGACCGCCAGTCTGTTTGGTGGCTTCCCGGCTTTGGCGCAGTTTCCCCCTCCGCCCCGTTCTTAAGTTACTGACAGCAAGGCAGCAATCCTGTGGCTCTCCGACCTTGCCTGGGGGGCCATAGGATAATTCGAAGTTCCCCCCTGCGACCTCGGAAATTCCTCGGAGCCCAAGCGTGGAGCACCTGCCCGCCCACCTTTCAACCAGCACAGTTCTTGGGAACCAAGGCCGGAACAGCCACTTCGGTTCCGGCATGGGGGTTGGGCGTGGACGAGGAGCAAGGCAGCGCCAGCTTCTGAGGAATCCAGGCGGTGCCTCAGTCCCTCTTCCTTAGGAGGAGGTATAAAGCATTTAGACGGCTGAAATCGGATAATCCCATCTGCCGTGCTCCTCCCACACTCAATAGGCTGCCCATAATGGCTGCCCAAGCTTTAAGCAAAATTTTGCTAGTATTTTGGCCCCTCCCCTTTTGTCTTTGGCCACACCCCATTTTCCCTTCGGCCCCGCCCGCCACTGGGATGCAGCCTCCCCGAGAACTTGTCCGAACTTGAATTCAAATCTCAGTCTGAAAGAGAGTCAACCCCCATGGTTTAGGGTATCCTCCTGGTTTAGGGTGGCTGGGATGACTGGCCTGACTGGGCGATTCATAAATGTAATAATAAATAAATAAATAAATTATAGCTGCTCTCTCAAGTAAACCCTTCAGCAGCCTGCAAACTCATTCCAGGGTCTTCTTTTCTTTTTCCCAGCTGGTACCTCCATTCAAACCACAGGTGACGTCTGAAACAGACACACGCTATTTCGATGAAGAATTCACCGCACAGATGATCACAATCACCCCCCCTGACCAAGGTAAAACCACCATGGTTTCCATTTCATAATTCCCCAGGCTTGTCTTAATAAAGGGACTGCGGGCGGTGACTCACCCTGAATCTTGCAGGAACCAGACCAAACCCAGTCCTGTGGGGTTTTGGCAAAAGCAGCAAGAAAGCAGGATCCTTTCTTACTGCAGAGCAGGGGTGGTCAGCATGTGTCCCAGAGGCAGTGTTAGGGGGCAGCCCACTAGGGCTGGAGCCCTGAATCCTTCATTTAGAGTCCCAAATCTCTGGGAGGCCATCTGCCCCATCACCCTGCTGAAGTAAAGGTCCAGGGGCCCTGATGATCTCTCTTGCATCTGATCCCCCTGGATTAGCTGGCTTTTGGCCCACATGTGCTTTGCCTCCTGTTGTGCCCCCCCCCCCCCGAATCCTTCTGCCGGAGGTTTTTTCCCAAAATCAAATGCCCTCCTCTTCTGTCCATACATCACTTTTTACAAATAGGGGTGTCATTGGGAGACAGGCTCCTTTAAAGACATACACACAGAGAGAGATAGACTTTAGAGCATATGTAAATTAGCATATGCAAGTTTGTGTATTATTATTTTTTGTCCTGTAGGCCAGAGCCCTGGATCTTTTCAGTACCTGGCACCGCCCCTGGTATGCCCCTCCAGATGATGATGGATTGCAACTTCCATCGTCCTTCACCATTGGCTGTGCTGGCTAGGGCTGCTGGGAGTTGCAGTCTCAACAAGATCTGGAGGGCCAGAGGTTGCCTACCCTTGGTGTAGTTGG
The DNA here is from genome assembly GCA_021292165.1 of Shinisaurus crocodilurus. NCBI lineage: Eukaryota > Metazoa > Chordata > Lepidosauria > Squamata > Shinisauridae > Shinisaurus > Shinisaurus crocodilurus. Next base: position 299,397,933 of record CM037876.1, read on the forward strand.
ATGAGTGGTCTTTCACGTTTTATTTATGAGAGCCAACGTGGCGTAGTGGTTAGAGTGTTGGACTGGGACTCAGGAGATCTGGGTGGCTTTGGGCCAGCCACTGACTCTCAGCCTAACCTACCTCACAGGGCTGTTGTGAGGATAACATGGAGAGGAGGAGGAGGCTTATGTAAGCCGCCTTGGGTTCCTTGCAGGAAAAATGGTGGGATATAAATATCATAAATAAAGAAATGTTTGTTTGTTTGTGACATTTATTACCTGCTTTTCATATAAAACAATCCCAAAGCAGGGCACAAAACCACTAAAGCACAGTAAAATCATACAACATTGACCAGTAAAACAGGGGAGAACAGGAACACAGGAAGCATGTAAATTGCAGCAACACCATTTCAATCAAAAGCCCGAGTGAACAAATAGGTCCTGAAATGGCGTCGAAAGTGTGTCAGACTCCGCGCCGACGGTATATGAGGTGGGACGGAGTTCTGCAGTCTGGTTGATGCCCTCAAAATCAGTACTGCTCTTCCGTATAGACAGTTGTTGCACGGTTGGAAGCCAGAGAGTAACGCTGCCATCCAAAGTACACTGAGGACACAATTCTGCTTCCGATTTTCTACTTGTTTTACAGTCATTCCTTCTCCCCTGGGGAATTGTAGTTCTGAGCTGGGAGGAGCGGGTAGGGATCTCTAACAGAAAATTCTCAGTTCCTCAGGAAATTACAATTCCCAGGAGAGCCACGGCCGTTATAGTAGCAGAAGAGTGGTGCATGTTTTATAGTTACAGATAAACTTCCAAGTAACCATGCTTAGTGTTTGGCTGTAATTAATGCAGAATAAGAGGAGTTAATAAGTATAGTGGGCAGGGTGGGGAAGGATTCGCTGGAAAGGCTTCTAAGCCCCAGCACCTTTTTTCGTACAGCCGTAAACACTGGCTACTACCCACTGAGTAGTTTTTCACCATTAATAACTTAGCTGCACAGTAAGGCACATTTAAACCAAAACTTTACCACGGACTAATACGCAACATAGGAACACTACAGAGGCATTATTGCAGCTGGCTGGGGGATACTGGGAGTTGTAGTCCAATACATTGGTAGGGCATCAGGTCGGGGAAGGCTGCACTACAGGGTTTCTTTGGAGACTATTGCGATTATTTGCGTTGCTAACGTAACGCAAACAAGTTACTATTCAAGACCCATTTAGCATGCGGGCGTTCAGAATCTTCTTTGGAGTCCACAGTTCCCTCCTCAATACCTGTGAACTTTCTGATTTATTTATTTATTTATTTCCCGCCTTTTTTCCTGCAAGGAACCCAAGGCGGCTTACATAATCCTCTTCCTCCTCCTCCATTTTATTCTCACAACAACCCTGTGAGGTAGGTTAGGCTGAGAGTCAGTGACTGGCCCAAAGTCACCCAGTGAGTTTCATGGCCGAGCGGGGACTAGAACCCGGATCTCCCGAGTCCCAGTCCAACACTCACCACTACGCCACACTGGCTCTCTAAACCCCTAAATCCTCCCCTGCAGTTGAAACAGACACTTAGGTGTGCATATTTATCATGATTATCCTTGCCCTCTCCCTTTCCATCCTAGCCTTGCTTTCCCGTTGTTGACTTGACAAAATGTAGATTGTAAGCTCCTTGGGACAGGGAGCTGTCTTTTTGTCATCGTGGTTTGGTAGAGTTACCCTGTAAAGATGCAGTGGGCAGAAGGTATATCTGCAATAGACCTGGCAAGAATTTCTGAGTGTTTAACGATAGCACTTACAACATGACTTCCCACACACACACCCTAAATTATACTGCTGAAATGGAAGGTTTGGGGTAAAAAGTAGTGGGATTTTTTTGTGGAAGGACTGTGAGCTCTGTTCTGGTACTCAGAACGTATTTTCTGGCACAGAATCCTTTAATTCTAAGTGAATGTCTTTGTACCAGGATCTGGTAGGTGGATCTCAGGGTTCTGGTAAAAAACCCCAAACAAATACATTCTGCAAGCCTGAAGTCCGCCCACCCCTGCAGTAGAACACCACGTACATTGATAGTGTGGTAGGAATAATGTGATTAATTTTTTCATTCTTTCTTTCTGCTTCCAGATGACAGTATGGATTGTGTTGATAATGAGCGACGACCACACTTCCCTCAGTTCTCATATTCCGCCAGTGGAACGGCTTAATGTTTCGCTTGTTCCACTTACAGCAACCAATCAGACTGCATTTTGGGGACCTTTAATTTCGACGGACACTAGAGAACTCTCTACGATACATGAATTACAAACTATGTTTGTACTACGGTTTAGTTGAATTTGTAGGAAGCCTCACAGGCTGTGTATTTAAAACAATCCTGATGCATTTTTGAGTTGGAATCTCTGATGCAATTTTGAGAAGGAAGACAAGAATCCGTTCTTAAACCTTATTAAAATTTAAAAAAAGCTTTTTCTTCTGAAATAAAATGGCATTTTAGGTTTTTAAGGATATGCACCAAAACTGTTTCCTTTCCAGAAGCTTAAGATTTTCAACATAGCCAGCAGCATTGACCATTAAAAAAAACAAAAAACCTCGTCATTTTTATTTATTCCATACAGTTCATTATCTAAGTAGAGAACCTGCACTCTGAACAATTAGATTTATTTAGGATGAGAGACAGACTTAGGTAGTGCAATAATCCGAGCAACAGCAAACAAAAAAACTGAACAAACTCTGGAGATGCAAAGGTTCAACCTCCATTGGGGCAGCAGCAGCAATAATCTTGGCAACTCTAAGAAACCAATTACAGGAATAGCACTAATGGCCTCAGTGAGTCAAGATTTAAAACATGAGAATTACATTACCACGTCCGCTACAAGATCGCGCCTATCAAATGGAGCTGAATGGAATCTGGTCGGTTTCTAAATTACACAGAGAAGTAATTCCACTGAAAACAGTGCATCTAATGCAGTGTTCTGCAACCTTGGGTCCCCAGATGTCTTTGGCCTACAACTCCCAGCATGACCCAGCCAGCATAGCTGGCTGGGGCATGCTGGGAGTTGTTGGCCAAAAACATCTGGGGACCCAAGGTTGCAGAACACTGAAATTTTAATGGTTCCATTTGAGTACATTTGGCTACGATTGACTTTGCCAAATTTTGGCAGGCATTGATTGGCAATTTCTCTTGTATCAGCCCCATTGAAACCAGTGGAACTTAAGCACGAGCACTGCTCTGCCCAAGTGTTCTCATATATTCTTCTCCCAGAGAGTTTCCTGGTCGTTGTGCCTTTGAGAAACGAACCAACCATGTTACCAACTTCAGCTGGAGATGTTTTCGAGCAGCCTTTCCCAACTGACTGCCCTGTTGGACTACAACTCCCATGCTGGCCAGGAATTCTGGGAGTTGCAGTCCAACACATCTGGAGAGCACACCGGGGTTGAGAAAGGCTGCTTTATCGTTTCAAAAATTGACCAGCAGGTGCAGGTGCATTGCTATATATTAAAAAGAAAAGAAAAAACGCACAACACTCTTGAAGTGATGAAACATCGTACCAAGCAAGTTGTTAATGGTCAGATTTTTAGCGCTGAAGCGGTTGGCCTTGTTCATTATTTATAGAGACAGTTTTAAAACGGCGACATGTCATGCATGTTGAGATCACATCTGTGTGTTTTTCGCTGTCTTCAGTGTACATTTTTTAAAGGTTATTGGGGATGGGTGGGGGGAGAGAAGCCAGATGGGTGCTGCCTACGTTTGGAGGGAACTCTCGGAGGGTTGCGCTACATGTTAAAAAAGAAAAAACGAGGGCGAAACTTCATGTGTTCAAGAAAGGATGGTGTTCAAAAATCGATTATTATTTTCCCTCCCATGCTTCTCTTTCTCTTACCATTTTGTTTTATATTTTCGTAGCCACGTCATTTTGGATCTGCCTCTTGTGCTGCGAATGAGTTTATTCCGTTGTGGCTTTCTGTTCCTTTAGATATTGCTTTTGTTTCTGTTCTCTTATCTGTATAAAATGGATGAACTATACTGCAGTTCCTTAACAATTTTTTTTTTAATTTGAAAGGGAATGTATTTAAAATATCCCCCACTTTCCCTCTACATGAAATCCCATTGTTGTGTGTTTGTCTTGGGTTTTTTTTTTTTTTTTTACAACATTCAACTCTAGCATTTTTACTTAACGATATGAAAGTTTCCCTCAAAAATACTTCAATAAAATGTGCTTTAACAAGTTAGTTTGGTCTTGGTTTTGGTAGAACATGCAAGTGACAGAAAGAGCAAAATCTAATATAACCTTTTCTTCCCTGCCCCCTCCTTCCTCAAATAGTGGGTTAGGTTTGCTTGGCAGATTTCAGGAAATCTAAGGGCATTGTCAAGAAGGTGTTGGACACGAGCTATGGTGGAAAGAGCATGGAGCAAATAGGAGGATTTTAGGGTATGGAGATAATTATCTCCATATAGATAAGAGAGCCATGTGGCATAGTGTTTAGAGCAGGGCTCTCCAACCTTGGGTCCCCTAGATGTTGCTGGCCTACAGCTCTCGGCATACCCAGCCAGCATTGCTAATGGCAAGGGATTCTGGGAGCTGTAGTCCAGCAACATCTGGGGACCCACGGTTGGAGAGCCCTGCTCTAGAGTTTTGTACTTTAATCCCTGATCTGCAATAACTCAAAGATTTGGCCTAGTATATGCAGGTCAGCTCAGTTTATGGCTTATGGGGGTCAGTAGATGATTGGCTCTTCCCCCTGACCCGCCATTTTGCATCTGGCCTCACTCCCTTCCCAAGCACTATTTTGCACCTTGGTAGGATCTTGGGGTTCTATTACTAAACAAAGTGGATCCAGCAAGCCTGAAATCTTCCCGTCCCTGATTTTAAAGTACTTTATATCCTACTTTTCATGCTTGGGCCCCACAAATCGACCAACATAACAGATGTGAAAAGCAATACATAAACAACCTTTGCATGAATGATGCAAGGAAAAAATCACACCAAGGGTTGGATCCATCATCTGCATTCTACAAGAGGATGGGTTCTGCTCATAGAAGGTCCATCTACCTGATTTTTGGGGTCCCTACCCCACAGCTCACCCCATTCAGAATGGTCTCCTGACTACAGCATTTTCAAGGGGCTGCCTTAGAATCATAGAAAAGTAGAGTTGGAAGGGGCCTACCAGGCCATCGAGTCCAACCCCCTGCTCAATGCAGGAGACCAGGTCAAAGCATCCCTGACAGATGGCCGTCCAGCTGCACCTTGAATGCCTCCAGAGTGGGAGAGCCCACCACCTCCATAGGTAGTTGGTTCCATTGTCTTATTGCTCTGACAGTCAGGAAATTTTTCCTGATGTTCAGGTGGAATCTGGGTTCCTGTAACTTGAGCCCATTATTCCATGTCCTGCAAACTAGGATGATCGAGAAGAGATCCTGGCCTGCCTCATTGTGACAACCCTTCAAGTACTGGAAGAGTGCTATCATATCTCCCCTCAGTCTCCTCTCCTGAAGGCTAAACATGCCCAGTTCTTTCAGTCTCTCCTCATAGGGCCTTGTTTCCAGTCCCTTTATCATCCTTGTTGCCCTCCTCTGAACCCTCTCCAGTTTGTCTACATTCCTTCTTAAAGTGAGGTGCCCAGAACTGGACAGCAGTACTCAAGATGAGGCCTAACCAGTGCTGAGTAGAGAGGAACTAGGACTTCCCGCGATTTGGAAGCTATACTTCTATTAATGCAGCCCAAAATAGCATTTGCCTTCTTTGCAGCCACATCGTATTGCTGGCTCATATTCAGTTTGTGATCTACCACAATTCCAAGATCCTTCTTACTTGTAGTATTGTTGAGCCAAGTGTCCCCCATTCTGTAACTCTGCATTTGGTTTCCTCTCCCTAGGTGCAGCACTTGGCATTTATCCCTATTAAATTTCATTCTGTTGTTTTCGGCCCAGCACTCCAGCCTATCGAGGTCACTTTGAATTTTGTTTCTGTCTTCCAGAGTATTAGCTGTTCCACCCAACTTTGTGTCATCTGCAAATTTGATAAGCATTCCCTGCACCTCCTCATCCAAGTCATTAATAAAAATGTTGAATAGCACTGGGCCCAGGACCGAGCCCTGTGGTACCCCGCTTGTTACCTCTCCCCAGTTTGAGAAAGAACCATTGATAAGCACTCTTTGAGTCCGATTCTGTAGCCAATTGTGGATCCACCTGATAGTTGTTCCATCTAGCCCACTTTTAGCTAGCTTGCTAATCAGGATATCATGAGGTACTTTGTCGAAAGCTTTGCTGAAGTTCAGATATATTATGTCCACAGCATTCCCATAGTCCATAAGGGAGGTTACCTGATCAAAAAAATGATATAAATAAGTTACATTTATGATTTATGTCATAAGGGCTGGCTTCTCCCCTATGGATTCCCCCTAAGTGTTGGTGTAAGAGACGCGCTCTCTCATTGCCATTAAGGAACACATGACTGATGAGCTTTTGAGAAGGAGAGCTTTTTCGGTGGTGGCCCCCAAGCTGTGCAACAACTTCCCAGGGAAGATCTACCTGGCCTTTTCTTTGCTTGCTTTCTGATTGGCACTTAAGTTCCTATTTGTTTCAACGGCCTTTTGACTTCTGCCAATTGCTGAATTTTTAATCTTTAATTGTTTATGATCAACAGGTGCTTCTATGTGTTTTATGATGTTTGCTAGGCCGAACAAAAATGCCTCCCATTCCCACCCCACCCCCCATTTGTGGGTGGTAAGGTGAGCGGATTTCAGTAATTTTAGTGGGGGAAAATTGGCTAAAGCAGGGGGCTTACTGTGGCAGCAGTTTCCTGAGAGAAGGTGTGTCGATTGGGGAGCAGGGCTAAGTGCAGCCTTCGCCAACCCAGCACCCACTAGATGTGTTGGACTATCATCTGTGAGAGCTGGACTGACCCGGGTTCAAAAGCTCACCTAGCCAGTGACCCTCAGTCCTAGTCACGCAGACGGAAGGAGGAGATAACAGCAGTTAATAAAGATTAAAGAGTTTATTTGTAAGACCCAATTACATGGGATTAAGGCAAGCAATGCTTCTCTTACGAAGAAGAGATGATCCCATCTCGCGACATCCTTGCAGATACAGATCCAAGACCCCCTGTGGCAAGGCTGAGATGAAGTGAAGTCCAGAACAAGAGCAGGAAGTGAGGGGATGTGTGTCTTACCCCAACCTTATATAGTAAGACCCTGTACCTATAAATAGGATATTACTCACCAGTTATATAACCTGTTCTTCACAACATGTTTACTGCAAACCTGTCCCATGGTTGCCTGACTCATATCACCTTGAGACTATGTCTGGTGACAATAGACCTTGTGTACTTCACCTCAAGAGACATCCTCCATGTCAGGTGACAATCCTGATATCAGGTGACAATCTCGCTCTGCCCACTATGCAAAACCTAACATCATCATCCCAGCATCCATTACTTGTCCTTTGTGGTGAGCCGTGCCCATCCACAGCAGCCGTTTTACGGTTGTACCCAGGCCAGTTTCTCAGATTTCCGAATGTGCCACAGGCCCAAAACCTTGCCTACACCTGGAATAGAGCCAGACCCATCTCTGGATTGTTGCAGGGAGGTGGGGTAGGTGCATTCACAGGTGTCTGCTTGGATGGGCACACAAAGGGGAAATTACACTAATGCCACATCAATATTGGCAGTTAGTTGCAGCAGCCCTTTAGAAAGATTCTTACTCCAAATACTCATCTAAAGACTTACCTAAAGCAAACTTTCTGCCTGAAACATAAGTTATTACAATTTCAAGTGTGAACATCAAACCAATCATGTATACATCTCTTCTTTAGTGACCGCCTTCCTTCCCTTGTATTTCAGGGGTTTGGCGTACACAAGTCCTGGCTCCGTTGTGTTCCAAGAAGTTAATATGAGCCTTAAATATGACGCCAAACCCCTGAAATACAAGGGAAATGTTTTCATAGATTTCATAGATCCTAGAGTTGGAAGGAGCCTACAAGGCTATCAAGTCCAACCCCCTGCTCAGTGCAGGAAACTAGAGGAGGGGTCTCCCATCCAAGTAACAACCAGGCCTGACCCTGCTTAACTTTCCACGCTCAGACAAGCTGAGCCAGCGTAATCCACAGGCCTGTATTATTGAGCATTTAAATTTGTATGTGAATACTTCTAAAGGGTGAGTAAGTCGATCACGGTGGCATTTGCATTTTTTTTTTCAAATACAGTAGTTATACCGTGATTCTCCTTGGTTGTAGCTGAAAAAATAAGTTATTTCAGGCTGGCAGCACTGTACATGGGGAAAATATATACATAAACATCTGCCTTTAAGATTTGTGGGGAGAGGCAGGGAGAAGAGCTCATCCGTAACAAGAACTACTTCTTGTCCAGCAAATACAGAGGAAAAAAAATGCATTTAGGGAGTCAGATCCCTTGATGGAAGGTTTGTCAGACTTGGAAGAAAAGCACAGGCAGGTCACGCTGCTGAGGTTAGGCTAATGAGAGCGAAAGAGAAGAGTGTAAAAGGTGGGGGGACCGCTGAAGGGGAGCAGCACTGGAGCATGAGAAAAAACACCTCTCAAAAGAGAGAGCTGGAACAAAAGGATCGCTTTATGCAATAAAATCCGGCTTAGAGCAGCGTAGGAGCACAGAATTGTTATCCTCAGCAAAGGATATCAAATACAGAACTTGCTTCCCAACACTGAATTTTCACTACTTGCAAACATATGTGGCTGCTGAGTCGTCCGTCCGTCCGCCCGCCCCCCGGCACAGTGTTTTGAGAATTAACTGATTCCAAATGTAGCCTACCCGCATTTTCTATCTTGATTTTTCCAAGGGACCTCTGAACTGAAAAAGATCTGTAGAAGCAATATTAAAGTATCTAAACTGTTCTAGGGTGGCCATTTATTTATTTATTCATTCATTCATTCTCTATCCCGCCCAATAGTTGAAGCTCTCCGGGCGGTGCACAACAATGAATTTTTTAAAAACAGCAACAATAAAATACAGTTAAATATAAACAATAAAAACATTATAAAAATTTAAAACCAATTTTTAAAATATCACAAAAAACTAAAACAAGTTAATAAAGTCATGTGCCTTACTTTATTCCATGTGAAGGGCTGTCCAGTCCAAGGCCTATTTAAAGATGACTATAAGAAGCGAGCACTTGGGGGGGGGGCTGAAATTGCCCATCAACAGTCAGGACGGGGACAGCAGACCGAGCAGGCACACAGGTCACCTAGGTCACAGTCTTTCCTGTTAAGATATATTGTATTTCTATTTAAATTATAGTATAATTATTTCTAAATATAAATAACCACATGCATATTTCATGCAAGTCTGTGTCTTATTGGCTTTCCTAAACTGTTTCCCACCCCACAAACTGGAATCCTTGCCCTCCAATTCCCCCCGCAAAGTAGTATTTTGGTTTCCTCATAAGATTGTCTAAAAAGAATGGATCTCACCAGGAAATGTATGGAACAGCAGCACACTTTTGACAACTAATTAAGAAAGCACACTTTTTCTATGAGAAGGCAGCAGCATTTTCTCTGCTTCCCTGGGGCACGTATCGCAATGAACACAATCCGTCATTTCTTATATAAGTGAATGGCTATTTTTCCTTAAAAGGGAAATTAAGCTCTGTACTTGATGCCTAGGCAAAAATCTATTACTCACCCTTGACAGTGGACAGTGAAGCCCTGACTACAAGGAATCATAGAGATGCAACCCCTAGACCAGTGTTCTCCAACCTTGGGTCCCCAGATGTTTTTGGCCTACAACTCCCAGCATGCCCCAGCCAGCGCTGGCTGGGGCATGCTGGGAGTTGCAGGGATGGGGACTCGGACTCGAGGACTTGACTCGTGAGTCGGACTGAGTCCCCCCTCTGACTCGAGTCCCAATATTTTTAATGGGACTCGAGACTCGACTCGGGACTCGAGACCAAGGACTCTTCAACATCCCTGGGCTGTGCCAGAAGGAGTGGAGAGGAGCGTGATTGCCGGCGAAGAGCGCATGGAAGCGAGGTGTGCCGCTGCTCGGCCACTATGGACGGCTACCAGGAGTGCAGCCCCAACAGTGTGTCAAGATTTATTTTGATCGTGTTGCGTACTTGGGAGAGGCAGAAGAAGGACCTGAGATTACTCTGTGTGGCTGCTCTGAGTGTGTTTCTGGTTCCAGCAAGTTCATCACCAGTGGAGCGGGTGTTCGGTGAGGGTGGAATTGTGATGAGATCTCACCGTTCCAGAATGGGGGGGGCAAACATTTAGAAAAAATCATGTTCCTCAAATGCAACATGGATAAGTTTTAGGAAGTACAGCAAGTTTATTTTTTAAAATCATTTTTTCTAAAATGTAACCTTTCAGACATTTTGGGTTTGGCTGCCTCTGCCTGCCTGTCTGGGGTTCCCAGCCTCCTCTGCCTGCCTGGTCTCTTCTTGACCAGTTCAACAGTTGAATTGTCCAAGACAAAGGCCTCTGCCTGCCTGCTTTGGGGTTCCCTGCCTCCTCTGCCTGCCTGGTTATTTTGAGTTTTTCTGCCTGGTCTGTTCTTGCCAAAATCAGTTGCAGAGTTTTGAAACAAAAAGGCACACTTGTGCCTAGAATTTATTTAAACCACACATCTGAAGTAGCCTTATTTTGTTGGGGAAACCCCCCATTGATTTTAATAGGGACTCGTGGAGTCAGCTTTGGGAGTGACTCGTGAATAGTGAGTCACCATTTTGGACCAAGGACTCGGACTCGGACTTGAGACTCGGGTCCAAAGACTCGTGACTCGACTTGTGACTCGAGACCAAGGACTCTTCAACATCCCTGGGGAGTTGTAGGCCAAAAACATCTGGGGACCGAAGGTTGGAGAACACTGCCCTAGACCTCCATGCAATAGTCAACCTCTTCTGTAGACTGTTCACTGCCTTTTATAATGATAGGTAATCCTCTATCATGCCTGGATACTGCTCCTTAGTGTGATCAACTGCCACTGCTGAGGCTATCAGAGGGAGACGAAGCATCAGCCCTTCCATTATTAGATCCAGCTGCTGAACTTTGCAACTAAGAATCTAGTGCCTGAATTTGCTTTCCCCCCCTCCTCCCTCCCAATCCCCTTTCCTTTTGTGTCGTGTCTCTTAGATTATAAAGCGTCTTATTTCTGATCTTTTTGAGCCGTTCTAGGGCTCTTGGCTTAAGAGTGGGATAAAAATGTTTTAAATTAATAAAAACATAAACATTGTCACGACAAAGCTCTCTTGGCCTGTTTGGGGCAGAGTAGAGGTTTAGGTTTCTGCCTTGCTTTCTAGGTCATCTATGCTCTCTTGATAGGAGGCTGCATTGCCCATTAACCATGACTCCCCCATTCACTATTAAGTAATCCTTGGTCTTGCATGCACTGTGTTCCTTTTTATCTTTACTGCCCATTGCAGCTACTTCCCTAATTGCTTCTCCGCTAAATCTCAACTCTTTTTCCTTTGTCTGAAGGTGAGTGACTTGCCCGTTCGCTCCCTCTTTAGTAAGACAGATGCTTAGCAGTCACAGTTCCCGAGCATCTGGCTTTGGTGGGGCAGCTTGTATGCATCTGTCACTACTAGCTTGCCGCAGCCTGCAGGCAGAGCTAGTAGAATGCTAATCTAGAAACCTTACACTGCATACTAGTATCAAGGGCAGAAAGAAAAGGGAAGCGAATATGCTTAATAATTCCCTTTCTGTGGATCAGGCGGAGATCCATCTTCAGCGTTCTACCTCTAGCTGAGAAATTTACAAGTAGGCCATGAAGCTGACTGGCATTCACTGTAGGTTGCTCTAAAGCAGGGGTCCCCAAACTTTTTGGACCTGTGGGCACATTTGGCAATTTGAGAAACTGCTGCGAGCACCACCACAAAATGCCTAATCAGTGGATCACCGCTTTGGCATCTACCTGTCACATCTATGGATCTTAGGCTGCGTGTTATTCAGCAAAAACATTTGTTGCGTGTCTATTTATTTATTTATTATATTTATACCCCGCCTTTTTTCCTGGAAGGAACCTAAGGCGGCTTACAGAATCCTCCTCCTCCTCTCCATTTTATCCTCACAACAACCCTGTAAGGTAGGTTAGGCTGAGAGTCAGTGACTGGCCCAAAGTCACCCAGTGAGTTTCATGGCCGAGCGGCGACTAGAATCCGGATCTCCCGAGTCCCAGTCCAACACTCTAACCCGGTTAGAGTCTAACCACTACGCCACACTGGCTCTGTGGCATAGTGTTGTGTCCATTAGATTGGACACAACATCTAATAAGGGATTGTCCAATTCTGCTAATTGCTGGCAATGCAATTCAAATAATTCTTCTTTTAAACATGTTTTGGCAACATCCAGTAACTGCTTCTTTTGGGGAGGTTGTTATATGTATAGATTTTGTAGTGGAACAGTCTTTAATATTCACTGATGGACACAATAAACAAACTACCAGCATAAACAGATTCTCCACACCCCTTTGACAGTTAAAATACTGATATTACAACAATGGAAGGATACAATGTACCATTGTATATTATGAATGGTTGGGGAGCCATTTGGGCTTGGCAGAGATAAACTTTCATTATTACTTTAGAGAAAAGTTAACATTTATGTTGATGGTTGAGTGGAAACCTCTAGATGATCTTTTGTAGAAATTAATTTGCTTACCAGGCTGTGGGTCTGATAAATTGGAAGAAAATTTTTGGAGAAATTTCTTTGTAATTACAGAGTAAGAATAATTATTGTTACTTATATTTGCTGTAGAGGAAACCTGAACTCCATTTTAGTTTAGTTTTGTTGTATGTTTTTGTAGTGTTGTGTTTTTTTTTTTAATATAAATAAAAATTTGAATGCTCAAAAACAACAGAAGGATAAACACTCACCTCCTATAATGCAGTGGATTGAGGACCTTATAATGCTTTCAGTATTTGAACGGGTGGTATATAGATACCAACTTGAAATTGATACTTATTTGGATATTTGGCCCACTTTTGTTGAAGCTTATGAATAATTGCTAGAGTGCTGTATGCATTTCATATGTATATTCATTGCTATGAATATATACAAATCCATTTCCATATATTAAAAAAACAGGAAAAAAATTAGAAACATTTTACAGGTGCTCGCAGGTGCCACATTAAGGACCCCTGTTCTAAAGGGTTGGTAACCAGAGGTATATTGCTTTTAAACATGGAGGTTGTATATTTAGGTTAGCAGCTTCTGATAGACCAGGAAGCGAATTCTCTCGGAAGCCATGACCACACCTTATGTTTGGACCAAGTTTGGTTCATAAATTGAAAGATACATAGACGGGTGGCCCTTAGCTCACTAGAACTCATGCTTTGTATGTGTAAAACCGCAGGCTCAATGGGCACTTAAAAGGGCTGTTAAGACCTCTGCCTGAACTGGAAATGGCAGTACCAGATCTACTATATACCGTAAATGTGAAAGTTTGTGTGTGTGTTTGTGCGTGTCGGATAGGCTTCCTACACGGTTTGACGGATCCCCACCGAACTTGGCACACATACTCTTCGTTCACCGAAGGACAAATACTGGCGGCTTTACATTTCCGAAAAAACCATCACTGCACCTGTATGGCCCAATCTAAATGATAGCCAATGGCGTCACTTAGAACTGCCGCCAGGGACCTATCAGGAGCGGTTATGCAAATCACTCCAACGACCATTAAGAATGTTCATATGAACTGACAGCAGGGGCGTACACGGGGGAGCTAGGATTTCATTGTGTAGTCAAGGGGGGGGAGCAGGGATTTCATTGTTGTGTAGTCCCGGGGGGTGGGGTGGGGAGCTGGGATTTCACTGTTGTGTAGTCCCCGGGGGGGGGGGGGAACAGGGATTTCATTGTTGCGTAGTCCCGGGGGGGGCGGACACAGGGACTTCATTGTTGTGTAGTCCCAGGGAAGCTGGGATTTCACTGTTGTGTAGTCCCAGGGGGCAGGGATTTCATTGTGTATAGTCGGGGGGGGGGGGGGGAGACAGGGATTTCACTGTTGCGTAGTCCCGGGGGGGCAGGGATTTCATTGTTGTATAGTCCTGGGGGGGGGGGGGAGCAGGGATTTCAGCTGTGCGTCCCATTCCTTTCCTAAGGAGCCATTCAAAAAAAGCGATCAGCTACCTTAAGGAATTTCGAACAAATAGTGCCTATAAGAAAATAACAACCCAGGCAACACTGGGTAAAAAAGCTAGTAATATTATAATAGCTGGGCCAATGGTCTTCTTTATAAAGTAGCTTCATATGCCACTTTGACTGACGGTCACCTAAACTATTATGGAATATAGCTAGGGAAGACTTACATAGGGAAGACGTACATATTGTGAATGCTGGAGCAGATTTTCAAGCCTGGATACACATACACAATGTGCTCACGTATGAAAACTGCAAACATTCTGCAATCCACCATGCGGTTCATGGGCATTATCACTTCACACCCAAGATGCATACCTCTCCTCACAGTCTTGCTTTATTTTTCATAAAATTAACTTCCTAGCAGTTCTTGTTGAATGACTGTTTTGATGGGAGTTGAAGGCAGACCTTCAGGAGTTTCAGCTTTTCATACATGCCCCAACTACCTTCACTTGGGAGAAAAAGAGGTAAAATACAGTCCTATGGGAAACAAGTTTATATATTTTTTTAAAATGGCTAGCAGTATACAAGTGAGCCAAGAGTTACTTAAGAACTGGGTTAGAGCTTATCATTTAGAAACCAGGTCCAGAAATAGCCTTTTTGCAAGGAGTATTAGAGGCCGCAAACACAAGATGCTAATGAGCCAAAGCAACTTATAAACAGAAGACACTATAAATAGGGCAGGTTTACAACTAATATGTTAACTCAAGTTCTGACATTAAATTTAAATTCTCCAGGGACCGGATGAAGCTACTCATCATTTGCATTAGTAGAACAGATGCAAGGCTAGTAAAATGTACCCTCCACAAGAGACAAGATTTAAGTTTCAGCCAGGTCACACACAAAAACAGGTCTTATCAAAATATAACATGTTTATTTAGTTAAACTACAGTTATAGAAATATATATTTTAGAAAAAGGCACTCCCAACATATCACACACTAGGGGGAAAAAAATGTCCGGCTACCGGTATTTAAAAACAAATGCTTCTTTACAGGTCCCAGATATAATCTGTCCCTAAAACATAGCATTGCTGTTTCAAGCATTTTAGTCCTTGAACGTTGAGCAGCCATTGCAAAGGATTCGCTCACCAGTATCATCAGACCTAGAAGAAAGAAGGTGGAAATCAATTCAGTAGACTGAATTTTATTCAGCAGACTCTAGGAAGAGAACATTAGCTCTTCCATAACCTCTGCTACTCACAACGAAGCCTTGTGGCCAAACAACCTGAGCTGTAGGGGGAAGGATAAGCCTTGCTGGATTAAATCAAGGTACAGCTATACTAGCCTACGTGAAGGATCCATTTTCCTATATTGGTTAACAGGTTTATGAGATCACATACATTCATGATGGGTAGGTGTAACCATCTCTTGTGGCAGCTGAATTCCATACTGTGTGAAGTATTTGCTTCTGTCAAGAGTCTACCAGTGAAGCTAATCTGTGGGCACCAAATTCCAGTACTGATCAGGAGGAAAACTTCTGCAGCCCCAAATCATCTCCTATCTCCCCCCAGAAGCCTTTCCCCACCTGATTAAGCCCAAACACTGTACTGAGCATCTTTCCCATGTGGAAACACTATAAATTTCTATCATTTGGCCTAAGGCTTGGCATGATAAAGCAAGGATACATTCCCACCTACCAGCACAATAAAATTCTATTCGGCTAGACGTGCCATTCCCTCCCAGATTTTATGATATTAACTAGGCTCAAACTTCCATCCAAGGTTAAAAGAAAATGGCGTGTTCCATGGTGGACCTCGCAGCTTTTATGTCAGAATTACATTCCCATGCATTAGAATTACGTTGATTAATTATGACTCAAACTTGAATATAGAGTATTAAAGAAAATGGGTGTTTCAATGCAATTGAATGTGTGTTAAGAAGTGGGGACAAGAATCGAAGGAACTACGTTTATGCTAGAGAGCGTTTCAACAAGAGGCACAACAAAGGCTTTATATACGATGTTACAAAAAGAAGAAGAGCATAAAGATTCTCTTAAAGTGTTATGGGATAATGAATTTGATGAGGAAATATTGAAACAAAGTTGGAAAAATATTTGGGATAGACGTATTGTAAGAGTTATGTCAACCAGGATAAAAGAGAATTTTTATAAAGTGGTATGGAGATGGTATTTAACTCCAGTAAGATTAAATCGGATAGATAAAAATTGCTCCGCATTGTGTTGGAGAGGATGTAATGTAAAAGGTACGTATGCCCACATGTGGTGGAGCTGTAAAAATGTTCTGGAATTTTGGCAGAAAGTATTTGCAGAAATATCAGAAATAATTGGAATGGAATTAGAAGTCTGCCCAAAATTAGCATTGTTAACAATTACAGAAAAGTTAGTTTGTTTAAAAAATACAAAAGAATTGATTGTGAATTTGTTAACAGCAGCAAATTAATGATAGCTAGGAATTGGAAGGTTCAACAGGTTTCATTAAAATTACAGAGGATGGGATTCCGTAAAGAAAATAACTTGTATATTTGTCAAAAGGCATGGAGAAGAGACACTTTAAATTGTTAAATTTGGATTATGTGTTTAAAGGGGGAGGGGAAAACCTGCAGATTGTTAGAATATAATTATCTGTAATACAAACAAACACAAACAAAATTGGGGTGAGAAATGGACTGTCCACACAATGCTTTGTGTATTTTGTGCTGAGTATTGTAAGATGTAAAATTAAAATTAAAAAAAAAAAAAAAAAAAAAGAATTACAGCCCTAAGCCTAATCCTTATGGACACTCACTCTGTAACTGAACAAAAGGAACAAGTAATGGCATTACAGCAGTGGCAGAATTGTCTGCAGTGCTGGCAGATGTACCGGTCACACTGTGTGCAAGCTTCTTTGATGTCAACTGTTCTTACGCAGGCAGGAGCAGGCCTCGGAAACTCCTACCAGCAAGGCTGTGTAGAAACACAAGAGTTTCTAAGTTAGAACAGATTTCAGCCTCAAGTATTATAGAAAAGCACCTTCTTCAGAAAGCAAATCACAATCTACAAGCCATCTACATAGGAAGCTGTCTCACAGCGAAACAGACTATTTGTCCATCTAGCTCAGTGCTGAATACAATGACTGGCAGTGGCTCTCCAGGGTTTCAGACAGCGGCCTTTCTCAGCCCTAGCTGAGAGATACCATGGACTGAACCTGGGACTTTTTATATACAAATCACTTGTCCTACCACTGAGCTACAGGCCTACAATTTCACTACATCTGGTAAGATTTATTAAGCACAGTTTCAAGGTTTTGTCACACAAACAGTCAACAAAACCACCACATTTAGCTTTCACATGATATTCTGACAAGTCCCCTTTTCAGTGGCAATAGCACAGTCTACCATTTTCATGCAATATTTACTCTGTGGGGAGCAAGTTGTCTTATTGCTGTTTGCTCACCTTAAAAAAAACCCCAAAACAAGCTGCCTAGATGCACCCTCTAGCAAAGGAAGCCTTGTTCCTCTACCACACATACAGAAACAGGTGGTGGCACTGAATATCACAGGCACATTCCATTCAGCACAGATTGGTACTACATTCTTTTGTACAAGTAATATTGTGTTTGGTGAATGTTCCAAAAATGCAACAACACGAACAGTAACCATGAGAAAAGCATGCTAATCGTGCACAGCAAGTGAGAAACAATGCACAGAGCCTGGATAGCCACCTATCAGGAATGCTGTAGCAGTGGATTTTCTGCATCAGCAGGGGGTTGAATTAGATGGCTTTTTAGGTCCCTTCCAATTGATGAAGCCTCTGAATAGAAGCTACATTACTCATCTAGAGCAGCTGCACATAACACAACTAAGAATGCAGTTTCTCCCTCCAAAACAACCCAAGTGTAAGCAAGCTTATACCTTGTTTTAAGTCCATTGCTTTATACATGAAAATAAGCTGCATCACACCTACACCTACTTGTTCTCATAGTAACATCGAACCTAATAGCTGAAGACAGCAAACAGGAAATCACACGTGCACTTAACAGCTAGCTACCCTCACTTACCTGTTTCTCTTGCACACGGCTGTCGAAGTCTTCCATCCTGCCCAATTAACATTTGTCCATTACACTTATGCCGAGAACAATCTTCTGGTCTGTCTGCAAGTGGCTCTGGATACTGTGCAATTAGACATGCTCCTGCTGTGCTCTCATTGCATGTATTGCATGTATTATCCATATAAGCCTGAGCACCTCTGAAGAGCAGCTGCTTTGTCTTCTCTGCAAAAATAAACAAGGATAGAAGCAGAGACAGGAATGTTATGGAAGGCAATCTGAACTGGTGTCCCACTACTAGAGTGTCAGTAATAAGCATCATCTTTCCCGAGAGAGAAGAAAGCCTGCATCAGATTATAACAACTCCTCCTTCCCGGGAAAAAACTTCCAGTTCGGAGGCAAGTTAGAAAGATAGGAAGCCGCCTTATACAGAGTCAATTGGGTCAGCTAGTTCAGTATTGTCTATACTGGCAGCAGTTCTCCAGGATTTCTGACAAGAGTTTTTTCCAGACCTACCTGGAGATACCAGGGATTGAATCTGGGACCTTTTGCATACAAAGTATGTGGTCTACCACTGAGCTACAATCCTTCTCCATTCCAGCCTGGCATATGATTAGCTGTCAAGTCATGAGCAATGACAATCCATGCAAATGATAACTAGTAGTGGTAACGATGTTCTTCTTCCACACTTCTGAAATACAGTCTCCCTCAACAGGAAGCATCCATTTCTGCATCCACAGAGCCAGGAGGCAAGGCTTCTCCTTTATATCTTCTACTACCCACAGATCACTCGCTAGGTGCTGTGGGCGAAGTAGTTTCACACCCTGCTCAGAGACTGACTGGGTTCAGACAACATGATAACCCGCACTCACGGGTTGAGTATGGGCTGTCGTTGCACTGTGTGTTGTTGAAGCATAGGTCATCGTGTTGTCTGAACCCAGCCGCTCTAACAAACCATGGTTTGTTAACCACAAACCACCCACAGTTCACAACCCAACAACAAACCATGGGTCCTTCATGGTTAACAAGCCATGGTTTGTTAGCGCAACTGGGTTGAGGCAACATGATAACCCACATTTCAACAACCACCACCCATGGTTCAACAACCCACACTCAACCCATACTCAACCCTTGAGTGTGGGTTATCGTGTTGTCTGAACCCAGCCATTGTCAAGTTAGTAACAGACTCTTCCTTCCCTATAAGGTAACCCCTGTAGAACTCACCTCCTCCATTATAAGAACATCAGTCCACACCTCATCTCACCCACTGCTTATCACTCAGGGCAAGGAAGCCTCTCCCCACCACAAACAGCAGATGATTTCCTCATCCTTACTTCTATCACAAGTACTTGTACTTTATGAGTTTATATTACACACGCCCCATAACTACCAGTTATTGTTGCTTTTACTGTCTGGATTTTTATTTGTTAACAAGACAGACAATGGCTTAAACATTAAAGGAAATTATTCTAGTATATGCTACAATTTGCAATTGAAATGCACAACAGATGTGCCAACTTGGGCATCTAAATGTTTTAAAGTTTGGTTTTTTTAATTAAAAAAAAATGAAACCCTGCCTTTGTGTTAGTCTGCAGTAGCAGCAAAAAGAGTACTGTGGCAAAATTAGGGCATATGTATACAGGATTTGGGGGTGAGGGAGTGCTAGCATTGAAATTTCACACATCAAGTCCTGCTACCCATTTTCTACACTTCAGATTTGCACTGTAGCATGAAGCCAAGATATGTGTATACACGGATATGTGAGCAGAGTTGTCTACCCAGCCTTTTTCTGGCCAACAACCTACTTCACCAGATGAATGAAGCAGACCAAGACACAAATTCAAGAGGTTAAGGTACATTGGAGACACAACCAAGTTAATATGCCGAAAGCTAGAGATGGCAGCTATATATAATGAGCAGAATCAAAGTTAGCATGCAGAAAAATTGAGGAACTTCCCCACATGCAAATTGGAATCTACAGAATAAGTACACCAAACGTCCTCTGGAATGCACCCAATGCTTCTGAAATCAGCTGTGGAGGGAAGCAACTGGTGCTGGCTCCAGGCTTTGGAGGGCCCATGGGCAAGACCCCCCCCCATGGGCCCCCTCCCTCAGTGAGTCTGCTTTCACAGCACCACTGTCACCAGCTGCTCTCACTCCTCATCCTCCTCACTCATTATTGCTACCACTCGCTTACTGGACAGGCAGAAAGCCAGTGAGCAAGTTGGCAGTGCCATCTACTGCTCCTCCTTCTCACCACCACTGTTGTATGATCCAGAGTGAAAGGCAGGTGAACACGCATGTAGGGAGTTCTCGTCAGTGGGCCCCTGCTGGGGCATGGGCCCTGGGCAGGTGCCCAAGCTTGCCTACCCTCGATAACGGCCCTGGAATCAATTGTCATGACTTTGCCAGCAGCCTCCTGCATTCCCTTGACATGTGGGGGAGGGGAAAAAGGTTACTTGTGCCCCTCCGCCAAACAGGCACCTAGTCCTGCTCTCTCGTAGACTTCAGAACCTGATGCAGTATTTCCAGAACCTACACAATCACAGTACCTCTACGCACATACAGAGTGCTTTTCCTTCACCAGCAGAGCAAACCTGGCATGCTTGAGACTAGGCATCTCTGGGCTTAGAAGAGCAACACGGAAGTGGGGAGGGGGTGCGTCTCTTCCGTCAGTCAACCCCCTTCAAGAGCTGTGGCTTATGCTGGCTCAGCTTGTCTGAGCGTGGAAAGCAAAGCAGGGTCAAGCCTTGTTATTACTTGGATGGGAGACCCCTCCTCTAGTTTCCTGCATGCAGGCTCCTTCCTACAAGCATATTAGGCTCATAGATTTCATAATATGAAATCTATGAGCCCCTCAAACCCTGGCAGGAGGCCTGCCTCTCTGTGGGGAAGGGGGGGGCGTTGACACACACAAGAGCCTCGCTCTCGCAAGAGGAAAAACCTTGGCTCAAGGGTGGCGCCCGGTAAGGGTTTGCTTGACCAAAGTTCTGTTCTCGCGAGAATTTCTGTTCCCGCCTGTCCACTGCCCGTCGCCTCACCGTAGATCTCGCGCCGGTACCGCTCGCCCATAACGCCCTGGCTCAGCTCCCTCAGCCTCACGCGGGTCTTCACCTGCACCGGGGCCGAATCCCCAAACGGGCAGGAGCGCTTCGGCATCCCTTCCCCTCACCACTGACCGAGCCAACGAGACCGAACAGCCCGACAACAAGCAGGTAGTTTTCTTTATCGAGCTGCGCACTCCCGCGCGGGAAAACAGCGTTGGCGTCAACAGGCCTCTCGAGGTACCCGCAACGCGTCAGTCCGCCCTCTTTCTAACCTTGCGTCATGGGGGGGTCAGCCAATCACGGCGCGGTGAGGGCGGGAGGGGGGCGTTTCTCTGCAAGGGTCGAGAAAGCGTGTGGGCGGGGCTCGAAGGGAGGGGCGTTTTCGTCCGCGGAGAATAGGCGTGATGCAAGGCCGGTGGGCGGGGCTTGGTCAAGAGCTGGAGGGGCGGCCGAGCGGTGGGTTGGACTACAACTCCCATAATCCTCCAGCCAGTTAGCTGTCACAACACATCTGGAGGGTACCAGGTTGGGGGTGTTAAAGCGTCATAGGCGTGGGGAGGAGAGTCGGGCCTAATTGGGTACAAGTCTCATTAAATATAGTGGGAATTGGACCAGGCGTATATTGGCATGCACATTTACTTGGCAGAAAGTCAAGTAAATGTCCTTGATCTTACAGAAGAAGCTGCCTTATCCGGAGTCGACCCATTCATCCCCCTAGCCCAGTATTGTTGACACTGACTAGCAGTGGATCTCCAGGTTTTCAGGCAAGATCTCTTAGGGCACAATTCTATGCATGTTTAGACAGAAAAAAGTCCCACAATTCCTAGCATTCCTAGCCATGCAGGGTGGGGAATGCTGGGAGTTGTAGTACTTTTTTTTCTATGTAAACGTGCATAGGATTGTACCCTTAGTCTTTCCTGGCAACATTGTGGATTGAACCTGGGCCCTCAGACCTTATACATGCAAAGCAGGTGCTCTCCCTCCCAGCTACAGCTCCTTCTTATATTCTTACTTACTTAATTATATTTATACCCCGCCTTTTTCCCCACAAGGAACCCAAGGCGGCTTACATAATCCTCCTCCTCCTCTCCATTTTATCCTCACAACAACCCTGTGAGGTAGGTTAGGCTGAGAGTCAGTGACTGGCCCAAAGTCACCCAGTGAGTTTCATGGCTGAGCGTGGGACTAGAACCCAGATCTCCTGAGTCCCAGTCCAACACTCTCACCACTGTGCTTAAAGTATGATACCCAGAACTGGACACAGTACTCGTCCGGATAAGGTCAGAGTAGTGCAAATAAAGTCAAACTATTACCTCTCATTAACTGGAAATTGTGATTCTGTGAAGGCAGGCTAAAAATGTTGGAATTGGACTCAGGAGATCCAGGTTCTAGTCCCCATTCGATTATGAAGCTCACCGTGTAACTTTGGGCCAGTCAATAGCTCAACCTAACCTACCTCACAGGGTTGTAGTGAGGATAAAATGAAGAGGAGAATTACGTAAGCCACCTTGGGTTCCTTGCAAGAGGAAAAAAGGTGGGATATAAATGTAATAATAATATTGCAATAGCTTATTTCCGCAGCCACATCACACAGATATCTCTCATCATCCTTTCCTAAAGCTCTGTCTTTGTTCCCTTGTGCTTTATCATTGAGCTATTTACTACCACCCCTTCCAGCATTTTGAAAGCATTTTGCTTTCTGGAGATTTTTTTTTAAAATAGTTAATTTCATATATAGGTTTAGTTTAACAATATAAACAAACTGTAGCACCACTTTGCACTTTGGGGAAGGGGCGCAGTTCAGTGGTAGAGCACCTGCTTTGCATGCAGAAGGTTCTAGGTTCAATCCCCAGCATCTCCAGGTAGGGGCTAGGAAAGAATCCTGCCTAAAATCCCGGAGAGCCACTGCCAGTCAGAGTTGACAATAGTGAGCTAGGTAGACCAATGGTCTGACTCAGTATAAGGCAGCTTCCTATGTTCCAAGATTGTAGTACCTTACAGAATGAAACTATTAAAATGGGATTTTGTTTTTCCGATTAACATTATGAACAGTACAATCTTATATCATCTGAGAAGTAAACCAGAGTCTAATGGGACTTACTCCCAAGTACTTGTGTGCTGCAGTCCTGTACAGCAGCCTTCCCCAAGCTGGTGCCCTCCAGATGTTTGTGGAGGCTTCTGTTTGGTCAAAGACTCAGAACATCCAAAAAATGCAATGGAAGCCAGGACAGTTTCAACAAGACTAGCAATATTAAGGCCACAATCCTATGCCCATTACCTGAAAGTAAGGCCCATTGAATTCAAAGGAACATACTTCTGAGTAGACATATATAGGGTTGCACTGTTTGTTCCTATGCTGACCTTCACAAATATATCCCAGGGTGCTTCACAATAAGAAATTAGAAGATACACTGAGGATGCAATCCTATGCATGTTTAGACAGAAAACTGGCTGGAGGATGCTGGGAGTTGTAGGACTTTTTTCTGTGTAAACATGCATAGGATTGCCCTAATTAAAATACAACAAAAATCACAATCATAAACAAGTAACACACAATTCCAGATTCAACAATATTTCCTAGGGAGAGTAGTTCTGCCCAAACTCTGTAAACCCCCCCCCCCCCCATACACACACCAGGCTGGATTTATCAGTTCTCCTAAAGAGCCCAGGGAAGGTCATAGGAATTGGGTCTATAGCTTGCTTGCTAAAAATTTGAAATTTGTATATCAGAATGAGCAAGAGCCACAAGAAATGCTAGACCCATTCCACTGTTAAAATGTAAGCTTGTATAAAAATTTGTTGATCTGAAATGAGCTCAAAACTGAGCAGCAGATAACTACTCTGTGTTGCTTTTCTCCATTAAAAATGCAGATTAGAGGGCTCCGTGGTGGGTATGTGCCCCAGGGAAGGCTCATACCCACAATATGAACATTTTGCAGCATGCTGCCACTCACCCACTGCGGAGCAAACATAAGTCTTCCGACAGAACTGCCCAAGGTGTTGACAACACGTTTCATCCTTAATTATTGCCTCACAAACCTCAGCAGTCTTGGCAACATCTGCTGCTGCATGGGATTTGTTTGTTTTTTAAATGTGTAGGCTAAACCACAGCAGCAGCAACAAATGCATTTTGTCCGCATCCACATTTTTGACCTGCTGTCAGAAGAGTGTGGGTTGATCTGCTGCTAACCGGTGGACATGTCTAGCCAGTGGGTTGTCTGTATAGTGCCATGGGTTTGGGAGACAATTTGCTGCCTGTTCTTAAGAAAGTTGTGCTTCCCCCTCGGAGGAGCAGATTCACCATTTTGAGGTGCTTTTCAATTCACCCCCTTGTTTCCAATGCCCAGATAGCAGCTGTGGCAAGAAAAAGAAACCCCAGCTTTCAGAAGATTAGATTGCCGCATGCAACTACCCCTAGGCCAGGGGTCTCCAACCTTGGGTCCCCAGATGTTGCTGGACTACAGCTCCCAGAATCCCTTGCCATTAGCCATGCTGGCTGGGTATGCTGGGAGCTGTAGGCCAGCTACATCTGGGGACCCAAGGTTGGAGAGCCCTGCCCTAGAAAGATAGCTTAGCTAGTTTTCCATGCCCTGGTTAACATCCAGATTAGACTACTGCAATGTGTTGTATGTGGGTCTGCCTTGGAAAATACAACAGCTGGAGTGGCTAGAACTAGCTGCCTGGGACATATCTAAGCACTGTCAGAACATCTCCACTGGATTCCTGTGTGTTTTCAGCTAGTTCCAAATGCTAGTTTTGACCTTGGAAACTCTTACATCTTGGGAACTATTAAGTTGGGGTGGACAATCTTTTGGGGGTCAAGGGTTGCATTCCCTTGGGGAAAGTGGTGGTGGGGCTGTATAGCAATGGTGGGGAACGCTCCTTTCTCTCTCCAAAAGGGGTCAGGAACGCTCCTTTCTCTCTCCCCCTTCTCTCCTTGTCCTTTTCACTCCATTCACTCTTCCCTTTTTGTCCCCCCACTCTCTCCCATTCATTCAATCAATCATCCATTCTTATTCTCTCCCACTCCTCTCTCCCCCCTTGACACTGAAATGACAGACTTGTGTCTGAGAGTCACTAGAAATGCCAGGATTGCACATAAATGGATTAAATGGCACATGGACTGACATTTTGAAGGTAAATATTAAACAAAGATTACAATCTCCCTGAATGTCAAACACATTCCAAACTAAGAAACCTCTTTCTTCTATAATTATTGGATTGTATAACCCTAGCAAGATGTTTTTATGTAAGAGAGCCAGTGTGGTGTAGCATTTAGTGTTGGACTAGGGCTCAGGAGATCCGGGTTCTAGTCCCCACTCAGCCATGAAGCTCACTGGGTGACTTTGGGCCAGTCACTGACTCTCAGCCTAACCTACTTCACAGGGTTGTTGTGAGGATAAAATGGAGAGGAGGACTGGGTTCCTTGTCAGAGGAAAAAAGGCAGGATATAAATATAATAACAACAACAACAACAACAACGTGTATTATTTAAATCTTATGATTTCTAACCATTATTTAGAAATGTTGTTATATTTTATTGTATAATTTTTTTGATGCTGTAAGCCGCTTTGAGCATGGTTTGGCATGGAAAAGTGGCATACAAATATACTGATGATGACTCTACCACCCACATGGCCAAGCTGATGTAAAATAGAGTACCTATCCCTCAAAAATGCAATAGCTTGCCAGAAACTGATATACAGTAGCGAAATATGATCAGCTATCAATTTCCTGTGAATGGAAAAAAGAGGAGACTCAGGAGACCAAATCCTACACTCCTTTATCTTGTAAGGCTTTATTAAGCAAAGGAAAGAGCTGTAGGATAAAAGGGTACAGCTCCATTTACAATATACAAAAATTATCAAGGGAAAACTTTTAGTGCATTTCTTGAGCAGTGTACACCCAGCGATATCAGCAGCAGCGTGACAGAGAGCAGCACAAAAGTGTTGGATAAAAACCTGACCTTTTCACTGTACTTGCTGTGATGAAGAATTGAGACATTCTCAGTGCCTTTTCATGCTGTTCCCCTTATTAATTCTATTACAGCATTTTGTTTCAGATTATTCATTTTGCATTTAACCTGTGTGCTGAGCAAAGTGACACTAAATTATTATAACCAAATTCCAAGTGGAGGTTCAATATAATATTTAACAGGAAACAGTCAAGAGAGGAGTAAAACACATTGTTCACATCAAGCACATTTCTTATTAAGGTTTGTATCACCGAGTGGACTGTAACTTAATTCCTTAATAAATAAATATTTAAATCTTATCCAGTGCTATTACTTTGTGGGAACAGAAATTTCCATTAAAATAAGCCAACAATTCAATGTTCTCTATAAATGTCAACTAAACAGAACGAGGTTACAGGAACAAAAGACCAACCAGTGATTTAGTGCAAACTAAAAGGCCTGATGAAATTCCATGGAAGTGGGCGGGAGCTACTAAAATGTTCATACGTAGCACCCATTCATTTCAATGGGTCTTGCATGGGAACACTTCCCCAGTAGGCTGCAAAGTTGCCCATGTTTAGGCTGTTCAACTGCCACTCTCTTCAACAGTATTGAAGCAGCCTGTGTACAGAACTTTTTTTTTTGGGGGGGGGGGAGAGATTTTCAGTTTGCAGTATGCTTTGCACACAACAAATGGGTCATTTAGTGAAAAAATGCATCTGGTCAATGCAAAACATATGTCAATCTGGGCAAAAAAATAATAATCATGGGCAGCAGTGACATTTCAAATACAAAGCTAGATTTGTTTATGAGGTGCAGGAAACAAACCACAAAACCTAGTGAACAAGTAACTGCTGACTTGTTATGGAGCCATCCTTAGTTAATGCCGGGTAAAGGCCACATTGGTGAACCTTGCTCAGGTGCATATGTGCTGAGGCACTGTAGGTTGAGGGAAGGGTCCCAAGCCATTTCTGACAGGACTGGAGCCCATCAGCAAAACAGGCCTGTGGCTCATGCTGGCTCAGCTTGTCCGAGTGTGGAAAGCTAAGCAGGGTCAGGCCTGGTTATTACTTGGATGGGAGACCCCTCCTCTAGTTTCCTGCATTGAGCAGGGGATTGGATTCGATGGCCTTGTAGGCCCCTTCCAACTCTACGATCTATGAATCTATGAAATGCAAACTGGTTGGCAGTGACTCTCCTAGATCCACACTAATAAACAGTACTTTTAAAAAGTGATTTACAAAACATTACAATCTCAATAATGTTAAGTTGACCTGCTCTATACAACAGAAAGTTAAAACTCTTCAAAAGACAGGGCGAGACCCTGAGGAGCCTCATAAAAACCTATACAAGGTATTCCAGAGCAGTCTGTTGCAGGAAATACAAAGAATCTCCACGGAAATCTTTAGTAAAAGGCGAAAGATTTATACGATCTGAAGAGAAACCAGAGTTAAGAATCCTGTGGCATCTTAAAGACTAATGTTTATCATGGCATAAATGTGGACTACAGCCTACGTTTTGTTTACATGAGGCAGATAAGCAAGTATTATGTGCCAGGATCAAGAGATGTACAAGACTGCTTCTGCTTAACCACAGGGAATTTCCACTTCCACAGCAGCCCCCAATGAGGCATGAAGGGTTGCCACCAGAAGGAAAAATTAGCAAATGTACCTTTGCACAAATGAAAGCACTTCTCTGGATCCCGGTAATTAAGCGAAAGGGATTGGTCACAATCCAACACACCAAACCACCCTGGATTTCATTGGGCTTAAGTGTGCTTGACTCTGCGTTGAATTGTATGCAACTGTTAAGCAAAGGTCAGTGAG
This sequence comes from Shinisaurus crocodilurus, assembly GCA_021292165.1. Taxonomy (NCBI): domain Eukaryota; kingdom Metazoa; phylum Chordata; class Lepidosauria; order Squamata; family Shinisauridae; genus Shinisaurus; species Shinisaurus crocodilurus. The sequence continues at coordinate 299,425,805 of CM037876.1, forward strand.
AGTCAGTGCAGTACTTTCTGTGCTTGTGTTTCTACTAGTAATTAAGAACTAACCTGCATCCCCAAACTTTCTAAGGCAATTGTATTGCAGTGCAGCTGAAAAAAGACCTCCCACCAAATTTTTTAATAATAATCAGGAGCAACTAAATAGCTGTAACACACATTAGCTGTTCTTCTTGAAATCTTGTTCAGCTAACTTTAAATCTTTTGGCCTTGATGAGATTGGCAAGGATCATGACACTTAGCCTCTGGATGGTGCTTTCAAGTGTTCAAAGCACTTCACCTGCATTATGTAATTGTAATCCTTAGGTCAGTATTATGATCCCCCTTATTGCAGATGGGAGGATTGAGGCCGAGAGAAAGTGGCTTGCCCAAGGCCGCCTAGTGAGTTAATGGCAGGGGTAAAATTTAAAGCAGGGACTTCCCAATGGTAGCTCAGTCTCTTAAACTACTATGCTACTACACCAGCAATCGACATCATTAGAAATAAACATTTATAGAGATTGAGATTTGCAAGCAAAATGCCTGAGTTGAGTTTTTTGCAATCTTTACAAAAAGTTTGCCTTGTTTGAAATAAACACCCCTGCCCAACCCACAAGCCTGTGCACATGGAGCTTCCACAAGTACACAGATTTCCCTCTGGCAGCAAGGACAATGCTCTGAAGAGGGTTATCTCATGCTCCATGAGAGGTCTGTGTGCACCTATCAATGTGCCTGTGGAGCTATTGTTCTGGGACAAAAACTAAGCCTGCAGCACTCGGGACTCTAGCAGAAGTTCCTATGCCATGTAAAAGTTCTGGGAATATGCGTAACCCATGAGCCACATGCTGGCCACTTCTGCCTTATTCAGCAGAAATGGAAAAACGTGAGCTCTGTTCTTATATGTAACGTCTCTCAAGCAAAACCCAAAAGTCTCCATTTCTGAAGTGCTGCCTTAAGTGGGGTAAATCTACAACATCACAGCATCAGTGGGTTGGAAACCAGTGGAAGGCTCTAAATACCATTCCTGCTAGTTAACATCCTCTCAAGACAAGACACAGGAGAAAGTGAAAGAGGACTTCCACAATCTCCCTCCCCATTTAATGGGTATGGGGGTGGGAACTCACTCACAGAAAGTTCTACATAGTAAAAAAACAAGTTGGGGGTTGTGGTACATGTTCTGCTGTGTACATAGGGGCTACAAAGAGGACCGTGGGTCTGCTCATCACTGTGGGGGAACCTGTTCTTTGTCTCCCTCAAACTTCCCAGCCTTGTCAGCATCTATGCTGACCTGGGTCACTTCCAGATGAGGCTTTTATTGTGCAATCACACTGCCTCATTCATGGAATTTTGAAGGGAATCCAAACCACCTTGTCTTCAATTTGTAGCCCTCCCGTATTTTCCCCACAGCTTCTTCAGTCTTTTTTTCTTACCAGGGGGGGAAAAAATCTGTTCAGGAAGAAAAGACTGTCAACGAAAGGAGCCCTCCATCTGGAAGCGCCCTTTGAGGCTGGTGCACGATCAGCACATCCACTCAGTGCACTGGACACCTTAGGGACTGTCCTAAGTTCCACGATTGTGGTCCTAGCACTGACTAGCAGAATATAGGCACAGATTGCATAGCAGTACCAAAAGTGACAGTTTGTCCAATCCCAACTCCCTGTATTAACAGTACATCTTTTCTGGAGGTGCTTTGCCACTTCCAGTTTGGCACTCCCATTGCTATGGAAGCAATGACCTTAAAGTGCATCCGCATCAACGCTTGACATATACTTCAGTGCAACTTAGCACTCCAGTGCCCACAACACACACACACTCATATTCCCCATGCAGGTGTGGTTGCAACAAAATTCACCATTTTAAAAGTCTAATAAGGCAAGCAACAACAGATCCTAGGACTGTGTCCCCTTCCTCACAAGGATAACAACTACAAATCATGCAAACACAAAACCACAGACACACTCTGCCAATCCAGATGCACCACCAGGACCCCTCCTTTGAGTGTACTGCATATTTTGTAGGGATTGTGGACATTCCTTGCATTTTAAAAGGGTTGCCCCATGCTCCAGAATATCACAGTTGCCTAGAACTTGACTGATTTTCACAAAGCATAGTAGAGAACAAGCTACTAGTTTTGGATTCCTTGTTATTGAAAGGCTGATGGAGCAAGCGTAGCATTAGTTTATATTCTGCTGAAGGTCAAGCGAAGCAGTGGTGAGTATCAACGGCTGAAGAGAATCAATGCTATGACCTGGCAGCAAAAGGTTTCAGACTGGAGATCTACTAGACTGTAATAAAGGATTTAGTGAAGCCACTATGAATTCACTACAAGATGTAGTGATGACCACCAAGGTGGATGGCTTTAAAGAGGGATTAGACAAATTCATGGAGGAGAAGGCTATCAATGGCTACTAGTCCTGATGGCTATATGCTATCTCCAGTATCAGAGCTGTATGCCTGTGTACACCAGGTGCTGGGGAACATGAGCAAGAGGATGCTATTTCACTCATGTCCTACTTGTGGGTTTCCCACAGGCAGCTGTGTGAATGGAATTCTGAACTAGATAGACCTTTGATCTTATATTTTCACATGTATGTATGCTGGCATAGTGATGCACTGCAAGATGTTGCATCCCATCCAGTGCATTTTCTAGCTTTGCTGAGGTTTCTTTTCTCTCTTTTGCCTGTTGCACAATGGAGCAAGTGAGCAGTACTTTGGAAGAGCTTCACATGAAGTACCTATTAGGAAATATTTGAAGGGAAGCTCTTTATCCCGAGGTCACTCAGCTATCTCCAGTTTGACCCACTGCCAACAAATGACTTCAGCTACTGGCTTACTTCCTCCTTTCATGACATAACCTCTTTTGCCTCTCTTCCTCCTTTATATTTGAAGAGCTTTTGTTTATAAAAAGTACAGGCTCCAAGAAAACCTTTGACTGCCGGACTTGAAAGGGATGACTCAGTTCTACTAGCTTTTAAAGAAATGCTGGGCTCCATAATCAGCCTAATTTTGAATGCTAGTACATACATCTTCTGCTGCCATTGTATTGTTTCCTGACACAGGAACAGGAAAATCCAGCTTACAGCCTTCTACAATCTGGCATTAAGCTTCATTATTGGTAGCGGCTTCAATAATAATCCCATATGGCTTTGTCACTTTTCAAATGTGACCTTAAGATTCCCCTTCCCCAAATCTTTCCTGTTCTTATTCTGTGTTCCAGATTTGTTTTTTTTATATACCTGAAAATATGAGAAGTACAAGATATGTCTAATTATAGTCTAGGAAGAACATTTTGATTTTATCGGCATCTTCATCCAAGCTCGGGAACGGAAAGGAACAGATGAACACTAAACTGTGTTTCTTGGCGCTGAGGTTCTTTGTGCATTTAAAAGAGCTGGATCATTGATTCCCTTGATTTTCCAACTCCAACCCATTTAACTGAAGAGAAGAGAAATAAATAATTATTAGAATAATTACTTGGGGTGTAAACAACACAATGAAGTCTATTTTAGGCTGTAAACCTGCTGCATGGATTCCAGAACCCCACAGTCTTCAAAAGCAAGTGAATTTAGGACTGCATTGCAGTAACAGGTAAAATGAAAGTGTTTAAATTCTGACAGAAAATAGGTAGCAAATTTAGTGTTGCCTATACACTCTCCTCCTCCTCCTCCTCCTCCTCCATCATCATCATGCAATTTAGTCTGGTGTTTCAACTTCCATGCAGTTTTTAAAAAAAGGAAAACACATAAAATTTTGCCATAACACCCACCCGTTTGAATGGCTACAGGTGAGGCAATGCTGTGCCATTCTTAGCTACAGTAATCTTAGCCATGGTATTATCTCGCTCAGGAAGTCCCAAAATGTTGAGGTCTACAGATACCTTGACAAATTACGCAATCTCAAATGCAACCCCTAGTCTACATATAGTCACACACCCATCTGTAAATCTAGCTCCACTTGCTCTTCTCCGTTCCACTGCACATCAAGCCCAGATGTCCCCCATTCATCTTTCCTCGTTGTCATTAGGTTCTCAGCACATTAAAAAGGATAGGGTTCCTCCCACAGTTATGGCTGTTAGAGACATGTGTGGCATATAATGTCATTTTCTCTTGTTAAATTGACTCTTATGGTGAAATCCAGATTTAAAAATTCGTAAGAAAATGCTTTTGTGGCGGACTTGGACAGATAAGTTGATCTTTACCTTGGATCAATTAGTGCATGCTGATGGTGAGTTTTTGTCATTCTCGGCTTTGCGTGCCAAATATGATTTGCCTGCTACGCCTCCTAAATGGCAATACTTGCAACTGCAACATTTGTTAGAATCTAGACTTGGCCCTGCCGCTTTTACAGCATCAGTCTCCTTTGCTTTTGGAAGCACTTATTGAGGCTGATCAATTATAGCGACCCACGATCCATGTTTATAAATACTTATTATCGGTGAATAAATATGATACACAGGGTCTTAAGCAGGAATGGAATAGAGAACTGGACTGTCCCATTTTGCCCAATCAATGGATTGCCGCTTTAGCTTTTGTATCTGAAGCATCTCTGGGTCTCAGGTTATGCCTTATTCAGCCAAAACTCTTGTTCCATGTCTATTGGATGCCACAACGTCTCTTTAATAAGGGTTTGTCTAAGTCAGCTAATTGCTGGAGGGGTTTCCTCATTGTCGAGCCCCTTTGAAACTCATAGTTTAAATCTAAAACCAGCCCAGCCCCTCTGCAGCTGCAACACGTTCCACCTTGTAGCTGCTCCCCAATCACTACAGCCTTTATTCTCAATATTACATCCCCCTAATTAAGGTTAGGCTAGCCAGCTAGTAAATGTAATAACCAGCTGATGCTGATGCCTCTTCCACCCTCCCCCTTTCATGCTGTTGAAGGGAGATTTGAAGATTTCAAGGCTAGAATCCTCATCTCCAACACATATGCAAAGCTGGCACAGGGAGGGTGTTTTTTCTTCACATTGGAGGGAAGGCGTATGAAGCCCATGTGTGCCTTTTGGGTGGTGGTGGAGCACAGTCCCACACAAGACTGTAGCATGGGTGGCTCTTCGCAATGGAAAGGGTAGAAAAGGTGTTTGTCACTTCAAGGTTTTTCTAGGGTACTAGTAGTACTGCTTGGGAACCAGTGATCTAGTCAAATCCCCAGAAAGCTGAAACAGTTGCTCTGCCCAACTGGAAATAATTCCCTGTGAGCAGATTGGTAGACACAGGACAAGCCCCGTAGGAACAGTGTTGAAGAGATCAGGGTTCCACCCTTAAAGGCAGCCTAAAAATAATTCTAAAAATAAAAATAAATAAATTAAGAAATACATTTTGTACCTGCCACCCCAACATGGTTTTCCACAAACCGAATGTAATTTTGCGCCTTCGGTGGAAGGTCCTCCCATTTTCTGGCGCTCGTCGTGTCGATTTTCCATCCTGGCATTGTTTCATACTCCACCTCCACTTTCTGTAGTATTTCCTGGTTAGCTTCAAAAGTGCGCCAAAGCAAGAATGCAATCATTTAGCTTTTATGAAACATATAGTTATTATTTGTCATTAGCAGCGTTCAAAATGTAATTGGCTAAATTGGTAGTAATCGATAGAATAAACTGGTTTGCATTAAACAAGTCTTTAGTCATTAGCTATTCCTATGGATATAGTAAATGATGGAGAAGGCAATACTGTTTGCAAATTCTGGCACGAATTTTACAAATACGAAGTCAACTCTATAGGCTGGTTCACACAAGCAGTAGCACCACTAAATGTGCACAAGCCCCTGTAATACAGCAGTTTTTAAAAAGGGTGGCCAGTGTTGGGGGAAGAGACTGATATTAAGAACCTAGTTAAAAAGCTCAAGACAGTTAACAACTTACCTGGAAAATACGGAATTCTTTTCCCACTCAGCTTGTAAGCAATGCCAATTTTGATTTCATCAAGGACATCCAGAATATCCAGTTTTGTTAATGCCAGACTGCCCAGAAAACATTAAAGTTACTTTTAAAAGAGATCTTCCCACAACACCTTCTTTAATCCCCTCCACCTGTTTTTTGTGTTTTCTTACTTGTAGGCTATTCCAACAGAATGAATAAATAAGAACTCAAGTAATCACAGAATAAACAATCATAAATGGCCACATTACAGATACATTAATATAGATGTTCAGAAACCCCTTTAAAGATGAAGTTCTGGATCACTGAGTAAACGAGTCAATATGTACGTCTCAGAGTATGCATATAAAATGACAGATTATGTGTGACCCATAAGTATTAAATGCATTTTAAACTTTTGAAAGCTGACTAGGAAACCACCTCCACTGTATGCTCACTGGGCCAGTGCAGATGTAACTTGACCTATCCCTTAATTTTGGTTAAGGGGGCAGACCATGGAACCACACACTCTTCCCTCAACCCTCTTTCAACCCTGTGTTCTCACTGCCCTTCACCAGGATTAAGGAATACATCAGTACGGTACCCCATTAACCTTGGTTAATGCTAATCTGCATTCCACCTCAACTATAGTTTGACACACAGATTGGCTCCTATATTGCTTCACACCTTCTAAAAATCTGTCCTTCATATATTGCAGTCCTATCAACACAGAAAATATAATTCCCATCACAGGCAGATAGTATTTCCCTTATGACAAAAAGGGGCAACTTAAGTCCCTTATCAATATACAAAATAGAACACTTTGCTAGACTAGTCTTAATGTTACCTACATATTTGTACTCCACAGGATAAAAAGTTACGAGTTCCAAGTGTAGCCCCAAATCTGTGATGCTTACGCAGTGAATCCGTTGATCATATGAGCATATCTCAAAATGACAAGGTCTAGCCAGCCACAGCGCCTTTTTCTGCCAGTGGTCACTCCCCATTCATGGCCTCGAGACTGTAAGAGGTCTCCGATTTCCTGTCAGGGACAAAGATATCCATGAGGCCTCAGCAACATTGATCCTAACTATCAGTTGGCCAAAACAACTCGCAGAGCAATCCTACAGGGATGGGGGAAGAATCCAGGTTGAAGGAACCACCACTTCCTTCCTCAGTGCTGTCAACTCATGTTGGCCTGTGCAGAAGATTGGGTGGGGTCATTTTTCCACCCTCCTGTTCAATTCCCCACCCACCCCCTATTGACACCAATGGGAGGGGAAAATCACTTTGCCAGCTCTAGTTGTTCCTCCTTTGTTGGGGACATATTGGAGGAACGAGGGAGCTGTGGATCCAAAGCCTCCTGCGATCCACCCCTGGAACACCCTTACCCCCGGCCCCCTCCCTGCTGGAAGAACGTCTATGCTGGGAGAGCTTTCCACCAGGCTATTGGGGTTTCCGGGGAGCCCGTGTGTGTGTGTGGGGGGAGTGCCTTCTCACCGGTGGAGCAGCACTTCTGCAACATCCTACAGCCCAGAGGCCAGCAGCTGGGCTGTAGGACTGCAGTTTTACTTGTTTTATTTCAAAATGGTTTTTAAGAAGTCAACAAGTGTGCGATCTACTAAAAACCAGACAGATGTGCTCTGTTCTAAAAGTTTGTACAAGACAAGGATTCTCATTTCAATACTAACTACACATTTTTAATCTGAAATAGTGCCATTGGCTTGGTTCGCACGTCACTTTAAACCCACAGAGGTTCTGAAACCTCGGTGGGTTTAAAGTTGCCCCGGCCCCGGCTGTGCCTGACTAATGGCTGGGCACAGCAGGGGTTCGGAGGTGCCGCCTCTCCCCTCAGTCCTCCCATCAGTATCCCCAGGGACAATGTGGGAGCAGGGGGGAGAGGAGTGGGGATGGCAGCTGGCGAAAAGTGCCCAAGTGGCATTTTCCGCCACTTGTCAGAGGCTGCTTGCTTGCCCTTTCTTGGCGCAGCCGCTGTTCAGCTGAGCAGCACCTGCGCCGAGAAAACTTGTTCCCCCCGCTGTCCCCCTCACCCCACCCAATGCCACTGCTATCCGCTGCCCGCCACCAGGGTCTGCCGGCTGCCCCCTTCCCAAGTGGGAAGAGGGCGTGCAGCTGACTTGGCTGCCGCTGCAGCGTCAATATGTGTGATGGCAGTCTGGCACACATGCGCCAAACCCGTCATACCTGCGGTGGCGCTGCCTCCCCCACTCCGGCCCCCCTTCTCCCACTGTGGTGTGGCACCTGTGGGTGCCATACCATAGCAGGAGAAGGGGGTCTGGAGGGGGGGAGGCACTTCTCTCTGGCTCTGCCATGCACACATGCGCCGGAGACAGAGAGAATCGGTGCTCCCTGCCACCATGGGACTCTTCAGAATCTCATGATGGTGGAGGCATGGAGTCTCTTTGTCGCAGGGGCACACGTGTGCCCCAGCTACAAAGAGAATACCCCCCCCCAACTGAGCAGCTCTCAGCTTGGGAAGGGGGTGGCCGGCAGACCCCAGCAGCAGGCGGCGGCAGCGGCAAGTTAGGGCTCGGGGGGTAGGAGATGTGCGGCAGAGGTGGACCCCGGGGGCTTCCCCGCGCGCTTCTCCCAATGCAGGACATCAGCAACAGCGTGCAGGGAAGCCGATGACAGCCAGGCCAAGTGCTGCTTGGGCACTTGGCCAGCTGTTATTGGCAGAGCCCTGTGGCCACAGCGGCAGCCCTTCTTTGCTGCTCTGGCCATGGGGCTCTGTGCCTTTTTGGCTTGTGGGTAGGTTAGCGTGTTTCCAGGTTCGGACGACATGCTAAACCGACTAGGGTTAGCGTAACTCTACCGCAAGCCATGGCTTCGAAGGGTGGTTTAGAAGCCATACCAGGTTGGCTTCTAAAGCACTCCACGGGGGTCAGACAACACGCTAAACCTCAGTAGGGATTAATGCCATTGTGTAGTTAGTTCAGAAAATGTGCTTCTGGTTAATGGGTCAAGGCACAAACGATGCCAATTAGGAATATAGGATAGACCAAATGGCCTGTGAAAGAGAAATCTGATTAACATCACTGCATGTTTGCCCACGAAAATGAGAACTAAAATAGATAAGGAAACACCTCACAGAGAGGTGGAAGTCAAAATTAAGAATTGTTCTGCAAAACTATTTTCAGATTGCCAAATGCCCACAAGTAACTAATCTACTGTATTTGTCAAAGACGCCCTGTGTTCTTTAAATGTTAGTTTAGAACGGGGTGGGCAACTTGTAGGCCAAAACATCTGGAGGGCCACAAGTCCCATCACCTCTCACCATTGGCTATGCTGGCTAGGGCTGTTGACAGTTGTAGGCCAAAACATCTGGTGGGCCACAAATTGCCCACCCCTGGTTTAGAAGATAAAGGATGCTCAACTTGAAAGCTTAATTCCTATGATCCTCCAAACCATGGCTTGAGGATTGGGAAAGAACTGTAGGTTCTTTCCTCCCCTCTAACAAGCAGCTTCCCTCTCCATTTCTTATTTAGCATTAACCAGAGTTTGACATATATCTAATCTGGCAAGCCATGGTTGATGTTCCCCTCAAAACCAGAGTAAAAAACTCATTTCAAAGCATGTTTTCTGCCTAATGGCAGGCAAGTGCTAAGCATAGTATGCCAATTTGGACATCACAACAAGACTATGGTTAGTGCCGTACAGAAAACAAAGAGGAAAGCTGCGTGCAAGAGCAGGGGGAGTGCAAGAATCCAATCCTCATTCAGTCTTCCAAAATTTGGAGGATTGTCTGATTTGAGCCTATAATCTGGTGCACACATAACAGTAACCCATGGCTTATTTAACTCATGGTTAACCATAGTTTGTTGCCCTGCTGAGGGTTTGGGACTGTTCACATGTCATGTCATGCCAGCATGGTTTAATTAACCCTTGGGGCGCCACAGTGCTTACCAGCCACCATTTTGAGTATGCAAGCCCCGTCCAGCAGTAGCAGTGGCTTGCATACTGAAAATGGTGACTGGCGCACGCTGCAGCAGCCCCAAGGGTTAATTAACCCACAGTGGCTTGCTGTGACGTGCAAACTGGGTCTTCGTCTAGCAGACTATTGAACAAACCATGGTTCGTTTTCTCAATCTCTGAGCTGTTTATTTCCCTCCTCCTTCGCCCTCTCCCTCCCTGTATCCTAAATGCCTTTGTGGTGCTGTAATTCTGGCATGTAGAACAGTATTTTTTTTCTTTTTTCACTGCTCTTGCCTACTGCCTCTGTAGCCTGGTGAAACAACCTATGAACAACCCACAGCTCTGGGTTCACATGTAATTACAACCCTTGGTTTAAGCAACCCAGAGCTCACAATCCAACAACAAACTATGGGTTCTCTTTCTGGCTTATTTGTGGTTAACAAACCATGGTTTGTTAGCACGGCTGGTTTCGCACATCACAATCCAGAATTCAACAACCCATGGCTTAATGTTCTGTGTGAACCAGGTTTGTATAATGTTTCTGTTTTATCAATTTCCATGATAATCATGAGCCTTTGATATAGTTCTCTCAGGTGCTCGTTGTTTCTTTCTACATATGGTGCCTGTTTGCCCACCATTCCAATGGCCTCCACTAGCCATCAGCTTCACCTATGGACAATTCCTGCAGAACAGGAACCCCAAATGGAGAGAATCGGGTATTTCGTAAAGGTTACCAAGAGGCAACTTTAAAATCATGTTCAGATCAGGGATGCCCCTGGCAGTAAGGACACACATAAAGTACACTACAGAACGTAACTGTGAGCATACATAAATCATGTAATACAAGAGTATTAAAAGGAACAGGAAGACTAAGGTATCACATGGGTGTATTTCCTACTTTAGAATGATGCTTGAGATTTGTGTTCAGCCTATTGCTGGCCCCAAAATGAAAATATGGTCTCTTGGCATAGCCTTGGCACATGTGGATTAGCTGGAGGCCATTGTCATGTTACACTTTATCCTATTTACTTTATTTGTTTGACTTTGGTAACACTAAACTTACATTTATCTGTTCAGAGGGAAAGGCTCCAATTCCCACTCTTGTTGTGTAGGCCTTCACTACGCCGTAGACTTCTCCAATATACTGAGGGGGAATACCAAGCCCAGGTACACACACCTCCCACAGTGCAGTTCGATGATGTCACAAAAGGGTATGTGCCTAGCCAAAAAACACGAAAAGAACAAAAAATTAGATAAATTGTGCATGGAAAAAACAAATGCCTCTTTTCCTTCTTTTATTTCAAGATTGTCCCTCGCATGTGATGTCACCTACTTCAAGGAACTGGAAAAGATAAGGGTAATGGATCCCTGATCATATCTGTAAATAAGATGGGGAGGTATGCATGGCACAAGGGTTTGTGAAATAGACTATTGCTGCGCTACGAGAAGATGAAGCATAAGCAAAATTTTACACACACAAACTTGTAGCAAGGGCACCTTATGCCCTGCTACAGAATGGAAGCGGCTGAGCAGATGGTCTAGTTAACCGATAAACTAGATAGCAGTGCCTCTGGAGGTGCAAGGTACCTTTCCTTCAAACCCTAGCCATTTCTGATCTGGGTACTAAAGGAGACAGTACATTCCACTCAAGCTAGCACAAAAGTAAGACACACTTCAGGCTGCTTCTGACATTGGAATCCAATTGGAATCCAGACTTAGTCATACTTAGAGTAGACCCATTGAAATCAATGGGACAAGTTAGTCATGGAGAAGTTAATGCCCACTGATTTCAATAGGTCTACTCCAAGCACGATTAAGTCTGGATCCAACCTATTATTTTTAAGGCATGCCTTAAGATTCGTGCAAGTGTCACACAGAAAACAAAGAGGAAAGCTGCGTGCAAGAGCAGGGGGAATGCAAGAATCCAATCCTCATTCAGTCTTCCAAAATTTGGAGGATTGTCACACAGAAAACAAAGTGTCACACAGAAAACAAAGAGGAAAGCTGCGTGCAAGAGCAGGGGGAGTGCAAGAATCCAATCCTCATTCAGTCTTCCAAAATTTGGAGGATTGTCTGATTTGAGCCTATAATCTGGTGCACACATAACAGTAACCCATGGCTTATTTAACTCATGGTTAACCATAGTTTGTTGCCCTGCTGAGGGTTTGGGACTGTTCACATGTCATGTCATGCCAGCATGGTTTAATTTAAGTACGTAAGGAAAGCCCTGCTGAATCAGACCTGAGGCCTATCTAATCTAGCAACCCATTTCCTGCAGTGGCCAGCCAGATTTCAGTGTGGACATACATTCTTCTAATCAGTTTGCAGAGCTGCTCCTTGCAAAGTATACACCTTACCTGCAAAACAGATGTGCAACCCTTCCAAAATCTGCACACACAGTCAGAAGAATTTTTTAAGATGCAGATGGGAGACAGACAAGTATATATTGTACAGGGGGACATACCAAAGTCAATGTCAAGCAGTGCTGCATTGGCACCTTCCACGAGAATTTTCTTTGGAGAGCCATGCAGTGCTTCGTACATAAAATAGACACCATCTCGGACCATTGGTCTTATTTTTTCAGCATACGCCTGCAAGATTAAATACATACCCAAGGTTAATCAAAGGCTTCTACTAGATTGGCTACAAGCCAAGAATAAAAAGCATACCAAAAAATAAACCAGAAAATAACCCATTTCTAGACCATTGGCGGCGGCGGGGGTGATCCAGATTAAAATAAAGATAGTTTACTGTAAGGCAAACCTCAGGATAGTTGAGCTGTTGCAGTGCAGTGCCAGAACTGTTATATATGCATCTATCTCAGGGTTAAACCCCAATTATAGCATGACTTCAGAATGGTCTACCAAATTCACAAATCATTTTCAACATAGCTTATAGTTTCAACATTATATAGGCTTACTAGCTTTTGCCCGCGGCTTCGCTCGCGTGATAAAGAGTGGCCGTGCCAAGTTTGCACGGGTCGTCATTTTCCTATAGACACTATTTGTTCGAAATTCCTTAAGGTCGCTGACTGCTGTTTTGAATCGCTCCATAGGAAAGGTCCCCCAAGACTACATAATGGAATCTAGCTCCCCCAGGACTACCAGCTCCCCCGGGACTGCACAATGAAATCCCAGCTCCCCCGGGACTACCTGCTCCCCTGGGACTACACGATGAAATTCCTGCTCCCCCCCCCCAGGACTACACAATGAAATCCCTGCTTCCCTCCCTGGATTACACAATGAAATCCCTGCCCCCCGGGACTACACAATGAAATCCCAGCTCCCCCAGGACTACACAGTGAAATTCCTGTTCCTCCCCCGGGACTGCACAATGAAATCCCTGCTCCCCACCCCCAGGACTGCACAATGAAATCCCTGCTCTCCCCCCCCCGGGACTGCACAATGAAATCTCTGCTTCCCCCCCCCCCACCAGACTACACAATACACAATGAAATCCCTGTTCCCTTTCCCCCAGGACTGCACAATGAAATCCCTGCTCCCCCAGGACTGCACAGTGAAATCCCTGTTCTCCCCCGCAGGACTGCACAATGATATCCCTGCTCCCCACCCCCCCAGGACTGCACAATGAAATCCCTGCCCACCCCGGGACTGCACAATGAAATCCCAGCTCCGCCCCGGCTGTGGTTCATATGAACATTCTGTTTTGACGCAGGAGATATTTGCATATCCGCTCCTGATTGGCCCCTGTGGCAGTTCATACGAACATTCTATATGTCGTTCATACGAACATTCTATATGTCGTTGGAGCGATTTGCATAACCGCTCCTGAATAGCCCCTGCAAACATTCCAAGTGACGCCATTGGCTCTCATCTATTTTGGGCCGTACAGGCACAGCGAGGGCTTTTCGGAGATTTGAACCCACCAGTCTTTGTCCTTGGGTGATGGAGAGTATGCGTGCCAAGTTTGGGACGGATCCGTCAAAACGTGATGGAGCCTATGCGACGATGCCCCTCACACAGCAGTCATTCAGTCATTTAAAAAGTTTCCCTCCCTTTTCACCCCTTCAGAGAACATCCTAAATGGCCTAGGGGAGATTTGCATACCCAGCCCTATTGGCCCCTGCAGGAATTCATACGAACATTCTAAGTGTCCTATGGGCTATTTGCATAACTGCTCCTATTGGCTCCTGCAGGAATTCTGAGGTCAGGCCGATTTGCATAACTGCTGCCCTGTTGTTTTGCCCAAAGGAGATATGAGTGTGGGGCGATTTTACCCTCTTTTTTCACCCCCTTAGGGACGGAATTTCCAAAAATCCTTCCTTAGTGGGGCTCTACGTCATAAAAGCAATGTTCCTTCAAAATGTCACGTTCCTAGATTAAACGATTTGAGCTGGGCGTTTATGAGTCAGTCAGTCTCTTATATATATAGATGTCTTCTAAAATGTAAACATGAGAAAGAGCCCTGACTTAATCCCAGCTTTGCATCAAAGAGATCAACCTCCCCCAACCTGGTGTTCTTCAGATATGTTGGACTACAGATCCCATCATCCCCAGCCAGCATGGCCATGTTGGGGAGGGCTGAAACAGATGCATCTCTCTTTCTGCATAATGTCCACTACAGATCTAAGGCCCAGTAGAAAGCTCCTCGGAACCTCACAGGAGCGTCACTCTTACACTCATGCTCCCTCCAGACTGATGAACTGATCAGCAGTGGCTGGTGGCTCCGGTGTCAGTGGGGCAGTGAGTTTCAGTCTGAACTTTAAAGGGGCTATCCTTGGTACTGAATCTATTGTGGGGGGTTAGTTAGGATTCAGCATCATGGACAGCTCCTTAAAGGTTCAGATTGAAACCTGGAGTGGATACACAGCCCCGCTGACATTGGAGCCACCAGCCTCCACTGCTATGGATTCATTCACCGTTACATGATTTGCCAAGTGTCCTTAGACCCAAGCCTAGGCCATACTACTCCGATTACACACTTTGATACAGAGGCAAATAGCCCAAAACCAAACTTAGCCAAACCTTAACATCTAGTAAGTGTCCATGGCACCCAAACAAGAGAATGAGAGAGCCTTTCCATGGTTTCAGCCTTGCCATTTCCTGAAGGCTGCTGTCCAAGAGATGTAATCCACTCTGAACATCTCCTGTGCAAGGGCCGATTTACACATGCAGGTATATCACTTGCTATCTTACTCGATAACTCATAGCTGAAGAAAATTCTTTCCATGGTATTGATCTGTATCACAAATGCAAGTAATCACTGTATGCTGCCATCAAGTGAGGGATGTGGAAGTGTGAACTCACCCAGTCTCTCTGAAATGTTCTTGCTGAACTCCCACTCCTATGAGCGGGGTTTTGAGCAGATGTTCCCAGTGGATTGTGACCCCTAAGTACCAATATTATACAATGGACAAACTGGTCCTGAACATTTTGACAATCAAACATTTCAGTCAATGTACTACAGTGTAGTATCATTTTCCATTTAAAGATTAAAATGCCCCTACATAAATGGAAAGCAATATACTGTGCATCCACCTATACTGTGCTTTGCATCCAAATCAATTCCATTTCAAATCCTTATTCATTGTGATTTTTAGAAAATTAAAAAAAAAAAGATATGTTATTAGATCACCTTGCTTTATTCTCCCCCGCCCTATAAACTGCAATTCAATCCTATCCCAATCCAGAGTCTTAACACAAAGGTTTACCTTTATTTTTTTCAGTTGCCCGTCTGTGTCTACTTCTAAAGAAGGAAACATTGACTTGTACTGGTGAGCCAGATTCTTAAATCTGTAAAACATCAACAATTTACTTAGTAGCACACATGCAGAATTTTTAAAGTTTTCCTGTTGAACAACGCTTGGCTACGGGTCACAGCATGCTACAAGACTGTGGATTCGCTAACAAAGGTACACAAAGTCCACATGGGTTCACACAACAGGCAGATTTGAACTGGTGAAGATGGTCTGAGTTGTATCCTGTTAAATTTAATAGGGATAAATGCCAAGTTCTGCACCTAGGTAAAAGAAACCAAATGCACAGTTACCGTACATGATGGGGATACTTGGCTCAAAAATACTACAAGCGAGAAGGATCTTGGAGTTCACAAGCTGAATATGAGCCAGCAACGTGATGTGGCTGCAAAAAAGGTAAATGTTATTTTGGGCTGCATTAATAGAAGTATAGCTTCCAAATCACGTGAAGTACTAGTTCCCCTCTACTCGGCACTGGTTAGGCCTCATCTTGAGTACTGCGTCCAGTTCTGGGCACCACACTTTAAGAAGGATGCAGACAAACTGGAAAGGGTACAGAGGAGGGCAACAAAGATGATTAGGGGACTGGAAACAAAGCCCTATGAGGAGAGACTGAAGGAACTGGGCCTGTTTAGCCTTCAGAAGAGGAGACTGAGGGGAGATATGATAGCACTCTTCCAGTACTTGAAAGGTTGTCACACAGAGGAGGACCAGGCTCTCTTCTCGACTAACCCAGAGTGCAGGACATGGAATAATGGGCTCAAGTTACAGGAAGCCAGATTCTGGCTGAACATCAGGAAAAACTGCCTGACTGTTAAAGCAATACAACGATGGAACCAACTACCTAGGGAGGTGGTGGGCTCTCCCACTCTGGAGGCATTCAAGATGCAGCTGGACGGCCACCTGTCAGGGATGCTTTGACTTGGATTCTTGCATTGAGCAGGAGGGTTGGACTCGATGGCCTTATATAAGCCCCTTCCAACTCTACTATTCTATGATTCTATGACCTAGTATACCCATTTCCCAAAGCTCACTTCATTTGAAATAACAGTATTTATAGAACAATCCCTCAAAGTCCCCATTTCCCCCTACCTGTGTTTAAAGGGCATACAAAAAGTTCCCTCATAAAGCAGAAATTCCCACCCAAAAAAGTCTCACTCCTAGTTTCAGCAGGATACCTTGAAGAAAATTCATCGAAGTCCGAAAGAAGATCACAGACCCTAAGTCCTGTCCGTGCAGCTTTGGAAGAATAGGTTGGTCCAATTCCTTTCTTTGTTGTGCCAATGCTAGTGAAAGAAGAAAGATACTGTAAATGAGTGGTTTCAGCTGTTGGGCTAACAAGTCTTATGGCGATAAGACATTTTTAAATACTTTATAACAGGAATTGTTAGGAAGTATACTTTTCACTTGACAACTAAAACCCTAAGCAGAAAAAAGTGTATGCGGGCTGGGGAATGCTAGGAGTTGTAGAACTTTTCCCCTGTCTAAACATGTATAGTATTGCACCTTAAAACAGGTTTCTACCCAGACCTCATTCAGAGGCACATTTCAGAGGTGTGTGTGTGTGTGTGTGTAGAGGGAGAATTCACCCACTTGGTGCAAACATTTTCAGATCCAGGACCCACCTTGAGACCCACATCATTTTCTTTTTTATTTGCCCATTTCCCTAGTCTCTTTTGGGTGGCCAGATGCAATGGAAAGCAGAGTTCTTTTATTTTTAATAGTTCTGCAAAAGAGGGCATATTTGCAGGTGAGGATCATCACGCAGGTGTGAAAAGGTAGCACACACCAAAATATAATATTTTATACATCCACTCAAGACAAAAGAACTCTGTCCTTCATGTCTGATCTCTCTCTTATTGTGTTTCTCCATCTGCCTCTCACCTTCTCTTTAAGAAATCTAAACCTAGACAAAGAAAATAGTGGCAGTACCACTAGTTCATACCTTTCTTAGTTCAGGGCCCAACTCACCTGTAGAAGATCAAAGTTGTATAGAACAAGATACCAGGCACTCTTAAACAGTCCCGGCTCCAGGTTTTTGAGTGCCGTTGGGCAAGGCACCCTCAGTGCCCCCCCCTCAGTGAGTCTACCTTCTCAACACCATTGTCACCAGCTGCTCTTGCTCCTCATCTTCTTTCTCATCACTGCAATCACTTGCTTACTAGACATGCAGAGAGGGAGTGAGCAAGTATGCAGTGACATCTACTGCTCCACCTTCTCACCACCACCATTGTCTGGACCAGAGCGAGAGGCAGGTGAACAAGCAGGTTGCAATGGTGAAGAGGAGGACAACTCCAGGGGGATTTTGTCAGAGGGCCAGCTGGGATGTGGGCCCATGGCAGGTGCCCAACCATGCCTACCTTTGACACTGGCCCTGCTCCTGAAGCCTGATCATGTGCGTGAAACACTGTCAGCACGGGTGACAGACGTAACTGCTCCCTTCTGAGTTACCCAAATGCCCATTTTATTTCCCTGGTAATCCTATCTTACAGGGCACTCTTTTTCTGGAGGCCTTTTTGGCCAAGGCAGCATAGAAATAAACTATAAATGTAACGGGAAAGATATAGTCCCCTGACCTCTATTTATATGTTGCTATCGCCTCACTTGCTTCCTAGCCAGATCTGTGGTGCTGCAGGGAAAGCCAAAAAATCACACACACACACACACACACACACCCTCTTCAATGCCCTCCCCCTCTAGAATTTACATCCACCAGGGCTCAGTCACCCATCTTTGAGAAGTTGTTTTTCATACTGCAATTAATTTTTTTCAGCAAATGCACCAATAACTATCTTTACATTACCACACAACAGGCAGTGCACAGGGCCATAAAGTTGACGTTTCATGCCAAACTGTATGTGCCAACTTCCGAGGCTGCTGTGGGTTTGCTTGTTTTCATTACCTTGCTGCCAGATCTTTCAGGGCTAAATTGGTCAACTGAGTATCACTTTCCAGCTCACTGACCTATCTAATATAACATCCAGTACAGAGACATAGCAGGCGAGGACTGGGGAAAAGAGAAGCATGACAGTAAATGTACAGCTCTCTCCTGAGACACTGGAAAATTTTGCCAACCATCAGCAGTAGTAGACACATCTTGTTCCTACACAGGGGGAATCCACTTTTCCGAGGACCTGAATTTTCTCCACCATGTGCAGTTCAGACATTGTAGTATCTTCGTGCACACATGCTGAACTGCAAATGCACGCCTAACAAAATTTCATGCAGGAGGTGTGCCTAGCAAACTCATTTGCAATGGAGTAGAATGGATGAAATGTATTGTATGTGAGCATCCTTTTCCGTAGATGGACTTTTATCCATCTCCTCTTTCCTGGGAGGGTTGAAATTAGCTGTGAGTAAAACTGTTAAAAAGATGGAGGGGAAGGCCTTATGCTACATTTCTTATCAAGTATTAGGCTATGACTGGGTTCGCACGACACGTTAAACTTGACATGCAGAGAGCAAGTGACCAAGTAGGCACTTGCCCAGCTGCCTCCCCCCAGCCACCACCACCCTGTTGGCAATGTAGGGGGGGCACTTAGGCCGATTGGCAGTGTGCATGGCCAATCGGCCTAAGGCCCCCCCGTGGACGCTACAGTCAGTGGAAGGAGGGGGACAAGACAGGGGTCTGCCGCATGCCCTCCTCCCATTTGGGAAGGGGGTGCCCAGCAGACGCCATGCGCCTCTGCCTCACCCAGCCCCATTTGGATGAGGTGTGCAGCGGTGGCAGCTGCTACCGAGCCTCACCACCACTGCCACCAGCGGTGGAGAGTAAGTCAGGAGCGGCGGGGGTGGGGAGGAATCTTTCTCAGGTGGCCACTGCTCTGCTGATCGGCGGCCACACTGAGAAAGGCCCGGGGACGAGCCCCGTGGCACTGTGATTCCTCTCGAGGAAACACAGTGTCATGGGGCTTGTTGCCATTGCTCAGCGGGGCCGGAACTCAGCTGAGTAGTGGCCCGCTGAGGAAGGGCAAATGACAGCTGGTGAAAGTAGCGCCTGGGCACTTTTTGCCAGCTGTCATCCCCTCTCACTGCCCTCAGTGGTCCCATATGGTGTCCCCTGGGATACCAGATGGGAGGACTGAGGGACGATGAGGGGAGAGGCAGTGCCTCCGGATCCACACTGTGCCCAGGCACAGCCAGGGCCTGGGGCAACTTTAGGCCCGCAGAGGTTTTACAGCCTCTGTGGGCTTAAAGTGACATACAAACCTGCACTATGTTTGCAACATTATTTCTGTGGAAGAGGAGCAGCTTCCCCCTTATCCTTACCATGGTCCAGCAATAGCAGCTTGGTAACTGTACAAGCATAAGGGGTGGGGTGGGGGGCATCTGATCTACTTCCTATTTGCAGCCACTTCTCCAAGACTGAAATTCAGCGGTGCAGCGGGGGGGGGGGGGGAGATCCCAGTTTTAAAGGAAAAATCAGTGGCTTGTTGCCAGAATTCAGCAGTACACTGGCAGGGGGGAGGGACTATTTTGCTTTAAGAAAGACCCCCCATTGTCACTTTTCAGCGACAAACCACCAATTTTTCCTTTTAAAATGGAACTTTTGTCCCCACTAGCATCATAGTAACAGGGCAGGGGGGGCGCATGTGTTCCCCATCCCTGAATTAAAAGGGTCTGCCAGAAGGGACCAGGAACTAATTAAAGCAGGGGTGCAGAACACTGTTGGGGTGCATGCACCTCCTCCCAGCAGCAGCTGAGTCCCCGAGTTCGCACACCACTTGTCATCCCCATTGGCACATGTTTGTCCCCCGTCTGGATGACAAGCGCCCCGCAAACCCAGCAGCTAAGCTGGTCCTGGGAGGAACCCCAGGAGGCTCCGAGGGCCAGATTGGGGAACCCAGCAGGCTGAATTAAGCGTGCGGGCCAGGGGTTCTACACCTTTGAATGAATTCAGAAAACTGTGGTAGACATGAAAGAAAACAATTAAAGGGGTCGGTAGCCAGAAGGCATGGGATCTTTGTCAAGTAAGACTTTCTTCCAATTAAACAAATATATGATTTTGCTCATGGAGACAGGCTTTGTGGGATTTTTTAAAAGGGGAATCCAGTGCTATAATAAATGTCAAATGGAACATGTCCAACAAACAATTGTAGAAGAACAGTCTCAGCAGCACTAAAGGAAGCAACCAGGGGTTTTGTGAAGATAAAGTGAAATCACACGCGCACGCGCACACACACCTTCCATCCAGGGCCCCCAAGCTCCTTGTACGAATGGCAGCATATACACGCAATTCAATATTTAAGGGTTTGCCACGTTACAGTTCTCGAAGCAGTAGCACTTTCATGTTTGGGCTCCTTTCCTACACACTCCTGCCAAGATCTAAGCGTGTCACATTTAGGACCAGGGTGCTGCCATGCCATCCGTGCTCCCTGCAGGTCTAGAGCTCATCCATACAGAGGCAGTGCCTGTTTATAAGTCAATTATTTCAAACAAAAGCAGTTTGGGAGGTTATGTTTTGGTATATACTCTTATGGATCTATGCCACATCTAGTACCAGAATTCAAGTATACCAAGATATATAATTACTTTTTCCCCTCTTGTGCTTGCCGCTGCACTTCTTGAAGTCCATCAACTGCCTGGTGAAAATCAAACACTGCATGGCAGAGGAAGAAGAATCAAAGGACAAAAAAAAAGAGAGTTGGTTTTCAAGTATTACACACACTTATGATTCTAGTAGCAAAGGAACTAAGTGAAATAAGTAACACCATTATTAGTAATGTAATTTGCTGAAGATTTTATAAATGACATGGAAAAAACATTGGATTGGAGCCTGATTATGTTACTCATGCTTTAGTTCCATTAAAATCCATGGATCAACTTAGTCATGGCTACACTGAGTCCTATTGATTTCAATGGGTTTGATCCAGACATAGTCATACATAAAAGTAGACCCAATGAATCAAGTCCCATTAATTTCAATTGTCTACT
Organism: Shinisaurus crocodilurus; assembly: GCA_021292165.1. Lineage (NCBI taxonomy): Eukaryota > Metazoa > Chordata > Lepidosauria > Squamata > Shinisauridae > Shinisaurus > Shinisaurus crocodilurus. Next base: position 299,447,222 of record CM037876.1, read on the forward strand.
CTAAGCCCGGATCCAGTTCAATGAGAATAAAGCATTACTGAGGGCACAATCCTATGCACGTTTAGACAGAAAAAAAGGCCTACAACTCCCAGCATGCCCCACCAACAGGGCTGGCTGGGGCATACTGGGTGTTGTAGGCTTTTTTTCTGTCTAAACGTGCATAGGATTATGCCCTAAGTTAGTCTGGATCTAATTTGTTATTTTTAACTCTTTGTTTATTGAACTGAGTGTATACAAATAAGAATTACTAATCTCTAATGTTACTAAAGCAAAGACTCTACTCAGGCAAATAATGAGTTTGGTTGGTTCAACAAGATTTCCAAAACATGGAAAAAGTCTATAATTTGTGTGATTGCCACTTACCAATGTGTGCTCTGTCTGATATAATGAGTCTTTTCTCCCAATCTCTTAAACCTGTCAGAAGAAATGCGGTGTCAGTTAAAAGGTTTCTGCTGCCAAGAGATTTAGAGTTTATTCAGTTTTCTTGTCATTTCAAAATGATTAAGGAGGAGAAAATATACCTGTTAAATGCAGCCACTCATTTAACATATCAGCCCTTAATCATGAACAGAACCAGAACAAAATAGATGGAGTTCAATACCAAGTAGGGTTTGTCAAGAGGGCAAAGTTCACATAGTAAGGAGCACCCGAGGTTTGTCACACATGGATTCCCTCTACAGCTATGTCCAGCTAACTAAAGTGTAGAAAGGCAGCTTCAATCTGGCTCCCTAAAAGTCTCCTTCCATAACTGGTACTGCAAAATCCATACATAAGAGGTACTGTTTTGTGTTCATTCGAAACATTATTATTTGCTGCATTCACAGAGCCAGACTTTATGAGTGCATTTCTACACAAGTGTGATTTGCAGTTGACCCCATGCAACATTAAGAGGAACCTTTTCTGAATATAGCTGTGGAAGGAGGGATGTGGAACAAAATTTCAGGGGCTCTTTACTATGTGAACTTTTAACAAAACTTACAAAGTTCTGGAGTTTGCTCTGGCCCTAGTCACAATTAAGACGTCTCAGAACAGATTGTTGGACTGGACCACCATAGAGCAGTGCAGAAATTTACGAACTGTAGAGCTTTCCACAAACTTTTTGCACAGTCTGTTTGTTCACTGTGAATTGGATGCCATGATGATTTCATACATGGATACATACAGCACATTTTAGTACATCTAGGTCAGGGGTGGGCTACCTCTGGAGACCCAGGGCCAATTTCCACCCCCACCCTCTGGAACCCACCATGGGCGGCACTCCTGCCTTTGCCCCGCCACTGAATTTGCCTCCAAAATTTGGCAGCGCAGCAACAAAAAAGGGCCAATCTTGTTCTTTAAAACCATGCTGCCACAGCACTGAATTTCAGTGGCAAACCACTTAGTTTTAGAAAAAAGGAAAAGGCCCTTTTGGGCTGAGGCACTGCCAAATTTCTGCAGTGAACCACCACTTTTGGGGGGACAGCAAGGGCTGTAAAAAAGTCCAAGGGGGCCACATGTGGTCTGTATGTTGCCTACCCCCAGTCTAGGTTATTCCCTCCCACCTTCCCCATTTTTTTTTCTTTTTGCTGGGATCCAAGAAGCATGCAGCTAGTCCTGCATATCCAGAGGCGCTCTGGTCTTGTGTTTCTCGAACACCAGTCCCCCGTACCACATGGTAAGCCCTTTTTCTTTTTAACTGGGTGGATTTGTGGTATGGCATGTGGGTCTGCTGTCCAAAGAAAACTTTTTAAAATTCCTGCTGGTCCAGCCAGGCCCTTTGGCATGACTGAAGTAGCTCTTTGGTTCCCAGCTGTTTCTTGAGCTGAAAACAATAAAACATGATTTGGGTCTGGAAACAGTCATGAGATATTATACCATAGCATAGTACATATTTTTATTATGCATCCGATTAGAAACCCTTGAGTTTGTCACTTACAATGCTTGCCTTTTTCAAAATGTTAATGGTATGAAAAAAATACGTAACCTTAAAGATCTCAAGGGCAGTCTGGAAGCAGCACCTTTGCACAGTAAGCGATCCTTTGCACAGTAAGCGATTGTATGAGGAAGTTGGAACAAAACAGTGGGAAAGAGATTGTGCAAGGCAATGCTAATGAGCCCATGCTCAGGAATGAGCAGAGTTTTGTAGTCTCCAATCCGAAAATCCAAACTAATTCTGTAGCTGCCTATTCCTGAAAGGGACTAGTGAGGAAGGAAGAACAGTATCACTGGAATGTTTCTTTCATGTCAGATCCAGAGATGTAGTAATGATCACTGAAAGGATCTTTCAAGAGAATGCAATTTGAAGAATACCAAGAGACAAAGTCAACCCAAGGGATATAGTTGTGGCTTTATTGATGCACTAGTTTTCTCTGCTACAGAACTATTAAAGTTCCATCATATGGAAATACCCTCTTTTTATAAAGAACCGCCCCCATCAAAATATTAGATACAAACCTTTTTTCTCATTTTTTTCAGCTTCTTCAAATAAGCCTGGTAAATGTATAACTACCCCATTACCTAAAAATGATATACAAAAGGTTTGTTGTAAAAGCAGGCAATCAAACATCCTTCAAAGTCACACACAAAACTGTAGGATACCAGCAGGTGCTGAGTACTTATGTCAGTCCAGCTGGCAACGGATTGGATCAAAAAGGCTTTCCCAGCTCTTCTATTTGAAACCTTAACTTTGCATGTTAGGGATTGGGCCACTGAGCTATGACCTCTTCCATGTCTTCTATAATAATGCCCCACATGTCTGCAAGTGTCTGCCTTCTCCTCCCGAGTCACATTGCCAGGGTAGGCAAGAGATACACTGTTAGGAAGCCAAGAGAGTGGTGAAGGCAAAACTACTCCCAGGAACCGTGTAAGGAATATATCACTGACCTCTGTTGCTTTACGGGGGCATCAGTGACTTTGTGACACCAGCAGCCATCATACCAATCCCCACCCTCCTCTTAGGCCTATTTGCATGCCTAGCAACAAAGGGTGCTTCCAGATGAGGCTTTTATGATGCCATCACCCTGCGTCATTTATGGAATTTTACGGAAGGGGGGCAGATGACGATGTCTACCTCTCATAACCCTCCTGTGTTTTCCCACAGTTCTGTCCATCTTTTCTTTTACCGCAGAACATCATTGAGGAAAAAAAAAAAAGACCATTTCTGCACAATGCCTTCTAATTAATAGTGCTAGGAGCCCTCTGTCTGGAAGCACCCATGAAGCTGATAAAAGTAAATAAGAGCTGGCACTGGATGCATTTGGCAAGAAACTCAAAAGTCCAATTAAAGCAAATTCAATAATTCTCATTTTAAATAGGAAAGTCATTCATCCAACTTCAAGATACTAGAAAAATATCTCTCTCATTTCAGGTATCGCAGTACAATATATTTTTCATCCTTTCTCACTCACTCTTGAAAATGAGTACGAGATCAAGCAGATGTCTGAATGCTGAAACATAGAATTATGTCCTGACTGTGTGTACCAAATTTCATTCTGATATCTCAACAGTGAAAAGAGTTATCACGTTACAGAAGGATGGGACGCCCAATAGGCTAGACAGACCACAGGCCTCACTTCATTCATCAATCATAATAGATTTGCATGCAGGAAATATGTTTACTCAGCCTGGCACACCAGCCCAAGATACATGTTGCTGCAACTGTACGTAGAGCAGCTTGTGCCACTGCCAACACAGCTAGTGAGTGGATGATGTCCATCCTATTATATGGCATACCAGTCCAAATGTCATTATAACAAGTTAGTATGGACTTCTATAGACTCAGCTCTAAACAGCTGCTTTGATACATGAATCCATCTTCCTTTTTATAAAGTTGCTAATTAAATTACAGGAGCAACAGCAATCATCCTGAAGATGCAGGAGGATTAGACATGAAGTGGAGTGAGAGCAGCTGTTCCTTTTTTCTTCCTACGAACACGTAGAAAACAAACAAAACAAAACCAAGCAGTGACTCCTGTTTGAACCTTGTAGGGAAAACAACAAATGGTCAGTCACATTTGCCTTTACAAAGAAAAGAAGAAGCCGAATGTTAATCTTGTCTTATTATTTAAACATAATCGGATTCGAGCCTCAAAAGCACAGTTACAAACATCACCACTCAAATGATGAAGAATCCATTTACAACTGAATTTCCCAACTTATCATAGAATAGTAGAGTTGGAAAGGGCCTATAAGGCCATCAAGTCCAACCCCCTGCTCAATGCAGGAATCCAAGTTAAAGCATCCCTGACAGATGGCTGTCCAGCTGCACTTTGAATGCCTCCAGTGTGGGAGAGCCCACCACCTCCCTAGGTAATTGGTTCCATTGTCGTATTGCTCTAACAGGAAGTTTTTCCTGATGTTCAGCCGTAATTTGAGCCCATTATTCCATGTCCTGCACTCTGGGATGGTCAAGAAGATCTTGGGTCTTAAGTCTTCAGATTGGACATGTACACTTACCAATAAGAGAAATTGCCTTGGGATTAATTATACCACTAGGAAAGAGGTGAAAATCATATTCCTTCCCATCAACAACCACGGTATGGCCTGCATTATTTCCACCCTGCCAAAAAATGAAATAAATAATGAGTTAAAAACATTTTAACTTCTATTTACTATCAGCAAAGAACCTATTCTTTTGGTCTGAAATGCTGTGTCAAACTTTTATCATCATCATCATCATCATCATCATCATCATCATCATCATCAATATTTATATATTGAAACATTTTAAACATAAGATCAATGAAGTCTGTGGGATGCATCCAGACTGAGCTAGTTATGTTTTAGTTCCATTGAAGTCAATGGAACAAGTTAGTCATGACTACCTTAAGCCCTGTTGAGTTCAATGGGAGTAAAGCCAATGACTAACTTACAGTACATCCTACACATGTCTGCTCAGAAGTAAGCCCCAATGGGGGGGGGGGGAGGGATTAAATTACTGTGCTTTCCTATAGATTTCCTTAATGTTATTTCTTTATCAGTTTTATCTGAATCCGTAGTAGAAAAAAATGTAAACATGCTTTCCCCTTTTAAAAAAATCAAATCTTAAGAGTTACATTTGTTACAAGATGAAGTTTAAAAAAATAGTAATTTTTCATAGTACAGAAATTTCTAAAGCACCCTTCAACAGAAATATGGTGGTTTACATAAAAGGAAAATCCTCCCCCCCCCCAAAAAAAACAACACGCAATACAAGTAACATAAATCAGAACAATCATAAAAACATAGCGACTAAAAGGCAGCAAGATCTTAAGTGCCAGATTAAAAAATATCAGCAGGGCTAAAATTCAGTCTAAAATTCTGGGAATAAAACAGTATTTGCCAAAAGGGCAGTGAAGTAGGCACCAGGTGGATCTCTCTGGAGAGATCATTCCTGTGAAGGACTGCCAACTGGTCCTTTACTCAAGACCAGAGATCAAAGGTGCAAAACTGCCAGCCTTAGCTCTGCCATCTTGACCCGATTCTCTCAGAGCCTTGCCCTTGGTCTATACACTGGATTTCGCACTGAACCACAGAGGAACCACACACACCGTATGGGGTAAAACCAGGAAAGTTTATTTAAGGTAAACAGATTACAATAAAAGGTGGGGAATGAGGGAAGAGGGAGAAAGGTGGGGAGACACTTTGGTATACACAGTAGAGCTACAAAACAACAAAACTAGTCCCTTACTATATAAATACCCAGGCACTTACTCCTTGCCTGAGGGTTGGTCCTCTTCAGGGCTTGCCTCAGCAAAAAAGCCCTACTCCCGCGTGCAGACAACAACCCAAACCAGAAGCCACAGCAGCAGTATAGATTCTCCCCCCCTCCTTTCAATAGCCCAGCTGTCTTTAGCCAATCAGGATGAACTTCATCTGGGCTAGGAAGAAGAGGGGTGGTTCTTTGCTCATGAATATAGTGCTTGGGCCACATTTGCATGCAAATACTTGTGGCACCAGCCATCATAGACATGGGAGACCCTGAGGCGTCAGGAGCCATCAGAGGAACTATGTACATTTTGCATGACGTTCCCAGCCCCCAGCTGGGATTATCTTGTTTACACGTGTGGAGGGGTGTGTGTGTGTGTGTGTGTGTGTGTGTGTCTGTGTGGTGCAGGAAACTCTGACGCTTTTTCTTCACAATTCCACAATCAGGGAGCCACCACTGGGAAGGCCCTCTCCCTGATAGGTACCTGCCTCATCTCAGCCAAGTGATGATATTAAGTGGGACTATGGCAAATTCCCTCTTCTTCATAGGCAACTCCTGCACAGGAGTATAGAAATATTGTTCTATGAGGAAATAGTCTAAAAGAGATCTTGAGGCATCCTCCAGTCTGCCTTTCCCTTCTTCATTTCTATTTTTCCATGGCTGTCCCTGAACAGCCTTGTAGTGCAATCTTTTCTAAACATTACTACTTAATTACTATACTAACTTGACCTTTACTTGGGATCAATAAATCATAACCAATCATTAACCCAAAAGTTAAATCCCTGAAAGTCCCTCCACATTTAGTGCCCTAAAATGGGTTACTTGTATGGCTCTCCAATCAAAATTCATGAAAGTTTTGCCTTTTGACACCAGCAGCATTGCACTTGCTGAAACACAATTTTTTCTTTAAATGCATAGCTAGAATGTCGAGAAAATGCCTCCTACTGTTGTTGCATAGGGTGCAATCCTATGCAAGTTTAGACAGAGAAAAGGCCTACAACTCCCAGTATGCCCCAGATAGTCTTTAGACACATGCCTTCATTCTCATTGAAGGTCTTGTCTAAACATAAGAAGAGCCATGCTGGATCAGACCAAGGGCCCATCTAGTCCAGCATTCTGTTCACAGTGGCCCACGGGATCCCACAAGCAGGACATGAGCATAACAGCACCCTCCCACCTATGTTCCCCAGTAACCGGTGCACATAGGCATAATTCCTCTGATCCTGGAGGTAGCATAGAGCCATCAGGACTGGTAGCCACTGATAGCCTTCTCCTCCATGAATTTGTCCAATCCCCTTTTAAAGCTGTCTAAATTGGTGGCCATCACTACATCTTATGGAAGTGAATTCCATAGTTCAACTATGAGCTGTGTGAAGTTCTTCCTTTTATCTGTCCTGAAGCTCCCACCAATCAGCTTCATGGGATGACCCCGGGTTCTAGTATTATAAGAGAGGGAGGAAAATGTCTCCCTATCCACTTTCTCCACACCATGCATGATTTCGTACACCTCTATCATGTCTCCCCTTACTCGGCCTTTTTCTAAGCTAAACAATCCCAGCTGTTGTAACCTTTCCTCGTAGGGGAGTTGCTCCAACCCCTTGAACATTTTCTGCACTTTCCCCAACTCTACAGTGTTTTTTAGGTGCGGTGACCAGAACTGTACACCGTATTCTAAGTGCGGTCGCACCATAGATTTGTATAAGGGCAGTATGATCTTGGCATTTTATGTTCAATTCCTTTCCTAATTATGCCTAACAGAGTTTGCTTTTTTCACGGCAGCTGCACACTGCGTCAACATTTTCATCGAGCTGTCCACCACAACCCCAAGATCTCTTTCTTGGTCTGTCACTGCTAGCTCAGAACCCATCAGCATATACGTGAAGTTGGGATTTTTTGCCCCAACGTGCATCACTTTACACTTGCTTACATTGAACCGCATTTGGCATTTTGATGCCCAGTCTCCCAGTTTGGAGAGATCCTTTGGGAGCTCTTCACAATCCCCCCCTTTTTTTTACCACCCAAAATAATTTGGTGTCATCAGCAAACTTGGCCACTTCACTGCTCACTCCTGATTCCAGATCATTTATGAATAACTTGAAAAGCATTGGTCCCAGTACAGATCCCTGTGGGAGCCGTCTACATCCCTCCATTGGGAGAATTTACTATTTATTCCTGTTTCCTGTTCTTTAACCAGTTACTGATTCATAAGAGGACCTCCCTTCTTATTCCATGACTGCTAACTTTCCTTAGGAGTCTTCGGTGAGGGACTTTGTCAAAAGCCTTTAGAAAGTCCAAGTAAAGAATGTCTACTGGATCACCCCTGTCCACATGTTTATTGACACTCTCAAAGAACTCTAATAGGTCAGTGAGGCAGGACTTACGGTACCTTGGCAGAAGCCATGTTGATTCTTTCTCAGCAGGGCTTGCCCTTCTATATGCTCACTGATTTTATCTTTAATAATGCTTTCAACCAATTTACCCAGAACAGAAGTTAAGCTAACCAACCTGTAATTTCCTGGATCCTTTTTTAAAAATTGGTGTTACATTGGCCATTCTCCAGTCCTCTGCTACAGAGGCCGGTCTTAGGGACATGTTACCTATTTTTGTTAGAAGATCAGCAATTTCATATTTGAGTTCTTTAAGAACTCTAGGATGGATACCATCTGGGCCCTGTGATTTATTGACTTTCAATTTGCCATTAAGGTTGAGAACTTCATCTTTTGTCACCACTATTTGCATCAATTCCTCAGACTCCCCTCCTGAAAACATCAGTTCAGGCACAGGCATCTGTTCTGTATCATCTGCAGTGAAGACAGATGAAAAGAATTAATTCAGCTTCTCTACAATCTCCTCATCCTCCTTTAGTACTCCTTTAACTCCATTATCGTCTAGTGGTCCAACTGCCTCCCTAGCTGGTCTCCTGCTTGTGATATACAGTAATACCTTGGATTGCAAGCATAATTCGTTCCGGAACCGTGCTTGTAATCCAAAACACTCTTATATCAAAGTGAGCCTCTGGCGGGCGTGGGCAGGGCTGATTTTGGCCTGCTCTGCCCGCTCGAGGCAAGCGGTTACATCCCTACGACTACTTGTATTGCAAGACGTCACTTGTTTATCAAGTCAAAATTTATTTTAAAAATTTGCTTGTCTTGCAAAACACTCTCAGATCAAGTTACTTGCAATCCAAGGTATTACTGGATTTAAAGAATTATTTATTGTTGGCCTTGATGTTGTCAGCAATATGCTCCTAAAAATGCTTTTTTGCATCTCTTATTGTCTGCTTGCATCTCCTTTGTGCAAGCTTGTGCTCCCTTTTGTTTTCCTCATTTGGGCAAGACTTCCATTTTCTGAAGGAAGCCTTATTTCTAATAGCTTCTTTGACACTGCTCATTAAACATGCTGGTGACCTCTTGGCCTTGGTACTACCTTTCCTAACCTATGGTACACATTCTATCTGAGCTTCTGTTATTGTGGTTTTGAGTAATCTCCAAGCATTTTGAAGGGATTTAATCCTCTTGACCCCCCTTTCAACTTCCTTTTTACCACTTCCCTCATTTTGCCCGTCACAAACCCAGTTGTCTATGTGTCTAGTGACCGAATCTCCCACTACCACAAGCCCCCTGGAGGCACATCCTTGGCACAAGAGGACTTTAAATTAGCAACACTTGTAATGGACATGCACACAACCATCAAGGAGATATCAGAGTAAGTTTGACCTTTTAAGCAGGAAAAAAGTATGAAAGTGTTCCTGAAGCAAAACATCTTTATTGAACTCTGTAGCACCTGCTTTATACCAAAAGGTTGTATGGTCCTTCTTTAAGATAGTCATCAGCTCAAACCATAATTCCAAATCTGAATTGTTAAAGAACTGTACGAGACTGGTCCTAGTTTAAAAACAACAAAACAGAATAGGCAAATATAGTCCCAAGACGTCTGTTTGCTGTTACGGAGAGAGATTTCGTAACTGATGCCTTTTGTGTTTGCCATATCTGCAATCAAATCTGCTACACCGATTGGAATGTACATCTGATTTCAAAATAGCTCTTACCCACTTTCTCTCACATACATTGTCACGAGTAGCAGCAGAGCAGCCTGGATTAAATGGCACTTTTAGTACCACTGGTAAAAATGCCACAGTTCTCTTTCACACCTTATAGCAACATCCCCCGCCCCCGAAGTTATTTTATGAGGAAGTTATCTTAGCCATTAATTTGCCTGCAAGTTATCAGAAAAGCAAACAACAAGCACGATAAAAACAAGGGTCATTTGAACTTCATTTTCAGTTCGTAGTTCTCCGATTGTTTCCTCAGGATAATAAAGTTTGTTTTCCATGAAGGGCACCCAAAGCCCACCTTGTTTTTCTTAAAGAGCTTTGGTAACTTTAAACTTGACCTTCTCATATAATGCTAGTGATCCTGGAGCGATTTTATCGGTACCCAAAGGAGAAGTCCAGGTTTAAAATAGCAGTGTCACCATGTGGTTTTAAATCTTCCACAGATGCAAGGCCTCTCAGAAGTGAGGCTTGCTCTTCAGAGGCATAAGAACAGCCATGCTGGATCAGACCAAGGGCCCATCTAGTCCAGCATTCTGTTCACACAGTGGCCAACCAGCTGCCCACAGGTTGCTACCAGGATTTTCTGCCCCAAAGCACCAAAATGCCCTGGTCGTTTCTGTAGAACACCAGTGATGGGCAGGATAAACAGCTTAGTGTACTTACAGTACTTGGGAAGTCTAAGTTTTGTTTTATCTAGTGTTAAAGGACAACATACTTGTCAACTTTCTTCTTTCTTAAAGATTTTTTCCAGAGTTATTTGAAACTTTTTAGATTGCGTAAGTATACCATCGCATCAATGATAGCACCATAATCAATGCTGATCACCTTTCATTTGCAGAGAAAACCACATGATGCTCAAAAGCCAGAAATCTGTCCTGAATCCCCCCCCCCTTTATAAATGGCATTATGTTGACTACCTTCCAAACCTCTAGTTATGGCGCAATCCTATGCATGTTTAGACAGAAAAAAGTCCTATAACTACCAGCATTCCTCAGCCAGCATAGCTGGCTGGGGAATGCGGGGAACTGTAGGACTTTTTTCTGTCTAAACATGCATAGGAGTGTGCCGTTAATTGTTAACACTTAAAATGAGTTTTAAGGGAAATATTGCTAAAAACATTATTCTCTTGATTTATTGTTCACTTGCATTTGTTATGGCCAGAGTTTGCCTTCCTTCTTGTTCTTCCTCTTTGGAGAAGATTTCCATTTCTTAAACGGAAGTCTTCTTGCCTTTGATAGCTTCCTTGATTTTGCTCATTAACCAGCTGGCTTCCTCTTAGGAGTGGTTTGAAACTTTCATTATCTATGATATGGATTCTATTGGAGCCTCTACCATTGTGGTTTTAAACAATCTTCAAGCATCTTGAAGCAACTCACTTGACTCTTCTTTGCTATATTTACCCTCATTTTAAAGAAATTGCCTCTTGATCATGAATGTTTGTTCAAGAATGGACCTGAATTTCCTGAAGATTGGCAGTGCAATCCTATACATGTCCACTCAGAAATAAACCCCACTGAGTTCAATGGAACTTACACCCAGGTAAGTGTATATACTAGGATCGCAGCCTTAATACTGTGTGCCAGATAAAAGGAAAGTATTGTCACTTGTTGAGCACCAGTTACCTTTACTTGATGAAAAAGTTCAAAACAAATTCAGAAGTATTTTAACACACACACACATTTAAATTCACTGATGGTATATGCTCCTAAACCTTTTAAATGTTCTAGGATCAGTTGGTTAAAAAGTGTGCCCAGACTGAAATCAAATCATTGACGGCATAGAAATATATCAGCAGAGAATCTTCATTAAAAAAATAATATATAAATCTAATCCATTGGGTGGCCTGTCTGAAGACGAGATAGATGCTCTGATAGAAACCGCCAAATGTTTTGGAAGTCCAATGTCTGATTGCAAAAAGCTGCTTCCAAATCGCAGTGTTACATTTTACAAACTCACTTATCTGGTTTATTTATTTAAAAAACAGCAATGGGGGGGGGGAGAGATCAGGGCCAGGGTCACAGGGTATGCAGAGGGGTAACTCACGCTGGCTCAGCTTGTCTGAGTGTGAGAAGCTAAGCAGGGTCAGGCTTGATTATTACTTGGATGGGAGACCCCTCCTCTAGTTTCCTGCATTGAGCAGGGGTTGGACTCGATAGCCTTGTAGGCTCCTTCTAACTCTGTGATCTATGAATCTCTATAAACACCCTGCACCATGATCCCATCCCAACCATCCCGCCTCCCCTGAAGGTGCGACTTGCCCCACTGGCAGCTTCCCTCCTGTACCAATTAGTAGCTTTGGGGGCAACTTCCATGGGAACTGCCTCACAAGGTGAAAGGATTAACATCCCCTCCCGATGTACTGTTGTTTTTTTTAAATTTTATTTTAAACTGATATGTGAAATGTGTGTTTGCATTTCATGTATCTTGTTAGGTCCACAGACAACCATCATGTAGGAAGGCTCTTACACATGTATACTTCAGATATTTTGTAGGATATGCTTCAGGGTAAGAGGTTGAACTAGACGACATACAGTGTCCCTTCTTAAGAGCTATAGAAGAATTGCTTTGGATCTTTTAAAAACAGAAAAGCAGAATATCCATGTTTTAATACCAATTTAAATCAGCATTATTACTGTTATTGATCAAGCACCTAAAATTGGCTTTAACCTGAACGAGACCCAAACTAGATGAAAAATGGGGACAGTCATATTTGTTTGTTCATAGGGTGAAGGGAGCTGTATTCATATATTAAGCAGGGTGGTAGAGGGCAAGGGCATAATTTTTTCAGATCATGGGTGAAGGGAGCTGTACCCTCCTCTGTTCCACAGCCTCGCCTCCCTGCATTCTGTTGCAAGAGATCCTTTTCTCTCAGCCCAGCTCCAAGAATCTCCAGTGACAGAACGCACAGAAGAGAGAGAATTCCATTACCTTCACCTGTGCACTGCTTTTATTCTGTTCCTTACATTTTTACCCCAACCTTCCTCATAGTTGCTCAGGGCAGAGGATTTTATCCTCACAGTCACACCAACCCTGTGGGTAGGCTACGAGAGTATGACTGGCCCAAGGTCACCCAGCGAGCTTCACAGCAAAGTGAGGATCTGAACCTGGGTCTCCCCAGTCCTATCCTGACATAACCACTAATACAACAACGGCTCAGTTATTTATTTATTTATTACATTTTTATCCCGCCGTTTTTCCTGCAAGGAACCAACACACAGATGCTTGGTCTGTGGCTCATGCTGGCTCAGCTTGTCTGAGTGTGGAAAGCTAAGCTGGGTCAGGCCTGGTTATTACTTGGATGGGAGATCTCTCCTCTAGTTTCCTGCATTAAGCAGGGGGTTGGACTTGATGGCCTTGTAGGCCCCTTCCAACTCTATTAAATCTATGAATCTATGAAACCCAAGGAGGCTTACATAATCCTCCTCCCCATTTTATCCTAACAGCCCTGTGAGGTAGGCTAGGCTGAGTCTCAGTGACTCGCCCAAGGTCACCCAGTGAGCTTCATGGCCGATTTGGGACTAAAATCTGGATCTCCCGAGTCCCAATCCAACACTCTAACCACTACACCACACTGGCTCTCAGTTAGATCCACCCCCCCACACACACCTGCATTGTGTGTGAATGGGGTAGCCACCTATACAAACAAACTTGCCTTTCTCCATCACCTCTAGCGTGTCCCAGCACAGAGCACAGAGAAAACAAGTGTGGCAATGCCATGAGAAACTCTGCTGCTGCTTCCCTGGTCACCTTCAGCAACCTTTTCTTCCAGAAGGCCTTCACCCGACACCTGCTCTGCAAGTGCCTGCCCCCTGCAGATACGCCACTGTCCAGACAGACAGACAACACACACACACACACACCCCATGCTTGTCTGGACCTCCGGGATCTTATGTCATTTATCACCAAGGGTCAGCTATTTCTATTTATAGCTCAGGACCTGTTTTTTTTCTCCTCAAGAGGCATTCAGTCTGCAGCCACTCTTAAAGGGCCCCACTCTCTTCTCTGCTGCAGCTGTCACTCAAGGCAGGGATGAGGAAAAATAGCAAAATAAGGAGTGGGGAGAGAAGAAAGCGCAAAAAGAAGGGAGACAGAGGAGAAATAGATGATGGGATGGAAGAACAAGGAAAAATATGAAAACTAAAATGATAGACCAGAGGAGAGAAAGAGGATCAAGATGCACTGGGTTCAAATCCCTGCAGAACCGTGAAGCTCCGTGGGTGACCATGGACCTGTCGTAGGCTCTTGGCCTAGCCTACCTTGCAGGGTTGTTCTGAGGATAAAATGGGGAGGGAACCATGTATGGCACCAAGAGTTCTTTGGAAGGAGGACAGGATAGAAATGTGAGCAATAGAAAAGATACCGGTAACCATTAAAACATGATGGGGGGGGGGGGGACACACACACAATGTTCGTGGGAAAGGAGGCCAAATAAGTTACAAAAAGGAACATGAGAGGGGGGCAAAAAGTTAACTGGGATGGGAAACTGAGAGACCACAAGGCCCAGGACTGGGAAAGACACAGAAACAGATACAACTGGGCAGTGGAGGGGAAAACGAAGGCAGGAAAAGCTTCAAAGGGTGTGAAGGAATAAATTAGTACGTTGAAGGAAAGAAGAACAGGGGTGGGGAATGTGTCCTCCAGATGACGTTGGATTCCAACTCCCACCAGCCCTGGCCAGCACGGCCAATGGTCAGGGTCTGTGGGAGCTGCAGTCCAACAATAGGTCCCCCATTTCCAGTGGAGGCTGGTGGCTTCAAAGCCAGCGGGGCTGTGTATCCTCCACCACCCACTCCTGAATTAGAGGGAAGGACCAGTGTAGGGTTGCCAACTTGTTATCAGGTCGCTGCTCCTACGCCGTTCATGGCGCCTCGATCCACAGCCACACGCAGACATTCGTCCCTCTCCCAGCTGCGCAAAGCTCTACCTGCGGCTCAAGAAGACGCCCTTAAAAGGCACAGCAGCAGGGGACGGCGGGTAAGTTGGCAACCCCGAGGGCAGCCCGGGCGGGGAGCTGCTGCGGCTTGCACTGCAACGGCCGCCACTCACCTGGCACCTGCAGACGATGTCGGCCTCGGTGGCCAGGAGATCCACCACTTTGCCTTTGCCTTCGTCCCCCCACTGCGCGCCCAGCACCACCGTCACCCGGTTGCCGCCGGGCTCGCTCCGCATCCGCTTCAGACCGCCGCCGCCTCCAGTCGCCGGGTGAGGGGCGCGGTCGTTGGACGCTGCCGTCGCCGCTCGGGTGCCCGACATCGCGACGATGAGGAACGCGACTCTCCCGGACCGTGACTGGCCGACCGAGTCGCTGCTCTCCACACCCTCACACGAGCCAACCTCAGCGGCCGTGTGCGCCCTCGCTCGCCCGCTCTCCGTCTTTTAAGGGAGCCCTGGACCAATCAGCGCGGGCAGTGCCGTGACGTAGAGGCGGAGGGGGGCTGGAATGGGGGGAGGCGTATAGCCCGCCCTCTCCTTGCGTGCTGCCGAGCGGTTGGGGGGGGGGCGTCCCTGAGGGGGAGGGAGAGGCTCGCCTCGGAAGAACGCAAAACGCGGGTCGTTCAGTTGTGAGGCGGGAGAGAAGTTCAGCCTGCTCTGCGGACAGTGCCAGTGGGGGGATGTATTATCATCAGGCGATCACTCGTGACCGAGTAAGATTGTCTTCCGGGATAAAAGGAGGAAATTCTAAAGAAGATTGTGTAGACTCTAGCGATGGGTCCGTAAGTGACTGTGGAGGCCAATTCTAGATCCACACAGCTTCCCACAGTGAGGACACAGGTTACCAGATAGGAGATGGTCCTGTAAAGGATTCATTTGACGTGCTTTTCGCTTAGCACGTTTCTCCCTTTCACCTTGCACTCGGGCTTCTTCAAAGTCCATGGAACCTTTGTGAAAGGCCAACCTCCATTTAGATCGTTCATGGGCCAGAGCTTCCCAGTTTTCGATGTTTATATTGCATTTTTTTAGATTAGCCTTATGAACATCTTTAAACCTCTTATATTGACCACCGATATTCCGCTTTCCATTCTTGAGTTGGGAGTAAAGTAACTGCTTTGGGAGACGGCAGTCAGGCATTCGAACAACATGACCGGTCCACTGAAGTTGGCGTTGAAGGATCATTTTTTCAATGCTAGTAGTCTTTGCTTCTTCCAGTACACTGACATTTGTTCGTCTATCTTCCCAAGTAATTCGCAGGATTTTCCGGAGGCAACGTTGATGAAACCTTTCAAGGAGGTGGAAGTGACGTTTATAGATAGTCCATGTTTCGCAGGCATACAATAAAGTTGGTAATACAATGGCTTCATAAACCAGTGTTTTGGTCTTCTTACAAATATCCCGATCCTCGAACACTCTATGTTTCATTCGAGAAAATGCGGCACTTGCGGAGCTCAGACGATGCTGGATTTCACTGTCGATGTTAGCTGTAACAGAAAGATAGCTGCCAAGATAGAGAAAATGATCGACATTTTCCAGTATTGTCCCGCCAAGCTGGATAGATGGCATCACCAAAGGGTTAGCTTGCACTTGCTGATGAAGCACTTTGGTCTTTTTGATGTTAAGTGAGAGACCAAGTTTTTCGTATGCTTCTGCAAAAGCATTTAGGATAGTTTGGAGATCATCCTCTGAATGTGCGGAGACCACATTATCATCAGCATACTGAAGTTCCACAACAGAGGTTGTAATTACCTTACTTTTTGCTTTCAGCCTGCTGAGATTAAAAAGCTTTCCATCTGTTCGATATATAATTCCCACACCAGTGGGAAGTTTCCCCTTGACAAGATGTAAAACCATGGCGATGAAAATGGCAAATAATGTTGGGGCGATAACACATCCCTGTTTAACACCTGATCCCACTTTAAATGGAGCACCATGAGAGCCGTTGTTGTCCAAAACCGTTGTCGTCATGTTGTCATGGAGAAGTCGCAAGATATTCACAAATTTATTGGGGCATCCAATTTTCATAAGGATAGTCCAGAGAGCTGTACGGTCTACAGTATCAAAGGCCTTAGCCAAATCGATAAATGCCATATAAAGGGGTTGATTTTGCTCCCGGCATTTTTCTTGGAGCTGACGTGCAGTAAAAATCATGTCTACTGTCCCTCTAGAGGGGCGGAAACCATATTGAGTTTCAGGGAGGATCTCTTCTGAAATAGATAGAAGACGGTTTGCGAGAATCCTAGCAAATATTTTACCTGCGGTTGCTAAGAGAGAAATGCCCCGATAGTTTCCACAGTCTGTTCTATCACCCTTCTTAAAGAGGGTGATAATTATGGCATCCCTGAAGTCTTCTGGGATCTCTTCTCTTATCCAGATTTTTTCAATGAGTTTATGAAGATGTTGTACAAGTTCGGGGCCCCCTTCTTTAAAGATTTCAGCAGGAATCCCATCTGGTCCACTAGCTTTGTTGTTCTTCATTTGATTAATGGCTTTTTTTACTTCATCCAAAGTGGGGAGTATTGCAAGTTCCTCTTTAATTTGTTTTTGTGGGATTTGCGAAAAAATCTCATTATCCACCTTAGATTTACGATTTAAAAGGTCATAATAATGCTCTTTCCAACGCAGTGCAATAGACTCTTTGTCTTTTAAGAGTTTGGTGCCATCTTTTGATTGTAAAGGGTTTGTACCATAGGTTTTTGGTCCATAAATGGCCCTTGTGGCCTTAAAAAAGCCCCGTGCATCATGAGATTCTGCAAGTTGTTGAATTTCCTCAGCTTTCTTTTTCCACCAAGCGTTCTTAAGTTCTCTTGTTCTTCTTTGGACCTCAGCCTTTGCGCTAGCATAGGTTTTTTTCTTGGCAGCGCAGTTAATATCATTTTGCCATATTTGGAAGGCTTTCCTTTTTTGGTCAATTATATATTTAATCTCATTATCATTTTCATCAAACCAATCCTGATGTTTCTTAGTTTCATATCCAATAGTTTGTTCACAAGCTGCAGTAATGGAGGTTTTCAGCTTAGACCAATGGTCCTCAATGTTGTCAGGAGGTTCCGTAGGTAGATGTTCCTTAAGAAGTGATTGAAGACGAGTTTGCTTAATAGGATCTTGAAGGACTTGGATGTTCATTTTACGCCTTGGTTTCCTTCCTTGAAGCCTACGTTGGGGAGCAATGTTGATAACCATTGTGGACCGGATTAGTCGGTGGTCTGTCCAGCAGTCGTCGGCACTCACCATGGCCCTAGTAAGAAGTACATCGCGGCGATCTCTAACACGGACAATTACATAATCCAGAAGATGCCAGTGCTTTGACCGTGGGTGCTGCCATGATGTTTTAAGCTTATTCTTTTGTCGAAAGAGCGTGTTTGTAATAGTGAGATTATGCTCTGCACATATAGACAAAAGTAAGAGTCCGTTCGGGTTGCTATTACACACACACACACGCATAATAGCCGCTTTGGAAATGTTGTCATAGAAAAGCAGTTTATAAATGTTAAATAAACTAGAACTATTTTTTAAAACGCGCACACATATATATATTGCATGCCTGAGGTAAAATTGCCATGTCATGCAAACCCAGTCAGTGGGTTACCTGAGTGAACTGCATGCCTGAGGTAAAATTCAAACCTTGATTTTATTATGCTATGCACCAGCTCTCTCATATATAAAACCATGTTGATTGTATTATGCTACACTACCTCTCTCTCATATGTATATAGAGGGGGGGGAGTAGTGTAGTAGCATAATACAATCAAGGTAGTCTTAATTTTACCTCAGGCATGCAGTTCACTCAGACAACCCACTGACTGGATTCACATGACATGGCAACCCATCCTGAGTTGCTACCCATGATGGGTTGTCGTGTTGTGCTTGTGTGTGGGCAACAAGCCACCCAAACAACCCATGGGCTGTTGCAGGGGTTGAGGTACCCCTGAACCCAGACGGCCAACCCCACTGTGGGCACGGGGAATCGGCTAGAGCCCCATGGCAAGAGCGGCAAAATGCCCTGCAGATGTGTTCAACAGCAACTCCCATCACTCTCAGCCTGTATAGCCAAGGCCAGGCTGGCTAGGAATTATGGGAATTGCAGTCCAACACATCTGGAGGGCACCAAGTGGGCAAAATCTGCCTTAGATGCACATACTGCCTCCCAGCCCCAATATGCAGAGAATACCAATGATCTTAATCAGGGATGCTGTAAAAATTACAGAAAGATCATGCATGACAAGCCCTTTGAATGTTAGAAAGTGGTATGCAAGTAGTAGGATTACAGTAGGTTGAGGAAGACACCACCTCCCTGAGGCATGTGACAAGACTTCCACTGAGCAGGGGTACCACTAAGACTGGACCTTGAGGCCAAAGCCCACCGCCACCCCCCAGGAGCAGCAGGTGATGGGGAACAGGGGCAAACAGGCCTGGCCTCAGCACCTGGGCCCGCATGGGCATACCAGGGCTGATGCTGCTCGCTGCACCATCCTTTCTTCTTCTTCTTTTAAAAAACATTTTATAGGCAGGGGTAGCTGGTTGGACAAGTACCTGGTTACAAATGCTTACTTTATTATTTTTACTTTTAAAATATATTCTTTTCTACAACAAAATGGTGCCTATTCCCAAGTAAATGTGTTTAGCATCAGGGCACCAGAAGCAAACTCCATCTTATTCCTGTAGTCATGATGGTGCTATGATTTCAGTGAGTTTAAAATGCAAAACTGCACATGCTCAGATTGTTTCTTTTCATTATTATTATTATTAGGTTTAGAAAACTGTGTTTTGTTTTGTTTCTGCTCTAACACAGTGTTCTCCAACCTTGGGTCCCCAGATGTTTTTGGCCTACAACTCCCAGCATGCCCCAGCCAGAATGTAGAATGTGTTTCTACATTCCTGTGGGTGGGGGAAACAGAAATGTTGTGTGCTTCACAACTCAAGCACAGTAATGCAGATGGCTGTCTCCCTCATAAGATTATTAAGTCCAAAGTCAAAAATTATACAGCTGCACCACTGCCACTGAGGGAGCCTCTTAGTACAGGCATGCTTTGGATCCTCAGCCACATGGCTGAGGCTGTCACAAGTTTAGATGTTTGTGGGAGTCATCTCTCAGGCAATCTGGAATAGTGCTACTACAAAGACATAGCCCAGAGAAGCAGAGAGATGGGATGTACTACAGCCCTTCGAGGCTTTTGTGTCATGAAGGGACTGTGAGTCAATACAACCACAAGCAGTGGGCTAGTGGGGGCCGAAATAAGTGTGAGTGGCAGCAGATAAAGTACATGCTTATGCTCCTTGTCACATGTAAACATTCTTATCATGTGATACAACCCATTGACATATAGAGTAAGCAACCAGAATCCACAGGCCATTTCCTCGAAAGAGTTGCATTTCTGTTTTTCCTAGGTATCATTCTTAGTTTTGAAATTGTTCATTTGTAATTGTTTATCGGCCTTCTGTCACAACTGTGCATACGTCTGAATGGATGTAGCAATACTGGGTGGCCTGGTCTGAATGTGGGGCTTGTGATGTACTTGGTGATGGTGTCCCCTACCATTTCAAGCAGGGGGATTATGTGAAAACTGACAAGGACTTTACTAATTTCACTTCATTTTTACCATAAAACTGAAGTGGGACAGGGGAGATTAATGGGAGAATGCTAATCAATTCCCAGGTTGTTTGGGGGGGGGGGGGTTGGCATGTGCCATGCACAGCCTCACTCCTGCACTGATGCATACACACTGCTTTTGATTTTAAAGAAATGGAGGTGACAAGTCTTCCCTTTTTTCAACTCTGCAGGAAGTCCTACAAAAATGAGATGAAATTGACAAATACTGTGTCAATTTCAAGACCACCTTTTCCTTCTCCCTCCATAGAGCAGCAGCAATAATGGCATAGGAACAATTACAGGCAAGGGCATGGACAGCCAAAGTTCTCTCAGCTGGCAGGAACACTACTTAAGGGGGAGTGACTGTTCCCCTCTCTGCAGAAGCAGCAACAAGCATGCCTGATAGGGAAATGGGTGGCTGGTTGAAGTTTCCCCAGAAGCAGAGGCAGTGGATGGTGACATTTCCAAAGCATAGCTAATCCTTCTGAAGAAAGCGAACGATTGTGTGGGAACTGCATATTGTGCAGTGGGCAAGGAGCTCACAATGGTGCACACGGAAGTTATCCTATTTTATCTCCACAACATGCCTGTGAGGTAAGCTAGGCTGAAAGTTGACTAGCTCAAAGTTACCCAGTGAGCCTCATGGCTAAGCAGGGATTCAAACCCTTGGAGCCTCAGTCCACAGCTAACACACACGACCTGTTTGCATGATTACTGCAGCCCACTGTGGCTTATTTTAGCCATGGTGGGTTGTGGTGCATGCCAGCCGCCATTTTGAATATGCAAGCCACAGTGAGCGGGCGCTGTGGCTTGTCACGTCATGCAAACCTGAGCGTCGTGCGTTATGTGAGGGTTAAACAGCCTGCCACAGCTCGCATATTCAAAATGGTGGCCAGCACACACCATAATTTATGACTTAAATAAGCCACAATGGGCTGCAATGATCATGCAAACCCGGCCTTTGTCTGTTACAGCATTCTGGATCTCATATATTGCATTTCCCCAGCCAACCACAATAATTTGGTTCTTTTTTTTCAGCTATTTAAGCAAAACTGATTGTGTTTTTAGTATTATACTGCTAGCCTCAAACTAGTGTCAGAAGAACAGTGCAACATCTCATCTCCCACATAGTGGATTTTTGGTGAGTGGGGTGCCTCAGTGGCTATAGCTGTAGTTGGTTTTGCTGCTTTAAACCTCCCCCCACAAAGATATATGGACAATAATCCTGGAGTGAAGGAGTACACAACGTGTAAACTATTGAATTTAAGTTCCTTTGCTTTTAAGTTTCTCTCTTGAGGTGGAAATGTGACAGTGAGAGAGAGGCATACTGGACAGTTTGCTCCACCATTTCATACAGTAAGAGTGCAATCCTATGCATGTTTAGACTGAAAAAAGTTCTACAACTCCCAGCATGCCCCAGCTAGCCTGGATGCAGCATGCTGGCATTTGTAAGACTTTTTTTCTGTCTAAATATGCATAGGATTGCACCCTTAAAAACTCTTATCTTGCTGTTCTTACTTGCAGGAGAGCAGTAGCATCTAAATAAAGAGATTACTAAAAAAAACAAATCAAGGTTGAAATACTCTTGATGGTGACAACTGCATGATGGTAAAAGAATGAATTCTTCTGATTTAGGGCAAAAGATGAAACATTACCACTGCAAAGAAACTAACAAAGAGCAATATAATAAACACAAAGCATTAACACATACAAAGCATACCGTGCTATTTAAACATTATGAAATCTATTTGTTACATTCAACAATCAATTAGTTGTTGTTTTTTAAAACAAAGATTGTGCAAAGAAGTACAAAAGTAGATTCTGAAAATGATTCTAGGATTGCACAATTTAAGCCAGTATTATTTTTTAAATGCTAAGTAGGAGGTCTTATTGAAACCTTTCTTGGAATAGGAGGTGGGGGAACCTACAAGAGGTAAACAAGAAGAAAAACAACACATTCTCCTGTGGTAACTTGCACCTTATTTTCAACTAATTTGTATCACTATTAGAGTTCCACCTTACCAACCTGCCAAGGTCGCAATCCACCACAAACTTATGCATACAGAACTCTACATTGGGTCAGCATGGCCTTGAAAAGAATAACTGTATCTTTAAGACCATTATCAGGGAAATCATTAATAAGAAAACAGAATTCTAACCTTAAGGTGGTTGCTAAGAGATTTGCCTTTTTAAAACCACACTGACATTCTTCTGTTTTCACTGTATAATTGAAAAGGTCAAATATTCTTTGGTGCAGGGCCAACTGAAATTTTACCAAAGGAAAGACTGGAAGTTTGGCCCTAATATATCTTGTAAGTCTTGCACCAGTCAATGCCCATGCAATTCAAGCCTTAATCATAACTGGAGTTTCTGCACCCTGCTACCCAGCTTCTTCATCAGTTTAAGTATTTTACTCCCCTTCGTACAATTTACAGGCAGTTTACAGCGAAATATCTAAAACAATTTGTATTACAGCTTTATATTTCTTCCTAAGGCTGTTTATTTTCATCATTACTTAGACAATTTCAATTTATTAGCTGCATTCTTTCCATTTTGGCAAGAATAATGCCTTTAATGTATGATTAAGGCATTGTTCTTGCCAAAATGGAAAGAATGCAAGTAATACGGTAAATTGAAATGTTAACTAGTAAGGCACAAAAATATAATCAAGCATCCACCTTCATGATCCTCCATAAAAGATTAATTCATCTTTCTTACTTGATTAGTTGGGGTGGGGGATAACCAATTGGAAATGGAGCATTATTTCCACTTATGAAGGAAAACTGAAATACAAGGTTAAAAAAAAAAAAAAACTTTGGAAAATGTCAACCTTGATCCACCAACTTCTCTTTACCATATAAATATTATTTATGTTTAAATTAAAACCTTTGGGCAGAGAACAGGTTGATCCTTGCGCTTATCAATTTTGTAGGAAAGGTTTTGTATACCGTTTCTTACATGGAATTGTCTCGACTAGTTTTCCATGGCTGAAAGCCTTTCTTCAACAAAGCATCAGAGAAGCTGGCTTCCTGTCTTGGAGCTCTTTTTCAAGCTATGGGAGAAAAAAAGTCATCAAGTGTAAACACACCTCACATTTGCATCTTTGTGAAATTATACCAACACAACTTGATATTTGAAGGGGTGGGGTGGGGAATGAGAAGGACTAATAGCCTAAGTCTATGTATATTTGCTGGGAAGAAAGTCCCATTAGACTCAATGGGACTTATTTCATAGTAAGGGTGCAGAGGACTGAACCTTTATAATGCAGCAACTATGAAACATATTAATCCAGTTCACACAGAAGCCCTATAAATAGCCTGCATGTGGTGAGAAGCCTCCAAGTGACTGCAGCAGTATAATTTTAACAGACATGGAGAGCCCCTTTCAGCCTCCTCTCAACACACTACCAGCATGCTCACTTGCACACACCGTTCAGCAGTGAACAAGAGAACAAGGAAGTCAAGTGTCAATGGAGCATCAGTGAGCAAGTAGGGCCAGTTGCAGTCCTGAGAGGGGTCTGAAAGCAGGTGTCACTCAGGAATGCCACCGTCACCCAGAGTCTTCTCACCATGTGCAGGTTCTGTTCAGAGCTCCTATGTGAATCAGGGCATAGTGGAAGTGATCTAAAAGGCTGTGGGGAGCTTCTGTGCAGCAGCGGGACTTTGGAGAGCCCCTCTTCCACCACAAGCCCAGCCCCACTGCCCAACAAGCTTATACTCCCAATAAATATGACCAAGTCTACTTTAAAAAAAAAAAAAAAGTGGGGAAGAGGCATTGTCAAGGAACCAGTCGTAACAAGGTTAACATCTGCTGTACAGCTACATTCACTGTTACAATTAACAAGGTTTCTGGGTGAATGTATGCACGAGTCCCAGTAGTACGAACCCAATGTTAACAATAAAATTACTGATAATAAATAAAGAGGGGTTGGGATCATGAGGTAGGCTAATATTTTAAAATTTTATACTGTTTTAAATGTATTTTATCCTGTTTTTATCTTGTGTACATCGCCCAGGGTGGCCAGATGGGCGATAAATGTAAATAAATAAATAAATAAAATAAAATAAATCTGTCCAAATTAATTGGGCAAAAGGCTATACCTCTTTAGCAATGCTTCTGACGCTTAGCTTTTTCTTCTTCAAGCAAATTCTTCCTCTTTTCTGCCTTTGCTGCCTGTTCTCTTCTATCCTGATTTTCCTACAATCCAACACACAAACTAAAAGTGGGGGGGAAAGTTTGACAAAAAAATTGTCATGGGTTTGAAACCCATGCTCAGTTTGAAACCCCCCAAAAACCAAACATGTTCTTGAATGTAATATACCAACCTCAACCTGTAAATCACTAGGTACAGGAACATTCATGGTAAATTGTATGAGATCAGGGCAGCATACAATTTAAATGAAGTTGATTGGAAATGGGTTCAGGGCATAGAAGGAGGAAAGTATTTCTTCATGCAAATCCTAATTAATGTATGGAATTCACTGCCACTAAGTATGGGGATATAATTACATCCCACAACTTGAGGTACTAAGTGTCTCCAGCCATTGCATATCTCCGTTCATCTGTTATGAAAGCAGTTAAATTTGCCAGCCACATAATCCATTCCTATGCATCATCATAACCCACACTTAAAGAAGCAGTGTGTGCTTTATTATAACCATATATTTATACTAGTTGCTCATACTAGGCAAAGGCCATGAAGCAGAGTGTCCCTTTATGTATATGCAAAGGCTTTCACAGCAGGGCATTTAACATCTTTGTGTCAAATGAACAAAAAAATCCACCACTTGTGCTGCATTGCAATTCATTTTTGAAACTCTCCCAAATTTCAGGAGGGGAGGGTGCTTATGCTGGATTGGGGAGGAGAGGGAATGACAAACACATTCTTGTACACACACCTATAATCCAACAACTATTAGTTATAGTTAGCAGTGACTATTCCTTTGCATCTATTAGCGATGGGTGCAAAATTTGTTGGGTTTGTATTATAATGTGAACTTACCAAATTCACACTTCCTGAACCTCTGCACACATCGGAATGCACTGATAAGGTGATATTAGCACTTTCACAAGTTTTGCGATGCAGTTCACAAATTTAAAAATGCACACAAATAATATCTGTATGTTAGAGGAAATTGCTTGTCAAAAGGCACACATTTTGAGAAATGCACACAAAAATGTGTACAATTTTTGTGTGGACTTTAAAAAAAACTGCAAAGTGAATAGGACAGAATGAACTTATAGCCTTTTTACACAATGAGCCTTTCTACATTTATTATGCACTTGTGATTCCTCACTCAAGGTAGTTTGTGGGTGCATTACATGACATCGTCATCCTCCAGGGCTTCTCCCATTCTTTGCAACCATTTCTGCAGCTTTTTTCAGATTGAGTTAAGTCTGCTATTTTTTGTGAATGGCAGCATGAAACCCTCGTGTATTTGCACAATTCCGCTATGCCACAGTGCCACCTAGTAGTTGTGTAATGGAACATGTAGAAAGGCATTAAAAAGAAACCCCCCAGAGGAGAAAAAAAACATGTGTAAAGGAGCTGATCTTAATCCCACAAAGAATCCGGAAGTAGAAGCCTCAGGTAAAGTAGTTGGGGGTTA
Organism: Shinisaurus crocodilurus; assembly: GCA_021292165.1. Taxonomy (NCBI): domain Eukaryota; kingdom Metazoa; phylum Chordata; class Lepidosauria; order Squamata; family Shinisauridae; genus Shinisaurus; species Shinisaurus crocodilurus. Next base: position 299,473,072 of record CM037876.1, read on the forward strand.
AAGCCTCATGTAGAAAAGCACTATGGGTGGAATAGAACTTGACAGATTCACCCACTCTTAGCATCAATATATCCACAAGGTAAAGCATGCATAATGGAGTGTGGGGATCTTTTTAGTTCTGGTCAGGAGCAGCTTCTCTTGAGGTGCAGAGACATCTACCTGATCCTCCCCTCATCAGAAATGCCTTGATTAAAAAAAGGAGGATATTTCCATAGCACCTGTACACTGTGCAACTGTCAGTAAGCAGTTTTCTGAGGTCAAAGATGCCTCCATTCCCACAATTTACAATGGCAGCCACACATGCTTCCAGCATAAGTTGGTAGCTCTAATCATGATCTAACCTTGCTTATTATTATTGCAAACCTTGAGTGCTGTGATGAAGAGATCCCTGAAGATTTTCATAGTATTAAATAGATCATCTAAAGACTGTGTATTTCGGTCTTCACAGAGGTAATCAGCAAGCTGAACTTTCTTTTCCAAAAGGGCATTCACTTCGTCATCCAGTTCCTTGGAAGCATTTATGCTGTCCTATTTACAAACACAGTTTATGTGTGCTAGAATGAATGTTGAAAATATTGCATCTACTGCCATTTTATTTGGTTGCTTTTTACTGTTTGAATTTTACAGCATTGATCTTAATACTATATTCATCTTTTAAAAAATATTGTCCTAATCTGACATTGATATATATATATATATATATATTTGTTAAATTAAATAATATTATTTATTTTATTTATTTATTATATTTATACCCCGCCTTTTTTCCTGCAAGGAACCCAAGGCGGCTTACATAATCCTCCTCCTCCTCTCCATTTTACCCTCACAACAACCCTGTGAGGTAGGTTAGGCTGAGAGTCAGTGACTGGCCCAAAGTCACCCAGTGAGTTTCATGGCCGAGCGGGGTTTGAAAAATAACCCAAAAATGCACTCCAGTAGTTTATGAGCGGGGCAACATTCTGAAATAAATAGAGTATCTAGGAAATCATCAGCTTTTAAGGCGCAATCCTATGCACATTTAGACAGAAAAAAGGCCTACAATTCTCAGCATGCCCCAGACTACAGCGTTTTGGAGGGGGAAGGAAGGTGACTGGAGAGGCTTCAGGACAGCTTGTATCCTGGCCTCTCCAGTCTCCTCCCCTCCCTGCCCACTGGAACGCCTCCTTTCCCCCCTTTCCAAGGTTGGTTTCCGGACCTCGGAGAGCAGCTGGCGTGGTTCTTTCCACATTGGCTGAGAAGGGGAGGGGGGGTGTCGGTGCTCCAAATTACCAATTCCCAACTCCAAAGTCAGAGTGCTGTCTCCAGCCTCGAATCTGAGAATCAAAAAATACGCTATGGCCCCTGTGACACTGTTTAGGGGCCACAGGCTTGCTCCCTCCATAGACATTGCTCGGAAACACTTAAGAAAGGAAGCTGATATATTATTAAGCCCACTTACAGTGCAATCCCATACATGCCTACTCAGAAGTAAGTCCCACTGAGTTCAATGGGGCTCATTCCAGGAAAGTGCGTACACTAGGACTGCAGCCTTACTTACTTTAATAGATTTTCCAAACTGGACTTTTACGTCATCCTTTGATGAAGATATTTTATACTCTATATCCAACGATTTCTTCAAGAGACCAGTTACTTCTGCCTGCATCTCTTTAAAATTGATTCTGAAAAAGGTGCAGTGAAAATTACAGTTGACAGACATCTATCCGCACACCCATTGCAGAAGCTTTCCTTCCCCCCAAACCGCTCCACACATACCTCTCAATGGGCAAGATAAGAGATTCAGGGAAGACAAAGAAAGGGGCCTTCTCTCCTTGAAAGGAATGTAGGGTTAGACATCATGGTGGGTGGCAGAGTGAGAAGGAGGAGGAGAGAATCTCCTCTGCTCATCTCTCTGTGTCCCCCTCCCCTTGCCTCATGCTACACAGCTCCCCAATTGTTCACATTCTAATTCTGACTCAGTAAGACACATTGCTGAATAAGAATACAGTTCAGATTTCAAAATGTTAAGGAATGCAAGATTTACCCAGCTGCCTTTGAAACGCACTCAAGGTCATTAGGAAGCTGCAATAGGTCTCTGTGTTTTTTTTCGACCTCCTAAAAAAATAAGTGGAAAATAGTAGTCATGTGTGCTTACACCTTTCAACATGTCTGGTCCCTTTCTTTATGAGAGGGGTGGGCAATTTGTGGCTCTCCAAATTTTTTGGTCTGCAATTCCCATCATCCCTCACCACTGGCTATGCTGGCTAGGACTGATGGGAGTTGTAGGGGGAAAAACATCTGGAGGGCCACAAGCTGCCCACCCCTGCATTATGGGAATGAAAACTCATAATAATATCAACATCAGGGAGTTTTTAAAACTCTTAAAGGTGCAATCCTATGCATGTTTAGCCAGAAAAAGAGTTCTACAATCTCCCAGTGTTCCCCAGCCAGCAGTGCTGGGAGTTGTAGGACTTTTTTCCTGTCTAAACATGCATAGGATTGTGCCCTAAAGGCGAGTGCATTACTATTATATTGTCAGACCTTCCTGATCCAAGATACTCTCATTAAATGTATTTTTCTGGATTGGAGGTTGAGCCGGGTGATCTCATGATATACCCCAACTCTGTGTTTGTAAGAAGAGACTGCTGAAATGATCAGGCTGGTTGGACAATAACAATATGCTTTTCTACACAGGGCTATGTTGCCATTCCTGGGTATGTTGGATAGTATCCAATTATGCCTTCACACTAATGACGTAGTGTTGGCATAAACCAATGCTTGTGCAACATAACTAGCACTTGCTAGGACAATGGGGAAAAGTGTCGATTTGCTTCCAGATTTCAGTGGCACTGCTGGATTTTGGCAGCAAATTGCCACTTTTTCCCTGTTGACCAAGCAAGTGCAAGATACGTTGTGCTCCAGCATTGGTTTATGCTGGCGCACTAGTGCTGGAGCACAGTTGGATACTACCCACTGATGCTCACCGCATGTAGGATGAATTTATTTATTTATTTAAAATATTTCTTGGCCGCCTTTCAGGGGCAGAAGCCATCCCAAGGTAGCGCATGATAATAAAACACACAATAAAAAAATGAGCCGGTGAACATGGTAGCCCTCTTCAAAAGACACAATGTGGAGACTGCACATATGTAATGGGAGGGGGTTGGGATTGATCCTACTCTGCCCTATGCAGATTTAACTGACCTTGTATAAGCACATACTCTGTACACAGGATCTCTGGGAGCTTGCAAATGCAGAGCCCCCCATGTGGATAGGCCTACGCACATACAGGACTGGATCCAGACTTAGAGCAAACCCACTGAAATTAGCCATGTGATGACTATGTTAAGCCCCATTGATTTCGAAGGGTCTACTCTAAGCATCATTTAAGTATGGATCCAACCCACCGTTTTTATATGCACAGGGTCGATTCACAATGTCCATTGAACACATAGGCATCCACACTGGTGGAGCCAGTGGATGCAATGCTGATCGTCCTCCTAAATATTGTTAATACTAGTTGCTGGGGAACACAAGCCAGAGGGTGCTGTTGCCCTCATGTGCTGCTTCAGCTTGTGGGCTGTGCATAGACATTTGGTTGGCCACTGTGGGAACAGAATGCTAGACTAGGGAGGCCTTTGGTCTGCTCTAGCATGGCTCTTCTTATGCTCTTACAAGAAACAGAAGTTGCAGCAGTACCTCCAGAATGTGATGGAGCAGAGTAATCCTGCTTTGGTTTGCTCTTGTCTCTGTTAGTTTGAGCAATGTGCTAATTTTGAAGCCACCAGCATTTCCAGTGTGACGCCCCTAAAAAAAAATCAAAAATCAAATATGATTTGATTCAACTTAAAAAAAAAAAAAGACATGTGTGTGCATACACACACACACACACCTTTGTCATTACTTTTATACTTTCATTTTAAAAATAAAAACAAGGAATACAGGTTGGCAATTGTAACAGACACTTGGAAATTTAAATATCTAGAGAAGATAACAGACTAAGGGAGTGATCCTATGGCCACTAGAGATTGTTGCTGGTGACAGCCTTTCCACCGATTGCATAAATGTGTTCATGAAGAAGGAGGAGGTCAGTCTTTCACAAGTGCCTTCTTACAGCTGTCCTGTCCGGTCAATTTCCTTGTATGTTTCAGCTGTCAAAGGGAGCAGCAAGTGCAGTAGGTAACATACATAGAAATGGACAAGGCTAATTTGTGCACAGTTGCCAGGGCCCAATTTTCAATTGAAAAGCACCAAAATGGGCGGGGGAGGGGACCCAATTTCTCTCCCTCTTGCGATGTGATCCTGTTGCTTTTAAGTTCTCAGTGCCCTCTAACTTTTCAGCATTTCCCGAGTCTCCAGCTACTCCAGAAAGGAGATATATTGGCTCCCCCCCCTTTCAGAGCTCCTTTTCGGTGCTCTTACTGCTGCAGTCACTGCGGGTCCCTGACAGTTCCAAAAAAACCCCGCCACAACCCTCTGAGAAGGCCATGGAAATATAAGGTAGATGGATAGGATCAGTGGAGGCTGGTGACTCCAGTGTCAGTGAGGCTATAGGATAGCTACTGCCCCTGTCACCCCATCTTCTTACATAATTTAAGAAGTTTCCAACTTTGAGAATCAACTGACAGAACACCGGCAGCCGCTGATTTGTAAGTAGTGCTGAAAAAGAAAATATCAGTTTCACTGTATTTGGATTATAGAGAGTTGCACAAAAACGAATGCTCTATGTCTTGTATTTACATTTAGGGCGAGGGAAGATTTGGTTGACTTTAGATATATTCCAAGGCAGATGAGTTAATTGGGTGCACCCATTTAGTCTTGGGAAGAATGGAAATTAGGAAGCCACACAGAAATGCAATGATTTGTTGTTGTTGTTTTTGTTTTTGCAATGACAGGATCACAATGGCAGCATATGCGTTTGTGCACAAATTATATAAAATGTAGAGAGCGAAGTAAAAGCATCTCCAAAAAGATGTTAAAGTTTTCAGATAGTATTCATTTCAGCTGTTTCATAGATTTCATAGATCATAGAGTTGGAAGGAGCCTACAAGGCTATCGAGTCCAACCCCCTGCTCAATGCAGGAAACTACAGGAGGGGTCTCCCATCCAAGTAATTAACCAGACTTGACCCTGCTTAGCTTTCCACGCTCAGACAAGCTGAGCCAGTGTAAGCCCATGGTTTTGAGCAAATTGATAATCAGGGTGTATGCTGCCATTTCACAGTTGTGCTGAACAAGAGTGGAATTTGGTACTAGATGCAAAATGTGGAATCCTGAGCTTTCTGTTTTAAAAACAAACACAAACGACTGTGAAGATAGGCTTGAAAGGGTGTAGGTAATAAGTAGTGAATTCTCAGAAGCTCAGGGTTCAGGAAGGAGCACTGTCTGCAGATTTCCAGGGGTGTGATTTCAATATCCTGAAAAACTTTTTACCCCTTCCCATAACTAGCAGAGGCAAAATTAGAAAGTATGTGCAGACTTGCTTCATTTGTATAATTTATAGAATTACATATAATTTAAGGAAGAATTAAGGCTTTCCTTGGCCATGTGATGACTTCAGATTTCAGGTTACTTTGAGGTAGATGTTTGATTATTTTTTTTTAAAAAATTAATTTTAGCACAGAGTACATCCAACCCATTTTAAAATCTTGAACAATTTTACTTTATTTATTTCAATCATAAAGCTTTATATCCAAGCTTTATATTAAAATGATCAAGGCACAAACAACATCACAAAATAATCATACAGCAGGATAAAGAAATATGAATGGCATTTTTAAAAATTACTTTTAAAAAACCATACCCGTCAATAAGTAACCATTAAAATGACAGCATCCCAATACAATATTAAGAAGAAGCAGCACCCAGAAAATCCTGCTGAAAAAGAGATGCTTCAGTTGTCTGCCAAATGGCAAGCAAAGATGGATCCAAGTGGGCCTCCCCTGGGAGAGCATTCCATAATCTTGGTGCCACAACAGAAAAGGTCCTGTCCCTTTTGCTCGCCTGCCATACTTCTGATGGTGGAGGGATGCAGAACAGTTACCCCATATTGTGGGAACCAGCAAGTACTTGTCTCACAAGGTAAGCACAGGTCATGTGGGAGGCAAGTTAGAAGATGTCTAATGCATCCACCAAGTCCAGTAAACTAATATTTATTTATTATTTATTTATTTAATACATTTTTATACCGCCCAATAGCCAAAGCTCTCTGGGCGGTTTACAACAGTTAAAACCATAAAATACAATATAAAATTTAAAATTTAAAACCACAGATTAAAAACAAACAGCAGAGCTAGCAGCAGCAGTTACAATAACGGAATTAAAAACTACAAGATTAAAATGATTAAGATGATTAAAATGATTAAAATGACCTAATGCATATTTTTAACAAATAGATAAACTATGCATGTGTACTGGCTCTCAGGATTACTTTTCCAAGTAGCCCACCTCAGTTTTAGGGCTGATGCTGATATGGAAAAAACCCTTAAGCCACCTAGAAGTCAAAGGATGCAAACTTTGCAGTCCACTTACTTTCACTGGCTGCTCTGACCAATGTTGCTCTTGGCCAAAGCAAATCCAGCATAATGCTCACCTCCGCGCATATCAGCATGGCTTCAATCCTCAGATGGTAGCTAAGGAGAATATAAGTGCAAAAAATACAGCTGTAATCAACTGAGGCCATGCCAAGGCAATTGAAAACCACATTAGAATCATGTTAGGGTGTTCATCCCAAAGTACGGAATATTTAATAAAAGCAACTTCTTGTCTCTTTTCCTTCCCCAGCAGTGCTCTCTAACATTCACCCATTTGCTCTCCACCACTGCCAAAAGAGCTTCCTGGAATTCTTCCTACTTCTTCCTCTGGCACTGCCAACCCTGGACCGCCATTATCCAAGGGCCGGTTCATTCGACCCGGGCGGCGAGCAGGGGAGGCACCACGGGGCCGTCTGCAGGGTCCGGCGGGGCGCTGCAGACGACCTGCGCCCCACACACGTGGGCGGACCGTGGTGGAGCTGGCAGTCCCCGCACCGCAGCGTGGGCCTCCCAGCGCTAGGGAGCAGCAGCTCTGGATGCCCAGCGGGGCTGTTTGCCCCTACAGGCCGGAGCGGCTGCAGCTCCGGCCGCTCTGGGCTGCCGCTCTGTGTGGCCACGGGCGGCCCCCGCAGGGACAGCCGCCTGCTGTTCGCACGGCAGGGTAGCCACACACAGTAGGGGCTTACCCCTCTACCGCCCATGGTGACTTTCTGTGCTTCCCACGTGCGGCCATCCTGCGGGGGCGCCCCCGGCTGGCGTTCGCACGACACGGGAACCGTGGGGGGCTTCTGCTCCCCTGCGGTTCCCATGTCGTATGAACCGGCCCCAAGTCTCTGAATATCCCTGTGTTTCAGATGTTTTTCACCCTTTACAGTAGGAAGTGTGATTTCCAACCTATGCTTCTAAATGGCTTATTCTATAAGCCAGCGCATTTTTTTAGCATGAACTATGCATGCCTTTGGTTCTTGGTATGTTTCCAGAAAGAGGCAATTTGCCCACCTGTCTAGCATCCATGGATATTCCCACCTTCCACCAGTTAAACAATGTCATGAGCTGCCTGAGCTAGAACTAAGAGCCTTCAGCTCTGAGTGCAGAAGTCACAGAAATGCGGATGTGTAGTGAGTCACTGAACTGCACATTAGAGCACCTGCTTGGACTGTGAAGAGTGCAGGTTCTGGACTAGCCCTGCCCATGCAGGTTGGCTATTGGACCCTCCTGGCCAGGAAAGGCTTCCTGCTTACATTGACTGGGTTCAGACAACACGACAACCCACACTCGAGGGTTATGGATTGAGTGTGGGTTATCGTTGACCCGTGGGTTGTTCTTGAAATGTGGGTTATCGTGTTGTCTGAAGCCAGCTGAGCTAACAAGCCATGATTTGTTAACCTCGAACAACCCATGAAGAGAACCCATGGTTTGTTGTTGGCTTGTGAACTGTGGTTTGTTCGTGGTTAACACTGGGATCTTGTCGAAGCAACAGGATCTTCCTGGCCCTGGTGTGTTTCTGCATGTTGCTTGGGGTCCAGCTTCTTTGTTCCTTGGCTCGAACTTCCAGCTTGCTCCTTCACTCTGGCTCCTGCTCCAACCTGCAGCCCGTTTCTCATTTTTGATTTGATTCCAACTTGTTCCTCAGCTTTGACTCCTACGTTCAACTCCCAGCTTATCTCAGACAGTTGCCTACAACTCAGCCCTGCCAAATGGCTACACTAGTCATACAGAACTATATATTCCTTGCTGCCGATTGGTAGAAAAGATAGCTCTTACCTAGGAACTTCAAGGAGATGCAGATAAAACTGATCTGTGTCTGCAAGCGTTGCTTTTTCTCCTTTGAATTTTTTCAGTCTGTCTATCTGACAGGGAAATAAGACTCATCACTATCAAACTGGTGCTTCAAGTATACATATCCTCACAAATAAAGGTGTGTTACATGCATTCCAATTAGACTTCAGGACAATTCACACACCCCAGTATGGCAATTTACAAATTGGTTTGTGCGCTCCCTTCTAAGAACCCTTCAGAAGAACCAAGTTATCGTTATGCCATCATTGTCATATGCCAGGGTGCCAAACATAGGTATTTTCGTGCAAATTTTTCAAAATATACACATTTCCCCGCCCCCCCCAATGTATGAATTCTTTGTACGCATTTTTTTGCAAGTGCCTCCATGTCAAAATTTACCACTACATCACTGGTGACAACTTTATCTGTGCAGTATTAAGCATACCATATGCAAAATACATATTGAAAGACAGTATTAATACCTCATGGTTTTCAGGCAGCAGCTTCATTAGGTGTTTCAGGGCCTCGGCATCAAACTTGGCCCTGTCTCCTTTCTGAATCATGTCAACAATTTGCTCATTAGAACTGTGGAAAAGCACAGTGTGTTTAGCATGGTCATAAAACCTAGGAAGCAACAGATCTCAATAAAGGGGGATGATTGTATAGGTAGGAATTTGGACCCAGTTCACACATAACGACTAGGTTCAGACAACACGATAACCCACATTCAAGGGTTGAGTATGGGTTGAGTGTGGGTTGTTGTTGAAATGTTGTCTGAACCCAGCTGCGCTAACAAGCCATGGCTTGTTAACCAGGAACAACCCATGAAGAGAACCCATGGTTTGTTGTTGGGTTGTGAACTGTGGGTTGTTCACCATGGTTCGTTACCTCGGCTGGGATCTCAGACAACATGTTTCAACAACAACCCATGTTTCAATGACAACCCACACTCAAGGTTGAGTGTGGGTTATCGTGTTGTCTGGACCCAGTCATTGATTCTTACTGAAGGATCCATGTGAAATGGAAATCACAGCACTAACCCCATGATAGACGGTTTACATAGCCATCTCCTTTGGTTTCCATGCTGTGTTAAGCCTGCCCCTCTCCCAAAGTTGCCCCATACTTATCTGTTTTTATTGATGCTAGAGTGGAAGTGACATCCCCCTCCCCTTGAGGCGAGAGATCCAGACAACTTGTCTCAAAGCTTTGTTGCAATGATATCACACTTTCCCAAGTGCAATGTTTTGTACCACAGAGCTCTTGTCCTTTCCCCAGGGAGCTCCATGGAGAGGGGAGAGGGACGTAATTCAGTGGCAGGGAACATGCTCCCCATGCAAAAGGACCCTGGTTCAGTCCCTGGATTCTCCAGTTAAAAGGATCTCAGGTAGCAGAACTGGCAAAAGACCTCTGCCCGAGTCCTTGGAGAGCTATTGCAGGCAGAGTAGGTAATACTGGGATACTTCAGTCAGGAGTGGGCAACCTTCAGCCATCAGGACTAGTAGCCATTGATAGCCTTCATGAATTTGTCCAATCCCCTTTTAAAGCCCTCCAAATTAGTGGCCATCGCTGCATCTTGTGGCAGTGAATGCCATAGTTCAACCATGCGCTGTGTGAAGAAGTCCTTCCTTTTATCTGTCCTGAACCTCCCACCAGTCAGCTTCATGGGATGACCCCCTTTGGGTTCTAGTATTATGAGAGAGGGAGAAAAATATCTCCCTGCCCACTTTCCCACAGCTACTGCAGGTCACCCAGAAAATCTAGCAGTCAATCCGGATCTACCTTTCGCCCAATCCTGGGCTGGGCTAGATGTACCAATGATGTGAGGCAGTTTCTTATGGTTGTGCTGCTGCAGTTCTGGCTATGCTACTGGGAGGTAGTTTCAGTCCCGCACCCAACACATCTCATTGACTGAGCAACAACACTTACCATTTAAATTGCTTCAGCACTATGTGCAGATGGAGACTTTTCATTGGACCTACGAAGGAAATCTGTTTAAAGAGGGAGGGGGAGGAATAATAAAAATAATAATTATTAATAGGAGCAAGGTAATACTGCCTGTCTACTTTATTGGAATGTGGCTCTGTCACACAGACAACATTACCATGTTGTTGTTTTTAAATTTCATTGTAGTTATCTACACTGACTCACCTCCCTGTCACCCACCCCTACTTTCCTTTTTTTTTAAATAGTGCTGTTTCACTATAAGAAAAAGAAAGAAAACAAGAGGAAATCAGTAGTTAAAGGTGCAATCCTATGCATGTTTACAGAAAAAAAGGCCTTTTTCTGTAAACATAGGATTGCACCCTAAAGTATCATTCCTACCTCTTCACCTCCACCATCGGAACAGAAACAGACATTAAGGAACAACTAAGAGAGGCTATTCAAGCAGCAATTAACAGGCTATTCATCAGTAATCCTGCTGCCACAAAAGCTTTAATTAAAGGCACAGTTGCCCTGCCAGAAAACTTTAAATTAAAGACACACTAGCTATGAAAAGCCATCGCTAGTCCGCACTGGACAGGCTGGTATTGCAGTCATGTTTTGTTTTTTTTAACCACTACATGTCAGGTCTGACAAAACAAATCATTCAGTTCAATTGTTTATAACCCAGGATCATCACAATACAAACAGGAAAAATAGCCAATATGTTACAAATTAAACTTCTCCAGTACAGTCTTCTACATTTGCCTTATAAAATCTGGCATTTAGCTTGGCTAGTACTAATAAGAAAGTAGCAACTCTTCTCAGTATCTTGAGATACTTGTTTAAAAGGCCCCCCCACTCCCAAAATCTCTCTTTTGGCAAGCTGACCAGTTCAAAAAAAAAAAGGGGGGGGAGAAATAGATGGACAACACAGCAAACACTGGAATGCAATGGGCTGGCAATGATGTCACTCAGATGGGTTCAGACAACACAATAACCTACACTCAAGGGTTGAGTGTGGGTTGTCACTGAACTGTGGGTTGTTGTTGGAAACATGGGTAATCGTGTTGTCTGAACCCAGCTGCGCTAACAAACCATAGTTCGTTAACCACGAGCAAACCACAGTTCACAAGCCAACAACAAACCATGGGTCCTCTTCATGGATTGTTTGAGGTTAACAAACCATGGCTTGTTAGCACAGCCGGGTTCAGAGAACATGATAACCCACATTTCAGCAACCACCCACGGTTCAATGACAACCCACACTCAACCCTTGAGTGTGGGTTGTCGTGTTGTCTGAACCCAGTCATTCTCTGCAAAAGTGAATGAACAAAGGATGCAATTCCAGACAAACTGTCTGTATAGAAGCAATCCAGGTACCTTCTGTATCCCAGCATGAGCTCTACCAGTGAGCTATGAATGATGGCCCCTCTCTTCATCAAGGACACCCATGTTAAGATATATAGATATAGATATATATTCATTAGTAGGAAATGACATTGAAACATTGTACCTCCTTTGGCTTCTTTAATTTGACTTCTGTTTTCTCCTGCTGGCTTGTTTGAGGGACACAGAAAAGTCGTTCTATGCTAGTATAATCTGGCTCTATAGTTTCGTCACTGTCGGTTGCCGCTGAAGCCCAGAGAGAATGGTCCCCTGAAAGACATATGGCAGCATTAGCACTTGGAAACAGCTGGATTCTTTACCGGTCACATTCAAAAGTATCTTCTCTTGGGAAATGCTGGGGGGGGGGATGAATAATATTAATTTATCTCATTTCTAATCCACCCAATAACCAATGTTCTCTGGATGGATTACAAACAGTTAAAATATTAAAATGCCACAGAACAGTGCAAAATATAAAATACAATACACATGTTTAAAAGAACAAAAAAAAATACAGTACAGTGCAAAACAACAAACAGCACAGGAATGGATAAAACAGCCATAACAATCTAGAACTCGGTCTCTAAAATGCCTGCCTGGGAGAAAAGAAAGGTCTTTGCCTGGCGCCTAAAAGATAACAAGGTAGGCATCAGGCAAACCTCTTTGGGGAGTTCATTCCACAGTTGGGGAGTCACAACTGAGAAGGCCCTCTCTCTTGTGGCCTAGCTTCCTTTGGTGGGGGCACTTGGAGGAGGGCCTCCGAAGGGTCCAAGCAGGAACATATGGGAGGAGACATTTCTTTAGATACACTGGTCCTAAACCAGTGTTCTCCAACCTTGGGTCCCCAGATGTTTTTGGCCTACAACTCCCAGCATGCCCAGCCAGCTATGCTGGCTGGGGCATGCTGGGAGTTGTAGGCCAAAAACATCTGGGGACCCAAGGTTGGAGAACACTGTCCCTAAACCATTTAGGGCTTTAAAGATCAACACAAACACTCTGATTTTGGCTCGAAAACAGACTGGAAGCCAGTGCAGCTGACAAAACACTGGCATCACACGAGCATAGCAGCCAGTCCCAGTTAGTAACCTAGCAGCTCTGTTTTGAACTAACTGAAGTTTCTGAACCATCTTCAACGGTAGACCCACGTTACAATGCATTGCATTAATCCATCCTCCCAGTTGGATTATTAAGAAAGAGCGAGGAAACGAAGAGGAGTCGTCCTGGACAATCGTTAATTTTTTACTCGCAAAAGTTCCTGCAGACAGACGACTAATGAAAACTGGACATCTTCAACTCATGCCATTAAATCAACTTGGAGTAGCAGCCCACGTTAAATGGATTTGCTTTGCCTGATCTGCTACTGCACGGCACAGAGGATGCTCCAGATAGGCTAAGATCTCCAGTGTACAATCAGTAACTGGTCCCTCATGCCTATTTATTACCCTTTTGTGCTTGTTAAGGATAATTTAGGCAACACGGAAATACAAGACTCCCTGTGGTTCATGGACATTACTGAGACCTTTCAGAAGGGTACAGATCCACCTTCATATTTAGTTTGTTTGTTTGTTTGTTTATTTAATTTATATTTCTACACTGCCCATCAGCCAGAAGGCTCCCTGGGTGGTTCACAATCAATATAAACAATCATCATAAAATAAAATTTATGTTTGGGAATTGCTCCAGAGTACAAGTTATGCTTTTTTTTTATTATTCCAGGGTTTGAACCATAAGAGAATGGAAGAGTATCTGCTCATGATGTGCTCACATATTAACATGGCAGTTATTACAGTGGATTCAGGAACTGTTACTTGGCTAGTTCCTCAATAAACTCAGATTTAATGTTATAAAAATGGGAAGAATTGTGTGTATTCCATGGTCTTCGGTATTGGACACGGATTTCAGCTTTTTGAAAATGTTATCTTCCTTTCAACACATTTCTAGCAGAAATCCAGTGTATTGGGAATGGTACTGGCCTGAGTCCTATGAAGAGATATTAATTTCAAGGCTTGTTGTCCAATAGCTACAGATATTTCTTGAATTAGCATTGATGGCCTGTGTCTATTATCTATTAGATCAGTGTTCTCCAACCTTGGGTCCGCAGATGTTTTTGGCCTACAACTCCCAGCATGCCCCAGCCAACATCAGGGGACCCAAGGTTGGAGAACACTGTACTAGATGCAGGGATGTTGAAGAGTCCTTGGTCTCGAGTCACGAGTCGAGTCATGAGACTTTGGACCCGAGTCTCGAGTCCGAGTCCTTGGTCCAAAATGGTGACTCACGAGTCACGAGTCACTCCCAAAGCTGACTCCATGAGTCCCTATTAAAATCAATGGGGTTTTTCCCCAACAAAATAAATAAGGCTACTTCAGATGTGTGGCTTAAATAAATTCTAGGCACAAGTGTGCCTTTTTATCTCAAAACTCTGCCACTGATTTTGACAAGAACAGATCAGGCAGACAAACCCAAAATAACCAGGCAGGCAGAGGAGGCAGGGAACCCCAAAGCAGGCAGGCAGAGGCAGACAAACCCAAAATGTCTGAAAGGTTGCATTTTAGGAAAATGATTTTAAAAAATAAACTTGGATTGTTACTGCAACTAGGTCCAGACAGCACCTGCAGGTGGCATCAAGCAGGGATGTTGACGAGTCCTTGGTCCCGAGTCGAGTCTCGAGTCCCATTAAAAATATTGGGACTCGAGTGTGACTCGAGTCAAAGGGGGGACTCAGTCCGACTCACGAGTCGAGTCTTTGAGTCCGAGTCCCCATCCCTGACTAGATGTAGTAACAAGACAACTCACCAGCTTGGGCAGGGGCTGAAGGAAACAGTCTGGCAGTTGGAACATAGCCATTGGAGGAGAGAGAAGTCAAGAGTTTTTGCTGCTGGCTGCAGAGCATCCTTGAGCAAGCTGTTTACTTTGGCGGTTACTGAAGTGGCTTACAGACTAGCACTGTCCGCCCACGTGCTGGCCTGGTGCCCCATGTTCAATGTGAACATCGCCAACATTCCTGTCTTGCAAGGAAGCAGACTTAAACAGTTGCCTTCTCTGAAACTTCCTGACGCTTGGAGAAATGAAAGTCGTGAAACAACAGATACGGAAATTTGCGAGCAACATTTATGGACATCCCAAGGGCCCCAGGGATGGAGAGCAGCATTTTTGATGGTCAGGGAGGGAAGCTAGAGTGACCAGGACATAGGAAGAACGCAGGAAGCTGCCTCCTACCGAGGATGGACCTTGCCTTGGTTATCCCTGCACTAGAGACGTCCAGGCTGGACTACTGTAATGTGTTGTACATAGGGCTGCCTTTCAAGATGGTCCAGAAGCGTCAGCTGGTGCAGAATGCAGCCACCTGAGTGTTGGTGCGGGCGAGGTGGTCAGCCTTATAATGCCTCTACTGCGACAGCTGTTTCAGAGCCTAGTTCAAAGGGCAGGCTTCGACCTTTAAAGCCTTAAATGGTTTGGGACCAAATTACTTGGAGGGCCTCCTTCATCCACATCAGCCTTCTCACACTTTAAGATCAGCAAGAGTGGCTCTTCCCACTTGCCCACTTTTAAGGGCAATTAGTTGGGTGCATACACAAGAGAGGGCCTTTTTCACAGTGGCCCCAAACCTCTGGAATGCATCGGCAGTGGGGGTTCATGTCATGAGGTCCCATTATTGCAGGCTTTTAGGAAGGCTCTGAAGACTTACTTGTTTACTCTGGCCCTTCCCTGATTATGTTTTACAGAACTGTTCTGGTTTGTAGCATTTATTTTATTTTATTTATTACAGTATTTGTATACCGCTCCATATCAAAGTAGATTCTGGAGCGGTGAATAATAAAAGATAAAAACAGATAAAAGAATAGAAAAAACCCAATACATTGAATACAAGGTAACATTAAAATGGTGGTTGGACAACAGAAAAGGCTTCCTGGAACAAGGAGGTCTTCAGCAGGCACCAAAAGCAACATAGTGTTGGAGCCTGCATGACCTCCAGAGGCAGGGCGTTCTTCAGAAATGGAGCTACCACACTGAAGGCTCTTCTTCTGGTGGACTCCAAATGGGCCAAATGTCCATGAGGAACCACCAGGAGCATGGCAACTGATAACCTCAGTGACCAGGCAGGAGGTTAAGGAGAAGGCTCTCTCTCAGGTAACCTGGTCCCAAGTTGTTTCAGGCTTTGTACACAAGTACCAGAACCTTAAACCTGACCCGGTAGTGAACAGGTAGCCAGTGCAGTTCCTTCAGGGGTTTCATGCCGAAAAGGGGCAGCCCCCGACAACAGCCGAGCTGCTGCATTCTGCACTAGCTCCAGCTTCCGGAGCAGCCTTAAGGGCAGCCCCACATAGATCGCATTGTAGTCATCCAGTCTTGAGGTTACTGTCGCCTGTATCACTGTGGCCAAGCTATCCCTGTCCAGGAGAGGCATAAAGTGCAGCTGGCAAGGTAGAATAGGCAGAATCCAAAAACAAGAAACCAGTTGTGTGGAGACCACCACATGAAAGACCAACGATATTTATTTAGAACAGTGTTCTCCAACCTTGGGTCCCCAGATGTTTTTGGCCTACAACTCCCAGCGTTCCGCTACTGCAGGGACCCCTTGATCTACCCTTTGGAAGATCTCTGCCTCTTCCCAACGACTCTCCTTCTGGAGATCAGTCCTTGCCTGTCTCAAGTAACAGGGGAAGGCTTATGCGTGGTGAATAAGTCACTCAAACACAGGGTACAAACAGCACTTACTTATAATATTAGGGATTTACTTAATAGAGTGGTTATAAATCAAAGACGTATGAAAAATAAAACCAAACAAACAATACCAAGGTTCTCAGCTAACTTCAGTACCTATCTCCTCTTCATCCAGTCTTGCTTCTCTCTTCTGATGGTTCTCGCTATGCTCTAGCTCTCTCTCAGCACCAATGTAGCGACCACCACCCCACACACATATATAGCATTCCAGGAATGAAGGTTATAATCATGTGACTTTGAAGGATATTTACTCTTAACTTCTATGGGTAATTAAAAATCTCAAAACTCAACCTCCCCTCCCAAGTGTTTGGGCCTTCAGCTTCAACAATCAAGCCGAGTAGTCCTCAATACTTTACGCGGCAGCTGGGAGTTGTAGGCCAAAAACATGAGAACACTGATTTAGAACATGTATAGCAGCGGTGCAGAAACTCAGGCTAGGAGGCCAAATCCATTCCCACGATGGCCATGCCTCCTCCCCCTGGCCACGCCTCCTCCCCCTGGCCCCACCTCTTTCCACCCACTACCTATTGGTTAGTGGTTTCCTGGCTTTTGTGCATTCCCCTCCCCCCCCCCCCATTCTAAAAGGTTGAAATGCCTCTCCTAAGGCTTAATTACTGGCAGGAAGAACTTTAAGCTAAAATATTGGTGGTATTTTTGGCCTGGCCCTCCTTTTGCCTTTGGTCCTGCCCACCAATGGAATGCCCCCCCCCCGAGAGATGGGATTCGGCCCTCGGGCTGAAAGAGGTTCAACACCTGCGATTTCCAGACACACTTACTTTTCGCAACATCTGAAGGAAGCGTTTGCCAGTTGAACGGCTTCATCCTCAGCGTGGGCTGCTTACTCTTCTTGGGGCAAGGCATTTCGGCAGAGCCATACGGCGGACCTCCTTTACTACTACCGGATGGCTGCCGGGAGCACAGAGAGACGGCCCTGGTGCCGGGCATCAGAGGGGGAGGAGGCAGTATCATTTTCTCAGTGTACGGTGGAAGTGGTGGTGGAAGTGGGGGAATCGGCACTGATGTGAACTCTCGTGGCATGGCTGGAGTAGTTAGAAATTGGGAAGGCTGCAAGATCTCAGAGGCTCTTGGAGGCCCTGCCGGACATGCTATCATTGCCTCTGACGGGCAGAGCATATCTAGAGAGCTTCTCTCCCTGCTTACGGATTCTTCTTCCAAGTCCATGTCAACCTGTATACACTTACTTGTTTTTTTAACAAGGCACTTTTTACCCACATGGCTGCTCACAAAATATTTCTTTCTGCTTGAAGAAGGTTGCTCCATGGTTTCCTTTTGATTCCCACTACCTTTCCTTATTAAAACAGCAACGTACATTTTTCAGGAACAAGCAAGAGTATTTGTATCCACAGAATTATCAACAATGCTTCTGAAAACATTACTTATGTCTCTGAGAATTTGAAATCACAAACATGGGCATTTGCACCAATATAATTTAAAAAATGCACTTGTTTGCATTAAGTCACAACCTTTGACTTTGGTGAATTCACAACCTTTAGGGCACAATCCTATGTATGTTTAGGCAGAGAAAGGTCCTACAACTTCCAGCATTCCCCCCCAGCCAGCCATGCTGGCTGGAGAATGCTGGGAGTTGTAGGACCTTTCTCTGTCTAAACATGCATAGGATTGCGCCCTTGGAAAATGTGTGTGTGTCTCAAATTATAGATAAGGTTGTGTGTATTCAGTGAATCCGAAATTGTACAGCTTAGAACTTAGCATACTTACATCAACCTTATAAGGTAGATCAGTATTATTACCTCACACATTGCAGAGGGGGAAAATAAAGGCTAAAAGAGAATAGTTTGCTTAAGGCCACCTCGTGAGTTTATGGCGTATGTGAGATTCAAATTGAGGATTTTTCTGATTCATATTGGGCAGAGCAATCCTACACTCCAGATCCGCTGGTCAGTGAGGTTTAGGATGGGTCAGAGGCACCAGCAGAGTTGTACACCCACCCTGGAGGCTTGAGTTATGCTCATGGAAAACTCCACAAATACAAATGTACTGCTGGCAGTGTTTCTGACAGAACAGAAAATTGAGGGGAGAGGAATACCATAGAGCAGCGCTCTCCAACCTTGGGTCCCCAGATGTTGCTGGTCTACAGCTCCCAGCATACCCAGCCAGCATGGCTAATGGCAAGGGATTCTGGGAGCTGTAGTCCAGCAACATCTGGGGACCCAAGGTTGGAGAGCCCTGCCATAGAGTATCCCAGAAGAGAGTGTGGCTAGTTGGCACCCTGAAGAAAAGCACTCCACACTGCAACATTTTGTTGCAGTTCTTGCTTGTATTCCCAAGATGCTAAACATATATACATAATGCAGTAATTTAACTGGTGTTTCCAACAAAGTCTTTATGCTAGTGTTTGCACTTTTCCAAAGCTGAATAACATTTCACTACATTTTACCCAAAACAATTAGAAGCACCCCCCAAAATGGACAAAGTAACAATCACTGGGCTTAAAATATTCAGATGTTAGTAGCTAAATCTGCTAGATTAAACTTTTCCAATCTTAGACATAATCCTACGGAACATCAACAGATGCTCACTGCATTTTTTATATAATCCAGTTAATAATAATAATAAAGTAACTTGCCTATTAACAGGAGAACTTTGAAAAGGAAATCTCTCCAGTAGGATTACTCTAAGCAATGAAAAGAGTTACAATGAAGTACACCATGGATCACATTGGGAAAACTCTACAAAGCTATCTGCTAAAAACATGTTATCACTCTATAAAGAGAACTTTATCTTACTTTGTCATTGGTATTCAAGGTACCGGTAACTTACTTAGCAGTATTTTAAAGAAAGGATCCTGATTGTAAGACTTGGAGCCAACACAAACCACCCTCTTACTGGAGCAATAAGATCATTAGTTCATCCTAATTAACCAATCCTACCACAAAAGCTTGCACCTGAGAAAAAGTCCATTGAGACTATCTATTTATCTAAATACCACTTCCCAAAATTTGGTCCCACTCTAGAGCAGGGGTGGGTCTACTGGTGCTAGATCTTGGGGTGATTTGCAATAGATTGGACAGGGATTTGGATTCCCAATAGCAAGCTAGTAATAGCTTGTAATAGTAATACAAGCTAGTAATAGCAAGATTTAAAAAAAAACCAATAGT
Organism: Shinisaurus crocodilurus; assembly: GCA_021292165.1. NCBI lineage: Eukaryota > Metazoa > Chordata > Lepidosauria > Squamata > Shinisauridae > Shinisaurus > Shinisaurus crocodilurus. The sequence goes on from CM037876.1 coordinate 299,492,533, forward strand.
AATAGCAAGCTTTAAAAAAAAACTTCTCCACCATGGCTAGGCTTGAACTAGCCAATTGGTTCTCTCCGCTGCCTCAGTGTTCCTCACCTGTAAAAGTAGAATATTAATTTGTTGCCTTTGACCAAGTCTTTGGGCAGCTCTGCTGGCCAATTTTGTGTTCGCATCCCTGCTCTGTAGCAACTTAGATTCAAATGTATACTTGTACAGGCAGTCCCCGGGTTACGAACGAGATCCGTTCGTAAGCCTGCCTTTAAGTTGAATGTGTCCGTAAGTTGGAACAGAAGCTGCGCAATGTTTTCAAAGTGTTGCAAAGTGTTGTCAAGTGTCGCAAAGTATAGTGCATGCATTCATAAGTACGAACCATTGTATTTAACTCAGATTTTTACATATGTGGCGGTCCGTTCTTAAGTATGAGTTGTCCGTAAGTCGGGATGTTCGTAACCTGGGGACTGCCTATATATTCAAGTCATTGCAGTGTTGGATGATTGGCTCCACCCTGAGCCACCATTTTGCATCTGGCTCCTCCCCCCACCGCCACAGAGACACTATTTTGGGTCTAGCTCTGGTTTATGGACCTTGGGGTTCTAGTAAAAAAAAACACACATGCAAAGTAGACCCCTCAAGTCTGCACATGCCTGCTCTAGAATGGCAAAGAAACCAAACCCAGGGTGGAGCTACGCGGAAAGAAACAAGCCAGGTTCTTAATGGCTGGGATCACAAAGGGAATGGCCTGGGGGTCGGTTTATCCCCATCCCAGTGGTGACTGTTGGACAAAAAGCCATGAAACTCACTGGGTGACTTTGGGCCAGTCACTGACTCTCAGCCTAACCTACCTCACAGGGTTGTTGTGAGGATAAAATGGAGAGGAGGACCATGTATATCACCTTGTGCTCCTTGGATGAAAGGTAGGATATAAATGTAACAAATTAATAAATAAATGGGGGGAGGAAGGAATACTGGGCTTAGGGACGTTGTTATGGTGAGGAAACTGTCTTCCACTCCAGACACAGGGTAGTCCAGCTCTCACTGCCAGGGATCTCCCACGAGGATGCACTTTCTGTGCATATCCTATGGGTCCTTGCAATATGCATTCCTTATTCTATGTGCTCACCCACATAATACTAATACTAATAATTTTCAAGGAATCAGCCACTGCAAGCATAGCGGAATGGGGGGGGGGGGGGATCCACTTGGATACAGGTGCAAAGAGCTCATATTTCTTTCAACCACTAGATGGCACACGTTCATTAGACTCCTTGCTTCAGAATCTTGGTCACGTACTTTCCCACCGCATGACCCATTCTTGCTTGTGTTGTGGTAACCTGGGGAACCCAAGAAGCCGTGAAGCTGCTGCTGCTGCCTCTGCATAGAATGGGGCTATCCTCACCACACGGTGCAGTGATACATAAATGGCTTTGTTAAGTGAATACTCTAAAGGAGAAATGTGCAAGCCTCTCCCTCCAAATATGTGCTTGGCTGCTTTACCTGAACTGGGAGGGATGGGGTGGGAGAGGGGGTTAGAAAAATCAAAGCAGGACCAAGCGAGCAGGGCCATGCTGAATTTCTGCTAACCATGTCGTCTTTGCTTCATCTGCACATAGCAAGGCATCAGTGATAGCTTTTAGGAGTAAATAGGGCTGCCAGCTTTTTCTGCCCCTTTTTTTTCCCTGGCTCTGCTCCTGTGCCTTTCACAGCAGCCTGACATGCAGGAAATAGTATCGTATGTTACTATCCAGCTATGCCCCTATTTGGACAGCGATAACCTGGTTTCAGTAATGTATGCTCTGATAGCCGCCAAGTTAGACTACTGCAATGCACTCTACGTGGGGCTACTCTTGAAGACTGCTTCAGAAGCTGCAGCTTGTGCAAAATGAGGGCAGCCAGATTAATAACTAGGACCAGAAGGTCTGAACATATAAGACCAATCATGGCCCACTTGCACTGGCTGCCTGTATGCCTCCAAGCCCAATTCAAGGTGCTGGTCTTAACCTATAAAGCCCTACACTGGCTTCGGACCACAGTACCTGATAGAATGCCTCTCCCAACCTGAATCTACCCTGAACACTATGATCTACATTGGAGGCCTTCCTCTGAGTGCCACCTCCAAGGGAGGCTCAGAGGGTGGCAACAAGGAAGAGGGCCTTCTCAGAGCTGTCCCCCCCCCAATTATGGAACCATCTCCCCACTGAGGCCCACCTGGAGCTAACATTGCCATTTTTCGGTACCAGGTTAAGACCATCCTCTACTCCCAGGCATTAGCGGCATAGGATGCGACATGTCAGCTGTTAAACAGGTCTAGTTTTAACAGATCTAGTTCTTTATCGAAATTGTTTTAGTTGGTTTTTTTAAAAAAAAATTAAATGTTGTATATTGAAATTTTATGCTGTATTTTATTGTATATGTATTTTATGCTGTTTTTTTTTATTTATTTATTGTATCTGTGTTTTACAAACTGCAGTGAACCACCCAGAGAGCTTTGGCTATTGGGCAGTATAGTAATGAAGTGGAATGAATGAATGAATGAATAAATAAATAAATAATACTATCGGCGCCTTTGAAGGAGACTCATAATTGCTATAAAGATATAACAGGTGAAGCTTTTCCCACAACTCTTATCCCCATGCCAGGAAAAGTGGCACAGAGCCTGCTGTTACAAGCACAGGAGCAGTTAAGTTGGCAACTGTAGGAGTAAAGTATTCATTTACCAGGGTTTGGGGTGCAGAAGTAAACCTCTCTTGCTCCTGTGCTCCCCATTGCATTATGGGAGAAGTCTTCACACACCCCATGACTTCCTGACAAGACCTTTACAGTGCAGTCCTATACATGTCTACTCAGAAATGTCCCATTGAATTCAATAGGGCTTATTCTCAAGTAAGTGGGTATAGGATTGCAACCTTAATGCAGGGAAATGCAGCGCTACTTCACACATGACATTTTCCAGACATAGCTGTGCACAGGTCTCACCAGCTAACCCATCTAAGCCTTGTTCCCTGACACTACTTAGAGTCATTAACTTCTCAACTGGCACCTTTAACAATGCTTTTATGCTACTAAGAGTTAACACGAAACCCCTGTACTCTGTTCTCTCCACCCCTTTTCCCTTTTCTTTTTTCTTTCTTTCATTCTATTTTTTGCGGATATTCTGGGATGCTTTTTTTGTTGTTGCTATGGGGGGGAAAATGGAAAAGCTGCGTATAAAATATTAATCTTAAATGATACATTTTTAAAAAAAACTTTTGATCTGCCAATCAAGTTTATTTTACCTGCTGATTTCTGCACATCAAATGACCATCAAAGGCACAAGCACAGGCCCGGTAAGTTCAGTTGGCTACTCTTATCAATAATCCACCTTTTCATTTCCTTTGGGTTTAAAAAACACCAGTTATTAAAAGTAAATATCTAAATTGTCATAAAAATAAATAAATAGAATAAATCCAACATGGGGAACTTGTCATGAACTTTATTTATGGATGTGTTTTTAACTGTGTTTTTAATTGATTTGTTTGTTGGTTTTAATTATAATTCTGCATTTTATTCGTGTTGGTAGTGCCTTGAGCACTACTTTCAGTGGAAAGGCGGGATATAAATTTAAGAAATAAAATAAAGTAGGTGAATCCTTATAAACAAATTATTTTACTGCCCCCTGTTAAATGTTCTAACGGACCAAGCAATACATCTGCTTTTGATAAACTAGTGACAAGCCCTGTTTTGTGGTTTCTCCCTGCACAAATCTAGATCTATCCTTTTCCTTTTTATACCCCGCAACCCCGTTATGAGTACACAGACATGCCGGGACAGGTGTGTTTACATCATTTCTTACTACTGTTTTCCCAATTTGGCTTTCCTTTGTGCACCTCTCTGCCTTCCCAGTATAGTGGCAGCTGAGAAGAAGGATGCTTTCTGTCCTGGACCAACCCTGGGCAGGGAGCTACTGTTCCACTTTCTGCTTCTGCACATATTACTGCAGCGTGTTGGCATGTTGCCTGAAGCTGTGACTCTTTTGTTCCCCTCCTCCACCTAAGACTTTTCTCTTGGTACTAGACAGGGCCGGCGCTACCGCTAGGCCAACTAGGCTGTTGCCTAGGGCGCGTAGCGGAAGAGGGCGCAGAACGCTGCGCTCCTCTTCGCTGCCGGCGCGCTCCTGCCCTGCCCGCCCGCCCGCCTGCCTCTCCGAGAAAGCTAGGTCAGTGTGGGGGATTGCGCCCGGAGTAGTGATGGGGCCGAGCCTGGGCGCCTCCCCCCCACCTCGCCTCGCTTCGCCTCTGTGCCACCTCCCCCCGCGCCGCCTCCCCCCCCACCTCGCCTCGCTTCGCCTCTCCTCCGCGCCGCCTCCCCCCGACACCTACTTTCTCCGCGCTGTTTCCGAAGCCCCGCCCGCAGAGCACGGGGGTCCCTTTTCGGAGGAGGCGTGGGAAGGTAGGTGGGAGGCGGCAGCGGCAGCAGCGTGCGGGGGGGGTGGTCCGGTGGCGGCGGGGGGGCAGGAGGTTGCAAAGCAGGGCTGCTTTCCGGAGCTCCCCCCCACGGCACGAGAGGGGGGGCACTAAATATTTAGCCTAGGGCGCCAAACTGCCCTGCACCGGTCCTGGTACTAGAGTTAGTTAGTCAGTCAGTCAGGCGATCACTCGTGACCGAGTAAGATTGTCTTCCAGGATAAAAAAAAAATTACAAAAAGATTTTAAAAGGAGGAAATTCTAAAGAAAATTGTGTAGACTCTAGTGATGGGTCCGTAAGTGACTGTGGAGGCCAATTCTAGATCCACACAGCTTCCCACAGTGAGGACACAGGTTACCAGATGGAAGATGGTCCTGTAAAGGATTCGTTTGACGTGCTTTTCGCTTAGCACGTTTCTCCCTTTCGCCTTGCACTCGGGCTTCTTCAAAGTCCATAGACCCTTTGTGAAAGGCCAACCTCCAGTTAGATCGTTCATGGGCCAGAGCTTCCCAGTTTTTGATGTTTATATTGCATTTTTTTTAGATTAGCCTTATGAACATCTTTATAAACCTCTTATATTGACCACCGATATTCCGCTTTCCATCCTTGAGTTGGGAATAAAGTAACTGCTTTGGGAGACGGCAGTCAGGCATTCGAACAACATGACTGGTCCACTGAAGTTGGCGTTGAAGGATCATTTTTTCAACACTAGTAGTCTTTGCTTCTTCCAGTACACTGACATTTTGTTCGCCTATCTTCCCAAGTAAATTTGCAGGATTTTCCAGAGGCAACGTTGATGAAATCTTTCAAGGAGGTGGAAGTGACGTTTATAGATAGTCCATGTTTCGCAGGCATACAATAAAGTTAGTAATACAATGGAGCTTCTTTCCCAGACCTGTGGCAGTAATCATAGCTTCGAAAAAAGCACACAGACAAGCTGCAATCCTATCCGTTTATTTGGAGCAAGTCGCACTGTGTCCAGCAGGGACTGAGCTTAGGGCAGCAGCCAAAATCCAAGTTCTGCTTTCCCTCTGGGACAGCCATACTGTGCTGTGCTAAACGCTCCCAATCTGGCCCTCAGGGCTTTGACAGAAGGCTCCGCCCTCTTTCCCCCAACCCTCTATCAGGGCTCTCCAACCTTGGGTCCCCAGATGTTGCTGGACTACAGCTCCCAGAATCCCTTGCCATTAGCCATGCTGGCTGGGTATGCTGGCAGCTGTAGGCCAGCAACATCTGGGGACCCAAGGTTGGAGAGCCCTGCTTGGTGGTTTCCTGACTTTTTGTGACTTTTGTTTTTTCTCCATTTTATTTACAGCAAAACCTTGGATTGCAAGTAACTTGGTCTGCAAGTGTTTTGCAAGACAAGCACATTTTAAAATAAATTTTAACTTGATAAACAAGCGACGTCTTGCAATACAAGTACTGTAATACGGTCAAGAAAAATGAAGACTTTACACTATCATTCTTTATTGCAGCTTAAATTAAAAATATGTGTACAAATGTCTTATGGGGAATTTCGCTTTGATATACAAGTGCTTTGGGTTACAAGCACGTTTCCGGAACGAATTATACTTGCAATCCAAGGCATTACTGTATTTTCAGCACTGCTATACCGCTCCATATCTAGACAGAGTGGTGAACAATAAAAAGATAAAACAGACAAAAGAGCAAAAACAATGCATTAAAAACAGAATTATCTAAAAAAAAACTGCGGCTGGTCAACAACGAAGGCTTCCCGGAACAAAGACGTCTTCGGCAGGCGCCTAAAACAGCACAGTGTTGGAACCTGCCTGACCTCCAGCGGGAGGGAGTGCCATAGAAGTGGAGCCACCACACTGAAGGCGTGTCTCCCAGTGGACTCCAATCCGGTCATAGGTCCATGTGGGACCACCAGGAGAATGTCCTCTGATAAGCTCACTGACCAGGCAGGTTGGTAAGGGAGAAGGCGCTCTCTCAGGTAAAGCTGGAATTGCTTGAATTGCATTCTAAAGTTTGAATTGCTTCTCCGGACCTAAGGCTTAGCTCCTGGCAGTAAGAACTTTAAACAAAAATGTGCTTGTATTTTTTGGTATGCCTTTGGCCACACGCCTTTTGATCAGCCCCACCCACCCACTGGAATGTCATCCCCCCCCCCCCAGTTTCTCTGAAATGGAATTTGAAAGTACTGTACAACATGTTTTTCTAATCACTGATTGGTATAAGGAAATTTGGGACATAGCCCTAAATGATAAACTAACTTGTAGTATCAAATGCAAAAAGGGACAGTTAAAGAAGAATAATTTTATGGATATATGGAATCAATTATTAGACTATGTATTAATAAAGGGGAAGGGGAGTATGCCTTGTCAGGATATGTTATATTTTTGGAATGTGGAATTTAATTGATTAAGGGGATGGATGTATATTAGTTGGGTCCCTAGGCGGGGCGCACTTTATGATTTATTTCAGTTGTATGTTTGTGTTTTATAGTTTTGTATGTAGTTTATAATAATTAAATAAAATTTATTTTAAAAAAATGAAATGGAATTTGGCCTCCAGGCTGAAAGACGTTCTGCACCTATTTTAGGACATGTTCCCCTGGGAGCTGTCCATATTCCTGCACTGCAGGTAGCACACCACTAGAAGTGTGGGAAACAGGGCCAAGCACAAGGTTTGAGTGGACCCCCCTGGGCAAAAAGGTCCTTTGCTAGGCCTCTTCTGTCAGTGGACCTTAGTGGGCTTATCTTTCAGCTGCATAGCCTGACCCAAAAAGAACGCATAGATCTGCATTAATACTGTTAGACAGTAACTTTAGTCCTTGGCATCTCCAGGCTAATCCTGCAATCCTGGAACCCATAAAACTAAAGCTATTTCCAGGGCCTTTCTGCTCAGAGTCTGCTCACTCAAGACTTCCCCCTGACTGAGGGTGGATTTTTCATTATCACAATCGCCTTATAATTATTTAAGTGATCCTGAAAAAGCAGCCTGTATGGTAACACAACCCTTGAAAAATTAAATATTAGAACTTTGTATTATGCGCTACAGTTAGACTCCACCACTTGGACTTTCCTTTGCTCTGCTTTTCAGTTTCAGTTTCAGGTGTGTTCTCTATCCAGCCAGCAATAAAGAAACATGTTGGTTTGCCTGTAGTAAGAAGTGAGAGTTTGTTTATTCTGCAGTTATTGTGATGAGCAGAGCAGGATTGGGTGCTTATTGCTAAAGGGTGAAATAAAGAGATAACTTAAAGTGATCTGAAAAAATTCCCTGGGGAAAGCAATCCTATGGACCCTAGAAATTATCTGGGCGGCGGCAACAAAGGATAATTCAGAGTCCCAGATTTGAGGTCAGAGACAAAGCTCTGAGCTCAGAGCTGGGAATCAGCACTCCGATACCTCTCATAGCCGGTGTGGAAAGAACTGCGCCCACTGCCTCTCTGAGGTTGGAAAAGCAACCTTGGACAGGAGATGAAGGGGCCATTCCAGGGGAGAAGAGGAGACTGGGGAGGCTAGGAGGATACAAGGTATCCTGATGGCACTCCAGCCTCTTTCCCTCCCCCTTCGAAGCATCTCAGCTAGACAGCCAAAATGGCCATCTAGCTGAAATGCAGAGTGGGAAGAGCCGGGAGGCAGAGATCGCCTCCACCGCTCCTCCCACTCTGCACTGGATGCTCCGAGTTCATGGGTTTATGAGCATTGAGGGCGCAATCGATAGGATCCTGCGCTAAGTTACCCTTCACTCTTTTAAAGCACTCACTATACTCACAATCATAGTACCTATTTTTTTCTTGAGTACTAAATGCTTGACTATGGTTGCATTGTAATGTGCTGTTACTCTGTTTCTAAATCTATCTATCTATCTATTAGAATTACTGTGATACAAGGTTAAAACTGAATTTTTAAGAAAACAAGCTCCACGTTAGTTTTTAACTTAGTTATAGCATAAACTATTTTGTTTGTTTTACACCTTTTGGTATCCCCTTGCTCACTGTATGCTTAACATCCTTGTGGAGAAAGCCCAAACACAAGTCTGCACTCACACACACACCATTTTCCCCTAAGGGAGGGGGGCGAGGGAGGAGGGATGAGATCACCAGAGAAGCAGCCAGACAGGTCATCATCCCCAACAAAGGAGGGTCTCGGTGGAGATCCACAAAAGCCCAGGAAGGGCCATCAAGGACCATCAAACTATCAGGGCAGTCTCAAAGAGCTGCAAAGTACCAGTAGGTCACCTTCTTCCCGGGCAGGAATAAGCCCACCTGAAATGAAGGGGCAGGCATAAGCCCCCACCTGACTTGGAGGGCGGGGAGAGCGGGGACTCAGAGGTAGAAAACCCCTCTCCCTTCCGGTTTAGGGTTGTTGGGAACCAAGGGTACTTCGGGGCCAGATCCATCCTCCAAACAAGCAGCCTGAGTACGCCATTCTCATCCACGGATCGCCGACCCGGAGCTAGGCTGAAACTGACTAGCCGTATAGTCTTTGGTCTGAGGAAAGCGACTAGATTCAGTCCGCTAGCCTGGGAGCCTGCTGATTGGGTAAGGCGGGGGTCAACTAAGGTTGTGTTGACAGTATAGTATTCCTGAAGAGCTGTTATTTCCGTTCTGTGTTATTGTATAAACAAATAAAAGCCTTATTTGGGCATTTAAAGAGCTGCGGTTTCCTTTTGTGTGTAAAAGCCTCGCGGGTGGTCGCTACAGCTCGGATGGGCTGTAATTCAGTGCCGATTAACCCGTTAAGCGCCGAACTCACACTTTTCACACACACACACACACACACACCAGTCATTTAATTCCTGGGGTTCATATTAAATTTTCTGTGAACTTGACCTTTACACAGCCCATTATGTAAGTTAACACTCGCTCTGCACGGAGGAGTGAGGGGGAAGGCCACTGCCTTTCTCTTCCCCTGACCTGGCCCTCACATCATCTCCACCAGTGGTGGTGGGGAATTGACTGGTGTTATGTGCCTCCCCTCCAAAAATGCCCCACCTAGAAATGTGGCTGCCCTGCCCCATCTAACAAGGAAGGCTGGCTACAGGGCTGCACACCTTTAACAGTTGTGTAGAAGAAGGAATTTCAGCAGGTGTAGCTTATCATGCCACCCTCCTTGTACTTCCCAGAGGGATATCTTATTTTTCTAAGCATGCAAAGCATGGGTGGTACAGGTGTTCAGGACACCAAGGGACCTCTAGAGTCCAATGGCATTTCTCCCGCTGTAATTAATTTTGAGATCAAATCCCATGAGAGAAAATGGCAGGATCCTGTTTGCCCAGGAATCCTTGAATTCTCCCTGTAGCCTTGAGCTTATAGGTCCAGCTCTTTTGCTTTTAACAGTACAGTAGCTTGAATGAAATGAAAAAGCTAATTAGGCAAAACTTCTCCTGGAATGGAATTAAAGTGGAATAGCTTTGCCTGTTTAATATCTGCACGATGAGCTGTTGTTTAAAGATGCAGGCACAGGGCCAGATTTATTTTTTTAAACTTGGCATCATCATCATCATCAGGCGATCACTCGTGACCGAGTAAGATTGTCTTCCGGGATAAAAGGAGGAGATTCTAAAGAAGATTGTGTAGACTCTAGCGATGGGTCCGTAAGTGACTGTGGAGGCCAATTCTAGATCCACACAGCTTCCCACAGTGAGGACACAGGTTACCAGGTAGAAGATGGTCCTGTAAAGGATTCATTTGACGTGCTTTTCGCTTAGCACGTTTCTCCCTTTCACCTTGCACTCGGGCTTCTTCAAAGTCCATGGAACCTTTGTGAAAGGCCAACCTCCATTTAGATCGTTCATGGGCCAGAGCTTCCCAGTTTTCGATGTTTATATTGCATTTTTTAGATTTGCCTTATGAACATCTTTAAACCTCTTATATTGACCACCGATATTCCGCTTTCCATCCTTGAGTTGGGAGTAAAGTAACTGCTTTGGGAGACGGCAGTCAGGCATTCGAACAACGTGACCGGTCCACTGAAGTTGGCGTTGAAGGATCATTTTTTCAATGCTAGTAGTCTTTGCTTCTTCCAGTACACTGACATTTGTTCGCCTATCTTCCCAAGTAATTTGCAGGATTTTCCGGAGGCAACGTTGATGAAACCTTTCAAGGAGGTGGAAGTGACGTTTATAGATAGTCCATGTTTCGCAGGCATACAATAAAGTTGGTAATACAATGGCTTCATAAACCAGTGTTTTGGTCTTCTTACAAATATCCCGATCCTCGAACACTCTATGTTTCATTCGAGAAAATGCGGCACTTGCGGAGCTCAGACGATGCTGGATTTCACTGTCGATGTTAGCTGTAACAGAAAGATAGCTGCCAAGATAGAGAAAATGATCGACATTTTCCAGTATTGTCCCGCCAAGCTGGATAGATGGCATCACCAAAGGATTGGCTTGCACTTGCTGATGAAGCACTTTGGTTTTTTTGATGTTAAGTGAGAGACCAAGTTTTTCGTATGCTTCTGCAAAAGCATTTAGGATAGTTTGGAGATCATCCTCTGAATGTGCGGAGACCACATTATCATCAGCATACTGAAGTTCCACAACGGAGGTTGTAATTACCTTACTTTTTGCTTTCAGCCTGCTGAGATTAAAAAGCTTTCCATCTGTTCGATATATAATTCCCACACCGGTGGGAAGTTTCCCCTCGACAAGATGTAAAACCATGGCGATGAAAATGGCAAATAATGTTGGGGCGATAACACATCCCTGTTTAACACCTGATCCCACTTTAAATGGAGCACCATGAGAGCCGTTGTTGTCCAAAACCGTTGCCGTCATGTTGTCATGGAGAAGTCGCAAGTGTGAAGGAAGGCTGATCTTACGCCAGCCCCGCAGGGCAGGCCACAGTCCCAAAATTCCCGGGACTGGCACACACCTCCCAAGGTCCCACACACCAAACTGGTGTAGCAGCCCCAACCTTTCAAAAAGGAACACACACCAAGATTAAGTTGGAGACTTTATTAAAAGTAAGAATAACAAATTAGTCAGTGTAGGGTCTCCAAGTGTCCAATATAAGTAAAATAATCCCTTATAAAAAGGGGCTAAAAGAAGGTAAAGGGGAAAAGGGGGTGAGGTAGTTGTTGTGAGGAAAAGGGAATGGTAAATAAAAAGGGACTCTAAAAGAACGTAAAACAAACCCCAAGAGTCTGCAGAAACAAAGTAAGTCAAACCAGGCCTAGCTTTTCCTAGCTACCCTGTCAGAATGGCATACCTGCCCAGATGGAACTTCCCAGCATCCACGCCCCAATGGAAGAACACTGAAGCTTTTTCCCCTAGCTCCTTTATTGTCACCAGGGTCCAGTTTCCCGCCCAGCGTTCACCAATCCTATCTCCCTAACTGTCGAAGGAGGGGCCCCCGCCTTTCTCAGCTGTATACACTTTCTCATGACTTCATTCCAATTAACGCCTGACCTTGCTTCTCAGCTCTGCAACTCACCCTTATCTCCCAGGTGCTCCCAATACATTCCAAAGACTACAGTAAAAATCCGTTAGCTAAACAGCAATGGGGTGGAAGGGAAGGGACATCTAACAGAGTTTCTTCTAAAGTCCCAGCCACTACAAGTCCCATCTTCACATCCCCCCTTTTAAGGAGATGAGACTGGGAGGGAATTCCTGCCAGACTTCATCTTCTAATTATTCTTCAGTGTGAATCCGAGACAAGCTTCTCGGGGGATGGCTGCAAACCTTGGCGTTGCTGTAGGGGCGAAGTTAAAGGCCAGGGTATTTCCTCTATCCCCCTTTTCTGTTGACATTCTCTTAACAGATCCAAAGGCCTAGCCAACTCTTCGGGCCTCGGCTGAAGGGGAAACACAAAATCTTTCCGGTCCACATACCGCTTGAGCATATTGACATGAAAAACCTTCGGCAAACGCGAGGTCTCTGCATACTGCAACAAATAATTGACTTCCCCCAGCCGCTCTTTCACAGTCAAAGGCCCTTCCCATTTAAGGGTTAACTTATCGGGTTTAACCGGTTTGAGAACAAGAACCTGATCTCCGGGCTGAAACACTCGGACTCGGGCAGTTTGATCATACCACGCCTTCTGCGTGCCTTGAGCGTGGGCTAAATGCTCCTGCGCCACTTGTTGTACCTCTCTCAGAGTATTCTGTAGCATTTGCATAAAACTTATAACATTCTGAGAGGAACTAGCCACCTTTTGCTCCCACTCTTCTCTAAGCATAGTCAGAGGGCCTCTGAGCTCCCGGCCAAACATTAGCTCATTCGGGGAAAACCCCAAACTTTCTTGAGGGGCATCCCGATACGCAAATAGGAGCATAGGAAGCCCCTGATCCCAGTCTTTAGGGTGGTTTATCACGTAGGCTCGGATCATCTTTCCCAGGGTCTGGTTAAACCTCTCCACTAGCCCATTTGTCTGATGATGATAGGGTACAGAGAAACATTGCTCCACCCCTCCCAGTTCCCACATCTTTTGCATTAGTTGCGACACAAATCCCGGTCCCCGGTCTGAAAGTACTACTTTGGGCATACCCAGCCGGGCACAAATAGCTAATAAAGCCTTAGCCAAAGTAGAGGCAGTGATTGATGTTAACGGTACAGCTTCGGCATAGCGAGTTGCGAAATCCACAACCGTGAGAATGAATTTTTTGCCTGTCTTGGTGGGCGTCTGGAAAGGCCCCAATATATCCACAGCAATCTTTTCAAAGGGAGTCTCTATTCGGGGGAGGGGCTGCAAAGGGGCTTTAGGGTGATCCTTATTGAACCCCACTCTTTGGCAGGTGTCACAAGAGCGACAATAGTTTTTCACGGCTTCCGCCACCGAAGGCCAATAAAATTCATTGGACACCTTGTGCAAAGTCCGTTTCCTCCCCAAATGCCCCCCCCACGCCGTAGCATGAGCCAGCTGTAAGACCGGTTCTCGGAACCCTTGTGGGACCACTAACTGGCGATAAACCTTCCACCTTTGTCCAACTCCTTTCGGTGCAAACTCTCGATATAGGACTCCTGCTTCCCAAAAAAACCGAACAGGATGTTGAGGCGTCACAGTAGCCACCTGGTTCCCAGCAGCCTCCCTGCACTCCTGCAAGGACGGATCTTGGGTCTGAGCCTCCACAAAGGCAGTGGAGCGAAGATTCTCGGAAAGGATTTCTTCTCTCTCCGCCACATCTTCTTCGCCTGCTGGCAATAAATCTTTTCCCTGCTGTTTAGCTGACTCTGTCTCTGCTGGGTCTCCATACCCCTCCCCTGCCCGTCTGTCCGTAGCCGTCGCCTCTCCCCCAGCCGGGGGGCGAGATTCTACTATCGGGGCAGGGAACACGGGGTCCGGGGAGGCCTGTTTCTTCTTAATTGTCTGACTCCGAGTCACCGCTAAAACAGGGGCTTGACTGGCCAAGAAAGCCAGATCATTTCCAATAAGAAACGTAGTAAACTCAGTTTCATGCACTAACAAGTCCAATTCTCCTTTCCAATTTTTGTATTCTAACGGTACTCTAGCCAAAGGCATGGCAATGGGGGAAGAGTTATAAGGAGTGATGGTTAAAAATTGTCCTTCTAGCATCTGTCCTGGCTTCACCAGACTCCGGTCAATAGCGGAAAGGGCAGCCCCACTGTCTCTCCAACCCTGTCCCCATTGCCCATTAATTTTAAGAGACTCACAGAATTGTAGCTGACTCCACTTGACTTGCCCCGGTTGAACCAAAGCCATCGCCGGCCCCTTTCCCTTCCATGACGGTGAATGCCGGGCCGCTACTCCATTTCCCGGGATCCGTGGGACTGGGTCTTTTCCCTCTCCCTCGCTGGCCTCACTCCAATCTGAGGCTTCTCCGGGGGAGACATCGAGAGGCACCGGTCTCACAGCACCCACTTTAGTAGCTGTTTCTTTTTGCAACTTGGCCTTTAATCTAGGGCAGTCCCGACGTAGATGCCCTTCCAATCTACAATAGAAGCACCCGGTCGTCGTCGGGGTGGAAGTAGCTTTGGGCCCGATTCCTCCTCCAGTTGGATTGGATGTTTCACTCTTCCCGCCGCCTCCCGCCGACTTGGTTGGGGTGGTTCGATGGCTGCTTCCCCCCTTCCTATAAACTCCCATCTGATCCGCAAGCAGCGCCGCTTGCCGGAGATTGGTGGGCCGCTGGTCACTCACCAGCGCTGCCCTTCCTTCGGGGAGAACGGCATAAAACTGTTCTAAGGCCACCAGCTCTCGCAAATCTCGAAAGGAGACAGCTTGAGCCGTCTCCAGCCATAAATCCAGGGTCCTCCGCAGCCTCGTTGCCGTGGAGACAAAACCCTCACCGGGCTCAACTTTAATCTCTCTGAAACGTTGCCGACACCTCTCGGCCGAAAGGCAAAAAGTTTGTCTGACCAGTTCTTTAAACTGTCCATAATTATGTGTATCCTCTCGCGGGACGCTGTACAACAGTTGAGCCAGACAGCCTGAGGCTCGTGATCGAAGGGCCGACATCCAGTTGCCACGGGGAATACGCTCATCTTCGCAGGCAATTTCAAACAAGCCCAAATATTCCAGCGGATCTTGCCCCTCATGGAAACGAGGCAGGTCCTTGAAGTTTGGCTTCTCAGGGCGAACAGCTCCAGCGTGTTTTGCCAACTGGTTCTGCAGAAGGTCAACTTGCTTTTGTAATTCTCTTTCTCTGGATGTAGGCCTGGGGCGAGACAGGTCGTTTCGTCTCTCTCTCTCCTTGGAAGTAGATCTGGGACGAGACAGATTCGGGATCCTCCGGGTCCGCCGGAGGAGAACCGCTGACGCTCCCTCCTCCTCTCCCTGGTCACTGCCACTGCCCGTGCTCCACCTCCGAGACCTGGAGATCTCCCCTCGGCCCCTAGGTTCCACCGTCCAGGCTGCCAAGCGAGATGGGATCGACACCCTTCTCTCTTCGCCCTCCGCGCCTTCCCAATCGACAGTCACTTCAATAGGAGGGGCAACTCGAGGAGCCTCAACTGGTAAAATGTCCTCCCGGTCCAACACCGGCAGATCGTCTGCCGCCTCTGCTCCCAGCAGGGGTCGGTCCTGATCCAACAGAGCAGACTCCATTTCTGCCCTAGCAACTTTTCCCTGTCTGGAAAATAACAAACCTTTGCCTGGTTTGACAAACAAATGTTCCTCAGGTGGGCTGCAAAATCCGACCGCTAAGCCACCATGTGAAGGAAGGCTGATCTTACGCCAGCCCCGCAGGGCAGGCCACAGTCCCAAAATTCCCGGGACTGGCACACACCTCCCAAGGTCCCACACACCAAACTGGTGTAGCAGCCCCAACCTTTCAAAAAGGAACACACACCAAGATTAAGTTGGAGACTTTATTAAAAGTAAGAATAACAAATTAGTCAGTGTAGGGTCTCCAAGTGTCCAATATAAGTAAAATAATCCCTTATAAAAAGGGGCTAAAAGAAGGTAAAGGGGAAAAGGGGGTGAGGTAGTTGTTGTGAGGAAAAGGGAATGGGAAATAAAAAGGGACTCTAAAAGAACGTAAAAACAAACCCCAAGAGTCTGCAGAAACAAAGTAAGTCAAACCAGGCCTAGCTTTTCCTAGCTACCCTGTCAGAATGGCATACCTGCCCAGATGGAACTTCCCAGCATCCACGCCCCAATGGAAGAACACTGAAGCTTTTTCCCCTAGCTCCTTTATTGTCACCAGGGTCCAGTTTCCCGCCCAGCGTTCACCAATCCTATCTCCCTAACTGTCGAAGGAGGGGCCCCCGCCTTTCTCAGCTGTATACACTTTCTCATGACTTCATTCCAATTAACGCCTGACCTTGCTTCTCAGCTCTGCAACTCACCCTTATCTCCCAGGTGCTCCCAATACATTCCAAAGACTACAGTAAAAATCCGTTAGCTAAACAGCAATGGGGTGGAAGGGAAGGGACATCTAACAGAGTTTCTTCTAAAGTCCCAGCCACTACAAGTCCCATCTTCACAGCAAGATATTCACAAATTTATTGGGGCATCCAATTTTCATAAGGATAGTCCAGAGAGCTGTACGGTCTACAGTATCAAAGGCCTTAGCCAAACTTGGCAACCTGTAAGTAACCACACACCCTATACACAGCTAGGGTTATTAGGTCCCTGGCTAAACTTCTGTGCCTTTAGCAGACAAAAATTCAAGTGATGCATTCATTCTCGTGCGTGTTAGCTAAAGCTCCACCTGTTGGATATCTGCCTGTCAAGAAAAATTGGCAGGTTTATTCTCAAATATGTCAGAATCAGGCAAAAGAAGCAGCGCTCCAGGTCATAGGGAAAACCTTTACTATTAGGCATTGGCGTTCTTACGTTACAGCGCTCAGCCTAAGCATTGCTTCAGAGAAGCGTTGCCATGGAGCTAAACAAGCGGTCAGGAAAACCCCGCCCACATAATTGGGGGGGTGTCACGCCCCGCTGGTCTACTTTGCAGTTCCTCATAGAGACAGGAATAACAAAGCCTATTGTCTGGAGTCGTAACTTCCTGGTTCCTTTAGACCTCCCCCGGCGGAAGTGAGAGCTGCCCATAGAAAACCATGGGGAATCCCAGGGTTGTTGTTTTTGTATACCAGTGATTGGGCAACAGGGTAGCCACCCAGAAACAAAAGCTAGCAGAAAGATAGAACATCGTATTCATTCTAACTCAGGACTTATTTCGAGTGTGTGCGGGGGGGAAATGTGATCTTTATTCGTTTTTTAAATATTTAAAAATACACTGTCAGTCTACATGCAAGTCAAGAGAGTGGAAGGCTTCCACGTTCAATTGAAGCAGACTTAGCCTGGGTGGGGCATTTTAACAACACTGATTGTTGCAGCAACTCGAGAGATGTGTGAAGTTGTGGTGGCTTGCTTCAGCCCCAAACTGAATCAGCAGCTTCACTGCTATCTTAGCCAGCAATATTAACGGTGGTCTACCTTGCAGGGCTGTTGTAAGCCACAGCCTCCCTCCCCCACAGCAATATTGGTATAATGGTCAGGAATGCCCTCCCTAGAGAGGCTTGGTGAAAATCTGGCTCTTTCAGGAAGCCGTTGGGGGAAGCTGAACCAATAATCTCTTCTGCTTTCTGGATTTATGATATTTCGTCAAAGTCTATAGAAAGCAGAAGCTTTAGTCTGCGTGTCACTCTACCCTTTAAAAAAAAAACTCTATGGGCAACACAATCGGGTGCAGACCCGAAAAGGGATGGGGAAGCCCCGCCCACAGCGGCGTGTCACGCCCGGTTATTTCATTTTGCTCCGCCTTGTCCCCTTATTCGCACGCCCCTTAGGCCACGCCCCTAGTCGCTTTCTGCCTTTCCTCCTCTCTTCGCCGCCTCCCACCGCCACACTCAGAGAGCGCCTGGTACTAGTTTAAGCTCCGCCCCCCGTCAGGCGAATTCAGCCAATCGGGTTATCGTCTGGTACACAGGCCGGCACCTGCCGCTCGCCCCGCCCCCTCCTAGAGGCGCTGGCGGTCGAGGAGGTCGGTGCGCGAGGCGGAGCAGGTAAGGCGCCTCATCCCCCACCCCGGTGTTGTTGTTGTCGGCTTCCCCTCAGCCTCGGCCTTGTGGGGCCTAACTGCCTCTTAGGCCGGGGAGCTCGAGCGCCTCTCCTCAGAGAAGGCAGTGGGTGGGATGGATGGATGGATGGATGGATGAGATGGAGGTGAAGAAAAGGAGGTTGACAGGTATCCGATAGGTTGAGTTGATAGCTGCGGGGGCTATCTATTATGATGTGTATAATAATTCTTTTTTTTAAATCCTCCCCTACATTTTTATCCTGCCCTTCCTCCAAATAGCTCGGAATTATGTGCTTTATCTCCCACTCCCCATTTTATCCTTACAACAGCCCTGTGAGGTAGGCTTGGCTGTGGGAGAATGGTTGACTTAAGGACACAAGAAGAGCCGTGCTGGATCAGACCAAGGGTCCATCTAGTCCGGCATTCTGTTTACACAGTGGCCAGCCAGCTGCCCACAGGAGACCCACAAACAGGACATGAGTGCAACAGCACCCTCCCGCCCATGTTCGCCAGCAACTGGTGTACACTGGCATACTGCCTCTGATACTGGAGGTAGCATAGAGCCATCAGGACTAGTAGCCATTGACAGCCTTCTCCTCCAGGAATTCCTCCAATTCCCTTTTAAAGCAAGCTTTGTGGGTGAGTGGGGATTTGAATCCCAATTTCCTTACTCCTAGCCAAATACTTACTACACTCAGTATTTATATGATGCCTTTCCCTTAATTTTTGGCTTGTTTTTGCATATGCTCTCTTGGTGATCCTTGCAATGTTCCTATGAGGCAGGTCTCTGTGTATGTGTGTTAAGTTCTCTCTGGGTGGAAACTTGAGGCTGAGGGGAATGGTGATTTTGTGCCTCTTTCTGAGCATGTTTTTATGCAAGGCCAATGCTAGCCTGATCCTGTACATGTTTTTCTTAGAAGTAATTATCTCTTTCTTCAATGCTTACTTATGTTCATGCAAGCAAGCAAGCAAGCGCACACACACACACACACACACACACACACACACACAGGGTTGTGATGCGGAGAGCATTTTAACTTGTATCTATCCTAGTCTAGATACTGTGCTATACGTTAAAATGGATTGTTAATGCGGCTGGATCAATTTAACAAGTACATGGGAGGTCACTTGCCTTAATAACTGATATCAAACAGTGTGCAGGATTGTTTTATTTATAATTGTTTTAAAGGGTTTGTAGGAACCTTCAGCAAATGCAAATACAAATACCAAAACTGAACAGGTTGCAGCCTTAGTGAGCACATCACTGTGGTGAAATTTGAATGGAGGGGGCTTCCTGTTTTGCTGCTCATTTTTGCAACTGCTGTAGTTTTGGGCTTCCCATTCTGTACTCCCAACAATTAAAACTTTGTCACTGACCTTTCCACGGTCTCTTTAAATGTTTGTTGTCATTTGTTTTCCTCAAAAATGCTTAGAAAGGCACTTAATGCCTCCCATCTATAGAGACTTTAGCAGCACCCTCTTTGGCATATGTGGTTTTTAATGTTTACACTGTTGGCATTTCTGTTCCCCTCTCCATTCAATAATTCAAGCATTGGTTTTATTGAAACTTCTTTAACACATCCTCACAACATGGCGAAGTTAACAACTTACAGATAATTCAGTATGTGTCTTTCTGGTTTGCAGCTGGGAAATGTGATCTTTAAAGTTGTTTAAAAGAAAATGTCTCTGAGTGACTAAAGAATGGGACCTTGCATAATACCGTCTTCCTAATCCTTAAATTGATATATAACGGATGATACCAAGAATTTATTTAGACCTTGTGACTGGTAGTGAAAATTGGTCTGCTCACACTAGCTATTATTTTGGTACGGATCTGTGCACATCCACTTAGCATGCCCTACTTTAATTCACTATTGTTAGTACCTCCAGTGTAAATGTTAGAATAAGTGTTGCATCAAAATGGAATGTGTTGCTTCCTGCAGTTAAAGACATTAACACCTAGGCTGGAAAGAATCTTTCAAATTCCTAAGAGTTGGCATCAGTTTTTAACAACCTGCCTGTGACTTTCTAGACCTGCACGCTAAGCTCCTATTGCACATATGAATCTGCCTCATACTAAGTCAGACTAGCCCAGTACTTGTCTCTGTGTACTGGCAAAGGCTGTCCAAGGTTTTTGTAGAGAAGTGCTCTCCAGGGTTGCTACTTAAAATCAGAGCTGAGTGAAAATGGCCCCCTGAAATTTCCACCCTATTTGTCAGTGGTAAAACTGGAGTGTTAGGGAACCATTTTGTTGAATATTCTTGAGGAAGAGGAGAAATTTTCCAACTGTGTCTTGGGGCTCACGGTTACGCATAGCAGAGTTTTTCTTTTTTCCAAAAGTTATTTTTGCTGGCAGAGTCAGCAGCCTGGCTGCCATTTTGCATCCTCCATAATATCCTGGATCAACTGTCTGTCTGTGTGTGTGTGTGTGTGGAGAAATGGTGGCTGCCACCCACCCCCCAAAAAGGTGGGGAATTTAGCCAAATGCCCCCCTTTTTCTGCAAGATGGGGTAAGAAAAAAAATCTGAGAAATTTTGGCTCAGCAATTTTGGCTCAGCTCTACTTGAAATCCTTTTAACTGGAGATGCCTGAGATTGATGCCTGAGATTGAAGCTAACACCATTTGCATGCAAAGTAATGTGTTCTACTGCTGAGTCCCTCCCCATAATTAGCCTAAAGAGTTCTGAGGTGACTCAAAAGCTTGAATTGTGTTAGCAATTTAAGCTGATTCAGTAGGCTAGCATCTCATTTTCTTCACTTCACATTCTGTCCACAACTGGAGAACTGTGCTGTCTACAATAAGCCATAAATACCAATTTGTGCGGGCTCATCGTTGTATCAAATCATCCCACAGATTCCACTCCAAATTATTTAGGGTGTGGTTGGAGCAAGGCAACCTCATCTGCCAATAACAATGGCTGCTCTTCCTGTGTATGGGGGAAGAGTCATGGGCTTGTCAAGGCAGATTCACCCCATGTCCATATAAGAACCTAGTGGCAACTTCTTCTTGGATTGTGAATTGTAAGTATCGGAGGCAGCGTAGGTGGTATGGCTGTCCCCAAAACAATAATTATTTCGCTAGTAAGGTGGTGAAGAGCTAGCTCCACAAATGGAACTGGCAATGTTTTTATTCATGTAACAAACCTACCCAGTACAGGGGCAAAGTCCCATCTTTTGATTAATGTATGCAAATTGAACTTTTAAAATACAGTAATACCTTGGATTGCAAGTAACTTGGTTTGAGAGCATTTTGCAAGACAAGCAAATTTTTAATTTTTTTTTTTTTTTACTTGATATACAAGCGACGTCTTGCAATACAAGTACTGTAGTATGGCTTAAATTAAAAATCTCTGTACAATTTTTTTTTGGGGGGGGTTTCGTTTTGATATGAGTGTTTTGGATTACAAGCATGTTTCTGGAACGAATTATGCTCTCAATCCAAGGCATGACTGTACTGCTTCACTGGAGAATGTTGTTGCACTCATAATTGGCAAACCCCCAGAAAGGCTGGGGGAGGCAAGTAGAGTTCCTCAGGCAGAGGCCTTTTTTCTCCCACCCAAAAGCATGCAGTCACCCCTTATGTACCTAATGTTTTTAAGCATGCTACTGGTTGGACAGTGTGTGTGTATGGGTGGGTGTGGGCTTGTCTTTCCCTACCTTTTCTGTCAGTTAGTGTTGGGACTTGAAAAAGATGCTAGGAGAGGATATATTGTTGAATATTATCCTTCCTATCTCACGTTAGTGAGATCAGCAGAGTAGAGTCCCTTTCCAGCTTAAAAGAAGCTTAGATTTGGCTAGTGTTAGCCAGTTAGCATTTGGTAATCCAGGATGCTTTAAGGCAGACTGGATTTCCCTGGTTTTGCCCCCTTTTCTCTCCCGCAGAACAATAATCAGAGACACAGTCTTGTAAAAGTTAAAAATAACATTTACCGTACTCACTCAGATCATGCAGTTTCATTCAGGCAGACTTAAAAGCGTTTCTTACAGTTGGTAAAAGTTCATTTGGAATTACTTGGGGTCTGAACTTATGGAGTTCAGACCAGCAACTCTTGTTACATGCTGTTGTTAGTTTTACCAACGTGGAGGCAACTCAATCATTCAGTGTCCTAGCAGGAAGAGAAAGCTGAGAGCTACACCCACTTCCTGCTGAGGCACAGGTAATCATCCCTGAGTATCTTCTAGGAAATCCACCTTAGAAGATACCAGTGGTCTTAACCATTTCATGCACCTAACTGGTGAAACATGAGCCATTGGTTTTGATTGCACTTTAAATATCCCACAGTTAGATGGCTGGATTTGGGTAGTTGTGGGCTCAGATTATTGGCAGTGTTCTGTCATGGAAAAGTACAAACAGGAACTGAAATTCCAACAGTGTAAACATTAAAAACCACATATGCCAAAGAGGGTGCTGCTAAAGCCTCTATAGTCTTCTATTATTATTATTATTATTATTATTATTATTATTATTATTATTATTATTATTTAATTATATTTATATCCCACCTTTTTCCCTGCAAGGAACCCAAGGCTGCTTGCATAACTTCCTCTCCGTTTTATCCTCCCAACAACCCTTGAGGTAGGTTAGGCTGAGAGTCAGTGACTGGCCCAAAGTCACCCAGTGAGCTTCATGGCTGAGCGGGGACTATAACCTGGATCTCCTGAGTCCCAGTCCAACACTTTAACATATGCGAGTCCCAGTCCAACACTCTAACACACTGGCTTTCTGGTTCTGCAGATTGTCTTTTATCACTTACTAGCCCAGAGTAACCCCTTAAACACAAGGTAGTTTAAGGGGCAGCTGACTGGCTCCAGAGGAATCTAGAGCATCAACAAATGTACTTCCAAAACTGACTTACAGGTTCTTTGTATGGGGGAGGCCAGCCTTTTAGCAGTGCAATTATCCCAAAGATACTCATGGCATTTATTTGTTGAGTATGGAAGTACTGTTTTTGGCAGGAAAATTGCCTATTGTGCTGTGGCTAGGGCTGAAATTCTATACTGACCTGGGAGTAAGTCCCGTTGAGCATTATGGGACATATTGTTTGTTAAACATGTATAGGATGTTTAATGAGTAATACTTATTTTTAAACCTCTGTCTTATTTCTGAGTCTTATTTCTAAACCAGTTTGGAGAGTTGTGTTCTGAAGACAAACAGCATAATCTTATGCATGTCTACTTTGGAAGTAAATCCCATTGAGTTTAATTGGACTTACTCCCAGCTAAGTGTTTCTAGGACTGCGACCTCAGGCTTAAATCCTAAGTGTATTTACTATGGAATAAGCTGCAACCTCAGGCTTAAATCCTAAGTGTATTTACTATTGAACTCAGAGGGATTTACTTCAGAGTAGACATGTTTATCATTTTGGGGCATAACTCAAAACTATTCTGCCCTTTCCTTGGGGTACTTTGATTTTATTAGACATCTAATGGGAGGGTTTAGTTTGTATATTTCACATGTCTGGGACCTTCTTAAAGTGGATACATTATTGTGCACAAATTATGTCAAAACGCCTAAAATATGTTGACTGAAATATACATGTACTGTTTTGTGTAAAGTTATCATCTCAAGCGGAGTCGTCCCCACCCCCCTGTGAAGCGAGTTCAGAGAGAGGGTTAGGCAAGAGCCCAAGGGGTTTTACTATCCAATAAAGCTGTACAGAAAACTTTTCAATTGAAACAAGCTGGCTTTTTGGCAACGTACATTGTAGCTTGTTCTCAGATGTGATATTTGTCACTGTCAAGCTCTAAATCTTGCTGTAATGCAAAGATTATTTGAATATATTGAGCAGATCCAGAGTTTCTTCCAGATTTGCTTTTTTAAAATCCTATATAATGATGAATGGATATCTTAATACTAGAAGACATCTATATCCCGTCCCGTCCCCCCGGAATATTGCCATTATAACTAAAATCATAATAAATCTTAAGAACTGTGTCTTCCTCTGCCAACTTCAGCTTTGTTCTTTCTTGTACAGTTTCCTTGAGCTGTTTAAACGATCCATAGAAGCATATGAAAAATATTTTACCTAAATAGTGGAAAAAATTGGGAGAGGACTTAGTCATAGGACATATCTATATGGCAAGCTTATATCAGTTTTCTATCGTGTTTAACTATCATTTTCTTCCACAGAATTCTGGGAATTATAATCTGAGATGCTCGAAATTATGTTGAGAGATTATTAAACAACTTCAGATTTGCAGTGCATATATCTTCAAAGAGAGTTCAATGGCATGAATTGCACGGAATTTGATCCCACTCCACTTGAACATTCCAGTTAATTAGTTACTCCCTGGTTTGCAGCAAAGCAGAGTTTACTGTCATATCCAGGCCAACAAGTTAGGGATTGCATTTGATTTGATCCTGGTTTGCAGGGCAAACACAAACCATGGTTTACCAGTTCAAATGTAATGGCAAACTATGGTTTTCAGTGAAACAGGAAGGAATTAAGCAGAGCACACAAAGATGAAGGGCTGGGATTTTCATAGTTTTAGGCCAGGATCCAAAGGAAGTACCTTAAGTTTATGTATTCTCAGTCAGCAGCTGCCTCCCCCCCCCCCCCACAATCGATATAAAACTGTTTTTGAAATGGCCTTTGTTTCAAAACTGGTTTGCTATGTCACACATGTGGCTGCTATTTGAGAAACACAAGTACAACCCCCTCCCCCCCAGGCATATGAAACTAGACAGATCCTGCTGCCATAGGTAAAAATGTAGAAAGGTAATTTTTTTTAAGGTTTCTGTTTTTTTAACTTGCAAGTTTTCACTGCATCGCATTGGAATGTATTTGTCCAAGCATGAACATTTTTCTTGCCTAATAGCTTATCTTTTGTAAGCCTTACACACAGTATTATCAGAGAGATCTTTATTTATAACCCTTCTTTTGCAGACTGAAATCTGGATTGGAAGCAAGTTAAGACTGAAAAACAAGCATTACATTGATGACTTAGGGAGACATTGAAGGACATGCTGTTTTGCTTAGCAACATTATTGCAAGCTATTCAAGACACAATGGAGCACCCAATTATGTTTTTGAAACATTAATGTTTTTGTCTTTTGCCATCAGCCATGTTTTCTGTGGCTTTTTTTGTTGGTCGATGTTCCTGAATGAGTCCTCTTTGTTACAATAACAGAAAAATGCAAGGGCAGAATTTAGTGGAAATGCACAGTGCTGTGGAAGTTTCAAGCCAGTCATTTTTGAAAGCTTTGTCAACAGAGATGTGTGGCATCTCTCTCAGTGGAAACCATGATGGAGCTGATGTACATCACTTAAACGAAAATAGAAATCTTGAAAGCTTGGAAGTTGAAATGGTTCAGAAAAGCCTTCCTAGCAAGAGTGGTGATGAAAGTGTTTATGAAGCATCACTGGAGAGTTCTGACACCAGCACAGTGGAATCCAACAGTACCTGGGGTGACTTTGAAGGTTTCAGTGAGGTCAAGGCAGAGAACTTAAGCAACATTCCGGAGTCTTTGGAGAAGTTACATGAAAAACAAACTGATACAAATGATGCGGAGGTTGACGACAATCACCCCACTACCTCATGCGGACAGTTCTTTTCCAAAACAACTGAACACAATAGAAGAGAAACTTTTGCTAATGTTCCAGTGAAGGTATGTTTTGATGTGTTAAGAATAATCCACACACACACGTTTCTATTTTCTCCTGTTTAAGAATGCTGTTGTACATATTGTTTCCATGGTGTCACCGTTATGTAATTTACAACACGGAACCAAGACAATACATTGTTTGGTTATGCAATAAAGAATGACAACATCAGTTCTTTCTTTTACTTTACTCTATGGCAAGTATGGCACAACTGAGCAGGATAGAGAAGGGAATTATTGTTTATGAAGTTAGGAAAATATCTAAGCTCTACATTCTTCAAATGGTTCTCTTCACCTGTGTTACTGCTACCATCTTCTAATGAAAACATCTCTGTGTCTGTGCAATCAGTTTTTATCTATACCATTTTGTATCTCTTGGCCTTAAGCTGTAAATTAAGCTTGTAAAGTTAACTCTTGTCTTGTTCAGAACTTAGCAACTTGGTTTGCAAGTCACGATAAGCCAGGGTTCCTCCAAAATCCTGTGCATGCTTCCTGATCACACCCTCAGCAAGTAGGAGCAGCTAAACAAACCACAGATCTTCTGTCCATGGCTTGTTTGGTGTGACATGCAAACCCAGACCTCTGACTTGTGTCTCTCCTGACAAGCCAGAGAAATAACTCATGGTTTTGTTGGGTAATTTCTCTGGCTTGTTGGGTGAGAGACAAGCCAAAGGTGTGGGTTCGTACATCACTCTAAACAAACCGCGGACCAAATACCTGTAGCTTGTTTAGCTGCTTCCACTTGTGGTGAGAGCAATTGGGGAAGAATTACGAGCATGCTGCTGTTAAACGATAAGCCAGAGTTAATGATGGGTGAATCCTCCTGGTGTCTTATTTATTTATTATATTAATATCCTGCCTTTTTTCCTGCAAGGAACCCAAGGTGGCTTACATAATCCTCCCTCATAACAACCCTGTGAGGTAGGGAGACTAGAACCCGGAGCTCCCGAGCCCCAGCCCAACACTCTAACCACTATTCCACACTGGCTCTCATGCTGTCTTGGGTTGCAAACGTAGAGCAGCAAAGTAAACAACCTCTATTTTTAAAATAAAGGTGCATATATTAATTATGGTAGGAACATATTTTAGAAGGTGTTGCAGTTTGTGTGGGAGGAGCAGTCACTTGTGATATTTGACAAGATTGTGTTCTTGCCTAATCCTTAGTCACATGAGTAATCCTTGAGCAGATAAAGCATTGCGTTAATTCCAATGGGCCTACTTAACACATGTAAGTGTCATGCATGTGAATAAAGAGCAGATTCTGCTAGCTGTCACATGTTTCCTTGTGACTTTACAAAAGTTACAAGTAGGCCTGTGTCAAATAGTCTCTGATTTCTGTATTTCCTTTGAAAATAGCACATTTGAAAATATCCAGAGAGATTACACTCCTCCCCAAAATACTCACCAATGGCTACTGTTTAGCACCCTTTGTTCCCCTGGCAGCAGCTGCGTCTCTAAGTTCCTTTCTTTCTTTGTCCTCAAGGCCTCTACCTTGCTTTCCCATCCTGCTGTTTAATCCTATTGATTGTGGTGGCCCATGTGATTTTGTTTAAGCATTGTGGCATCCCATTGGATGTAGTGTCATGTCATCAGTGAAGTCATGTGGGTTGCCACAACCAATAGGATTAGATGACATGGTGGGCAAATGAGGCCAAACATTGTGAAGTAAAGAAGGAAAATGCTGCCCAATTGCCGGCATTAAAACTGTGCAAATATGTTTTTAAAATGCCAAAAATGGGAGGTATGTTTTAGTACTCCTAAAAGCAAACTCAGAAGTAGGTAAGTAGTTCTGACTTAGCCTTAGTTACAAGCAGTGTACAGAGTACAATGTTCTTAAGGTGTTTCTGCAAGAAAAATAATTAGATGTCAGTATAAAAGGTAGGGAACTCCAAGATAGTGCAAGGAGTTGAGGAGGATGTTGAGGACAGAGGGAGCCACTAGATTAGAATGTAACTACCTGATTTTCTTACAGCATCATAAATATGGCTGAAAATAGATGAAGAGGACCAGTAGTATCACATAAAGATGGAGGGTGGGAGTTCCAAGATAATCGTGGATGGGTCAGTTCAATGCACTAGAGTCCCATGGTATTTTTCCTCTCCTGGATAATGAATTGGGGATCCATAGGACTACTAAATCTCTGAAATGGAGAGGACAGGGTTTGGTTGTCCAAACAAGACTAAAGCCCCCTGTTATAGATAGGGTAAGAAGGAATAATTTCCTGTGTCCAGTCAAGCTGAATGTTTTGCCCCTCTATAAAACAGCATAGTAGTTGCCTCCATGAGCTAGCATTCCTTTGCTTTCTCTAGGCTGTCTTCAACTCTGAAGATATTATTAAACTGAGCTTTCCAGAAGTTCCTGCACCACAGTTCTTGGAGAAAATAAGCAGCTTGGAGCAAGTGCTTGAGACAAAATTGGAAGATGCAAACATTCCAGAATGTACAAAGAAACAACTTTGGTAATTGTTTAATTATTGTTTGAGTATGCATGGTGCCTGGGTTCGGGTTGTGCTGGTTTCTGGAGGGACAAGAGGCTACTGAAGTTCCTGGAAAATGTGATGGAGCAGAAAATGAGAGAGGGAGAAAAATGTCTCCACGTCCACTTACTCCACACCATGTGTAATTCTGTACCCCTCTCATGTTTACTCACCTTTTTTCTAAGCTAAGCAATCCCAGCTGCTGTAACCTTCCCTCACAAGGGAGTTGTTCCAGCCCCTTTATCATTTTAGTTGCCTTTTCTGCACTTTTCCAACTCCACAATGTCCTTTTTTAGGTGTGGTGACAGGAAAAGCTGGAAAAAAGTACAGAACAGGGCAAGTAAAATGATGGTACACGAGTTGCTGGGGAACATGGCCGGGAGGGTGCTGTTGCACTCATGTCCTGCTTATGGGTTTCCCTTGGGCAGCTGGTTGGCCACTGTATGAGCAGAATGCTGGATTAGATAGACCAGTGTTCTCCAACCTTGGGTCCCCAGATGTTTTTGGCCTACAACTCCCAGCATGCCCCAGCCAGCATAGCATAGCTGGCTGGGGCATGCTGGGAGCTGTAGGCCAAAAACATCTGGGGACCCAAGGTTAGAGAACACTGAGATAGACCCTTGGTCTGATCCAGCAGGGCTCTTACGTTCTTATACCCATCATTTTAGAACTCTGGTATCATGGAATGGTGGGGAGCCCATATGATGAAACAGGATACCTGTTGACTGCCTGCTTGCTTCCTAGCTCTCGTTCTGCATGTTGTCTCATTTTTATTGCAGTGGTAACTATTCCTGCTCACTGTGTTGATTTCCCACCAATTGTTGCTGCTCCCACGAGTCAAGGTCTTCTCCCTAATCCCGCATGAGGGCAGCTTCTCTGGGAGGCTCCCATTAATCTAAGTGCCCGCTAACCTGACTCACCTGCCATATGTGTATAATGATGGAATCAATACCATTTCAACATATTTCCGAAATGCACAATAATACAATCCCAACTGTTACCTAATTACATCTAAATATCTATATGTCTCTCTCATTCAATATACAGATCAATCTTTTTCTGAAGATAGGGTCAAAGTCCAGCTAGATTAAAACTTGAGTAATTGTTGTAGAAGACTATGAAGTGCTTGCATGCTTTCCCCAAATCCACCACTTTCACCCTCCTTTCCTTGAGGGGATGAAAATGCCAGGTGATTTTTAAAGCAGTGTTCTCCAACCCTGGGTCCCCAGATGTTTTTGGCCTACAACTCCCAGCATGCCCCAGCCAGCTACACTATGCTGGCTGGGGCATGCTGGGAGTTGTAGGCCAAAAACATCTGGGGACCCAGGGTTGGAGAACACTGCTTTAAGGTCTCCCATACCTTGGAGCCAAGGCCCATCATCCAAAACCTGGCAGTATTTTTGCCACAACTAATTAGGTAGATAAAGTCATCCAGTTGTATTAATAGCATCTGCGTGCATTTTATCTACAAGGTAGAATTCTATTACTGTTCCCACTCTACAGCAGCTGCTCAGGTTGCTGTAGTTGGGGTTAAGCTTCATAGTGGCTTGAATGGGTAGCTGGATCAGCAAAGTTCAGCAGTGGGAACTTGCAACTGTATTGTTGCCTGATGATGGTTTGGTATGGTTTTTAGGGTATCTTGGATATGCTATCTATTTTGGGGGATTGGGACTTCAGTTTTGTATTTTAATTGTCTTGTCTGTGTTTGTACACTGCCTTTAAATATCACATCTCGTAGAAAGGCAGGATATAAATCCTTTAAACAAATAAACTGAACTTCAAATTCCAGCTCAGTGGTAGACTTGACTTCAGAAGCTTCACTTCCCGGTCTGTAAAACAGGAGCAGTGCTGAGGTTTCTTGTTGGCCTGTGGGATGACGGAAGAGGCACATGTTGAGACTTGGGACATTAGCCTGTGAAGTACTTGAGCTGCCCTCTCTTTATGGAGTGTGATGCTTAATGGTTCTTGGCTGAATGTGTGAATGGACTCTATTGAAAGCATTGCAATTGAGCTGAGGCATTGAATTTGTTCATTCACACATGCAAGTCACCACTTGATGCTGCAATCATCAGGTGACTAACATACATGTGTGAAGCAGCCCAAAGAAATATAACTATCCAAATAGCTTTAAGGGGGCTTATGCATCCAAATATGGTATGTTGATTTAAGCTAATTAAAGATTGAATATGACCTCACGTGGACAAAATGCTACCACTCCATGAATAAGAGAACAGGGAAAAGAGGCATCTGTGCCTGGAGCTTGCTGGGGTAATAGGAGTTTTTTTAAAATATATTCACATATGCACCCATTTATTGCAGTCTTACGATAGGAACACAAAGGTTTAGATTCCCATTTTCATTTTTGTTTTGTTTTTAAAGAAACCTCTCTGACAGTGGACCATGTTCTGCAAACTGATGTCATAATTTTGATGCCTAATTATTTTCTTCCACAGTAGGTACACTTGCTTGGCTACTTTGGGATAGTCTGTTGTATCTATCTTAGCAACAGTGCAGATATGAATGGAAAGTGATCCTTGAAATATCCAGCTGGCTTAAAGGAAGCGAGGGCTTCTAGGATCAGACAAGTGTTGCCCTCCTGTCTTGCCCTCCACCAGGAGTATGTGGAATCAGGAATATTTTCTAATGCACAATACACAAATATATCCTCAGGCTGGAGATGTGTACACAGTTTCTCAAGCATGCTTCTAATGTACAGTAACTTGCTTTATAACAACAAACATGAGAGAGTGCAAGGGCCTATCTAAACTGCTAATTTATATTGGTTTTATGTCACAGAGGCTCCTGGGAATTATAATTTTGTAAGGATATACTTAAACTTTCACAAATTGGTGGCCTTTCAGTTGTATTAGTGCTTGCTTATGCTTTCTCTTTACTAAGTCCCCACATACTATGTAAGTTCAGCTGCATATTGGTTGTGTTAACTATCTTTTTGTTCTCTCTGAAGCTACATGTAAGCAGGAAAAGTGGTTTAATGTGAGGTATGTGTTTGGTAATCTTCAATTAATCTGAATTACATTTCCTTTTACAGCACAGACTCGGCAAACTTATGGAAAACCCTTACTCACTCCAGTAACCCTTCTGGTTTAAGACGTTCTTGGGATGAATCTCATTATCAGGAAAACCTTTTAACTGTGCTTGGAATAGATGCTCATCAAAAGGTACTCTTCAGAAATATTTTCTAGAATACTATGATATTTGTTTTTAATCTTTACAATGCCCTTTTAAGCCAGTTGTATCCACATTGCTGGAAAACAAGTTGACTTTTCCATTAACTAGGAATCAATTTTGACTTGGCTTACTAGCCGTTATTTATGGGTACCACCGATCCCCTCCTCTACTTTTGCATGTGCTAGTGGGCTGGGGCAGGGAGCAAGGGGGTCTGTCTCACTTCTCCAGGAACAAATCTCTCTCTCTGCTTCTGTTTTCTGCCAAGTCACCACAAATTGAGAGACTAACCACTCCTTAGACCAGTGTTCTCCAACCTTGGGTCCCCAGATGTTTTTGGCCTACAACTCCCAGCATGCCCCAGCCAGCATAGCTGGCTGGGGCATGCTGGGAGTTGTAGGCCAAAAACATCTGGGGACCCAAGGTTGGAGAACACTGCCCTAAACTCTCCAAAATTCACAGAGAATTTGGGGGAAAGATGGACACCATTGGTAACCTGGCAACACCCCAACAAGCCACTCTCGCCAGGTTCAGATGACACAAGAAGCTGTGCCTGGCGAGGGAAATTATGCAAGCAACCAGCATGTGACCGGCTGATTTGCATAACCATGTGCAGGATGGTTAACAAGCCACCGTGGCTTGTTAACCATCCTGTGAACTGGGCAATAGAGCACACTTCCTAGAGGTGGCTACTTTTAAATTACACCTTCAGATTTTAATGGAAAACTGTTAGAATATCTCTTGAATGTTTGCAGTGTTTACATCCCTTGAATGTAACTATTTTGGGATAGACTGACTGAAAGAACAGGTGCATGAGGGTTCTGTTTATAACTCGGATTGCTGATTTTTAAATGAGTGCTAGTTCAATCCATCTAAAATATATTGCCATGTAGTGTGGTAATAGTGCAGCAGCATAGTTCAATTTTTCACGATTTTTTTTGGTAAAGAACAACGTTTATGCCAGTTGTGGACTAGTACGTGATAATCACTTTCAGATACCGAGGCATATGGTATTGCACATGTGTATGCATGCACAACCAGTTGAGCATGATATAATGCACAGTGACTTATATCAAGCAAGGTGATATGACCACAGTTCATAAAATCAATAATTTTTTGTGACTGCATGAAAAGATGTTAGGAAGCGCTGCAAGTGCAAAAAGGCTAACCTCCATACACTGCACTGTGTTCCTGTAAGGGAGAATGCTTCAGCAATTAAATTTGATAATCTGAAACAATCTTGTTCAGCATAGACAGATGCTGAGTTAAAAAATAACACTTTTAAACAAAATATTCCATTTTTATACCCAATTTCTATGAACCTGTGCAATATTAAATGTAGCTAACATAGACTTATTGTTTCACAGGTTTGTCAATGTGTACATGTGTATGGTGTTGAACTTCTGAAAAGTACAATTGTATGATTGTTCAAAGCTATCCTGGTGTGTTTAATGGTTTTATGAACTTTGGTCATGTCATCTTGTTTGATATAGATATATCACTGTATGTTATACAATGCTCAAATAGAAACAATATTTCAGTTGGCTGCACATGTGTGCGCACATGCCCTAATATCTGAAAATGATCACTATGTATTAGTCTACAAATGGTACAAGTGTTGTGAAAAACTTGTACACATCATACAATTGATGTGAGTTGTACCATGCTCAAATAGAAACATTATTTTAACCAGCTGTCCATGCACACATGTGCTATACAGGCAGTCCCAAGGTTACGAACGTCCCAACTTACGGACAACTCATACTTAAGAACGGACCGCCATATATGTAAAAATCTGAGTTAAATACAATGGTTCGTACTTGGGAACGCACACACTATACTTTGCAACACTTTGAAAACATTGCGCGGCATCTGTTCTGACTTACTACATACACATTCGACTTAAAGACAGACTTATGAATGGATCTAGTTCATAACCCGGGGACTGCCTATACTATAAACCTTGATATATGAAAGTGGTCAATATGCATTGGTCTATAAATGGTGTGAGTTTGGTGCCCTTTTGAAAAAAAATGTAGTTTTTGTCACTGTTTTACACCATGTGTAGTTGGCTGCACATGTGCAATATCACATGCCTCCATATCTGAAAATGATCACCTTGTATTAGTCCGCAACTGTTGTAAATTTGGTGCTTTTCTGAAAAAGTGCACAATCAATTGGCTGTGCCACTGCACTATGAAGGACGGTGTTGGAATATTCACTTTCCTATCCCTTAGATCATTCTGTGTATCCAAACTAGAGAGATAACTTTAAAAATTCAAAGCAAGAAGAGAACTTCCTTCTAATCTAAGTATGCTTTAATCCTATATAGGAAAACTTGGGGTAGCTTTTAATTTACTTTATTTTTCCTTTTCTGAGATGCCAGCAATACATATTTGGGCCTGCTCTCAGTTAAGCTGACACAAGGCCTGCATTTTTGGGGGCTCTGAACTACAGGTAACTAATGACCCCTCAATGTTTCACCTGTCTCTTCACTGGCTCACTCCCTTCTTCCCCAAGCTCTGCTTCTGCACGCTGTCCATTCAGTGGCCCAGTTCTCCTCCCAGTTGCTTTTCTGGGTTCCCAGTCCCATCTTCCATACTTGTCCATTCCACAGTTCTGCCCATTCACCTGCTTGACCCACCATAGTTGAGCGGCATCAGAGGGGCTCTGCTGAGTTTGTTGCTTATCCTTGCATGTGAGGAGCAATGGAGAAGATTGCTTTTGCTGTTTCCAGTTCACACTGCCTAACAAGAGCTCTAAGTGTGCTTTCTGTAATTCACCCAGAGAACTTTTTTTGGGGCAGATTAAAAATATAATAAAGTGTGTGTGCTGTGGGGATGGGACAGTATGAAATCTTTCCTTTTAATTTCCCAAATCTGCATTATTAGCAGCGATTCTATATGCATGTAGTGGTGTCTGTGTTTCACTCAGAAAGCTCAGGTCCCTAGGCAGCTGCTCCTTCCTATTGAGCCAATTTGGCCCTTTGGTAAATGAGGCCAGGATCCAAAAGACACCCAGTTCACACGTCACGACTAATTATGGGTCAGTCATGGCTGCGCTCACACAAGTGTGTGGTCTCCCAGACACTCATTGCTTTTGCTTTACATCTGGCTTTGTTAAACAACTCAGGAATGCCCCATGACCACATCATGACGTGTGAACCTGGCATGCTGGGTTATTTAGGGTTAAACAACCTGGAGTTTTAACCCAACAATTGCCCGTGGTTTCTTGTTGAGTTAAAACTCTGGGTTGCTTAACCCTAAACAATGAAAAGAACTGGGTTCATATATCACAACAACCCCAGGAACAGGGCATTCCTGGCTTGTTTACCAAAGCAGGAATGGGCAGGAGCCAAGCGCTCGCTCACTCACACATGCTCACAAACAACCCATGGTTTGTTAACCATGGCTTGTTTGATTGTGCAAACCGACTCCCATGTGTGGTTGTGTGCTCAAGGCTTTTCTGGACTTCTCTTCCCACTGTGTCCCTCTACTCTGAAAAGCTGCTCCTGAAGGTCAGGAGACCTTCCAAAGTAGTGTGCAAGGTGGCATGGGGGAATGTGGCTGTGGGTAGAGGTAGGGAGTTTGTGACCCTCTGGACTAGATAGGCCTTTGGTCTGATCCAGCCAGACTCCTCTTACGTTCTTATGTGTACAGTAGTACTCTCTGCTTGCACCTGGGGCTCTTTGGATTTGGCCCAGGAGACTTTAAAATATTACTGAACAAACAAAAAGTGTTAGGCAACTTTATTGCTTAAATGAAGAAGAGTAAGTAAGTGTTCAAAGCATTCCACATAACAGTTTGTAGAGTGCAGGCTGTATTTCTTACATTGAATTCCAGATGCCATTTAAAAAACAAACCTTTTCATTAGTGCAACATTTGCACTGGCTCAGATTAAACAGCAGACATAGGATGATCCTATTCCCCAAGCAACAGATGGAGGGGTGGTGAATGCAAACTATACTGTGTTCTGTGGGTAACAATTGTGCATTTATTGTGCTATAACAAGCCAAGTATCTGGAAAGGCCAATGATGAAATAATTTCATCCGGAAGACTGAGCTGGTCTTCAGGATCTGAGAGTCAAAGTGGACATTACACTAAAAGTGGCTTTCACTGAAACAGCAGCTGTGTCTAGCTTCTCTTTTTTAATGTCTGGCAGAGCTTTCCCCATGTTCTGATCTCGTGGCTGTCTGCATTTTTCCTGTTCCTGCTTCATAATGTTGGCTGCTACTAGCAGGGGTTAGGGATATGCAGAATGTGGTGATGTCACAACATGGGCAAGTTCTTCAAGCCTGGTTATTACTTGGATGGGAGACCCCTCCTCTAGTTTCCTGCATTGAGCTGGGGGTTGGACTCGATAGCCTTGTAGGCTCCTTCCAACTCTATGATCTATGAAATCTATGAAAATCAATACGCATTGGTCTTCTAGACCAGTGTTCTCCAACCTTGGGTCCCCAGATGTTTTTGGCCTACAACTCCCAGCATGCCCCAGCCAACATAGCTGGCTGGGGCATGCTGGGAGTTGTAGGCCAAAAACATCTAAGGACCCAAGGTTGGAGAACATTGATCTAGACATTTCAAAGTGGGAAGGAGAAGTTAAAACACAATTGCTGTCTTCAGCAGCAGCCACTGCTTCAGGATAACTTGTATTTCAGTCTCACGTTTTGGGACTTCCACTGTCCACATGCAGAGTTTCAGGATGCTTTTATAAGCATGCAGTATAGGAAATATTTGCATTTGTAAAATTTGTAGCACCTGGCTTACTTGGAAGTGCTTTATATGATTTCTGTTCACTAGGCCCTTCTAGAAGGCAAGGATGATATTTCTGAGAAAACCAACAGTAGAGAAAATGTAGACTCCAAATTCAACATCGACATGTGTAAAGGTCTAATTCAAACCAAGGTAAGAATTGGAATGAAATCAGCTTATTGGTCTTTTATGGTTCATATAATCATGTCTTGTGTGCTGCAAACAAGTTTTGGCAATCATAAATATAAATCCTACTTGTGATTGGCATGCTATATGTAGTCACTGACCTGTTGGCCTTTCCCTTTCCCTTGTAAGAAGGTCTGGACTGTGTACCAGAGGTTGTCCTCCATATCCTTTCAACAGCTCTATAGGACAGGTTGAGCTGAGTGACTTTACCAAAGCTCTCC
Organism: Shinisaurus crocodilurus; assembly: GCA_021292165.1. NCBI lineage: Eukaryota > Metazoa > Chordata > Lepidosauria > Squamata > Shinisauridae > Shinisaurus > Shinisaurus crocodilurus. The sequence continues at coordinate 299,528,785 of CM037876.1, forward strand.
AGGAGCTACTGGTGGAGGGCTCAGCAAAACCTCAGTGTAAGGATGTGCATAACTGTGCTCATGTTGCATTACATAATGCAGTGTTCTCCAACCTTGGGTCCCCAGATGTTTTTGGCCTACAACTCCCAGCATGCCCCAGCCAGCTACGCTGGGAGTTGTAGGCCAAAAAATCTGGGGACCCAAGGTTGGAGAACACTGACATAATGGCATTGTGAGGGGAAGACGCAGCTTGATGGGTAGAATAAGTAGGGTTGCAGCCAGTAGGGTGGGTCTCTGATTAAGAAGCTCTCCAGCCCACTGTTGCCTTAACTGTCCTGTTGTTAGTTGCAGCTCACAGTTAGTAATATATGTTGTTGAGAGCTGAGTCCAGGATTCTGTCTCCAGATATTATGACTTTCTAATGTGTCCTAGTCAAAGTCTCTTTCTCAAAACTTGGTCTATTTTTACATAATTTGGGGGTAATCCTATATCCTAACAGTGAACTCATTTTCTGAGTGTGGATCCTTATCTAGCCAAATGGCACCATCCATGCAGGAGATGGTGGTATCAGCCGGCTTGGGGAAAACCCAAGGTTTGCAGTAGTACAAAAAAAGTTTAGAAAAAACCCCTTGGGCCGCAGTCCCAAGAACAGCATGCTCATTGGCTACAGAATGCTGGTTGACTGTTGGGAGAGAAAAATGGAAAGCCTGGGGGCAGGGGGAGGGAATGGAATGAAGTGTCCTGAAAGGGCATGGCCGGCTGGAACCCTGAGCAGGGACACTCCACTCTGCAACATTTTGTAGCAGGTCCCACTTGTTTTAAGGGTGAGGTGGTTTGAATGCCACGTTGTTTTAAGGGTGAGATGGTTTGAACTTCAAATAATTGTTTAAAGGACCTAGATCGCACAACTATCTAGTCCATTCTGCTAAGACAGCAACCAATGTCCTCTCTAGAGTTGCAAAATGAGAGACCAGACTAACCCATCAGACAGGTTACGCTCAGTCAGGTGCAGCCTGCCACAATCTAGTCATGACTGAAAGTAGATATCCATATTTTTTGGACTTTAACTTCCAGCATTCCAGACTGTTGGTTTCTGGCTGATGGGCGGTGTAGAAATACATTAAATCAATCAATCAATCAATCAATCAATCATATAGAGATCTACCTGCTCATCACTGATCTAGTGAACTGGGCCAGATAATCTTAAATATTTACCAGACCTAGGATGCTGTAACTTGTTGGGTTCATTGATAGCCCTTTGACAACAAAGACCAGCCAGCAGTTGCCTGTAAAGCAGGATTACCAGCTTGGAAGAAGGGGAAACAGTCAGCAATACTTGACAGTATATAATGAAATAGCATGAAGGGAGTCTGAGCCATAAAAAGTACAGATTAGGTAATTGTGCCAAACTGGTGTTTGAAGTACTCACTCAATGAGTGATTCAGAGATTTAGGTTGTATGTTACTGGAAAAGACAGAAGATTATGACCTGAGGGCTTTTTGTCATAGGAGATTGAAGGCACATTTCTTGAAATGAAGAAAGGCAAACTGGCATTAAAATGACAAATGCAGTGTAAAGACAGTCTGAGAGTCTCCCAGCAGAGGAGCTTCTCTTGTGGCTTTTTTGAATGGCAAATCTTGTGTCCTATTTTCAGTCTGAGCCTGGTGTAGCTGCCTTTTTGAGGCAGTTGCTGCAGAAGACTGGCAACTATGTTCATAAACATAGTTACAAAGTATTCCGTGTTCCAGTGTTGGTCTATGCCAGTGCTTCTCAAATAGTGGGGCGGGGCCCCCAGGGGCCAGGGGCGCGAGGCTCCGTAAAGGGGGGCTCGTTTGACCTCAGTTAAAAGTTTTTTTTAATATTGTGTTCCTTTAAATCCTGTGCTCCTTTAAATCTTTTCTGCTACAGTTAATAAAGCTATTCTTTGTTGTAAATTGATCCACATTTCTTTCTTTTTTTATTCTCTTATACGTTAATAAGGATACAGTGTTATGCAGAGGTGTACTTATAACAATTTTATAGACAAATGATACTATTTACAGTCGCGTGGGGGGCGCGAAATGTTTTCTTCTTCCTAGGGGGGGCATGACAGAAAATAATTGAGAAGCACTGGTCTATTCTGAAAAATATTAATGTCCTGCACCCTGAAAATCCAGAACCTACAGCCTGTATAAGTAAGCTTCATAATGATTCTGTATCCCCCCCCCCCCCAGTTTGCAAGTCACGGGGGGCTCTGCAAAGCACTGAGAAATCAAGATTTCTCTAACACTGCTGGCTACTCTTGTTCAGTTGCCCTTCCTGGGCATTGTTAACACATGTACAAGCATCCTTCATGATCATAAGGGCTAGAAGTTTGCTGTTTTCTCTTCAAAGGCTGAGCTCCTCAGGAGGCTGAATTCTGCCTTCCCCCAAAATCACATCTTGTGGGGGTTTTTTTGGCATTTCTGCATGCATGCATGCATGCCCTTGCCCACAGCCATAATCAGGCTTCGACAGTTCCACTCACCATGGTGAGTATGGTGTTGCCCTCTGACAAGCATGACAAGCTGACAGCCTTCCTCCCAACCTTGAAGCTGCAAAGGTGGGCAGCAGTTGTGCAGCAATCCTCACCACTTCCTCAGCTTCAAAGTTGGGAGGAAGGCTGGAGTGCCTTGGCTGCAGAGGGACAAACCAGCAAAAAACAAACCCCAACCCATTTATTTATTTTATTTTATTTTATACATTTTTATACCGCCCAATAGCCAAAGCTCTCTGTACTTGTCGGGCAGGCAGAAACATAAGCATATTTAAACGGGGGCCTAAAGAATGCTAATCAGTCCTCTACTTCTTCAGAACTGACAAGGGATTGGGAGACAGGGAGGGGCCTGTGTCAAGAGTTTGTATCAGACCCAGAAAAATTAAGCTTTAGAAACACACATCTCCTAATGGTGCACTTGTCATCAAGCCAAGATTGGCTGCAGATCCTTGTCAAATATACATCTGTGGCAAGCTCTGTTTTGCTGCCATGTAATGTATAAACAAACTGGCCCTCACATTGCTTTTTTCCTTTGTCTTTTTTGACACAGCTTTCTGTATCTCCTGATCAGAGACAGAGCCACCTCTTTACTTATAACCTGTTCTTGAAGAAGACCCCATCCAGTGGAAATATGCAATATATCACAGTTCCACAGAAGAAGAGGATTTTTACCACACAAAATTTGAGGATGAAAATGTTTAGCAGCAATATTTGCTAATGCAAATATTTCTTTTGTTTTATCACTTTCTAAAAAAATAATATTGCATTACTAATTTTTAAGATGAGAAATGCTTCCGGGGGGAAGAAAACAAAAACTTCATGTATTTCACTTCATTCTACAGCCAGGGAGATGGTTTGGTTAAGACACCACTGAGAATTGCTGATAAATCATGAAGTTCTGTCTCATGGTAGACTAGCTAGAATTATGCTTTTACAGATGTTCTGTGCCCTGCTAATTCACTCCTGCCATTATGAAACATCCTTGCAGGACTAAATGGCATTTTTCAAACCCTTCTAACTGTGCCCTGAATTAAAACACGTGTGTTGTGTTTGTGTGCCTTGGCACTTTTTTTTCTTTTTTCTTGGCTGCTTCTACGCAGGTATTGATATCTGTACATCTTAATCCTGCCTGTGCTACTGCTGATCCCAGCTCCCACTGCTCGGTCTCCACTAATATAACTAGCTTATGAATTGCCTTTTTTTTTTTTTTTTTCTAACTTGAGCATCCGTGACAGTTTCTGTGCTCTTTCTTGGGTTTGCATCGGACCTGCCCTTCTATACAGCTTGCACCTTGACCTGTCACCTTATGGGGTTGGAGGCAAATTCGAAGACAGGTTACTAGTGGGTAGCATACCCTAAAGCAGTGGCTTGCAGATATATATTTTTTTAACCTTCGGGGAACCCTTTCCATATCACATGGGTCTTCTGATGAACCTTGGCATGCAGAGAACTGTGGGGCACACTGTTGCTCCTGTTGAACTGCGCAGGCATGCATACCCTTGAACACATGTAACCTTCTCCTGGAGCTCTACATTGCCGAGGAAGAGTTGTCATGTCATTTGGGGAAATTTGCTGGTGTGAATTGCCTTGTCAAAGAACGTCCCCAACATTTGTTGTGCTAGAAGAAAGGGTTCCATCTAAATTGGAAAGTTTTGCTCAAACGTCACAAACTAGCACCTCCCCATCTTTTAAACTTGAGGTGTTCATGCCCCTATCCTATTACTCCTACGCTGCTTTAACATCTCCCGTTTCTGTACACTCTTGCTCCATGCTACATAATCTACATCCTAACACCACAGGTCTCGCAGCAGGTCAAGTGTAGCTCCTTCCTTTTAGTACTGCAACTTTGGGAAGAAGCACTGAGCTTAGCTTCTATCACCAACTAAGGCCTGGGGGTGGGATTTGCTTGCTTCTCAAACTTCCTCTACCCCTCCCATTCCATTATGATACTTTTAACTTTCTCTCATGTAGAGGAGGCAAGTGGATTATCTTGCTCATATTTTATATTTATATTAACTAATTTAAATTCCGAAGCTGCATTAAAACTGAAATCCTCGAAGGCCTTCTAGTCCACACCCACTGGCTTATCATTTGCATATGCTGAGGCTGACCCTGGAGTTTCTCCCACCTGCCAGGACAAGTGATGGGAGTGCCAAGGGTCTGTCCCAGCACTGCAGTAAGTAAATGTGAATGCAGCCTAATTTACACTTAAGTGTGGTTAAGATCTGTGTGGGTTGTGTTCTCAGTTTGGGAGTAAAACCTGTTTGGCACACTATAGTCCATATAGGAAAAACTTTTGTGTACTTGTTACTCATTTAAATAGCAACTGTTCAGTTCAACTTCCAGCTGCCTTTGTGTAGTAGATGCTTAGCAATGGGGTGGGCCAAAGTGTGTGGTGGAAAAGGTTACAGGCCTTCCCACACACCTGTGGGGGACACATCCCCACACATGTGGGAGGGCCTGCAACCTCGACGCACCTGAAGTTTGACAAATCCAGACCTTTTACAGGACAGTTAACAAAGAACTAACAAGTCTGCACTGATTTTTTTTTGTAACACTGCCTTTAATAAAATATTAACGATAGAGGTTTTGCTTCTAATTGTTTTCTACTGAAACTATGGCAGCTGCCATACAAGCTACGGTTTCAGACATCCTGCTGGTTTCAGTGGAATTTCTGGGTATGGAGGAAGCTGCCTTATACCAGCTCAGACTTATTTGATCTTGTCCAATATGTGTGTGTGTGTGTGTGTGTTGACATCTACTTTGTGGTCTTTCCCCATCATCTGCTATGTGCTCCTTTGAACTGGAGATGGCAGGGATTGAACCTGGGCCTTCTCCATGCAAAGCCGGTGTTCTACCACTGAGCTATAGCCCCATTCCAAGAATATGTCCTAAGCAGACATTTATGAACTCATCTCACCACCTCAGTTTTAGTGCACTACTACACAGCCTTTAGGAACTATTGGGGTTATAAAGGAGACCAAAGATTGGCTACTGCTAGATCAGAATCTCTATACATTGGAAGTCTAACTACTTAAGTTCTTGGCAGTATTTAGGAAGAAGAAACCTGTTATAAGAGGCAGTTTAAAGTTTTACCCCAAAGGCAAGTAGCAGGTACTGTAGAAGTTTGGGCCGGGGATAGGCAAATATTTTTTGGAGAGTTACTTTCCTTCTCTGTCCATCCCCTACTTTGCGCCCCTCTTTCAGCCACCTTGTTTCTAGCCTCCCTGCCCCTTCGTTTCCCTACCTCTGGAGGCCTCTGCCCAGTCCTTAGCCACACAAAAGTACCTGTGTAATGTTTTAATCCCAGGCAAATTGGCAACTTTCACTTGTTTCAAAAGCTGGACTGCAAATATCTTGGTAGTATGGCTGGCTGGGAAGATGGAATGTTCATGAACATTCCATGCCATCACAACTGAGCCATTGGTGCTAGAGGATTTTCAGAGCAGCAGCAGCAGATCGTGCTTAACCCTTTCCCAACTAGCCATCCTTGTGCTACAAATCTCCCCATCATCTGCATCCCTCCCCCATGCTTTGATGTTCTGGATTTGTTTAGTGCACCTCTGGAACTCTGTGGGAAAGAGCAGCTGGGAGCAATTTGGAGCCAAAAAAAAGGTAGGAAGAGAGCTAAGAAACTCCCTTCCCAAAGCCACTTTTCTTTATGAAAAGCAACTGGCAGGGCTTCTATAACTGCATTGTCTGTAACGTAGTTTGCTGGACATCCTTCCAGTTGTGCCCTGCTAAGAAAGGGAGCCTGCTTAACAACTGCCTACAGAATGACACTAAAATATGCTAATTAGTGGAAAGGCTCAAATGTTGGAAGAAAAGGTGATCTTGCAAGTTAACGACTTGCAATTGCAAGTTAAGGTTAACCCATTAACATATTTGATGTGCACAGAAGGCAACATTTCCTCTTCGCCTGGCAAGTGGAGCACTTCCCCATCAGTAACTGAAAGCCAACATACATGTTGATCTTGCCACTGCTACATGGCTGAAGATAGTATCCCAGGGGAAGTTCATTTTCCCACTGTAATGTTAGCAAGCTCTAAGTGTAGAGCTGGCACCACAGCAAATTCCCTTTCCTTGCTCAGCATTCCTGGCAGCGATTGGCAGAGTTGACCACTACATGATGGCTACCCTTGTTGCAGTAGAAGCTGGTAATGTGGAGGGGTAAGAGTGATAAGTATGGTAGCTCTTAGTTTTCCAAGCATGTGGACACACCTGAAACTATTAATGAAAAATTATCAAAGTTGATTGCAGAGCAATATACAAGTCACACAAAGCTTTCAGACAAGGTGGAGGAAATGAGAGGTCACACTGACAGCCTCTGATTCATCACAAGGTAAGACACACAGCATGACTCCCTTGCCTCCTACTTTTTACTTTTCAGGAGAACTTCCCTGACATCGTAAGGCAGGGTGGGAGGGAGATGACTCTCTAGCCAACTGCTGGGGGTGGGAAGGGGATAATGTCATCACCAGGGAAGACTCCATCACCAGGACAGCTTGACCCCTTCAAGCCAAGAAGTTAGGCATACTTGCATTATATTATTAGAAAGCGGGGATGCAATTTAAGTATTTGGAACATACACACACACTAAATGTGAAAGTTTGTGGGTGTGTACATTAGTTTGTTTGTGTCGCATAGGCTCCTACACGGTTTGACGGATCCCCACCAAACTTGGCACGCATACTCTTCAACACTCAAGGAAGAATACTGGCGGGTTTAAATCTCCGAAAAACCATCACTGTGCCTGTATGGCCCAATCTCAGCCAATGGTGTCATTTAGAATGTTCATGTGAACTGCCGCAGGGGCCTATCAGGAGCAGCTATGCAAATCTCTCCTACGTCATACAGAATGTTCATATGAACTGCGGCAGGGGCCTACACAGGGAGCTGGGATTTCATGTGTAGTCTGCGGGTGGGAGCAGCAATTTCATTGTTGTGTAGTCCCGGGGGGGGGGGGGGAAGCAGGGATTTCACTGTGTAGTCCCATTTTCCTATGAAGCTATTCAAAAAAGTGGTCAGCTTACCTTAAGGAATTTCGAATAAATAGTGCCTATAAGAAAATGACGACCTGGGCAACGCCAGGTAAAAAAGCTAGTATATATAAACAAAAGTACATCTGTAGATAAGAACAGGTTAGATTGAAATATTTATTATCACAGGAATTTAAAAAATATTATTTTTACCACGAGTCTGCTTCGTCACAGTGCAGAAGGCCCTTACCGTTTTCAAGATGCATGTTTTTTACAAAGAAGCATTTATGCACACTCTGTACATTCTTTCTACTTAATCCCTTCACACCAAAAATGGGCAATATTTTCCCAAGATGTCTGATGCTATGTTTTAGATCCAACTGCAAACTTATGCATAAAAAATACATTTCAACTGCCAAACTAAGCATTGGGCCAACAAAAGGGGTTTGATTTTGTATTAGTTGTGGGATCTGGCTTAGTCATGAGTGGAGTTGGGAAGAAGGCAGAGAACCAGTCCTAAATAAATGAAACAGTCCCAGGTTTATAACCAAAGATTCAGTGTATTTTGCTCCTTTTGAATATTAAACATACAAGGTTTTGTATCTTTTTAAAAGTTCTGCTGAAGCTTGGTAGATGCCCCTTGAACAGTCAAATGACAGTATTAAAGGAAAAGGGTGGCAAAGCAAGACTGATATGTGACAGCAAGCAATAGCATCTTCTAACATCTGAACAATCAGTTTTCTCCGCCTATCTCTAGAATCATCTCTCCTGTCTATGCTAGAAGCATACTGTGATGTTGGTTGCTTCATTGGTAACAACCAAGTTCATCCTCCAGGTTGTCAACTTTCATCCCAAAATGCATTGCTTCTGGCCCCAGAATAAACTTTCTACCACAGCAGATGCATAGCCACTGTCATTTCACCGCTTTGGTGGAAGAGGACAGAGAAGTGATTAATCCAGAAAGTGTGTTTAGACCAGTAGAAGCATACAGTGACTGATGTATATACTATACTAACAAATCCCATTACATGCTGCTTCCTTGCATAGCAGCATGGAGAGAAGACACAGCACCTTAAAGCTAGCCATCCTTGTGCACCCAATGGCTCAGTTGTGATGGCATGGAATGTTCATGAACATTCCATCTTCCCAGCCAGCCATACTACCAAGATATTTGCAGTCCAGCTTTTGAAACAAGTGAAAGTTGCCAATTTGCCTGGGATTAAACCAGGCAAAATTACTGCAGTACTAACCTCTTGGAGCACGGCTCTCCAACCTTGGGTCCCCAGTTGTTGCTGGACTACAGCTCCCAGAATCCCTTGCCATTAGCCATGCTGGCTGGGTATGCTGGGAGCTGTAGGCCTGCAACATCTGGGGACCCAAGGTTGGAGAGCCCTGTCTTAGAGACAGGATCAGGCTTAGATGGGCCCCCAGCATAGTACCACTTTTGCCCCCACCACCAATGCTCTCTAAGCTGGCACTAACAGCCTTCCCTCAATTGTGCCAGTGTCACCACATGCTTGCCACTGCTGCCCCTCCTGCAATTCTAGTACAGTTACTGGAGCCAGGTGGCTGCTTGGCTTCAAGTGGCACCATATTGCTGCCACCTTCTGCTTCCCAAAATGCAGTGCCATAGAACATCTAGTGTAGCACTGATACATCAGGTGACCCACATTGCATTGTGGTGTGAGAAGATATAGTGGCCAACTGGCTCCAACAGAAAACACAGCAGCAGCAGCACAAGATAAAACAGGACAGGATGGGGGCGGGGGGAGCAGGTCCTAATGTTGCTGCCACTTGGTACCACAGTTGGGGCCCAATTGGCAGCAGTGCTGCTGAAGGGGGCCCAACAGTGGCATCCACTGCAGAGGGGTAAGTAGAGCCTGCCTGGGTCCTGCTGAAGCAGGAGGGACTTGCGATCCCAACTTCCAGGTGCTGGAAGTGGCGTATACCTACCTTTAAACCTGCTGGAACTGCAGTAACACATTCAGAATAAAGATTAGCCAATGTACATGTTACAATCATTTTGAGAAAAAGAACCTCATAAACCTACACAGGCAGATTACTTTATAAATATCAGTGTTTTTCAGGGCAGGGGTGCCTTCCAATATTTTCTGCTGTCACTTTGTGACTCTTATTTTTTGAGGGTATGATAACACACACAATGAAAAGATTTAAGAGCAGAAGAGCAATGCTGGATCAGACCAAGGGTTCATCCAGTCCAGCATTTTGTTCACACAGTGGCCAACCAGCTGCCCATCAGATCCCACAAGCAGGACATGAGTGCAACAACACCCTCCCACCCATGTTCCCCAGCAACTGGTGTACATAGGCATATTGCCTCTGATACTGGACGCAGCATAGAGCCATCAGGACTAGTAGCCATTGATAGCCTTCTCTTCCATGAATTTGTCCAATCCCCTTTTAAAGCCATCCAAATTGGTGGCATCACATCTTGTGCAAGTGAATTCCATAGTTTAGCTATGTGCTGTGTGAAGAGGTCCTTTTATCTGTCCTGAATCTCCCACCAATCAGCTTCATGGGATGATCCCATTGGGTTCTAGTACTATGGGAGGGGGAGAAAAATGTCTCCCTGTCCACTTTCTCCACACCATGCATAATTTTGTACACCTCTGTCATAACTCCCCTTACTTGCCTTTTTTCTGAGCTAAACAATCCCAGCCGCTTGATCATTTTAGTTGCCCATTTCTGCACTTTTCCAACTCTACATTATCCTTTTTTAGGTGCAGTGACCAGAACTGTGCACAGTACTGTAAGTGTGGTCACACCATAGATTTGTACAGGGGAGTATGATATTGAGAGTTTCCCCCCAGTTCCTTTTGTAATTACCGTATGCCTCATATGGAGTTTACCTTTTTTCAGAACTGCCGCACACTGGGTCAACATTTTCATCAAGCCGTCCACCACAACCCAAAGATCTCTTTTTTGGTCTGTCACTGCTAGCTCAGATCCCATCAGCATATACCGTACATGAAGTTGGGATTTTTCGCCCCAACGTGCATCACTTTACACACTTGCTTACATTGAACCACATTTGCCAGTTTGATGCCCATTCTCCCAGTTTGGAGAGATCCTTTTGGAGCTCCTCACAATCCCTTTTTGTTTTAACCACCCAAAATAATTTGGTGTCATCAACAACACCACCACTTCACTGCTTTTGGCCACTTTTGCTTTTGATATTAAAGAACTCCCGGCCCTCACTGAGACACTACCTCAGTATTCTCCAACCTTGGGTTCCCAGATGTTTTTGGCCTAGAACTCCCAGCATGCCCCAGCCAGCGTAGCTGGCTGGGGCATGCTGGGAGTTCTAGGCCAAAAACATCTGGGGACCCAAGGTTGGAGAACACTGCACTACCTCTTCTTGGGAGGTATGATGATATAGGGATGGTAGGGCAGAACTGCAGTGGGTACAGATCTCTCTGCTAAGTTATGGAAAACAAAACATTTCTAACAGACGAGTATCTACCAGCCAGTTTGTACACATACTGCTACACCTATTTTCTGTTTGTCAGATGAGTGCTTTATTCTGCTTCATTTACTCAGACAGACACACTGGACCCCTCTTACCATGCTAGGTGGTTGGCACATTGCACTCTGGGAAAATGAAGATAACAGCCACTCAGCTCCAATAGGAAGCCTGCCAGTGCTGCCTGATAAGGAAATGGGGGTGGGCCTGGTAGGTGGAGATGCTGTTACCTGGCAGCAGCAATGCAGGCGGGGCCTGCTCAGTGGCACCCAACATAGGCTGGGGCAATTACACGAGTGTGTTGGGTGCTTGACACCAAGCCAGCCTTGGGATGGGACAAACGCTGCTTCTGCAAATTGCAGTGTAATCACTGCCAGGTGGATCCCGAAACCTCTGATGGTGGGGTAATCCTAACGTTTGCTCAGTTCCAACTGAGTATTAGCACTTCATGTGAGGAAAGAGTAAAAAATAGCTAAGAGGTACAATCCATGGTGAGCATCTTCAATGAAGTAGAATACCCCTGCAATAAGAGCGAATTGTGCAAGATCAGAGCTGTGCTCTTAGACCAGTCCCATTCAACTCACGCAGGGCTTGCAGCAGAGTTGCCAGGAGACTGAGTGGAGGGTACACCTCAGATACTCTGCTGTCTTGATTTTTTGCCTGTTGCTTGGATTCAATGCATTCCTTATATAACAGGGTGTGCAAAATGTTCTGTTTAAGTGATATATTGCACATAAAATTTAAAATTGTGTTGCAAATATACAATGTTCTCCAAAGAGTTAAAATAGTTCTACCTGTACAGTAAATACTAAATTTAAAAAAACCCATATTACCCCAAAATCAATGCACATAATACTGACAAAGTTTTAAAATTGGACAATATACATATAAATTACATTTATAAAGGTGTACAATTAAATACCATAAAATTTCACCAGCCAAATTGCTGACAAGTTTTTGCTTATACCACCACAAATACCATCCAAGGAAACAAAGAAGATCTACAGTGTTAGACAAAGCACTGGAAAGAGTTAAAGCATTTCTGCTTATAGAGGTAGTGCCAGCCACATCCAACCAGAAATTCATCTCCAAATTAGGATAGAACAATGTAGTAAACTGTAAAAAGACTATAAAATTTACAAAAATAAATAGTTTCAAATGCTTTACAAAATTCAAGGGATTTTGCTGCCAAGCATCTTGAGGCTCCTTCAACAAAAGGGAAGAGATCTGTAGTTCTTTAAATATCTTTAAAATATATCTGTATTTACTGAGGCTGCAAAATCCAAGTATGCAACTCCAGTGAATGCTAACACAGAATGTAGTTCAATATTAAAAATAGACTCTTTAGACTTCAGAAGCTGTTTTCCCCTTATGAAAATTAATTGCTGTTATGCAAATTCTTCGGGCAGATTAAAAATTGCACACTAAAAAAGTGAGATTTGTGGGAGCAAGAAGGTTGTGCAAGAGACACATTCCTCACATATACCCTAGAAGGATTTAAAAAATTGCACAATTGATTTAATAAATATTCTATTTTATATGACAGCCTGCCACTTTATTTTTTTACTTTTTTTTTGGTTTATACTGTATATATGACTTTTGGAGAGGTTTTGAGAACCACTCAGAGATAACGCCTTGAGCTGCCATTCTGATATAACACTTTGCAGCTTGCTCCCTCCCCTCTCTGTGGCTTTATCTTCAAACCAGAATTGTGTGGCAGCACGGGAAAAAATATTTGGATTTTAAAAGGAAGTGTCAGGACCCTACAAGGATCTCCATGATATGGTCCAAATCACTGAGATCACTTCTACAGATTGGGATGTTGCTTGCTGAGGGAGAATTGCAGGAAGGGAAGGTTTTCAAGATCTCTTCTGTGGTTGTGACAGGCGATGCTCTTGAAGGAGTTAGTGAGGGGCAGTCAAAGTCTGAATCATACATTGAAGTGTCAATATCTTCAAAGATGTCATCAATAGCCAAGTCTTTCAAGTAACTAGTAGAGTTTGAAATTTCAAATGAACCAAATGCACATTCCACTCCCTTCAAGTCTTGTCTGTCATCTTCTAACCGAAGACCTGGAGTTTCAGAAGACTTGAACTGATCATCTCCAGATGCAGCCAGGTAAGTAGGGGGACTCACATCCTCCATGAAGTCCAAGTCTTTCAGAATAGAAGAAATGGCGGACGACATGTCATTATCTGAAACCATCAGTAAGCTATTTTCGATTGGGCCTTCCACAGGCCGTGGTTCATAACTATTCAATTCCTGCTGATTAATGCCTGGAAAAAGGTGTGGAGGCATTCCAAACAAATCCAGGCCCAGGTAACTAGAAGGACTGGTGCTGAGAGCACTGCATATATTGAGCTGCTGGCTAGTTTCTTGCCTCATCTCCTCCTGGATTTGCCTGACTGTGTTGGCTATAAGGACAGAGCGGTGCAAGTTTGGTTCCACCAGCATCTTGTATGTCTGTAGTTTGGCGAGGCACACATTGAGCACCAGCTGCCTCTTGAGCTGATATGGCAGGTTGCGACTGGAATCAAAGGCACTTGACACACCAGCCATGTTCTCTTCATAATCACTCAGCTTGCGTTTCAGACCTCTCCCCAACATGAACCTGAAATACAAAATAAACCAGTGAGATTGCTAATCTGCAGGAACATGGTCAACTTAATATTTCAAACAGCACTTCTGAATTGGATTTAGGACATTTATATCCTGTCTCTCTTCCATTATGGTACTGAAGGTGGTGTCCACAGGATTTCCAGGTGATTTCCCTTCAAAGGCATAACTCAGACATGCACAGCTTCGATAAAGGTGTTGTGTCAGGTACCTTCAAATTAGATTTTAACTGATCACTGTGTTTGTGGACAGGAAGGAATCTGACCCAGACAGGCCAGCAACCCTGGAGGTTAAGGGGAAGGAATCATAGAATCATAGAAAAGTAGAGTTGGAAGGGGCCTACAAGGCCATCGAGTCCAACCCCCTGCTCAATGCAGGAATCCAGGTCAAAGCATCTCTGACAGATGTCTGTCCAGCTGCACCTTGAATGCCTCCAGACTGGGAGAGCCCACCACCTCCCTAGGTAGTTGATTCCATTGTGAAGGCATTCCAGATGATTAACACATGGAAAAGGGTTGTGAAGGTATTCCAGATGAATCCATGTCCATGTAACTGAAAGGGTGGTCAGGGCTTACCATATGCCACAATTCCACAAGATTGCAGAAAAGCTTTTGAACCTGACTTCCCAAGAATCCAAGCTATAATTTTAAACTATTTTCAAACTATCTAGCCCTGATAGTTGAAAGCATGTGGGCGATGCCTAGTAAAATCCCAGTAGCCTGGGATAGTGAATAGGATTCCCACTTGTCAGACACTTAGCTCCTTACTCCTTCCCATTACTAGCGGAGTAATAATTGGGTATTGAACTATGCAAATAAGAAATAATGCATACAGTCATGCCTTGGATTGAGAGCATAATTGGTTCCGGAAACATGCTTGTAATCCAAAACACTCTTATATCAAAACGAAATCCCCCCAAAAAAATTTATACAGAGATTTTTAATTTAAGCCGTACTACAGTACTTGTATTGCAAGACGTCGCTTGTATATCAAGTAAATAAATAAATAAATAAATATTTAAAAATTTGCTTGTCTTGCAAAACGCTCTCAAACCAAGTTACTCTCAAACCAAGGTATTACTGTACTTGTTTAATTTTCATCATTTATACAGGTTGCAGAATTTTGATTTTTTAAAAAAAATAATCCATTAGCATAACTTTGAGATCTCAATGCCAACATTCAGAGACTGAGGATTCTTTTCCTTCCTGCCCCCTCCAAAAAAACAAAAAAAAACAAGGTATAAATCAGATTGAAATTTCAATATTCACTTCCTGCTGTTTGAACTAAAAAAAACCTGGTTTTTTGAGTGTTGAAGGGAAGCTGGGCTCTTCAAAGTAGTCTTTTCATGTTGACCATACTCCCCCCTCTCTCCTCCCCACCCAACTTTGGAGGTGGACTTTGATTCTTGACGCACGCAGAATGTAGTTCTCGGATAAGCTATTAAAGGCTTGCTACAACACTCTTATTACAATGAAGAACAGAAAAGGAAATGGAGTGCTTACAGAAATGGCTGATCAAAGTCCACAGTCTAGCAAGGTACATGCACACTACCCGCTGCTGCCACTAAATTCCTCAGAGTTTCCCCTTCAACAGCTGCTCCCAGAGAACCCTCACACTGCCAAGTTTCAGAAGACCTTTGGGGATCTGGTACAAGAGCTTTAAAAAGGAAAATGGGAGAAAATAGCAATGTAAGAGTTTCCCTTTAAACAGTTCTCATGCCTGAGCCTCAAACTCCTCTTTGGTGGTGGGAAAAATTGGGGGTGCTAGGCAGATAGCTGGTGATGAGAGAGTATCCCCAAAACTAGCACATAACTTGTAATTCACAAAGAGAAAAACCTAAAACATGACTCCACATGCCAAGCCAGCTTCATCAGGACTCTCTCAGCTTGAGTGCTATTCCACAAGAGTGAGAGAGTATCAGCAATTAAGGATTTCCTATGTGGAAAGCACTTTTTGGAGGAAATCTGCAACCCATATGTAGATCATTGAATGTTATGATTACACAGGGGCACACTTGGTTATGGCTTTCCAGTACACAAAAGCTAACGACAGATTTCATGTTAGTGTGCTGCAGCAAACACTTTGGGTTGGATCCAGAATTATGTTGGATCAACTGTGCTGATAGAAGTGGACTTCCCTGCCCCCTCCTTCCCAGGGCAGCCCCTCCAGCTCCCTGAAAATCCTACAGAGAGTCAGGAGACCCTGCTGAATGGGGTGAGCTGTGGTGTGTGTAGGATCCCAAAAAATTGGATAGAGAGATCTTCCACTTGCAGAAGGCAGATCCTGGATCCAACCCAAAGTTTCTTGTGGAATCTTAAATGCAGTGGCCTTGATTATCAAAGAGTGATAGGACAGTTAAAGGCCAAGCTCCACAGATGTAAATGAGCAATTGGCAAATGAGAATAGCTTAAGACATAATAGGCATTCCCCTTTAAAAATCCTAGATCTATCAACTCATTTCCCAATGACAGAGCTGTCACGCTGTCAGCATCCCTCAAATCACAAAACTTCTGCTTAATAAGAAGAGAAACTACTTTCCTGGGATGAAAAAGTGTTAATAGTGAATCTATGTGGCTACCAGCTGGCCCTGACAACTCACCAAGGTCTAACCTGAAGAAGCAATTTCCTCCACCAGTCAATCTTAATCCCCACCCCCACTAGAGGGAGATAAATGGGCCCAGTTTTGCCTATGAAATAGTCTTCTACTGGACATCTGTGACAACCCTTGCTGTTTGCATGTAAATTTTGATCTGAGCATTATAATTGCTCAGTGTGGGTTATGTAGAGATTGATTTGGTTATTTTCTTTTATAACTATTTCTCTGATATCTTTTCTCCTAATTTTAATAAAAGTTTCTTAATTGGTAACTAGGGTTCAGCTGAATACCTTGATCACCCAAGGAACAGTTTCCAACATGCCTGATTTACCCTATACTGATCTAAGATAGGGAGAAACAGGCTGAAGTTTGCCCAGTGAAGTCTGGGGATTCAGCTGGCAGTTTCTCCCCTCCCAAATCAACCACCCAATAGATTTTGAGGGGTTCCCCTCACCCTACAAGCCAGTTGGTAGGCAAAGGGTTGTGGCAGAAGAAAGGAGGAGTGTGGCAACCAGCCTACCTTACAGGGTTGCTGCATGCCCTTCACAGCAACCTTATCAATGAATCATGTTTTTATACAGTGTTTAGAATTTTTTGTACAGTGCTATCCAAATAATAATGCCTGAGTGGTGCTCAAAACCTCAAAAAGTTCACGAATGGTCTCAAGAAAAAGGCTCATGACTTTCCCATGTTTGATACAGGGAAGAAGAGAGAATCCTGTATGACCAAACAAAAACTAAGAGGGATAAGAATTGACTAGAAAGCTGCCATCGCTGCAGAGACGGGTGAAACCTGGGACTTGCAGATCTACCGTTCTTTTGGCAAGCAACAGTTCAAAGTTCCTTCAATTGCTTCAATACAGAAATGTGGTGGTGTTAGGAATACATAAATTTGTGACCAAGAGGCAGATTCCGGGTGGATCTTAAATATGCAGACCCTGCATATTACAGAGGGCCTCCCAACTTCCCTTTCGTCTCAGCACTGGGTACAGCCAGCTGCTGCTCAGCTGACTGCAGCAACTGCCAGCTCCACACTACAGATGGGGGCAGGCAAAGCTGCTAAGCAAAAGAAGAATGTATGAAGGTTTTTCTAGGGCCAAGTGGTGCATTGCTACCCCCTTCTCCTTTTCCCAAATATGCGCACACACAAATTCTAGCACTGCTGCTCAATGCTCTATATAGAACTCCTTGCCCTTCCCCCTGGCTAGCAGAAATATGCAAAAATAAGCAAATGCAGGGGGGGGGAATGCATAATTTATTTAGAGACTGGATTGTTTTGTCCAGCTAGTAAGGCAAGAGGAAAACACCCCATCCCAGGAGTGAAGCCCTGCCGTTCTAGCTCTAACAAGGTCTGAAGGAGCCCAGATGTGGCATTGATTTATTGAGTGATTACCCTGTCTTTCTATGAAGACAGAAGCATTACATAAAGAACCACAAAAAACCAACCAACCAGACTGACACAGTGAATCCTGGCCATCCTGAGTGCATATGGGTCCCTGTTTGCAGCCGGCATAAGAACAGTATGTGTGCTAACAGTGGTGACTGACTGTGCACTGGTCACATTCTGGTACAGACACAAAGAGAGATTCAGTGAGCATGTCTCATAATACGTTAGTCACAGGTGCCGCATGGCAAATTAATTGTGTGAAGTGGTTATTACAGATTGTTCCAAGTGAACACAGAGCATATTAATGGATGGAAAGCTCATCATGCGATAGGCTCTTCACTTCACAGCTAAAACTTCAACTGTATCTGTGAACAGAGACCCAGTCACCCTCTTTAAGAAAGATGATAGAACAGACTGTGGAAACTATCGGGGCATTTCTCTCTTAGCAACCGCAGGTAAAATATTTGCTAGGATTCTCGCAAACCGTCTTCTATCTATTTCAGAAGAGATCCTCCCTGAAACTCAATATGGTTTCCGCCCCTCTAGAGGGACAGTAGACATGATTTTTACTGCACGTCAGCTCCAAGAAAAATGCCGGGAGCAAAATCAACCCCTTTATATGGCATTTATCGATTTGGCTAAGGCCTTTGATACTGTAGACCGTACAGCTCTCTGGACTATCCTTATGAAAATTGGATGCCCCAATAAATTTGTGAATATCTTGCGACTTCTCCATGACAACATGACGGCAACGGTTTTGGACAACAACGGCTCTCATGGTGCTCCATTTAAAGTAGGATCAGGTGTTAAACAGGGATGTGTTATCGCCCCAACATTATTTGCCATTTTCATCGCCATGGTTTTACATCTTGTCAAGGGGAAACTTCCCACCGGTGTGGGAATTATATATCGAACAGATGGAAAGCTTTTTAATCTCAGCAGGCTGAAAGCAAAAAGTAAGGTAATTACAACCTCCGTTGTGGAACTTCAGTATGCTGATGATAATGTGGTCTCCGCACATTCAGAGGATGATCTCCAAACTATCCTAAATGCTTTTGCAGAAGCATACGAAAAACTTGGTCTCTCACTTAACATCAAAAAAACCAAAGTGCTTCATCAGCAAGTGCAAGCCAATCCTTTGGTGATGCCATCTATCCAGCTTGGCGGGACAATACTGGAAAATGTCGATCATTTTCTCTATCTTGGCAGCTATCTTTCTGTTACAGCTAACATCGACAGTGAAATCCAGCATCGTCTGAGCTCCGCAAGTGCCTCATTTTCTCGAATGAAACATAGAGTGTTCGAGGATCGGGATATTTGTAAGAAGACCAAAACACTGGTTTATGAAGCCATTGTATTACCAACTTTATTGTATGCCTGCGAAACATGGACTATCTATAAACGTCACTTCCACCTCCTTGAAAGGTTTCATCAACGTTGCCTCCGGAAAATCCTGCAAATTACTTGGGAAGATAGGCGAACAAATGTCAGTGTACTGGAAGAAGCAAAGACTACTAGCATTGAAAAAATGATCCTTCAACGCCAACTTCAGTGGACCGGTCATGTTGTTCGAATGCCTGACTGCCGTCTCCCAAAGCAGTTACTTTACTCACAACTCAAGGATGGAAAGCGGAATATCGGTGGTCAATATAAGAGGTTTAAAGATGTTCATAAGGCTAATCTAAAAAAATGCAATATAAACATCGAAAACTGGGAAGCTCTGGCCCATGAACGATCTAAATGGAGGCTGGCCTTTCACAAAGGTTCCATGGACTTTGAAGAAGCCCGAGTGCAAGGTGAAAGGGAGAAACGTGCTAAGCGAAAAGCACGTCAAATGAATCCTTTACAGGACCATCTCCTATCTGGTAACCTGTGTCCTCACTGTGGGAAGCTGTGTGGATCTAGAATTGGCCTCCACAGTCACTTATGGACCCATCGCTAGAGTCTACACAATCTTCTTTAGAATTTCCTCCTTTTATCCCGGAAGACAATCTTACTCGGTCACGAGTGATCGCCTGATGATGATGATGAATGCTGTCAGCACTGCAGTGACAGGAAATACAGTAATACCTTGGATTGCAAGTAACTTGGTTTGAGAGCGTTTTGCAAGACAAGCAAATTTTTAAATATTTATTTATTTATTTTTTACTTGATATACAAGCGACGTCTTGCAATATAAGTTCTGTAGTACGGCTTAAATTAAAAATCTCTGTACAAATTTTTTTGGGGGAATTTCGTTTTGATATAAGAGTGTTTTGGATTACAAGCACGTTTCCGGAACGAATTATGCTCTCAATCCAAGGCATGACTGTATTCCAAACTGCTAGAAATGTAAATATTAACCCCTCCACCCCACCCTGAAGCAGGAGGAATGCAATTCCTGAGCTGCCATCCAAAAGGGAGTCACCTGTCACATCAACCAAATGGTTGCGGAGAAGAAGCACAAGAAGCAAGGACAAGGATGACTGTTCATGCAGAAGAAAGCAATTAAGCAAAACCCTCTCATTGCTTTTGTTCAGGCCTCATTCCCTCCTGTGTTTTCCTGAAACTCTTCAATGAGAGCCAATGCTGTTTCATTGCTCTATTTTCTAAGCAAACCTAGGACTGATTCAAGATGTATATACATGGGTCATTTGGCCTGCAGCTAATCAGTCAACTTCAGTAACCAATTAAATTTTAAACCAAAAACTTGTAAGACTTCAGTGAAAAATTATATATTGCAAACTGATGCAGAAACCAGTCAAAATGAAATTACGATTAGAAACATGAGAAACTGAAAGAAACCAAAATGGACAGATTCATCCATCCCTAGTTAGGCATACCCAAGCCATTGAAATTAATAGGTTTATGCAAACCTAACTCTGCCTAGGATTAGGTTTAAAGAGAAATTGCTGTTGGCAAGTATTTGTTTTGTCTGACACTGCAACTGTTGCATTGTTTCTGTTTAAAGGCATGCCAGGTTAAGATGTTTTAAGGCTCAATCCTATGCAAGTTCAGAAAGAAAAAAGGCCTACAAATTCCAGCTATGCTGGCTGGGGCATGATGGGAGTTGTAGGCCTTCTGTCTAAACTTGCATAGGATTGCACCCTTAAAGGAACAAACTCTCTCATTTTTAACAGGCTCAGTTGGAATTTTATGTAGGTCTCACTGTTATTACAGCACTATAAAGGCGCCTACTCTGTGAGAGTGCTCCACCTCACTTGTGCACAACCATTTTGTAGATCTGAATTATCCAGGTACTGCACGTGGGGGAACTGAGGCTGAAATATTTGCGTAAGACCACCTAGTGAAATCATGGGGGAGGCAAATTGGAACCAGCAAAGTCTAGTTCATCACTCAGTCTCTAGCTCAAAACACCCACCATTTTCAGAATTTCTAAACAGGAAAGCAGAGCAAGCTCTTGAGACCATTTCAATACCATCAGGGACCAACAATGAGTGTGTGCTACTGGATAAGAGTTTTGTGGCTCAACCATAGTTTTCTTCTTTTTACAAAACAAAACAAAACCCTAGTTTTAGCCTTTATAACAGTCAACCAAATTTTGGTGAGGAAAACGTGAGGTTGAGACTAAATGTAGTGGCAGTAAGAATACAACCAGTGCATTGGGCTTTTCTACTCTGGCCTATACTGCAGGAAAATCATCAAAACACAGGATACTATTTCTGTGTTGTGCTCCTTTCGAGATTCTGTGCCTTGGTGCACTCAGACATTGTTTATCTGATCTAAAGAGGAAACGGCCCTTCTGCAGCAGGAGTCAGCAGTGTTAAACAGTTTCACAGTAGGACTCCTTTCTAGTCAGCCATCAACAAACAATTAAGAAGCCCCTAATTTTCAGGGGATGTTTGTCTGAAGCCTCAGGTGGCTTTGGTATACAAGAGCACTAATCAATATCATCATTGTGAAGAGAAAGCCATAGCCCCCCCACACACACACATATGCACACATACAGCAAGATAGCATCAGACACCCAAGAATCATCATCATCATCATCATCAGGCGATCACTCGTGACCGAGTAAGATTGTCTTCCGGGATAAAAGGAGGAAATTCTAAAGAAGATTGTGTAGACTCTAGCGATGGGTCCATAAGTGACTGTGGAGGCCAATTCTAGATCCACACAGCTTCCCACAGTGAGGACACAGGTTACCAGATAGGAGATGGTCCTGTAAAGGATTCATTTGACGTGCTTTTCGCTTAGCACGTTTCTCCCTTTCACCTTGCACTCGGGCTTCTTCAAAGTCCATGGAACCTTTGTGAAAGGCCAACCTCCAGTTAGATCGTTCATGGGCCAGAGCTTCCCAGTTTTCGATGTTTATATTGCATTTTTTTAGATTAGCCTTATGAACATCTTTAAACCTCTTATATTGACCACCGATATTCTGCTTTCCATTCTTGAGTTGGGAGTAAAGTAACTGCTTTGGGAGACGGCAGTCAGGCATTCGAACAACATGACCGGTCCACTGAAGTTGGCGTTGAAGGATCATTTTTTCAATGCTAGTAGTCTTTGCTTCTTCCAGTACACTGACATTTGTTCGTCTATCTTCCCAAGTAATTCGCAGGATTTTCCGGAGGCAACGCTGATGAAACCTTTCAAGGAGGTGGAAGTGACGTTTATAGATAGTCCATGTTTCGCAGGCATACAATAGAGTTGGTAATACAATGGCTTCATAAACCAGTGTTTTGGTCTTCTTACAAATATCCCGATCCTCGAACACTCTATGTTTCATTCGAGAAAATGCGGCACTTGCGGAGCTCAAACGATGCTGGATTTCACTGTCGATGTTAGCTGTAACAGAAAGATAGCTGCCAAGATAGAGAAAATGATCGACATTTTCCAGTATTGTCCCGCCAAGCTGGATAGATGGCATCACCAAAGGGTTAGCTTGCACTTGCTGATGAAGCACTTTGGTCTTTTTGATGTTAAGTGAGAGACCAAGTTTTTCGTATGCTTCTGCAAAAGCATTTAGGATAGTTTGGAGATCATCCTCTGAATGTGCGGAGACCACATTATCATCAGCATACTGAAGTTCCACAACGGAGGTTGTAATTACCTTACTTTTTGCTTTCAGCCTGCTGAGATTAAAAAGCTTTCCATCTGTTCGATATATAATTCCCACACCGGTGGGAAGTTTCCCCTTGACAAGATGTAAAACCATGGCGATGAAAATGGCAAATAATGTTGGGGCGATAACACATCCCTGTTTAACACCTGATCCCTACTTTAAATGGAGCACCATGAGAGCCGTTGTTGTCCAAAACCGTTGCCGTCATGTTGTCATGGAGAAGTCGCAAGATATTCACAAATTTATTGGGGCATCCAATTTTCATAAGGATAGTCCAGAGAGCTGTACGGTCTACAGTATCAAAGGCCTTAGCCAAATCGATAAATGCCATATAAAGGGGTTGATTTTGCTCCCGGCATTTTTCTTGGAGCTGACGTGCAGTAAAAATCATGTCTACTGTCCCTCTAGAGGGGCGGAAACCATATTGAGTTTCAGGGAGGATCTCTTCTGAAATAGATAGAAGACGGTTTGCGAGAATCCTAGCAAATATTTTACCTGCGGTTGCTAAGAGAGAAATGCCCCGATAGTTTCCACAGTCTGTTCTATCACCCTTCTTAAAGAGGGTGATAATTATGGCATCCCTGAAGTCTTCACAATAGGAGTCATTAACATGCCCCCTGGCAAGTCCATGATCTGGCAGCCGAAGGAGCTGTGGAATATTCATTCCCAGGTGTTGGATAGAAGAAAGGAACAGCCAAAGACTCCTAGGTGCCGGGCAGTCGTGCCAGGAGGGGGCACAACAAGGAGGGGGCCCAACAGAGGATATAAAGCCCAGGGTCAGTGGCGGGGAAAAGGGTTGTTGGTCGTGAGGCGGCAAGCTGCAAGGGTTGTTGGTCGTGAGGCAGCAAGCTGCAAGGTCCATGGCTCAGGTCAAACCACCTTCAACCCTGGGGGAGCTCCCAGTGAACAACGCTAACATAGAACAGCCCTTTTGGAGTTAAGCGGCTTTCTAGGAACAAGGCATTTCCAGGTACGACTGTCTGTATTGCTTTTGCGGCTCGCTACCAGCTCAATTGTAGGTGTGTGCTTAGCGTGGTGCTTTGTATATGTTCTGTTACGCTCCATTAAACTCTGTTTACCCATAACAGTGTAGTAGCATCCATTCAAAACTCGGTCTCCTCGCTTTGCCTGCGTTATAATTGGTCGCGGCTTCTGCCAGAGAGTTGCGTACCGCTGATAGAGGGCTACCCGAGTCCAGGTTAACCCCTGAGTGGCTGAACCCGCCAAGAAGGACAGTTGCAGTCTTTCTCCACAATCATCATCATCATCCCCCCACTTTTCTGTTTAAACACTACCAAAAACTGAGGTGCAAATCACTAAAAGGCAGCACTCGGAACAGCAATTTAAGAACAATTGAAAACTAGTTTTAACAAAATGAACTAGAGATGATGCTAAATTGGTTATAACCTGATTTGATATATGAATGTGTCCAGCTTGGAAGTATAACAAATCAAGTTTGTTTTGCTGAGAAGTTATTCTCTGGCTCAGAGTGTGCGAAGTGAGTGAGTTTTCAACTGCCCCTGAAAATTTCATCTATTTCTGTCCAAATCCCAGGCACTAATACCAGCACAAGCAGCTACTGGCACAAGAAAACAGCTGAGGGGAATTCCCTTTGGAGGCTTCAGAATCAATCTTTGGGGGCTTTTGCTCAGCTGCCTGTTGCAGTGTCCAGGACTTGGGCAAACAGATGACATTTTGCGGAACAGTTGAAGACTCAACTCAAGAAAATGGAAGTGGTTTTTGAAAACAAAACAAAAGCAAAACTTAGAAGACATTACAAGCCAGAAGAGAACTCTTTGGAAAGCCAGCAAACTGTTAAACACTTTCTAGGGAAACTCAGAATTATAGAGCCGATTGGGAGCTCACCTATTTCCACTTTTAACTAACCCCACCTGGTCAGAAGGCTTTCAGTCTCTCAAAGAAGAGGCAACCATCAACGGTGCCTTAGGGACCTCCTCAAGGCTAAGCTATGCAATGTGCTCTACCTTGGCTTAATATTGATGCTTACAAGGAACTCCAGAATCTGCAGTGACCCCTACCATCTTCTAAGTACTGGCACTGACCTAAAGCCAGAGACAGATGATTCCTTCGGAGAGTTGGAGGCTGTTTGAAAAGAGAGATATTGGTAAAAATGTATTGAGCCTGGATGAAACTTAGCATTGAGAATGAGTAATGGAAAGGAACCAACTAAATGTGGGCTAAAATTTGGGATGTGAAGTAATGTGGAAATGTGAAACTATTTTTAAAAAATAAAATAAAAGCTAGGCTGTGTTTTTATAAATAGAGGGAAAGAAGATAGTGATTTAGTAGAAGGATTTTTTATCTATGTTTAGGAGTAAAGTGTTGTAAGGTTTTGAGGCTTTGTGAATCTGTGAGGTTGATAAATAAGAGGGGGGGATTTTTTTGCTTAAGAGAAAAAAGAAAGTAATTTCTTTATAATTATAATACAGTCATGCCTTGGATTGAGAGCATAATTTGTTCCGGAAACGTGCTTGTAATCCAAAACGAAACCCCCCCCCAAAATTTAAAAATTTGCTTGTCTTGCAAAATGCTCTCAAACCAAGTTACTTGCAATCCAAGGTATTACCGTACTAGAATATTTGATGTTACTTATACTTGGTTGTGGAAAAATTGGAAGTCCTTTTTAGTTTAATGTCTTTGTAGTGTACGTATGTTTGTTTGTTTGGTTTTTGTTTTTTTGGATTTTAAAATTCAAATAAAAATTTTACTAAAAGAAAAGGAGAGATATTGCTTGCGGTGTATATTCTTGCCTCTTGGTGAGGGGCTGTAGTTCAGTGGTAGTTCTGTTCAGTGCATTCGTTGCCTGGAAAAGGTCCCAGGTCCAATCCTTGGCATCTCCATCTCTCAAATCACCTTCCAACTCTCTTGGTAACTATTTCCTTTTTCCAGCCCTTTGTTCTCAGACTGCCCCTCTCCCCTAGTTTCCCCAAAAGAAGAAATTACTATTAAACCAGTTTGCTGGTGTATGGATATGCCTTAGTGACCAGCTGTACTAGCACTGTTTGGAATATGTTGTGTCACAATGTTGCAAACTGACAACTAGATTTACCAAACAGCAAATAGATCCAGCCATTCTTGCCATTTAGCTTTCTTCTGCAAAATGCATTAATCAGAAGACAATCCAGGGAAGACTCTGGATAAAAGCGGATCCCAGCATCTCTGCTTCAGCATCCCTTTCCTGAGATGTGTATTAGTTTCACCTGAACCAACAATCTTGATTGCTCATTTCTGATGATCTAGATTAGTTGCTCCCTTGTCCTACTTGATAGAAGCCAGCACCTAAGAGACTTTCTCCATTCATTCATTTTGATGCGCTACATGCTTAAAGGACAAGAGGCAGCAAGCAAACTTTCTTTCAAGTAGTTTAAGAAAATGAAAATACACAAGCAGAAGACGTGTGTATATTTTGTCATGGTCCTTAGCTGAAGCTGGGCATGTCTGAATCTGTTCAGGGCCTGGATGGGAGACCATCCCTGGAGGAAAGCCAGAACAGACAGATAACCTTAAAACCTTGACAGAAAGGCCCAAAGTATTGGCATTTCATGGGGTAGAACAAAATGCTAAAATCAAAATTTGTTCACTTCTGGAAACCACTATGTCCTTTTATTTTCAGGTATAATGATAGCCAAAGTCTTTTTTAAAAGCCCCAAATTTTCTTCCCCTACCCCACCCCTGGGACCAGTATAGGCCATGGAAAATCTATACAGTCATGCCTTGGATTGAGAGCATAATCCGTTCCAGAAACGTGCTTGTAATCCAAAACACTCTTATATCAAAACGAAATCCCCCCCAAAAAATTTGTACAGAGATTTTTAATTTAAGCCATACTACAGTACTTGTCTTGCAAGACGTCGCTTGTATATCAAGTAAAAAAAATATTAAATAAATATTTAAAAATTTGCTTGTCTTGCAAAACGCTCTCAAACCAAGTTACTTGCAATCCAAGGTATTACTGTATAGATAAAATGATGTGTGTGTTTGTGCATCAAGATTGGTATATGTAAATCAAGATCGGTTAATAAGCCCCTCTAGATGACAACTCATGTGGCTGCACAAAAGGATGCCAAAAGCACTGCAAGTGCAAAAAAAAAAAGCTAACCTTACATGTCCTGTGCTGTACTCTTGTGAGGGAGAATGCTTCAGTGATTAAGTTTGATAGTCTGAAAAAAATCTATGTTGAACAAGGTTTTTGTTGAATTAAAAACTATTAACACTTTTTAACAACGTATGTTCAAATTTCTGCTCAATTTCTATGACCTTGTGCAATATTACATATTACTTCAGATGTTTTGGTTGCGCATGTGCACATGTATCACATCAAAAATGTCTAAAAATTAGTTGTATGAGTCTTCAGGGCTATTGTGGTGTTTATGATCATGCAAATATAATGTTGTTTCATATATCAGTCACTGGGCCTGTTCGCAGATCACAACAGCCCACCCTGGCTTAACTTACCCACAGAGCTGTCATGTTGTGCTGGGCTTGCTGTGGCTTGCAAACCCAGGCGGTAGGGGTTGTTTGAGGGTTAAACAACCCTCAAATAACCCTAAAAGAAACCATGGGTTATTTGAGGGTCCCCTCAAATAACCCCGGCCGCCTGGGTTTGCACGATGTGGCAAGCCACAGCAAGCCATGCAAACATGGTGCCTGGCACAATGCGACAGCCCTCGCGGGTAAATGAAGCCACGGTGGGCTGGCATGTCATGCAAACCGGGTCACTGTGTGTTGTGCCATGCTCAAATAGAAACATCATTTCGATCGGCTGCACATGCGCGCATATGTGCAGCACCACATGCCCCAGTATCTGAAAATAATGATGTGCTAGTCCACAAATGGATGGCTATGCTGCTGCATTAACTGTGATCCATTTTGTTAATGTTTTTAATTGTTATGGTTCTAGTGCTATCATCAATTCTTTCCTTCCACGCGTAGACATGTAATTATGTGCACGTAGAATCTATTTAAATAAATTCTGCACACTAAATTACACTCTTTCTTCAATAAACAAAGCTAGAATATCTACGTTATGCTACTGGGTGGAAAGCATGACCAAATTTGCACATTCCATTTGCCAGGATTGATGTATGACTTACTAGCTGGTTTGCTTGTGATTTCCTGAGAGGGCACCCCCGCCCGGCGCAGAATGTTTGGACCAAAGCCTTCCTTCATGTTGTAAGCTGAACGCACCCTGAAAATGAGGTTAGGATTGGTGTATCTGAAAATAAAAGGAGTTCTTAGCTGCCAAAAGTGAAGTGTTACTTGGTTCTCCTACCCCACTATATGGGTGGGGGGGATCCTATGTAAGCTAGCTATAGCATTTCTTTGGCAAAGTCCTGACAGAGGTCACGACAAGGTACAAGGTGTACATGGCAGCTGCAAGAAAGTACACAGAGCTGGCCCTACCATTAGGCAGAGTGAGGTGGCTAGTGTTGTGGGTGCCATGAAAGGGTCACAAATAGATTTATTATTGTTCTATTTTTACTACTAGAGGTGCTTGTAGGATTTGCTGCCTCAAGTGCCAAAATAATTTGGCGGGCCTTGGGTACTATCCACCTTGACTTGCTGGGGGGGGGCATCAATTGCTCTTCTGCCTTGGGCAGCGAAGTCTATTGGGCCAGCCCTGAAATTACATATTCAAGGTAAAGAAATCTTGGCGAGAAAGTGGTTGCTTCTGACCTGTAGTTCCAACCTACAGACTGGTTGCAAACAAGAGTCCCGCCCCCAGTCAAACGACAAGAGCAAGGATTTAACCGGAAAAAGAACTAATTTGGGGTTCTTCTCAGATTTTAAAGTTTCCAAAACATAGCACGAGGTGCTGAATAGCCAAACCTATAGTCAATTCCTGCCCTTTCCCCATGGTGCCCAGTGTCCAATTAGACATGCTGATTTCTTACAGAAATCTCACACAACACACGATTCAAACAGAGAGTAACAGGAATGCTTAGCATGTAATTCACTTTAGGTATGAAGTTAAGAGTTTTGCCATACCTGTGAATGTTCTACCACTCAAGTACAACAGTGTTGATATATTTTATTAAGAAGCAAACACATGCCAACAAGGCTACCCAATCCCACTGACATTTCACAAACTTTTTATGTTTGGCTAATAATGCTGTAGCTGTTTTACATCTTGTCAGTTCAACCGCCAGGCTGCAACCCTAAACACACTTTCTAGTGAGTAAGCGCCACTGAACACAGTGGGACCACTCAGTAAAGATACACAGGATTGTGCTGATTAACTGGAAGACTTTACCTTGTTCTTAACCTGAGCGATGCTACCGAGGTGCTCTACCACATTTATACAAATTGTAATGTTTAAATTGCTGATAAGCAGCAATTCTATTTGCATTCCTGAAAATTTAGTTCTTTGGAGGCTGAGCAGTCTTCTCATATCTGACTTTTTTTTTTTTAAGGAGTCAAACAGTATAGCTGCAGCAAGACTACGTCCCAACACACACAGAGGTATCCTAGTATGTGGGGTGAATCCGTGCTCCCCAAAGTATAGGACTAAGAGGGAAAATGTGTTTTCATGAGGCTGAAGGCTTCCGTTTTACTTTACTTTTACCCCGCTTTCTTTCAAAATGAATTCAAGGTGGCTTTATAAGGTAGATCAATCAACTAAAACTTTATGGTTGGTTTATCAGTACAGGCCAATTTTAATCAGCGAGGCTAAGTTAAAGGGGACAGATGTACAGTTGGTTTGGGGGGGGGGTTCTTTGTTTTTGAGGATATTTTGGTTTTGTCAACTGAAACGGAAAGAAAACATTGAAATATGACTTTTAGACAAAGAACAGTTGCTTTTGCTTATTCAGTTGTAAGTTTCAGTATCTCAGAAAGCACTTAATACTGTATTTCTAGTAATCTGAAACTTTATTTAGAATATATCAATTATGCAGTTAAAAAGCAGATTAACAGTGCAATCCTATATACCAAGGGTGGGCAACACGCTGCCCTCGAAGATATCTTGTGTGGCCCAAAATAGGTGCCCTGCCCCCCAATTCCCCTCCTCCAAGCCACTACACAGGGCGTACAAGGAGAACCATTCCCACACACCCTGCTTCCCAGCAGAATCAGGGTGGAAGGAGGCACAGCCTCAGTACACAGGAAAGGGAGGGGAGAGTGGGTGTGCATGTGTTTGAGCACATGGTCGGCCCCTGACTCATCGCCTTATGTGGTCTTTGGGTGGGGAAAAAGGTTGCAAAGCCCTGCTATGCTTGTCTACTCAGGCCGCTGGGAGAGATCATCCGGAGGCATGGGGCGGGGTGCTATCAGTATGCTGATGACACCCAAATATATTTCTCTATGCCTTAGTCAACAGCATCAGCTAAGGATAGTGTGTCTCCTCTGAATAAATGTCTGGAGGCAGTAATGGGCTGGATGAGGGAAAACAAACTGAAATTGAATCCAGACAAGACGGAGGTGCTTGCTGTCAAAGGCCACAACCTGGGTTTGGAGGTATGTCAACCAGTTCTGGATGGGGTTACACTCCCCCTGAAAGACTGTGTTCGCAGCTTAGGGGTGCTCCTGGATCCGTCGCTCCAAATGACATCCCAGATAGATGCAACGGCTAGGAGTGCCTGTTAATCAGCTTCGGCTGATACGCCAGCTGCGCCCCTTCCTAGAGTTGGAAGACCTAAAGACGGTAGTGCACGCACTGGTAACTTCGAGGCTCGACTTCTGTAATGTGCTGTACATAGGGCTACCTTTATACCTAGTCCGGAAACTTCAATTAGTGCAAAATATGGCAGCCAGACTGGTTGCTGGTACACCTAGGGGTGCCCATATCACACCAGTTTTAAAAGCACTCCACTGGCTGCCAATCAGTTTCCGGGCGAAGTATAAAGTGTTGGTTATTACCTTTAAAGCCCTACATGGTTTGGGTCCAGGCTACCTACGGGATCGCCTTCTCCCGTACAATCCACCCCTCACACTTAGGTCCTCTGGGAAGAATCTGCTTCAGTCAGCCAAAACTAGGCTGACTAGCATTACCCAGAGGACCTTCTCTTCTGCTGCTCCCAGATTATGGAATGGCCTGCCAGAGGAGATACGTCAACTTGTCAGTCTTTTGGACTTTAAAAAAGCCATAAAGACTGAACTCTTCCAGCAGGCCTATCCGGCGGAATTTTAGGATGTTTTAAAGATGTTTTAAAGATGTTTTAAGATGTTTTTAGGATGTTTTAAGATGTTTAATAGTATATATTGTGTTGTTTTAGTTTAGGTATTTTATATTTTCTGTTGTTCCCCGCCTTGATCTAGATGGAGAGGCGGGTAATAAATAAAATATTATTATTATTATTATTATTATTATTATTATTATTATTATTATTATTGAGCTCAATGAGACATACTCCCAAGTAAGTGGGCACAGGACTGCAGCCAGGAAGAAGCAGAAAAGAAAATCACATAATGGAGTAAAGTAGCAGAGGAAATACTGCCAAAGCCCGCCAATTGGGGGCTGTGCCAGTGATGACGCTCACACGCCACCCACACAAAGGGAGCCAATGAACTCACCATGCCAAGGACATGCCTCCCAGCATACCTCTCTGCATCACAACACATACAGTGATGCCGCAGTGCCTCCAGTCCATCAGCCTCTGTGGCACAGCCAGCAACGACCCCACCACTGCCAGTCCCCAGGCACTCCTGCAGGCAGGAATTCAAATCCTCTTATGCTGCTCACCACCACTGTTTTGGAGCCCAATGCGTACGAAGGGAAGTATGTACAGCCCACACGACGCAGCACCCACGCAGCTCTCTGGGTAGGAGGCCTGCAGAGTGCACACAATCTTCTTGGGACAAGGATTCAAAAGCTACCCAGGGAGAGAAAGGAGCCGAAGGAAAGGGTCAGAACAGCCACAGACACACTGACAACAGCAACCTCCAGGGATTCGCTCCATAAAGCCTAGGGTTGAGAAGCAGAAGGGTATTCAAATCCCATGGGTGGGTGGGGCAACTCACCTTTTGCATGCCTGACCTAAAACAGTTGCATCATGGGCAGAATAGAGGGAACTACCCAGGAGTCAAGCCCACACTTGTGCCACAGAGCAGTATCCGGCCTAGCCACTCCGCCACAGCAGCAGACAGAAAGAGACATAGCATAGGGTTTTTCTCTTCCCTCCTATCCCCAGACTCAGAACCCAATTATAGACGCCACAAGGAACAGCTCACGTTTTATATGCAGGGTGTTTCAGTTTCAAATCCAGGATACAGCCCCGCACTAGGGAAGAATGGGGGGGGGGGCGGGCGGAGGGACATGACACAGACACCCAGCCGGTACATCTGAGACAGGAGGAGTGCTGCATGGACTAACCAGCCCCTTTGACTAATCCCTCCCCTGCAAACCCACGTGAATAATCCACGCGCTCCTGCTATTTTGCCTGATAAACCAGCCTTGCCAGGTAGCACCCCAACAGACCGGCTGCCTCATACACCCTGGCGGCAGCACCCGTCGCACTTGTGCCCGGGAGATCTGCCTCCGCGCAGCCAAGCGAACCTCCGTAGTCAGGCACGGGAGGGGCCACTTCCCCTGAGCCCATCAGAGGCCCTGCACCCCGTCCCCCTCAGAGTCTCATTCCGAGGCCAAATGAAGCCAGGTCGATAGGGTGGTGGAAACTACTACTCCCGAGCAACAAAGAAACCACACACATGGAGAAGTTATAGTCTTTATTGAATCGCCTCTGGAATGGAGGCGATCCTGGAAGGAAAAGATGTATGCGGGTGCAGGGCCCTCGTGCCGTGGACAGTGGCTCGACAGACAGAGGGCGGGCAGGCGCAGCCTCTTATGGCATCGGCTCCACGGTAAGAACATCTTGACCTTGCAAGGGTGCAGGAGCCTGCTTGGAATCGGTTCAACAACCCAGTAAAGAGCATCCTGGTCCACTGCTGCTGGTCATGGGGGTGGGTCTCCCTCATGGCCTGAACAGAACAGGGTGCGGGATGGACCCCGTGCCTGTGGAACAGCGGCCTGCGGAGAGCGAGGGCAGACAGAGCAACAAGCAATAGTCAGCGGCAGAAACAGACGTTTCCTGAACTTAGATGAAGACTAGCTGTTTGTGAGGACGTGTGAGAGAAGCCACCTGAATCGGTGCTCGTGCCTCAGCCTCGCCGCCATGGGGGGAGATGGGGACTGCAGCAACTGCGAGCATACATACGCACCTCTTCCCCCTTGCTGCCGTACTGGAACTGGGTCTGTGTGGGGCCAGGTTTGCTCGGCTCTATTCATCTGGGCTGCGATCCTGTAAGACAAAACCATGTATGAGTGCTTGGCCAACCATGGCAAATGGTTGGAGTGCCTGGCATTTGCCAACGGAGCGCTTACCTGCATGTGGGGATGAGTGCCTCCCCTGCCTATGGGGGACACTGCTCCCCACTGTTGGGGGCAGCGTTAGGACAGTACAGTTCAGATAGGACGCAGTATTCACGTGTAGCAAATGGGGTGGGGGGAAGACATAGGATTCAGATGCAGCAGTCGTACTGTGTAGCGTGGTTCCCCCCTTCCCTTGCTTACCTCTGTGCGCTGTGCTGTCCTGGCATCTGCAGTTGGCATGGTTACTGTTGGGATGTTTGCATCTGGAGTCCCAAGGTGAGGTACCTGTAAGAGTTCTAAGCAAAGAAATGACAGCAATGTGCTCAAGTTTCCCTGCATGTTCTGAAGACAGGCTGTTTTACTCCGTGCTCCTTTTCTGCGCAAAGTGCCTTTTTGTGGAATAAAGAGTCTCTTTTGTTTACCCCATTGCTTTTTGTTTGGCATCCTTTGTGGGATTTCCCATTTTGTTGGATTCAAACTGTCCTTTCACTGGAGTTCCCCCTCGTGAGCTCTAAGTAGCAGGCATGTATGACATGGGGCCTGAGAGATGACCCCCATGCCACCCCCACCCCCCTGTCATCTGTGGTCTCCCTGTGTGGGTTTATATACTGGTGTTGGCGTGCTGTGACTGGGTGCTGTTTTATATCACATCCTACGCTCTGTTGTGGGGATGTGGGTGGGGCAGTGGTTGATGCAGAGAGGGTATTTTTGAAATTCCTCACACCAGTGCAACTCATGCTCTGCCAGCATAGGGGGGCTTCCACTAAATCTTATGGCTCCTCAGCCAGCATAACTCAAATATTGTAGGATTGTACCCTAGATCAACTAAAAGTTCATTAAGCAGTTGGCAGCCAGAGTTATATTTTATTTACCGTATATACTCGAGTATAAGCCGAGTTTTTCAGCACATCTTTTGGTGCTGAAAAATGCCCCCCCCGGCTTATACTAGGGTCAGCGCACCCCCCCCAGGACCCCTGCCGCCACCCCCCGCCGCCGCCAAAGCCCCCCCAGGACCCCCCGCCACCATATCCATAGCCTCACCTGATGGAGATGAAAAGGAGAAGTAGAGCTGTGTGTCATCAGCATACTGATGTAAACAGCACTCCAAAACTCTGGATGACCCCAGTCAGCGGTTTCATGTAGATGTTAAAAAGCATGGAGGACAAAACTGAACCCTGAGAAACCCCATGCTTGAGAATCCATGGCGCTGAGCAATGTTCCCCAGGCACCACCTTTTGGAGCCAACCATCCAAGTAGGAGTGGAATGACTGAAATGCAGTGCCCCCCACTCCCAACTCAGACAGTCACCCCAGAAGGACACCATGGTTGATGATACTGATAGCTGCCAAGAGATCCAGGAGTATCAACAGGGTCACACTCCTCCTGTCTCTGTCCTGACATATCATACAGGTCGACCAAAGCCATTTCCATGCCAAAACCCAGCCCAGAAAACCGGAGTATTTCTTCACTAGTGGTCTCACTGCCAGCTCTTTCAGACAGCATGGGACCACTCCCTCTCGCAAGGAGGCATTAATCACCTCCCTGGCTCAGCTGGCTGTTCCCTCCCTATCAGTTTTTATAGGGGCAATGATCCAGTGCGGAAGTGGTTGCACAAACCTGTCCAAGCACCTTGTCAACATCCTCAAGCTGTACCAGCTGAAAGTCATCCAAGAAAACTAGACTAGGCTGTGCTCTGGGTACCTCACCAGATTGAACTGCTGTAACACTGGAGTCTAGGTCCCGGCAGATGCAAGAGATTTTATCCTGGAAGTGCCTAGCAAATATGTTACAGTGGGCCTTGAACAGGTCTACAATGTCCTTAGGGCCAGCATGTAATAGGCTCCAAACCACCCTAGAAAGTTCCACTAGGCGGCAGATAAGAGGATTGAATTGAGGCAGTGAGATGTTGTTTCTTTGCTGCCCTCACTGCCCGTAAGTATACTTGACTTACCAGACCATACCAGAGTTCGATTGCATCTACTAGGAGTTTTTCTCAATCTGCACTCAAGCCATCTCCTATTTTGCTTCATTGCTCTCAGCTGTAGGTTATACCAGTCATACAAGCTGTACTATAGAGGGGCGCTCAGGAGCAATTGTGTCAACGGCCCGGGTTATTTCTGCATTCCACAGATTGACCAGGGCTTCAACAGGAGCGCCAACCGTATCAGCCAGGAAACTCCCTAGAACCCTCTGGAAACCATCTGGATCCATAAGCCCCTGGGGGTGGACCATCTTAATAGGTCCCCCACCCTTGCAGAGGGGGGAAGCTGCCATCAGTCTAAACCTCAACAGGCAATGATCTGACCATCACAAAGGGACTAAATCAAAGTCCCTCACCTTCAGATCACCATCCTCATGTCCGGCTGAAAAAAACTGGTCTAGAGTGTGCCCTGTTAGTAATTGTCTGAAAAGTTCCCAAGCATAAACAAGCCTTTAGGCAATACTACAGTGTAAAACAGAGTGATGCTTAGATCTATATAACCTGCATTTTTTAAAAAAAGCAATCAAATATCTTCATTCCAAATGCCTAAAGCAGAATTTTTGCATCATTATTGTGCCATAAGACCTAGCAATCCGAATAGTGAAAGGGGTTCAGACAATGCTGTGCTGTAAACTGGGGAAAGCTAGTAATTAACACTTGCTCTCTTACCTCTTAGTTAATAGTCATATTAGAGATATTCTTTCAGGTGCCAGGGTTCCAGAGAGGGCTTCTCCCACCTTCTCCTGACTCACTCTGGTGTTTGCAGGAATTAAAGAGTGGGGAAAGGTATTGTTCTGGGGCCAGTAGCAGGAGAAGATAAGTTACTTCTAGAGAAAGAGTAGCATGTTAAACTTCTGTCTATTGCAACATCTGAGCAAGCCTTCAGTCTGCAAGGATGGAGCCCCCGTGATGTCATCAGGTGAGCCCAAGAAACTTCATTAAATAAAAAGAATTAAAACCTTACCCTTAAAAATACAAAGAATGAGTTCAGGCCAGAATATTCCAGATATGGTGCGGAGAGGTCTCATCCAAAACAGTGGTTAAGCACAGCTCTGTTAACAGCCAGAGTAATCCTTTTCAGTCAAGTGATGCAACTTCAGGGAAGAATTAGACAAAACATTTTGTTACTTTGATATTGTTTTATAAAGGATAATCAGACCAGTGATGTACAATTATTTGGACATTCTGATTATAATCTATTGCTTTATGGATTTTTGTACAGCCTTGCAAATAACTATTCAGGGGTTGCTGCCCCATTCCTTGCTCTGCTCCAAAAGCCACAGTAGAGTAATACCTTTATTTGGACCGACTGAAATGTCACAGCTTTATAGAGTTCTCCAAAAACAAAGCAGGGGAATGGTGGGGGTGTGGAGAGAAGAAAAACTGGGCATGATGTTGATGCAGACTTTGGGGCTTCAACATCATGCCTAACTCTTCTGTCCCCTTGTTGCTTTGCTTAACATCCAGCCTGAAGAATTCTAGAGAGCTGAAAAGCCTGTTCACTACTTTTGAGACATTTTAGTTGATCCTAATAAACGTACTACCCTATGGTGGCTTTTGGATTTTATCATCCCATAGCAGAGTGGACAGAATCAAATAGGTGGACCAAGTCAACACTTTGGTCTTCAGATTGAAGGGGCAATATGCACTGCAGAATCATTTGCTGCCAGACACACACCTCAATTTCTAGGAAAACCTAATGTCATGGTTAATACCTATGTTCCTGTACAAAACACTGGAATAGCCAACCCAAAGTAGACAAACAGTGGTAATGGCTTCCTTGTGCATGGACATCCCCCTCCCCCAAAAGACATGAAGAGCCATGTATACAGCTGACTCCAAAATACTGTACAATATATGAGTTGTATAGACAAAGCTGTCTGATTTTATTCATCTTTGTTTACCTGAGCTGTCCTTAATTACGTGTTTTAAGTGTTATTTTATTGGGTAGAACTTATATAAATAAAACAAGTATCACAAGCCAGACCTATAAATGTCAGGACTCTTGTGAATAGAAATTACTGATCATGTCTACTACTAACAAGTTTGTGAGAGATATAAATGATTAAGATCAGATCAAAGCCTAGCTCTTTATAGAAAATTCAGGAAGCCTTGAGACACACGGCACAGATATAAAGTACCGTACTTTAGTGTTAGCTGCAATTAGTGTATTCTTTTAAAGGGAGGATTAATGCGGTTAAGTGTTCATAAATTCTGAAATAAGCTACCAGAGCCGTGAGAGATTCTCCTCCCTTTGCATTTCATTTCCTATAAGAGTAAGACACAAGGGAGCCAGCCTCCATATAGTGTGCAGAAAAAGAAAGCAGACAGAACTTCCTGGGAGCTGCTGCCTGCACCTCCCACAGTAGCAAGATGGGAGCTCGCAGTAACATTTTTGCTCTCTGGACTGTGAAAAGTTAACTCTCCTCCTCTCTCTTCCCTCAGCAGCTATTTATAACAAAACAGGCAAGCTCATCCCAAGCTAACCAGCCTCTGAAGAGCAATACTATACCACCCCAGACTTCTCTCATGTACCCAAATAACACCCACAAATTCACTGCACTCTTTTTCATACCTCCTCATTTTCTAAGCGGGAATCATACTCATTCAAAACTCCATTTACAGCAAGCTTCTCCCCAAATCCTTCACCCAGCACTATAGTGGGTTGATTTGATCCGTGTGCCTAGCTATAACCAAACCCACCTCAGCACACTAAGAAAATCATTTAAAAATGACTCACAAGACCGTTTTCAGCAGATGCTTATTCCAAGCAGCTCTTGGAGATCCTCAAATCCTCTGTCCCCCAAGCAGTCACCCCTCTATTGATTTTGCATTCCTCATAGATGCCTAACCCTGAGCTAGCCTGCTCCTTCTTACATCCAACCAAGCACTTCTTCCCACTAGATACTTCTCATGCCAAATGACATAGTCAATCAGGACTTCTCACTGCCCTTTACTGAGCCCTTCCAAATGATGCTCCCTTCCAAGCCTCCTCACATGCAGCCAGTCTTCTCACCTCAAGCTGAATCAGTTCCACACCTCAGTTTCTATTTTGCACCTAGTCCTTCTACCCCTATATATACACACACACCAAGTTCTGTTTCTTTCAACAAGCCCCACCCTAACTTAATCCCTCTGTCTATATCTAGCTCCTACCTCAACTGCAATTTCCAGTATTTTCTCCTTCTCAAACACAGGCATTAACTGGACCCAATAACGAAGTTTTACCTCCTTGTCTATACTCATCCACTAAATGCCCCTCTCCTGACACCCAGCTCTATTCAACTTCTCCTTAGCCAGCCTTCCGTAATGAAATAGCATCCCATTCCCCCATGCTTGTGTGAATCAACTCTTCAGAACGGCAATAATATTAAGGATTCCTAGATGGTTTAAACGCCAGGCACTTCCAAATGTTGCCAGTTGTGCATCCCATTATTCCCAGCCAGCCCCTCCCCAGCATTTAGTTTCCACTCAGCTCCGCCCTCTGTGCAGCTTTTCTAACTGACCAGTTTCATCTGCAGTTTACTCTGATAATCTATACTGTACTCACTTCCCCTCCGCACTATCCATCATATCCGACTCTTAGTCCACCCCATGCCCATCATACTAGCCTCTAAAACCCTCTCACTAATACCACCCATACCCAGATCCACTCTACCCCAAAATACACACACACACACACACACACACACACACCTTAGTTTAGATTGTCCCTACAGGCAATTGTCCATTACCAGCCTCTACTATTCTCTTATCACCTGTGGGTAACTCGGATCAAATTATCCCCTAAACTGGACAAAAAGCAACCAATCTACTCCAATCTTATCTTTCGCTTCAGTGACCAGACCTACATCCCTCCAGACCCTTGTTCCCTATTAGGTTTGCTCCTGGCACAGGTCTAATCCTCCCTCCCCCAACCATTCATCCCCTCCCCCTACATTCAAGCCAGTCCCATCCAAGGATGGCAGCCTTCATCTCTAAATTCTCCGAAACCCAAGTTCCAGTTGCTTACCCAATTCTCACTCCAAGATTCCCTTCCTTCTCAGCCAGCTTCCCCCACCCCACCCAGCTTCTTTCAAAGATAACTCCCCTCCTCAATCTGCACAATCAATTGTGCTACAGATCCCTCTTGCAATCGACCCCTAATTGCCCCTCATATCCAGCTCTTTTTAATAACTGAATCTGTCCTCTATGCCCAACATCAATTGCCCCATACAACACATCACAACCCAGTCAAAGCCCCATCTCCCAAATTCTGATGACATACATGCAACCATTTCAGTTCTATCCCACCTTTCCTCCAAGGAGTTCTGGGTGGCATATCCTCACAACCACCCTGTGAGGTAGGTTAGGCTGAAAAACAGTGATGGGCCCAAGGTCACCCAGTGAGCTTCATGGCTGAATGGAGATTTCATGGGTCCCACTCTGACATTCTATCCACTGCACCATACTGGTCAAGCTCACTTCCTTCCAGAACCAACTAGGTACCGGTATTTCCGGTCTGGGTCTTCTAAATACCCCCCTTCTCCATGCAAAACCTTCCATATCATCTCCCCCAAGTTCACCTCTGATCAGCTGCCCGATATTCTGCTATCATACATGAACATCTAACCTACTGCTTTTTTCCCCTCACTTAGTCCCTCAAACCTTCTACCAGTCAATTTCCCACCAGGACTATACCTCTCTTCAAATTACCTGGTGTATCCTTATTCTTAGTTGCCTATCTTTCTAACGTACGGTATGTCCCAACATTAAACCAGACCAATTTTTTTCCTGTCAGTTTCCCACAAGCCTTCAGCCCTCACCCCATATCTTATCCAAATGCAGAACCTCTGGCAACCTCCCCATATTTATGTACCACCCTGATCCCCCTTCAGCAAGCTTCTCAGCTCCTGCTACTTTACCTCTTCTACCAAAACCCCTACCCTATTATCCCACCTTCTACCTGTCCCCAACTCCATTTACTACTAAGCATGTATTCTATTGTCTTCCTATAAACCCTTTATTTATTTATTTACATTTATACCGCACCTTTTTTCCTGCAAGGAATCCCAAGGCAGCTTACATAATCCTCCTCCTCTTCTCCATTTTATCCTCACAACAACCCTGTGAGGTAGGTTAGGCTGAGAGTCAGTGACTGGCCCAAAGTCACCCAGTGAGTTTCATGGCCAAGCGGGAATAGAACCCGGATCTCCCGAGTCCCAGTCCAACACTCTCAGCACTACGCCACACTACACCCCAAACCCAGCCTTGTTCTTAGGAATATCCCCAAACACACACCTCATAACAGAAACAAGGACACCTGCAAAGCACTCTCCCCCCAATTACTCAGGTGAGTCAGCTTTACCCCCACAGACACCTCCTACCCATTCCCCTTAACACTAATCTTCACCCACCAGACTCAGACAGGCCCCACAAGCAATATCTGCTCCATTCTCCCCACCTCCCCTTCCATTCTCTCTACACCATCTTTATTTACTTGATTTGTACCCCACCTTTCCACCAAGCAAATGGTGCTCAAGGCAGCTAACAATCATAGGAACCAATTTAAAAATAAAAACTGGATTAAAATAATAAAACAAATTAATTAAAAAAACAGTTAAAAAACAAACAACAGAATAAAAGCAGCACCCAACTCAACAGATCAGATTACATGCCAAAGGCCTGCTTGAATAAAAATGTCTTTGCTGGACAACAGAAGGGACCAACCTAGGCTCACTCAGCAGGGAGTTCCACAGCCTGGGGGCAGCCACAGAGAAGGCCCTCTATCACATCTCCACCAAACATGAAGGTGGCCATACTGAGAGAAGGGCTCCCCCCCAATGATGTTAAAACCTGGGAAGGCTTGTATGGGGAACATGGTCTTTCCTGTAACCTGATCTCAAGCCATATAGGGCTTTCTAGGTCATAACCAGCACTTTGAATTGTGCCCAGAAACAGAAGGCAGCCAGTGAAGCTGTTGTAATGAGGGAGTCACATGCTCCCTGTTACTGGCCCTGGTCAATAGTCTGGCCATAGCATTCTGGACTGGCTGAAGTTTCCCAACAGCTCTCAAAGGCAGCACAGTGAAGAGCATGTTACAGTGGCCCAACCGGGGTGTGACTAAGGCACGTGTGACCATGGTCAGATCAGACATCTGTAAGCACGCGCACAGTTGGCACACCAGCCTCAGCTGCCCAAATGCATTCCTGGCCACCACCGAAACCTGGCCATCCAGGTTCAGAGCTGGGTTTAGGAATACACACAAACTGCGAGTCTGAGTCTTCAGGGGCAGTGTGTGTAACCCCATCCAGTATTGGCAGAGACCCTGTGCCCTGATCTGCCTTTCAACTAACCAGGAGCACCTCTGTCTTGCCTGGATTAAGCTTCAATGTGCATACTTCTTACACAGCAACAGCCCAAATCTATAGCATCTTTACTCAGATGTAAGCGAGGCTTACGGCCAAGTCAGGGTGTAAACTCTCACCCCATGTCCAAACAGCATTCTTAAAGACGGCCAGCCCGCCAGCACCACAAACCTCTGATCACTCCCCATATCCACGTACCACCCTGAACCCCAGCCAGCTTGTAATCCCCGTCATCAACTCCCCCCCACTCGTGTACCCCCAAACCTGGGGTCCTTCCACTATACTTGTCCTACCTTCCAGCCCCCCGCAACTCAGCCTGAGCCTGCCCACGGTGACAGATAACCCGAAGCCGCAGTCAGCGCCCCACCAACCAACCTCCCGCCCCGTCCATCACCCTCCGTGGAGCCCTCTCTCACTCCCAACCCTACCGGCGGCGTGGCTCCCTCGTAGTTTCTATGACAGCCCACCCGCCCTGCCTCTAAGCCCCCTATATCGACCCCCACCTCCAGCTGGCTAAACCCCCCATATCTCCCCCACAACTGCTCTCCCACTTGTAAGCACCCCCCATGCCTCCTTTCCCACTCGTGTAGGTTGCCCCTTCAGCACCACCACCAGACCCCCCATCTCCTTAGCCACCTCACCAAGACCCCCCCCGCCCGGCCCCTAAATATCGACCGATTGCAGCGCCTATACCTCCCAGCTCCACCTCCGCGACCCCAATGCCCGGCTTAGCCCACCACAGCCCCTCACGCCCGCCCGCGCGGAGTCCAGCGGCTTTCCCCTCCCGCCTCAGCCGGCGCCTCGCTCACCTGCTCGGGCTCCAGACAAGAGGCTAGGACCCCGCCGGATGCCTCCCGTCGACGCTCCCCTGGCCGCTCTCCCCGCGCTGGGCTGCGCTGGCTCCCCACCCAGCCAGCCGGGCTCCCTCGCAGGGGCTGGGATGCACAACTGCTTGCGTGCGGAGGGGAGGAGAGAAGAGGAGAGGAGGCGGCCGCGAGCGAGCGAGCACCACCCACCCGTCCAGCGCCGCCGGATCCCGGCGACGACAACAAGAGCCGTCGCTGCTCCTCCTCCTTCCCTCCCTCGCACGCGCGGCGGCTGCCACAGAGCGGGGCGGGGCTGAGTG
Organism: Shinisaurus crocodilurus; assembly: GCA_021292165.1. Taxonomy (NCBI): domain Eukaryota; kingdom Metazoa; phylum Chordata; class Lepidosauria; order Squamata; family Shinisauridae; genus Shinisaurus; species Shinisaurus crocodilurus. Next base: position 299,571,183 of record CM037876.1, read on the forward strand.
TGCGTGCGGGGGCGCGCGCCCGCGCGCGTCCTCCCCCGCCTCCGCCTCCGCCCCCTCGCCATTGGCCGGCCACGCCCCAGCCTGCCCAGCAACCGATTTCTTAATGGCTACCCGGCTCCCGGGGGCCGTTTCGCCCCCACCCGCCTATAAGAAAGCAGCCCCGAGTCAGCGGGGGCGGAGCTCCCACTGGGCTGCTGTCCAATGAGAGGCTTGCCCGCTTCTTCCTCCACTCCCTCCCTGCCTTTGCTTGGCTCAGCGGCCGCTTGGTCCAGGACGCCTCTTCCTCGGGGTGGGCGGGGCTTCCCATCGGAAGGATGGAATAGATCGAAGGGAAGAACGCGGCTTCCTCTAAGTGCAGCGGCAAGAGGAGGATGCGAGGCGTGTGTGCTCAGTAGTAAGCTCCTGAGTTCAATGAGGCTTGCTCCCTAGGAAGTCCGTTTCGGATCGCAGCTGGATTGTATGCATGTTTACTCGGGAGTAACTCCATTTTATGCAAGAAGGCTTATTTCTCCAAGTCCGCAGAGCATTCCAGCTGGATTTTCTACATGTTTACTCAGGAGTAAACCCCAGTTTATTTAAGGAGGTTTACTCTCCCCAGACCGCATAGCATTGCAGCTGGATCGTCTGCATGTTTCCCCGGGAAGCTAGAATCTTAACACACCAGTACAGCTGCCAAAAGATAAACATTGCAAGCACCTGTGTTAGTACATCTCTGTTAATCTTTTGCTTTCCAGAAGCCGGGCTCCACAATTCTACCTCCGCACCTGCTCTTCAAGCCACACAACTTGATCATCAAATCAGACGAAGAGTGCCCATACCATACCCTGTTTTTTAAAAAGATATATACAGTCATGCCTTGGATTGAGAGCATAATTCGTTCCGGAAACGTGCTTGTAATCCAAAACACTCTTATATCAAAATGAAATCCCCCCAAAAAAAATTTGTACAGAGATTTTTAATTTAAGCCGTACGACAGTACTTGTATTGCAAGACGTTGCTTGTATATCAACTAAAAAAAAATTAAATAAATATTTAAAAATTTGCTTGTCTTGCAAAACGCTCTCAAACCAAGTTACTTGCAATCCAGGGTATTACTGTATCCTGCTTTTCTTTCTTTATTTAATACATTTTTATACCGCCCAAAAGCCGAAGCTCTTTGAAGAAATCCAACCTACTAATGATAAAAACAACTTAAAACCATCAAGATTAAAAAAACAGCAAACAAACAATAAAACAACAGCACATAACAAGGGGTATATTTATTTATTTATTTTCTATACCGCCCAATAGCCGAAGCTCTCTGGGCGGTTTAGAACAATCAATTAAAAAGTACAAGAGAGTACAATATAAAATAAAAATTTAAAACCAATTTTAAAAGTCACAAATAACTAAAACCAAGTCAATACAACACGACCTCTAAAAGAGTTCACCACCCCACCCTGTACTATTTAGAGTTGTTAAAAGCCTCAACATAGAGGGCAGTCAACCTGGCACCAAAAAGATAGGGTTGGCGCCAGGCGGGCCTCAGCGGGGAGCTTGTTCCACGGTTGGGGGGCTACCACAGAAAAGGCCCTCCCCCTTGTTGCCGCCCTCCAAGCCTCCCTCGGAGGTGGTAGTTGGAGGAAGGCCCCAGATGTTGACTGTAGTGACCAGGTAGATTGTGGTTGGGAGAGGCGTTCCATCAAGAATTGTGGTCCCAAGCCCTGTAGGGCTTTATAGGTTAAAACCAGCACCTTGAATCGGGCTCAGAAGTATACAAGCAGCCAGTGCAAGCGGGCCAGAACAGGTGTTATAAGTTCGGACCTTTTGGTCCCAGTGATTAGTCTGACTGCTGGGTTTTGAACAATCTGCAGCTTCTGAACAGCCCCACATGGAGTGCATGGCAGCAGTCTAACTTTGAGATGACCAGAGCGTGGATTACTGAAACCAGGCTATCTCTGTCCAGATAGGGGCATAGCTGGGCCACCAGCTGAAGCTGGTAGAAGGCACTTCGTGCCACTGATGCCACCTGAGCCTCAAGTGACAAAGATGTCTCCCAACTCAGACAGCTGCCCCAGAAGGATACTATGGTGGCAGAAAGAATCCATAAGTGACAAATTGGCAAAACAAACAAACAAACAAACAAAACCAATACTAGATGGCAGTCAGCTTCCCCAAAAGCCTCCCCAAAAGCCTTAATTTGGCCAGGAACAAGAAGACATTCTGGGTGCAACCCTAGGCATGTTTAGACAGAAAAAAGTCCTACATTTTTTGATGGCTGGCTGGGGAATGCTGGGACTTGTAGGCCAAAAACATCTGGGGACCCAAGGTTGGAGAACACTGACCTAGATGGATCAGGATTCCTGGAAAATCGTGCCCGCTGTTTTTGCCTTTCCATGCCTCTTTAAGATGTTGTTGGTGTGAGTTGCCGCCCTTCAGGATCCAGCTAGGATGGCCACTTACACAATCACCCCAAAAGAGGAAATGCATAACCTAAAAATGAAGACAGATTTGCGTAACATTTGCATATGCTAATTTATACGCCTCAAGACATCAATTTTCCTTCTGTGTCTCAGCCCCCTGTGAAGTTCTGTCCCGTGAGGCTGAGCCTGCATGTATTCGTTGAGCCATCTGTGCGTGTTATCTTGCACTGTCCAGCGCTTCAAGGACACACCAGCCCGCTCACTAACTGGCCAGGACCAGTTCAGCTGAGTGTTTGTGGGAACTTTTTGCCTCCCTCAGCAAACCTGAGAAGATTGTTTCAGTTAGCTTGTGATCGGCTAATAAGAATGGTTTGGGGGTATAAAATGAGTGGGAATAGTTTACAGCTGCCCATTGTCTTTGTCTGGTTTTGTTTGGCCCTTTCCCTTGTCTGCTTGGGATTACTGGTTTCTGAGGTCCTGTACTTTTGAAGACCCATGCCTCTGTACAGGGGTGGTGCTAGGTACTGAAAAGATCTGGGGCTCAGGCCCACAGGACAAAAAAAAAGAAGAAGCACAAATTTGCATATGCTAATTTACATGTGCTCTAAAGTTTCTCTGTGTGTGTCTTTAAAGGACTCTGTCTCCTAAGGACACACACCCCTATATCGTAAACAGGGACAGGGGAGAGGCGGGCATTTGATTTCAGAAAAAGACCTCAGGCAGAAAGATGAGGGGGAGAGGGCAGCCGGAGGTGAAGCCCATGAGAGCAAAAAGCCAGCTAATCCAGGGGGATCAGATGCAACAGAGATCATCAGGGCCCCTGAACCTTGATTTCAGCAATTGCCCATGGACAGTAGGGTGGTAGGGCAGATGGCCTCCCAGAGATTCAGGGCTCCAAATAAAAGATTTGGGGCTCTAGCCCTAATGGGCAGCCCCATAACACCACCTCTGCCTCTGTATGTATAGGCAGATCTAGTCAGCTTTGTTGTTCTGCCTTGTAAGTACTGTTTCCAAATATTGCCCTGCTTGTTGTATCCTTTATCCCTTTCCCTTTTGTAAATAAACTTACCACCTATCATAATTGAAAGTGTGCCTTACTCCAATTAAACCTTGGCATGAAGTCCAGAGCTTTCCTCTTGGTTATTGCTGCTGTTTAAGGTTTCGGGCTTAGGGCTTTGAAACGGAGGGTGCTGGCTTGGGCCCTTGTTTCATAAACCTTTAGGGTGTCCTGTAAGGACTGAGGCTCAGGCTGAGTTGGATGTAAGAGGTGGTGGCAGATTACCTTGCTGGGTGGGTGTTCAACAAGAGAGCCAGTGTGGCGTAGTGGTTAGTGTTGGATTGGGACTCAGGAGATCAGGGTTCTAGTCCCCACTCTAGTCCACGAAGCTCACTGGGTGACTTTGGGCCAATCACTGACTTTCAGCCTAACCCACCTCACAGGGTTGTTATGAGGATAAAATGGATGAGGAGGAGGATTATGTAAGCTGCCTTGGGTTCCTTGCAGGAAAAAAGATAGAATAAAAATATAGTAAATAAATAAATACATTTGAGCAACCTTTTCTTCCTGCCTACACTGCTGGGAGTTAGGGCACCCTGCTTCCTCCTTTCACAATATGCATAGATGCAAATTTAGAAATCATTACTGTGGAGAAAGCCAGCCTAAGCCCCCTGCCTGACACACACACACTCACCAAGGAGGGGGGAAGGAGACGGGGGGGGGGGGGAGACAGCCAGTCTCCACAGATGCCAAAGGGGACAAACAATATCTGCATAGAATCACCCCAGGGGGGAAGGCAGGAAGCATCACCAGGTTTGTCAATGCTCTCGCATATCAGCCCCATCTACATAAGACTTGAATACCTCTCCAGAGCAGACACTTCGGCACCCCTAAGAAATGGCCACTCAACACCATAGGATGGGACCATTAAGCAAGTGGCTTCAAGGGGACCCCATCCCAGGGGGGGGAGGGCGTCACCCCACCTGACCCAAAAGGCCGCCCCTCAGGGAGGGTGTCAACCCACCTGATCACGGAGGGATGGGCTACCTGAAACACCAAGGTATAAAACACCCTGCGCAAGGGAACTGGTGGCAGTTCAGCAATCTTGCCCATGCCTGGGGTAAGGGAACGAAGGATCGGCAACCCCGGGTAGCAGCACACGGCGCGCTCCAGCTAGCTGGAATCACTGGCCGCTTGGGTTGACCGGACCCCCGGGAAACCAAGCTGAAATCACTCACAAGCCGCTTGGGCAGACCGGGCCTCCACCGGGAACCCAGCTAGCCGCGTGCGGTTGACCGGGCCTCTGCCGGGGCCCGAGCTGAACTAACTAGCTGAGAGCCCTGAAATCACGGTGTCCTTGAGACTTCTTGCTTGTTACTTTGTACTGTACTGATAAGCTGTATTGCTGGCGTGGGTCTGGGTTTGTGAAGGTAATTTTGTAAATAAACTTGTTTTCTAAAAGATACTTTTGTGGCTATAAGTTATCCCTTTGTTCTGGGCTAAGGGTGAGGCGCTGGGGACCTCGGAGAAGGCCCGCCCCAGGACTCGCTACCCCCTTAGCATTGAACCCGCGCAGAAGACCAGGTTGTCGGTCTTCCATTATTACTATAATTTAAACAGAAATACAATCCATCTCACCACCTGTGGCCAGCTAACCTTTGTGCCTGCCTGCTCATAGATTTCATAGATAGAGTTGGAAGGAGCCTACAAGGCTATCGAGTCCAACCCCCTGCTCAATGCGGGAAACTAGAGGAGGAGGGGTCTCCCATCCAAGTAATAACCAGGCCTGACCCTGCTTAGCTTTCCACGCTCAGACAAGCTGAGCCAGCATAAGCCATTCCATCCCTGGCAAAATAATGAGGGATGACATGCTTTGTATGCAGAAGGTCCCAGATTCAACCGTTGATGGGCAATTTCAACGCCAGCCCCTTTATTTTATTTTTAAACTGGATTTGGACCAGACAGCACTTCAAATAGAGGAGTGTCCTCTGTAAAGTAGGACACATGTCCACCCTAGATCCAAATCCGACCCTCCCCAGAGTCTCTCGCACAGACATGTCTTGGGTCGGGGTGGAAGCATCTTGTCTCTAGCGCGCACGGCTATGAATGCATGCACCTGAGCACTAAGGCATTAGAGTGCACAGTCTGCGATTGTACACACTGGAGCTCTTCATGCATGTTTTGAACTAGTGATGATACACTGTTGGACAATTATATTAGTCTACTACAGGCAAAAGGCCAACACTCTTTTGGCTTTGAAACCAGTGGGGGACAGGCTATTCCCAAGTAAATCAATACATTACAGAGCAGGCAGAATACAAGCGTTCACAGTGTATAATAGTGATGGCAAGGAACGGCTCAGACACTGATTTTCATTATGAAATTAAGAGCATCACCCAATTATGCACTTATTTTTTAAATTAAATGTTGGAGGATGTGAGAGTCTACAGATTTTCTTGGGAGGAGGGGCAGCTAATCCCTCCTCGCTCTCTCTTAAAAACAAACAACCCCCCCCCTAACAAACCCACACCTTGCAGGGTAAAAATGCCATATCTGGAAAATATTGCACAAATCTACAAACTCATCACCTCCTCCCTCCCGCTTAAGCAATTTACTGTGGCCATTCGCGGGGCCCTATTCCACTTGCCTCCCCTGAAAGTGCTTGCACAATCAAAAGATGTTGGCAGAAATAGTGAAGCCAGGCAAAAATGGTACGTGTACTTTTGAAATCGGTCTGTGGAGAGACCAATTTGAGTCAATAATTAAACAATGTGATGACTCAGAGTAAATCACTGCTAAGCAACAGTCTTTCTGCTTTTATGTACTTGCAGGAAACAGCTCCAGACTAACCTTTTGTGGGTTTTTTGTTTTTGTTTTTTGGTTAACCCTCCACGGAGCTTTAAGGTCCAGTTTTATAATATAACTAGCAGAATCAAAATTTTCCTTGCACTGTACTGCAGCAGGCTGCTGGTGTGTGTTTGTGTGGGATTGAAACACACACACACACACACACACACACCATCCTTTTCTGTGCACAGGGAGAGATTGCACCCCCCCACACACCAAAAAACAAACAAACAAAAACAGTCAAGAGAGCAAGCATGCAATTCCACCCTGCAGTTTTAAATAGCGCACAATTCAGAAAAGGGTTTAGCGCTGAGTTCTGCTGACTGGTGCTCTGTGTTACATGCAAACTCATGTAATAAAAGCCCAAGAGGTTGGTACTTTACAAAAGAGCTGGGGGGGGGGATTTGGAATAGAGCAGCAGCATCGGGGAGGCAGGCTTTCCCTTTCTGCCGTTTTTTCTGCTCCACATCGTCCCCCAAAGCCACTAACTCACTGCCACAGCCTTCGCCAACCTGGCGCCTGCCTTCCAGATGTGTTGGACTGCAGGTCCAACACATCTGGAAAGGTGCCAGGTTTGCAAGCACACCTTTAGAACCTCCGGATAGATGGGGAGGAGCAGCTGGCGTGTGTGTGTGTGTGTGGGGGGGGCTAGGGAATTGGGAATGGAGACACAGGGAAGGAGAAAGGAAGTGAAAGACCCCACCATCCTGCCATTCCAAATTGCTCCCTCCCACCTTTTAAAGAAGAAACAAACCAAACACCCACCCAACCAGGCTTCTGTTACCCATTTTGTGTGTGTGCTTAACATGTACTTACATAGGCCCTGGCCATAGCCACAGTTACACTAAGGGCCGGCAGAAATAGAGCACTAATTCACCTCTGGTGTTACAAGTTCTAATGCAGTGTTCTCCAACCTTGGGTCCCCAGATGTTTTCGTAGCTGGCTGGGGCATGCTGGGAGCTGTAGGCCAAAAACATCTGGGGACCCAAGGTTTCATAGATTTCATAGATCATGGAGTTGGAAGGAGCCTACAAGGCTATCGAGTCCAACCCCCTGCTCAGTGCAGGAAACTAGAGGAGGGGGTCTCCCATCCAAGTAACAACCAGGCCTGACCCTGCTTAGCTTTCCACGCTCAGACAAGCTGAGCCAGCATAAGGGAGCTATTGGCCAACATATCTGGGGTGGGTGGGTGCTGGTCTACGCTGCAGGTCAGGGGTGGACAACTTCTGAGGGTTGGAAAGCTGCATCCCCCCCCATGCCCACAGACCCAGCGGGGGCTGCACCCCACCCCTGCCGAAACCACTGCAGCAGAAATCGCTGCTGTTTGCAGGCAGAAGAGTGCTCCAAGGAAGCTTAACGCATGCCTTGTTTGCTTGCAAAACCACTGTTTTCTTACTGCTGCCACAGCAAATTCAGCAGCAGGGGCAGCTCCCCCCCCCCCGCCCAAAAAAACCATACAGCACTGCATTGTCAGGGCCAAAGAAGCTGACCCCACACTTTATTGCATCTACCTTTGGCCTACTGGTGGTGGCGGGGTGGGGGGAGGAATTGCTTTGCCTGTCTTCGTAGACAAATCTTTCACCTCTTCCCAATGTTTTGAAGATCGAAGATCGTGGGGCAGCAGGAGGAGCACCAAACCACTCCAAAAAGAGGTTGGGTGTGTATAGCAGGAGAGAGAGAGAGAGAGAGAGAGAGAGAGAGAGAGAGAGAATCTCTTTGCCTGGTTTGCCGTGAACCTTTGTTCCCAAAGGAATGGAAGACAGCAGCTTGGAAAAAGGCAAGAGATGGTAGGATAGGGCTGGCCATTCATAGATTCATGTACGGCTTCTTCCTAAAGCCAGAAATCATCCTGATGTTGGAATGGTCCAATGCAGGAAGAAAGCTGGGATAGTAGAGATATCAATAAAAATTATTCGCACAGCCCTGCAAAATATTTATCCACAGGAGGGACCGTAGCGCAGTGGTGGAATGCATGCTTTGCATGCAGAAGTTCTCACATTCAGTCAGTGGCATCTTCAGTTAGAAGGATCTCAGGCAGTCAGCAATGGGAAGGACCTCTGCCGGAGACCCCAATGCCTGTCAGAACAGATAATAACACTGGGCTAGTAGGAGAAAGTGTGACATAGTAGTATAAGGCAGATTCCTATGTTCCCAACCCAGCCTGTATTAAGCACTTTTCAGACCTATCGATTTCGGCAGAAGTGATTTATTTACATGCTTAACTCTCCCACTGAAATCAATGAGACCTCTTGAAACTTCAGCCAGACTGGGCTCAGCTGTAGCAGGCGAACGCAAGCATCTTCGTTCCGTGCTATCCATTAAAACAGGAGTGCAGGGCCTGCGTCGCGATGTGGCCCCTCCAAGGTTTCCCAGATGGCATCACCCCCTTCTCCCAGACCCTGGATCATTTGGTAGTTTCTCAACTTTTGTGCAGTCCCCCCCCCCCCCATTTCTAAAAGGATGGCTGCCTCTACTAAAACTTAGTTACTGGCAGGAAGAGCTTTAAGCTAAAAGAGGCTGCTATTCTTGGCCCCGCCTCCTGTCCTTGGCCCCACCCCCTTTTGCCTTTGGCCCCGCCCACAGAGCTTCTCCAGAATGGAATTTGGCTGAAAGGGGTTCAACAGTAAGCTATCAGCATCAACCAACCCCTGGAGCGCTAGCAAACTCAATACAGTAATACCTTGGATTGCAAGTAACTTGGTCTGAGAGCGTTTTGCAAGACAAGCAAATTTTTTAAAATAAATTTTGACTTGATAAACAAGCGACGTCTTGCAATACAAGCAGTCACCGTAGGGATGTAACCGCTCGCCTCGAGCGGGCGTAGCTGCCTGAAATCGGCCCCGCTCACGCCCGCCAGAGACTCGCTTTGATATAAGGGTGTTTTGGATTACAAGCACGGTTCCGGAATGAACTATGCTTGGCAATCCAAGGTATTACTGTATAAGGTAAGCGCACACAGACATTTTGACCCCTCACTCAGCAAAAAATGAGCAAGCTCAGTGAAGGAGCATGAGAAGTAGGCCTGAAACGCTGCCAAAAAAATACAGGGCTATTGGCCGAGATGACGGCTCTGTTTGCGGCTCTGGCCACCAGCCCACCCTTTCACCAATGCTATACTGCGACAGGTCTAGGTTGTGCTCTGGCCTCACTGCCCAGGGGTCACAAGGAACAGAAGGGCCACCGCAAGGAGCATCAATAAACCCTTTTGGACACACTGCTCAGACAGCATCAGAGAGAACGTGGCACAGTCAGGATGACTCTTGAGCGGCTCCTCTTTCTCCCCACCCCCACCCATCTGCTGCCTGAATGTTAACAGAAGGATACTGGTGTGAACTTAGAAGAAAGCCTTCCATTTCGACTTTTTTCTCCCTGTGACGCTGTAGCAGTTTTATAGAGCACAGAGCTTAAGAGGCAGCTAGAAGAATCAAAGCTGTCACCCAGTTCAGGAAGTCGTGAGTGTTATAATCAAAAGATTATGTTTTTACTTATTTGCATACAAATGGTTGTCGTCCCCGTCCCCCCCCCAAGCAAACTTTTTCTTTCTTTTTTTTAGCAGATGCACACATATCACTGCATGTTCCCGTTTTAGAAGAGGCATGCCCTCTCTCAAATAAGAGAACTTGTAAGATGCTTTTAGGTGCCTTCCACTTTTGTTGGTAAGTACTTCATTAAAACAGTTAAGGATGCAATCCTACACATGTTTAGACAGGGAAAAGGCCTACAACTCCCAGCATGCCCCAGCCTTTTTTTTCTGTTTAAACATGCATAGGATTGCACCTTAAGATGCCTAAAAATTTGCATCTTATTTTTTAAGATGGAAATCCCAAATAATCAAGGATGTCTTTTTCAAACTGATGAAAGGTTTTTAATCAGGTAATTTGACTAAATATTGCTGCACTAATTACAAGGCATTTCTGTCAAGCTGACAGATGACCCCAATGCACATCACTTCAAATGAGAAGGAGCAGAGGGCAGAAAGAAAGGATGCAGTCCCCTTTAACTTGGCTAGTCTATTGAATAACCAAAATTCGTTGGTGGTAGCTGAATTGCTCTCCGTTCACATGGGGTTTTGAAAGGATGCTTTTAACTGCTGCGTTTTAAAAGCATTCATATTACAGACTGCTATATGTGTGCATGCAAAAAAAACAAAAAAAAAACACCTTTGCAGGTCTCCACGTTTTCCATCAGGTGACCTTGCCACTTAAGGCATTTCTTGCTGTCCAAGGGCATCATTAGTGATTATTGAGCCCATGTGATATGCTGGAATTGTTGGTTTTCAGAGCACAGATGTACCGCTTTCACAGAAAAGCAAATTCAAACGGCTTTAACAATCTTTCTCCCCCCCCCCAATATTTCATATTGTTGTTTAATAGAGCCTTGTGCCACTATGACTCAGAAATGTATTATGGCATGCTTTCATGGACTGAGTTCACATCAGATGCATGGTCATATTTTTGCTACAACAGATTAACATGTTTACCCGCTCTGGAAGTTGCCAACTTAGCAAGAATTCAGTGTAAGACGATGCACAAATGTAGATCACCCTGTTCCCCTGCATCAGCCTTCCCCAACCCAGACCACTGGCTGGGCTGATGGTAGTTGTAGTTCAACATGTGTGGAGGGCGCCAGCTTGAGGAAGGCTGTCTTACAGATACCAAGATAATTCATATGAAAGCCAGAGTTGGGAAGTAAAAGGATACGGGGAGAAGTAGATGTTGGGCTAAGGCAGTTGTTAAGATGAGATATAGCTCTGATCATTTGGATATAGCTACACCTCCAAAAGGAAGTCCACAGCCCTCACAAGAAGAGTTGGGTAACCATTGCTTTCCTAAGGACACCCATTAGGAGCTATCAAAATACAAAGAGTAAGGTCGTTAGCAGAGTTTGAAGAAGACATCTTTGGGGCAAAGACTGCCCCCACACTGCTCTCTTTTCTCCAAAAAGGCAAGAAAGAGACTATAAGAACCAAGAGGTTTTAGCAAGGTGTGTCGGGAGAGAGCGCTGAAGGGGTCACCTTAGAACACAGACTGCAGGGCTACAGCTAGAACTTCATCACAGCAGACAGGTAGTAGCCTGGGACTTTGCTTTTCTATCCTTCTAGGCGGGAATCTCCCCCCCCCCTTTCCTGTTCAGGCTTGTCAGGGCAAAGGGGACTCTTTCTCCTCTCCAGAATACAGGGTGTGTTTGAACCGAAGCATAAAGATATTTTGCTGCCTGACATCACTAGGTTTGCTTTACCAACAAGTAAGACGCTGTACCTGCCCTGTATTTCTTCTTCAATAAAACCACCCTTTTGTTTCTAGAGTCTCTCTCTGTGTGTAGGTTTGTGTGGAGAAAGCCCAACTGTAAAAGGAACATGTCATGAACACACACATTTCCCTGCCAAGCTCTGTCTGTAAACCTCTCCACAGGGGGTGGGAGGGGAACTGGAGGTGCTGAAACCTGCAGACCAACAAGGAAGTTCTCGGTCGGAATCCACAAAGGAGAATTGCGGACCATCAAGAAGACAGGGCAGCCACTATGAGCTGTAAAGTACACCCCGGACCAGGATAAGTCATCTTTTCCCAGGCAGGCATAAGCCCACCTGCCACACAGGGGGCAGGGATAAGCCCACCTGACAGGCAAGGGGCGGGAGAGCGGGAAAAGGTGGGGTAGAAAACCCCTTGCACATCTGCTGGGAGTTGTTGGGAACACGGGTCGCTTCATCAAGTCAGTCCTCCAGCTGTGGCTGGGCGAAGCTGTTCTCTTCCCTGTGTCAGGCGGATCCGGAGCCAGGCAGAAAACTAACCAGTGTAAAGTCTCTGAGCTAAGGTAACTGTTTTCCCCAATACGCTAGCCTGGGAACCCATTCATTGATAAAACTTGGAGATCACGTCAGGTCATTTTGACGTTATAGTATTCCTAGAAAGCTATTGGTTCCGCTCCATATATTGTATAGTAAATAAAAGCCTTATTTGGTCATACAAAGGGCTGGAGTTTCCTTTTGTTGTGCAAACCTCCTAGTCGGTTTCAATCGCTTGCACGGGCTGTAACTCAGTGCCGGTTAACCCGTTAAGCGCCGAACTCATGCATAGGACCCGGGTGCTGGTCCTTCACATGGTGGCAGACGACGGGACAATTGGAAACTATAGTTAACGGACGGAACTAATAGGGTCTAGGGCAGGCTAGCAGATTGCTGGGAAGTAGTCAGGTTGAAGTAAAATGGGTAGCCCCAGCCAGAAACAGCTGGAACTACTGGCCAGTCCGGTGACTCCCAGAGAAGGGAGTCATGTCTCCACGATGGAGTGAGTAGCGCGGCCGAGGACCGTAACCCAGGAAAAGGAGGGAACCCCCTCATCGTCATTGGCGGGGAGCGGACCCAAGCAGTGGGGCCGCCCCAGCCTAGCGAGCAGCCTCAGGAGAGGCGACAGGATGGACCCCGGGTTAGAGGAAGACCTCGACGGAGGGGTTGCTGGTGGAGCCATAGGAGGGGGTGAGTTTGATGCACTCTTCCCCCAGTTAAATTGGCAACAGACCAGGGAAGTGATGCTGGATCATCTCTTGCTGATGCCGCATCAGCAGGCGGCCCTCCAGATGCAGTTAGAGCTTGCAAGACTCACCACGAATGCCGGAGGGGTGGGACTACCTCCACCCCAGCCTGCAGGGGCCACAACCCCTAAATGGGATCGGAAGCAGTTCCCCACCTACAAGCCTGGGCAGGACGTGTTAATCTTCTTCACCCTGTTCGAAGCTGCCTGCCAGGAGCAAAAGGTGCCGGACAATTTACGGATGTCCGTCTTGCGGACGCAGGTTAGCGGGGAGCTGGCCGATCTCCTGGGCATGCACACCCAAACTGCCCCCTTGGACTATGCTGCCTTCAAAGAAGACATGAGGGAGCGTTTTGCCCCCACGGCCGAACATTGTCGCTGTAAATTCCGTTACGGGCAGCCCCCCCCCCCGGGACACTTATGCATCCTGGATGGCGCATCTGGGGCAAGTTTGGGATGCGTGGATTGGGGCCACCGGGAAGACCACCTTGGCTGAGGTGAGGGAGCTCCTGATTCAAGAGCAGTTCTGTGCCACTATCCCGGAGGACTTGGCTACTGCCATGCGGGACCGGGACCCCCCAAACTGTCGGGAAATGGGCAAGCTGGCGGATCAGATGGGGCTGTATCGGCAGCACAAAGGGGGAAAGGGGAGTAACCCCAACTATAGTGGGACCAAAGGAGGCGCGGAGAAGGGCAACCCCAAACCTCGGGAGGGAGCCCCAAGCAAACCAAAGGAGAGTCCCAGCCCCAGCGCCAGCGGCTATTTTTATTGTAAAGAACCGGGGCACCTCAAGAGAAGTTGCCCCAAACTCCTTGCCAAGAGCCGCAACTCCAAACTCGCCCCAGGCAAGGTTGGGAGGGTGGCTGCGCCCGAGTCTCGCCAGCCGGAGGAACAGGAGGAGGACCAGCAGTCGGTCTCATCCCTGGATGGAGAAGCGGAGGATGCTGCGCAGTCCCAGCGAGGCGGAGGACAGCATTCCCTTGGGGCCATCTCCCAAGCATCCCTGTTGCAGATTGCATCCCTGGAGCAACTGCGTTGGAGCCAGAACAAATTCTGTGAATCCATCTCTGTGAACAATGTTTCTCATATGGGGTATAGGGACATTGGGGCGGACAGAACTGCTTTACCTCGGAGTAAAGTGAAGAGGCGCCAGCTATTGAAAGGGCACACCTATGCCATAAAGCCCTATTACTCCCCCAATATAGCTGTACCCCTCGCCCGGGTTTGGGTCAAGTACAGGGGATGGGAAGGAGAGGTGGATGTTATAGTGCATGGACAGCAAGAGTGGGGGATCATAATTGGGAACGACATAGCGTTCCGGGCTGCCCAGGTCAAGGTTGGGGTGGTGACACGTCGTCAGGCCAGGCAAGCACCTGCCCCACAACCACCCAGTCCCCTGACTCTTGCCTCCGGTCTCGATAAAACGGCACCGGCAGCCAACCGCTCTCTGCCCCCCTCCCCAGCTCCGGTTAGGGAAAGCGACCAGGGGGGGTTTGCCCCAATGGCCCGGGATTTTGGAACCTACCGTATGCAGCTTTCCAGGAAGAGCAGCGGCACGTTCCGTCCCTCCAGGAATGCCGGGACAGGGCCGGTCAAACGTTGGGGTTACTAGACCAATCTGAATGGTTTTTGTGGGAGGCGAGAGCCCTTTACTGGGAGTTCATTCCAAAAGCCGAGCTCAGTCTCCAGCAACGGAAGAGACAATTAGTTGTGCCCGCGAGGTACCGCCAAGCCGTACTACAGCTGGCCCATGATGTAGCTTGGGGAGGCCACTTAGGACAGAAGCGGACACTAGCCAGAGTGACTGAAGGTTTCTACTGGCCCATGGTAGAGAACGAGGTCCGGGAATACTGTCAGTCCTGCGATGTCTGCCAGCGGTTAGGACATAACCGGAACCACCCGAAAGCCCCCCTGCAGCCCCTACCCATAGTGGGCACCCCCTTTGAGAGGATAGGATTGGACATTGTGGGACCCTTGAATCCACCAAGACGGGGAAGAAGTTCATACTGACTGTCGTTGACTTTGCCGAGCCTCTATCTCTGCTACCAGCCTGGCTAAGACTCTCCTCTCTCTTTTCGCCCGCCTAGGAATGCCCCACACGGTGGTGTCGGACTGTGGCACGGGATTCGTGTCCAAATTGTTTTAAAAAATGTGGGAGTTGGGTGGTGTGGAACACCTGACTTCGGTGCCATATCACCATGAGATAAATGGGCTGGTGGAGCGGTTCAATCAGACTTTGGAAAAAATGATCCGCGCCTATGCGGCTAAACATCCCGGGACTTGGGATCAAGCTCTTCCCTACCTCTTGTTCGCATACCGAGACTCCCCCCAAGAGAGCCTGGGATTCTCCCCAAATGAGTTGATGTTTGGGAGGGAGCTGAGGGGACCCTTGGCTTTACTGCGGGCGGAATGGGAAGGAGTTGTGGCAGAGTCTCCAATGCCAGTTCAGGCATTCATGCAGCACCTACAAACTGTTCTCCGGGAGGTGCGGGAGATGGCACAGCAGCATCTTGGAGCAGCGCAACAACGGCAGAGTGAGTGGTATAACCGGACGGCCATACCACGGACTTTTGAAGTGGGGGACCAAGTACTGGTGCTACGAACCCTAAAGATCAATAAACTGTGTTTAAAATAGGAGGGCCCCGGGACGGTGATCGGGAAGGCGGGGGAAGTGAACTACCAGGTGGCTTTTCCGGGGCAGCCGAGGAAACCAAAAGTATTTCATGTAAATATGATGTAACTGTATGTAGAATGGGCTGCAAATGTGGGGTGTGTAAAGGAATGTACGACCCCGAGTTTTCCGAGGGGGACCTGTTGGCGGAATGGGGGAAGGGGGGTGGGCTCGATGAGATCGATTTGTTCCCCCTCCCTGTCGGAGCAGCAGCAGCAGCAAATGACCCAGGTCCTAGAAGACTTTCAACCAATGTTTTCCGACCGCCCCGGACGCACTACCCTCGTGCAACATACCATTGCGATGGGGGATAGCCCCCCTCTGCAGTCCCTCCCATATTGAGCAGTGGGCTCCCATGCCCAAGTCATTGCGGACGAGGTCCAAGCCATGTTGGACCTTGGAGTCATTGTGCCCAGCTCTAGTCCCTGGTCCTCCCTGATAGTGCTAGTGGCCAAAAAGGATGGGGGGATCCGGTTCTGTGTGGACTACCGGAAGATTAAAAAAGTGACTGTCCCTGACCCCTACCCCATCCCGAACATGGACGTACTGCTAGAGCGGTTGGGGGGAGCGAAATACATCACGACACTAGACTTAACTAAGGGTTACTGGCAAGTTCCATTAGATCAGGATGCCGCGTTGAAATCTGCATTTGTGACCCACCTGGGACTATTCCAATTCACCGCCTTGCCATTCAGAGTCCGGAACGGTCCGGCTACCTTCCAAAGGCTGGTGAATGGGATGCTAAATGGGTTAGGGGAGTTCGCATGCGCGTACCTGGACGACATCGCCATTTTTAGCTCCACCTGGGAACAACATTTACAGCATGTCCGCCAGGTATTTCAGCGGATTCAGGAGGCAGGGCTGACAGTAAAGGCAAAAAAGTGTCAGGTTGGGCGGGGGAAGGTCGAGTATCTGGGGCTCAGGGTTGGGGGAGGTAGCATCAAGCCTCTGGAGGCGAAGATCGAGTCGGTTCGCACCTGGCCCCAACCTAAGACTAAGAAGCAGGTCCAGGCTTTCTTAGGGCTGGCTGGCTACTATTGTAAATTTGTGCCCCATTTTAGCCAACTAGCCGCGCCACTCACGGACCTATGTAAGAAGCGGCAGCCGATTAAAGTCCAGTGGTCGGCCGCTTGTCAGGCAGCTTTTGACGGGTTAAAAGCCTGCCTCATGGCAGCTCCCATCCTGCAAGCGCCGGACTTCGAAGCTCCCTTCGTATGGGTATGGGAACCCATACGAAGCTCCTACAGACAGATGCCTCAGAGGCGGGAATGGGGGCTGTTTTGCTGCAAGAAAGGCCAGGGCAAGGGTTATGTCCTGTTGCCTATTTGAGTAAAAAACTTCTGCCCCGGGAGCGAAACTTGGCCACTGTCGAGAAGGAATGCTTGGCAGTAGTATGGGCAGTGACCAAACTTCGCCCCTACCTCTGGGGACACCGGTTTCTGTTGCAAACCGACCATTCCCCCTTGTGTTGGCTGGACCGGGTGAAGGGGTCCAACCAGAAGCTGTTACAGTGGAGCCTAGACTTGTAGGACTTTGATTTTTCAGTGGAACACGTTAAGGGCAAGGACAACATTTTGGCGGATGGGTTATCCAGGGCTTTCTCTGTAGGAGAAGATTAGATAGAAATTGGGGTGGTGGACCCCAAAGCCATCTTTCTCCAATAGGAGGGGTGTGGAGAAAGCCCAACTGTAAAAGGAACATGAACACACATTTCCCTGCCAAGCTCTGTCTGCATAAACCTCTCCACAGGGGGTGGGAGGGGAACTGGAGGTGCTGGCTCTGCCAGACAAAAACCTGCAGACCAACAAGGAAGTTCTTGGTCGGAATCCACAAAGGAGAATTGCGGACCATCAAGAAGACAGGGCAGCCACTATGAGCTGTAAAGTACACCCCGGACCAGGATACGTCATCTTTTCCCGGGCAGGCATAAGCCCACCTGCCACACAGGGGGCAGGGATAAGCCCACCTGACAGGCAAGGGGCGGGAGAGCGGGAAAAGGTGGGGTAGAAAACCCCTTGCACATCTTCTGGGAGTTGTTGGGAACATGGGTCGCTTCATCAAGTCAGTCCTCCAGCTGTGGCTGGGCGAAGCTGTTCTCTTTCCCGGGTCAGGCAGATCCGGAGCCAGGCAGAAAACTAACCAGCGTAAAGTCTCTGAGCTAAGGTAACTGTTTTCCCCAATACGCTAGCCTGGGAACCCATTCATTGATAAAACTCGGAGATCACGTCAGGTCATGTTGACGTTATAGTATTCCTAGAAAGCTATTAGTTCCATTCCATATATTGTATAGTAAATAAAAGCCTTATTTGGTCATACAAAGGGCTGGAGTTTCCTTTTGTTGTGCAAACCTCCTAGTCGGTTTCAATCGCTTGCACGGGCTGTAACTCAGTGCCGGTTAACCCGTTAAGCACCGAACTCACGCATAGGACCCGGGTGCTGGTCCTTCACAGTTTAAGTGTAAAAAGAGCAAAGCGCACACTTTCCCCGCAGCAGCGCAGGTTTTACCCAGCCAAAGATCCTAAACCTTACGTAAGAGTGTGGGGTTAGAGAGAATCTAGCGCCCAGAATTATCTGTCGTAACACAGTGTTCTCCAACATTGGGTCCCCAGGTGTTTTTGGCCTACAACTCCCAGCATGCCCCAGCCAGAGAACACTGGGCAAAGGGGTGGGCAAAAGCCACCTGCAATGATGGGAAAATAAGTTGTTTTCAAATCTATTGCATTTATATCCCACCTTGCATTGTGGAACTCAAGATGGCTACATGGGACTCCCAGGTGGTCTCCCTTCCAAGCACTGACCTGATCCAGACCTGCTTGCCCTCAACAAGGTGGCTGCCTGATGTGCCTTTAGACCAGGGCTTTCCAACCTTGGGTCCCCAGATGTTGCTGGCCTACAGCTCCCAGCATACCCAGCCAGCATGGCTAATGGCAAGGGATTCTGGGAGCTGTAGTCCAGCAACATCTGGGGACCCAAGGTCAGAGAGCCCTGCTTTAGACGATGCCCTGGGACCTACTAAAATGGGCCAGTCAATTTGCTCTGTTTGGGATTCATCAGCTTCAACTCCGATTCAAGAAAACCTTCTTTGGAACGTAAGGCACTTCTATCACCCTGCTCATGTAGCCTATTTAGGGGTAGCAATTCACTTGGGTGACTCCCCGTGTATCAGCCTTCCTCAACCTGGTGCCCTCCAGATGTTTTCATATTTGAACTCCCATCAACCACAGCCAGCATGGCCACCGGACAGGAATACTGGGGTTTTTGGTCCAAAACATTTGGAGGGCACCTGGTTGGGGAGGACTACATAATCTTGCCATCAGCAATGAAGTTGTGTGTGCGGCCTGCCTAGGATTGTGAAATAAGCTTGCAGTGGATCATAATGCAAGGCTGGCCTGCAACTTCAGATTGTGCAGACCTACTCTAGAGCAAGTCTTCCACATCATGGTTGAAAATGTTCAACCAAACATTTTTCTGTTCCTACTTGAATTTGAAAAATGCCTTAACAGAGAGCCAAGTTTCTAGGGAAAACACACACTATTTCAGACTTCCAGGGTGGGAGTGAGGGAACCTCTTAAATTACTGAACAGAAGGCACTCAAACAACTATCCAGTTGGCTACAGAATCTGACTCAGTGTTGATCAATGGTACCTTCTCAAACTGGAGAGAGGTAACGAGCGGGGTACTGCAGGGCTCGGTCTTGGGCCTAGTGCTCTTCAACATTTTTATTAATGACTTGGATGAGGTGCAGGGAATGCTTATCAAATTTGCAGATGACACAAAATTGGGTGGAATAGCCAATACCCTGAAAGACAGAAACAAAATTCAGTGATCTTGATAGGCTGGAGCGCTGGGCTGAAAACAGGAAGAAATTTAGTAGGGATAAATGCCAAGCCCTGCACCTAGGAATAAGTAACCAAATGCACAGTTACATGATGGGGGATACCTGGCTCAACAGTACTACACTGCGAGAAGGATCTTGGAATTGTTGATCACAAGCTGAATGAGTGCGCAATGAGATGTGGCTGCAAAAAAGGCAAATGCTATTTTGGGCTGCATTAATAGAAGTACAGCTTCTAAACCACATGAAGTACTAGTTCCCCTCTACTCAGCACTGGTTAGGCCTCATCTTGAGTACTGTGTCCAGTTCTGGGCACCACACTTTAAGAAGGATGTAGACCAACTGGAAAGGGTTCAGAGGAGGGCAACAAAGATGATCAGGGGACTGGAAACAAAGCCCTATGAGGAGAGACTGAAGGAACTGGGCATGAAGACTGAGAAGGGATGATAGTGCTCTTCAAGTACCTGAAAGGTTGTCACACGGAGGGTCAGGATCTCTTACCAACCATCCCAGAGTGCAAGACATGGAATAATGGGCTCAAGTTACAGGAAGCCAGATTCCAGCTGAACATCAGGAAAAACTTCCTGTTAGAGCAATAGACAATGGAACCAATGACCTAGGGAGGTCTTGGGCTCTCCCACACTGGAGGCATTCAAGATGCGGCTGGACAGCCATCTGTCAGGGATGTTTTAACTTGGATTCCTGCGCTGAGCAGGGAGTTGGACTCGATGGCCTTATAGGCCCCTTCCAACTCTACGATTCTATGAAATTCTCCCAAGACATTGGAACTAGCTACAGGGCAGCAACGCCGCATCCCAAGACTAATGCACAGTGCAAAGACCGCAATCTAAGTGTCACGCCAAATCAGACACATACAGCCCAATCTTAAAGAGAATTACTCAGAAATATTATGAATAAATTCGATGGACATGGACTGGTGAACATGCTTAGGATTACAGCCTTAGCTTTTATATCTGGTAGATGTTAAGCACGTTTCAAAAGCCAGCATTAAGTCATGTAATTAATATATGCCACTTTAATATTCTACTGGATATCCATAAATCCTGTTTGTCTTTATAATAAGTGAGGAGTTACAACATTTGTACCCTAAGAAGGGTTGATTACTTGCAATAAGTGGTGATTAATTTTCCAATTTGAGATAACCCTTCATTCAACTAGTACTTATGAAGGCATTTCATGGGCCCAGTTCTTACAAACATAGCTATTTGCACAGAACTTATCAGGACTGAAAAAAGAATCTACTAAGAGCAGAGTTGTCACTTCATATTCAACTTTAATATAAAAAGACATTAATCACTTTCAAATGCATTAGAAAGGTCCCCTTACAAACTGCATGGTCTGGCACAAAACTGAGTTACAGAAATAGGCATATCTACCTGCCAGGGCTGGAAAACGTACAATGTGGTTTTCAAATCAGCTGCTTCAAAAGCACTTAAATTATTAAGGCCACAATCATGAAACCACTTCCTTGTAAGCAGCCCCATTAACCTCAGGAGGGGCTAGTTATGCAAAGTCGTTTCAGGTTGCAACCTAAACTAAGACCAAGACATTTAGCTATACATACACAAGACAAGGATCTTTATGCTTTGTTCTGGTTGTGCGCGGCACACATCCTTACTGGCTTCAAGGGGCTATGGCAACTCCCCTCGCACAAAGGTATACTCGCGGCATCTACGACACTGCAGCATCCATGACCCTCTGCTGGGAGGTAAGGCGTCCAATGTTTTGAGATGTGTGTGAGTACAGTATCACAACTGGAGAAGTCAGAATGAGATTTTCAAAGGCAACATTTCCAATTCTGATTGATGGAAACTGATACAAAATAGCTAAAATTGCTTGTCAGATGGCAGAAATACCCCATAACAGTTAAGTGAAAACATGAACTTTTGTCAAGAGTATTCATAGCTCTTTTCCTTTTCTCACCATGCAGTTATATTTTCTGTATAACCAGTTTACCAAGGCAAATATTGGGCAATTTTATTGCAAATGCCATCACATATGATGCACCTTCTCACCAGAAACCACTCTTAGGAATTAAGACAATCTTTTTCTTGAATACTAACCTGCCCTTAATGACTCAACTGACCGCACATTCACACCTGGGTGTGAGTGGAGCAATTTAAGCTTGGAGAACACTCTTGAAAGGCCTCTGTAACAGTCTTGTAGTAATTAGTGCAAGGTAGGGGTGCTCCCCCCACACCCGAACACAGAATTAAGTGGGATGGTAGACTTCAGCCAAATCGTTCACTTGATGACATATACATATAAATACTTATAAATAAAACCCACATAATTTATGCTTGAAGGTAATAAAAACATGGCTTGAACTGAAGTGTAAATGCATCAAGACCTCCTGCAGCCTGACAGAGCTCCTCCTCTGATGTTCACATGTTAAGAGCAACTCTACCCTTAACGCAGTACTTCAAACTGAATGCTGACAACTGCTCCTACCTTAATGTTATATATTTACACACTTTTACTGAGCTACATAAGGGAGGCCCCATGGTAAGAAAAAAAAATCCCTTTTTCAAAGTG
This sequence comes from Shinisaurus crocodilurus, assembly GCA_021292165.1. Lineage (NCBI taxonomy): Eukaryota > Metazoa > Chordata > Lepidosauria > Squamata > Shinisauridae > Shinisaurus > Shinisaurus crocodilurus. The sequence continues at coordinate 299,593,019 of CM037876.1, forward strand.
ATTAAAAAAATACAACTGCAAGTATTTCCAGGTACTAAATAAGCAGTTGGCAGAAGATTTGTAGCAAAAATATATCTTCAGAAAATAGCTGAAAGATTCTGAACACTGATAAACACTTTTTAAAAACTATAACTATATTTAAAAAACAGAAAATAAGACTTGACAGAAAAAGCTAACTAGGATAATGGGAACTGCTGCTTTAAGGCTCTTTAAGAGCTTCTGTGGTAAATAAATGTAGAGATGTCAGTGAAGTATTTACTTGGAATTAAGGAGACAGGGAACCAAGCCTTTGGTCCTCAAACCATTACTTCAAAGGTAGTCCCATGAAAGTCAACTGATAAAAACAGCAGGAGCAAATGCCAGGGGTTGCTGAAAAGGTCTCAGCCTAGACAGTATGGGTTTTGACTTAAGCTGAGGACTTCATAGCCAACCTTTGTATGTTGAGGCTTGGAGTCTATTTAGCACTTGTACCGGAAAACGAGATGGTCAAGGGAGGAGGAATCCTGCTACATCATTTTATATCCCTTAATGCTAGAAGGGATTAGCAAAGTAATCTCTCTCTTTTTTGGTAAGTGTTGAGGCCCAAAGAGAAAGGGAGGATGTATGGGCAAAATATAGAGGAGTGTCTGATTAAATCTATGCAACCAGGGGTCTTTTGACATGCCAAGCCACCACTGAAACACCAGGGGTTTCCCAAAGCCGTTTGTGACATAGCATGGGGGTCTGGTGATGTTAAAGGGAAAAAATGGAAGACTTGCTGGGCTCATGGTGACTTGTAGGCATACCTAGAATACCACACTGAATTGTGGCCATTGAAAATATGTACTTACAGTTCAAACACTACAAATTGCAGGTTAATTTTATACATTAACACAACTTTGCAAATTGAAGTGCTTTGGGGGGGGGGAGATTCATGTGCAGCTTTGAGGACAAGCTATTTGTAAATTTTACTACTCAAGATCTGGCTTCTTCAAAGGATGTCTCCTTCACCCTTTGTCTCAAGATTCAACTAGAATCTCCACAAAATGATCAAGCTCATTAAGGTCAGATTTACAGTTAGAGTTAGAACTTGCAGTTGCTTGAGGAAATGTTTCAAGTACATCACAGTGTCCCATTTTTGTACCGCCCATCATTCCCGTTAATACTGTATCAAGATTGTAATAGGAACTGTCAACTTCTGAAAAGAGATCTTCAACAGAGTCGGGAGTTTTTGTTTCTAAGGTTTCAAATATTTGATCTAATGATTTATGGAAGTTTCCTCTATTTTCTGGAGAGCTCTCCATCTCCCACATGTTACCCTGCAGGTTTCTGGGAGCTTGTAGCGGAGCAGGTCTTAAGACTTCTGCACTCTCTTCTGATTGCGTGTCCTCAAAGTCTTTTGAGAAGCCACTATAACCCTGAACAAGCTTTTCTTCAGCTTGCTCCTTGGAAGAACGACAGAGGATATCTGTTGACACCAGACGGTCCAGAGAGGTTGGTCCCGCACTCTGTGCATTTATCATCTGCCAAGTTCCATCCTGGGTCATTTCCTCTTGGATCTGCCGTACTGTATTGGCTATAAGCACTGAACGGTACAGATTAGGTTCAACAAGCATGTGGCAGAGTTGAAGTTTAACCAAAGACATGTCTAGCAGTGACTGGCGCTGAAGGTTGTATGAAGGGATAGCTTTAAAGCCAGCTAAAGTTCCTTCAACATCTTCTTCTCCATCAATACATTTCCTCTTCAGTCCGCGTACAAACATTGTGTCCTGTTGAAAACAGAGTAAGATGGCATTAGATAACGAATTCATGGACTGTCTTCTAAAAGGTGTTTGCATTTTAAATCAAAGCTGCTTGACTACGGTACATAACTGAGATTAATAGGTCATTCTTTTAGTCTTTACTTTGGAAATGGTACTCAGAATTTGCCACAAGCAAGTAATATTAGAGGCACCAGAAATTAAAACAAACCAGCTTTTCACAAGCTAGTAATTTTGCAGATGCCTGCTATTTTCAAATGTGGTATTTGAACACACCTAACACTTGATCAATACAGCATAGCTTCCATCCTAATGGGGTAGCTTCTGCACAGTCGCTCCATTCCTGGGCAATTGCCCTGGGACCAGTGAATAACTGTTCTGAATTATTTAACTACAAGGTGCATTCAGACATCATGGCACCAGTCAAACTGCACTGCATTAGAGGGTAGCAATCACAAGCTGATTCCGTGCTCCATTTTTAGATTACAGAAAGAATCAGACTTCAACAAACCCACTCACCAACAGGCCAAGGGTGAGGAAGTCTTTGATTTTGGCAAGCAAGAATGCTCAGGCAGGGAAGCTGCATTACAGCAGCTAAATGAAGCCGACAGAAAAACCTGGAGCAGATTTTTGGGAACGAGTCTATGTTCTCTACTTTTGAATGGCATCTGCAAGGGTTTCTTCTCTTTCCCCACCCTCGCTCTGCTTCCCTTTCCAGGAATACTGCAGATCTGATTGGAGGGCTGAGGGGGTGGGGAGTGTGGCCACAACATTTTCAGTTTCTTTCTGGTGCTGTTCAGTTTGTTTCTCTCATTCTCTATATGCAAAGCTGCTTTCCCCCTGCAGTCTCTTTTGTTCCCTTCCCCCAGCAGCAGCCTCTGCCTGGAACTCAAAACAGCTAATCTGTTCTCCTGGATTGAGCAGGGGGTTGGACTTGATGGCCTTATAGGACCTTTCGAACCCTACCTAAAGCACCTCTGAAACGCCAGCCACCGCCCTGAGGATATACTCCTTCCAAACACCTGAACAAGCTCCTGTGCTGCTTCATTCTAACTGCAGGGCTGGTTTTGTGCGCGGGCTTTTTTTAACGGAAAGTTTGCTTTGTAATTTATCTGACCAAATGGGCAATTTCAAAGCTCCCTTTTACTCTACCATATTTTGTACTCCAGAGGCTGATTAAGAGAAACAACAATGGCAGGGTTATGAAGGGGAATTGCTGCAGAAAAGGAAGAAAATTCTGGCATGGATTTCTTTGGGAGAGAGGGAGAGACTGTCTTTTAGCCTTTTAACCCAGGTTTTGAAAACACATGTTTGTGGTGTTGTGCTGTGGCTTGCCAGGGAAGTGGGGACAATGTTTAATTTTCAAAAAGAAACTTGCAAGGGACTCAGCCTTCTGGGGAACAATGCCATCTGCGCTATTAGCCCTTTCCCTTAATTCCGTTGGAGGGGCAGGCTGCCAGTTGCTGGGTGGAAAGGTGCTCTGCATATGTTCAGAAGCACTTGTACTATATTCTTATTGGGTAGTAGAAATAGTTTTTGGCTACTAAGCCTGAACATAATTTGTGGATCCTTGGAAAGGATCAACATACCAGATGACACTCTTTGACCTGATTCGCATGACATGACAACCCACCATGGGCAGTGAGCCATGGTTGGCTGTCATGTTGTCTGAACCTAGTCTGGGTTACCCATGGCGGCTTGTTTTTTCCGAACAAGCCACCCTGAGAACCCATTGGCTGTTCTAGGGCAGTGATGGCGAACCTATGGCACGTGTGCCACAGCTGGCACGAGGTCAGGCAGGGGTCCCGGGCACCTCCTGCCACAAGGATTCCCCCAAGGGGTGGGAGAGCAAGCGGGGAGAGGGGAGGCGGGGAGGGCAGCTGCCTCTTTAAATGCTCGGTTGGCTGCTCCCCGCCTCCCGCACTCGCTCTCTGCCCACCTCCTTCTCGTGCGCCCTCCTCCTCCTCCAGCCTTGCCTGCCTGCCTGAGAAGGGGTGGCTGGGCTGCTGCTTTAAATCTCCGCCTCGCGTGCTCACTCGCTCTCTGCCCATGGGGGGATAGAAGGGGCGGGGGGGGGCTGATGTGGAGGAGTCAGGAGACAGCCCTTGCTGGGTCGGGCTCAAAAGACGCACTGGCAGCTTGGAGGTGGTGTGATTTAAGCTGTGGTGGCTTGTGCGATTCAACTCTAAACTAAAACCTCGGTATTCAGGTTTAATTGCAGTGTTGGCACTTTGAAATAAATAAGTTGGTTTTGTGTTGCAGTTTGGGCACTCGGGCTCAAAAAGGTTCGCCATCACTGTTCTAGGGGATGTTTTACCCACAGTGAGTTGTGTCATCTGAACCCAGATGATGGATCCCACCGTGGGTAAAGTCCCGCAGCCAGTGACTCGCTTGGCAAGATCAGCCAAACCCCCTTGCCACTCTTCCTGAGCTTGCCCTGGCCACTGATAGGGCCAGCAGCCCTATAAGTGCCCAAGCAGCACTTGGGGGTGGCTGGAACTGCTTTGCTGCCCTCCTCGCTGCTATCTTGGGCCATTTGTGGCTCACTGCAGCTTCTTTGCAGTTTAAACTCCCCCCCCCCATCATGAAATCTGGCTTGACAAATGGCTTTCACGATCCCCGTTTTGAAAGCCACTTCAAAGTGCCCAAGTGGCACCTTGGTGGGGCTCTCCATGGCTGGCAGAACCTTAAAAAAATAATAATATTGCACAATTTTTTTTACACATTTATGTTAATTTCTGGGGGCACTGTTGTGCAACTGCAGGGATTTGAAGCCTCGGCTGGGGCAATGTCCAGGGGGGTACTTGCTGCCAAGCGTCCTGGTGGATTCACATCCCCTTTGCACAAAGATCCTCATTTCTCACACACACCACCGCAAGTTAGTCCCAATCCTGGTGCACATTTTGCATTTTGTCCCAAGCCTCTAGGTGCTCGGGAATGTGCAAATGTGCACCACCCCTTTTCTAGGGAAAAGGAGTTTTGACAGCTGTCAAAATTCTGGGTGCCTTTAAAAAGTGCTTCTGACTGGCAATGGTTTTTGTGTGTTTTTTTACTGGGACATATACAGCTATATTACCCATTGCCCTGTCAAAAATCCCTTTATAAGAGACCCAGAACAAGCTGTCAAAACGCCTATTCCCTAGACAAACAGGGAGGTGCACATTTGCACTTTCCTGAGCACCTAAAGGTTCAGGACAATGTGCAAAGTGTGCTCCAGGAAGGGAACTAACTGGGTGGTGGTGGGGAGATGAGAAACTTTGGGCGAAGGGGGCGTAAATCTCCCCAAAACTCATTTTCACCTGCAAAGACCCCCCGCGCCTTTTGTTTCCCTTGACAGGACCCAGGGTCATCCCATGAAGCTGATTGGTGGGAAGATTCCGGGCAGATAAAAGTAAGTACTCCTTCACACAACACATAATTAAACTATGGAATTCACTTCCACAGGAGGTCGTGATGGCCACCAATTTGGGGGGGCTTTAGAAGGGGATTGGACAAATTCATGGAGAAGGCTATCCATGGGTAATAGTCCTACTGTGCTTCCTCCAGTATCAGAGGCAGTATGCCTATGTACACCAGTTGCTGGGGAACATGGGCGGGAGGGTGCTGTTGCCCTCATGTCCTGCTTGTGGGCAGCTGGCTGGCCACTGTGTCAACAGAATGCTGGACTAGATGGCCCTTTGGTCTGATCCAGCAGGGCTCTTTATGTTCTTATGACAGTTCATCTTTTGATAGTTGTAAAGAAAAACCAAAGGGTGGAGACATTCGGTGCCTCTTCTGGGCAATATCTAGGGTTGGTACCTGCTGCACCTTGGCAGCAGGCACCCCACTCGGCATTGCCCCAGCCGAGGCTTCAAATCCCCGCTGTTGCGCAACTGTGCCTATTTTTTTTTAAAAAAATAATGTAAAAACGTGCTTAAAATAAAATTTCTGCCAGCCACCGACAGCGTTGGCACTTTGAAGGGGCTGTCAAAACAGGGATTGCAAAAGCTGGCTGTTAAACCAGCTTTTGCTATCTCTGAGGAAAAATATTTAAACTGCAAAAAAAGCTGCAGCAGATTGGAATCAGCTTGTGATCACAGCGGGGAGACAATTCAGTCCTCTCGCGGTGTCCCCTGGGATACTGCCTGGAGGACTGAAGGGGAAGGAGAGGGAGAGAACAACCCACGGTGAGCCTGATCATCCTTCAGGCTCACCATGGGTTGTTTGCAGAACAACCGACCCACCGTGGCTTATTGCCAGGGTGGGCTGGCATGACGTGCAAACCCACGTTTGTAACCCATGATGATGATGATTTACAGTATTTGTATAACGCTCCACATCAAGCAGATTCCGGAGCAGTGAACAATAAATGACGACAATGTTTTTCAACAAATGCCTAAAAACCACAGGGATTTCCATGAGCTTTCCTATGGAGGCTTCCTATGTCCCCATGCTTATCAACAGTATGTAAAGGGTTGTCACACAGAGGAGGGCCAGGATCTCTTCTCGATCATTCCAGTTTGCAGGACACGGAATAATGGGCTCAGGTTACAGGAACCCAGATTCCACCTAAACATCAGGAAAAATTTCCTGACTGTCAGAGCAATAAGACAATGGAACCAACTACCTAGGGAGGTTGTGGGCTCTCCCAATCTGGAGGCATTCAAGGTGCAGCTGGACCGCCATCTGTCAGGGATGCTTTGACCTGGATTCCTGCATTGAGCAGGGGGTTGGACTTGATGGCCTGGTAGGCCCCTTCCAACTCTACTTTTCTATGATTCTATGATCTACATGAAACTGCTGGGAAAGTTTATCTGGGGATGTGGGCTGAAGTGTCATAAATATGCAGATGACACCCAGCTCTACCTTTCCTTTTCATTTAATACAGGCAAGGCAGTTGATGTTCTGAACCAGTGCTTGGGCAGAATAGTTGACTGGATGAGGGCCAATAAACTGAGACTCAATCCAGACAAGATGAAGATACCCGTTATGGGTGGTTTATCTATCCAGCTAAGTGCATTCAACCTGTTCTGGAGGGGGTTGCACTTCCCCTAAAGGAAGAGGTTCACAGTTTGGGGTGTACTTAGATCCAACATTGTCAGTAGAAGCACAGGTGGCTTTGTTGGGTCAGAGTGCCTTTTATCAGCTTAGGCTGATATACCAACTATGACCCTACCTGGACAGAGATAGCCTTGCAACAGTTATACATGGTCTGGTAACCTCCCCTTTGGATTATTGCGATGCATTACACATGGAGCTGCCTTTGAAAATGGTCCAGAAACGTCAGCTAGTTCAATACAGGGTGGTTAGACTGCTAACTGGGACTGGCCAATGTGATCATATTATGCCAGTACTTCTCCATCGGCACTGGCTGCCAGTCTGTTTCTGGGCCCAATTCAAAGTGCTAGTTTTAATATTTAAAGCCCTAAACTGCTTGTGTCCAGGTTACCTGAAGGACCATCTCCTCCCATATTTACCTAACCAGATATTAAGATCGGCTAAGGCCCTCCTCCAGGTGCCCCCGTCAGATGAGGGGAGTGGCTACAAGAGAGAACTTTTTCAAGTGGTGGCACATTTTGTGGAATGCTCTCCCCAGGGAGGCTCACCTGGCACCTACATTATAGTCTTTTTGATACCAGGTGAAGACCTTTTTATTCTCCCAGCAATTTTAAGACCTGCTTTTAGTACTCTATTCTACTGCTGGTTTTATGATGTTGTGATGGTTTTCTTTGCTGCCGGTTTTATCTTGATTTTATTCTGTGCTTTTATTTTTTGTTTTAATATTTGTATTGCATGTTTTTAAAGTATTGTACACTACCCAGGGAACTTTGGTTATTGGGAAATTTAAAAGTACCATAAATAAATAAAATATGGAGAGCATTTCAGAGAACGGGTGCCATCACTGAGAAAGCTTTGCTCCTTATAGCCACCTGCCTAAATTCAGAATGTCATGGCCATCAGAAGAGGGTCTTGTGTAATGATCTCTTCTCTCCCACTCTCTGGGAGAGAATCAAAATACTCCCTGAGGTACCTTGCACCTTAGCTATTTAGGGTTATTACAGACAAGAATCAGTACCTGGAGTTGTGGCCAAAGGAATACATCAGTGGCTCTTTCCTTTGCAAGGCTGCAGTTGGCAGACCAACCAAAGCTGGCAGACCAACCAAAGCTGGCAAAAGGCAGTCCTGGCCAGATGCTACCTTGGCATCTAGATGCAGAGTCAACTCTGGGAGCCCCCTCAAGTGTCAAAACCTGCTTCAGGCAGGACCGGTGCAGGGCAGTTTGGCGCCCTAGGCTAAATTATATTTAGCGCCCCCCCTCTCGTGCCGTGGGGGGGGCTCCGGAAAGCAGCCCTGCTCTGCAACCTGCCGCCGCCACCGGACCCCCCCCCCGCATGCTGCTGCCCCCCACCTACCTTCCCACGCCTCCTCCGAAAAGGGACCCCCGCGCTCTGTTTTTGGCCGGGGGAAACCAGAGCAACAGGGCTGTTTAAGCCCTGTTGCCCTGGTTCCTCCCGCCAAAACAGAGCGCAGGCGGGGCTCCGGAAACAGCACGGAGAAGGTAGGTGTCGGGGGGGGGGGGGAGGCAGGCGCGGAGGCGAAGCAAGGCAAGGTGGGGGGGAGGCGGTGCAGGGGGGGGAGGCGGCGCAGAGGCGAGGCAAGGTGGGGGGGAGGCGCCCAGGCTCGGCCCCACCACTACCCCGGGCGCAATCCCCCGCACTGACCTGGCTTTCTTGGTGAGGCGGGCGGGCGGGCAAGGCAGGAGCGCGCCGGCAGCGAAGAGGAGCGCAGCGTTCTGCGCCCTCTTCCGCTACACGCCCTAGGCAACAGCCTAGTTGGCCTAGCGGTAGCGCCGGCCCTGGCTTCAGGGATAGCACGACTCTTTCTGGAGCAGAAAACCTACTGTTTCTAGATCGATCCTAGAGTAATAAAGGAACTGGCAGAAGAACTCTCAGAACCACTGTCTATTATCTTTGAGAAATCATGGAGGACAGGTGAAGTGCCAGATGACTGGAGGAGGGCAAATGTTGTTCCCATCTTCAAAAAAGGCAAGGAGGAGGAACCTGGGAACTATAGGCCAGTCAGTTTGACATCAATCCCTGGGAAAATTTTGAAGCAGATTAAGCATGGATTTGTCAAGAACAAATCCTGCCAGACTAATCTGATCTCATTTTTTGATCGGGTAACCTCCCTTGTGGACTATGGGAATGCTGTGGACATAATATATCTGGACTTCAGCAAAGCTTTCGACAAAGTGCCTCATGATATCCTGATTAGCAAGCTAGCTAAAAGTGGGCTAGATGGAACAACTATCAGGTGGATCCACAGTTGGCTACAGAATCAGACTCAAAGAGTGCTTATCAATGGTTCCTTCTCAAACTGGGGAGAGGTAACGAGCGGGGTACCACAGGGCTCAGTCCTGGGCCCAGTGCTCTTCAACATTTTTATTAATGACTTGGATGAGGAGGTACAGGGAATGCTTATCAAATTTGCAGATGACACAAAGTTGGGTGGAACAGCTAATACTCTGGAAGACAGAAACAAAATTCAAAGCGACCTCGATAGGCTGGAGCGCTGGGCCGAAAACAACAGAATGAAATTTAATAGGGATAAATGCCAAGTGCTGCACCTAGGGAAAGGAAACCAAATGCAGAGTTACAGAATGGGGGCACTTGGCTCAACAATACTACAAGTGAGAAGGATCTTGGAATTGTGGTAGATCACAAACTGAATATGAGCCAGCAATGCGATGTGGCTGCAAAAAAGGCAAATGCTATTTTGGGCTGCATTAATAGAAGTATAGCTTCCAAATCGCGTGAAGTGATAATTCCCCTTTACTCAGCACTGATTAGGCCTCATCTTGAGTACTGCGTCCAGTTCTAGGCACCACACTTTAAGAAGGACGTAGACAAACTGGAGAGGGTTCAGAGGAGGGCAACAAGGATGATAACGGGACTGGAAACAAGGCCCTATGAGGAGAGACTGAAAGAACTGGGCATGATTAGCCTTCAGAAGAGGAGACTGAGGGGAGATATGATCGCACTCTTCCAATACTTGAAGGGTTGTCACACAGAGGGGGGCCAGGATCTCTTCTCGATCATTCCAGTTTGCAGGACACGGAATAATGGGCTCAGGTTACAGGAACCTAGATTCCACCTAAACATCAGGAAAAATTTCCTGACTGTCAGAGCAATAAGACAATGGAACCAACTACCTAGGGAGGTGGTGGGCTCTCCCAATCTGGAGGCATTCAAGGTGCAGCTGGACAGCCATCTGTCAGGGATGCTTTGACCTGGATTCCTGCATTGAGCAGGGGGTTGGACTCGATGGCCTTGTAGGCCCCTTCCAACTCAATTTTTCTATGATTCTATGACTGCATTGCTCAACATCAATATCTCCATCTTGTCTGGATCGAGCTTCAATTTATTCACCCACACCCAGAACATCTTGGATCAGTATTAAGTGACGGAGGTGCATAATAATGGGAGGTCTTTGCCAAAGTTTCTGCTGCTGTTCACAATGGGGGAGGAGGAGGAGCTTAAAGTGTCATTTGCCTGCACTTCAGTTCACACAAGGAAAAGCAACTGTGGTACAAAAAGGGGAGGAGGTCCTTGGGATTGAAGGCTACGCTGGAAGCCAGATTGAAAACTGCCAGGACATCAGTTATTGGTCTTTACCAGATTGCTACTAAAAAGGTATGCTGGTTTCATGGGTTCATAGTACACAACACTTGTAATATTCAATTACACTGGTATTTATTATGGGGCCTATTATTTAATGGAGAACAGCTCAATTAAAATAAATATATCCCAAACAGCTTTTCCTCAGTGAAACACCATGGGAAATTAAGAATGCTACAGGCATTGTGGTATCACAACAGTTATACATCAGTATAAAATACTTTTCTCATATGTTGAGAGAGATGTTCAACTATGGCTTTCTTATAGATCAGACCACATATTTACAATACATGCTGGGCACATACAAGTTCTCAGTGAGACTAGTCCAGACCACATTTAGTACCATTTCTACTAAATGTAGAAATCAATCAAGATGTTAAAAACATATGAAGCTGCCTTATACTGAGTCAGACCATTGGTACATCTAGCTTGAGATTTGGACTACACCAGTGATCTACACCAGTGATGGCGAACCTATGGCACGCGTGCCACAGCTGGCACGCAGGGACCTCTCTGTGGGCATGCGAGAGGAGCGAGATCAGGCAGGGGTCCTGGGCACCTCCTGCCACGAGGATTCCCCCGAGGGGTGGGAGAGCAAGCGGGGAGAGGGGAGGGCAGCTGCCTCTTTAAATGCTCGGTTGGCTGCTCTCCGCCTCCCGCACTCGCTCTCTGCCCACCTCCTTCTCGTGCGCCCTCCTCCTCCTCCAGCCTTGCCTGCCTGCCTGCCTGAGAAGGGGTGGCTGGGCTGCTGCTTTAAATCTCCGCCTCGCGTGCTCACTCGCTCTCTGCCCATGGGGGAATGGGCGGGGCGGGGGGGGCTGATGTGGAGGAGTCAGGAGACAGCCCTTGCTGGGTCGGGCTCAAAAGACACACTGGCAGCTTGGAGGTGGTGTGATTTAAGCTGTGGTGGCTTGTGCGATTCAACTCTAAACTAAAACCTCAGTATTCAGGTTTAATTGCAGTGTTGGCACTTTGAAATAAATAAGTTGGTTTTGTGTTGCAGTTTGGGCACTCGGGCTCAAAAAGGTTCACCATCACTGGTCTACATGGACTGGAATCAGCTCTCCAGGGTTTCGGACACAAGTCTTTCCCTGCCCTAACTACCGATGTCAGGGATTTACAGATGTCAGGGAAACAAATACTTGTCTGAGCACTTTATCTCTTCTGTTGGGACGTGGTGAGAAACAATATTGGAAGAGAAAAAATACTGGGGGGAAAAACACAACCTAAATTCTGATGCATCACATTGGATTCTCTTCTTTTTCATATGCCAGCTACAAGGTGAATTTGCCACAAGCAAAGCAGTGTCCATTTTGGCCTTGTCTCAGGTGACTTATTCCCTGTGGTGGCTGCTCTAGGCAGTGACCTACAAGGAGAATCCTCCTATCATAGTGTCATCACAAAACTATTCTCACAGTCATCATTATGGGTTAGACATGTTTTCACATACATACACACATGTATTGGGGAGGGGTGAGGGAAACTAGCCAATGAAAAGGCTGTAGAGTGTTAATTGGTACTCTTTCATCTGTGCTCCAAAATACAAATGTTAGGGAAACAGGACCTGTTCTAACGTAAAATTCTCAATCTTCCAAAGAATGGTTTGACTATTCTTGTCCAAATCTCAGGCTCATGCACTCAATTCCCTCCCTAGCTTCCTAGGTTGATCAAGGTTTGCCATTACATCCAAATCAGGCAAACCATGGTGCGTACAAATCAGTTTGCCCAGTTTAGGTGCAACTGCAAAATCATAAAGGAACAGGAGCACACAAGCCTGAGGTTCAAGCAAGTTCATTATGAGTGAACTGTGCCATTGAGACAAAGGTGATCACTACTTTTTTCTTACTGCCAACTTCACATCACAGTTTTACTGGTGGCAATGAGGATTTGAACCCATGGAGAGTTCTGTCATCATGTGGATCCAGCATCTATTCCAGTTCATTAGCAATATGCTTCCCCAATCCAGGTAGAAACAGAATTCTACTGTTACAGCACTCACTGGCAATTTCCCTTCTTTTCCATTAATACAGAAAACAGTAGATTTGCTCCTGTATAGATTGTACAGAAGAGAAGCTGGGTTCTAAGACAAATCTGAGAATCCAAAGGTGGGCTGAGTGCCCTATGATCACCCTTCAGGGCTACTTGCTGTATGATATTACTAAGGGCAGGGAGAAAAAGCAAGACTCCAACAATAGCATACGTAGATATATGACAAGTAACGGTTTAACCCATCTTCCTCCCATTTCCTTAAGCTCCTGTACCCTCTGACCCAGTTACTAATTTCAGTGATGCTTACCAGACTAACTTTAGCCCACAATGTACTTACCAATAATTGTGTTTGATGATGCAGTCCTTCCTCTTCCCCCATATTACAGAACAAGATTCCATACAGCAAGTGTTCTAGCACCACCTACCTGAGAGCAGCAGGTAAGAAATAAATGTGCTTTCAGTCATTTAACAAGAAAATTCTGAGCACATCCTGATGGAAAAGCTTTCTAAGCAAAAAGAAAAAAAAAGCCCTCTCCTCCCATACACATGCCTTTTCCCATTTACAAAATAATGTGAAGAGAAAGTTCAATTGTGAGAAAAGTATACATTAAGAACTGAAACACCCCCAGATTTCGCTATCCCTTTTAGTTATCATCATCATCATCATCATCATCATCATCATCATCATCATCATCATCAGGCGATCACTCTGTCTTCCGGGATAAAAGGAGGAAATTCTAAAGAAGATTGTGTAGACTCTAGCGATGGGTCCGTAAGTGACTGTGGAGGCCAATTCTAGATCCACACAGCTTCCCACAGTGAGGACACAGGTTACCAGATAGAAGATGGTCCTGTATAAAAGCAGTTAAAGCACTTCACATACATTTGATCAGCCTTCCCCAGCCTAGTCCCCACCAGATGTTTTGGACTTCAACTCTTATCAGCCGCAGCCAGCACAGCTAATCATCAGGAATGCTGGGAGATGAAGTCTAAAACATCTGGAGGGCACCAGGTTGGGGAAGGCTGCTTTGAATTGTTGCAATCCCCACAACCACCCTGTAAGGTGGGTCAATATTATTCACATGTTGGAGATTGTGTGTGTGTGTATGTGTGTGGGGTGTGTGTGTGGAAAGATAAAGCTGGGGGAGTGTGGCTTGCCTAGGGCCATCTACTGAGTTCATGGCAGAGAAGCAATTCTAACCAGGAGCTTTGTAGCTCAGTCTTACCTGAAAGATGCTAATGTTTGACTTCAAAGAACTTACAGCTTGGTAGACTTATTACAGCAATTTGATTATGACAACTGAAAGGCACCCTAAGAATGGAAACTGACAAACCTGTCTTACAAAGTAATAGCAGAAGCTAGTAGCTTTGCACAGCAGCATTTATATGCAAGGGAATATAGCTCTTCAGAAATGGATAACCCGAACCTTTTGTAGGTGAAACACGCTGGTGATATGCAGCAAGGGAGTTCAGGCAGGTTAAGCACAGCAGAGCAACCTTGCTCTACACACACACACACACACACACACACAAACACCATGTAACCTCCCCCATCCGCTGCAAACATATCAAGTCCTTAAAAGATGCTACTCAATAGCTGCCCCCTTGCAACGAGGCTGGGATTCATTGTCCAGTCCTCTCAACTCCATCAGTGGGGCACCAGAACACAGGATCACACTTCAGAATTACCAACTCCCATTGATCTTTTTAAAAGATTTGTTTAATTCATTTTTTAAAGCATCTAAGCCAGTGGATATCCTCATACCTTGTAGCAGGGAATTCTATAAATTAGCCTTTGTGCGAAGAAGTATGTTTTGCCTGCCCTAAATCTACTACCAATGAATTTAATTGGCTAACTTCCCCAAATGCTAGCTTTACTGCTGGGACTGGAAATATGTTGGAACTCTTTACAATTTTGAGGAATGGAAAACTACTAGCTAGATGCAGCCAGCAGCAACTGCCCATGTAAAGTAGCTCATGGACCCCTGGAAACTTGGGATTCGAGCCAGGTTGCACAATTTAAAAATCTGGTAATTATTCTCCTTCTTTAGGTGCCAAGACACTTGTGCTTTTACTCATATACATTTCTCTAACTCACTAATATTTTATTGAAGCTATTACACAATTTCTATTTTCCTGCAGAAATCATAACTGCTGTGGATTGGGTCCAAGTCACCCAAAGGATGCTAGCAGATAGTATTATGGTACCTAAATTAGCAAAATACATAGTACTGTGTGCGCGTGCACCATGGGATACCAAGTGCTTGATAGGGGACATGACTATACAGATTTAAATTAAAATGGCTAAGGTGAGATGGAGAGGAGGAGGATGATTATGTAAGCCGCCTTGAGTTCCTTGTAGGAAAAAAGGCGGGGTATAAATGTGACTGTGAGAGTCAGTTTGGAGGACACAACTGTGATGTGCCTGCACACTGAGAAGTACAAAATGATCTTAAGTGCCTAACAAGCTAAGGGCTCTAGAAGGAAGGACTAAATCAGCATATATGTCATTTATTATTACATTTATAACCCACCTTTTTCTTCTTGCAAGGAGCACAAGATGGCTTACATGGCCCTCCTCTCCATTTTATTCTCACAACAATCCTGTGAGGTAGGTTAGGTTGAGAGTCAGTGACTGGCCCAAAGTCACGCAGTGAGCTTCACGGACAAGTGGCGACTAGAACCCAGATCTCCCGAGTCCCAGTCCAACACTCTAACCACTACACCATACTAGCTCTCATATAGGTACATGAAAAGGCCAGCGTGGTTAGTGTTGGACTGGGACTCAGGAGATCAGGGTTCTAGCCCCCACTTGGTCCTGAAGCTTACTGGGTGGCTTTGGGTCTGTCACTGACTCTCAGCCTAACCTACATCACAAGGTTGTTGTGAAGATAAAATGGAGACAAGGAGGACCATGTAGGCCACCTTGGGTTCCTTGCAAGAGGAAAAAAGGCAGGACATAAATGTAAGAAATAAAATATACCTGTGAAAGTTATGGAGACTAGTGTTTAAAGCTGGGGCCTGCATGCAACCCCTCCTGGCGTTTTTTTGCAGCCTACATCGTATGGCTGAATTTGCAGCCTACATCGTATGGCTGAATTTGCAGCCCAAATTTGGCAGGGCAACAGTGGCAAAAAAGCAGTGATTTCTCTTTAAAACAAGATGCACAGAGAGCATTGTTTTAAAGCAAATTCGCACTCCTGGAAGCCTTCTGGGTTCCAAGGCAAGAATTGGCCCCCAGAAGTTGCCCATCCATGGTTTAAAGTCACTGTGGTGAGGGAAAGTATGCAGGGCTTTATGGACTGCATTGACTGAAAGGGTTAAAACAAATAGAGTGGAATGCTGGTAATAATCATGTACAAGTGATAAAAATTGGGGGACAAAGTTTATATACAGGATGATAAAGGCAGCTCTGGCTTGTGTGTGAGAGCTGAGAAGGCGGCAGGATTAGAGGATTACACAGGAGGCTAAGAAATTAGAAGATTATGCATGATGTGACAATAGCACAGTTACTAAGACTAAGATGATGTGGCAAGGGCTGGCCCAGCTGGAAAAAGTATTTCGGATTCTTAGGAGTCCACATAAAGTTAAGCACAAGCCCTGCATAGGGCTGCCAGCATCAAATTTCTGGGTGCCAGGGCAACTGGATGCTTAAGACTTTTCAAGCCCTGGGTAAGTTTATTGTAAGATATGACAAGCAAAAAAAACAAAAGGTACAGTATTGTGGGGAGGAAGCCTTGGTGAAGCTTCTTTCAAGACAGTGTAGGGACAATGTTTGGAAAGGCTAAAGTGTTTAGAGCTTTTCAGTTCAGGAATACCTTGGATTGCAAGCATAATTCATTCCGGAACCGTGCTTGTAATCCAAAACACTCTTATATCAAAGCGAGTATCTGGCGGGCGTGAGCGGGGCCGATTTCAGCCAGCTACGCCCGCTCGAGGTGAGCGGTTACATCCCTACGACTACTTCTCTTGCAAGACCTTGCTCATTTATCAAGTCAAAAATTTTAATTTTTTTTTACTTGTCTTGCAAAACGCTCCCAGACCAAGTTACTTGCAATCCAAGGTATTACTGTAGAAATAATAACAAAGGTCAGACATAGAGAGGCTTAAAAATTATGCTGAGCATGGTGAAAATGGATAGAATTTTCTCTCCCGCTCCCAAAGGAAGATACCTGGGGTCACCCAATGAAACTGATGAGCAGTAGTTAAAAGAAAGAATTCTTCACACAACAGGTACCGTAACTTATGGAATTACCTGCCACAAAACACTGTGATGGCCACTGGCTTAAAAAGGGGATTATTTATTTATTTATTTATTATATTTATACCCCACCTTTTTTCCTGCAAGGAACCCAAGGCAGTTTACATAATCCTCCTCCTCTCCATTTTTCCTCACAACAACCCTGTGAGGTAGGTTAGGCTGAGAGTCAGTGACTGGCCCAAAGTCACCCAGTGAGTTTCATGGCCGAGCGGGGACTAGAACCCGGATCTCTCGAGTCCCAGTCCAACACTCTCATCACTATGCAATGGCTACACTCAGAGATTATGAACTATTTTGGGTATTACATTACAAGAATGAGCCTACAGTAATACCTTGGACTGGAAGTAACTTGCTTTGAGAGCGTTTTGCAAGACAAGCAAATTTTAAAATATTTATTTAATTTTTTTTTAACTTGATATACAAGCGGCGTCTTGCGATACGGCTTAAATTAAAAATCTCTGTACAAATTTTTTTTTGGGGGATTTCGTTTTGATATAAGAGTGTTTTGGATTACAAGCACGTTTCCGGAACCAATTATGCTCTCAATCCAAGGCATGACTGTAGCTTCTTCCAGGACTCATGCACTTCCTCTCTCCAGCAGAGCTGTGAAGTGTTCAGAAGTTTTGTCTTGTTTTTGATAAACTGCAGTTTGCTGGGTCATCCAAACCTGGATATACTGTGGTTAGCCTTAACTATGGTTAGTAGAAATAAGCCAGCCACAGTTTATGAAGATGGCTTGTGTTTACTAACTACCATTTAACCACAGTTTAGCATTCAGACAAATCTCAAAATGAGTAAACATTTCTGATTTCCTTGTGGCTGAGCTGGAGGAGGAAATACACAAACTTGGGGGAAGATTAGCATGTTCTCCTAGTGCTAAAGCCTTGTTTAGTGTCACATATGAATGCAACATGCAAAACAGGATACTAGACTCTGGACAGACTGATTTGATCCAGCAGGTCTCCTTATGAATTGAGTTTCTGACTAATGGAATCCTGTGCCCCATAGTGGCTAATAAACTGAGCCAAGAAGTCCCCTCATTTTATATCTCACCTCAGTAGCCTTAGGCAAGCAACTATTCAGCTTCAGTACTTTACCTTCATTATTGGAACAATGGCCAACTTCATAAAGGTACTGTAACATTGTGAAATGCTCTGAACAACTGAAATGAGCTATACAAACACAAAGAATTATTAGAAGTACTATGAAGTCAAAACACTGAAGAGTACCAGCTCAGGCAATTGTAATATACCAAGACTATTAAACACATATGAACTTATGGGACTGATTTCCAAGTAAACATGCTTAGGATTGTGCTGTAAATTACTTCTGCAAAAGTACAATACATTATGTTCAAGGAAGATCGGAATGCCAGGCAATACCAGAGAAGTACCGGTAAATACATAGGAAGGACACAAAGAACAAGGTAAAGGTGGAGAATGTGTGGGGAAATGACAGATGGGTCCAAAAGGCAGGAGGTTACAGATGAGAAGATATGTAGGACAAATATGGGGATGAGCAGGTAATTATGGGAAAGACTAGAATATCTGGCAACAGTTTGCAAAAGCTGTGAAGAAAAAGCCCTTGAGAATGGGGTGTAGAAGAGTTACAGGTTAAAGACATGACTAGGAAAGTAGTGTGCATTATAGGATGGCGGGCATGTATACTGATATTTATATTAAGTTATACTCCCATCTCAAAAAGTAATAAAGATGTCTTCAAAGAACCAATGCAAATGAAAAGGTGGGGTTACACTCAAGGTAGAACAGAGGAGTAATATGCCTCTTCTTTACCCCAGACCAGAGTCCCTTGCAGAACAGACGGGTTAAAGAAGGCCACCTAATCCAACCTTATACCACCCCTCAAAAGCAGATCCATCCCACTTTCCCACAACACCATTTTTACTTCTCTCCCCTAAGCTATGTGTCAATTTGGGAATCCTACTGCACAAGGGACGCTTTTGCACCCGTTTCCCCGAAACTTTTATCAATCAACTATGGGGGGAGGGGAGAAATAATGTTGCAGGATTGATTGTGTGGAAGGTGTGTACATGTGTGTCGGGGCAAAGAAAATACTAGGGATGATGTGGCCTGTGGAAAGAGGAAAAGAGATAGAAGCAAACTATTGCAAAAGAGGCCAAAGGTGGGCAAGGAAATGGGGCACCGTTGCTGCCTGTGTGCGTGGGGAGGGGGGTGTTGCACCTTTTAAAAGTGGGGGGGGGGTGAATAGAGCTGGGAGCCACTGGGATGTTTTAAGTGGGGATGATGTGGTGGGGTGGAAAGAAGGATCCAGATTTTAATGGGCTTTTTAAAGAGAGATTAAAAGGAGGGGAGATTCCCTATGAGATGAGAAACGCGGGGGGGGAGGAATGAGGAGACGTGCGGGGTGGCGTGTGAGGAGAACGAGCTCATTAGAGAAGAAGGGAAGAGGTGAGGGGGGGGGGACAAAGAGAGAACCTAGCCTCCCCACCCCACGGCCTGCCCCAACAGGGCTGCTGCGGGGCGCCGGGAACGGGTGTGTGCGTATGATTCACCCCCCTCCACCTTCGCGGCCGCCATTTTGGAGCCGCGGCTGAGCGATCCTGCGCGGGCTCTTTCTCCTGGGCCGGCCCCGCCGCGCCCGCTTTCTCCCTTCCCTGCTTTGTTTTCCTTCCCTTCCCTTCGCTTCCCGAGCTCCAAGTTGGAGCTCACCTCACCTCGCCGCGTCCTGGCTGGCCCGTCCCGCCTGCCCCAGAGCGAGCCCGATCGCGCCTCAACGATCTCCGCGCCTGAGAGGAAAGGGGCGGGGCCAACGGTCCAGGAAGCCCCGCCCCTTTCCTCTACAACCCCCCCCTCCCCGCCATCTTATTGTCAAACTCCACAAAGAAACTATCGCCCCTTCCCCGCCTTCCCATTGGGGGAGAGGGGGGCATCTGAGCAGCCTTTGGCCCCGCCCATTGCTGCTGCTGCCGCCGCCGCTTCCCATTGGGAGAGCCTTTTCGCTGAGATCAAGGGTCCCATTAGCTGGAGGGTTGCTATGGAGCTTAGTCCCGCCCAGCTCCTCCTCATTCTTTTTTATGCTCGGCTCGCCATTGGTGCCGGGAGTTGCCATGGTGCTCAGCCCCGCCCCTCCTCTGTAAGTGGCTGCCGCGGGGGAACAAGCGAAGTTTCAAATGCCTGCCAAAAGCCTGGTCACGATTCTGCGGCAATCCCTGCGCACTGTTTCCCGGGAGCAAGCTCCATGGAACTCAGAGGGACTTGCTTCCGAGTAAACTTGAGAGGCTCGGCCTACAAGCACATATTTTCTTGGGAATAAACCCCACCGAAACCAGTCGGACTTACTAGTGAGTAAACATGCTTCGCTTCGGATCACCCAGCGTGTCTATAAGGCTTCGTGCAAACAATGAGTGTAGGTCAGCCTTCCCCAACCTGCGGCCTCCCAGATGTGCTGGACTACAATTCCCAGCATCCCCCCAGCCAGCTGGGAGTTGTAGTCCAACACATCCAGAGAGCACCAGGTTGAGGGAGGCTGAACTAACTAAACTAAAATTTCGTCACCTGGCAATGAAAAAATAACAGCATGCGTGTCAGGTAGGGATGTACAGATTTTGTTTAATCAATTCCATTCTGGCTGGGGGATGCTGGGAGTTGTAGTCCAACACATCTTGGGGGCACCAGGTTGGGGAAGGCAGTTGTCAATGGTCCTGTCTGGCAGTATTACAGGTGTGCATTTCACTGTGTGAGTATACCTACCAGAGAGGCCAGCAGTGGTTTTTCTTCTAAATCTGGAATGCAGTGAAAAGCTGTAGAAAGTGCGTGAGTCATTCTCAAATGTGAGAATCGCTCCACATTGGTTTCATGCTAATTCCCTAAATGACGTGCCTGGCATTTTATTTATTTATTTATTTATTTATTATATTTATATCCTGCCTTTTTTCCTGCAAGGAACCCAAGGCGGCTTACATAATCCTCCTCCTCCTCTCCATTTTATCCTCACAACAACCCTGTGAGGTAGGTTAGGCTGAGAGGCAGTGACTGGCCCAAAGTCACCCAGTGAGCTTCATGGCTGAGCGGGGACTAGAACCCGGATCTCCCGAATCCCAGTCCAACACTCTCATCACTATGCCACACTGGCATAGGAGTGGAGCTCACGCAGTAGCACAGCTCCTCTCTTTTTCCCTAAGGGCTTTTGGGTTTTGCCCTGCCAACATTTTGGTGGTGTTTTTGAGCTTAACTGTATTATTGTGAGGTGGTTGAGGATGCTGTGTCCCCCCCCCCCCTTTCTATTAGAGATCTCTCCATCACTCTGCAGCCTCCCTGGCTGCCCACGCTTCCTGATCTGAAAAAGCGACATGGGGAAGGAGTTACCTCATAATGTCTTCCCTTCCCCTGGGCTTTAATTGAAGTGCACAGACAGCACTAGTAACCTTTCCCACCCGAAGTACTACAGGTTGTTTTGATTCTAACTACAAAAATGAACTTCCATCAACTAGCTGTCAAGGAGGTTTGCTTTTCAGTTTCCAGTTGGATGTCATTTGTTCTAGACAAAAATCAGTAGAACACAGCTTTACTTTGATGCAATGCCACCAAGTATTATAAGCACTACCAATATTATAAAACAGCATTCCCCAAGGGGTTTCCCCCTAATAAAATCCTTAAGAAAAATGAAAGAAGCTACACTACAAACACTGCTAATGGTAAGCCCCACTACAAGAAACGGTTGGAGAATTTCTCCTTCCCCTGGAGCAGGGGTCTGCAACCTTTAAGACAAAAAGAGCCACTTGGACCCGTTTCCGAAGAAAAAAAAAAACTGGGAGCCGCAAAACCATCAGAGGGCCCCATAGCAAAATTTGCAAAATAATCTGCCCCCCTCACATAAAGTAATAATGCCCCATCCTGTGCCCCACATATAAAATGTAATAATTTCCCCTACCTATGCACCCAACATAGTGCATAGGTAGGGGAAATTATCAGCTGACGGATGATGGGGGTGTTGCTGGTGGATGATGGGATGCCACCAGCAACATCCCCCCCCCAAGCAGTAGCATCCCGTCATCAGCACCATCCAGCAGTAGCACCCTCATCATCCACCAGAAACACCCTCCATGTGGTAATAGCACCCCTCATCATCCATCAGCAGGATTTGCTGGTGGATGATGGGGGTGCTACTGCTGGGGGGAGGGGTGTTGCTGGTGGATGATGAGGGTGCTACTCAGGCCTGTCTTTAATGTGGGGCAAAAGGGGCAGCTGCAACAGCTGGAGGCACCCTGATTGGGAAACAGAGCACTTCCCCCTACCCTGGGGCTCTTTAGCTGTTGCACAACTACAACTCCCAGCATGCCCGGATAGCCAAAGGCTGTCCGGGCATGCTGGGAGTTGTAGTTTTGCAACAGCTGGAGGCACTCTGATTGTAATCCCCCCCAGCCAATTTAATTCTCCCCTGATCCATTTGTGCCCTGATTAGAGGGGGGGGGGAGAATCTCAATGAAAATACCACAAGGGGATCAGGGGGGTTCAATCCTGGGCCGGCCATACATTTACCAAATTACCCCCGGTGGCTCCCCCGCCCACAGCCACTCATGAAAATCTCTCCCCCCCGAGTCCCCCGGCCCCTCATGATACCCCGGTCCCGACCCACTCCTTCATTTTGGCACCCGCTCCCATCCCCGCAGCGATATTGTAATTTGTGTTTTATTCTTCTTTATAACCTGTTTTGGATTGTTTTTAAGAAATGCAGGGTTAAAAAAGCAGTTAATAAATAAATAAATTTATGGAGATATTATTTTGTTCTATTGCTATTAGTTTTCCAATAATTTGTACATGAATCTTTTCCCCCTTGTTTTCTGATAACTATTACTGCTTTCACGCAGGCCTACCTGCCTCCTCGCCTGCTTGTGCTCTCCGCGGCGAGCCGGCCGCGCTGGTCCCTCGACACGCTGGACCCCGCGCTATGTTTTTGGTGGTGGGGGGAACTTTGGCGCGTGCAGGAGCCCTCCTCTCTTCTGCCGCTCACCCGCTCGCGTCCCTGCTGCCCGGGGGGGGGGTGCTGCCGCCGCGCCAAAGTTCCCCCGCCCCGCCAAAGTTCCCCCGCCAAAATCATAGCGCGGGGTTCCAGCGCGCCGAAGCAGCTGGATGTGACGCGGCGGCGGCGGCTTCAGCGGCTCTGGCATTGACTCCAGTGGCGGTGGCGGCAGCTAGAGCGGCGCGGAGAATGCTCCGCGCCGCTCAGAAGAGCGAAATCGGGCTGCCCCCGCCAACAGAATCAGGCCATATGTGAGGCGGCGGCAAAGTTTTTTGTGGAGCAGGCAGCCTTGTCCTGCTCTCCTCTCTTCCGCTGCCTGCCTGCTCGAGTCCCTGCTTCTGGGGGGGGGGGGTGCCGCTGCCGCTGCCAAGTTTTTTTCCCTGCAGGACCCCTCCTCCTGTCTTCCACTGGACTGGTTGGAGGCACGCAGAGGAAGGTAGGGGGGAAAATATTTGGTTTTTTTTCCCAGCATTCCAGCGGAGTCTCAGACCGGAGCGGAGCCGCGGCAAAGGTTTGAAAGAGCCGCATGCGGCTCCGGAGCCGCGGGTTGCAGACCCCTGCCCTGGAGTAATTCGGTAGGAACACCCCCCCCCCCCCATTTCTCTGTTCATAAGAACATTAGAAGAGACATCTTGGATCAGACCAAGGGTTAATCCAGTCCAGCATTTCATGGATTTCATAGATCATAGAGTTGGAAGGAGCCTACAAGGCCATCAAGTCCAACCCCCTGCTCAATGCAGGAAACTAGAGGAGGGGTCTCCCATCCAAGTAATAACCAGGCTTGACCCTGCTTAGCTTTCCATGCTCAGACAAGCTGAGCCAGCATAAGCCACAGGCCTGTTGACACAGTGGCCAACCAGCTGCCCATGGGAAACCCACAAGCAGGACATGAGTGCAACAGCACCCTCCTGCCTATGTTCCCCAGCAACTGGCGTACATAGGCATACTGCCTCTGATCTTGGAGGTAGCATATAACCATCAGGACTAGAAGCTATGAATAGTCTTCTCCTCCATGAATTTGTGCGATTCCCTTTTAAAGCCCTCCAAATTGGGGGCCATCACTACATCTTGTGGAAGTGGATTCCATAGTTTAACTATGTGTGAAGAAGTCCTTTTATCTGTCCTGAATCTCCCACCAATCAGCTTCATGGGATGACCCCATTGGGTTCTAGTATTATGAGAGAGGGAGAAAAATGTCTCCCTGTCCACTTTCTCCACAACCATGCATAATTCTGTACACCTCTATCATGTCTCCCCTTACTTGCCTTTTTTTCTAAGCTAAACATTCCCAGCTGCTGTAACTTTTCCTCCTAGGGGAGCTGCTCCAGCCCCTTCATCATTTAGTGTTGCCCTTTTCTGCAACTACATTTCAATCCTGCAAATTCTGCAGATAAATTTCACAAGGCCGGCCGGAGAATTTCAAGAGACCATTTGTGCACAGCGATATTAAAGACATGGCTTCCCCCCCCTCCCCAACTCACTTCAGACAGTACTCTCAACAAACACTGAGTCACCAAACTCAGCTTGATGTCTCTGGGGCAGGAGTTCACCAACTCCTAAGGCCGTCCTGAGAGCCACTATCAGTCAGAGTAGCCAATATTGGTCTGAAGAGACAAATAATGTGACCTGGCATAGGGCGGCTTCCTATGTTCCCTAACAATCACTTGCTCTCTGCAGTGTTGGTTGGATGCGGGAGGCCACAGGGAGAGAAAGCTTCAACGACTCAGTAAATTCTACTGAATTTCTAGACGGTTCTCCAGCTCCACCCATGTGCTACAGTGCAGAATTAGGAACATTGTGAGGATCCTATGCTGATGTGGCTTTTAGGTCATTGTTCAGCAACAAAATTCAAGACCTCTTGTGCAGTCTGATCCCATACATATTTTCTCAGGATTTTCTACTTTAAGAACATAAGAAGAGCCCCGCTGGATCAGAGCAAGGGTCCATCGAGTCCAGCACTCTGTCCA
The DNA here is from genome assembly GCA_021292165.1 of Shinisaurus crocodilurus. Taxonomy (NCBI): domain Eukaryota; kingdom Metazoa; phylum Chordata; class Lepidosauria; order Squamata; family Shinisauridae; genus Shinisaurus; species Shinisaurus crocodilurus. The sequence goes on from CM037876.1 coordinate 299,617,632, forward strand.
CACACAGTGGCCAACCAGCTGCCCACGGGAGACCCACAAGCAGGACATGAGGGCAACAGCACCTCCCACCCATGTTCCCCAGCAACTGGTGTGCATAGGCACACTGCCTCCGATACTGGAGGAAGCACAGTAGGACTAGTAGCCCTTGGTAGCCTTCTCCTCCATGAATTTGTCCAATCCCCTTCTAAAGCCCCCCAAATTGGTGGCCATCACGACCTCCTGCGGAAGTGAATTCCATTGTTTAACTATGAGCTTTGCAGAAGGGGAGGACTTATGCTATGCCTGTGCTAAGTGTGCATGAAATTACCGCAGTGCAGTTAGATCGTCAGCACATCTACTCACAGTTACGCTTCCTGTGTTAAGCGGGGTCTTCCTCCCTCCCTAGAGAGCCCGATAAGGATTGCAATTCTATGGATCTAAGATGTGGCACAGTCTCTCCCACAAGATCCGTCGGGCTGCAGCATATGCCGTCCAACGCATCTGGGAATCACCCGGATGGAGAAAGGGTGATGCGGTGGCGGAACAGCCTGCAAATATTTAATGGTGCTAGGCCGCTTAGGCAAATAAGAAGCCATCTTTTAGTTAGGCGCTTCTGGCAGACATGATCAAGACTATGGCTCCTGCTGCAATCCTAACTATTCGTGTCTCTGTGTGTCCCCCGCACCCAACACTTTCCCTTGCAGCTTGCCTAGCCTGTTTTTGCACCTTTCCCAATCCCCTGGCTGCTGCTTGCGCTGAGCTTGGCTAAAAGCCTTGGGTGCTGGCTGGCTGCCTTTCTGCGATCAGGAGGCGGGGTGTGTGTGCGCGCACGCTGGAGAAGCCAGGCTTGCTCCAGGCGACAAGGGAGAGCAGTGAAATGCAGCAGCAGGCGGCAGCAATAGCAACTCCTGGCCTCCGGGCTTTCTGCAGAACGAAGATCGTTAGGGAAAGGAAGGGAAGCAAGTGCGTATGTGGGGGCGGTGGTGGAGGGAAGGCAAGGCTGGAAACTGGAAAGAGAAAATGAAGGCAAATTAGACCAGGAGCCAAAGGAACAGCCAGCCTGAGCGGTGGGGAAAGACAAACAGAGACAAAGAGGCCAGCTATTAGGAGAAAGGGGGGGGGATCAACACATAGTCTCCAACAGTCCCCAAAACTCTTAAGCCATCATGGCTTCTCACTTTGTCATGCAGAGTCCCGAATTCCCCTGCCTCCCCCAACTGTAAGCTACTTTAAGCTGTCTTAAAGGGGCCATGGGCAAAATTGCAGCTAAGCTAAAAGTTTTAGCTTAGCTGCAATTTTGCCCATAGCCCCTTTAAGAGACAGTAAGCAGGGAGGGGACAGATGTGTGTGTGTGTGCTGCACCCGCTGGCTGGCCTGGACCAATGGAGAGGTGAATGAGGGAATTTGTCACATGATTCCTATCTTTATATTGCCAAAGATTTTATTTCCTAACAGAGCTGACTCTGTGCCTCTAACAGGTGAGGTTACAGTGTCAGAAGGAAATGCAAGAAACTTCCCCTTCTCTCTGAAGCTCCATGTTTAGGGGTGTGGGGTGTGTAAGCTTCACCTGTTGAATTTGTGCCAAACCTGACCATTTTAAAACAAAAAGAAAGAGATTGCCCTGCAAGCACTGACCTACCCCCATGAAAAACACCAGATATCAACAATGAAGGGTTTAAGTAATGTAAAAACAATATTACAAAAGCCACTTATACAATATTATAAAATAATATATAATAATGTGATAATTATAATATCTAAGATTTTGCATGTTTCCTCTAATAACTTTTGTACTTGACCATGCCCTTTGGTTGCCTGGCCATACCCTTGGCCACGCTCTCATGTTGCCTGGCCATGCCCTCTTGATCACACCTTCATGTTGCTTAACCATACCTCTTACAAATTCACATGTGTGTCCCTATTTTCATCTGTGAAATGTTGGAGGGTATGTAAACAGCTCAGAGCAAATGCAAGTGACTTGGCAAGCCAAGGGTGGGTGCTAGAGCTGCAAGTGTTAATTGCCTGATCACACGCCAGCATTCAACAGAAACGGGAGGGCTAGAAACACCAAACAAGCAAGAAAGATACCACTCAGCTGCAATATTAGGGCTGAATCAATTGATCAATGAAACAAATGACAGAATCAAATATAATAGCTGGTTAGTTAGGGTGATGTGGAAGGAGAAGGCCACCAAAATATTTAGCTGTGAATGTAGTTGGGGGAAACAAATGATTTCTATAAAAACAATTTTACACCCTTAGGGTGCAATCTTATGCATGTTTAAGCAGAAAGAAGTCCTACAACTCCCAGCATTCCCCAGTCAGCATGGCTGGTTGGGGCATGCTGGGAGTTGGAAGCCTTTTTGCTGTCTAAACATGCTTAGGATTGTGCCCTTAATGTATGATCAGGGAGGATTTAGAAAGGTGTATTCAATTAAGATGGTCAGTGACAGGAAAAAAAATATGCACATTGAAAGTGAATATTTTACCAAAGTTACTGATAATTTTTATATGGGATGCTAAGTAAGTGAGGATAAAGAAAGATTTGGTGAGGCTACCTTGGTGAAAGGGAGAGTGAGATATACCGAATATATTATGGAGCAAGTAAAGTAGCATGGATTATGTTATGGTTTAAAGAAGGACAAGAAAAAAATATTTCTACCCAGCAGAAAGAGTACAATACAAACCAAAAATACAATTTGCACAAATCTCAAGACTGAGCCGTCCCCCATGTGCAAATTGCCGCTATTTAAAAAAAACAAAAACAAATCCAACCACTGACTCGACTTGGTACAAATCAAGTTGATGCTGGCGGGGGGGGGGGGGGGCGGAACAAATTCTGGAGGGCCGAGCCAGAAAACTCTTTGGAGTTGTAGTCCCAAACACCTGGAGGGCAGCAGCTTCCCCCATCTCTGTAGATCTTCCACCCCTACAATAATGTTTGCAACTGGGTCTCTGTGCCCTGAGTCAGAAACTGGGAGTTACTGAAGAAGGAAGCCCAGTTGGGGAAATTGCCAACTGTGCACCATCTCTGGCCAAAGGAGGGAGCTGCGGGCATTTCAGGCCCGGCCCGGGCAACTTCCCCCCCGCCCCCGCCTGGGACTCAGGTGACTGAAAAGAGCCAATCCCAGCCCACTTCCTACCGTATCGCTCCAAGGTTTGCTGTTCTCCCTAACCAGGAGAGCCGTGGCCGAGCGGGTTGCAGTTTCGTGTGGCCGCCGCCAGGCTGACTCTCTCCCTCCGCCTGGCCTGTGTGTCATCATCATCATCATCATCCTCTCCCTCCCGTGCGGCTTTGCTCTCTGCTCTCTGGGCTCTGCTTTAGACTCGCTGCGTGCGGCTTCCCCCCCCCCCCCTCGGCACATCACACGCGCCTCTGTGATGATCTGAAGATCGGAGGGCTTTGTGAGTTCCGACGGGAGAGCCGCCGCCGCCGCCGCCGCGGGTCCTTCGCTGAGCACGCCTTGCTGCTGCAACCTGAGAGCTTTTTGAGTCACAGAGGTGGTGTCAGGGCGGTGGCCCACTAGGGGCTGGAGCCCCGAATCTTTCATTTGGAGCCCCGAATCTCTGGGAGGCCATCCGCCCCACCACCCTGCTGCCCAAGGGGCAGTTGCTGGAATAAAGGTGCAGATCTCTGTTGCATCTGAGCCCCCCTGGATTAGCCGGCTTTTTGCCCACATGTGCTTCACCTGCTGCTGCCCTCCCCCCTACCCGAATCTTTCTGCCTGAGGGTTTTTTCTGAAATCAAATACCCGCCTCTCCCCTGCCCATACATCCCTTTTTACAAATAAGGGTGTCCTTAGGAGACAGGGTCCTTTAAAGACACACAGAGACTTTGGAGCATATGTAAATTAACATATGCAAACTTGTGCAGTTTTTGTCCTTTGGGCCTGAGCCCCGGATCCTTTCTGTACTTAGCGCTGCCCCTGCAGAGTAACCTTGCAAAGCGCCTCTTCCTCATTGTAACAACCTGCAGACTGGCCCTTTTCCATCACACCCACTAGCATCCTTTCTCTATTTCTCCCTATCTACTCTGTCTGGCTTTTTTTTAAAAACAAAACAAAACAAAAACCCAACAACATCCAGTCTGCTTGGCGAAATTTTAGCTGAGAGAAATGAAAGGTCTTAGTGGAATGGAAAGCTGGTTCTTTGGGATTTTTTCTTTTCTAACGGGCCAACATTGCAAGCTGCAATTTTTTGTCCATTCTTCGGGGGCGGGCGGGCTGCCCCTGTGGTATAGTGGTTACAAGACCAGCCTTTCCCAACCTGGTGCCCACCAGATGTGTTGGACTTCAACTCCCATCAGCCCCAGCCAGCATGGGCTATAGTCAGGAATCCTGGGAGTTGTACTCCAACACATCTGGAAGGCAGCAGGTTGGGGCAGGCTGGCTTAGGGTGCAATACACAAAATGTTTAGACCAAAAAAAAAAAAAGCCCCACAACTCCCTGCATGTTTAGACAGAAAAAGGTTTAGACAGAAAGAAGTCCTACAACTCCCAGTATTACCCAGCCAGCATAGCTGGGGAGTTGTAGGACTTTTTTCCTGTCTACATATGCATAGGATTGCACCTTTATTTATTTATTATATTTATATGCCACCTTTTTTCCTGCAAGGAACCCAAGGCAGCTTACACAATCCTCCTCCTCCTCCTCCTCCTCCTCCTCCTCCTCCTCTCCATTTTATCCTCACAACAACCCTGTGAGGTAGGTTAGGCTGAGAGTCAGCGACTGGCCCAAAGTCACCCAGTGAGCTTCATGGCTGAGCGGGGACTAGAACCCGGATCTCCCGAGTCCCAGTCCAACACTCTCACCACTACGCCACACTTTAGAGTTAAGACGAAGGAGTCCTGAGTTCAAATCCTCATCCACCTGTGAAGCTTATTGGGTGAGCTTGTTGATGTCTCTCGGTCTACGTGTAACACATAGATGGGCTACCTCAGGTCTGTGTGGGTTCCCCATTTGTCACTACTTCTTTCCATGGCCCTTATTTATTTATTTATTATATTTATACCCTGCCTTTTTTCCTGCAAGGAATCCAAGGTGGCTTACATAGTCCTCCTCCTCTCTGTTTTATCCTCACAACAACCCGGTGAGGTAGGTTAGGCTGAGAGTCAGTGACTGGCCCAAAGTCACCCAATGAGTTTGATGGCCGAGCGGGGACTAGAACCCGGATCTCCTGAGTCCCAGTCCAACACTGTCACCACTACGCCACACGCCATTCCCAATCAGCAGCTGAGAAATTCCATGCTATTTCAGAAACTCAGCCTAACTCTTCCCAATATCTGGATACATCTAGGGTTGCCTAAATAAATTTTATAGGCTGCTACTGTTTTGGGACACACACACACAAACACATAATGAGATTTTACAAATATATTATGGAGTTGGTCCATTTTTGTGTGTGTGAAGGCAGATTGTGACAGCAAATTTCAGTCAGTCTGTCCTAAACAAGTGCTTACAAAGAGCAAGAATAATACACACTTGAAAAGAAATTCTTGCTGCAGCCTGCAGTTTTGTTTGAATGCTATACCAAAAAAAACCTATGGAGGACGATTAGGCATTGATCACCAGTTTTTCCATGTCGCATCCAATCATTAAAATATGTACAATGATGAGATTTGATACTGTCATGATTATGCTGTGCCAGGTCAGTGTGCTGTTTTGCTCCATTAATAACCTGAATAGCTAGCTAAAAGTTTAATTTTCTTTCCTCTGATATGCATCACTGCTGAAATAAACTAGCTTTTAGTGCCCTCTGGTGACTACAACCATGCATTGCAGCTGAAACGGATGGCTAGATTAGCAAATTCCATCATCCTCTTTGGCCAGGTATCCAAATACAATCTTACAGGTAAGTCCAGAATTAGCAGCCAGGCAAGTGGAGTAGTCTATTGAAGGCTCCTGGTCTCAGGGGCCAGAGGGAGTCTAGGGATGTGGTGGAAATTTGTTCAATTTGCATTTTAATATGAACTTAACCTAATTTTGCACGTTTGAAAATGCTGGCTCAGCTTGTCTTGAGCGTGGAAAGCTAAGCTGGGTCAGGCCTGGTTATTACTTGGATGGGAGACCCCTCCTCTAGCTTCCTGCATTGAGCAGGGGGTTGGACTCGATGGCCTTGTAGGCCCCTTCCAACTCTATATGAGATCTACGAAAACTGATACGTGAACCGAAACTTAGTTATCCTTCAAAATTTGCTCTTCTCTGAATTTTGCAATGCAGTTCTCTAATCAAACCATGGCATATTCAAATGTGTACATTAGGGGGAAAGGTGCACACAAAAATGTGTATATTAGTGAAAATAACATACAAAAATATATTAGGACATATTGTTTGAAGGATGCACAGGTTATGCAAAGCCGTGTACAAAAATGCATATAGTAGGCAAAACTGCATACAAGAAAAACAAACAAACATATATTAGGAGAAATCCACACAAAAATGCATACAAAATTTTGTATGAGCATTTAAAAACAAACCCCTCAAATCGATGTGGAAACGAGACGAACTGAACATTGTGAACATAAAGGCCCAATCCTTTGCATGTTTAGACAGAAAAAAGGCTTTCAACTTCCAGCATGGGGCATGCTGGGAGTTGTAGGCCTTTCCCCCCTGTCTAAACATGCACAGGATTGGGCTCAAGAAGAGCCCTGCTGGATCAAACCAAGGGTCCATCTAGTCCAGCATTCTTTTCGGGACAGGAAACCCACAAGCAGGGCATGAATGCAACAGCACCCTCCCACCCATGTTCCCCAGCAACTGGTGTGCATAGGCATACTGCCTCCGATACTGGAGGAAGCACAGTAGGACTAGCAGCCATTGACAGCCTTATCTTCCATGACTTTATCCAATCCCTTTTAAAAGCCATCCGAAGTGGTGGCCATCACTACATCCTGTGGAAGTGAATTCCATAGTTTAACTATGTGCTGTGTGAAGAAGTCCTTCCTTTTCCCGGTCCTGAATCTCCCACCAATCAGCGTTTCTAAGCTTAACAATCCCAGCTGTTGTGACCTTTCCTCGTGGAGGAGTTGCCCCAGCCCCTTGACCCTTTTAGTTGCCCTTTTTTGCACTTACAACTCAACAATATCCCTTTTTAGGTGCAGTGGCCAGAACTGTACACAGTATCTTAACTGTGGTTGCACCATAGATTTGTATAAGGGGAGTATGATCTTGGCACTTTTATTTTCAATTCCTTTCCTAATTATGCCTAACATGGTGTTTGCCTTTTTCACAGCAGCTGCGCACTGGGTGGACATTCCCACTGAGCTGCCCACCACCACAACCCCAAGATCTGTCACTGCTAGCTCAGATGCCATCAGGATATACATGAAGTTGGGATTTTTTGCCCCAACATGCATCACTTTACACTTGCTTACACTGAACCGCGTTTGCCATTCTGATGCCCATTCTCCCAGTTTGGAGAGATCCTTTGGGAGCTCCTTGCAATCCCTGAATGTAAGATTGGGAAAATGAGAAACGGAGAGAAACCAAAACTGTCAGATTTGTCCATCACTAAAAGACTACCAAGAATGTAAACTTTCAGTACAGAAGCAACTCCATGATGAAAAAAATGCAAAATATCAGGGGACTGTGCTAATGATGTGGGCCGTGAGAGCAATGCTCATGGCCAGGTCCATCACCTGTAACTTTCTTCACACTCTGCGACCTGGGATTCAGGAAGTAACACTGGAAAGGAGCTTTAGCTAAGAGCCAGGGTGGTGTGGTTTGAATGCAGGGAGACTTGGGTTCAAATCCTATCACAGCCACTAAACTCACTGGGTGAAACTGGGCCACTAACTATTCTCTCAGCCTAGCCTACCTCACTGGGTTGTTGTGAAGATAAAATGTGTGTGTCAGAGAGAGAGAGAGAGAGAGAGAGAGAGAGAGAGAACCACGTATGCCACCCTGAGCTCCTTGGATCAAGGCTGAAAGAAAGAAAAACAACAATAAAAAGATTTTGACTTGGATCCTGAATTGCTCTGTTGCAAACAGAAGGGCTCCTTCCAGTTGCTGATGGGAACTTCCAGCAGAGGCTTCAGCTGGTGGAAGGGGTGGGAGAAAGCAATTTTTGCCCATTCCCCCTTCCCCCTGCAGCTACAAGAGCAGATTTGGGGCAGCGGCAGCAGAGGGAGCTGCATGGAAAAGGAGGAACCGGTGAAAACCATATCCCACTAGTAGGAGGGAGCATCCCGTGAGCAGGGTTCTGCTCATGGAAACATAGGCTCTGACCATTTCTGCCTGCCTCTCACCTCCAGAATTACCTTCCCCTGGAGACTCTCAAAAGCCCAAATCTAGGTGTCTGCCACAAGCCATGTGATACTTTATTTGAGCGCGCACAACGGGCACCACCCATGACCGTGTAAACATCGTCACTCTAATGCAGCCTTCCCCAACCCCAAAAGTGAATGTGTCTTTCCCCTCCGAAGAAGTTGCCCGCCTTCTACGCCCGCCGTTTTACTAGCAACGGCTTGCTGTAGATGAGGGAGGCGTTACCTGGCCCCCTCGTTACCTGCGGTGGTGTGTGTCTCCCTTGGTAACCTTTGGGATGACTCGTTGTTGCCTTTGCTGCTCTCCACCTTGGAACCAGCAGAGAATGGGAGAATCCCGCACGCCCGGAAAGTCCGGCCGATTTCGCGCCTGGCATTTTCGCTCGCCAGCACGTAGACAAACGGGTCTGCCACGCCGTTGGCGGTGGATAAGCACAGGAACACCACAGAGGTGGTGTAGATGCTTCTTTCAAACTCGCACGTATCCTTCGGGTAGCGAAGGAAGAAGACGGATCGTACGAGCAGCACACAGTGGTAGGGGGCAAAACAGATCATGAAGATGGAAATGACGGCGATCGCCAAGTTCTTCACTTTTGCTTTCTGGGGCGGGTCGAGGCTGCAGCTGGACTGAATGCCTTGGAAGATTTTGTAGTTCATGAAAATGAGGAGCGCGAAAGGGACGATGAAACCCACAAAGAACCGAATGATGTTGTAATAGGCCACCTGGAGGTCGAGCTGCGCTTCAAAGCAAGTCGCACTGGCTGGGTCCTGTATGCTTTGCATGAAAAACACAGGGCAGTAGATCACCGCGACGGTGCCAAAGAGAAGAACGGTGACCGCAGCGGCAGTCCTCTGGCACCGGCAACGTTTCCCTCGGCTCTCCAGCGCATGCACCACGGCCACGTAGCGATCGGCCGAAATGCAGCACAGGAGGAGAATGCTGATATAGATGTTGCAGAAAAAGATGTAGCCGGTCACTCGGCAGGCCATCTTCCCCATTGTCCATTTGTGGTCATTCTGCACATAGACGATCCAGAAGGGGACAGTGCCCAGGTACATCAGTTCGCACAGCGACAGGCCGAACAGGTAAATGGCGGTGACGTTTTTCCTGCCGATTTGGACGAATGCCACAATGGCGGTTAAGCAGTTGGTGGGCAGGCCCACGATAAACACGACGCTGTAAACGGCAACCAGAAGCGGCCGGCTTTGTTCGTACGGCATGTCCGTGCAATTGCTCATGTTGCCGGCGCATGCAGCAGGGTCGCACCGAAGGCCTCCTTCCTTTGCTCCCTGCAGGTCTAAAAGCGAAATGGGGAAGGTTAGAGGCATTAAAGCCGCGTTGCAGAACCCCAGCCCTGGGAGTCAAATCCGGCCCACCCGATCCGTGGCCTCTTGCCCAGGCCCTGCCCCGCTTTCCCTGACCAACGATATTTTGGTGGCTTCTTCGACTTTTACCAACACCTCTCCTAAGGCTTCGTTACTGGCGCTAAGAGTTTTAAGCTAAAACATGCTGGTACTTTGGCTGCAACGTCCACTGAAATCTGGCCCCTAAGAGTGAGAGAGAAACAGAGAACCTAATACCATAAGAAGAGCCATGCTGGATCAGACCAAGAGCCCATCTCGTCCAGCATTCTGTTCACACACGGACCGACCAGCTACTCAAGGGAAAGCCCTCCCACCCATGTTCCCCAGCAACTGGCATATACATAGGATAGGAGTGCTGCCACTGATACTGGAGGAAGCATAGAGCCAATCAGGACTAGTAGCCATTGGTAGCCGCCTCCTCCATGAAATTGTCCAATCCCCTTTTAAAGCCCTCCAAATTGGTGGAGGTGAATCCCATACTTTAACTATGCACTGTGTGAAGAATTTCCTTTTGTCTGTCCTGAATGTCCCACCGATCAGCTTCAAAACATCTGGGGGGGGGGGGAAACCAGGTTGGGAAAGGCTGCTATAGTGTCACTGGGCTCTGGTTAACCTCATATACAGAGTTATATCCATCCTTTGGATAAGGCTTTCAATGCTGGGTCTCTGACTGTGTGAACATCGGAGAGGGTTACACAAGGACGTAGTGGGTGATTTATTCAAGATAGCATGAGCCTTTGGACAAGATCCAATACCACACAAGAGGATCTCATAGATTTCATAGATTCTTGTGCGTTCTCTCTTGAACTGCTACCTTGAAAACAATGCAGTGATTACTAGAAGCCAGCATGGATTTGTCAAGAACAAATCCTGTCAGACTAATCTGATCTCATTTTTTGATCGGGTAACCTCCCTTGTGGACTGTGGGAATGCTGTGGACATTATATACCTGGACTTCAGCAAAGCTTTCGACAAAGTGCCTCATGATATCCTGATTAGTAAGCTAGCTAAGAGTGGGCTAGATGGAACAACTATCAGGTGGATCCACAATTGGCTACAGAATCGGACTCAAAGAGTGCTTATCAATGGTTCCTTCTCAAACTGGGGAGAGGTAACGAGCGGGGTACCACAGGGCTCGGTCCTGGGCCCGGTGCTCTTCAACATTTTTATTAATGACTTGGATGAGGAGGTACAGGGAATGCTTATCAAATTTGCAGATGACACAAAGTTGGGTGGAACAGCTAATACTCTGGAAGACAGAAACAAAATTCAAAGTGACCTCGATAGGCTGGAGCGCTGGGCCGAAAACAACAGAATGAAATTTAATAGGGATAAATGCCAAGTGCTGCACCTAGGGAGAGGAAACCAAATGCAGAGTTACAGAATGGGGGACACTTGGCTCAACAATACTACAAGTGAGAAGGATCTTGGAATTGTGGTAGATCACAAACTGAATATGAGCCAGCAATGCGATGTGGCTGCAAAGAAGGCAAATGCAATTTTGGGCTGTATTAATAGAAGTATAGCTTCCAAATCGCGGGAAGTGATAATTCCCCTTTACTCGGCACTGGTTAGGCCTCATCTTGAGTACTGCGTCCAGTTCTGGGCACCTCACTTTAAGAAGGACATAGACAAACTGGAGAGGGTTCAGAGGAGGGCAACAAGGATGATAAAGGGACTGGAGGAGAGACTGAAAGAACTGGGCATGTTTAGCCTTCAGAAGAGGAGACTGAGTGGAGATATGATCGCACTCTTCCAGTATTTGAAGGGATGTCACACAGAGGAGGGCAAAGATCTCTTCTTGTTCATCCCAGTTTGCAGGACACGGAATAATGGGCTCAAGTTACAGGAACCTAGATTCCACCTAAACATCAGGAAAAATTTCCTGACTGTCAGAGCAATAAGACAATGGAATCAACTACCTAGGGAGGTGGTGGGCTCTCCCAGTCTGGAGGCATTCAAGGTGCAGCTGGACAGACATCTGTCAGAGATGCTTTGACCTGGATTCCTGCATTGAGCAGGGGGTTGGACTCGATGGCCTTATAGGCCCCTTCCAACTCTACTTTTCTATGATTCTATGATTCTATGACAGCCCTTGATGACAGCTACATGATGACCCCATTGGGTTCTAGTACTAGGATAGAGGGAGAAAAAATGTCTCCCTGCCCACTTTCTTCACACCAGGCATAATTTTGTGCCCCTCTATCATGTCTCCCCTTACTTGCGTTTTTTCTAAGCCAGTGTTCTCCAACCTTGGGTCCCCAGATGTTTTTGGCCTACAACTCCCAGCATGCCCCAGCCAGTGGAGAACACTGTTCTGAGCTAAACAGTCCCAGCTGTTGTAACCTTTCCTTGCAGGGGAGTTGCTCCTGCCCCGTGATCATTTTAGTTGTCCTTTTCTGAACTTTCCCCAACTCTACAATGTCCTTTTTCAGCTGCAGCAACCAGAACTGTACGCAGTATTCCATGTACAGTTACTGCTCGCAGAGAGGGAGAGAGAGCAGTAACAAAAGAAGCAGTTTTGGAATAGTTAGGTACCGCCAGGGCCGGCACTACCACTAGGCCAACTAGGCGGCTGCCTAGGGCGCGTGCGCAGAAAGGCACCACCAGGTCAGTGCGGGGGGACTGAGGGCGGGCTCGGTGTCACACTCAGCTTTCCTCGGGCGGGGGCGCGCCTCCGCCTGCCATCATAAGCCGGGGCGCCTCTGCCCGCTTCTCCTCCGGCTCGCCGCCCCGCCTGCTCTCCCGCGAGGCTGCCGCAGCAGACGCTCCACCAGGCCCGGCGGTCGCCATCTAAGCCTCCATCCCTGGGTAGGCGCAGCCGACAGCGGGGCGAGGAGGAAGGCGGAGGCTCCGTCCCTTCCTCCCCGGCGCCACCCGCGGGGATGCCCAAGCGGGGATAGCATGGCCCAGCGCCCAGCTGGCCATCCTGAACGGGCCCCGCTGAGCGCGCTGCTGCTGGCCGAGATGCTGCTGCTGCTGCTCCAGGCGGGCCGCAGCTGCCCGTCGTGCTTCTGCTTCACCACACTGGACACCGTGCAGTGCCGCGCTACGTCCGCCTGCTGGAGCCGCCCGCCGACCTGCCGCGCGACGTCCACAACCTCACCATTGGCGGCGGGCAACCACGCTGGACCTGAGCCACAACCCGCTGCGCAGCAGCGCGTCGGGCACCTTCGCCGTGTGCACCCGCCTGCGCATGCTGCGCCTCAACCAGGCGCTGCTGGCGCTGCCGCTCGGGGACCTGCTGGATGGCTGGGCGCCTCTTCCCAAGCTAGGCCAGGTCAGGAGTGCGCGTGGCGGCGGCGACTGGAACGGAGATGCTGCGCGGAGCCTCCGCGCGGTGGGAACAGCGAGGCCGGCTTGGCAGCGGGGAAAGTGGCTCCCTGGAAATGGGTCCCGGAGGCGCCTCCGCCTCCAGGCCCGCAGAGGGCTGCTGGCTCCGGTGGTGGGGCCGGGGGAGGGCGCTGGGCGAGCAGGCATTTCCGGCTGCTTTGCTCCGGAGCCCCCCCTGCATGAGGGGGGGGCGCGAAATATCTGATTTTGCCTAGGGCGCCAAACTGCCTTGCACCGGTCCTGGGTACCACGATAGGGAGAGAGAAAGATTTAGCAGAAGTTGGCCTAATGGTAGCACCAGCCCTGCTAACCAGCTGCCCACGGGAAACCCATAAGCAGGATATGAGTGCAACAGCACCCTCCCGCCCATGTTCCTCAGCAACTGGTGTACATAGGCACACTGCCTCTGATACTGGAGGTAGCATAGAGCCATCAGGACTAGTAGCCATTGACAGCCTTCTCCTCCATGGATTTGTCCAATCCCCTTTTAAAGCCGTCCAAATTGGTGGCCATCAGTACATCTTGTGGAAGTGAATTCCATAGTTTAACTATGCACAGTGTGAAAAAGTCCTTCCTTTTATCTGTCCTGAATCTCCCACCAATCAGCTTCATGGGATGACCCCATTGTGTTCTAGTATTATGAGAGAGGGAGAAAAATGTCTCCCTGTCCACTTTCTCCACACCATGCATAATTCTGTACACCTCTATCATGTCTCCCCTCACTCTCCTTTTTTCTAAGCGAAACAATCTCAGCTGCTGTAACCTTTCCTCACAGGGGAGTTGCTCCAGCCCCTTGACCATTTTAGTTGCCCTTTTCTGCACTTTTTCCAACTCCACAATATCCTCTTTTAGCTGTAGTGACCAGAACTATATACAGTATTCTAAGTGCGGTCGCACTATAGATTTGTACGAGGGCAGCGTGATCTTGACAGTTTTATTTTCAATTCCTTTCCTAATTATGCCTAGCGTGGAGTTTGCCTTTTTCACAGCAGCTGCACACTGGGTCGACGTTTTCACTGAGCTGTCCACCACAACCCCAAGATCTCTTCCTTGCTTGGTCAGTCACCGCTAGCACAGATCCCATCAGATTATATTTGAAATTGGGATTTTTCCCCCCAGTCCCCCATGACTGAAAGAAATGCTGTGAGCTTTCTCTTTTCTATTAGCCAACACAACTTTGGGTTGTTTTCCCTATCCTGGTTGCAGCAGGGCTTTGCAATCTTTCCCTGACTGAGCTGACCACATTTGGTGGTGGTTCCCCTTTGTCAGCCCAACTGATCTTTGCAGTTGGCTTCAAAGGCATGCCTTCCATCCCCTGCGAATGTCTTTTTCCTCCACTAGGAGTTTTTGTTTCTTCTGCCACGTCCTCCTGAAGCCCACAGGAGCTTACCAGATGGAGGGCTCCCATCTCACAAGAACCCGGGCCTCATTGCAGGGCCGACGTCAAAGCTAGGCATGGTTGGGCATCTGCCGAGGCCCCTCACCCTAGCAGGGGCCCGCTGAGAAGAGCCCCCTGGACTTGCTCCTCCTTTGCACCATTGCAACCTTTCTCTCGCTCTGGCCCAGACCACGGTGATGGTGAGAAGGAGGGGCAGGAGATGCCAGGTGGGGGTGCCTACTTGCAAGTGAGTTTACGTGTGGGTAGGCAGGGATGGGGACTCGGACTCGGGGACTCGACTCGTGAGTCGGACTGAGTCCCCCCTCTGACTCGACTCGGACTCGAGTCCTAATATTTTTAATGGGACTCGAGACTCGACTCGGGACTCGAGACCAAGGACTCGTCAACATCCCTGGGCAGTGCCAGAAGGAGTGGAGAGAAGTGCGATCGCTGGCGAAGAGTGAGGGTGAAATTGTGACGAGACCTCACCGTTCCAGAATGGGGGGCAAACATTTAGAAAAAATCATGTTCCTCAAATGCAACATGGATAGGTTTTAGGAAGTACAGCAAATTTATTTTTAAAAATCATTTCCCTAAAATGCAACCTTTCAGACATTTTGGGTTTGGCTGCCTCTACCTGCCTGTTTGGGGTTCCCAGCCTCCTCTGCCTGCCTGGTCTCTTCTTCACCAGTTCCACAGTTTGAATTGTCCAAGACTAAGGCCTCTGCCTGTCTGTTTTGGGGTTCCCTGCCTCCTCTGCCTGTCTGGTTATTTTGGGTTTGTCTGCCTGGTCTGTCCTTGTCAAAATCAGTGGCAGAGTTTTGAAATAAAAAGGCACACTTGTGCCTAGAATTTATTTAAGCCACACATTTGAAGTAGCCTTATTTTGTTGGGGAAAATAATTGATTTTATTGATTGATTTTAATAGGGACTCGTGGAGTCAGCTTTGGGAATGACTCGGGACTTGGGAGTCACCATTTTGGACCAAGGACTCGGACTCGAGACTCGGGTCCAAGGACTCTTCAACATCCCTGGTGGGTAGGTGCTCCGGCTTAATGTTTCTTGCCCAAGGGTCCTCAAGAACCTGGAGGCTGCACTGCCTCCTCACCTCTTGCAAAGCTAACACACAAGTTAACAGCCATGGCCCCATCCTGGTTGCGCTTAGTGAAGCTGGAGAGGCGGCTTTCGACGACCGGGGTCTCCGTTCATGTAAACAGGCCAGACCAAGTCATACCTTGTTCCCGCCCAGTCTCATTTCCTTCTGCCTTTCATACTTCCTGTTCCGTTATTTGCAAAGAAATAGTATGCGAGTTGTACCAGGTCAAAAACAAAACACCACCCAACAACAAAAACGCACACCAGAGAGAATGAATCCTGTAAAGAATCTACCTTAAAGACGAAACCCATTTATTGTGGGCATCAGCAGGTTTTGTGGGCTACAGCAGAGCCCACTTTCTCAGATACACGATGCGTTGCCCTCGCTTCAGCATCATGCCTCCGAGGAAGCGGTCGTCTTTGAGGCATGCAACAGGCTTCTGGCTGATTTTTACTAAGCACACAGCTACTTCTCAGGAATTTGTGGTTTCCAGACTTTATGTCTTCAGAGAAAGTTTTTGCATCCTGTTTCCTTTCTGCATGGGAGTGTCTCACTTGGGACCCCTATGCACCTGCCAAAGAACCTTTGCAGGTTGCAAAGGTTTATGGGGAAGCTGACAGGGTGCAAACTCACTGGCCAGGTCTCTTGGCAGGGGTGGTGCCAGGTACCGATGGCTTAGGCACACCGGACAAAATAAAAAAAAGAAAGCACAAATTTGCATATTCTATGTACATGTGCTCTAAAGTCTCTCTCTCTCTCTCTCTCTCTCTGTGTGTGTTTAAAGGACGCTGTCTCCTTTTGCCTTTGGCCTTGCCCGCCACTAAAATGCGAGACCCGAGAGCTTCTCCGAAATGGAATTCGGCCCTCGAGCCGAAAGAGGTTCTGCACGGCTGCTCTGGGAAGCCCACAGGCAGGGCGTCTGCACGCCGTAGCCTTCTCCTGCTGTTGCTCCCCAGCAACAGGTGTTCAGAGGTACACTGCCCCGGAACGTGAAGGCTTGGTTTGGCTACCACTGCTAAAAGCCATCGATAACTCCACCCTCCATGATGTTGTCTAGTCCAGTGTTCTCTCCCAGCATGCCCCAGTCAGTGTAGCTGGCAGTTGTAGGCCAAAAACATCTGGGGACCCAAGGTTGGAGAACACTGGTCTAGTCTGCTCTCCTTTGGAAAGCCATCTAAGCTACTGCCTATTACTATGCCTTGTTGGGCCATAAATTTATTATGCTTTGGGTAGGGGCAATACTAGGTACTGAAAAGATCCAGGGCTCAGGCCCACAGGACCAAAAAAAAAAAAAAAAAGCACAAATTTGTGTATGCTAATTTACATATGCTCTAAAGCAGGGCTCTCCAACCTTGGGTCCCCAGATGTTGCTGGCCTACAGCTCCCAGCATACCCAGCCAGCATGGCTAATGGCAAGGGGTTCTGGGAGCTGTAGTCCAGCAACATCTGGGGACCCAAGGTTGGAGAGCCCTGCTCTAAAGTCTCTCTCTCTCTGTCTTTAAAGGACCCTGCCTCCTAAGGACACCCCTATTTGTAAAAAGGGATGCGTAGACAAGAGAGAAGAGGGCATTTGATTTCAGAAAAAAACCTCAGGCAGAAAGATTCAAGCGGGGAGCAGCAGGAAGTGAAGCACCTGTCACCTGCGGGCAAAAAGCCAGCTAATTCAGGGAGATCAGATTTCGCAGAGATCACCAGGGCCCCTGTCCCTTTATTTCAGCACATGCCCACGGACAGCAGGGTGGTGGAGTAGATGGCCTCCCACTCCCAGAGATTTGGGGCCCCAAATGAAAGATTCAGGGCTCCAGCCCTAGTGGGCTACCCCCTAACACAGCCTCTGTCTCTTGGTCTTCCCTGTTGCCCTATACAGGAATGGGGTGTCTTTCAGTGAAGCTGCTCTGCCATTACTGTCAACTTGCTGACAACCTCTGGTTCTAGGAGCTGTTCCCAACCCCTGGTCTAAGGTCTGGTTCTCTTAAGGACCATCTCCTCCCATATATACCTGCCTGAACTTTAAGATCAGCTTTGGAGGCCAGCTGCCCTCTGGGCCATCATCTTGGGCTGTTAGGTGAGTGAACCCAACTGACAGGGCCTTCTCGCTGGTGGCGCCATGGCTCTGGAAAACTCTCCTGGTGGAGATCTGCTAGGCTCCCACTTTGAAATCTTTTTGCCATCAGGCTCTTAATGTTTCATTTTATTGCTGCCTGGCTTCTGTTTTAGATTGCTGCTTTTAGTTTAATTATTGCCGTGTTTTTAACGCATTTGGGTTCTGATATGTATTTCTGTTTTGTTTTTGTGTATATTTTATGTTGTTGTTGTTGTTGTTGTTATTATTATTATTTTATTATTTTATTTATTATATACTGCCCAACAGCTGAAGCAATCTGTTGTGAATGACTGCTGCAGATTTCTGTGTGTGGGGTATGAATAATAAATGGATTGATTGTTATCCGAAGACCCTGCTACAAGGCAGGGCCCCTTATGCTTCAACAGCTCCTCCCTACAGGTACAAACAACAGCAAACTCATAGTAGTTTCCTACCAGTGATAGTTTCTGCCCACGTCAGTCCTGGGAACTGTAGTTTGTTTTTAGGGGGACTGAACCACTGTCCCAGAACTTCCCTTTCCTTAGTGCCATAACAGACATAACTTTAAATCTGTGTCTAGCAGCTATGTCCGTTTTCATTTTACTCTAGAGTAGGCACAGGGGCCCTTCAGATTGGGGCCCCGTGCCTACTCTAGAGTAAAAATGAAGCCAAAACAAAAATGTAATCTGTGAAGGACTGCCAACCGGCAGGAAACTGACGCTTTTTCTCCACATAATCGCTAGACCCTGATGTCTATCTTGGCCTGGAGTTCTCTAGTGAGAGTGCATGATTAGTCATCCAGTATAAGTTAGTAGTATACATATGACTTATCAGGGAAAGTCCTGATTTACTGTTCCTGGTGGACTGCAACTCTATTCTACCTGTTGGGAAAGCCCTGGGGTTGCGTTTTTTCGTTTTTTGCTGGTGTGGGTTTGCTAGATTTGGTGTGTTGGGATTTCACCCCTGTCCCCCAAGGGCAGAACTACATATTACATGCAGACACATGGAACAAAACCTGATGGTTGCTTTTCCGAGGGAAGGATTCCCCCCCACCCTCCCAGCGGAGAATCTGTGTGAGGGAAAGAGGTGAACATGCTAAACCCTTTCCTTTGCCCCTACTCCCAGTTCTCTGCTCCAAATAGTTCTCCCTCCAAGCAGGCCTTCCCCCCCCCCCTCACAGGCCTCTTAAGCATAAAAAAAAGGAAGCAGTTGTGAGGTTTTTGTTACATGTGTTTGCATGTGAAGGTTTGCTTGCGGTGGCGGATACACCTTGATTTTAGCAGGGACAAATGCAAAGACCTGCACGTAGACACTAACAAGTGCGCTGCTTTCATCCGCTCACCTCCCTCCCACCCAATCTATCCCCCCCCCCTCTGCCCCCGTAACTGCCTATTCAAACAGCACAGCAGTTGCTGAAGGAGGTGTTTGAGCTGTGCTTATTCTTTAGTAGTCACAGCTGGGATCGATTGTGAGATAAAGCGTTCAGTTGGATACCCTTTAGGTTTTGTGTTTTTCGAAAGAGAACTCTTGTGGACAGATTGCTAATACACTTTGCTTCCGAAACCAGTGCAGCACTGGATATGTACGGGAAGAGCTTTTGGGGAGGGCGTGATGAGAGCTTTAATAGGGGTGTCCAGTGGTGCAGCTTACGGCTGTCTCTTGGGACTAAGGTTCGGGGTCCTGCAACCCAGGAATGACCACTCAGAGAGAGGCAAGTGATGAGGACTGTGGCAAGCAAGCCAAGCATCAATCTGGTCCGCTGCGAGTTGTAGGCCAAAAACATCTGGGGACCCAAGGTTGGGGAACCCTGACCTAAAGAGACCCACTCAGAATCAACAGTGGACGCTAGAGGAGTTACCTCAGCCTGGAGTGGAAATACCGTAACTGTCTTAAGCTAGGCAAACACCTGAATGTATCTTATGTTTTCATCTGTAAGGAAATAAACTTGTTTTTTTCCCAAAAAACTTAAAAATGAAGAAGCACCAATCTGGTCCAGCACGGCATGCCAGGGCTGGTGCTGGATGCCACAGCATCTTTTCTTCTTCCTCTTTTAAAAAAAATATAGTCCGGGTATAGTTGGCTGGACATGTACATGATTACAGATGCTCATTTATTATTCTTGTTTTTCCTTTTTAACACATACTATTTTCTACAACAAAACAGTGCGGATTCCCCAAGTAAGTACAGTAATACCTTGGATTGCAAGTAACTTGGTTTGAGAGCATTTTGCAAGACAAGCAAATTTTAAAATATTTATTTAATTTTTTTTGACTTGATATACAAGCGACATCTTGCAGTACAAGTACTGTAGTACAGCTTAAATTAAATATCTCTATACAATTTTTTTGGGGGGGATTTCGTTTTGATATAAGAGTGTTTTGGATTACAAGCACGTTTCTGGAATGACTTATGCTCTCAATCCAAGGCATGACTGCATGTTTAGCATCAGGGCAGGAGAAGCAAACTCCATTTTATTCCCGTGGTCCTGATGGTGCAGTGATTTAAGTGAGTTTAAAATGTGGTCCTGCACATGCCTCGAGTATTCTTTTAAAGCAGTCTTTCCTCCCCTTTAACAGATCAGGAATGTAGAAGCAGCTGTAAAACGTGGAATGCCATGGGGCAGGGTGGAAAGCCAGGACCGGTGCAGGGCAGTTTGGCGCCCTAGGCAAAATTATATTTAGCGCCCCCCCCTCTCGTGCCGTGGGGGGGGGCTCTGGAGCAAAGTAGCCGGGAAACGCCTGCTTGCCCAGCGCCCCCCCCCTGCCCTGGCCGCCTCCTCCGAGCCTGCCTCCCCGTCCGCTGGTCCCATTGCATCCTTCCGGCGCGGAGGAAGTGACGCGACGGGACCCCGTGCTCTGTTTTTGGCCAGGGAAACCAGGGCAACAACAGGGCTGTTTGAGCCCTGTTGCCCTGGTTCCTCCCACCAAAACAGAGCGCGGGCGGGGCTCCGGCAGCGGCGGCGAAGGTAGGTGGCGGGGGGGGTCCGGCGGCTGCAGAGGGGTGGCGGGGGGTCTGGCGGCTGCGGGGGGTGGCGGGGGGGTCCGGCGGCTGCGGGGGGGTGGCGGCAGCAGCAGCGGCGGCGGCTCGAGCAGCGCGGAGAACGCTCCGTGCCGCTCTGAATGTCAAGATCGGCCGCCGCCACCTCGAGGGCCGAGCCAGGAGCAAGCCCCGAGCTGACTCCAGGCTCGGCCCCATCACTACTGAGTCCAATACAAGGCAGGAGGATCAGCGGAGGCCCGGCGCCCGCAATCCCCCCCCCACTGACCTGGTGGTGCCTTTGTCGGCGAGGCGGCCGGGCGGGGCAGGAGCGCACCGGCAGCGAAGAGTCGGCCGGAAGGAGCGCAGCGTTTCTGCGCCCTCTTCAGCCACGCGCCCTAGGCAACCGCCTAGTTTGCCTAGCGGTAGCGCCGGCCCTGTGGAAAGCTAAGCAGGGTCAGGCCTGGTTATTACTTGGATGGGAGACCCCTCCTCTGGTTTCCTGCAGGGGGTTGGACTCGATAGCCTTGTAGGCTCCTTCCAACTCTAGGATCTATGAAATCTATGAATTGTGTGCTTCTCAACTGAAGTAGTACACATGATCGTTTAAAGGGACCCCCCATAAGACCAAGCTAAACTGCACCAAGTTGCACCCGCTGGGGGGAACGAAAACACTCTTGCACTGTTCGTATTTGTGAAAGGTTGGCAGTCGGGGGCGGTGGTGTCCTCTGTGTGCTGTTTTTACACATCTGAACACCTGCTCTCAAGTCAGGGGTTGGCCTGAGGCGAAGGACAAGATGGTGGCCCGCCATTCAGCATACAGAAGCCAGCCGGGCTGACCACTTGAATCGGGCTTTGACACTGGTGACGGGACAGTGTTCTCCGCTGCCCCTGAGGCAGTGTTTCTCAACCTTGGGTCCCCAGATGTTTTTGGCCTACAACTCCCAGCATGCCCCAGCCAGCTAGTGCTGGCTGGGGCATGCTGGGAGTTGTAGGCCAAAAACATCTGGGGACCCAAGGTTGAGAAACACTGCCCTGAGGGCAGCTGGCTAGCTTAGGGGGCTTGCAGGCAGACCGTGGGGCACGCCTGGCTCTGTCTTCCGACGTCTCGCTGCCACCCTGCCGCCATTCCTGAGGTGGCCACCTCACTCTACGTAACGATAGGGCCAGCCCTAGCCCAGGTTCCCTAAACCAGGGGTGGACAATTTGTGGCCCTCTAGATGTTTTGGCCCACAACTCCCATTTGCCCTAGCCAGCATAGCCAATGGTGAGGAATGATGGGAGTTGTAGGCCAAAACATCTGGGGGGGGGCACAAGTTGCCCACCCTCGACCTAAATCCTGGCAGGGGAGACTGGTGACTCCTACGTCAGCGGGGCTCCTTACCCATTGCAGCTTTTATCCTGAGCTGTATAGGTTAGAAACTATCCATGGTGCTCCATGGTGGTGTATCTATTTTGGGACGGAGTACAGCACCATGGATAGTTCCTATAAAGCTCAGAATAACAGCTTCAGTGGATAAGGAGCCCCACTGACACAGGAGTCACCGGCCTCCCGGGTTTACAGTCCAAAGTACATGTGATGTTGAACGTATCTTTTTCTTAAGAGTACATAACACTTGTGGGGCCAAGGTATCAGGTTCAAGACCAAGACAGATGGAAAGGGGGAGTTTAGCCCTTCTGCTCCTGCCGTAGACCCAATTAACCCTCTCTCCCCAGAAACCACTATTTGGATCAGGTGGGGAACTCCCTTGGGTGCACACAGCCGCACACAGGTTGACGTTGTATGCACACACACACCCCTTCAGGGTCCATCTCTTACTTTGTTTAAAAGAGGATATAAGCACAGCTGTGGGACGCTATGAAAGAGGATCTAGAAATTTCTGGGAAATGTGTTACGTGCCACTCAGAAATGCTGGAGTCCCTCTTTGGTACTGCTCTTAAAGGAGCAGCAGGATCCATTTTCAAACACCTTAAAGGCAGCAATTCCCAAACTGGGTGCTACAGGTCACAAAATGAATGACAGTGCAATCCAAAGCTGGCCACCAATGTGCCCATGGACTCCTCTCTTGGTGCCCAGCAGGCTCCTGGCCCCTCCCGATATATATTTCTTAAGATTTAAAAAAAAGAAAAGAAAAAAAAAAGGGGGGACATTGCCATGCTGCAAAGCAAAGTGCTGCCCTCCTCCTCCAGCGCCATCTTTATTTGGGTTCAACAGAGTGGGTTTTGTGTTCTGGAGCCAAGACCTCCACCTCCGCCTTGCAATTACATTCTTGAGCAAGTTACTTTTCTTGTAGTCTCACCAGTTTGCCTTCTGGGAAATGGGTGTTTTGTGACTGGCCACGCCCAGCATGGCATCCATTTTGTAAGAGTGCCCACAACATTATCTCATAATTTCAAATTATGTCCACAGAGAGCCAGTGTGGCGTAGTGGTTAGAGTGCTGGACTGGGACTCGGGAGATCCGAGTTCTAGTCCCCACTCAGCCATGAAACTCACTGGGTGATTTTGGGCCAGTCACTGACTCTCAGCCTAACCTACCTCACAGGGTTGTTGTGAAGATAAAACGGAGAGGAAGAGGAGTAGGATTTGTAAGCTGCCTTGGGTTCCTTGCAGGAAAAAAGGTGGGGTATAAATATAATAATAAATCATAGAATCATAGAATCATAGAAAAGTAGAGTTGGAAGGGGTCTACAAGGCCATCAAGTCCAACCCCCTGCTCAATGCAGGAATCCAGGTCAAAGCATCCCTGACAGATGGCCGTCCAGCTGCACCTTGAATGCCTCCAGAGTGGGAGAGCTCACCACCTCCCTAGGTAATTGGTTCCATTGTCTTATTGCTCTGTCAGGAAATTTTTCTTGATGTTCAGGTGGAATCTGGGTTCCTGTAACTTGAGCCCATTATTCCATGTCCTGCAAACTGGGATGATCGAGAAGAGATCCTGGCCCTCCTCTGTGTGACAACCCTTCAAGTACTGGAAGAGTGCGATTATATCTCCCCTCAAGTCTCCTCTTCTGAAGGCTAAACATGCCCAGCTCTTTCAGTCTCTCCTCATAGGGCCTTGTTTCCAGTCCCTTTATCATCTTTGTTGCCCTCCTCTGAACCTTCTCCAGTTTGTCTACATCCTTCCTAAAGTGTGGTGCCCCAGAACTGGACACAGTACTCAAGATGAGGCCTAATCAGTGCTGAGTAAAGGGGAATTATCACTTCCCACGATTTGGAAGCTATACTTCTATTAATGCAGCCCAACATAGCATTTGCCTTCTTTGCAGCCATATCGCATTGCTGGCTCATATTCAGTTTGTGATCTACAACAATTCCAAGATCCTTCTCACTTATAGCATTGTTGAGCCAAGTGTCCCCCTATTTGGTAACTCTGCATTTGGTTTCCTTTCCCTAGGTGCAGCACTTGGCATTTATCCCTATTAAATGTCATTCTGTTGTTTTCGGCCCAGCGCTCCAGCCTATCGAGATCGCTTTGAATTTTGTTTCTTTTTCTTTTCTTTTCTTTTTTTAAATATTTTATTTATTTTTCAAAACAAATTATAACACAGAAAATATATTTAGCAAAATACAAAATTATCACACAAATATAACATAATCAACATACAATAAATCATAAAGTGCTCCCCCCCACCCTTCAAGGGACCAATTAATATACTTCTATCCTCTTGATCAAATAAAGTCTAAATTCCAAAAATATAACATATCCTGACAAGGCATGTTACCCTTCCCCTTTATTAATACATAGTCTAGTAATTGATTCCATATCGCCATAAAATTATTCTTCTTTAGCAATCCTTTTTTGCATTTGATACTACTAGTTAGTTTATCATTTAGGGCTATGTCCCAAACTTCCTTATACCAGTCTGTTATTAGGAAAACATGTTGTACTTTCCAATTTCTCGCTATCATTAGCCTGGCCGCAGTTAACAAGTTTACAATTAACTCCTTCGTATTTTGATCACAAATAAGCTTCTCAGTTATTGATAACAATGCTAATTTTGGACAGACCTCTAAATTAGTACCAATAATTTTCGATATTTCTGTAAAAACCTCTCGCCAAAACACCAATACATTTTTACAACTCCACCACATATGAGCATATGTCCCTTTTTCCTGACATCCTCTCCAACATAATGCAGAACAATTATTATCTATTCTATTTAATCTTACTGGAGTTAAATACTTACTGGAGATTTGGTTGTTTAATGATTCGGGAGTCTGCTCTGAAGCTGTTGTGTGGGACACAATGAAGGCAGTGATGAGAGGGATAAGTATCAGGGAGGGTGTGATACTAAGGAAAAAACAAGAACAGTTTACTAAAAAGTTAGAAGGGGAGATTAGGGATTTGGAAATGAAGTTTTTGAAGGAAAGGGAGAACAAGGTCTTTGCTGAATTACAAGCTAAAAGGAAAGAGTTGGAAAAGAAAGATTTGGAAAAAGTTCAGAGAAACTTGATTTATTTGAAAAGAGAGTTTTTTGAAAATAGCAATAAGAATTCGAAAATGTTAGCAAGATCCACACAAAAAAAGAAAGAAAAAAGTATAGTTGGGGCAATTAAAGATAAAAAAGGGAAAGGTCATAATTTAATGCAGGATAAATTAAAAATATTTCATGAATTTTATTCAGAATTGTACAAGGCTGGAGAATGTACGGAAGAGAGGATTAATGAATATATAGGAAAGCATTTTAAAATTAGACTAGTGGCTGAAGATAGAGAAATTATGGAACAACCTTTTTCAGAATTGGAAATAGAATATGCAATAAATAAACTGAAAGAGGGTAAGACCCCTGGACTGGATGGTTTAGGGGCTGAATACTACAAGGTCTTTAAGAAAATGTTGGTTCCAAGACTAAAGAGGTTATTTAATGATATTTTTTTGGAGGGGGGAGAGATCCCCTCTTCATGGAAGCAATCTAAGATTATTTTAATCCCGAAGCCAGAGAAGGACTTAACGGAGCCAGGTTCCTATAGACCCATTTCCTTAATAAATCAAGATGCAAAATTGATGACAGCAATATTAGCGAGAAGGATGAACAAGTTTATTACTAAATATGTCGGGATAGACCAATGTGGTTTTATGCAAGGAAGACAAATGGCAGACTTAACAAGAAGAGTTTTAAATATAATATATTTAATAAAGAAAAATAAATTGAGAGCAGGGGTAATAGCGTTAGATATTTTTAAAGCCTTTGATTGCGTGGAATGGCCAGCATTAAAAAGTTTAATTAAAATTATGGGGTTTGGAGAAAGATTTAGAGGAGTAGTTAATCAATTGTATTCAAAAAATGTTTCATCAGTTGTAGTAAATGATGGTTTAACAGAGCAAATTTACTTAGGTCGAGGAACTAGACAAGGATGTCCTCTTTCGCCTATTTTGTTTGCATTGGTAATGGAGATTTTAGCAAATGTAGTTAGAGAAGATAGAAATATAGGTGGGATAGGGATTAGGGAGAAGATAAAAATAAATCTTTTTGCAGATGATACTCTTTTGACAATCGAAAACCCTATGGAAAATATGGATAGAGTGGAGAATCATTTAAAGGAGTTCGGGGAAGTAACGGGGCTACAAATTAATTGGGAGAAATCTAAATTTTTGTTGTTTAACTATAGTAAAAGAGAAGAGATTGAAATGTGTAAAAAAAAAAGTAATTATAAGATTCATAATGTAATTAAATATTTAGGAATTGTAATTCCAAAAGATATAGATAAATTGGGAGATCAGAATTATAGGAAATTAAAGAATGAGGTAAAGAATAAAATAGAGGAGTATAAAAAAATTGGACTTTCCTGGTTTGGTAGAATTGCTTTGATTAAAATGAAGATTTTGCCAAAGATAAATTTTTTATTTCGGATGATACCAAGTGCGATATCAGATAAGGAACTTAAAGATTGGCAATCAATTATTAATACATATTGTAATGGAGGGAAAAAATCTAGGATTACTAAAACAAGATGGTATAAAGCACAAAAAGTAGGGGGTTTGGGTCTGCCGAATTTAAAATGGTATTATATAGCGAATCAATTAAGACATATAGTGGATATTATAGCACGCCCTAAAGAAATAATGTGGTTGGAGTTAGAAACATGTGAACTACGTAGTACTTTGGGGAATATTTTTTTTCAAAAAAATAATAATAAATTGATAAAAAATATAGACAACCCTTTTCTAAGAAATTTGTTAATGATTTGGGGTACTATGAAGAGCATATTTATACCAGGGATATCTCCATTAACTCCGGTGGTAGCTCTTAAGGATTTTCCTGAAAACTTAAGATTAGAGCTGGAGAGTAAACTAAGAGAAGAAAGGGTTATTAGATTGACCGATTGGGTGGAAAAGATGGGGACTAGAGATCAAATAATGGAAATTGTTGGGAGAAGAAGATTATCGTGGTTAAATTTACTACAGTTAGAACAGTGGTCGAAGAAATGGAAAAGGAAAACTGAGTACGAGAGAGACTTAACTAATTTTGAAAAGATGGTCATGTCTAGAGACGGCCTACCAGGTAATGAATTTTGTTTCTGTCTTCCAGAGTATTAGCTGTTCCACCCAACTTTGTGTCATCTGCAAATTTGATAAGCATTCCCTGCACCTCCTCATCCAAGTCATTAATTAAAATGTTGAATAGCACTGGGCCCAGGACTGAGCCCTGTGGTACCCCACTCATTACCTCTCCCCAGTTTGAGAAGGAACCATTGATGAGCACTCTTTGAGTCCAATTCTATAGCCAATTGTGGATACACCTGATAGTTGTTCCATCCACCCCACTTTTAGCTAGCTTGCTAATCATATCATGAGGCACTTTGTCGAAAGCTTTGCTGAAGTCCAGATATATTAAATAAAATGTTATAAATAATTTATAAATATATAAAATAAAATGTTGGCGACCTCATATAGTATGAGCCGATATTGCATAAGTTAATTTGATACTTGTGATGTGTTAGAATGTCCGTTAAAAGAAGGACAGTTTCTTAGTCCCATGTGTTCCAGGTTTGTTCAATAATAATTTGATCTCATTTGATCACATCTGTCTCTTCCTGGCTCCTAAGTGAAATTAGCTATCTGGATGGTATAGGAGATACTAAACCAAACCGCACAGCAGGTAAGAAAACCACTTCCTCTGTACATTTCAGCCCAACCTGAGCAACTGCAAGCTTTTGGAAATAAATGTACCTTATTCTGTTGTACTGCTCACACGCTAGCAAGCGAGGCTCTTTTCCAGGGGTCTATCCCATGTCAAAGTCGGTCTCATGTTTGTGTAATATTCAAAGGGCGACTGAATGTGAGTAGCTGGAAGAATAATTTATTATTACCTAGGGGAACGTGTGTGTGTGTGTGTGTGTGTGTGTGTATTTAAAAGACAGTGGCTCAGCTCAGACATTACATGAAACCACGTTAAAGAAGTTCAACATTGCTTTGGTGTGATGTTTGAATTAAGAACATAAGAAGAGCCACGCTGGATCAGACCAAGGGTCCATCTAGTCCAGCATTCTGTTCACACAGTGGCCAACCAGCTGCCCACGGGAAACCCACAAGCAGGACATGAGTGCAACAGCACCCTCCCACCCATGTTCCCCAGCAACTGGTGTACATAGGATAGAAGTGCTGCCACTGATCCTGGAAGGTAGCATATAGTCTATCAGGACTAGTAGCCATTGATAGCCTTCTCCTCCATGAATTTGTCCAATTCCCTTTTAAAGCTGTCCAAATTCATGGCCATCACTACATCTTGTGGAAGTGAGTTCCATAGTTTATGCGTTGTGTGAAGTAGTACTTCCTTTCATCTGTCAAGCTTCCATTCCAGGTCAGTCACTGGGTTCAGACCACACGATAACCCACACTCAAGAGTTGAATATGGGTTAAGTGTGGGTTGTTGTTGAACCGTGGGTTGTCACTGAACCATGGGTTATCGTGTTGTCTGAACCCAGCTGCGCTAACAAGCCATGGGCCATGGCTTGTTAACTATGAACAACCCATGAAGAGAACCCATGGTTTGTTGTTGGGTTGTGAACTGTGGTTTGTGAACTGTGGTTTGTTATCTCGGCTGGGTTCAGATAAGAACCCACGTTTCAACAACAACTCACAGTTCAACGACAACCCACACTCAACCCTTGAGTGTGGCTTAAAGTGTTGTCTTAACCGAGTCAGCGTCTGACTTGGCAGATGTCAGGACCTTCAGATCTGTGCGCGGCTGTCCGATGTGGTGAACTGCATCTTGCAGCATCTTCCTAGGTGGTTTAGATTCCCCAAGTCCTGGACTGACCCTGCTCACCCAAGCTGGTCTGTTGAGCCGCCTGGATAGAAGGACTATAATAGTGTTTCCTGTTCGAGTTAAGCCTTACTTGAGCAATAAGGTCTTCCTGAGCTCTGCAGTCTTCCCGTATCCTTTGGCTGTCCTTTGGTCTTCCTCAATGCGGTTAATTATTGCAATGGGCCATGCTGCCAAGATCCACCCTTTCCCCTCATTATGCCTGAGCTTGCCAACTTTAGTTTTTATTAAAAACAACAACAACAACGCCTGACACTTCACATGAGTGCCTCTCAGCAACGTGGTGAATTCCTTCCATTCTATGAACAAACAAAAACCACAGCATCCCTACTTTACTAGTCCTCCTCCTGCCCAAAGTTAGTCATTTGTGGCCTATACAAAAACAAAGGCTCAACTTCTCTGGTCACTTGGAGGGGATTCTTTCTCATCATAGGTGACTGTGTTGGTGGCCATTTACAAATCTTCAGTAAATGGCCCTTACCTGTGTTCAGAAAAATACCCAATAGATGCTATGGATATCACTACATCTAAATTCTCCAGAAGGAAGTACCAATTAGCTAACGCCCAAATTAAAAAACAAACAAACCAGAAACTTATAGCAGCTATGGCTGGGAAAGGAAATGACAGGGAGTTTGCTTGCCAAGCAATGTGGCAGGTGGCCAAAAGGAAGGCGTATGCTTTGGCTATTGGGTCTTATAGAAATTCAGTAAATTAGTAAATATGCAACGTGTGTGCTCTACCTGTGGGGTAGAGCCCCTTCCCAAAAGAGAAGCAGAATACAGAAACCGTGAACACGATCTCAGTGATATTATGGAGTCCTTCACTCAGCAGCAGGAACAAGGACTGTTTGCATCATCCCCCAACAGTTGCATCTGGGGAGGGGTGAAGGAAAGGGGGGGGGATGCTTCTGCTTCCTCTCAGTTTCATCACTGAAACTTAAAAAAAGAGAGAGAGAAAAAGAGGAGTAACAAAATAACCCATTCTGCAGGCATGAATCAAAGACGAGGTGAAGGGAGAAGATCATAGCATCCTTGTACATGGAGGGAACATGGCCATCCACATAAAAAACCAAAGACAGCCATGCTGGTCCATGAGGGGGGTGGGTGGAAAGTCCAAGATCAACGGTTGGGCAATAACTTTATTAGGACCAACCAAAATGCCACCAACCTGTGTTTGAGCTTTTGAGTTCTCTGCCACTCTTCATCAAATTAGGTCAGCCTTCTCCATCCCTGGGGTACTCCAGATGTCGTGGACTACAACTCCCATCACCCCCACCAGCACAGCCTGTTGATGATGGGAGTTGTAGTCCAACACCAGGGTGGGAAAGGCTGGGCTAAGTGATACCAACTCCCCCCCACACACACACACAAAGGATGGGGGGAAGAAACAGAGGAATCCCAAAATAGGTCAAATGTGGGCCCTGAGATTGCAGCTCAGACCCAGTACCAACCTGGTGTTGCGAGGTAGAGTCAATCATTCTCGAGGCTTCCCACTTCTCCCCCGCTCCACTCTCAGTTATCCTACACTAGGGAAAAGGATTGGGGAAAGCTGCACAGATGTACAGCCAGTGGAGCTGATCACTGGATTTCATAGGTCAATCGGGAAGTGATTCATATACGCACAGCATCCAGAGATGTGACATTTTTACAGCGATCCGGGGCTACAGGGGTGATGCTCAGATCTTGCACTTGAAAAATGTTTAACGTGTGAATGAAGCTGCCTTATATGGAGGCGGACTATATATCGACCTACGATTCATGTTTATAAATACGTATTATTGGTGAATAAGTATGATACTCAGAGTCTTAAAGACGAATGGAATAGGGAATTAGATGGTCTTATTTTGCCTGATCAATGGAACATTGTTTTTGCGTCTGTGTCAGAAGGGTCTATGGATCTTAGGTTATGTCTTATTAAGCAAAAACTTTTGTTTCATGTTTATTGTACACCACAACGTCTTTTAAATAAGGGTTTGTCTAAGTCAGCTAACTGTTAGAGGTATAATACTGCTGCAAATGCTTTGTTTACTCATGTTTTGGCAATGCCCAGTGGTTGCTTCTTTCTGGGTAGAGGTCCTAGTACGCCGATAAATCTAGTATTAGAATGCTCTTTAATATTTACCGACGCACACGTTCTTTTAATTTTTTTACCTGCTGTATGGAATTTATCACAAGGACAACACATATGGATTTTCTGTGCCCCCTTGACAGCTAAAAGACGTATTACAACACTGGAAAGATAAATGCTCACCTCCAGTGCTTTTTTTCTGGAGAAAAGGGTACCGGAACTCTTGGATTACATTTCCTCGGGAGTAGACGGCGATTAAATTGTAATGCAATTAATAGAAGAAAAGGTGCTGGAACTCAGTTCCGGTGAGTTCCACCAGAAAAAAAGCCCTGCTCACCTCCTATAACACAGTGGATTGAGGACTTAATAACGCTTTCAACACGGAGTTGGACTATTGGTTCACCTAGCCCAGCAGTGACTATCTTAAATGGCAGCTGCTTTCCAAGAACTCTGGCAAAGTCCAATACTTGAAAACTGTTGAACTGGAGACTGAACTCGGGGGCTTTGTGTTTGTGTATGCCAAGCAAAGACTCTACCATTAAACTTCAACCCCTCCACCGGATATGTGGATCGACCCATCATAACTCTACCATTCCATTCTAGATTTTGCTGCAAATACAATTCATACCCTAAAGAAATGCTTACTTATTATGTTTTTATCCCACTCTACCTCCAAGGAGGCCGGGGTGGCATAAATGGTTCTCCCACACACACACACACACACACACACACCTATTTTATCCTCACAACAACCCTGTGAGGTAGGCCAGGTGAGAGACAGCCACTGGCCCAAGGTCACCCAGCATGGTTTGTGGCTGAATGAGGATTTGAAGCTAGGTCTGTTGGTTCCTAGCCTGACACTCTAACTGCTACACCAGCACGAGCTAGCGAAAGACAACCTTTTCCAGACACATCTGATGGTGGTATGATAGACGCACCAGTTCCGGTGGCGAATACCGCACCTTGTTTTGCCCCACTATTGTTTCTAGTCAAACACGTGTCAGGGGTCATTATAAATGTTTTTAAAATGTATACCCCCACCTTTGTACCCGTGTGTAGTGCACTGATGGCCTCAGTGGTGCCATTACGTCAGGGCTTTGGGGCAGACAGCCAGGGCCCCGCTCGACAGAATGAGTAGGAGGGCCCTCAACTGCTACAGTCTCGGCTCGTCACATTTTGAAATAAGTCAATTCATACGCATTGCCATCTAAAGATCCCTCCCCTGCGCGGGCAGAAGGTAGATGCGGATCTAGTGGTAGATTTCTGGGTGATTTGTGGTGGATCTGCAAGGTTTGTCTGACTCCCAGTCGTTTAATAATAGCAACAACAAAAAGGCTTTTTTTGAGAGTCCTAAATTTATTTATTTACATTTATTAATCGCCCATCTGGCCGGTCACCCGGCCACCCTGAAACGAAGGCGCTGAAATCAAGAAAGCTGCAGTGTTGAAACCAGTAGTGGATTTTTGTGTGAAAGAACAGTCAGTTCCCCTTCCCCACATCAATGTTTTGCATCTGACTGTGGTTGGGCCTTGGGGTTGCAGTAAAAGACGAAGTAGACCCTAGAAGCTTCTCCCCGTCCCTGAAGTCAGTGGAGTAACACACATTACCATTAAAAGAGCCCCCGCCCCCATAAGACCATTAAGTCCAGAGTCTAGAGTTATCGAAGGGCGCCCCCCGCAAAAGTGGCACATAAAATTTGATACAAAAGGAAAAATTAAAACAGAAACAATCAGAATACCAACACCCCCCCAATTCTCAAACAACACATGTGCTCTACCATGGAGGCATGTAAAACCTGCTGAAAACGAGAAGGATGAGAACATAATGGGCAATGGTGCTGTGCCTCTGTCATCCGTTTTCAACTCTCTGGGGACCAAAAGATAGTCTGTCACCAGCCCACGAGTGCTTCCAGATGGAAGGCTCCTGGCGCTACCCAGTCAAAAGGTTTTCTGCACCTATCCTGCCTTTTCCGCTTTAACGGTTACTTACTTTCTCCTAAGAAAAAGAGATGGAGGAAGCCTTGGGAAAACACAGGAGGGTCGCAAACAGACGACAACCGTGTCTGCACCCTCCATAAAATTTTGTGTTTGAAGCACAGTAAAAAGCCTCCTCTGAAAGCACTATCAGTGTTTCTTCCCACTGCCAGCCCCGGTGAAACACCAAGTGGAGCATGAATAATCGAACGGAGAAATATATGTGTGTGAAAATAGAAACAAGGGCTTACCTTTGAAATATAAGCAACTCTCAAATGTTCTTTCCTGCCTTTTCTTGAAAGAGGGAATGGAGCAGCAGCAGCAGCAGAGATCCCTCTCGCCTGGAGTGCTCTTCGTTCGCACATGTATGAAACCGGGGCCAGGAAGTAAGGTCTGCTCTAGCACATTAACGCACTCTAGACAGAAGCAAAAAGTAAAAACAACAACAACCCCCCCTCCCACGCAGCTCAGTTGTTTCATCCTTGCCCATTTAGCAGAGCTTAAAATAAA
The DNA here is from genome assembly GCA_021292165.1 of Shinisaurus crocodilurus. Lineage (NCBI taxonomy): Eukaryota > Metazoa > Chordata > Lepidosauria > Squamata > Shinisauridae > Shinisaurus > Shinisaurus crocodilurus. The sequence continues at coordinate 299,650,925 of CM037876.1, forward strand.
TAAATAAAAATAACGGCCTTTCCCCATGACCCAATTAGTACACTACCAGTGCGACTTGCAGGAAAAAGGGTGCAGTGTGGGATGCACCCGTTCGGAGTTCCAGCCAGCCGTGCCCTTTCCCAGCACGCTCGACTCCATTCCATCTCCTCCTGGTTTTCCATTCCACCCTCAGTCAGCATATTCAGTGGCCACTGGAATATGCCTTATTCCTCACTGGACTTTTTTTGTGGGTGGCTGGGCACCGGGGTTCCCGGTGTGTGTGTGTGTGTGCTTCTAAAGATATTTTATTGTACTTATTTATTTATTTGCTACATTTATATCCCGCCTTTCCTCTAAGGAGCCCAAGGTGGTGTATGTGGTCCTCCTCCTCTCCTTTTCATCCTCACAACAACCCTGTGGGTAGGTTATGCTGAAAAATCAGTCCCTGGCCCAACGTCACCCAGTGAGCTACCTGGTCGAGTGGGGACTTGAACCCGGGTCTCCCGAGTCCCAGTCCAACGGCTACTAAGCACTATACCACACTGGCTCAGTCTCGCCACACTTCTGCAAAACTTGGGGAGTACCCTTGAACCTGCTGATAGCTCACCGTTGTCAGCCTTCTTTCATGTATTTTCCAACACTCATCTAGTGAGTCCTACTGACCACAAACCTCCCTCATCTGCTGAAACAAGCGGGCCTCCAATTTTGCATGCATCTTTGTTAACGGTTTAGAATCATCCAGAGGAATTTATAATTAAAACATTCACAAACCGAACACACTATATACCAGGGATGTTGAAGAGTCCTTGGTCTCGAGTCACGAGTCGAGTCACGAGTCTTTGGACCCGAGTCTCGAGTCCGAGTCCGAGTCCTTGGTCCAAAATGGTGACTCACGAGTCACGAGTCCTGAGTCACTCCCAAAACTGACTCCACGAGTCCCTATTAAAATCAATGGGGTTTCCCCCCAACAAAATAAGGCTACTTCAGATGTGTGGCTTAAATAAATTCTAGGCACAAGTGTGCCTTTTTATTTCAAAACTCTGCAATTGATTTTGGCAAGAACAGACCAGGCAGACATACCCAAAATAACCAGGCAGGCAGAGGAGGCAGGGAACCCCAAAGCAGGCAGGCAGAGGCCTTTGTCTTGGACAATTCAACTGTTGAACAGGTCAAGAAGAGACCAGGCAGGCAGAGCAGGCTGGGAACCCCAAACAGGCAGGCAGAGGCAGCCAAACCCAAAATGTCTGACCCTAACCCAAACCCCCCACAACAACACATCAATCAAAATAAATCTCAACACATCGTTGGGGCTGCGCTCCTGGTAGCTGTCCATAGTGGCCGAGCAGCGGCGCGCCTCGCTTCCATGCGCTCTTCGGTGATCGCGCTCCTTCTGGCACAGCCAGAAGACTCGTCAACAGCCCAGGGATGTTGACGAGTCCTTGGTCTCGAGTCCCGAGTCGAGTCTCGAGTCCCATTAAAAATATTGGGACTCGAGTCCGAGTCGAGTCAGAGGGGGGACTCAGTCCGACTCACGAGTCGAGTCCTCGAGTCCGAGTCCCCATCCCTGCTATATACATGGCACACACTCTGCTCTTAAATGGTCTTAATATTTACGGGTAATTTTGTTTTATGAGAGAAATTTAAGCATTCTGCACTTTATCTTTCTACTAATTTCTGAATGATAATTAAGTTGACATTTTATGCAATACAGTATATTAAGAGTATTTTTTTTTGATATTATGAAAATGTGTATGGTAATGTTTGGTTTGTGAATATTTTAATTATACATTTCTCTGGATGGTTCTAAACTATTAACAAAGATGCATGTTCTATTTTGAATTACAGCCCCCGACGAAGGTACATACCGAAACGCGTTGGGCAATAAAATATGTCAGTTGGCACCAGATACTTCTTTGTCTTTCATTCTTTTTACACATTGGTGCCTTCCCCTCTTGTTTTGTTTCCTTTCTCCCCCCGCCTCCAATTTCCCCTCACAGCAAATGGCGGAAGAGAATGCGCTTCAGGAGCTGGGATGGAACAAAGGAGAGGTTGCCAGGGCATCAATCAACCTCTCCCATGGCATTATACAGGCCTGTGGCTTACGCTGGCTCAGCTTGTCTGAGTGTGGAAAGCTAAGCAGGGTCAGGCCTGGTTGTTACTTGGATGGGAGACCCCTCCTCTAGTTTCCTGCATTGAGCAGGGGTTGGACTTGATAGCCTTGTAGGGTCCTTCCAACTCTATGATCTATGAAATCTATTTCACAGCGTTAAGATGAAAGTGCCATCTCCGGTTGGCAAGTGCTTGGTTAGCATATTTGCAATAGGACTGATGAGCAGGACCTGCAACAAAATGTTGCAGCGTGGAGCGCTCCTGTTCAGGATTTTTTGGCTATATGACCCGTACTTGGAGAATGAGCTCACTATTGGTATAGAGCTGGGGTGGGAAACCTTTTTCAGTCCAAGGGCCAAATTCCAATCTGAGAAGTCTCTTGGGAGTTGCATTCCATTTGTGGGCAGGGCCAGAGGCAGAGTGGGTGTGCCCAAAATGTGATTCTTACCAATGTTAAGCCTACTCAGAAGTAAGCAGCACCGAATCACTCAGCAACACTTGAAAATAGCATCCCAAATGCCAAGCCTCTGAATGTCTACTCAGAAGTAAGCACGGGCAGTATGTCTACTCACAAGTAAGCAGGGCAAGCCTCTGTATGTCTACTCATAGGTAAGCAGGACTGAATCACTCAGCAGCACCTGAAAATAGCATCCCAAGTGCCAAACCCCTGCATGTCTACTCACAAGTAAGCAGGGCAAGCTTCTGCAGAACAAGCCTCAGAAGTAAGCAGGACTGAATCACTCAGCAGCTTCCTCCTCAGGCCCCATCCCTTTCTCTGTAGGGAAAAACTCTTATCTTGATCAGCAACAGATTAGAGATAAGAGCAGGTCCCCCTTGAGTGCTGAGGAAAGGAACCTTTTTCAGTGTCCAGCAGGAAAGTTCAGGCACCCCCCCTCATGAAAACACTGGAGAAAATGGCAGTGGGGAGAAGGACAGATCAAAGGTAAGAGGGGGCAAGGTTTTTAAAGGGGGCGTGTCCACTGGGAAAGGCTTTGCCCGTTGAATTAGAGAGCTCATGGGCTGCAGGTTCCCACCCCTGCCATATAAGACTTTTCGAACTTTTCAAACATGATCCCCATCTTCCGAACGAGACATGCTAACAGTCTTCAGATATCTGAAGGGCTGTCACACACAGGACAAGATGGAATAGACTCATTCCCTGTTGCTCTAGAGCAGTGTTCTCCAACCTTGGGTCCCCAGATGTTTTTGGCCTACAACTGGCTGGGGCATGGTGGGAGTTGTAGGCCAAAAACATCTGGGGACCCAAGGTTGGAGAACACTGCTCTAGAGCAGCTTTCCCCAACCAGGCGCCCTCCAGCTTTTTTGGACTACAACTCCCAGCATTCCTGACCATTGGCCATGCTGGCTGGGGCTGATGGGAGCTGAAGTCCAAAACATATAGAGGGCACCTGCTCGGGGAAGGCTGCTCTAGAGGGCAGGGCTAGAACCTTAGTCATTCTTAAGTCCTACTGAAATGAATGGGACACATGTTCATCATGATGATTAATTTAAGTACCATTATTTTATTTTTACTGCACCTGAATCACAACTAACATTCTCTGCATGGGGGAAAGCTTCAACACTGGGCTAGCGGGACCTCAGGAGTTTCCTTGTGATTCATACAGTTCTTCCACCTTGCCCCCACCCCACACATGTACTGTACTGACTCATTCTGACAACGGAGGCTCGTGGTGTATCTGCTCTGGGTTTTAGTCTGAACTTTAAATGAGCTATCCATGGTTCCGAACCTGATCCCCACAATAGGTTCAGCACCATGGATAGCTCCATGGATAAGTTATGGGACGCTCTCCCCAAGGAAGCGCGCCTGGTGCAGCTGATGCTGCCATCTTTTCAGCACCCGGCAGAGACACCCTTATTTTTCCCCAGGCATTTGGACACTAGGTGTGGCTCAGTTGTTGTGTGGGTTGATTTTGCGGTGTCAATTCCAGGCTGGTGGGGCGGTGGCCAATTTTGTGTATTGCAGATCGACGGAGCCAGTGTGGCGTAGTGGTTAGAGTGTTGGACTGGGACTCGGAAGATCTGGGTTCTAGTCCCCGCTCGGCCATGAAACTCACTGGGTGACTTTGGGCCAGTCACTGCCTCTCAGCCTAACCTACCTCACAGGGTTGTTGTGAGGATAAAATGGAGAGGAGGAGGAGGATTATGTAAGCCGCCTTGAGTTCCTTGTAGGAAAAAAGGCGGGGTATAAATGTAATAAATAAATAAATAATAAATTTCCATATTGTATTGTTTTTAGATTAGGTTTTTATGGTGTTTATTTTTATTTGAATTGTTGTACTGATTGTTGGTTTATATCGATTTTGATTCCCCCACTCTGTCTCCTCCCATATATTCCTGCCCAGACCCTAAGATCATCCTCAGCGGTCCACCTCTGGGTGCCCCTGCCAAAGTGGGCCTTTTCTGCTGTGGCACCCAGGCTGTGGAATGAACTTCCCAGAGAGGCTCACCCGGCATCTACATTGTGTTCCTTCTGGCACCAGGTGAAGACCTTCTTATTTTCCCCAGGAATTTTAATCTCTTAGTGTCTGTTTTAAATTCTTTACTGTATTTTAAATCACTGTACTGCTGCTAGGTTTTATTTTGACTTTTACTCCTATTTAATGCTGTAGTGAACAGAATGCTAGACTGGATGGACACTCGGTCTGATCCAGCAGGGCTCTTCTTATGTTCTCATGTCCTTAAGTGTGCACCCTAGTGTGCGATGTTAACACGTTACCCATTGTCAATTGCAAGGAATCATAGAATCATAGAATCATAGAAAAGTAGAGTTGGAAGGGGCCTACAAGGCCATCGAGTCCAACCCCCTGCTCAATGCAGGAATACAGGTCAAAGCATCTCTGACAGATGTCTGTCCAGCCGCACCTTGAATGCCTCCAGACTGGGAGAGCCCACCACCTCCCTAGGTAGTTGATTCCATTGTCTTATTGCTCTGACAGTCAGGAAATTTTTCCTGATGTTTAGGTGGAATCTAGGTTCCTGTAACTTGAGCCCATTACTCCGTGTCCTGCAAACTGGAATGAACGAGAAGAGATCTTTGCCCTCCTCTGTGTGACATCCCTTCAAATACTGGAAGAGTGCGATCATATCTCCCCTCAGTCTCCTCTTCTGAAGGCTAAACATGCCCAGTTCTTTCAGTCTCTCCTCATAGGGCCTTGTTTCCAGTCCCTTTATCATCCTTGTTGCCCTCCTCTGAACCCTCTCCAGTTTGTCTATGTCCTTGTTAAAATGAGGTGCCCAGAACTGGACACAGTACTCAAGATGAGGCCTAACCAGTGCCGAGTAAAGGGGAATTATCACTTCCCGCGATTTGGAAGCTATACTTCTATTAATACAGCCCAAAATTGCATTTGCCTTCTTTGCAGCCACGTCGCATTGCTGGCTCATATTCAGTTTGTGATCTACCACAATTCCAAGATCCTTCTCACTTGTAGTATTGTTGAGCCAAGTGTCCCCCATTCTGTAACTCTGCATTTGGTTTCCTCTCCCTAGGTGCAGCACTTGGCATTTATCCCTGTTAAATTTCATTCTGTTGTTTTCGGCCCAGCGCTCCAGCCTATCGAGGTCACTTTGAATTTTGTTTCTGTCTTCCAGAGTATTAGCTGTTCCACCCAACTTTGTGTCATCTGCAAATTTGATAAGCATTCCCTGTACCTCCTCATCCAAGTCATTAATAAAAATGTTGAAGAGCACCGGGCCCAGGACCGAGCCCTGTGGTACCCCGCTCGTTACCTCTCCCCAGTTTGAGAAGGAACCATTGATAAGCACTCTTTGAGTCCGATTCTGTAGCCAATTGTGGATCCACCTGATAGTTGTTCCATCTAGCCCACTCTTAGCTAGCTTACTAATCAGGATATCATGAGGCACTTTGTCGAAAGCTTTGCTGAAGTCCAGGTATATAATGTCCACAGCATTCCCACAGTCCACAAGGGAGGTTACCCGATCAAAAAATGAGATCAGATTAGTCTGACAGGATTGTTCTTGACAAATCCATGCTGGCTTCTAGTAATCACTGCATTGTTTTCAAGGTGCTTGCAGACTGACTTCTTTATAATCTGCTCAAAAATCTTCCCGGGGATTGATGTCAGACTGACTGGCCTATAGTTCCCAGGTTCCTCCTTCTTGCCCTTTTTGAAGATGGGAACAACATTTGCCCTCCTCCAGTCGTCTGGCACTTCACCTGTCCTCCATGATTTCTCAAAGATAATAGACAGTGGTTCTGAGAGTTCTTCTGCCAGTTCCTTTATTACTCTAGGATGCAGCTCATCAGGCCCTGGAGATTTAAACTCGTTCAGAGTAATCAGGTGCTCCTTGACCATTTGCCTATCAATCTCAAGCTGCAATTCTGCCCCTTCAGTCTGCATTTCAGGTTTGCCAGGGGGGTCATAGACCTTCTTTTGGGAGAAGACCGAGCCGAAGTAGGAATTGAACACTTCTGCCTTTTCTTTGTCTTCTGTTATCAATTTGCCATCCTCATTGCGTAGTTGAACCACCAGTTCTTTCTTCTGTCTTTTACTGTGCATGTATCTGAAGAAAGCTTTTTGTTGCTTTTAGCATTCCTCGCTAACCTTAGCTCATTCTCAGCTTTAGCCTTCCTGACACTATTCCTGCAGTTCTGTGCTACCTGCCTGTACTCTTCCCCTGTAGCCTGTCCTTCCTTCCACTTCCTATACGTGTCCTTTTTTGTTTTCAGGTCATCTTTGAGTTTATTGTGAAGCCACATTGGCTTCTTCTGTTGCCCTCTGCCTTTTTTCCTTGTGGGAATTGTTTGCAATTGTGCCTTTAAAATTTCCTTTTTTAAAAACTCCCACCCCTCCTGGGCTCCCTTTCTCGTGAGAGTCCTTTGCCATGGGATCTTACTAATCATTGTTCTGAGTTTGTTAAATTGGCTTTCCTAAAATCCAGGGTACGTGTTTGGCTACACTCAGCTTTTGCTTCTGTAGAATCAAGAACTCAAGTATAACATGGTCACTTTCCCCCAGAGTTCCCGAAACTGCCACTTTATCCACTAACTCGTCTCTGTTGGTTAGAATCAGGTCAAGGATAGCCGATCCTCTAGTTCCTTCCTCCACTTTCTGTAGGAGGAAGTTATCAGCAGCACAGCTCAGGAATTTCATGGAGGGGCCATGTTTGGCTGAATAAGTCTCCCAACAGATATCAGGGAAATTGAAGTCTCCCATTACTACCACATCGTGCCTCCTTGAAACACTGGCAATTTGTTTTTCAAAAGTTCCATCCTCGTCTTCTCCTTGATTGGGTGGTCGGTAGTAGACTCCAACCGCCATGTTCGCTTTATTCTTTGCCCCCTTTATTTTAACCCAGATGCTCTCAATGGGGCTGCCAAGCTCCTCTTCCTGTATCTCTGTGCAGAGATACGTATTTTTAACATACAGTGCAACTCCACCTCCCTTTCTGTTGCTTCTGTTCCTTTTGAACAAGTTATACCCTTCAATTGCTGTATTCCAGTCATGGGAGTCATCCCACCAGGTTTCAGTTATCCCTATCAAGTCGTACTTGCCCTCATGTATCAAGAGTTCAAGTTCGTCTTGTTTGTTGCCCATACTCTGGGCATTAGTATAGAGACATTGAAGACTATGTGCTTTACAGTCCGACTTTCCCCCTACATTTTGTGGTAGACTATCAATGGGCACCGCTGGAGCTGTTCTCTCCATTGTGGCAAAGAGGCCTTCTTCCATTGGTACCCCCGAGTTTATGTCTCCCTCCCCTGTTGGATTCAGTTTAAAGCCCTCCTGATTAAGTTCCTCATGCTGTGTCCAAACACATTCTTCCCAGTCCTTGTGAGGTGCAACCCATCCTTTGCCAGCAGTCCATCTTCCAGGAAGTGTAGCCCGTGGTCCCAGAATCCAAATCCCTCACGTCGGCTCCACCTTCGTAGCCAGTCATTCACTCGGAGTATTTTTCTTTCCCTTTCTATGCCTCTTCCAAGTACTGGAAGGATGGATGAGAAAACTATCTGGGCCCCGAAGTTCTTGAGTTCCCTTCCCAGCTCTTCAAAGTCTGCCGTGATTTCTTTGTAACTCCGCTTGGCAGTATCATTTGTACCCACGTGGAAGAGAAGAAAGGGGTATGTGTCGGTGGGCTGCATGAGCCTCGGCAGCTGCTCTGTCACATCCTTAATCCGTGCCCCAGGGAGACAGCACACCTGGCGAGTCCATGGGTCTTCGCGACATACTTTGGCTTCGATCCCCCGCAGGAGGGAGTCTCCCACTACGAGTACTCTTCTCTTCCTCTTGCTGTAGGCCTTGGTTTGATTGCCTCCACTTGACTGACCCTCAGCCTCTTGCTCGCTGTCACGTTGGGTGCCCGGTAATCCGTCCTCTGCAGGCTGTCCTCTGCTCTCGTCCTCAAGTACATGGAAGCGGTTCCATATCTCCACTGCTTCCACAGGCGCAGAGTGTCTTGTAGTTCTTCTGCTCCTAACCGTCACCCTTTTCCAGGGAGTTCCCCCTGCGTTATTTTCCCTTGCCTCTGCAGTCTCCGACTCCGCCTCATCCTGCCGTTGCCCTTCTGGCTCCTGTACTGTGCTTTGGTGCTGTAGATCCACCGTTCTGTCTAAGAACTCCTCGCTTTCTCTTATGCTCCTGAGGGTTGACACTTGCTGCTCCAGTCCTCTGACCTTTTCTTCCAACAGCGTGACCAGCTTGCACTTGTTGCACGTGTAGGCCATGTTGATCTCCGGCAGGAAAACAAACATTGCACACCCCTTGCAGGTCACCACCACTGCTGAGTCCTTTCCTTCCATATTGCTCTGTTTCTGTCTTCCTAGAATATATATATATATATATATATATATATGTTTTTTTTTGTTTTTTGTTTTTGTTTTATTTTTATTTTTTATTTTATTTATTTATTTATATATATATATATATATATATATATATATATTTATATTTTTAGGGACCTCCCCCTTGACCTCCCCCGCCGAACTCCGCTGCCAAACTCCTGTTTGCTCTCCCTGTTCGCTCGCTCTCTGGGAGCCTGCTTGCCTTTTCACAGTCCCAAAAACAGCTGGAGCCTCTCTCCTGTTGTGCTCCTGCTCAGCTGGGAGTCAGGAACAGAATGAGCTCCCAGGCCACGCCCTGCAATCAGCCCCACTTCCTGCAATCAATCAGCTGCAATCAGCCCCAGGTAGTTGCAGTCAGCAGGAGCTTCTGCTCAACAGAATGAGCTCTCAGGCCACGCCTTTCCCTTGCAGCACTTGTTGTTGTACTACTCCGCTGCCAAACTCCTGTTTGCTCTCCCTGTTCGCTCGCTCTGTTCGCTCGCTCTCTGGGAGCCTGCTTGCCTTTTCACAGTCCCAAAAACAGTCCCAAAAACAGCTGGAGCCTCTCTCCTGTTGTGCTCCTGCTCAGCTGGGAGTCAGGAACAGAATGAGCTCCCAGGCCACGCCCTGCAATCAGCCCCACTTCCTGCAATCAATCAGCTGCAATCAGCCCCAGGTAGTTGCAGTCAGCAGGAGCTTCTGCTCAACAGAATGAGCTCTCAGGCCACGCCTTTCCCTTGCAGCACTTGTTGTTGTACTACTCCGCTGCCAAACTCCTGTTTGCTCTCCCTGTTCGCTCGCTCTGTTCGCTCGCTCTCTGGGAGCCTGCTTGCCTTTTCACAGTCCCAAAAACAGTCCCAAAAACAGCTGGAGCCTCTCTCCTGTTGTGCTCCTGCTCAGCTGGGAGTCAGGAACAGAATGACTGCCTTTGAATGCAAATAAATGAATGCAAAGGAGACTGCCTTTGCATTCATTTATTTATTTAAAGTATTTTTTTTATTTATTCTGGTCCTCAGCCAAACAGGCTCCTAGGGTGGCTTACATGCGATCAATAAAACAAGGCAGTCCCTGCCCACAGGCTTACAATCTAAAAACTTAGACACGGCACACAAGGAAAAAGGAATGGAGAGGGAAGAGGGAATTAAAAAAAATAAATCTTTCAGTGGGGCTGGAGGAGTGAACCTACTGCCTATCTCATCTTCCGCAGTACAGCCTGCTTGGATTGCTGTTGGTGGTGACAGCTGAGTGGGGAGGAGCCTTCATGAGGACCAGTGGAATGGCCCTGCTTCCCCCTCTCATCCCCCTACAATTACCCATTGCCACTCGTAAGGAGAGTGCCTTTGCACATATGCAGAGCGCATATCCTGCTTATGCATTTTTTGTATTTCAATTCCGCCTTTTTGATGCCAACTAAGGTGCCATACAAAGCCCAGATGCCTCCAGACGCAAGAGGACACCTGTCCCCAACCCTTTGCTGTCCAGATATGTTGGGTTGCACCTCCCAGCATGGCGGGCTGGGGGATGCTGGGAGCTGCAGGACTTTTTTCTGTCTAAATATGCTGCACAGGATTGTACCTGAAGTGCACAGAAAAATCAATTTCAGTGGGTACAGCTGGTCATGGCAGAGTGTTGCAGGAGAAAAGCTGGACCATAGTACTTCATCACCCGATGCCAGAGGTGGCGTGACGGGATGGTCAGGAACGTTGGCTGCTGTAGTCTAAAACATCCGGAGAGTCGCAGGTTGCGGAAGGCTGCATTGCCTCATTTGTCTTCCTAAGGCTTTGATTACTATTTCCTCTTCTTATTGGGAGGAGGGAGAGGCCAGCCCCGCAGTGGCACTACCCTTTGGAGGTGCTCCAAGCGCCTCCAGAGCACAGCGTGTCATCGGGGCCGGCGTCAAGGGTAGGCATGGGCGGGCACTTGCCAAGGACCCGCAACCCAGCAGGGGCCCACTGACAAGAGCCCCCTGGGCCCTGCTCCCCCTCTTCACCATTGCACCCTGCGTGCTCACCTGCCTCTCGCTCTGGCCCAGACCGCCGTGGTGGTGGTGGTGTGAAGGCGGAGCTTGTGGGTCTCCCGTGGGCAGCTTGTCGGCGGCTGTGTGAACAGAATGCTGGACCAGATGGGCCCTTGGCCTGACCCAGCATGGCTCTTCTTATGTTTTTATTGGTGGGAGCTTCAGGACAGATCAAAGGAAGGACTTCTTCACACAGCGCAGAGTTAAACTATGGAATTCACTTCCACAAGATCGTAGTGGTGGCCACCAATTTGGAGGGCTTCAAAAGGGGATTGGACGAATTCATGGAGGAGAAGGCCACCAATGGCTACAAGTCCTGATGGCTATACGCTACCTCCAGGATCAGAGGCACTATGCCTATATACGCCAGTTGCTGGGGAACATGGGCGGGAGGGTGCTGCTGCACTCCTGTCCTGCTTGTGGGTTTCCCGTGGGCAGCTGGTTGGCCACTGTGTGAACAGGACGCTGGACTAGACGGACCCTTGGTCTGACCCAGCAGGACTCTTCCTATGTTGTTATGTCCAGTAGATGCCGCTGCCGACTTGCTCACTGGCTCTCTACCTGTCAAGCCAGCAAATGATTGCAGTGAGGAGGAGGAGGAGGAGGAGGAGGAGGAGGAGGAGGAGGAAGAGCGGCTGGTGACAATGCGGGTCGGAAGGCACACTCATTGAGGGAGGGGGCCCATGGAGGGAGTCTTGCCCATGGGGCCTCCGAAACATGGAGTCGGCACAGTGTATCACAGATGTGCACCTGTCCTCCTGATGACCGTGTTGTGAGGAGGGGGGTCGTCATCCCTGATCTCATACTGTGCTTTAGAGCCGTTCTAAGTGTCTCTGAAGCTCGGTGTGATATCAGAGACACAAGACCCCGCTTCTCCTCTGCGTAGCCCGCTCCTTTGGTTTTGGCAGCCAGCCACAATGTGTGGCCTAGCTATAGCGCAGGCTGGAGACAGGCGGTCGTTCTTAAGAGAACTGAAAATGGTTTGAGGCAGGTTTCTCTTCCCATGGTGTGCACACACACGTCTTTTGTCCCATTCTCCTCTCTGGTCAAACAGGTTTTCAGGTTCCTGAAACAAGAGGGAAACCTGCAAGACCTGTTTGTCCAGGGGCAATAGCGGAATGGATGTACACACCATGAGCTGTGATTCCTTTTTCAAACCAACTACTTTTCTGAAATAATGATTGCCTGCCTCCTGCCTCCATCATTCTTGTTTCCAAACTGAGCCTTGCCATCCATCTTGGGGATCTCAACATCTCCTCCTCCTCCACCACCATTTCCTTTTCCTGTTGTAGATGGCCATGCTATGGAGATCAGACCATTTGTAAGCGATTATCACCAACTTTATCAGCTTTTTGCAGACCACTTCCTGAGATTTTGGCATGTGTGCGACTTTTGTTTCTTGTCCGTTAGAGCACGTAACAATGCCTGGAGACAGGCACTAGTTCATGAGAGAGGTGAAAGTGCTCTGAGAGAGTTCATTTTCCATGGTACGCACGCTGATTCCTTTTGTCCTTCCTGTTACCTCTGGTCAAGGAGGTTTTGCAGGTTTTTGGAACAACTTGCAAAACCTGTTTAGCCGGAGGCAAAGGTGTCAGGCACAAGCAGCCAGCATGTGCGGGAGACAGATCTTGTAAGCAAGCAAGCAAAAGCTTATTAAATCAGCTCGATTAAGTTTTGGGGGGCCTTGAGCAAGATGCCCTCTGGCCCCCCACATGACTACCTACTCCCACCCGCCCCACACTGCCTTGGTCTCCTGATCACTTCCCCTCCCCCCCACACACACTTAAAAGAACAAAGAAAAGAGAACCCCTTCATTCCCTTCCCGTGGTGCCACCTGGTCACCCCCAACCCCTGCGTACTGGATCACTGCTCCCAGCAACGCAGCCGCTGCAGCATTGTCTTTCCTTTGTAAAAAACAAAAACAAAACCCCTTTTTTGTGTGTGTGTGGGGGGGGCAGAGTGGGTGCACTGGCTGCTGCAAAGCGAAGCTCCAGAATGTTGTGCCTGCCCCCTTCCCCCCCCCCCCCCGAGTGTCCATGCAATGAGCAGAGACACCTGCCAGCACCCCCATATCTTTCTTTTTTTACCTCAGTCTGAACACAAGGGAATTCAGAACTTAGGGGCCCCGGAAGCACGCTCTCTCGACAACGAGAGAGAGTCAGGGTCGACGTCGTCCAGGGTGTTGGTGTTGGATTGGAAAAATGGTGTGTATGTGTGTTAGTTTTTACCCTGTCTGGGGAAGTCTCAGATAAGCGGCTCACTACATCAAACACATCGCGACAAGCTTTGTTTTGTATCATACACGAACAATACAGGCCTGTGGCTGACGCTTGTCTGAGTGTGGAAAGCTAAGCAGGGTCAGGCCTGGTTATTACTTGGATGGGAGACCCCTCCTCTAGTTTCCTGCATTGAGCAGGGGGTTGGACTCGATAGCCTTGTAGGCTCCTTCCAACTCTATGATCTATGAAATCTACAGAGTAGGCATGGTTGGGCACCTGCCAAGGTCCCACACTCCAGCAGGGGCCCCCTGGCCTTGCTCCTCCTCTTCACCCTTGCAACCTGCTCGTTCGCCTGCCTCTCGCTCTGGCCCAGACGATAACGGTGGAAAGCAGGAGGAGCCGGAGATGCCGCTGCCTAGTTGCTCCCTCCCTGGCTCTCTGTTGGTCAAGCCAGCAAGCGGCAGCAGTGATGAGAAAGAGGAGGAGGAGGACGACGACGAGGAGGAGGAAGAGTACCTGGTGACAGTGGCAGTGAGAAGGTAGGACTCACTGAGGGGGCGAGACCATGGAGGGAATTTTGGCATGTCCATAAGGACATAAGAAGAGCCCCGCTGGATCAGACCAAAGGCCTATGAAGTCTAGCATCGGGCTTCCCCTAGCGGCCAACCAGACGTCTCTAATCCAGCACACTTGCAGTCCCAATATGGCGCTCTGGGGTTTCCCAGATGGCCACGCCCCTCCCCCTGGCTCCACCCCTTCCCCCTCCAACCGCTGGATGTTTGGTGGTTTCCTGGCTTTCGTGCAGTTTCCTCCCCAATTCTAAAAGGTTGGAATGCCTCTCCTAAGGCGGCAGGGGTTGTATCTTTGGCCCCCACCCCTTTGGCCTGGCCCGCCACTAGAACACGACGAGACCCGAGAGCTTCTCCGAAATGGAATTCGGCCCTCGAGCCAAAAGAGGTTCTGCACGGCTGCTCTGGGAAGCCCACAGGCAGGGCGTCTGCACGCCGTAGCCTTCTCCTGCTGTTGCTCCGCAGCAACAGGTGTTCAGAGGTACACTGCCCCGGAACGTGAAGGCTTGGTTTGGCTACCACTGCTAAAAGCCATCGATAAATCCACCCTCCATGATGTTGTCTAGTCCAGTGTTCTCCAACCTTGGGTCCCCAGATGTTTTTGGCCTACAACTCCCAGCATGCCCCAGCCAGCGTAGCTGGCTGGGGCATGCTGGGAGTTGTAGGCCAAAAACATCTGGGGACCCAAGGTTGGAGAACACTGGTCTAGTCTGCTTTCCTTTGGAAAGCCATCTAAGCTACTGCCTATTACTACACCTTGTTGGGCCATAAATTTATTATGCTTTGGGTAGGGGCAATGCTAGGTACCGAAAAGATCCAGGGCTCAGGCCCACAGGACCAAAAAAAAAAGCAAGGAAAAAAAAAAGCACAAACTTGTGTATGCTAATTTACATATGCTCTAAAGCAGGGCTCTCCAACCTTGGGTCCCCAGATGTTGCTGGCCTACAGCTCCCAGCATACCCAGCCAGCATGGCTAATGGCCAGGGATTCTGGGAGCTGTAGTCCAGCAACATCTGGGGACCCAAGGTTGGAGAGCCCTGCTCTAAAGTCTCTCTCTCTGTCTGTCTTTAAAGGACCCTGTCTCCTAAGGACACCCCTATTTGTAAAAAGGGATGCGTAGACAAGGGAGAAGAGGGCATTTGATTTCAGAAAAAAACCTCAGGCAGAAAGATTCAGGGGGGGAGGGCAGCAGGAGGTGAAGCACACGTGGGCAAAAAGCCAAGAAATCCAGGCAGACCAGATGCAACAGAGAGATCACCCGGTCCCCTGTACCTTTCAGCAAGTGCCCATGAACAGCAAGGTGGTGGGGCAGATGGCCTGCCAGAGATTTGGGGCTCCAGCCGTAGTGGGCCGCCCCCTAACACTGCCTCCGGCAGAGTTACATTTGGGAGCTTGTGTGCAACAAGTCACATGCGTGGCTGGTTATCATGCCTTCACGTTGGAAAAGCCCTTGTGGTCCAGCTGCTGCTAGAGTGCTGGCGTTGGACCTGGGTCGAAGTCTTGCTCTGCCACGAGTCGTGGTGGGTCCCCACGTATATTAAGCCACCGTACGGTGCGTGAGACCATCAGTCCATCCAGCGCAGGGCTGGCTATTTTCACTGGCAGCGGCTCTCCGGGTGTCAGGCGGAGAACGACATTTCCCACCTCCTGCTACACGCGATCCTCTAGAGTGGAGATGCAGGGGAGGAGTGCCTTTTTTTGGGTGTGTGTGTGGAAGGATGGGATAGAAGTGAAAGAAAGATGAAGTATTGAACCAGTCAGGGCGCAGTCCTATTGCGATGGCCGTGAGCCCCCAAACTCGGAGGCTTATATGGTCATCCTATGCAGAGAGGGAGGGAGGAGCGACGGAGGTGATCTTTGGGGGGCCCCCCCCGCTTTTTGGCCCACCTAGCAAAAGCATTTCAGAGCGGGGAGGCCCGGAGGCCGGGAAGACCCCAGGAGAGCTCGTATTCTGGCTTCTCCGCCAGGCTCCTCACCTCCCTGCCCAGAGGGCTGCCCCATTTCCCCCTCTCCGAGGTTGTGTTCCCGACCTCAGCCAGTGCGGTGCTTTCCATGCCAGCTGCGAGGGGGAGGGGGAGGGGTGTCGGAGCTCCAGCTCCCAGCTACGAGGTTGGAGCTCCGACTCTGACCTTGGATCTGGGAATCAGAAATATCCTTTTGCCCCCCCTCAGATGCTTTCCAGGGGCCACAGGATCGCTCCCTTAAAGCTTAGAGCACAGGCAGCGTGGCTTCCCCCCGTAAAGCAGGAGCGTGGAACCTCTTTTAGCCTGAGGACCCAATCCAATTTTGGGGAAGCACTAGGGGGGGGGTCGCATTCTTGGGGGTGGGGGGTGGGGCCGAAGGGAAAAGGGCTGGGGCCAACCCCCCCCCAAATACCGGCATATTTTAGCTGAAAGCTCCTACTGCGCCAATGACTAGGCTGTGAGCGGCTGTTGCTCATGCAACCCAAACACCACACACACACACACACAGAGATGAGACGGAAGCATTGGCAGCCCTGGGGGAAATCCCAAGGTTTGCAGAAGTCTCATTTTTCTTTTTAAGAAAAAAAAAAAAAAAACCCAGGTGGGAAGGGAAACCCGAAAACAACCCGAGGAGGACAGTGTGCACTCAGTGCCCATGGAAAGTTGACTGCCTGTCAGCCGAGCGTGGGGAATGGAAAACTGGTGGTGCTGCGGCTGGAACCCTGAACTCCGTACTGCAACATTTTGTTGCAGATCTCACTTGTGAACTCGGGACTTCCTAAGTCATAGCTTGGTCTCTCAGCGTGCAATCCTATGCATGTTTAGACAGAAAAAAAAGGCCTACAACTGTCCCAGGATTCCTCAGCCCGCTATGCAGGCTGGGGAATCCTGGGACTTGTAGGCCTTTTTTTCCTGTCTAAACATGCATAGGATTGCACTTTTAGCTGCTAAACCACGGCAGCTTTTGGAGCGTGGGTACCGGTATCCAACACCGGCACTGTCCAAGTATGCAGAGCTCAGGAAGGTTTCATTGTCAAGTATGAAAATCCGGCTTTTGGTGTTCCCAATCATGAATATGATTGATTCATAGTTACCTGCAGCTGGAACGGAGGGTGACCCGGTGCGGTCAGGTTCACTTCTTTCTCATACGGGACATTCTTGGTTGATTTGCTTATAACATTATTTTCATTATGAATCTCAGCACCGATGACCTCTTCTTGCTCTCACTTGACTGGAATTGTCTCATGCCTTTAAACCACAGCTGATGCCCCGGAGGAAGCGGTTAACTGGCTGATGAAAAAGAAAAAGAGGAGGGGTGGGAACTCTTAACGCTCTCAGAGAAATCGCTTTTTCGGGGTCACTTGTCGTAACACTGTCGAAATTACTCAGCGGTATAAAGCTCATCGAGGCTTCTCCAGGAGGGGCAGATTCAAACATGCTGAGGCAAATCTACAGACAGAATAGCTTGGTTGTTTTTGCCAAAAGGAAAGCAAGGAGGCCTCAGGGGAATTCAGTTGCTGGTTCCTCAAACCCCCGAGAAAGTTCTTACACTCTTAGACATGCTTCACAAGGAACATGGCCTCACATGGAGTCAGGCCATGCCTCCGTCTAGCCCATATTGTCGACAATGGCTGGCAGCGGCTCTCTGGGGCTCCAGCTAGGAGGTTTCCCAATGGAATAAAGAACGGAAGTCTCAGGATATTGAAAAATATATATATATGGTTTTATTCCAAGAAGTAGCCCTATGTGTTTCATCCCTGAATTTATTTTATTTATTTATTTATTATTAATATTTATTTATCGCCCATCTGGCCGGCAACCGGCCACCCTGGGCGATGTACACACAATAAAATACATAAACACAATAAAATACATTAAAACAATATAAAAATTTTAAAATCTTAACCCACCCCATATTCCCGCCTGAACAACCAGGTTTTTAATGAGCGACGGAAGCTCATCAGAGAGGGGGCATGGCGGAGGTCACTCGGGAGAGAGTTCCACAGTACGGGGGCTGCCACAGAAAAGGCCCTCTTCCTCGTCCCCACCAGTCTAGCTGCTCTGGCTGAAGGGACAAGGAGAAGGCCATCCGTGGCAGATCTTGTTGAGCGGCCCACTTGGTGTTGCTGGAGACGCTCCTTGAGATATTTGCCTTCCTCAGGGGTCAGTCGCAGGATTCATCTTGGAGACTATATTTTCCAGAGATCTCTGCAGGCATGTATACACATTAAAACTGACCCCATCAGGGCTCCTTCTTGGAATAAAACCGCATATATCTTTTTCAACATCCTGGGACTTCCTCACTTTATTCCACTGGATTATTTTGGATGTTTCTACACTTTCAGTTTACACCAGTTTACCGTGAAGGAAGTGCAGGGCCCCCCAATCCAGCACCAATGGAGGTTAGCCCATGCACGTGGGCGGCGGGGGTGGGTGGGTGAATTTAGTGGGGGTGGGCATAGCGGCTGGGTGCAGAAATTTAAATTTCTCCAACCCGCATATGCTGGTCCTGGATCAGGGCCCTGCACACTTACTTGAAGGTAAAAAAGAAAGTTAGGATCGCCTGCATGCTTACATATTGAACACAACGTGTAGGTTAGCCCTTTTATTCCTCTTTAAGGTGCCACAAGACGCTGTGACATTTGTGCTGCAGCACACGAATAGGGTTGCCCCTCTGGAGCTTTTCTCACCGTGGTGATGAGAAGTTGCACCTGGCACTTTTTCCCCCTACTGCCCAACTCTTAAAGATACTGGAGGACCCGGCGCTGACCACCCTAAAGTCTCTGCATGGAATTGGCCCCATAACCTACTTTTGCTGCACGGATATTTTACAGCTGACACGGCCACGAGGGGGAAAAGACAGGCTTGTAATACCTCGTTCCGCCAAACGGTGTCATCCAAATGCTGTGCTTTTTAGACTCGTTTTCCCATCAGCACAAGACAAGTTCCATCCAAAATGCCCTGTTTGCTTCTCTTAAGGCTCAATCCTATGCATGTTTAGACTGGGGGGAAAAAATCCCACAACTCCCAGCATTCCCCAGCTGGCTGGGGAATGCTGGGAGTTGTGGGATTTTTTTTTAGCGCTCTAAACATGCACCGGATTGCTCCCTTAATCTTGTTGTTCTTCCTCTGGCGGAAAGCCTTTGTTCTTTTGTTCCACCGAGTGTATTGTGCGATCAAAAGCACTATGATTTAAACTGCTGCAGCTTTAGCGATTCTTCCTTGTAGTTATGACTGCCAGCTCCGGGCCCCAAGATGTTTCTCGTGCATAGCAGATCGGATTTCACAGGTCCGTCCAGCTTTTCCCATTACGATGCTGCAAGAAGCCACACCTGGCAGAACGCTCCCTTCTGTGAATTCTCCAGCACACGGGGCAGTAGGTAGCATCATGAGGCAATACTTCGGCTCCACCAAGACATATTAGAGAACTATTTTGGGGTGGCGGTTAGAAGATGGGACGTTTGCTGTGGAGAACCCGATTCAAATTTCACTCATCCGTGAAGCTCTTTAGGTGGCCTTGGGCCAGTCACACTATCTCAGCCTAGCCTACCTTACAGGGTTATTGTGAGGATAAATGGGCAGAGCCCACATTCATGTACACCAGCTTGAGTGGAATGAAAGAAGGGTGGGATACAAATTTTAATAATAATAATAATAATAATAATAATTATTATTATTATTATTATTATTATTATTATTATTATTATTCAATAATAATAATAATAATAATAATTCAATAATATTAATATTAATATTATTAAAACAACAACAACAACAACCATAATAATAGTTGTTAACAGTAAATAGGTGTCAAAGCTAATAGTTTCTTCCTGGTGGACTGTGCTCTGGAGTGAGAGATGATCCCATGTTCAATGGTGTAGTGGTACCAGGACTCACAGGGATGCGGCACCATCACTTTTTTATTAACAGGGATGCTGATGTCATCTGCCACCCCCCTGAATCTTCCCTGTTCCCTCTGAGTGTAGCTGCAATCCTCACAGTAGTGAGGGGAAAATGAATTTCCCAGCAATAATACTTTGCCCCCTGTTGCAATGCAAAGTATTTTGAGGCGGCTTGCTCCTGAATAGGCAATCAAGACCCACTGACTTTACAAAAGACCTGCTCCTGGTGGAGATGAAAACTACTAGAACCAGTGGAGGCTGGTGATGACTCCTGTGCCACTGGGGCTCCTTATCCATTGCATCTTTTTGTTTGAGCTTCATAGGAGCTATCCATGGTGCTCCATGGTGGGCGAACCTATTCTGGGGGTGGAGTTCAGCACCACGGATAGTTCCTATAAAGCTCAGACAAAAAGATGCAAGGGATAAGGAGCCCCGCTGACACCAGCCTCCCCTGACTAGAACTGGTTTGTTGATATGGATCAACGCAGCTGCCCGAATGTTTGGTCTCTCCTTGGGGGGCATGGCTATGGGAACTGTCACGATGAACACCTGCATGTCAAAGTTTAGCCCTACACCACTCCTCATGCTAACAGGAGAAGAGAAATTGAGCCCCCAGCTGGATTCCTGGAGCTCTGCCTGTCCACCCTGCTTGCTTTGCAGCATGACTGCAGCCCTGATCGGTGAGAGCAGTTTGGTTTAGGAAGGGGGATGGATGATAGGCCCAGGGAGGGAGTGGGAGGGAGAAGCCAGGGCTGCCTTGTTTCCTGCCTTTCGGGAGATTTAAAGATGTATGAATATTCTCCAACGGTGAACCTGGCAACTCCAAGCTAGGGAGGGATGGTGACGATCCTCGTCCTTTCATTTTGTTCAGCGCCCCTTTGAAGGGAAGCAGCAGCACTGCCTGCTCCCCGAGCCAGGCATCCTGGGTAAAGTGAAAGCATCAGGTCTGTATGGGGGGCACTTTCTTTACCCCAGTCCCCAGAGAGTTGGAAGGAGCCTACAAGGCTATGACGAGTCCAACCCCCTGCTCAATGCTGGAAACTAGGGGAGGGGTCTCCCATCCAAGTAATAACCAGGCTTGACCCGGCTTAGCTTTCCACGCTCAGACAAGCTGAGAGGCAGAGCAAGTGGGCAGAGCAAGGCTTGGCATCAGCACATGGAACCTGTGAGCAGCTGCTGTGGCCCCCGCCGATGCGCTGATACCCAGGGGAGGCTGGTAACGCCTATTTCGGTGGGGCTCCTAATCCACTGCAGGGTTGATTTGGAGCTTTATAGGAGCTATCCGTGGTGCTGAATGCCCCCCCCCCCCAGAATAGGTTCACCACCCTGGAGCACCATGGATAGCCCCTATAAAGCTCAGAATAAAAGCTGGAATGGATTAGGAGCCCCACCGAAATAGGAGTCACCCGCCTCGACTGCTGATACCTGCCCTGGGTCATTCCTCCCCCATATTAAGAACATAAGAGCATAAGAAGAGCCATGCTGGATCAGTTCATCTAGTCCAGCGTTCTGTTCACACAGTGGCCAGCCAGCTGCCCACAGGATATCACAAGCAGGACAGGAGTGCAGCAGCACCCTCCCGCCCATGTTCCCCAGCAACTGGTGTACATAGGCGCACTGCCTCTGATACTGGAGGAAGCATGTAGCCAGTCAGGACTAGTAGCTATTGATAGCCTTCTCCTCCATGAATTTGTCCAACCCCCTTTTAAAGCCCTCCAAATTGGTGGCCATCACTACATCTTGTGGAAGTGAATTCCATGGTTTAACTCTGCACTGTGTGAAGAAGTCCTTCCTTTTATCTGTCCTGAATCTCCCACCAATCAGCTTCTTGGGATGACCCCTTTGGGTTCTAGTATTATGAGAGAGGTAGAAAAAATGTCTCCTTGTTCACTTTCTCCACACCAGGCATCATGCTGAATAGGGCACAGCAGCCACTACTCAACATTTCAAAAATGTCCTGGAGCCATGCCATGTCAGAGGCATTGTGGGAAATTTAAAATGGCAGTACCAAGCCTCCAGGCACCATCTGCAGTGCGGCTGCCACCATCAAAAATAGTCCACTGATAGAGGAAGGGCCCACTAGAGCCACAGTGCAGAACATCAGGCCTGGGGGCCAAATCAGCCGCTCCTGGTGTCCCAATCCAGCCCTCTGGGTTTCTTCTGAAGGCCACGCCCCCTCCCCTAGAGCCACCCCCTTCCCCCCCAACCATCAATCTTTGGGTGGCTTCCCAGCTTGTGTGTAGCTTTTTTCCCATTCCAAAAAGCTGAAGTGCCTGTCTGGAGGCTTAGCTGCTGGTAGTAAGAGCTCCAAGTCGCAAAATGCTGGTATTTTGCCCCCTCCCCCTTTTGCCCCACCCTCTTTGTCCCTGCCCTCTTTTGCCTTCAGCCCCACCTGCCACTGGAACGCACCCCTCTCCCCACTTTTCCAAAATGGAATCCGGCCAGCCATCGGGCTGAAGGAGGTTGTGCTAGGGGTGGGCGATCCACTGAGACCCACCCCACTTCCGGCTCGGCAGACGCCAAACTTTCGAGTTCCCGACGGGCCGCTGTTTACATAGAAAATGCCTTAAGATATGTCAAAAGCGGTCGTAATTTGTGCAAATTACGCAAATTGCGGCCGCTTTGGTTGTATCTTAAGGCGTTTTCTACGTAAACAGTGGCCCGTCGAGAACCCGGAAGTCACTTCCCTGGCTTGACTCTGGAGAATGTGAGTTGACGCTGGGGAAGAGGTAAGCAGGACAGAGTTCAGGGGGTTGAGCCCGGCTAGTCCACTGGATTTCCACCCCCACCCCCCCGATCAAAATCCTTGCACATCCCTAGCATTGTTGTGCATGAGAAGGAACGTTGTCAGGGGTATCCTCAAACATGATGCTGGCTTTGGGCAGAGCAGCAACTGTCTCTTTGACTTCAGGTGGTGATGAGGCCTGAGTTTTGTAACTTGTGACCGAGGCTAAGATGGTGGGAAAGTACCTCCTGATGTATACTGCCCTAAGGTGTGTGAGGGAAGCAGAATCCATCACCGATCGGCAGAGAACAACGCCAAGGGTCAACGTCGCACTTCGTCAGTTTAGGAAAATTTTGAAAGGACCAGAGGCCTTGTGCCGCCGTAAACTGAATCCTGCTATTTGCATGTTGTTAATTCTAACTTCAATCATTTATCACTGCACCACTTTAGGCATTTGCCAGACAAAATATGCAGTTTTAGGACACTTTTCCACACGAATTAAAAAAATGTCTATTAACACACACACAACCTCAGAAATGTGTGTGCCCAAGGCCACCTTTTCTGTGGTGCTGCCCGGAACCAAGCTCATTGATTCTTGATTAATGTTGCATTGTACATTCACATGCTCTCAGTGGCTCCAGAAGGGTTCAGAATTTTTGACTAAATGCTGTTGGCTTTTGAAAAGGGATCTTATTTGCATAAGACAATGAAAAGCCAGCTAGAGCAGAAATTTGAACGTGGGCAGCCCGTAGGCTGAGGGAACCAATAGATTGGACTTCTCCAAGTGGGCGCCTTCCAGATGTTTTGGACAGCAACTCCCAGCATTCCTGACCATTGGCAATGCTGGCTGGGGCTGATGGGAGTTCTAGTCCAAAGCATCTGGAGGGCGCCAGGTTGGGGGAGGCTGCATTAGATCATAAAAACATAAGGGCAGAAACCATAAAGGTAGCCAGACAGAGTCTTCTCCACTAAGGTGATTTCATAGATCATAGAGTTGGAAGGGGCCTACAAGGCCATCGAGTCCAACCCCCTGCTCAATGCAGGAAACTAGAGGAGGGGTCTCCCATCCAAGTAATAACCAGGCTTGACCCTGCTTAGCTGTCCACACTCAGACAAACTGAGCCAGCATAAGCCGATGTATTGTAGGTCTGTTTAAATTATAGCCATTGATTTCTATATGAATCAGTGAACATCTATACACATATAATTTAGCATATGCAAATTTCATGCAAACCCACACCCACTTTTTTGGGGCAATGTTTTTCCTCTTCTTTGGCAATGCATAAATGGCCACTGAGGTTGGTGTGAACCATGAGGATCCCAGCATCCTACCCTCCTCCTTGCCTAGTCAGCTCTGTTAACTATGAACCCCACAAACTAGTATCTCCTCAAAAACATATTCCAAAGTTTTGTGCCTGTTTTGTGCCGCAGATCCTGAATTTTGTGCAGCCACCAAATGCATGAAAATGACATTCCCTTAGGGGAGGCCTGGCAAATGCTAAAGAATCCACATTCTCATATCTCCTCCAAACCAATGCCAAAGTTTTGTGTGCTTTTGTGCCACAAATCCCAGGTTTTATGCTGCCACCAAAAGTGGGATTTGTAGCACAAAACAGCACAAAATCGGCACAAAGTTTTGGCATATGTTTGGAGGAGGCATATGGTTGGGGGGCTAGTAGTTAACAGGGCCTGCCTGATCCCTGCTTCTGCTTTCTGGGCAGTGGTAATGGTTTAGGGCAGCCCACTTTTAGCTGATGCATTAGGATTTTATTTCTGTTTGCAAAGCATGCAAACATGTCCCGTTTGCAACCCAGAACACAAATGTGAGCAGGAGCACTTTTTTTTTTTTTTTTTGAGAAATGTTTGCAATTTCCTGAATTTGTGATCAAGTTTAAAAAAACGTGTATTTTTTGAAAATGCGTACAGTAATACCTTGGATTACAAGTAACTTGGTTTGAGAGCGTTTTGCAAGACAAGCAAAATTTTTAATATTTATTTAATTTTTTTTGACTTGATATACAAGCGTCGTCTTGCAATACAAGTACTGTAGTACGGCTTAAATTAAAAATCTCTGTACAAATTTTTTTTTGGGGATTTCGTTTTGATATAAGAGTGTTTTGGATTACAAGCACCTTTCCGGAACGAATTATGCTCTCAATCCAAGGCATGACTGTACTTCTAAATGCATGCTTTTCAACCCACCCTCCTGTGCATGTTCACGCTTTAGTCAATGAGGGAAAAGTGCGCACTTTTGAAAAATATGCACAGAATTGTGCATTTCTCTCGCTTACGCTGGCTCAGCTTGTCTGAGCATGGAAAGCTAAGCAGGGTCAAGCCTGGTTGTTACTTGGATGGGAGACCCCTCCTCTAGTTTTCTGCATTGAGCAGGAGGTTGGACTCGATGGCCTAGTAGGCCCCTTCCAACTCTATGATCAATGAATCTATGAAAAACAGGTTGAAAATGAAACGGGAGTGCTCCACAATGAGCTTCAAAGTGAATTTTGGAGAATTTGGTAAGCTCAAAAATAGCTGGTTTTCCTTTCCCTACGACTCCAGCGATTGTGGGAGTGGTAGTCCAAAACATCTGGACTGGAGGGTGCCATGTTTGGGAAGGCTGCTTAAGGGGGCTCCCCCTTTTCTCACTGGCTGGGCCTCAGGCTTTCTCAGGGTTGGAATCCTGTTGTGTCTTTACTCCCTCTCTTGGAGTTCTGTTACTGCACATATATTCACTGAGTAAGGGGAGATCAATGCTGGCATTTCCCCCCCAGAACTGAAGAGCATAGAATAGCGGCTTAATTTCCCCAAGATACATGGCTATTCCTCTCGCAGCACACTGTTGCATCCCAACACAATATAGGGGCTCAGACAGGATAAGGGACCTTTTTCAGAACTAGGGCCAGCATCCAAGGTAGGTATGGTCGGGCACCTGCTGAGGGCCCACCCCCCAGCAGGGGCCCACTAACAAAAGCCTCCCTAGAGTTGTTCTTCCTCTTCACCATTGCAACCTGCTTGTTCACCTGCTCCTCTCTCTGGCCCGAACAACGGTGGTGGTGCGAAGGAGGAGCAGTCGATGCCACGGCCTCCTTGCTCACTGCCTGTCAAGCAAGCAAGTGGCACCAACGACGGGAAAGATGATGAGGAGCAAGAGCGGCTGGTGGCAATGTTGGTGAGAAGCTGGGCTCATTGAAGGAGGGAGCCCACTGAAGGTGGCCTGCCCAAGGGCCTTCCAAAATCTGCAGCTGCACTGCTCAGAGAATCATAGAATCAGAGAATAGTAGAGTTGGAAGGGGCCTACGTGGCCATCGAGTCCAACCCCCTGCTCAACGCAGGAATCCAGGTCAAAGCATCCCTGACAGATGGCTGTCCAGCCGCACCTTGAATGCCTCCAGTGTGGGAGAGCCCACCACCTCCCTAGGTAGTTGATTCCATTGTCTTATTGCTTTGACAGTCAGGAAATTTTTCCTGATGTTTAGGTGGAATCTGGGTTCCTGTAACTTGAGCCCATTATTTTTATTCCGTGTCCTGCAAACTGGGATGATCGAGAAGAGATCCTGGCCCTCCTCTTTGTGACAACCCTTCAAGTACTGGAAGAGTGCGATCATATCTCCCCCTCAGTCTCCTCTTCTGAAGGCTAAACATGCCCAGTTCTTTCAGTCTCTCCTCATAGGGCCCTGTTTCCAGTCCCTTTATCATCTTTGTTGCCCTCCTCTGAACCCTCTCCAGTTGGTCTACATCCTTCTTAAAGTGTGGTGCCCAGAACTAGACGCCGTATTCAAGATGAGGCCTAACCAGTGCTGAGTAAAGGGGAATGATCACTTCAGTACCTTCTCACTTAATTCGGGCCGGTGCCTACCATTAGGCCAACTAGGCAGCGCTAGGGGCAGTGCTAAAGGGGGGACGCCCAGAAACGCCTTGAAAACCCCCAAAATAGCACTTCAGTGGGAAGGGGGGCGCTAAATATCTGATCTTGCCTAGGGCACCAAACTGCCTTGCACCGGTCCTGCACTTAATCCTCCTCCTCCCTCCATGCCATGGTTGTGATCTGGCTTGGAGCTGCTGAGATGGTGATTTAACAAAATTCAGCTATGCAGTGCCAAGCCATGTGACAAATGCCATGCCTGGTTGGGCTCTGTGAGTTTAAGCATTAAGAAGAACTAGGAGCTCAGCACTGTAGTCGTAATGTATATATCAAAGAGGGTACTGGAATGTGGAGGAAGACCCAGCAGTTCTGCTTGGCTTCCGTGTTCTCTTTGTCGCAAAGCTACCATGCCTGGCCCCCGTCCCATGTCGGTTCACTACTCCAGTAGAGGCAAGGGGAAGCGAGAGCTGACGGGGGCTCAGATTTTTCACTGCAGTCAACAGGATGGAGTTTGGATGTCTCTGCCAAGTTGACATTGCAGTTTGCTGACAGCATGTGCCGATATGCTGTGAAATGCTACTTGCCTTAAAAAAAAGAAGAAAATTCAGCTCCGTTCCTGCATTACTCTGATATCCAATGTCCATGGCTTCCAAATTGTCTTCAGGGGGAAACCCGGAGTTCTTCGAAAGCTTATCAAGGTTTCATCAATGAGAAAATAGTCAGTAATGGGCAGATGAGCTTCCCTAAAATATGTCTTGCCTGTTACTACCAACCTTCCTTCCAAGGTACAGCCACAATAGAGGGCTGAGTGCGTTATAGCTCACACTCTCAGTTCATGTAGGACAGGGGTGTTGACCCTCAGGTCCGTGGGCCACATTTGGCTCACCTGGGGACCTAATCCGGTCCTTCCCCTGGCCCCACCCCCTTTCCCCAATGCTAATCATTGGGTAGTTTCCTGGGTTTTGCACAGTCCACCCCCCAACTGTAAAAGGCTGAAATGCCTCTCCTAAGGCTTATTACCGCAGGGGGGTGGGCCTATGGGTTGACTTTGGTGAGTAGCACCACCATGTACCTCAGCTACGCCAAGTTTCGGGTGGCGGTAAATAACCCGACCCTTGGGAAAGCCAATGGCTTCGGGAGGAGGAGCTTGACCAGGAGGCTTCTGGAGCCTTGAGGAATTAAATCACCTATAATTTCCACCGGACCTTCGGCAGCAGCAGTGTCAGTATGGATTGGAGAGCAAGGCAAGGGATGCCAATGGGGCTTCAGTGTGGAAAGCTGTGGGCGAGATGGTAGCCGTCGTAACCGACCATAGCACTGTAATGTGGAAGGCAACGGAAAACCACCACATAATATTTTCCAAGTATACTCATCATGGCTAGACAGTCTAGCCATGATGATGTCCAACCTCCAGTAGGAGAGGAGGAGGAGGAGGAGGAGGAGGAGGAGGAGGAGAAGAAGAAGAAGAAGAAGAAGAAGAAGAAGAAGAAGAAGAAGAAGAAGAAGAAGAAGAAGAAGAAGAAGGCTTAGTTACTGGCAGTGGAGGAGGCTGGCAACTCCAATGTCAGCAGGGCTGCATATCCGCTCCAGATTTTACTCCAAATTTTTAAGGAGCTATCCATGGTGCCTATTTTGGGGATAGGGTTCAGCATCATGGATAGCTTCTTTTAAGTTCAGAATAAAATCTGGAGCTGATATGCAGCCCTGCTGACATTGGAGTCACCAGCCTCCACTGGTGGCTGGCATGAAGAGCTTTAAGCTAAAATATGCTGTGATTCTTGGCCCCGTCCCTTTTGCCATTGGCCATGCCTCCTTTGCCTTCAACCACGCCCATCACTGGAACGTGGCCCCCGAGAGCTTCTTCACAATTGAATCCCGCCCTCGGGCTGAGAGAGGTTCCACACCCCAGCTTTCAAGGGTAACACCCTTTGAATTGGGCCTGAGAACGGAGCAGTAGTAAGCGGAGCGGAGCTCGTCGTGTAGTGCTGGTGTCATATGCTGTTGGTGTCATATGCTCCGTGAAGCTACCCCAGGCAGAAGCCATGCTGCCATATTCTGGACCAGCTGAAGTTTCCAGACTGTCTTGATGTGCAGCCCCAGGTGGGTTCATCCAAGTGACTAATTCGGGAAGAATGGGGAGAAAAGCAGCTGGGCAGGAAAATGACACCAAGAAGCAAAAGCTGGCGGAAACAATGACAGCGAACAGGATTTCCCGCACCCCCTGCTTTTTTTAGGCCCATGGATTAAATGTCTACCTCACCAAAATTTCCAGTTTTATCCTGGAAATAGAACCTGGCAAAATGTCAGCACAACCCTAAATTAAAAAAGGTGGCCAAGATCTCCAAGGGCATGTAGGAAAAAAGCAAAAGGAATAACGCCTCCCTTCTAGGCTTGATCCCTTACTTGCCAGGAGGTCTAGGCTGTGCCCCTGTGGCAGGGGTCCCTGAGTCAGTCCCTTCTTGATGTGTTGGACTACAACTCCCATCATCCTGCAGCCAGCCATGCAATCCAATACATCTGGAGGTTGGGGAAGGCTGCTTTATGGCCTATTACGTCAGTGTGGAACTAGGTCAGGTTCTGTGGAGCAGGAATTCCCCCCTCCCCTGCCTTTGGGAGCTGCAAATGTACATTAGATAATTGAGGATATGGCTATTGATGGCTACTAGTGGGGATGGGCGACACCGAGAAACTCGACCCACTTGCACTTGGCAGACTTTCGGCACCTTGCAGACTCAAGAGTCCAAATCAGGGGATTTTCCCTTGCTTCCTCTTTTAAAGTGGGCCACAATTTGCATATCTTTTTTTTTTTTTTTTAAGCCAGGGGAATTTGCGTAAATTCGTGCCTCTATCTGTGCAATTTGCATAAATTCCTGCTGCAATTTGTGCAAATTATGGCCAGAATTTACATAAATTCCCCTGGCTTAAAAAAAAAGGAAAAAGAAGCAGCAGCAGCAGCAGCAAATCATGGCCCACTTTAAAAGCAGAAGACCGCATACGGGCTCAACTCACATGAGAGCGAGTTGGCACCAGCACTGACTGGACGAGCCGATTTTTTCCTCACACATCGCTAGCTACTAGTCATGATGGTTATAGATTACCACCAGTATGCCTCGGAATAGTAGCTGCTGGGGAACGTGAGTGGGAGGGTGCTATTGCACTCATGTCCTACTTGTGGGATTCCCAGAGGCATCTGGTCAGTTACTGTGAGAGCAGAATGCTGGCCTTTGGTCTGAATCACGACCTCTTTCCTTACGTTCTTACAACTCTGATCAGCTCAAGAACCTCTGAGCTCCAGACCCGATACTGCAGTTGTGTTCACTACAGATACACGTAGGGATGTTTGAGGATTTTTGTGGGATATTTAAAAGTGCAGTCAAAACCAATGGCTCAGGTTTCACCAGTTAGGTGGATGAAACGGTTAAGACCACTGGTATCTTCTAAGGTGGATTCCCTAGAAGATACTCAGTGTATGTTTAGCTGAGTCTCAGCAGGAAGTGGGCGTAGCTCTCAGCTCTTCTCTTCCTGCTGAGACTCTGAATGTGGTAGTAAGAGTTGTTGCCTCCACGTTGTTCGAACAGCAGCATGTAACCAGAGTTGCTGGACTGAACTCCACAAGTTCAGACCCCAAGTATTTCCAAATGTACTGTAACCAACTGTAAGAAACACTTTTAAGCCTGCCTGAATGAAACCGCATAATCTGAGTGAGTAAATGTTATTTTTAACTTTTACAAGACTGTGTCTCTGATTATTGTTTTGTGGGAGAGAAAAAGGGGCAAAACCAGGGAAATCCAGTCTGCCTTAAAGCATCCTGGATTACCAAATGCTAACTGGCTGACACTAGCCAAATCTAAGCTTCTTTTAAGCTGGAAAGGGACTCTACTCTGCTGATCTCACTAATGTGAGATAGGAAGGATAATACTCAACAATATATCCTCTCCTAGCATCTTTTCCAAGTCCCAACAATTTTGTTCGGTGTGTGTGTGTGTGTGGAAATCCAGCGGACTAGCCGGTCTTGACCCCCCGAACTCTGTCCTGCTGACCTCTTCCCCCCGGCTTGACTCATGTTCTCTCGAGTTGAGCTGGAGAAACGACTTCCGGGTGGGCCGCTGTTTACGTAGAAAATGCCTTAGGATACGCCCAAAGTGGCTGCAATTTGCGACATTTGTGCAAATTGCATGCAGCCGCTTTGCAATTGTGTATCTTAAGGCATGTTCTACGTAAACAGCAGCGCGCTGGGGATCTGAAAATCCAGTGTGCGGCGCGCACCAACTTTCAGCCCAGTGTAGCGGGGGCAGCCGCCGCCGCCACTGAGCCAGAGATGGGTCGGGTCCAGGAGTTTTGCCCACCCCTAGATACACGAGCGCTACAGCAAAAACATAAACTGTGCATGACACACTTCATCCTTAAATGTCGGTAAAAATGCACCCATGCCAGACAGAGCCCCAATCGAACTCTTTGTGGCACATCATAGTCCGGAGAATGTAAGCTAATATGTTAGGGCCGGGACCTGGTGGGCAAATAAGTTAGGTGCTTTAGGATAAAAGCTAGATTTCAGGCCCAATCCTATGCATGTTCAGACAGAGAAAAGGCCTACAACTCCCAGCATGCCCCAGCCAGCTATGCTGGCTGGGGCATGCTGGGAGTTGTAGGCCTTTTCTCTGTCTGAACATGCATAGGATTGGGCCTTTAGTAACCTTCAGATCTTCTTTGACCACATAATTCAGCAATGGTCTCTTTTTAAAAAGTGTATGACCTTCCACAGAGCCAGATTGTCCTGAAATTGTTGTCTTGAAATTTGCAGGTTGCTGTTTCTCAGTTGTTCTGAATTAAGCACAAACCTCATTGGTGGTAGTTTTATCCTGTGTGTTGCAGGTTGCTAAGCTACATAGCTCCGCAGTGCCTGAAGTCTGTGTTGTGAAACCACCGAAGAAGGTGCTATAAAACAAATGGAGTGGATCACCTTAGTTCTGATTGACCTGCGGCCTCTGTGTTTGAGCTTTTGCTTGTTCTACTTGGAATAAATGCCAGGCACGCTACCTACTGCCAGTTCAAAAGGCAATGGTGTGTGATACATTAAAAAAATAATAATACAAAAATTAGATTCTTAAGTCAACGTACCTGCAAAGAGGTAGGTGTGTGTGTGTGTGTGTGTGTAACTCTACATTAAAATAAGCACCTGATTAAAGAAATGTTGTTTTCATTTCATTACATTTATTACATTTCTATAACGCCCAGTAGCCAAACCTCTCTGGGTGGTTTATAAAGATTAAAACCTTAAGAAATATAATACATACAATAACACAACATAAAATCATTAATGTGCAAAAATATACAAACAATTTTAAACAATCCACAATAAAAATCCCAGGACCCATTACATAGGCTTCTCATGTGCTGTCAAACGCCTGGGAGTAGTCTTAGTCTGGCACTGAAAAGATAACAATGTTGGCACCAGGCGGACCTCACTGGGGATAGCATTCCATAACTGGGGGGCCACCACCGGGAAGACCCTTTCCCTTGTTGCCATTCCATGAACCTCCCTTGGAAGAGGCCTCAGGTGATGATTGTTTTGTATGGGTAGGTTCGTGTCGGCAGAGGCACTTGGTTGAGGCTGCAATCTTGGTTTAAGCTGCAATCCTATACCCAGCTCCCTGTGTGTGAGAGAGAATAGGGAATGCCTCGTCTAAGACAATGCCTTCTGTGACGCATGGATCATGCGAAAACAAAGGGAGTATGTGTCTTTCCTTTAGAACGGGGGTGTTAACCTCAGGGCCACAGGCCAAATTCAGCCTGCCTGGGGTCCCAATCCGGCCATCCAGAGTTCTCCAGCTGGCCACGCCCCTTCCCCTGGCACCCCCCCCTTTCCCCTGACTGCCGATCATTTGGTGGTTTCCCGGCATTTGTGTAGTTTTTCCTCCCCATTCTCAATGTTGAAATGCCTCTCCTAAAGCTTAGTTACTGGCATTAAGAGCTTTAAGGCAGCATTTTTGTTTTCTGGGCCCGCCCCTTCTTTCTTTAGCCCCGCCCCTTTTGCCTCTAGCCCCACCCCCTATCGCCTTCAGCTCTGCCCAGTATTGGAATATGACTCAGACAGAAAGATGCTCAACAGCCTTGATTTAAGGAGTGATAATGAACCCTAAGCAACACGGATTTTTGACAATTCTCTCACTTAGTTACTGGTAGTAAGAGCTTTCAGCTACAGGATACTGGTATTTTTGGCCATGCCCTCTTGCTAGGGATGTTAGCGGTGTTCGTCGGGGGGGGGGGGAAGAAGCTCGGTGAAATCGCTGAGCTCGACCCCCCTGAGCCCCCACACGACTTACCTGCCCTCCGCTCGACACACACTGTGAATTCCCGGAAACTGGAAGTGACGCGATGGGGACCCGATTTGCTATTCGTGGCCATTTTAAGGTAGTTTACCCTGGTATTTACGTTAAAAATGTGGCGCCAGGGACCCGGAAGTGACACGACAGGTCCCCGTCGCATCACTTCCGGTTCCCCAGAATCTTCGGCGAGTGCGGCAAGCGGGTTCATCAGCAGGTATGAGCGTTACACATCCCTACATCTTGCCTTTGGCCCCATTGGACCATCTGCCCCAGTATTGTCAACACTGACACTGATGTTTCAGGGGTTCCAGCACTCTCCCAAGGTTCATCTTCCTTAGAAGGAAGTCAGTCACTGGAAACTTACTTACAGAACTCTACTTACAGAACTCCTAGAGTCACGTATCACAGACTTGGAAGGGATCCTGTGGGGTCACTGTAAAATAAGTTTGTTAAAAACTTACCTTTTTGAGTAGCCGTGATCTGAACCAATAAGATCAATATTGCCTCTGGGGGGACACGGCCAGTGAGAGCACAGAAGTGGTGAAGGGACAGTCTTTATGTCGCTCCTGTGCCCCCACTGGCTACATCCCCTGAAGGCAGCATCGGATTGGTTTAGATCGCTGCTATGCATGTAAGTAAAAAAAAAAAGAAGTTTTTTGTTCAATGGGTCTACTCTAAGTAGGACCGACATTGGCAACTGCATAAGCCATTAGGCTACAACAGCGCATATACTTCTGATGTTTGCAGGGGAAGTACGCACCCGTTCCAACAGAAGAGGCTGCCGTCAAAAGAACAAACGCAGTTGGGTTTTCCATCGAATCAAAGGGCTCCTTGAGTAGGCATTTGGTTGAGAACAGAAAGGGGCATTGAGGGACTATGAAAGTAAAGTGGCGTATTCCATTCTAGTTGCCTCAGCTTTTCTTTTCTTTCTTTTTTTAAAAAAGAAAAAACCCAGCAAAGGAGAGATACCAAGAACCTCTGCATCAATAGAAGAATACCTTTTGGTCTTTTGCTTTGAGGGAGAGAGAGAAGTGCTTTTGACAACCTGTTTTCAAACGTGCCGTCCATTTGTGAGGAATACAAATGCCGTCGCTTCAGTGGGCCTCTGCCTCTCCTCCAAGTTGTGGGGTGCATGCACTGTATTGAATTGTCAGCGCACAGATGTGCCGATGATAAGCTGAATTGTTCTCAATTCCAGTTGGCTTCCTTAAGAATTCTCTCTTCTCTTTCTCCCCCGCCCCCTGTGCTCTCATGTAATGAAATGTAACCTAAACTCCCATGAAAGGAGATCAGACAGGTAAATTAACTCGTTACACTGGTCTTGCTGTACCATTGTCACTCCATCTCGTCCATGGAAATCATTTCAGCGATAAACCCCCTTGATGGCAGGAGCAATTTTCTCAAGTTTCATTCCGCTGATGTAGCTCCCCGGACACCCCCCCAGCCCCACCCAGGGTTGCTCTCGCCACAATCAAGATTAGAATCGGATGCAGTGAGGTGCTGCTGAAAGCAGGAGCTTTCATATTTCAGCAGGCATGATAGCATAGAGAATTTTAAAAGGGGTATCACTAAGTCTGGGTGCAGCGGGCCTTTGGTTCCCTATCAAAAGCTCTCTGTCGCAGATTTGATTCGCCGTTCTCTATAGGCTTCAAGGCTCAGCAGACAGGTTTCTGCCACAAGGGGTTACTGGAATTCACTTTGTTCTCAAGCAAAATAAATAGCTTTCAATAAAAAGTAATCCAAAGCGTGCCGAAGTGATCACCGCCGTATTAAGTATGTGAACTCAACAGGACAAGAGAGAAGGTGAACACACTTCCCTCCAGAACTGCAAAAAGAAGAAAGGAAGGAAGGAAGGGGGAAATGCATATCACATGCATAATTATTAGTAACATAGAAAAGAAAATCAACAGTCTTTTGCCCATCGGGTATGGTTCTTTCAACCTTTTAGAATGGGAATAAACTGCACAAAAGCTAAGAAACCACCAAACAACCAGGGCTTGGTCTTGGATTGGGACCCTCGGCCTGAGGTCCTACACCCCTGCTTTATTAGGATCAACCCAAAATGTCACCAAAGGCTGTGCAAGCTCGCGGGTTCTCCATCACAAAAGAGTATGCAAGCTGACAAGTTCTTCATCACAAAAGAGCGTGCAAGCTTGCAAGTTCTCCATCACCAAAGGGTGTGCAAGCTTGCACACCCTTTTGTGACATTTTGGTCAGTCCTAATAAAGCTATTGCCCGGCTGTAGATTCTGGACTTCTTTCTTGTGGACGGACGTGGCTGCCTTTGCTTTTTATGAAAGCTGCAGCTGCTCTTTCTCTGTGCCAGGTTAGTCTCCCCTTTGCCGGAATGTTCTTCCTGGGAAGGGCTGTGTGTGTGCAGCTTCCCAGTGGCCCCTGGTCTCCTGGTCAGTGGACGAGGCCAGAATTTGCTAACCCGCAGCTCTCCAGTCCCAGGAGATGTTCATTGAACATGGAGGTTCCATTAGTCTTTGCTAATTGACCGAGCCCAAACCTAATCATGTTTACTCGGAGGTCAGTCCCATTGATTGCAATGGCACCTAATTCCAAGTAAGTATGCTTAAGGCGGCAATCCTAGGCACGCTTAGACAGAAAAAAGGCCTACAACTCCCAGCAGTATAAAATAGAAGTCAAAGCTGAAATAAAACCGGGCAGCAGTACAAAGATTTAAAATACAGTAAAGGTGCATGCAACCCTATCATGTTTAGACAGAGAAAAGTCCTTCAGTTCCCAGCATTCCCCAGCCAGCATAGTTGGGAGTCGCAGGCCTTCTTTCTGTCTAAACGTGCCTAGGATTGCAGCCGTAGGACTGTAGCTTTCATGGGATGGAAAACAGACATCTGCTGAATTCTTTATGATCTTCACAGATGTCTTAGTTATTGGGGTGGAGGTATTTTAGTGGGTAAGGGTGTCATCCTATGGCTCCCCTGACCTTGCGTGGGGCGCCCATAGGATTGGTCAGACTTCCCACTGCGACCTCGGAAATCTCTTCAAAATTGCTCTGACAGTCAGTAAATTTCTCCTGATGTCCAGGCGGAATCTGGCTTCCTGTACCTTGAGCCCATCATTCCGTGTCCTGCAATCTGGGATGACTGAGAAGAGATCCTGGCCCTCCTCTGTGTTACAAACTTTCAAGTACAGTAATACCTTGGTTTGCAAGTAACTTGGTTTGAGAGCGTTTTGCAAGACAAGCAAATTTTTAAATATTTATTTAAATTTTTTACTTGATATACAAGCGACGTCTTGCAATACAAGTACTGTAGTACGGCTTAAATTAAAAATCTCTGTACAAATTTTTTTGGGGGAATTTCGTTTTGATATAAGAGTGTTTGGATTACAAGCACGTTTCTGGAACGAATTATGCTCTCAATCCAAGGCATGACTGTACTTGCTAATTGTTGGGGGTGAGCAGTCAAAACCTCAAGCCATATATGGGTGCATGACGTAATTGGGACCACAGAGTCTCTGCATCCTAGAGCAGACACTCTGTGAATATTACCCAGACCTCCCCTGGTGCAGGATGTGGGTAGCCAGTGCCTTCTCTTCCTGCCCTGGGAAAACAGTCTGAGCCATGAACTTGTAAGTGCAGCATGTTTGAAGATGTAGCTGGAGAAGCAGTTCTGAACTTTTCCCAAGTTCAGAACACATCAGCTACCAGATGATTCCTGCACAACTGTGTATACTTTCTTAAGCCTGCCTGTATCCAATCTGCAAGATCTGAGTGAGTAAACTCTGTTTTTAACCTCCAAAAAGACTGTTTGTCTTATTGGTAGCATAAAGGGGGAAACCAGGTAAAAGTTCCAGTCTGTCCAAAGGGACAGCCTGTAATTGCCAAATGCTGTTACCGCTCTAACCAGCGGCTCCACATGCTCACGTTTTTCCCGCTGTAGTTGGGGTAAGCTCTGCTGTTGTACTTGCAAACGCAAGAGGGGAGAGATAATAACTTAATATCCTCTCCCAGCTCTTTTAGCAATCCCCTAATAAAGGTGGCATCCCTGTGAGCTGGTGTCTCCACTAGACCAGTGGTTACTAGTGTCCTAAAGCACCCCTATTATCAGACAACAAACTGCAACTTATCTACAAATATGCCAGAAAAAAGGCTGTGATGAGGACTCGGATTGCTCCTGAGGCCTGTATGGTACAGAACTAAACAAAACACTGCACCGAAAAAGGATATTGTAGAGTTGGAAAAAGTGCAGAAAAGAGCAGCTCCCCCATGAGGGAAGGTTACAGCCGCTGGGATTGTTTAGCTTAGAAAAAAGGCGAGTGAAGGGAGACAGGATAGAGGTGTATAAAATGATGCATGATGTGGAGAAAGTGGACAGGGAGACATTATTCTCCCTCTCTCATAATTCTGGGACCCAAAGGGGTCATCCCATGAAGCTGATTGGTGGGAGATTCAGGACAGATAAAATGAAGGACTTCTTTACACAGAGCATAGTTAAACTGTGGAATTCACTTCCACAAGATGTAGTGATGGCCACCAATTTGGATGGCTTTAAAAGGGGATTGGACACATTCATGTTGGAGAAGGCTATCAATGGCTACTAGTCCTGATGGCTCTGTGCTACCTCCAGTATTAGAGGCAGTATGCCTGTGTACACCAGTTGCTGGGGAACATGGGTGGGAGGGTGCTGTTGCACTCATGTCCTGCTTGTGGGTTTCCCCTGGGTGGCTGGTTGGCCACTGTGTGAACAGAATGCTGGATTAGATGGACCCTTGGTCTGATCCAGCATGGCTCTTATGTTCTTAAAACAAAAACCTGGTTTTTGTTTGAACCCTCCAGGATGGCACAAAAAGTACAGTGTAATGAGTCTAATGACAAAACTGGGAAGGGAAGGAACTCTGTTGTTGAGTAAAGGACAAACTCTCTTAAATCAAAGATTTCTCCTTAAACGCTCAGTTTGTGGATAGAATCTGCCACCTGACGCAAAGCAAGGACGAAGAGGTTTAGATGACAATGACAGGGTTTGATTTTCCCATTGTGGGTGTTGGGTGCAAAACGGTGCAAAGTGCAAAAGGAGATTGTGTGCACCTTCTGGGCATGAGGTCCAGACCCTAAGCTTAATTAGCGCTAATGGGTCATGGCATTGTTACTACACTGGGTTTCGCAATGCTTCCTATATGCAATGTTTTACCTCTGAAGGCTTTACCTCTCAGATTCCAACGGTATACTATGAGACTTGATCAGGTAGGGTGTGGATGGAGATAAGGCATTTTCATACTCTCCAATTGCCCTGAATTTTCCAGGACAGTCCCGCAAACACTTAACCCCCACGGCTTCTTACTTTGTTATGCAGAGTCTTAATAAACAAGGTTCTCTGGGCAGTTTATGGTAAACATTTAAAGCCATAAAAAGAAGTAAAATACTAACACAGAGTCTGAATCGGAATAAAATTGTCAATGGCATAAAACCAAAATAAAACCAATAGCAGTAAATAAAGAGTAGCGCAAAGAGTTTAAAATGTACTAAGGACACAATCCTATTTAGACATAGACATGTTGGCTGGGGAATGCTGGGAGTTGTAGAACTTTTTTTTAATGTCTAAACATGCATAGGGTTGTGTCCTAAAAAGATAAGTCATATTGAAAAGCCTGGAAAAATGAGAAGGGCTTCACCTGGCTGATGCTGAAAAGACCACAATGTAAGTGTACCTCTCTAGGGAAGGCATCCCACAAGTAAGGCATTCCACAACTAGGGCAGCATCACTGAAATGGCCCTCTCTCTAGCAGCCGTCTGCAGCATCTCATTTGGCGGGGCCACCTGGAGAAGCGCTTCGGAAGATTATCTCAAGCTCCAGGTAACTGATCCTTCAGATAAAATGGCCCCAAGCCATTTAGGGCTTGGAGGGAATGATCCTATTGCCCCTAGACATTGTCTGGGAGGCCATAGGATAGTTCGGATTCCTAGCTCCAAGGTTGGAGGCAGCACTCCGACCTCGGAGCTGGGAATCGGAGCTCCGCCCCCTCCTCCACCCCCTTGCAGCCAGCGTGGAAAGAACCGCCACTGGCTGCTCTCTCTGAGGTTGGGAAAGAAATCACTGGGGTGGGTGGGTAAAAGGGCACAGTTTGGGGGTGGGTGGGGAAGAGGCCAGGACATGAGGTATCCTGAAGCCACTCCAGCCTCCTTCCCTCCCCCTCTAAGACACTGTTGCTAGATGGCCGAAAATAGCCATCTAGTGAAAATGCAGAACAGGAGGCGTGGAGAGATGGAGATCATCTCCACCGCTCCTCCCACTCTGTATTGGAGGCCTGTAAGGCTCCGTGTTTGGGGGCTCATCGTCGGCATCCCCATAGGACTGCACCCTACAAGTTTAAACCAGCACTTTAAACTGGGCCTGGAAATGGGCTGGAAGCCAGTGCAGGTGTCAAAAGTCCAAGTTAACAAACTCGCTGCCCATTTTGGAATAACTGAAGTTTCCGGACCATTTCCTCCTTGTCTTCTGCTAGATCAGTCTACAAACAAAGCGATCCCGAACTATTTGGCCCCTCTGAATTAGCAAAATACAGTAGATCTCAATTTATTTGCAGTTCTTTGGCTCATCTCTCATTTATTGGCGCTTCTCCATTAATTATTCCCTGTATTTAGGCTTGTCCATGCAGCTTGTTTCTCACCACCTCCACCCTCAGTCGGCCGTGGCATACATCGAGATCCCAGCAGTTATTTTTAGCTTCGGGAGAGCCACCTAGCATTGAGTTTCAAGAGAGAGGCGCAAGGAGCATTCCTGACAGATCAGGTTTTGGGGGCCATTAGCACCTTATAAATTAATGCATTCCCAGTTGGCTTGTGGGTACACCAGCTCTTGTGTAAGTAAAGCTCCTTCTCGTGGTGTCATTTCCCTCCATATTCTATTAAGTAAACCACCCTAAATCATGTTAACGCTCTCAAAAGTGAGAGACAATGTCAACAATCAGGACATCTCAACGAAAAAGTCAAATGCAAGTAGTACTCGTCCTAAGGGACCAAAGGTGTCAACATTTTTTTTAAAAAAAGGGTGGGTGAGTAGGAGGAGAATCGGAACCAACATAAAAAGCAAAGTGTGGCTGTGCACAAAAAATAGCATCTCAAAATTACCCACCCTGTTTGTGGGCAGAGAAATTGGGGGACCATTTCACTGAATTTCTCCGGGGTGATAGAAATCCTCCAACAGTTTCTTGGGATGGGGCTCGCCCTTAGCAGTGGTTGTAGCACAGCTTCTTCCTCCCCCCCTCCTAAGGCTTTTTGTACTGCCATCATTTTCGTGGTGTTTTTTGAGCTTACCTTATCATTGCCAGGAGGCTGCTGAGGCTGCTCTGTGTGTACCTTCCTTCTATCACACCTTCCTCCATCGCTCTGCAGCCTCCCTGGCTGCCCGCACTTCCTGATCTGAAAAAGCCCCGTGGGGGAGGAGTTAGCTCACGGGCGGCCTTGCCTTCCCCTGGGCTTTTAACTCCTGGCTTCTTTGGACAGGCTCTTTGGCTCAGATCCTGGCCTGTGATTGACCCTTGCCTACAGAATCGTGCTATGGTTTGGTGGTTCACTTACAAGTGTGAGTCCCATTGAATGGAAGGGGACTTATTTCCAAGTAAACATGCAGAGGATTGCACTGCGAATTCTGCTTCAGCCCGCTACAGGATCTGACCCAAAGTGCCACCCTGATGCCAGTTCCCATCCTTCTGGGACAAGTATCTTCAGCCAGAGTGGCCATCTGTCAGAGCAGTCCTCCATTTGAAGCCATCTTCTGTCTGAAGGGTTGTCCAG
The DNA here is from genome assembly GCA_021292165.1 of Shinisaurus crocodilurus. Lineage (NCBI taxonomy): Eukaryota > Metazoa > Chordata > Lepidosauria > Squamata > Shinisauridae > Shinisaurus > Shinisaurus crocodilurus. The sequence continues at coordinate 299,691,154 of CM037876.1, forward strand.
TCCAAGTCTGGTTTAAACATAAAAGAACCATCAGGAGGAAGAGCGAAAGGGCCTTGAAACTGCCCATCCCCAGTCAGCACCTGGAGCCACAGGTGCACAGGTCACAACAGCCTTCCCCACTACGGGGAGATGCATTGTATTTCTATTTAAATTATAATAATTCTTTCAACATTTGCAGCTCTGGCCTCCAGATGTTTTGGACGACAGCGCCCATAATGCCTGACCGTGGCCATTGCCTGCTGGGGCTGAAGGAAGTCATAGTTCAAAACGTCTGGAGGGCACTAGGTTGCCTAACCCTGCTCTGTTTGAAGGGCTCGCCCGTTCTATCTACGCCCAGTATAAAGATAAAGAACTGCAACAGCCCCAACCCGGCGCCCTCCAGATGTTTTGGACGACAGCTCTCAGCATTCTGGAGCGTTGGCCATGCTGGTTGGGGGCGACGGGAGTTGAAGAAGTCCAACACATCCGGAATTGGGGAAGGCTGAACTATAAGAAGGGAGAGCAGGGGCTGGACTTGAAGTTGCCCATCAGCAGTTGATAATGCGGGGACAGCAGACGGAGCAGAAGGCCTTCAGGTCCTCTGGTCGCAGCCTTCCCCACTACAGTGAGACGCACTGTGTTTCTATTTAAATGATAGTAATTCTTTCAAAATGTGCAGCTATACATAGACGTTGCAGCTATACGTATGCAGCTATGCATATAAAAGAAGTCCTTCAATACTTACCTGGCAGGGGAGACGAGACACCATGATCACGAAGGTGGTTTCCCCAGGGTGAGGCTCATCCATTGCACTCCGGGGTGTGCTGACTGACCCCTGCGATTTCCCCAAATGTGGGAAACTCGACTGCCTAATTTGTGGTAGTGTGGGGTTAAAAAAATAAAATAAAATAAAGGAAGTCCTTCTTCGCACAGCGCAGAGTTAAAACTATGGAATTCACTTCTACAAGATGTAGTGATGGCCCCCAATTTGGAGGGCTTTAAAGGGGGATTGGACAAATTCTTGGAGGCTACTAGTCCTGATGGCTCTATGCTACCTCCAGTATCAGAGGCAGTATGTCTCTGTACATCAGTTGCTGGGGAACATGGGCGGGAGGGTGGTGTTGCACTCATGTCCTACTTGTGGGTTTCCCATGGGCAGCCAGTTGGCCACTGTGTGAACAGAATGCTGGACGAGATGGACCCTTGGTCTGATCCAGCAGGGCTCTTCTTATGTTCTTATATTCTTCTTGGCATACGCAGATTTTATGAAAACCCTTTTTGTTTCCTTTATAGGTGATGCATTTCCCCTTTCTAAGTGGCCAGCCTACCCTTGGGGTCTGTGTGCTCGGCTCCCTATTCCCCAGTACTAAGTACTGACAGCCTCTCATGCCCAGCTGACCATGCAGTCCTACGCATGCTTACTCAAAAGTAAATCCCATTGAGCTCAACAGGCTTATTTCTAAGTACACGTGTGTGAGGTTGCTGCCTACTTTTGCTTCTAGCTTTCAGACCTTCTGTTCTATTCCTGGAGACTTAGGGCTAAACTATACTAAATGTTCTCCGAATCATGCTATGTGTGATTGTTTTCCCTATGTGAGTGCAGCCCCAATTTGGATCGGGACCATGGCACTTTGGGAGAGGGCTTAAGCTTCCTCCTTCACCTATTTCCCCCCCCGAAATTCCACCCCCTACTGGAGGGGGAGTTTTAAAAAAGAAAGAAGTCTGCATTGGAATCAGCGGCAGTTTCCCCCCCATACCTCCCCTGTGGGGGGAGAGATAGAATTTTGTGACAAAATGGGGGGGGGGAGGTTTAACAACCCCCTCCTGGAGAGCCATGATTCTGATCCAAATCAGGGCCACGTGCACTTGCAGGAGAGTAGGGAAAACATTGCTCCGGTGTGCACGATTAGGAGAATGTTTAGTTTGGCCCCTTAGAAATCAGGGACAAAGGGTTTTAGGCAGTGCTTTTTTTCTGGAGAAAAAGGTACCGGAACTCTTGGATTACATTTCCTCAGGAGTAGATGGCGATTAAATTGTAATGCAATTAATAGAAGAAAAGGTGCTGGAACTCAGTTCCGGCGAGTTCCACCAGAAAAAAAGCCCTGGTTTTAGGCTAGCTGTCTTCATGGCCTGCTAGCTTGCTATGCATAGGGATCAGTGTGTGTGTGTGTGTGTGCGTGTGCGTGCGTGTTGTGCGTGCACGTTCATATATGCAACCTCTCACCCCCCACATCTGCAGCCTGATGTGATACAGCCCAGGAACAGTTTCATTGTGTGATTACCCGTTTGTGTAGACCCGTGTTCTCCAACCTTGGGCGCCCAGATGTTTTTGGCCTACAACTCCCAGCATGCCCCAGCCAGCGTAGCTGGCTGGGGCATGCTGGGAGTTGTAGGCCAAAAACATCTGGGCACCCAAGGTTGGAGAACACTGGACTAGAGTAAGCCCTGAGACACAGGATTGCGACGGTCTTACCTATTGTGCAGGTCTCCCAGCAGCCTGGAGTCCCGCTTTGCAACCACCCGAGAGCAGTTATTCACAGGGGTGGGGGAGCTGAAATAGAAGAGATTCTTTGCTAGAGAGCCTGGAAGCCTTCAGCTTCAAGACCACATATTTGTTACGGAGCCAAAACGCTCGGGGTGTGAATGTCTGTTCCTGTACACTCAGACTGATAACATCTTCGATAGCGCCTCATTGGTGGTTGCCTACTTTGCTCTCAGGGTCACTTTCGGGGGGGGGGGAGACATTCTGGAGAGGGGGAGAAGAGGGGAGGGGGGAGATGTCTCCCAGCCAAGCTGTTGGATGTGCAAAGGCTCTCCGCGGAGGGGCCAAAAGACCAAGGGCCAAAAGACCAAGGGGAGGCTGGTGACGCCTACGTCGGTGGGGCTCCTCATCCATGGCAGCTTTTATCCTAAGCTTTTCAGGACTTGTGCATGGTGCTGTACTCCATCCCCAAAATAGGTTCAGAATAAAAGCTGCGACGGAGAAGGAGCCAGCCCCCACTGACGCAGGAGTCCCCAGCCTCCCCCGCGAAGGCCAAAACAGATACCGCTCTAAAGACGTAGCTAGTAGCAGTGTCTCCCCCACCCACCCACCCCATTTTCTTAGTTCACCTTTGTAAGCTGCTGTGGGAGTCTTTTTGGCCAAAGGGCAGCATGAAAATGCTATAAATAAATAAATAAATAAATAAAGGTTTACTTGAGAGCAGGCACGGGTCTCCTGATCCAGATTGGAAGCCTATGGGGGGCGGGCGGAAGAGAGCTTCAGCCCTTCCCCCCCGCTGTGGACCTGATCCAGATTGCCTCACACACACACACCCGCACCTCAAATTTCTATTGCGTCTGCAATTTGTGTTGCAAAATAGCGATCCATTTGCTTTATGACCAGGGTGCAGAAGCTCAGGCCTGGGGTGGTGGTGGTCAGATCTGTCCCTCTGGAGGTCTCAGTCTGGCCCAGAAAGCCACGCCCCATTCCCCTGGCCCCACCCTGTTCCCTCCAACCACTGATTGTTTGTTTGGTGGATTCCTGGCCTTTGTGTGGTGTCTAAAAGGCTGAAATGCCTCTCCTACGGCTTAGTTACTGGCATTAAGCGCTTTAAGCTAAAACGTGCTGGTATTTTGGCCCCTCCCATTTTGTTTTTAGCCCCTCCCCTTTTGAATTTGGACCCACCCACAACTGAAATGCAGGCCCGAGAGTTTGTCCAAAATGGAATTTGGCACTCAGGTTTGAAAGGGGTTCAATACCCCTGCTTTATGAGAATGATTGGCTGGGTTCAGACAACACGATAACCTACACTGAGGGTTGAGTATGGGTTGTTGTTGAAATGTGGGTTATCGTGTTGTCTGAACCCAGCTGAGATAACAAGCCATGGTGAACAACCCACAGTTCAGTTCACAACCCAACAACAAACCATGGGATCTCTTCATGGGTTGTTTGTGGTCAACAAACTATGGCTTGTTAGCTCAGCTCAGCCCAGACAACACGATAACCCACATTTCGGCAACAACCCATGGTTAAACGACAATCCACACTCAACCCATATTCGACCCTTGAGGTTGGGTTATTGTATTGTCTGAACCCAATCATTCCCTAGCTATCTTCACCTGAGCCTGCCTGTATGCTGAGATAATCCTTGAATGGCAGAGACATTGGCTATATGCTTCCTCCAGTATCAGAGGCAGTAAGCCTATGTACACCAGATGCTGGGGCACATGGGTGGGAGGGGGCTGTTGCACTCATGTCCTGCTTGAGGCATCCTGGGGGCAGCTGGTTGGCCACTGAGTGAATAGAATGCTGGACTAGATGGACCCTTGGTCTGATCCAGCAGAGCTCTTCTTATGTTCTTACATCCTCTGGATGTCTCTGCCATTGGCAGTGTGGCGGGTCGTGGTCACCAGGGAAAGGGCCGTCTCCAAAGTGGTACCCAACTTGTTGAATGCTTTACCCAAGGAAGCCCATCCAGCATCTGCTTTGATGCTGGGCAAATATATTTTTTATTTCCCCAGGCCTTTACATTGTGAGATTTTAATCCTTGACCATTGGTTTTATGATGCTTTTAATCAGCTGCTGTCAGAGGCTTGTTTTATTGTTTTCATTTTTATTGTTACATGCTATATTTGTGTATTTCTGCTGTTGTAAGTTGCCCTGGGAAGGTTTTTTTGAAGGACGGGGGAGTAAAGAAGAGGAAGATTGGGGAGCGTCGCTCTAGGGCATGAAGCAAATCTTGAGAGAAAACAGGCGTCATACTTCTTAGCAAATACCATACCAAAAAAGCTGTCATTCTCCACACTTGCTATATTATAGCCCTGGGGTACATAACCTCTGGCCCAAAGGGCCAAATCCCTGACCCCACCCCATTTTGCCCAACAGCCTCTATAATGTGGTGGTTCCCTGTCTTTTGTGCAGTTTTCTGCCCCCATTCTGAAAGGTTGAAATGCCTCTCCTAAGGTTAGCTGCTGGCAGAAAGAGCTTTAAATTAAAATATGTTGGTATTTGGGGAGGGTATTTGGGGCCCCTGACCCTTTTGTTACTCTCCCCCCCCCCACTGTAATGTGACCCCTGAGCACGTCTCCAAAATGGAGTTAATCCTTTGGGCTGAAGAGTTCAACACCCCTGGTATTGCAAAAAAAAAAAAAATAAATAAAAATCCATAATAACTCCTGACACTTGAAATGGGCAGACATGATCAGGTCTTCACCTGAGCAGGCACTCTAAACATTATTTCATTTGTATCACACCTTTCTTCCATTATGGAACTAGAGGTGGTTACATGCAATTCCCAGGTTGTCTCCCCTCCAAGCACTGACCAGACCCAGACCTGCTTAGCTTCAGCATGGTGGCTTCTTCATGTGCCTTCAGACCCTACCCTGGGACCATATAGCACTTCCAAGTGTTTAAGGTACAGGTACTTCATACAGGCTTATTTCACGGAACTCTGTCCAGTGTGGTGGGCATTATTATCCCCTAGATTGCAGACTTGGGGAGGCGAGGTTGAAAGAACGAGTCTTTATACTGAATCAGACCATTGATCTGTCTGGCAGAGTGCTGTCCGTTCTGACTAAAGGGCAACTAAAATGGTCAAGGGGCTGGAGCAACTCCCCTGTGAGCAAAGGTTACAGCAGCTGGGATTGTTTAGCTTAGAAAAAAGGCGAGTGAGGGGAGACATGACAGAGGTGTACAAAATGATGCATGGTGTGGAGAAAGTGGACAGGGAGACATTTTTCTCCCTCTCTCATAATTCTGGGACCCAAAGGGGTCATCCCATGAAGCTGAATGGTGGGAGGTTCAGGACAGATAAAAAGAAGGACTTTTTCACACAGAGCATCGTTAAACTATGGAATTCACTTCCACAAGATGTACTGATGGCCACCAATTTGGACAGCTTTAAAAAGGGATTGGACAAATTCATGGAGGAGGCGGCTGTCAATGGGTAATAGTCCTGATGGCTCTGTGCTACCTCCAGTATCAGAGGCAGCAGGGCCGGAGCTACCATTAGGCCAACTAGGCGGCTGCCTAGGGTGTCGGGCTAAAGGGGGCGCCAGGAGCATAGGGCTGGAGGGAGGGAGGGCTCAAGTGGGAGGGGGGGCGCTAAATATCTGATCTTTCCTAGGGCACCAAACTGCCTTGCACTGACCCTGAGAGGCAGTCTGGCTATGTACACCAGTTGCTGAGGAACGTGGGCGGGAGGGTGCTGTTGCACTCATATCCTGCTTGTGGGTTTCCCGTGGGCAGCTGGTTGGCCGCTGTCTGAACAGAATGCTGGACTAGATGGACCCTTGGCCTGATCCAGCAGGGCCCTTCTGATGCTCTTATGACTGTTAGCAGCTCTCTGTGCATTACAGCAGGAGGTCTTTCCCAGCTCTGCTTTAATCTAAGGTCCTTCTGACAGGAGATGCCAGGGATCAAATCCAGGGCCTCCTACATGCAAAACATGTGATCTGTGCCCTCCCCTAGGCTGAGGTGAGGGAGGGGCAATTGTGCAGTTCTAAGTGAGGAATGGGCAGAACACATTCGCCTTAACTGTTTCTCGTTCTTGGTAGGACACCAAAGCAGAGGCGGTGTTAGGGGGTGGCCCACTATAGTGGGAGCACCAAATCTTTCATTTGGAGCCCCAAATCTCTGGGAGACCATCTGCCCCACCACCCTGCTGTCCAAGGGCACTTGCTTAAATATAGGTCCAGGGGCCCTGATGATCTCTCTTGCATCTGATCCCCCTAGATTAGCTGGCCCCGAATCTTTCTGCCTGAGGTTTTTTTCTGAAATCAAATGCCCTCCTCTCCCCTGGCCATACATCCCTTTTTACAAATAGGGGTGTCCTTAGGAGACAGGCTTCTTTCAAGACACACACACACAGACTGTGGAGCACATGTAAATTAGCACATGCAAATTTGTGCTTTTTTTTTTTTTTGGTCCTGTGGGCCTGAGCCCTAGATCTTTTCGGTACCTAGCACCACCACTGGACCAAAGCACTAAAATTAGAATAGGGTTTTATGAGTGTTAAGGCTCAATCCTATGCATGTTTAGACTGGAAAAAGGCCTACAGCTCCCAGCATACCCCAGCCAGACTTGGTGGCTGGGGCATGCTGGGAGCTGTAGGCAGGGGAGACTGGTGAATCCTATGTCAGTGGGGCTCCTTTGACATAGGAGTCACCACCATCCTTCCCTGGCTATAGGACTTTTCCCTGTCTAAACATATGTAGGATTGCGCCCTTAAAAAAAAAAAAAAAAGGATGTTTAGGCAGGACTATGGGATTGGCCAGTAGGTGGCAGTATAGTGCAAGAAACGTGACAACTGAAGTTGTGAGTCTCTCCCCTGGTGAAGAAGACATTTCGAATCAGTTCATGTTTGCACGGTGAGGCGTCCAGGGCTTTGGTTCATTCAGGCGGCGCATTAGCCACTTTCGCTTTCTTTACCAGCAAATATTTTTTTTTGGCACAGAATATAATAAAAATTAGAGAACATTCACACATGTACACGAGACATCATGTTTCAGAACGCGAAGAGTGGTGGTCTCTCCCACTCTGGAGGCATTCAAGGTGCGGCTGGATGGCCATCTGTCAGCGATGCTTTGACCTGGATTCCTGCACTGAGCAGGGGGTTGGACTCGATGGCCTTGTAGGCCCCTTCCAACTCTACTTTTCTATGATTCTATGAGTGATCGCTGTGTTACAGGCCGAGGCAGGGCTAGCAGAACTATGGAGAAGGGAGAGGGAACCTGCCGCAAGAAGCAGATTCTGGGGTACCACCATCATCAGGCGATCACTCGTGACCGAGTAAGATTGTCTTCCGGGATAAAAGGAGGAAATTCTAAAGAAGATTGTGTAGACTCTAGCGATGGGTCCGTAAGTGACTGTGGAGGCCAATTCTAGATCCACACAGCTTCCCACAGTGAGGACACAGGTTACCAGATAGAAGATGGTCCTGTAAAGGATTCATTTGACGTGCTTTTCGCTTAGCACGTTTCTCCCTTTCACCTTGCACTCGGGCTTCTTCAAAGTCCATGGAACCTTTGTGAAAGGCCAACCTCCATTTAGATCGTTCATGGGCCAGAGCTTCCCAGTTTTCGATGTTTATATTGCATTTTTTTAGATTAGCCTTATGAACATCTTTAAACCTCTTATATTGACCACCGATATTCCGCTTTCCATCCTTGAGTTGGGAGTAAAGTAACTGCTTTGGGAGACGGCAGTCAGGCATTCGAACAACATGACCGGTCCACTGAAGTTGGCGTTGAAGGATCATTTTTTCAATGCTAGTAGTCTTTGCTTCTTCCAGTACACTGACATTTGTTCGCCTATCTTCCCAAGTAATTTGCAGGATTTTCCGGAGGCAACGTTGATGAAACCTTTCAAGGAGGTGGAAGTGACGTTTATAGATAGTCCATGTTTCGCAGGCATACAATAAAGTTGGTAATACAATGGCTTCATAAACCAGTGTTTTGGTCTTCTTACAAATATCCCGATCCTCGAACACTCTATGTTTCATTCGAGAAAATGCGGCACTTGCGGAGCTCAGACGATGCTGGATTTCACTGTCGATGTTAGCTGTAACAGAAAGATAGCTGCCAAGATAGAGGAAATGATCGACATTTTCCAGTATTGTCCCGCCAAGCTGGATAGATGGCATCACCAAAGGATTGGCTTGCACTTGCTGATGAAGCACTTTGGTTTTTTTTGATGTTAAGTGAGAGACCAAGTTTTTCGTATGCTTCTGCAAAAGCATTTAGGATAGTTTGGAGATCATCCTCTGAATGTGCGGAGACCACATTATCATCAGCATACTGAAGTTCCACAACGGAGGTTGTAATTACCTTACTTTTTGCTTTCAGCCTGCTGAGATTAAAAAGCTTTCCATCTGTTCGATATATAATTCCCACACCGGTGGGAAGTTTCCCCTTGACAAGATGTAAAACCATGGCGATGAAAATGGCAAATAATGTTGGGGCGATAACACATCCCTGTTTAACACCTGATCCCACTTTAAATGGAGCACCATGAGAGCCGTTGTTGTCCAAAACCGTTGCCGTCATGTTGTCATGGAGAAGTCGCAAGATATTCACAAATTTATTGGGGCATCCAATTTTCATAAGGATAGTCCAGAGAGCTGTACGGTACACTCTGGAGGCATTCAAGGTGCGGCTGGATGGCCATCTGTCAGCGATGCTTTGACCTGGATTCCTGCACTGAGCAGGGGGTTGGACTCGATGGCCTTGTAGGCCCCTTCCAACTCTACTTTTCTATGATTCTATGAGTGATCGCTGTGTTACAGGCCGAGGCAGGGCTAGCAGAACTATGGAGAAGGGAGAGGGAACCTGCCGCAAGAAGCAGATTCTGGGGTACCACCAAAGGGCACCAAATGGTCAGTTATTTAGAGGATGGGGCTTAACAGCAGTGTTAGATTTGTATGGCTGTCCATCAACACATGTTCCCTGAGTGGATTCCAAATCAAGAGGTTTTTAAATACAATATACTGGTGTGTGTGTGTGTGTGTGTGTGTGTGTATGTGTGTGTGTGTGTGTGTGTATGTGTGTGTGTATGTGTGTGTGTGTGTGTGTGTGTGTGTGTGTATATATATATATATATATATATATATATATATATATATTTAAACCCACTAAAAAGCAGCATTAAAAAAATCTTTCTGGTGGAGGAAAATACAATCAATTAGCAGCTCAAAGGAAAACACAGTGTACACAGCTTTTTCGTTAGTCTAAAGTGCTAGGTCTGGGTGAATAAAAAGGTCTTCATCACCTGGTGCTGAAAAAACCCACAAAGATAGTGCCATGCAAGCCTCTCTGGGATGGCATCAGGCAAGCCACAGAGAGGCGTGCCCTTTGGATTTTGTGCCAGATGCAAAAAGATGCTCGGACCATTTGGGACCAAGGCTTTAATATTCACTTAAATGATTTTGAGAACATCAGAGGGCCCCTGCTGGATCAGACCAAAGGCCCGTCTAGTTCAGCATCCTGCTACCCACAGTGGTCAGACAGATGGCTCCAGGAAGCCCACAAGCAGGGCATGAAGGGAAGAGCCTCCTCCCCTGCTGTTGCTCCCTAGCAACAGGTATTCAGAGGTGCACCCCCTGTGACCCTGGAGGTTCTATTTCGCTATCACAGCTGGTAGCTTATCCATTGATAGGGCTTCAGGTCTGGACATGGGACGGAGACAGCCTTGGTCGCCTTGGTGGATGATATGAGGAGGGCTTTGGATAGGGGCGAATGCGCCTTTCTAGTCCTCCTCGATCTCTCGGCGGCTTTTGATACCGTTGACCACGGTATCCTCCTGGACCTCCTGGAGGGGTTGGGCTTGGGAGGCACTGTATTGCAGTGGTTCCGGTCCTTCCTCTCTGGAAGGTACCAGACGGTAGTTCTCGGGGAGGAGGCTTCGGACCCTCGGCTGCTCACTTGTGGAGTGCCGCAGGGTTCCATCCTCTCCCCGATGTTATTCAACATCTACCTCAAGCCGCTGGGAGCTATCATCAGGAGGTTTGGGGTGCGGTGTCATCAGTATGCGGATGACACGCAGCTCTACCTCTGTTTCAAGTCCTCACCGAGGTTGGCCGTTGAGACCCTGTCCAAGTGCCTGGAGGCAGTGGATGGATGGATGGGAAGGAACATGCTGAAGCTGAACCCCGACAAGACCGAGGTACTGCTGGTGGGGGACAAGGGGAGGTTAGGGGATGTTGACCTGGTGCTGAATGGGGTACATCTACCCCTGAAGGACCAGGTCCGCAGCTTGGGAGTCATTCTAGACTCCCAGCTGTCCATGGAGGCTCAGGTGGCAGCTGTGAGCCGGGCAGCACTGTATCAACTCTATCTGATGCGGCAGCTGCGCCCCTACCTTCCTAATCACCTGCTCCCATCAGTGGTTCATGCCTTGGTCTCCTCTCGCCTAGACTACTGTAATGCGCTCTACGTGGGGTTACCCTTGAAGACGGTTCGGAAGCTGCAGCTGGTACAGAGCGCGGCGGCTCGCCTGGTTAAAGGCAGCCGCCGGCGGGATCACATCACGCCAGTGCTGAAGGATTTGCACTGGCTACCAGTTGCTTGCCGAGCCGAATTCAAGGTGTTGGTTTTGACCTTTAAAACCCTATACGGCTCTGGTCCAGTTTATCTCAAGGAGCGTCTCCAGCAACACCAAGTGGGCCGCTCAACAAGATCTGCCACGGATGGCCTTCTCCTTGTCCCTTCAGCCAGAGCAGCTAGACTGGTGGGGACGAGGAAGAGGGCCTTTTCTGTGGCGGCCCCCGTACTGTGGAACTCTCTCCCGAGTGACCTCCGCCATGCCCCCTCTCTGATGAGCTTCCGTCGCTCATTAAAAACCTGGTTGTTCAGGCGGGAATATGGGGTGGGTTAAGATTTTAAGATTTTTATATTGTTTTAATGTATTTTATTGCATTTATGTATTTTATTCTGTGTACATCGCCCAGGGTGGCTGGTTGCCGGCCAGATGGGCGATAAAATAAATATTAATAACAAATAATAAATAATAAATTGATAGGTTACATTATCCTATTATGCAGCATTGATAGGCTATCCTCTGCTGTTCATTGATAGGCTATTATCATATTGTGCAGCATTGATAGACTATCCACCGCTATCCAGTGATAGGCTATGCCCCATAATCCTACTGTGCAGCATTGGCTGAGCCCCAAATCTCATATTACCTACGTAAGATGGTAGCCACCAAAACCCCCAAAGCTGCAATCCTATACCCATGTACCAGGGAGTAAGCCCCATTGAACACAGTGGGACTTCCTTTGAGCAGGCATGCATAGGATTGCACTTTAATTATATTTGTGCTTCTTTGTTTTTGTGAGGATTGTTGCTACTACAATATATAATATTTTCCCCCAACCATCCAGAAAATCAGTCATTGCTTTTTTATTACCCCCCGAGTTTTAATTATAGCAGTTAATTTATGCATTATCTCTGTTTTCCATATTTTCCAGCAGCATTCTTCCACTAGTAGCTTTTTACTGCAATTCCATTTTTTTTTTAAAAAAAGAGAAGAAATCTTGCTTTATACAGTATTGCCAATAAATTGCCAAGCATCGTTCTATGGTTTCTCATTACACAACTCCTTAAATTGTTCTGCCATTAAACCCATAGGGTAAAGTCTAAAACAGCCTTCCTCTACTGGACACCCTACAGATGTGTTGGGCTATGATTCCCATAATCCCTCAGCCAGCTATGCAATGCTGGCTAGGGGATTATGGGAGTTGTAGTCCAACTCATCTGGAAGGCACCAGGTTGGGGAAGGCTGATCTGAAACGTCCCCTGAAATTTCTAAAAGATATTTCCAATAGTCTATCAACATTTCTATTAAGAGAGAGAGAGAGAGAGGATTCCTCCACACACGGTACGGACACCATCCAAGTGTCTTATGGAGCTCCTGGAACCTGTATGTCATTCACTCAGCTCCATAGGCAAATCTTTCTAACTTGCATTTCCATAGGGAAAGCGCTATGGAGGTGCTTCCCTCTCTTGAACTCGCGATGCAGCTATTTGCGAACATAGATTTCCTACTCTGAATGTTGGTCTTGACCTGCCGTGTCTACAACTCTCATTTTGCATAAACAAAAGAGCACTGGGGAATGTATGGGGAAGGGTGGCGGGGAGTCCAAGCCGGATGTACCGTACCTACAGCAAATAAATCTCTCCCTTGCTTATGTAGGGAAAATGAAGCTGCCCTTTAGCATGATGTGTTCAGTGGACGGACGGACACAGACTGCCGATCTCTTCACTTCTCAGCATTCTGCTCAAGATGCAGGATACGAGGGACGTAAAAATGACATTGCTTATAGCAAAAAGAACAAGGATTTCCTCCACCTCCCTTAGTTGCTTGTACTGTAAACCTCCTCCTGAGATCCATCATAATTCCAGCAGCTCAGAATACCTGACAGTGATCTGTGGATATTTCCTTGAAGAAACATGAATGGACCAACTTAATTGGTTTTATTTTATTTATTTAGACAATTTCTAGCATATCTTCCAAGGGGGCTCACAACCCCCCCCCCAAAAAAAAACATTTAAAAAACAACAACAATTAATATCTCATTGTACTGGAAGAAGCCAAGACTACTAGCGTTGAAAAAATGATCCTTCAACGCCAACTTCAATGGACTGGTCATGTTGTTCGAATGTCTGACTGCCTGTCTCCCAAAGCAGTTACTTTATTCCCAACTCAAGGATGGAAAGCGGAATATCGGTGGTCAGTATAAAAAGTTTAAAGATGTTCTTAAGACTAATCTAAAAAAAATGCAATATAAACATCGAAAACTGGGAAGCTCTGGCCCATGAACGATCTAAATGGAGGTTGGCCTTTCACAAAGGTTCCATGGACTTTGAAGAAGCCCGAGTGCAAGGTGAAAGGGAGAAACGTGCTAAGCGAAAAGCACGTCAAACGAATCCTTACAGGACCATCTTCCATCTGGTAACCTGTGTCCTCACTGTGGGAAGCTGTGTGGATCTAGAATTGGCCTCCACAGTCACTTACGGACCCATCGCTAGAGTCTACACAATTTTTTTAGAATATCCTCCTTTTATAATTTTCTTTTTGCAAGTTTTTATCCTGGAAGACAATATTACTCGGCCACGAGTGATCGCCTACTACTACTACTACTACTCAATTAAAACCATGCCATCAATCAAACAGCAGCTGAGAATGAAATAAAGCAGCAATACGACCAGAAACAGCAGAAATACCAGCTCCTGGACTGGGTAAGGCTGGAGAATACATACATCCGTACTAGTTTCAGACCTTATGGTTGTCAAATATTTTGTCAACCACAGTTTGGGGGCCTTTAACAGCAGCTGGATGTGCTGACACAGTTTTCCCCAATGTGGTACCCTCCAGATGTTTTGGACTATGTCCAATCATCCCTGACCAGTGGTCATGCTGGCTGGGGCTGATGGGAAGTGTAATCCAAAACATCTGCAGGGCACCACAGCAGGAAGGCAGGTGCTGATATATTAACAATAGACTATGTTTATGTCCATTCTGTGAAGAGCTTCAATTGCTATGGACCAAGCTGCTGTTAATGGCACAAGAGCAGGCCAGACATTTTTTTTTCTGGTCAGTTGGCAAGTTTATCTGGCCCTGACATTTGTCCTGTTCAGTTAGGAAAGCCACCTGACCATATATATTTCCCACATCAAATAAAGGCCTTGTGCATGTTGGAAAGAGAGGAACTGCATTTTCAAGGAATGCTCATAGTGCATAAATGGCTAGTCTGAGAAAAAAATAAGTTTTGTTCACAGGAAATTATCAATGACAATATAGGCCCTCCCAAAGTTTAAGATCACCTATTGGGGCCCTGCTTTAACTCCAACTTGTTTGGGAGTCAGATTGGCTTATATAGGAAGTAGGGCCTTATTGGTTGCTGCCCCAGAAATTTGGAATGCCTTTCTGTAGGGGTTCATTTAGCTCCTTCTCTTATTGCATCCCAGAAAGAAAGGAAGACAATTATATCTTTGGGAATTAGATCATCATCATCATCATCATCATCATCATCATCATCATCATCATTTTCATGCTCTTGATTATTGTCATGATGTTTTCTGTTAATGGTTTGCTATTTTAATGTTACCCAAGATTTTAAATTATTTTTATTTGATCAGTTTTGTATGTCACTTTGGGACCATCAGCTGAAAAACATCCTAGAAATGTCAGAGATAGATAGATAGATAGAGAGAGAGAGATCATGCCGCTCCTCCCCATTGAATCAAAAGCCTATTTTTTCCACAATGGCTCAGATGGAATCTCATCAACGTTCGATGCGTGTTCTGCATATGAAAATAGGAATTAGAAGTTTCAGTTTTGAGGTCTTTTTGCTTAAAAATAGGAAAACCCATTCCCGGAATGCCTGGGATTGTTGCATATGCAAGCGAAGCGTCCCTTGCGGACGCTGGTGGTGACAATTCTTACACAAATGTTTACACGGGAGCTCGCTTTGCTAGCCAAGCACTAATTGGACCATCTCTTTCAGGCTTCCAGCCTCTGTTCATACTTGTCTAGAGAGGGAAACCAGTAAGGAAAGGCAAATGCCTCCACCTTCATTCCATTTCAGTTATGTAATGGACCTCTCCATGTTTTTTTTTTAAAAATTAGGATTTTTTTCCTTCCATAAAATAGGTTCTGCCAAGTAGGACAAATGAAAAACAGGGGAGTGGCTCCCTTTTCCAAATGAACAACGAGGGAATTCAACTGCCTTCATCTTCAGCGTGAAGCCCTGTCACACCAGGTATCTGCCAAGTCAACGGGAGGTTAGATTATGTGGCATCGATTTGTTTGAGGAGCAATGCAGGGCGAGGCTGGGCATGACAAAACAGGACTCTCTAGGGAAGACTGGGCATGAAAAGGAAGGCATTGGCCAGCGCCGGCTCCAGGTTTTTGGGTGCCTTTGAGCAACACACCCTCAATGGACTCAGTGGCTGGGTTCAGACAACACGATAACCCACACTCAAGGGTTGAATATGGGTTGAGTGTGGCTTGACTTAGGGATGTGCGCGGAGCTTGATTGGGGGGTGGTGGAAGTCTGGTGAACTTGCATGGCTCGACCCCCTGAGCTCTGCTCAACCTACCTTTTCCCTGGCTCGACTCACGTTCTTGCAAGCCGAGTTGGGGAGAAGTGACTTCTGGTTTCCGGCGCTACGTTGTTTATGTAGAAAATGGCGTAAGATACGTTAAAAACGGCCGCAATTTGTGTAAATCGCAAATGTGTAAATTTGTGCAAATCGCAGCCGTTTTTAAAAATGCATTTTATGCTATTTTCTACATAAACAACGTAGAGCCGGGGACCCGGAAGTCCGGCGAGTGCCTCAGCTGGCAAACGGGAATGGAAGAATCTCAGTGAACAATGTACACGAGGCAGCAATGTACACGAGAAACTACAGTCTCACCAAAAGTTCCAGCGGTTCCCCAGCTGAAATACAATTTCTGCTACGACCGTTGCTGCCTGGTTGCCCCATTCAAACTCTTTTTATGGCAATGGTATCAGTGACTCTTTTGGCATCCAGAAGGAGGTCTTCCCCGTACCTGGCAAAGCACATGTTAGAGAAAAAACAACACGAGTTGCAGATGATCACTTTGTTAGATACTTCCCCAGTGGTGTGCCAAAGCAGCTCATCTCTTGTACACACAGTTGATCCATCAAAAACCACCAATCCTTCAGCGTTTCAGTCAGTGTGAGCACTTGGCAAGGAGAGAGGGTAGCATTTTTCTTCTTTCAAAGCAGGACATGCCTGCTGAGTTGGAGAAATTTAAAAAACAACTCCTGAGGGTATTTTTTTTAAATCTTACTGTAACATGGAACACTTGCCCAAGAAAAATAAAATGTTGATGCCCAGAAACCAATCTGCAGAGATGGGGTAAAAATGATCCCTGGAAATCCCTACAGTTATTTTATTGTTTGCCTGATGACAGAGGTGCCCATAAGACAAAGAGCTGCTTCAGTAGTCATTTCTATAGCTCTTTTTAGAAGGCAGAACCAATTTACATTCCTTACCTTAGTCATTCACCTGACAACCCTACGAGGTAGGACTTTATTATTGTTGTGGTGCTTGGAGATTTAGGATGGAGATTAAGTGATGGGGCTTTGCCCAAGGCCACCCACGGAGTCAGCAAGTGAGCCAAGAGTGAAGCACTGGTGCCCCTGGCCCAAAGGCTGCATGTTGAGATGGGATGGTGTTAAGCGGGGCTGTTTTGGGGAATGGTGCTGCAGATAGATTTAGGGAAAACATTAACATGTATGGAAATAGGACAGTAGACCTGTGGTGGTTGAGCCTCTTTGCTTTGGCCCTCCTCCTGGGGTCACAGGCTGGCCCCCGGGGTTCCCAGATGGCCACGCGCCCTTCCCCTGGCCCCACCCCCTTTCTTCCAAACACCAATCATTTGGTAGTTTCCCAGCTTTTGTGCAGTTTACCCCACACTCTAAAATGTAGAAATGCCCCTCCAGTCCTCAGGCTTAGTTACTGGCAATCAGAGCTTGAAGCTAAAACATGCTGGTATTTTGGGCCCTACCCTGTCTGCTTTTGGCTCTGCCCAGATTTGCCCACCCCCCCCCCGGCTCGAGGTTTTCCACCCCTGATTAAAATGATTTATGTGGCGGTCCCCCAATTATGGAACGATCCCCCACTGAGGCCTGCCTGGCGCCAACTCTGCTGTCCTTTTGGCGCCAGGTTAAGACTGCCCTCTGCGCCGAGGCATTTAATGGCTCTTAATGGCATAAGGCTAATCTAAAAAAATGCAATATAAACATCAAAAACTGGGAAGCTCTGGCCCATGAACGATCTAAGTGGAGGTTGGCCTTTCACAAAGGTTCTATGGACTTTGAAGAAGCTCGAGTGCAAGGTGAAAGGGAGAAACGTGCTAAGCGAAAAGCACGTCAAATGAATCCTTTACAGGACCATCTTCCATCTGGAAACCTGTGTCCTCACTGTGGGAAGCTGTGTGGATCTAGAATTGGCCTCCACAGTCACTTACGGACCCATCGCTAGAGTCTACACAATTTTCTTTAGAATTTTCCTCCTTTTAAAATCTCCTTTTTGTAAATTTTCTTTTCTTTTCTTTTTTTTTTTTTCCTGGAAGACAATCTTACTTGGTCACGAGTGATCGCCTGACTGACTGACTGTGTGTCTTATGCCAGCAGTTTTCCCACTCATCAAGTCTGGTTAATTGAACGTGTTTTATTGTCCAAACGGTTTAAATTTCTGTTTTAAATTTTGTATTGAATTTTTATGCTGTTTTTACTGTGTTTGTAATTTTGTATTGTAGTCTATTGTTTTGTATAAATTGTTGTTAACCGCCCAGAGAGCTCTGGCTATTGGGCAGTACAGAAATGAAATAAATAATATAAATCATACTGCTTTGCCAAAAGAGTCAATACAGTATGCATCATAACAAGAACAACAACAACTACAACAAACAATTTGAAAACACAAGAACATAAGAGGAGAGTCGTGCTGGATCAGACCGAGGGCCCATCTAGTCCAGCATTCTGTTCACACAGTGGCCAACCAGCCACCCATGGGAAACCCACAAGCAGGACATGAGTGCAACAGCACCCTCCCACCCATGTTCCCCAGCAACTGGTGTACATAGGCATACTGCTTCTGATCCTGGAGGTAGCATATATCTATCAGGACTAGTAGCCATTGATAGCCTTCTCCTCCATGAATTTGTCCAATCCCCTTTTCAAGCCCTCCAAACTGGCGGCAACACACCATTCCAACCACTAATACAACATTAACTTCACATCAACCGCAGCATGGAAACAGCCACAGAAAACACCATTGAGATCAATCTTGCATAGCGGCCCAAGGCCCAAAGTTGAGCCCAGCCGTGCGGCATAAGTCCGCCTGGCATCACATGTAACCTTGTTAGGTAACTACTGGGACTGCGTGTGCTGTGGCCTCAGAGCGTCGCTTTTTGGGCATCTAAGGGGAAAGGAGCGTGCAACACCTGCTGACGTCCCAGCCCAAGAGTATTCTGAGTTCAGCGCTACTGCTTACCTCTCTCTGAGGGCCTTTGGTCCTGTTTGTCAGAGCCAGGCTGGGGATGTGGAGCCCTGAAATGCATTTTTGTCCCAGTCCACGGTCTGTGCTGTCCATTGTTGTGACCAGGAACTTAGAATCATAGAATCATAGAAAAGTAGAGTTGGAAGGGGCCTACAAGGCCATCGAGTCCAACCCCCTGCTCAGTGCAGGAATCCAGGTCAAAGCATCCCCGACAGATGGCCGTCCAGCCGCACCTTGAATGCCTCCAGAGTGGGAGAGCCCACCACCTCCCTAGGTCGTTGGTTCCATTGTCTTATTGCTCTGACAGTCAGGAAATTTTTCCTGATGTTTAGGTGGAATCTGGGTTCCTGTAACTTGAGCAGGAAGCTGTGAGGTGGAGGGTGGGGTGGGGAAGGGACTTTCTGCTGCCGAAGGTGTACCCCCTCCCATTCCACCTACAAAAGCTGACCAGACTGGCAGCTGAATTTACTTCAACACTGGTAAAGGCACAGCGTTCCCCAACTCACCTAAGAGCAACAAGCTAGCTTAGGGGGTGCAAGGCAGGAACACATAGCTCTGCCCTCCAACAGAGGGAAACAGCCAGGGCGCTGCTGCCACCCCACCATGAACTGCCGCCTGAGGCGGCTGCCTCACTCTATCTAATGGTAGGGCCGGCCCTGGCTAGCGGCCTGAAGCACAACAGGCAGAAGGGTCAGCTCTGTTGCCTAGGCAAAGGCAGAAGGCCAGGTTCCTGGTGTTTATACTACACCTATCCAATCCAGAAGCTTCCCACGGCCTTCCCATTACAGGGCCTGTTGTTAGGGCCAAGCCAAAATGCCCCCAGTGTTGCTGCTCTCTTTGCAGGCAGTGAAATGGGGAACCATTTTGCTGGTTTTCTTTTAGGGGGCCAGGGGTGAATTCTGGAGGTGTTTATTCCATTGGTCATTTTGGATGTTCCCCAGTTTTGTTTGACAACAAAATGCTCATGTTCATGCGTTAGTCTACGGGGTGTGTGTGTGTGTGTGCCTTTCAGTGGTCCCTTTAAAAAACAAAACAAAAAGAATTTCCCCCATTTGAATGAAACAAAAACAGCATTACTGAGCATGGGAAATGAGGTGAGACGAGTTTCAAGGTGGTGTTTGGAGAATCCAGGCGATCGCGAAAATTGCTTGTGTGCATCTGGTGGTAAAACAGAAAGCATACATGTACACACTTGCAGTTTATAGTTTAAGGAAATATCCTCTCTCAACATCACTTTTTGTTAAAAAAAACAAAAACCAAAACCAGGGCTATTCACAATGGCTTAGTGTCAGCCTTCCCAAAAATACTATTGCTTCAAGGCAGATGGAGTAATTTCCATAGCAACCAAGGCCTTGCAAGAAATCCCTGGGAACACATCCTCCTCCCTCTATTCAGGTTCCTTTCAGTTTTGATAGGTGCCTGTATCAATTCACTCTGTGAAGCAAGCACCTAGGGAGATGCTTTGGAAACAGGCCGTCGGATTAGCCTAGCATGACACCAATTACGCTGTCGACGAGTTGGCTTTGAGGGTGTGCTGTATTGAACGCTGTATAAGTGTACCATTGGTGTGTAAGGAGAGAGTTTAACAGGCCCGGTTTTGAAGAAGAGAAAAAGAGTTGTGGGAGTCTGCACGCGTGTGTGTTTGTGTGTGTGTGTGTTTGCTCCAAGCTTTCGGGAAACGTTCCAAATTCGTCCCCAACCAAAGCTCTGGAGAAATGTTTAACTTGACTGTCAAAGTGAAATCAACAGCAGCCCCAAATCGAGAGGCAACATTTAAACCCACACGAAGGTGGCCAATAATTAGATTTCACCCAAGGCTTTGTGCCAAATCGACCCCATAATAAGCTGCTCATTAAAGGGTGAATTATGGCAATGTGCGGCTTTAGAAAAGTGATTTGCGTTTTCCAAGACCTGCTTGGGATTTTGTGTGAAATACCACGGCAGAAAGGAGTTGAAATGCTAATAAACATGGCAGGGCACAATCGAACCAGAAAATGGGGTGGGGTGGGAAAGGCACTTTGCCAAAGGAGGTCGTGCCGAATGTGATAAGAGAATATAGTTGCCAGCCTCAGTTATGGCTCTTGCTGTGTGTTCTCTTCCAACCTTAGGACTGGCTCTGATCCTAAGGCTGGAACAGCCTTAGGACTAACCCAACGTTAGTCTAATGTAAATCCCATTCATTTTAAGGGTCTACGCTAAGTGAGGCTCACATTGCATGCAGCCCTCACTCGCCATATCCCATTAAGGTATGTCTATTGCAAACGTATATGGGTTCTTATATAACTTTACATGTCCTTGCTTTCCCCAAGGAATCCTGTTTGGTGAGGGTATTGGGAATGCTTTCTTAAGAGATCCCTAGTCCCACTCACAGAGCTACTATTTCCAGGGCTCCCTTGGGGAGAAGGAATAACTGTGAAAGCAGCAAGTTCGTTGTGTAATTCCATCCTAAGGTCCAAACTAGATGAGATACATGAGACCTGTGAGCAGTCTCCTAATGTTGTTGTTGCTGTAGGTTCAAGAAGGGGCCTTGTGGTGGGGGTCTGATGTTATCCCAGCACGTTACTCACATGCCTTCTATTACACTGCAATTGTTTTTAGAAAAAATGCAACCAGTAATTAAAGTTTCCCCCCTCATGGGAACAGAAACTGACATGGGGGCAATTAGGAGAGGTTATTCAAGGGGCAATTAAGATGCTATTTGCCACTATTCTTTCAGCTGTTAAAATGGTTAGGACCTGCACACAGGAAATGTTTAATTAAATGCACAGGAGCCCTGAAAAGTTTCAACAGTGCATTGCTGCAATTGCATATTATTGCCACTTTGCCAGTGTGTGTGTGTGTGTGTGTGTGTGTGTGCCAGAAATCAGGTCTCAATACACATATGAGGACAACACAGAAATACTGGACTGCCACGATCTGACATTGTTGTCTGGATTCTTCATAGAAAGCAAGGTAACAAAGGACAGCGATTCTAAAGAAAAGGGCTGGTGTGGTGGAAGACACACACTCAGCAGGTAGTTGCAGACAATCACAACTCTCTGGTAAGTACGGTATACCTGTAAGATACAGATGTTGGTAACTCACATTCACACTTTGCATTTTTAGGTGTACATTTAAAAGATGTGAAGTGTACACCTAAGAATGTAATATGTGCACCTAAAACTGTAATGTAAAAGTGGCTTTTAATTTAGAACTGGATTTAGTATTCCCCATAGAACTTTGTCTACGAGTCCACTACCCAAAACAAGCTACAGTAATACCTTGGATTGCAAGTAACTTGGTTTGAGAGCGTTTTGCAAGACAAGCACATTTTTAAATATTTATTATTATTTTTTAATTAAAAATCTCTATACAAATTTTTTTGGGGGAATTTCGTTTTGATATACAAGTGTTTTGGATTACAAGCATGTTTCCGGAACGAATTATGCTCTCAATCCAAGGCGTGACTGTACTTATTTGAAAATCAAAATGTGCATATGGCCTAATATCCCAGGGGTTTGCAACATATTCTGAGGAGCATTCAAGGCTGCTTTCCCCTGTAGAATTTTTTTTAAAATGCTCTGAACATTCCAGAATTAATAACATTTCGGGAGAGGCCCATTGTCAAACATTTGTTATGTAAAAGGAGCCACCTATCTACCTGATGGCTAAGAACAAAGAGCATGCTATAAATAAGGAATGCTGAATGATAAACAGTCATAGGAGAACACAGCTGGGAATTGATCATTAGGCAGGAATGTAGGAGAAGAAAACAGGTTGGAGTGGAAAGTGCTTGTGAATGACAAATATAACTGTGCAGGGTGAGGCCAGTTCATGAACAATTCACAAATGGGAGAAAGTTAAGATCAATCAAATAACATCGGGGCCTGCTCCAGTTGGACTGCCCCCCCCCCCAGGGCTAACTGATGCTCTGTTTTTTCTTGTATTTAATTAGACTGTACATCGCTCAGTGGCCGGATGACTGGCCAGATGGGCGATTCAAAAACATAATAAATAAATAAATAAATTATGAGTTTGGAATGAATAAAGGCACAATCCTATGCATGTTTGGACCGAGAAAAGGCCTACAACTCCCAGCATGCCCCAGCCAGCTATGGCTGGCTGGGGCATGCTGGGAGTTGTAGGCCTTTTCTCGGTCCAAACATGCATAGGATTGCACCCCAAGTCACGTAACGTGGATAGAATGGGGAGAACCCCCCCTGACCAACTAGCCCTGTTGTGGAAGGAGAGGAAATGGAGGACAACCACACATTTCCTTCATGCAAGGGGGCGGGAGGGGGAAATGTCGTAAAACTGTTGCAACAGGTTGAAGCCACTCCCATTGGCACACGTAATAATCCTGCAAAGTTAGTACGCACCTAATTTACCCTACAAGGGAAGTTGCCATGGCCACCCATAGCAGCAGGCAGCCCGTGCGGGGTGAGACTATCTTCATCAGAACCTCTCAGGGGCTACTGGGTTCTGCGGAAAACTGCCTCGTGCGTTGATCCACTGAAGTGTAGGTGGCAGATTCCCAGTGAGATGACTCCGCCCATCTAGGCGGGCCATTGGATCCTCCTCAACAGGAAGGAGCATAAGAGGGCTTCCTGTTTCAGCTGAGCCTTGCCTGAGCAACAAGGTCTTCCTGAGCTCTCGGGTGATCCTGCACTCTTGGCTGAACTTCAGTCTTGACTTGTGGTTTGCTCCTCTCAACTCTGCCTCCTTTTTTGTTCTGTGGTTCTGACTAGGTAACTCTTTGTCCCCTGGTTCCTGGCTTTGTCCTCTGGCTCACCTCAAAACAGTCCCGATGAGTGTTGGACTAGGACTCGGGAGATCCGGGTACTAGTCCCTGCTCAGCCATGAAGCTCACTGGATTACTTTGGGCCTGTCACTGACTCTCAGGCTAACCTACCTCGCAGGGTTGTTGTGCAGATAAAATGGAGAGGAAGAGGAGGATTATGCAAGCCACTCTGAGTTCCTTGCAGGAAAAAAGGAAGGATATAATAAATAAACATCTGCCCACGCCTACAGTAGTGCAGTGCAGCAGGATGGGGGGGATGGAAGAGATTTACACTTTGCACACCATTGTTCTAAAACTGATTAACCTCACCCAGGGCCTATTTTTTCTTTATTCCAAAACAACAACAAGGCATGTGAAATGCATTCACACATATCTTGTGTCTTGTATCCGAAGACATCTGGAACATCATTACAGAACAGTTCCCCCCCCCCCAACCTGAGGCCGTTATTTATTTATTTGGTTTGTACCCTACTATACTACCAAGAGAAATGGGTGCTCAAGGTCCTTTAGATGTGTTGCAATACAACTCCTATCATTCCCAGCTAGCAGGGTGCTGGCTGGGGCAATACAAGTTGTAGTCCAACACATCTGAAGGGCACCAGATTTAGAACCTTTTTTTTAGCTTAGAAAAAAGGCGAGTAAGGGGAGACATGATAGAGGTGTACAAAATGATGCATGGTGTGGAGAAAGTGGATAGGGAGACATTTTTCTCCCCTCTTATAGTACTAGAACCCAAAGGGGTCATCCCAATGAAGGTGATCGGTGGGTGATTCAAGACAGATAAAAGGAAGGAAGGACTTCTTCACACAGCGCAGAGTTAAACTATGGAATTCACTGCCACAAGATGTAGCGATGGCCACCAATTTGGAGGGCTTTAAATGGGGAATGGACAAATTCATGGAGGAGATGGCTATCAGTGGCTACTAGTCCTGCTTGAATATATGCTCCTTCTAGTATCAGAGGCAGTATGCCTATTTACTCCAGTTGCTGGGGAACATGGGTGGGAGGGTGCTGTTGCACTCATGTCCTGCTTGTGGGATCCCATGGGCAGCTGGTTGGCCACTGTGTGAACAAAATGCTGGACTAGATGAACCCCTTGCTCTGATCCAGCATGGCTTTTCTTATGTGGAAGGCTAGTATAGAAAATGCAGCTGATTTATTTATTTATTTATTTATTTATTTAATTATATTTATACCCCGCCTTTTTTCCCCACAAGGAACCCAAGGTGGCTTACATAATCCTCCTCCTCTCCATTTTATCCTCACAACAACCCTGTGAGGTAGGTTAGGATGAGAGTCAGTGACTGGCCCAAAGTCACCCAGTGAGTTTCATGGCTGAGCGGGGACTAGAACCCAGATCTCCCGAGTCCCAGTCCAACACTCTCACCACTACGCCACACTGGCTCTGGTTTTCTGTGCTGTTTCAATATTTCTTTAATTACTCGCAGGTCTAATTAATTTTTACTCTGCTTCTTGAGAAATGCATATTTTCCCCATCAGCCCCTCTGTATTTATTCTTATTTACTTACCTACTTATTTATGGGGTTTATACCCTGCCCTTGAACAGATTCCTGAGGGGGCGGGTCATAAAATGTTAAGATGACAATGAAACAACTTCCTTTCTCTCTGTGTAAAACAAGCGCCCGCAACACATTCAGACACACTCAACAGCCACTTTCCGCTTTTCCTGGCTCATGTTGGTCGCCTTGGTCGCCCTGTGGGATGACCTCTGCCGGGAGAGGGAGAGGAGGAATGCGACCCTGTTGATTCTCTTGGACCTCTCAGCGGCTTTCGATACCATCAACCATGGTGTCCTTCTGGATAGGTTGTCTGGGTTGGGAGTTGGAGGCACTGCGCTCCAGTGGTTCCGATCCTACTTGGCTGGCCGATTCCAGAAGGTGGTGCTGGGGGATTACTGCTCTGTCCCTTGGCAGTTATGTCATGAGGTACCACAGGGCTCTATTTTATCCCCTATCAGCAGCTGTTTAACATCTACATGAAACCACTGGGAGAGGTTATCCGGAGATGTGGGCTGAGGTGTTATCAATATGCCGATGACACCCAGCTCTATCTCTCCTTTTCATCTAATCCAGGTGAGGCAGTGGCTGTTTTGAATCAGTGCCTGGGCACGGTAATGGACTAGATGAGGGCTAATAAACTGAGACTCAATCCAGATAAGACGGAGGTACTGTTAGTGGGTGGTTCGTCTGCCCGGCTAAGTGATATTCAACCAGTTCTAGATGGGGTTGCACTCCCCCTGAAGGATCAGGTTCGTAGTTTGGGGGTGCTCCTGGATCCCCAACTGTCACTCGAGGCACAGGTGAACTTGGTGGCACGGAGCACCTTTTATCAGCTTAGGCTGATGTACCAACTACGTCCTTATCTGGACAGAGATAGCCTAGCTACAGTTATCCATGCTCTGGTAACCTCTCGTTTGGATTACTGCAATGCGTTATATGTGGGGCTGCCTTTGAAAATGGTTCGGAAACTTCAGCTGGTCCAAAATAGGGCAGCGAGATTGTTAATGGAGACTGGCCTACGAGAACATATTATGCCAGTGCTGATTCAAAGTGCTGGTACTTACATTGAAAGCCCTAAACGGGTTGGGGCCAGGGTATCTAAAGGATCATCTCCTTCTCCTCCCATATGTACCTGCCTGGACACTAAGATCTGCATCAGCAGTCCTTTTCCAAGAGCCCCTGCCAAAGGAAGTAAGGCAGGTGGCTACTAGGAGGAGGGCTTTTTCTGCTGTGGCACCCCGGTTATGGAATGAGCTCCCCAAAGCAAAGAGGTTCACCTGGCACCTACTTTGTATTCTTTCCGGTGCCAGGTGAAGACTATTCTATTCATATTCTCCCAGGCATTTTAATCATTTTAATCATCTTAATCATTTTAATCTTGTAGTTGTTTTTAACTCCGTTATTGTAACTGCTGCTGCTAGCTCTGCTGTGTGTTTTTAATCTGTGGTTTTAAATTTTATATTTATTTTATATTGTATTTTATGGTTTTAACTGTTGTAAACTGCCCAGAGAGCTTCGGCTATTGGGCGGCATAAAAATGTATTAAATAAATAAATAAAATGTTTAGTTTTTGTGTTTATTCTTCTCACTGCATCGAAACCTTCATCTTCCCCCACCAGACACCCCCACAAAATAATACCCTTTGCAGCTCTCAGACCATCTGTTGTTTTTCAGAGAAAACTGTCAATAGCCAGAAACGATTGACTGTCAAGTGCCTTGATTCAAAATATGCATGTACACAAGCTAAACTGAATGAATGGTGAAGGTGCTATTCATGGAAGCAGGGCGAGCGTTGCCTGTCGTTGGTGATATCTCATTGGTGAAATCAATGTTTCATTTTCACAGTGGCCTATGGGAAAGCTCCAGGCCTAATTACTAAGAATGTCATTCATCAATTTATCATTAATAATATTATTGTTGTTGTTGCTTTGTTATTAGTGAGGGTTTTTTTCTGCTAAGAATGAAAATCAAGATGGGAAACTGTCAATTTCACTTGAATTATGGGTGGTAGAGGCTGCATTCACCATTTTGATGGAATTAACGAGCCAGTGTGGCATAGTGGTGAGAGTGTTGGACTGGGACTCGGGAGATCCGGGTTTTAGTCCCCGCTCAGCCATGAAGCTCACTGGATAACTTTGGGCCAGTCACTGACTCTCAGCCTAACCTACCTCACAGGGTTGTTGTGAGGATAAAATGGAGAGGAAGTGGAGGAGGATTATGTAAGCCGCCTTGGGTGCCTTGCAGGAAAAAAGGCGGGGTATAAATATAATAAATAAATAATAAAAACATGTCCTCTCATCAGTGCTGGCCCTATTGTTAGGCAGAGAGAGATGGCCACCAGAGGCAGTGTTAGGGGGTGGCCCACTAGGGCCTGAGTCCTGAATCGTTCATTTGGAGCGCCAAATTTCTGGGAGGTCATCTCCCCCACCACCCTGCTGTCCAGGGGCACTTGCTGAAATAGAGGTCCAGGGGCCCTGATGATCTCTGTTGTGTCTGATGCCCCTGGCTTTTGCCCATGTGCTTCACCTGCTGCCCTACACCCCTCGAATCTTTCTGCCTGAGTTTCCCCCCCTGAAATCCATAGATTTCATAGATCATAGAGTTGGAATGAGCCTACAAGGCTATACAAAGCTCAGTGCAGGAAACTAGAGGAGGGGTCTCCCATCCAAGTAATAACCAGGCCTGACCCTGCTTAACTTTCCACGCTCAGACAAGCTGAGCCAGCGTAAGCCACAGGCCAATGCCCTCCTCTCCCCTGTCTCCTTTTTACAAATAGGGGTATCCTTAGGAGACAGGGTCCCTTAGAGAAACACACACACACACACACAGACTTTAGAGCATATATAAATTAGCATATGTAAATTTGTGCAATTTTTTTTTGGTCCTGTGGGCCTGAGACCCAGCTCTTTTTGGTACTTAGCTCCGCCCCTGGTGGCCACCTCAGGCAGTAGATGCTTGGGGGCAGGGAGGGAGTGGAAATATGGTATTAGGGGGACAGGACTGGGTGTCCCATGTTCCCTGCCTAAGCCTGCTGCCTTTGGGTGCAGTGGAATATGTGGTCTGATTGGAATATGATTCAACTCCACCATCTTGTCCTCTGCCTTCCGCATCAAACTGGACCTTTGTCCTGCTGGGAGTCCACCAGGAGAAGAGCCTTCAGTGTGGTGGCTCCATTTCTGTGGAACTCTCCGCCTCTGGAGGTCAGGCAGGCTCCGACATGGTGCTGCTTTCGGCACCTGCTGAAGACCTCCGTGTGTTTCAGGAAGCCTTCTCTGCTCCCCAACCACCATGGTAATTGTTACTTTGTTTTCAATGTGTTGCTTTTGTCTCTCTTATCTGTTTTTGTCTTATTGTTCACCGCTCTGGAATCTGCTTGATGTGGAGCGGTATACAAATACTGTATATAATAATGATGATGATGATGATTTCATAGATTTCATAGATTATAGAGTTGGAAGGAGCCTACAAGGCTATCGAGTCCAACCCCCTGCTCAGTGCAGGAAACTAGAGATGATGATGATGATGATGATGATGATGATGATGATGATGATGATGATGATGATGATGATAATAAAGTGTGGGGTCATCCCTGCCACTCCTGATAACAGAGCCGTGTTACAGATTCATTTTCCAACTTTGCATCTATTGTTTCAGATAATATGACGAGATAGCCATGATTCTGTTAGCTTTGCCCTGTTGATGCAGCGAATGTCTGGGCTGCCCATAACATGTCAGGTTAAAATATATCTATGATTGCCCTATGGGGGAAATATATTTCCCCTTTCATACAGACAAATGCGCACTGTCATCATAACAGCGTATCTCCCACCGCCTGCATTTTTCCGAGCTGCATCTTATTTTATTACTTCTCATCTTTTCCTTGCTGCGTAGCCCTGTGTCTTCTTATCTCTTGTTTATTCAGGTTGCGCTAGAACACTGCCATTTTGCCTCTCTGTGTTTTTTAACAAGACTCTGTCTAAACACACATCAAGCTTTTTTTTTTTCTTTTTTTCTGTTTGGCTTTGCAAAGTATGCATCCACTTTCATCTTTATCACCAGCATCACCACCATCCGGGTCCTTTTCCTGGAGGGTTGCTTCGAAAAGGCAATGAGGGGTGGTCGGCCAGTGGCTCATACCTTAACCTCCTCCCCCCAGAGGCCAGCTGGTGAGTCCCGTTCCCACAGCTGCCCCTTTGTCAACATTTCTTTTGTTCCTAACTTAGCAATTTGGGACCATGATTGCTCCACTCAATGGGATGGATTTGGACCCCTTACACTCCCCACGCGCAAACAGTTGCTGAATTATTTTATTTTGTATAAGAATTGCATTTCCTTGAACAACTGGACAGAGGCTTCCCAATCATCATCATCATCATCCGATGGCAACTTTGTCAGCATTTTTACTAACGCATCTAATGACGTGGATTCAGGCCCATGGACGTTTATGCCACACTCCATTTGTGTGTCTTGAGGTGCTATGAGAGTCTTTGCTATTTTTGCTGAAACTGGACAAACACAGCTTCTCCTCTGGAATTCCTCTCTAGGAGACCTGTCAGTCTTGTGTGTGCGTGTGTGTGTGTGTTAAAAAACAAAAACACACACACACCTTAGAGCTGGCATTCTTGGGCTTAGCAATTGTTGTGAAAAAAACAGAAACTGCTCTGTAAAAGGCACTCAGCATTCCACTACAGCTATATTAATTAATTAATTAATTAATTACGTAATTACATTTCTCTCCTGCCTTTTTTCCTCTTGCAAGGAACCCAAGGTGGCTTACATAGTCCTCCACTTCCTCCTCTCCTTTTTATCCTCACAACAACCCTGTGAGGTAGGTTAGGCTGAAAGTCAATGACTGGTGCAAAGTTTCTTGGCTGAGTGGGCACTAGAACCCGGATCTCCTGAGTCTCAGTCCAACACTCTAACCACTACACCACACTGGCTCTCCCATATATGTTTCAGGTGGAAGTGGATAATGCCTGTATTTCAGGCATCTTGTCCATCATTATTGATCTTCTCCTCAAGGAATCCCTGATAACCTTCTGAGGAATCCCAGAATTCACTGGAACGTCATTTGAAGACCAGTGCCTTGCAATATAAGTTTATACCAGTATATTCTAAATGATGGATGGACCGTCTGTAGCTCTTGGGCTGCAGTACATGGCTGCTGGCCAAATTTCAAAAGCCTTCTGAAAGTAAAATCAGTTCAGATCTCTGGCAAGAGTGATCTGCCCCTGTTGATTGCAGGGAGGAAGTGGCGGGGGTGGTAGGGTGAGGATGGAGAGAAGGGGTGGCAGAAAGAGAAAAGAAGAAAGAGAAAGAAGGAAGGAAAGAAAACAGGGTGGCAGAAAGAAAAAGAGAGAGAGAAAAGGAGGTGGCAGAAAGAAAGAGGATGGCCACACCCACTTTGGGCTCTGACCACACCCACCGCTGGCTGTGGCTTCACCCACTACAGTACCAGTATACAACCCCTGATGAAATATGGGCCATGACAGAAAAAAGCTTCACCACCCTTGTTGTAAATCCATTTTGCTGGAATAATCTCCGGTACTTTCCTGAGAAATCGGAAGATTCAGACTTTGAACTTTTCTTGGGGTGGGATGGCTGAGCCGGATTATGGAGTGTGAAGATGGCACATTGCATTGGTTATTTTCTTACTGGAAAAAGGCTTGTTTCAACCAAGAGGTATAACACCATCTTACCAGGGGCAGTGCTAGGTACTAAAAAGATCCAGGGGGCTCAGGGCCACAGGACAAAAAAGAAAGCAAGCATAAGCACGTGCATATGCTAATTTACATATGCTCTGAAGTCTCTTGCTCTCTGTGTCTTTAAAGGACCCTGTCTCCTAAGGGCACCTCTATTAGTAAAAAAGGATGTATGGCCAAGGGAGAGAAGAGCATCTGATTTAAGAAAGGGGGGGGGGGGAAACCTCAGGCAGAAAGATTCAAAGGGGCAAGGAGCAGGAGGTGAAGCACATGTGGGCAAAAAGCCAGCTAATCCAGGGAGGTCAGATGCAACAGAAATCATCAGGGCCCCTAGACCTTTATTTCAGCAGGTGCCTATGGATAGCAGGGTGGTGGGACAGATGGTCCCCCAGAGGTTTGGGGCTCTAAATGACAGATTTGGGGCTCCAGCCCTAGTGGACCCCCTCCCCAACACTGCTTGTATCTTACTAAAGATGGGATCCCAAGAGAAGCCAGGAGGGGACCAGGTCTTTCAAGACCCCCTAAAAAATGTTTACCAGTATCTGATGTTAAAACCAATCAAATTAAAAGGTCAGCATCACGCTATATTAGTCATTTCTGACCTTGGTGCCTTAACCATTTTCCTGTTACGTCATTTATTCAGACATTCTGGTTTGCTGCATCCTCTTAGCAATTAGCTAGCCCTCCCTAGAGGCATCCTGGCTTTTATTCTGGTGGAATCGTTTTCCATCACATATTTTTAGACCTTATATGATGGATGCTAGATCCGGCTCAGCTCTACAAGGAGAGCTATTGGTTGCAGGAACATTTCTATTGATCTCAGTTGTAATTAAATTTGCCATGCCCTGCTGTACCTAAATACTAGCACATCTAATCCTAGGTATTATTTATATAACTTCGGCTATTGGGCAGTTTAAAAATGTAATGAAAATAAATAAATATATAAATAAGTAAATATCAATGCTTCTAATGTATAAGCAAAATGCATTACCCTCTTTCGATGCCTCCAGAAGTGTACAATTTGAACAGTTAAAAGCACAGCACACCGTATTTTGTTCAGACATACAGTCATCTCTTAATGACTGAGGTCGGCAGAAACTCATCCAGCAGAAAGTGGATAAGGAGACATTTTTCTCCCTTGCTCATAATACTAGAACCCAATGAGGTCATCCCATGAAATTGATTCAGGACAGATAAAAAAGGACTGCTTCACACTGTGCATAGTTAAACGATGTAATTCACTTCCACAAGATGTAGTGATGCCACCAATTTGGGGTTTTTTTTAAAAGGGGATTACACAAATTCCTGGAGGAGAAGGCTATCAATGGCTACTAGTCCTAATGGCGATATGCGACCTCCAGTATCAGAGGCAGTATGCCCGTGTACACCAATTGCTGGGGAACATGGATGGGAGGGTGCTGTTGCACTCATGCCCTGCTTGTGGGATCCCGTGGGCATCTGCTTGGCCACTGTGTGAACAGGATGCTGGACTGGATGGACCAGGGCTCTTCTTACGTTCTTCCTGTTTGCATCATGTGGCCACTTCCCCCTTTCTCTCTGACATAGTTTTCTGACTGGGAAAAAAAATGTGTGTGTGTGGAGGTGTGTTAGGGCTGTACTAAATTTACAAGGACCATTTCTCAGCTGGTTCACGCACCTCAAAATTGGCTGTCTTGTTTCAGCAATATTTTGGAGGTGCTGTTTGACTTTTCCCAGAAAGCCCTGTTCTGTGGCGATTTTTCAATTTTATTTTGGGAGATTCAAAATGGCAGCCTCCTTTCCTGCTCCTGAAAAACAGTTGAATATCTGCAGAAAAGCACACACTTTTATAGAGTGGGCAAGCCATTCTTCTAACAGCTCATCGCACTTGAGAGGAGCAGCGTTAAATATCCCTCCAAAGAAAGAGCAGTGGTTGAAGCAGGATTGTTAAAAATATGACACCAGAGTGTTCCATTCCATTCAACCCTATTTTTAAACCTGAACTACTAGGGAAAGCATTCTTTTTTTCTTTTTTTTTAATAGAAAAATATCTTGCAAAAAACCTGGAGATGTTTTCTTCAAAAATAGACCCAGAGTTTTAAAAGACCTGGAGTGCTTCATCAGCACAGACTCGAGGGTCAGGGAATGGGGTGGGGTGGGGTTGCTGCAGTCCATAGGGATTCCATCTCTGTCTCCAGGCTTCCTGCCTGCCTGAGTGCTAATTTTGAGTGTTTGCATCTGGTGTTGGGAACCTGGGACAGATTAGGGATTCTTCTAGTGTACCACCCATCCCGCTACCCATAGGTCTCCCTGCCTAAGCTCAACAGAGATAGTATCGAACGTGGTGCTGAGGACTCCCAAGATGACTGTCCTGGGGGACCTCAATATCCATGCCAAGGCTGGCCAATCTGGTGTAGCTCAGGACTTCAGTGGATGCCATGACAACCATGGGGCTGTGCCAAGATGTCATTGGCCCGATGCAGTGCAGTAGGTCACAGTTGAATTTGGTTTTCTCAGTCAGGCAGGA
This sequence comes from Shinisaurus crocodilurus, assembly GCA_021292165.1. NCBI lineage: Eukaryota > Metazoa > Chordata > Lepidosauria > Squamata > Shinisauridae > Shinisaurus > Shinisaurus crocodilurus. The sequence goes on from CM037876.1 coordinate 299,724,157, forward strand.
AGATGGTGATCCAACAGTGGAGGAGGTAACATCTACCCCTCTGTCATGGTCGGATCACGACCAGTTAAGGTTAGACTTTCAGCAGCTTCCCCCCTCCCCCTGTGAGGGTGGGAGAACTATTAGAATAGTCCACCCCAGGAGACTAATGGAGCCTAGTGGCTTCCAAAGGGCTCTGGGGGATTTTCCAGTTGGTATTACTGGTGCTCCTTTCAAAACCCTGGTCACTCTATGGGATATGGAATTGACTAGGACACCCTCTCCCCTTTGGCAGAGGCCGCAGAGCCAAATTAGCTCTGTGGTACATTTCGAGCTGTGGGCAATGAAGGAAATGAGATGTTGGCTGAAACGCAAGTGGAGAAAGACTCATGCTGAATCCGACCAAACACTGGTTAGAGCTCATTATTGAGCCTATCGTGTGGCCATGAGGCTGGCAAAGAAGTTCTTTCCCACCTCAATTGCATCCTCACAGTATCGTCCAGCAGAGCTATTTCGGGTGGTGAAGGGGTTATTTCCATCTGACCCTGAGAGGAATCGGTAACACCCTCAACAGGTTGCTGTGATAAATTTGCGCGGCACTTTGAAAATAAAATTGCTTATATTCAGCATGACTTGGCCTCCTCTGTTAGTGCAGTTCTATTAATGGAGGAGTCCAGAGCACTATCTGGTCCAGCTGTATTGGATGATTTCCAGTTGTTGAGGCATGAGGATGCAGACAAAGTGCTTGGACGAGTTTGACCAACCACTTGTATGTTCGATCCTTGCCCATCTTCGCTTGTTACATCTAATAAGGAGGGGAAGGCCGGTTGGATCCGGGACGTTGGAATTCCTCCTTGAGAGAGAGGGTGGTACAAGTTTCCTTAAAAGAGGCAGTGATCAGACCACTGCTGAAGAAACCTAACCTAGACCCAGAAGTGGAGAACAACTATAGGCCAGTTATCAACATCCCCTTCTTGGGCAAGGTGCTTGAGGAGCGTGTGGTTGCTAATCAACTCCAGGCATTCTTGGATGGAGTTGGTTTTCTAGATCCATTTCAATCTGGATTTAGGCCTGGTTTTGGGACAGAAATGTCCCATGCCTCTTTTTTGGTGGTGGTAATGGGGAGGGAATAAGAGATTAACAGTGCATTCCCATATATGTCTAATCAGAAGTAAGCCCCAATGAGTTCAAAGGGACTTACTTCCAATTAAACATGTGGCTCACGCTGGCTCAGCTTGTCTGAGCGTGGAAAGCTAAGCAGGGTCAGGCCTGGTTATTACTTAGGATGGGAGACCCCCTCCTCTAGTTTCCTGCATTGAACAGGGGGTTGGACTCGATGGCCTTGTAGGCCCCTTTCCAACTCTATGATCTATAATCTATAAACGTGCTGAAAAATCAGTGAAAGGATTTGGGGGAATAACATTGAGGGATGGGTCATTTCACAAAACTCTTTCTCCTCAAATGACTGGGTCAATTTCATGAATTTCTTGGTCTAGCTACTGTTTCTCATCATCCCTTGTGTGTGCCTGTCTTTGTGCCTGTGTGTGCTTTAAAAATAGGAACAAATGTTCAGTTGAATGAATAAAAATAGAAAAGGTGGACAAGGGCCCTGAAACATGGGGAGGGCAGCAAAGACAAAGAACTGAACCAGCCTTCAGATCACTGATAAATGTGTCAGTCACTGGCACCATAAACACAGGAAGAACCCCTTTTTTCTTTTGGTAAATCTGTATGAAAGTTTTGCTTTTTGTTTGAATAGATACAGAGACAAAGATTAAAGATGCACATCTAAAATTAATACAATAAAGGAAATATGCTTTTGCTGCTATTGGTTCTTCTTACCTTGGGGATGATCTGCCTGTCAACATCCTCCCACCCCACCCCGTATTCTCCTTTTCCTGTATTCAATGGACTTTTCAAAACTCTTATCTGTCCAGAAAGAAAGGGAGGATGTGTGAACAGGCAATGATAGTTGTTCCTTCCATTCACTCCCATTGCTTGCTGATGCTCTCCTTCTCCCAGAGGGACAGATCAGGTGAGCAGGTAGCAATGCCAGTAGGAGTAGTGGATGATGTATAGAGGCATGGCCATCGGCAGATGCACAGTAATGCCAACCCCTGACGGTGGAAGGCACTCCTACGGTTGACCTCTGATATGACTTTGCTCTGCCACCATTCAACCTGTCCACCATGGGCAGTAGGGTGGCCATGTGCTCGCTTTTACAGAGGACAGTCCTCTATTTGAAGTTGTCCTCTATTTGAACGGCTGTCCAATTCAAGTCTGGTATGAAAGGAACCGTCCGAAGGAAGAGCTAAAAGGCCTTGAAGTTTCCCATCAACAGCACCTGGACAGCAGACTTGAGCAAGGCACACAGGTCACCTGGCCACCAGCTTCCCCACAATGGTGAGATGTACTGTATTTCTATTTAAATTATAAGAATAATGTCTAAATTTTTGTCTACACCTATAAATTAACATATGCAAATTTTATGCAGATAGGTACCCTCTGTAGTCTTCCGGACCAAGCATGGGGGTAGCCCCACATAAAGCACATTACAGTAGCCTAAACATGAGGTTAACAATGCATGGACTACAGTGGTCAGGCTATTCCTGTCCGGGAGAGCCAGTGTGGCAGTAGTGGTGAGAGTGTTGGACTGGGACTCGGGAGATCCGGGTTCTAGTCCCCACTTGGCCATGAAACTCACTGGGTGACTTTGGGCCAGTCACTGACTCTCAGCCCAACCTACCTCACAGGGTTGTTGAGAGGATAAAATGGAGAGGAGGAGGAGGATTATGTAAGCCGCCTTGGGTTCCTTGCAAGAAAAAAGGTGTGGTATAAATATAACAAATAAAATAAATAAATAAAATAGCTGATATACCAACTTGAGCTAGTAATAGGTGCTCCTCACCACAGAAGCCACTTGGGCCTCTAATGACAACGATGAATCCAGGCACCCCCCAAAACTACATACTTGTTCTTTCTGAGGGAGCGCAAACCCATCTAGAACAGGCAACCCCCCCCCCCCCCGATTCCCACACCTGGGAACCACCAACCCATAGATTCTATGTCTTATCAGGATTCAGTCTCAGTTTGTTGGCCCTCATCCAACCCATCGCTGCATCTCGGCACCAGTTCAGAACACGCACAGCCTCTACTGAATCAGATGTTACAGAGAAATAGATCTGGGTGTCATCAGCATACTGGTGACACCTTGCTCCAAAACTCCTAATGGCCACTCCCCAGCGGCTTCATATAGATCAGTGTTCTCCAACCTTGGGTCCCCAGATGTTTTTGGCCTACAACTCCCAGCATGCCCCAGCCAGCATAGCTAGCTGGGGCATGCTGGGAGTTGTAGGCCAAAAACATCTGGGGACCCAAGGTTGGAGAACACTGATGTAGATGTTAAATAGGATGGGGGACAAGATGGTACCCTGCAGCAGCATCGCCAGGGAGCTGAGACACAGTCCCCCAAGGCTACTATCTAGAACTGCCCCCGCAGAACCACTGTAGCAAAGTGCCCGCAGTTCCCAACTCGCGGAGTTGATGCAAAAGAATACCTGGTCAACAGTATCAAAAGCTGCTGAGCGATCAAGCAGGATCAGCAGACCTGTACTTCCTCTGACTCTCTTCACAAGAGGTCCTCCATCAGGGCGACCAAAGCTGATTCTGTCCCAAAACTGGGACTGAACCCAGACTGAAATGGGTCGAAGTAACCCATATCCTCCAAGAACATCTGCAGTTGCCCAGCCACCACCCTCCCAAGCCCCTTGCCCAGAAAAGGGGTATTATTGACTGGGTGGTAGTCGGTATAAACCTCCGGGGAATGCTTTTTCAGGAGTGGACGCACCATCCATCGCTTCTTTCCAGGTGGTGGGCACCACTCTCTGGATTCACCACTCCCTGCCTGGATCCACTTAGCCAACCCCTCCCAGCTATCTTGGATAAGCTAGGATGGGCAAGGGTTGAGAGAGCAGGTCGTAGGCTGAACAGCTTGTCCACATCCTTAGGCCTCAAAAACTGAAACTGATCCCATACAGCTGAACCAGACGGTGAATTGGATGGTGCATGGCTTATGGGTCTTTCCTCCAACACCTTGCTGCCACCTCCCAGCATCTGCTGCCTGAGGCGACTGTCTCACTCTGCCTAATGGAAGGGCCAACCCTTTCCAACACCCATTTTGCAGAGGGCAAACTGAGGAGATTCCGAGACAAGAAACTAGGCCAAGAAACTGAGAACAAGGCAGAGGTAGGAATCTGAGGTGATCCTGACTTTTACTCAAAAAATAATGTTGGCAATCAGCTCCAAATGCTGGCTTTTATACAAAGGGAATCTGGCAACCTGCTCAGGGGTTAAATAACTGCTTGGCTAGGGTTTTGTGTGTGTGTGTGTGTGTGTGTGTGTGTGTGTGTGTGTGTGAGAGAGAGAGAGAGAGAGAGAGAGAGACTGGCATCCTGTGTTTTCCTGTAAGAATTGCTAAACATTTGCGTTACTGACAACTTCCTTGTAATTCATGTTGGGGTTTTATTTTTTCATCCTAAACCTAGGAAGTGTGCTGCTTATTTCTGCAGTGGAGGATTCACCAACAGACATTCATTAAAATACAGAGGTTACTTTTAGACAGAGGAATGGAGAGTGAGAGGTGGGGGGGGGGAGAGAGAGAGAGAGAGAGAGATCAGCCACTGGTATTTGAGTACCAGCTGAATGTGAGTCAAGAAGATGCTTTGCTGTAGTCATGGATGTCTGTGGGTTGCTGGCTTTCCGATTTCAATGCCTTCGTAGGCTGCAGCCATCAAAATATTTGAGATTCACTCCTCTTCTGCTTTGCAGCCTGGATTCGGAAGTGCCTTGTGGCCCAGCAGTTGTCTGAACGGCGCAGGGCTTCCTCAAGACGTGGGCAGCCAATTAGCAGCCATTCAATCACTGCTGCTGCAGTGGAAGTTCCATGGCAACAGAGGGCATGCGTTTGTTGGAGCCCGCGTCTAAGCACTTGCACTGGATAAATACTGTGACCATGCAAAATGATGCTCCTGTAAATTCACGTCCCATAACACAGCCCTAGTTCTATTTTCGGGTTCATTGTCAAATAGGGTATTTTACATATATCGTCTGACTGACTGAGGTGCAAAACTACACATTATGTGATTGCATTTAATGTGTCAGTGTTTTGTTTTTTGTTTTTAAATTAAAATAGCAGTGTGGGTAAGTGGCGGACTGATAAGGGTTGGATCTGCAGTGCGGAGGCTTTTTAAACCTCCCCCCCCCCGACAACGCCACGGTCCCAATGAAAATCACTCCTCCCCAGCTCTGCTTTTGGCGTGTGAGTACAGTGACCACTTGTGGATCACCGAAAAATCCAGGTGCTCTAGTCCCCAGTTGGCCATGAAGCTCCCTGGGTGACTTTGAGCCAGTCACTGACTCTCAGCCTAACCTACCTCACAGGGTTGTTGTGAGGATAAAATGGAGAGGAGGAGGGGGAGGATTATGTAAGCCGCCTTGGGTTCCTTGCAGGAAAAAGGGTGGGACATAAATATGATGAATAAATAATAATAAATAAAAAAGAGGACACAAATTTGCAAACATTTGCATATGCAAAATACCTACGTGTACATCACCACTATAATTTGAATAGAAATAAAATACACTTCATCATAGCGGGGTGACCTGGTCGCTTGCTGCTCAGTCTGCTGTCCAGGTGCTCCGTGTTGACAGACATCTTCAAACTAGTCCCTGACGCTCTTCCCTTGTTATGGTCCTCCTTTATCTCTAAACCAGACTGGGACGGGAAATAAAGAACACCTTCAGACAGAGGATCGCCTTCTGGCACCCCTGCAAATAGAGGGCTGTCCTATGAAAAGTAGGACACATGGCCACCTTACCTGGAAGGGAACCTGGTATTGTGCCAATAGCAGCTTCCTGGTATGCTATTTTTCTAATTGCAGGGGGGGTCTGTTTTATATATTGATTTGATTTATACCCTACCTTTCTACCCAAAAATGGCACTCTGGGCAGCTTTCAGGCACAATTAAAATTGATTAAAACAATGAAATACATTAAGAGCCCCATCCTGTGTGGCTGCCCGTAACCCTCTGAACCGGGAAGATTACGGGCATCCTATTGAGGGCGGGAGGAGCACGGTGGTTAGGATTTCCACCGCACTCTCCTCAGCCTCTGAAACATCTAGACGGCTGATTTCAGCCGTCTAAATGCTTTACACCTCCTCCTGAGGATGGGAGACGCCACCTGGATTCTATGGAAGCCAACGGTGCCTTGCTCCTCCCGTCTCCGCCCCTGGGAACACCCCCTCCATGAGGTAACCGAAGTCAGTCTTCCGCCTTTGGTTCACAGCTGGTGTGGAAAGAACCACGGTGGCAACGAGGTCGGGAGGGGGCGTGTTCCACGCTTGGATTCCCCACTGTGACCTCAGAAGCTAGTGTGGCGTAGTGGTGAGAGTGTTGGACTGGGACTCGGGAGATCCAGGTTCAAGTCCCCACTTGGCCATGAAACTCACTGGGTGACTTTGGGCCAGTCACTGACTCTCAGCCTAACCTACCTCACAGGGTTGTTGTGAGGATAAAATGGAGAGGAGGAGGAGGATTATGTAAGCCACCTTGGGTTCCTTGCAGGGAAAAAGGCGGGGTATAAATATAATAAATAAATAAATGGATTTCTGAGGTCGCAGTGGGGAGCCTGAATTATCCTGTCCCCCCACCCCGGCAAGGTTGGAGGGCCATAGGATTATGCCCTAAAATACAATAAAAACATAACAATTACAGAATAATAAAATAAAAACTGCACCCAACCCAACAGACCCACTTACAGGCCCAAAGCCTTCTTGAATAAAGCAGTCTTTGCCTGCTGGCAGAAAGACAACGGAGAGGGAGTGAACTGAGCCTCCCTTGGGTGGGAGTTCCACAGCCTGGGAGCGGCCACTGAAAAGGCCCTCTCTTGTGTTGCCACCAAACACGCCGCTGAAGGCGGTCTCAAAAGAATTTTTGTCTAGACGAGCATTCAAAGGGGGGGAAAAGTGTCTTCTACTTGTAGCCTGAAATGCATTTTGCCGCTTTTGTTCTGCACCACCTCATTCTGCTGCACATGTAGAACAGGTATACATGCAGATAGCTGCATTTCATTTTTAAAATGACCTTTAGCTTTTAATGTATTCTTATATTCCCTGAGATTTCCTCTATGCAGAATGTTCACCAATAATTTCTCAGATCCGCCAGTTCATCTGGAACTGATGTTCACCTAATTGGGACTGTGATTCTTCCTTGTGGGGGAGGGACCTTTCTCCGCCTTCAGGAGCAAATGAATATAATAGATAATGGATATAAGACTTTTGTAGCTAATTCCCTTAAACCCCTCTGGGTGTTCACCATCTGGCCCTGTCAGCCAATTTTAAAATATATTCAGCCTCCTAATACTCCTCGGTTGGTTTCTCCAATAACAGTACAATTTGTTCAGCCTTTTCAGAACCTTCACTGAGATTTAACGATTTCCAGTTAATTCAACTGAGGAGTAAAACTGCTCCCATGAACGGATGCTTGGCTATTCCAAATTTGTGACGCCTTTTCTTGGCTTCCATCTTAATAGCAAAATATATGATCTCTTCAGCAAAAAAATATATGCTGAAAACATGATGTGCAAAGCTACCCAAACCTCTTTGGGACTCCCTGGACTGACATTCAGCACGTAACAAGATGCAAGTGAAGATAACGTGACCAGCTACCCTGGGATAACAGCGTCAGAACTCACTTCAGCCTTTGAGTTCAGAGGTCGTTATCACAGGATAACTGCTGAAATGAACAGGTCTTGGGTAAGGCAGGCAACCCTGGTGGAGGGGGAATATAGGGTAGCAAAGCTCCAGAACATTTGTGAGAGCAGGAGTGATAATGTCCTCTACCAGTCAGTCAGTCAGTCAGGCGATCACTCGTGACTGAGTAAGATTGTCTTCCAGGATAAAAAAAAAAGAAAATTTACAAAAAGGAGATTTTAAAAGGAGGAAAATTCTAAAGAAAATTGTGTAGACTCTAGCGATGGGTCTGTAAGTGGCTGTGGAGGCCAATTAGAAGAGATCCTCCCTGAAACTCAATATGGTTTCCGCCCCTCTAGAGGGACAGTAGACATGATTTTTACTGCACGTCAGCTCCAAAAAAAATGCTGGGAGCAAAATCAACCCCTTTATATGGCATTTATTGATCTTGCTAAGGCCTTTGATACTGTAGACCGAACAGCTCTCTGGACTATCCTTATGAAAATTGGATGCCCTTCTACCAGAGCACCATTGGTCTATGTGTGATATGGTTGCCTGGGTGAACAAGTCACACAGGCGCGTAACCATTGGCTTAAGGCCACAGTTTGTTCTCCATAGGGGACATAGGTATCTAAGCAGCATGCATAGCCCTTACAGCGGACACAGATGCCTTCTATGATCTAAATTCACTTAAACCGGCCTCATGTTCCCCATTAGAGCATCCCTAATTGGCATAAACCCTGTGGAAGGGCATGGGCACATGCATGGCATGTATGATCAGAGATGGGCTGAAGGCCAGGTTATGTTTCCTATTGGGAAACATGCCAAGGAGAGTTCATAGCTCACTGGTAGAGGTCATGCTTTGCCTACCGATGGTTCCAGGTTCAGTCCCTGGCATATCCTGTCAAAAGCTTACTTAGATAGCAGGGCTGGGAAAGGAACTCTGCCTAACTTTGGACACTCTCTCCCACTTGGAATAGATGATACTCAGGGCCTCTGTATGGTATTAAGTAGCGATAGATGGACCTACCCTGAATGGATCCATTCTTTACTCAGAAAGTAACAAATTCGTCCATGTGAGCTCGGATGAGAATTCTCCTTTAATAAAAAGTCTCGAGTTTTTGTGCATGCGCTACATCAAGGTACATCTTGGAGCTGTAGTTTGGAATCATGAAGCTCAGCATGACATCATGTGTCACCACATTATGTGCCCCCTTTCTGATTGGTTGGTTTCACGTGGCTTGCCTCTGTGTGAAGATGTTATGTGATTACTCACCATTGTCGATTGCTGGTATGAAGATGGTCCTGCAGAGTTGTTGTTGTTGTTGTTGTCGTCGTCGTCCTCCTCCTCCTCCTGGCGGTGGGGGTCTAGGCAGTAGGATGACTGAAATTTTATTTTTGGGGGCGGAAATCTGTGTACTACTTTACCACACATGCTCTGAAGCTCACATTCAGTTCTGAACTTAGTAGAGCAGGGCCCTCCAACCTTGGGTCCCCAGATGTTGCTGGCCTGCAGCTCCCAGCATACCCAGCCAGCATGGCAAGGGGATTCTGGGAGCTGTAGTCCAACAACATCTGGGGACCCAAGGTTGGAGAGCCCTGTAGTAGAGAATTCATCACACTTTGATCCAGGCTCGTTACAAAGGTGAACATTACGAACGGATGAGTTCTGACCAACAAGCGAACTAATTATAAAATTTGGCAGCATCGCTAGATTAATCCCATCGAAGGGCATGGATGAGTGTTCTTATCTGAAACATAGAGTTGTGAGAGCTCGGGGGGGGGGAATCCCTTTTCTGTAATTTCCCACAATGAACATCCAAATCACCCTCCCCCCCCCACTGTACATCTCCTTTCCCATTCCAACAAAACCCAGTCGTGCTACATATCTGGGGAACATATCTATGAAAGCAGATGGGTGCATAGGTAGCACTGAATCTGCAAATGACAGATATCCCCAGCATTGATACAGCTGTGAGAAAAGGGGCACCTGCGGAAATCCCCTCTTCTGCACAATGATTGAAGCAGTCTTCTCCAACCTGGGCCCTTCCTGATGTGTTGGACAGCAACTCCCATCATCCTCCAGTTCACCCATTAAATCCCCCCCCCTTTACTTTCTGATTCTTCTCTGCAAGGGTGTCCATGCCTATATTTGCTGTGCAAGGAGAAAAGGGAGCTGGGAGGAACCCGTTAACCTCATGATGGCTAGTTACTCCCAGATACACTATGTTTTAATTTTTGTGAACGGCCCAGAGAGCTTTGGCGATTGAGAGGTATAGAAATGGAAAGAAAGAAAGGATGAATGATCATAACAGTGTGGCCACTTACACATTGGCACTGTATGGAGCGCCTCTCCTGGTGTGAACCTACCTTTATAGTACACTCCTCATCTGAGGCTGTCCTCTGAGTGACTCCTTTGAGGGGGAGGCTCAGAAGATGACAACAAGGGAGAGGGCCTTCTCAGTGGTGGCCCCCCCAATTGCGGAATGTTCTCCCTACTGAGGTCCGTCTGGTGCCAACATTGTCATCTTTTCAGTGGCAGGTTAAAAATTTCCTCTGCTGCCTCCCAGCCAGGCATTTGACTGAATATGATAGGGCTTCCCCACCACCACCCCGGTCCTGGTTGTTTTAATGTTAATTGTTTTAAACTATTTCAAACTGTTTAACATTTTTGTACGCTAAAGGTTTTATATTATGTTTTTATTACGTTGTATTTTTGGCTCATAGTTTTTGTGAACCGCCCAGAGAGCTTTGGCTGTTGGGCCGTATAGAAATGAAATGAAATTGCCAAAAAGAGGAAATGCATCACCCAAAAAGACAAAGACAAAAAGAAGACAAAAGGGATACAGATTTGCAGAAAATGTGCATATATACTAATTTAGGCGCAAATTTGCAAATACTTATTATAATTTAAAAAGAAATACGGTATATCTCACCATAGTGTAAAACAGGGATGGGGACTCGGACTCCAGGACTCGACTCGTGAGTCGGACTGAGTCCCCCCTCTGACTCGAGTCGCACTCGAGTCCCAATATTTTTAATGGGGCTCGAGACTCGACTCGGGACTCGAGACCAAGGGCTCGTCAACATCCCTGCTTGATGCCACCTGCAAGTGCTGTCTGGACCTAGTTGCAGTAACAATCCAAGTTAATTTTTTAAATCATTTCCCTAAAATGCAGCCTTTCAGACGTTTTGGGTTTGGCTGCCTCTTCCTGCCTGTTTGGGGTTCCCTGCCTCCTCTGCCTGCCTGGTCTCTTCTTAACCAGTTCCACAGTTTGAATTGTCCAAGACAAATGCCTCTGCCTGCCTGCTTTGGGGTTCCCTGCCTCCTCTGCCTGCCTGGTTATTTTGGGTTTGTCTGCCTGGTCTGTTCTTGTCAAAATCAGTGGCAGAGTTTTGAGATAAAAAGGCACACTTGTGCCTAGAATTTATTTAAGCCACACATCTGAAGTAGTCTAATTTTGTTCGGGAAAACCCCCCAGTGATTTTAATAGGGACTCGTGGAGTCAGCTTTGGGAGTGACTCGGGACTCGTGAGTCACCATTTTGGACCTGCTGGTCCTGGTGCTGTTGGAGAAGGCTCCTTCTCTCCCTTCTGATGGTTCTTCTTTCCCTTTAAAGCAGACTCGGACCAGGCAGCCTTTCAAATAGTCCTGCTTGGCTAGATGCTACCTCCAGTATCAGAGGCAGTATGCCCATGTACACCAGTTGCTGGGGCACATGGGCGGGAGGGTGCTGTTGCCCTCATGTCCTGCTTGTGGGTTTCCCCACGGGCAGCTGGTGGGCCACTGTGTGAACAGAATGCTGGACTAGAGGGACCCTTGGTCTGATCCAGCATCTGGGCTCTTCTTATGCTCTTAAATATTAGATACCTTCAGATAGAGGACTGCCCTCTGTAAAGTAGGACACCTGTCCACCCTACTACACCAGTTTTATAGCGCCAACGGAGGCTGATGCAACTTGCATTAACTGCTGCTTGAAACTGAAGAAACAATGTAAAAAAATCGGCATCCGCCGACCCTCTGCTTTGCCTGCTGGGCTTTTAATTCTTTTTATTTATTTATTTAATTTTTCCAAAACAAAATATAACAAAACTCAAAATTTAAACTAAAACTACATACACTAAATCATACAGTGCTCCCCCGCACCCTCCTAGGGACCAATTGATATGCTTCCATCCCAATAAACAATTACTATTCCGTATTCCAAAATTATAACATATCCTGACAAGGCATATTCCCTTTCCCCTTTTATTAACACATAATCTAGAAACTGACCCCAAATATCCTTAAAATTATTAATCTTTAGCTGTCCCCTTTTACATATTATACTACAAGTCAATTTATCATTAACAGCAATATCCCATATCTCCTTATAGTACCAATCAATAATTAGAAATTCATGCTGAACCGTGGGCTTTTAATTCTAGCACGATTGCCTGTTGTGTGTACAGTCATGCCTTGGATTGAGAGCATAATTCGTTCCGGAAACGTGCGTGTAATCCAAAACACTCTTATATCAAAACAAAATCCCCCCAAAAAAATTGGTACAGAGATTTTTTAATGTAAGCTGTACTACAGTACTTGTATTGCAAGACGTCGCTTGTATATCAAGTCAATTTTTAAAAAATAAATATTTAAAAATTTGCTTGTCTTGCAAAACGCTCTCAAACCAAGTTACTTGCAATCCAAGGTATTACTGTATTCAAATGGGGTGGGGAAAAAAGCTGTTTTTAAAGGCTCAAGAGGAGGGAGAAGATGGGTGGGTGGGGGGAGGGCTTGTTTCAAGGCTGCTTTGGCACCATTCTTGCAATGGGACGCAAGCTAGGGCATGCTTTGCAAGTTCACTCTCTGTTCAGATAGGATCAGGGAATGTCAGAGAGACCTCGCTGACGGAGGGAGCCGGGCCCTGCCAAAAAACACACACCCCGCTCTGCCCACAGAATGCCCAGTCCAGACCCGCCTGCTGAAACTTCGTCTCATTCTACTAATGTATGCTTGGCATGGATTCCCCCATGCCCGAGGCTACGTTTGTAACAAAAATGCAATGTGCATGGCTGCTGCCGTTGTACTTGTGCGCGCACGCTCTGCGGGTGACAGGCAAAACACGCCCAAGCAAAATGCACACAAAGAGGAGCGACAGAAAGAGGACCGCCTGACTGTTATAAACAAGATTTGGTGGGTTGTCCTATCTCCTCTATACCCCAGTCCCAAGCACTGTTCTGTCCCCATAATCCAGCTCCGACTCCCGATCCGCACATCATGTTTTTCATCTTAGCCCAGGTGCATGGAGACAAGGCGTAGGACTTGAGGTTTCAGGCTGTTCCGAATGCGTAACCTTGTACTTACTACATTTAAAAAAGAATAATCCCACACTTCCTCCGACGAAATCAGAGTAGTGCATGCGTGGTTTCCACCTCACCCATTTTATCCTCAGAACAACCCTGTGGGGTAGGTTAAGCTGAGAGATAACGATTGGCTGAAGGACACCCAAATGAGCGTTATGATGGAGAATGGACTTAAACCTGGGTCTCTATGCTCTAAGCCAGGCTTCCCCAACTGGCACCCTGCAGATGTGTGTGGACTACAACTCCCCAACCATGCTGGCTGGGGATGATGGGAGTTGTAATCCACACACACACATCTGCAGGGCGCCAGGTTGGGGAAGGTGACTCTCAGCGAACTATTCCATTGACTGCACCACCCTGGTTGCATTCGAGAGAAAAACAGAACGCAAGAACACACGCAGGCTCATGTTTAAGCCGCATTATACAGTTTATTGATTTTGGGACTTCAAAAAAACGGGATGTACCCGGTGTGATTAGCCACCAATAGCTTGGAATAAAAGGCCGCCAGTTTCACGTTTCAACTTGAAGCTGGGGCAGCTTTGAAAGGCTGGAAGAATGCTTCACATTTTTGAGATGACACAACCGCAAAGAGAAACCAAGGGGGGAAATGCACCATAGCAGAAACTGCATGGATGAAGCACAAGAATGGGGTTAGAGTTCACAGGATCAGCTTTAGGGCTGCTGCACGAGATATTTCAGTTGGGCAGAAAATCCAAATGGTGCCCCCTTTTCCCACTCCACCCTACAGTTAAAAAAGAAGTGGATGGCTTTGAAGAGCATGGGAAGTTTTGAACTGCTCTTGTAGATTCCTAGTCTGGGATTCTTGATGCCAAATCCTATGCATCTTTACTCAAAATACACTCCATTGTGTATGAATGTAACAGGGGTGGTCATAGTCTGGCCTGGTGTCCTCTTTTACAGAGGACAGTCCTCTTATTTGAAAGACTGCCGAAGGACCACTGTCTATTTAAAGATGTCCACTTCAAGCTGTGTATGTGTATGTTTGTGTAGATTCATAGATCATAGAGTTGGAAGGGGCCTACAAGGCCACCGAGTTCAATCCCCTGCTCAATGAAGGAAACTAGAGGAGGGGTCTCCCATCCAAGTAATAACCAGTGTGTTTATTTAATACCTTTCCTCCCATTCCCTTATCAACAGGTTCCCAGCCTGGGATACAAAAAAATAAAGTTATAAGGAAACAAATTAAAAACAAAGACACTAAAGCCAAAACACTAGCACCACAGTCCTGTGCATGTCTACTCAGGAGTAAGTCCTGCTGAGTCGAACGGGGCTCACTCCCAGTGTGTACAGAGTTGCAGCCTAAACACCGTAATATAAAAGAGCCAGTATGGCGTAGTGGTTAGAGTGTTGGGTGGGGAGATCCGGGTTCGAGTCCCCACTCGGCCATGAAGCTCATTTGGTGACTTTCAGCCAGTCACTGACTCTCATCCTAAGCTACCTCACAGGGTTGTTGACTTGTGAGGATAAAATGGAGAGGAGGATGATTATGTAAGCCACCCTGGCTTCCTTGCAAGAGGGGAAAAGGTAGGATATAGATGTAAGTAATAAATGTTATAATAATAAATACATTTGAAGGGCTGGATGAGAATGATGGGAGTTGTAGTCCAACACATCTGGATGGCACCAGCTCGAGGAAGGCTGTCCGAGTACAACCAGTGGGAAAACATGCTCTCTCTCTCTCTCTCTCTCTCTCTCTCTCTCTCTCTCTCTCTCGTTCACTCTCCTTCCAATGTATGTTGGGGGGTGCCCAGTTCACGCCAGAGCGCAGCTGAGCGCAGTCGCATTCCCCTCGTGGCTGAGCTTCCTGAGAATCCCCTCCGTGAGAGCTGACATCAGCGTCAGCTTCCCCCCTACCAAGAGGAAAGTGTTAACCTTGGGGCTGCCAGTCGCAACGCGCCAGCTCGAAAGAGGACAGTGGGACGAATTTCATATCTGTGACACTCAACATGCTGGAGACTAGGACAGCGCGCTGTGGAAGAAAAGAGAAGGGCGGGGGGGAAGGGAGACAGCAGTGAATGTGAAACAGGAGATGTTTGGCGAGTCAGCTATTTATTTCAGGAATTTGGTCATGCCTAGGAGGCAGTACCAGGATAAAAGTGTCCTTTGCTCTGATTGCAGAAATGTGAGGCCTGGTTGCCGAGGGCCCTCAGTTCCAGAGCGTGTGGCCAGATGCAGACGAGCAGAGGGCTCGTGCACCTTTAATTAAGTGTGTAGAAGAGGGAATCTGTCAAGCGAGTCAGACTTGATGAAATTTCCTCTTCTGGCACCTTGACTGTGGAATGCTCTCTGTAGGGAGGCTCGCCTGGCTCCTACCTCAATATCGTTTTAACACCAGGGAAAACCCCTTTTTTAAAAAAAAATTCCGCCGACTTTTAAATCCTCTTTAGCTGCTCGGTTATTCTGTGTTATGCTGCTTGGTGTCTCTCTCACTAACAGCTTTTACACATTATTTATTCATGCATTATTACATTTATATCCCACCCTTTTCCCCTCTTGCAAGGAAGCCAAGGCTGCTTACATAATCCTCCCCCTCCTGTCCATTTTATCCCCACAACAAGAACTGCTTTTAACCGCATGAATGAAAACTTCACGTAGGGGTGTGTGTCAGAATCCCACCCTGCCCGTTTCGTAATTCCATTAGTTTTCATTATTAAAGAACTCATTCTGCTTTTTATTCATTCGTTCCATTTGCATCCACTCCATTACATCCCCCCCTTTTCCTCCGCTAGTCCGTTTAAGGCAGTGTTCTCCAACCTTGGGTCCCCAGATGTTTTTGGCCTACAACTCCCAGCATGCCCCAGCCAGTGTAGCTGGCTGGGGCATGCTGGGAGTTGTAGGCCAAAAACATCTGGGGACCCAAGGTTGGAGAACACTGGTTTAAGGATTGTTTTGGTCCCTCAGGGGACGATGCAGGCCCAGCCACCACTCGTTTGGGCTTCTGCTGCAAAAGTGAAGCTGTCTCTTCCAGACCACTCGCCTGGCCTGCGCATGCTGAGCCTTCTAACTTGCCTCTTCAAGAGACAGAACGTTGTTGTTGTTGTTGGGTTTGTCTGTCTGTTTTCTTAAGAAAAGCATTAGGACCTAAAGGAAGTGCCTTTGTCAGACTGCTGTCGTGGTTTGTGTGTGTGAACATGGCCCCCCCTGAGTGCCTTTTCGGTGGACCGCTAAGCTGAACGCTCCCAAAATGTTACAGGTGTTTTTCCAATGCTGCTGCGGCTGAACTGAGTCTGAGAATCCTTACCCGGGGGGGGGGGGGGAAGCAACGCTCTCCCAAAGCTTGTTTTTCTGCATGTGGTGGTGGTGGGGGGGCGTGCCGTGGAGCCAGAGAGTCTGGGACAGCAGCGGTCAGAGGAAGCTGTTTGCAACTGCTCTTGAGAGAGGAAGTCGGCGTTCCAAGGCTGAGGTAGAGTTAGTGCCGCTTTCCCCCTTCTGAAAAAGTCGGGGTGGGGGTGGGGAAGAGGACAGGAGCCTAAGAAAGGAGGGTGGGTGGGAGGAGGAAGGAAGAGGCTCCAAGGACAGGCCGCGGATGTCCCTGCAGCATAGGTGCCGGAGGAATACCTCGCCCCTGCCGAAGGCTTTCTTGTTTGCACCACACGGTCAGAGGGGGGGAAAATGCCCGTTGGGGCAGGATGGACGGGGACCTTGATAGGCATGAAAAGACACAGGGGGCTGTCGGCAGGGTGGCCAGGTGTCCTACTTCACAGAGGGCAGTCCTCTATTTGAGGTGCTCCCTGGGGGCAGTCCTCTATTTGAACAGGTCCTCTGTCGGAAGGGCTGTCCAGGTCAAGGCTGGTTTAAAGATCAAGAACCGTAACAAGAAGGTCAAGCAGGCCGGGGCCTCGAAGCTGCCCATCCGCAGTGAACACAGTGGGCAGCAGACGGAGCAGCAAGCACACCGGTCGCCTGGCCACAGCCTTCCCCGTTATGGTCAGATGTAGCACGTCTTCCCATCTGAATTCTCGACGTTATTTCTAAATTTGCATGTACACATAGAAATTAGCACATGAAGATGTTATGCGGATCTGCGCCCTCTTTTTTTGGGGGGGGGGTAATGCGTCTCCTCTTTCTTTGGCAAGGTGTAATAGGCCAAGGATGGAGGAGTAGAAGGCATTTGGTTCGCCGCTGTGGGAACAGAATCCTGGAGACGGCAGGCCTTCGGTCGGATTCAGCACAGCTGTTCTGGAGGCTTCCGTAAAGATGACAAAATGCTTTGTGGCAGCCTAGAATGGCAATTCTGCCTTTCTTCATTAGCTATGCAGTTTTTGAGCTGCCATTTTGTGAGTAGCCTCCCTTCTGTGACAGCTTTAGAACTTCCTATCCCTAGTAGACCATACAGAACCTTCTTCAACATATTTGGCAGGACAACCGCCATCTAGTCGAAGGATAAATTCTAGCGGCCAAAATTAGGGGAGAGGGTTTCTCAGCCCCACAGTTATGCTTTTTGTGGGGAAGGAGTCTCAGTCCTCAACTACAGTTTAGCGAGGGAAGACAATCTCACCCATTCTTTGCAAGGCATCTTCATTTTCCCTTCTCTTATTTTTCTTTCCTTCCTTCCTTCCTTCCCTTTTCCCTTCTTTCTTTCCTTCCTGTCTCTCTTTCTCTAATCATCCTCATTTACGCTTCCCTCTTTCATATTTCTTTTTTCCATTAGAAAAAGTTTGGGTGGTGCTCACGCATTGGGGGTGGGGGAGCTGCATTGGCTTCTTGTGCAGTTGTGAAAAAAAATGCTTAGTGCCTTCACCATATTCCACGTTCCCCCCCCCCCTGCAAGGAACCCAGGGTGGCTTACATGGTCCTCCTTCTCTCCATTTTATCCTCACAACAACCCTGTGTGGTAGCTTAGGCTGAGAGTTAGTGAGTCAGTGACTGGCCCCAAGTCACCCAGTGAGCTTCATGGCTGAGTGGGGAATAGAACCCGGATCTCCTGAGTCCCAGTCAACCACATTCTAACCACTACACCACGCTGCCAGTGTGGTGTAGTGCTTAAGAGTGTTGCGGCTGGGGGGGGAACAAATGCGGTCCGGGGAATAAGCGGGAACCACCTGGTGAGATGGGAAAGGGGGGCATGGCCTTTTGGAGAACTCTGTAGGGCCAGACTGGGACCCCAGGTGGGCCAAATATGGCCTGGAGACTGTGCCAGGGAGATAATGGATCCTCCTGCCTGCTGGTTCTCTACAAAAGGATCCTTTTGGCGGTGAAAGGGTGTTATCCCCATTATCTCCCTTCCTTCACAGAAATACAAAGATGGCTGTGTTAGCCTGAGGTTGAAAAGGATCACGAAGGGAAAGGGAAGCTGGGTTCCACATCCCTCTCCCAAAGGATCCTTGTTTGCAGTGAGAAGTACCTCCCTTTCATTGCTGAAAGATTCATGGTGGGGGGAAATAGGAGGAAATTTGGCTCCCAGCTGCATCCCAGTTTCTGCTCTCTTCCTTAAGAATTTTTCCACAGGGTACCCACTTGTTGCTACTTCCCCAACCAAACGTACTCACTCCAGACCATAAGAAATTCCCAGTAGGCAGATGGGAACACAGACTCCGGACCAAAAGCCCAGAGTTCCAGCAAATCGCCTCTTAGGTTAACGTGCTGAAGATCCACCGGCCGCAATTTCCTGTGTTTTCCTGAACTGGGGACCTCTTAAAATAGCCAACAAAGGATGTCGGAGACAAACTGTGCGTCACTCTCGGCCTGGACACAAGCAGTTGGCCCAAGCACAGGCCTCCAGAATACTCCCACCCAGGCTGGAAGGGAAAATAGGTCTCTTGAGGCCAGAACGAAGCATTCAGAGGAGTCCTGGCTGTGAAGATCTGGGCCTCCGCTGCAAAGCAGTTTGGCAAAGGGGCAATTTGAAGTGTAGACGTGATGGGTGGTTGCAGCAGGGTGCGTATGTGTGCTTAACCCTTTCCTCTGCTTTCCCTCTGCAGCCCCCTCCCCTTAAGAAAGCAAGAAGAGCCCTGCCAGATCAGACCAAAGGTTTATCTAGCCCAGGAGCATGCCTGCATCCCACAATGCCTGGCCAGGTGTCTGATAGGGATGTTGGCGAAATCTGCAACAAATTCAAATGAGTTTGGATTTCTATGAATCTGACCTGTAGATTCTTCAGCAGCCAGGCTTCTCCCGAGTCATGCGGCTTCCACAGACTTGCAGGGCGGCTTTTCACTTTTGGGGGAGATTTGCAAGGAAGTGTGCTCGCACAAATGTGCATTAATTAATGTGCGTTAGTGCTAATGCACATGAAGTCATATGCATTTACCAGAACGAAATTCTGGTTTAAAAAATCTGATTCCATCCATGTGCGGATGATGGAATGAAAGATACCCGGCAATCCACAGAATACAGATGGAACAGATTTAACAAAATCCGTACACCCCTATGCTAGGAAGCCCACAAGCAGGACTGGAAGGTAATAAGCCTCTCCCAGGTCAGAGGAACCTGGAAATCGTAACAAAATATCCACCATGAAGCTTCGTTTGGTGCAAAAAGTGGCACTTGGGCTGCTAACTGGTGCATGGTATCGGGACTATATTACACCTGTCCTGAAAGACCTGCACTGCACAGGGAGACATCTTTCTCCCTCTCTCATAATACTACAACCCATTAGGGCCATCCCATGAAGCTGATTGGTGGGAGATTGAGGGCAGATAAAAGGAAGTTCTTCTTCACACCGCACAGAGTTACACTATGGAATTCGCTTCCACAAGATGTAGTGATGGCCACCAAATTGGACGGCTTTAAAAGGGGATTGGACAATTTCATGGAGGAGAAGGCTAGCAATGGCTACTAGTCCTTAGATTCCATAGTTTAACTATGTACTGTGTGAGGAAGTCCTTCCTTTTATCTGTCCTGAATCTCCCACCAATCAGCTTCATAGGATGACCTCTTTGGGTCCTAGTATTATGAGAGAGGGAGAAAAATGTCTCCCTGTCCACTTTCTCCACACCATGCATAATTCTGTACACCTCTATCATGTCTCCCCTTACCTTTTTTCCTGAGCTAAACCATTCCCAGCTGCTGTAACCTTTCCTCATATGGGAGTTCCTCCAGCCCCTTGATCCTTTTACAGTAGTTGCCCTTTTCTTCACATTTTCCGACTCTACAATGTCCTTTTTTTTAGGTGCGGTGACTTTGGGCCAGTCACTGACTCTCAGCCTAACCTTTCTCACAGGGCTGCTGTGAGGATAAAATGGAGAGGAGGATTATGTAAGCTGCCTTGGGTTCCTTAAGAGGAAAAAAGGCAGGATATAAATGTAATAAGAACAACAACAGCAACTTGAATTGACCCCATCGTCAGTGCTGCAGTTAGGTAATGTTAGACTCTGGACGTAATGGTCTTATAGCTTCCCTCCTCAGTTTGGATGCTAATGTTACTTCAAAATGTGATAAGCCAGACTTGCTGATGTTTTGGGGGCACTCCTGCTCATTCTACTGCCCCAAAGTCCTTCCTTGGCTCCACTGGCAGTCTTTAAAAAGCCATTGTATCCTCTCTGTGTTAGAGAAGAGGCATAATTCCTCCTCTAAAATTATGCCTTATTGTGATGCAGGCACACATCTCAAAACAAGGAAGGCCTGCTTTTTCTTTAGAAGTATTTTTCCTCATATGGACATTAATACAGATTTAATGGGCTAATCATTCAATTAACTGCCTAAGATTTCCTTAATTGGGCAACACCCCTGAAAATAATAAGATAATAAGATAATAAGTTTCTAGTATCAGAGGCAGCATGCCTCTGTACACCAGTTGCTGGGGAACATGGGCAGGATGGTGCTGTTGCACTCATGTCCTGCCTGTGGATTTCCCGTGGGCAGCTGGTTGGCCACTGTGTGAACACTGTGTGATCTAGCTGGACTAGATGGGCCCTTGGTCTGATCCAGCAGGGCTCCCCTTACGTTCTTAAGGGAGTATGAAAAGCTGCAGCCAGCATGATGGGACAATGTAGAATTCTCATGGGGGTTGGGGGGGGGAAGATTTTTTCCCAAAGCATTCTCCAACATGAGAGAAATTTGCCTCTGGAAAACTAGGACATCAGGGAAATGGATTCTATCATCTCACTAAAGTTCTAGTTCTCTACGTGCAAGGAATGTGTGACACTGGAAAAGCATTACATCATGCACTTGCATTCTGAAGTGGTACAGTCCACGAGCATTTTAAAAAGCATCCCTCTCTCTCTCCCTAGAGCAGTGTTCTCCAACCTTGGGCCCCCATATGTTTTTGGCCTACAACTCCCAGCATGCCCCAGCCAGCGTTTCTGTATCTTGTGCAGTGCATTCTGGACTAAATAAATATTGCATAGTGGTAGTAGCCATGGGATTATGTGTTGTTGCTCCATGTTGGATTTAATCACCGCTTCATTTCATGTGGGGCCTGACCACCTGCTTGCTTGATCCTTGCCCGTCCTGGCTCATTATGAGCTGCAGGGAGAGACTGGATGAGGGGGATCAGGGTAGGTGGTGAATGCCTCCCTCAAGGAGGGAGTGATGCCACCAGCCCTTAAGGAGGCAGCAATAAGACCGCTTCTAAAGAAGCCCTCCTCGGATCCGCCCAGTCTCCAATTTGCCATTTCTGGGCAAGCTGATTGAGCGAGTGGTGGGGGCTCAGTTGAAGGCACACTTGGATGAAACCGATTACTTAGATCCATGCCAGTCGGGCTTCAGGCCTGGACATGGGACGGAAACGGCCTTGGTCGCCATGGTGGATGATATGAGGAGGGCTTTGGATAGGGGCAAATGCTCCTTTCTAGTCCTCCTCGATCTCTCAGCGGCTTTTGATACTGTTGACCACAGTATCCTCCTGGACTGCCTGGAGGGGTTGGGCATTAAGGCACTGTATTGCAGTGGTTCCAGTCCTTCCTCTTTGAAGGTACCAGAGGGTAGTTCTTGGGGAGGAGGTTTTGGACCCTCGGCCGCTCACTTGTGGGGTGCCGCAGGGTTCCATCCTCTCCCCGATGTTATTTAACATCTACCTAAAGCCGTTGGAAGCTATCATCAGGAGGTTTGGGGTGCGGTGTCATCAGTATGTGTATGACACACAGCTCTACCTCTCCTTCAAGTCCTCACCAAGGTTGGCCGTTGAGACCCTGTCCATGTGCCTGGAGGCAGTGGGTGGCTGGATGGGAAGGAACTTGCTGAAACTGAACCCCGACAAGACCAAGGTACTTCTGGTGGGGGACAAGGGGAGGTTAGGGGATGTTGACCTGGTGCTGAATGGGTTACATTTGCCCTTGAAGGACCAGGTTTGCAGCTTGGGGGTCATTTTAGACTCCCAGCTGTCCATGGAGGCTCAGGTATCAGCTGTGAGCCGGGCGGCGCTGTATCAACTCCATCTGATATGGCAGCTGCGCCCCTACCTTCCTAATCATCTGCTCCCATCAGTGGTTCATGCCTTGGTCTCCTCTCACCTAGACTACTGTAATGCGCTCTACGTGGGGTTACCCTGGAAGAGAGTTCGGAAGGTACAGCTGGTACAGAACGCGGCGGCTCGCCTGATTAAAGGCAGATGCCGGCGGGATCACATCACGCCAGTGCTCAAGGAGCTGCACTGACTACCAGTTGCTTTGCCGAGCCGAATTCAAGGTGTTGGTTTTGACCTTTAAAACCCTATATGGCTCCGGTCCAGTTTATCTCAAGAAGCGTCTCCAGCAACACCAAGTAGACCGCTCAACAAGATCTGCCACAGATGGCCTTCTCCTTGTCCCTTCAGCCAAAGCAGCTAGACTGGTGGGGACTAGGAAGAGGGCCTTTTCTGTGGCGGCCCCCATACTGTGGAACTCTCTCCCTAGTGACCTCCACCATGCCCCCTCTCTTTGCTGAGCTTCCGCCACTCACTAAAAACATGGCTGTTCAGGCGGGAATATGGGGTGGGCTAAGATTTAAAATTTTATACTGTTTTAAATGTATTTTATTCTGTATTTTATCGTGTTGTACATCGCCCAGAGTGGCCGGTTTGCCGGCCAGATGGGCGACCCATAAATGTAACTAAATAAATAAATAAAAATTTCCCTCTTTGTTTCTGCTTTGCTCTTTGGGTGAAGACAGATATAACATGTTTCGAGTAGCAGGGCTGCACTGGACATACCCTCACTGCATTCTGTCAAAACACATTTCTCCAGGGTCAAACCCTGAAGGGGGAAAAAATTTTCTGCAAGTTTGAAGCAGAAACTGGCTGTGCATGGCTCTGATTGGCTAGTTCCGAAAGATGTCACCAACCTGAGATTTGCCTTTCAAGGATTTTTATTTTTTTTAAAAAGCAGTTCACAAGCCAAAGAAAAACAGATAAACCCATGAATGTTCATGCAGCACATTTACAAATTAAAGTCAAAACATCTGAAGCATGTGGTGGAGGTACAAGATGGATTGCTGAGCTAGTGTTTGATTCACTGGAATGTCTGTCTGTCATTTCACTTGTAAATCTGGAAGGTAAGGGTAGCTTACCGCATCTTCTTATATTACATCTGTCATCACCCTTTGTGTGCTTGCAACCCAGGGATTAGCACAGGAAGAATTAGGGGCAATGGACTCAGGGTAGGCACGGTTGGGCACCTGCCAAGGGCCCACACCCCAGCAGGGGCCCACTGGCAAGAGCCCCCTGGACTTGCTCCTCCTCTTCACCATTGCAACCTGCTTGCTCATCTGCCTCTTGCTTTGGCCCAGACAATGGAGGTGGTGGTGAGAAGGAGGACCAGGAGATGTCCCACGGCCTACTTACTCACCGCCTCTTTTTCCTGTCAAGGAAGCAAGTAGTAGCAATGTTGAGAAAGAATATGAGGAGCAATAGCAGCTGGTGACACTGGTGGTGAGAAGGGAGACTCATTGGGGGAGGGAGCCCATTGAGGGTGTCTTGCTCAAGGGCCCTCCAAAACCTGGAGCCGACACTGAACGGACACAAGGGGAGACAATTGCCAGGTTGAGGTGCCTACTTGCAAGTAAGTTTACTGTGTGGGTAGGTGCTCCAGCTTAATGTTTGAAATGACGAACTGGAGCTCCTACTCATGAGTATAATCTCTCAAGTCTGTGCAGACCTTGTATTATTGATTTTTCCCATAACAAAAGACAGAAGTGGAGTCCTAATTGGAGGCCCGCCTGGCTCCGACATTGTTATATTTTTGGCGTCAGGTTAAGACTTTTCTCTACTCCCAGGCATCTGATGGGGCTTCGAATGTCAGCTGTTTTATCAGGTCTTGGTATTGTACAGTTAACTATTTTAACTGTTTTAAATTGTTTTAGGTTTTTTTGGGGGTGTATGCTAAAGATTTATATTATGTTTTTATTTGTTGCATTTTTGGGTTTTAGTTTCTGTGAACTGAGCAGAGAGTTTGGCTGTTGGGTGGTATAGAAATGAAATGAATGAACGAATTGCAGAAATAGCCCATGCAGACACACTGTTAAGGATCTGGTATTTATTTTATTTTATTTATTTATTATATTTATACCCCGCCTTTTTTCCTGCAAGGAACCCAAGGCGGCTTACATAATCCTCCTCCTCTCCATTTTATCCTCACAACAACCCTGTGAGGTAGGTTAGGCGGAGAATCAGTGACTGGCCCAAAGTCACCCAGTGAGTTTCGTGGCCAAGCAGGGACTAGAACCCGGATCTTCCTGAGTCCCAGTCCAACACTCTCACCACAAAGTACTAAGTGACTTGCTCCAGGCCATGCAGGAAACCTGTGGCAGAAGAAGGACTTTAAGTGGTGTATCCAGAAATGGAAGACCAAAACCACTGGACTATTCTGCACGAGAGGTGTTCCACCCACAAGCAGAAAACCCACGAAGAAGAAGAAGAAGAAGAAGAAGAAGAAGAAGAAGAAGAAGAAGAAGAAGACCAAAGCAATTGTATGAAAGGAATAGTCTTTTTTCCCAGGAGAAATAGTACTGAACAACAGCTGCAGTCCATATTAGCTTGGCAACTCAGCCTCTGAAATCCTAACCCAAGACATTTAAAGTCAGATGCATCCACACCCAGAGAGAGAGAGAGACAGAGAGAGAGAGAGAATGGGGGCAGGAGGTCTCCTGGAACCAGTTTCTGTCAGACTTAAAGGCAGCTGTCCTGTTGAAACGCGGCAGAATAGTTTTGCATTCCAGTTCTAAATTACTGATTCTATGGCTCATTATAAAAGAAAAAACAACAACAACAACTCAACTTAATGTTGTTTTTGCAAGATGCAGGCTGTTGTTGGAACTTGCCGTGCATGGTGGTAGAGGCACAATAACATGGCCCTCGGGGTTAGCAGGGAATGTGGGCAAACAATTTGGCTTCCAGAACAGCTCATATATCTTTGGGAGCATGGAGAACAGTTCTCCCTAACGTCTGCAGGGATTAGACAAATCATGAATAGAGGACAGGCCTATTAGTTGCTATTAGCTGCGAGAACTCCATGAAATGTTCATGTTCAGAGTCAGCATGCCACCGAATGCCAGCCCAGTTTCCAGGGGCAACAGTGGGAGAATGCGATGGCCTTCACGCCTTTTTTTGTGGCCTTCCAGGAGATATCTGGCTGGCCACTGTGGGAAACAGGGGGTTGTTGTATCCAATGGTGTCATTCCACCGGCGCAGAGCTTCTGCCGCTTGCAGAAACCCTGCTTTTATCCTCATGTAAGTGTCAAGATCCTGTCCTTTGATTCTGCTTGTGCAAGCTGTTGTGCAAATCACTGCACAAGGCACCGCACAACTCATTATCACTGCATTAGACTAGGTGTTGCTTGCATTAATTATGCTCGTTCTGATAAGCACAGCAGGTTGTTCAACCACTAGTGCAGTGTTCTCCAACCTTGGGTCCCCAGATGGGGCATGCTGGGAGTTGTAGGCCAAAAACATCTGGGGACCCAAGGTTGGAGAACACTGCACTAGTTGATCAATGCCAACTCTGGTAATTTTTCCGACAGCATAACGTCGGAGATAACTCAGAACTAGCATGACTAGGCAAGCAACACCAGGTCTAATGAAGTTGTGATGAGTTGCGCTTGCGCAATGCCTCTTTCGCAATGATTCATGGAACGGCTTGTACAATGCGTTGTGCAATGCCCAGCGTGTGCAACACTTCGTGCAATGCGCCGTGCGACGCCTCCTGGAACAGTTTGTACAACAGCTTGTGGAAGTAAAGTGGGTCACATCATACGTTATACATTGGAGCTGTGGTTTGGGGTCTGAATGAAGCGGAGATCGACGCTGTCCTTAAACTGTGCCCCAGAATCCTTTGTAAACATGTAGGGGTTCCCATGGCAGACAAGATGTGAACAGAATGCTGGACTAGGTGGACCTTTGGTCTGATCCAGCGTGGCTCTACTTATGTTCTTAAAATGTCAGGAGAAGGATTCTCCGCAGGTAGAAAGTCTGAAAAACATTGGGATTTGGGTAAAACCATGGGTGGGCAGCTTCTGGGGCCAGTTCACCCTCCCAGAATCCACCGGGTCCTGCACCCCACCCCACTGCCTTGCCTTGGATGATTCCAGGGGCACCAATGTCTCGAAGAGCGCCTTGTTTGAAAAGGAAATCAGTGTTTTTCCCTGCCAGTGCTGTGTCGCCCAGTTTGGGTGGCAAATTCATCACAACCTACCAGCCATGTGTTGTGGATGGTCCTGAGAAGGCAGGAAAAGCAGGGATGTTTCTAGAGTTCCTGATGAGTTGTCATGCATGATCATTGGACTGTATTCAGTTTGGTGGGTCATGATGAGCTGGGCACATCTCTTTGGAATTCCAGCTTTCTTTGTTGGGTTGATATGTGAGTATTAATCTCCGTGGTCAATATAAGAGGTTTAAAGATGTTCATAAGGCTAATCTAAAAAAATGCAATATAAACATCGAAAACTGGGAAGCTCTGGCCCATGAACGATCTAAATGGAGGTGGCCTTTCACAAAGGTTCCCATGGACTTTGAAGAAAGCCCGAGTGCAAGGTAGAAAGGGAGAAGAAACGTGCTAAGCGAAAAGCACGTCAAATGAATCCTTTACAGGACCATCTTCTACCTGGTAACCTGTGTCCTCACTGTGGGAAGCTGTGTGGATCTAGAATTGGCCTCCACAGTCACTTACGGACCCATCGCTAGAGTCTACACAATCTTCTTTAGAATTTCCTCCTTTTATCCCGGAAGACAATCTTACTCGGTCACGAGTGATCGCCTGATGATTAATCTCCAACAGTGATATAGAGTGGCCAGATGCAAAAGGCGACAGGACAGAACTCCTACACCCAGGGGGAGGCTGGTGACTCCTGTGTCAGTGGGGCTCCTTATCCCTTGCATCTTCTTGTTTGAGCTTTATAGGAGCTAGCCATGGTGCTGAACCCCACCCCCAAAATAGGTTCACCACCATGGCTTGCTCCTATAAAGCTCAAACCAAAAAGATGCAATGGATCAGGAACCCCACCGGCACAAGAGTCACCCACCTCTGCTGCCTTCACCTTTAATAGTTGTGTTGTGTACAAGAGGGTTCGACTGGTTCACTAGCTACAGCCTCTGTTGGACAGGGATAGCCTGGCCACAGTGGTACAGGTGCTAGTACCTTCAAGACTGGATTACTGCAATGCACTCTATGTGGGGCTGCCCTTAAGGCTGATCTGGAAGCTAGAGTGTGGTGGTGGCCCCCTTTCTATGGAACTTCCCTGACTCTGGAGGTCAGGCACGTGCCAACGTTGTGTTGTTTTCCATGCCTCCTGAAAGCATCTTTATTTCAAGAAGCTTTCCTTGATTGACCAGCCATGGTTTTTATTGGTTTATTCTTTTTATCTTTTTATCTTTCATCGTTCACCACTCTGGAATCTGTTTAGATGTGGAACAGTATCTAAATCTTGCAAATAAAATAAATAAATGAAATGAGTTGGTGTTTTATTTATTCATTTGCTGGACTTTTAATGGATGCTGCAATTTGTTATTGCCATTTATGGTAGTTAATGTATTTACTGCATTTTCTGTCTAATAAATAATAATAATAACAACAACAACAACAACAACAACACTTTTACTTAACCTCAGACTTGAGTGGCCAGTATTATCAATCATACCCCTCCTTTCTTTTTTAGATGTCACCTAAACATCAGGAAAAAATTCCTGACTCTTAGTGCAATAAGACAATAGAACCAACGACCTAGGGAGGTGGTGGGCTCTCCCACTCTGGAGGCATTCAAGGTGCAGCTGGAGAGCCATCTGTCAGGGATGCTTTGACCTGGATTCTTGCATTGAGCAGGGGGTTGGACTCGATGGCCTTGTAGGCCCCTTCCAACTCTACTTTTCTATGATTCTATGATAAAGCTTTTTTTTCTAAACAAAAAGGGTTTAAAAAAAAGTGTTGTCAAGTATGAAGTGTGTTACAGGTGTCCCACGCACCCCTGCCCTGGGCAAACCAACACATCTGTACCAGCAGTCCATAGCTGCAGCAGAAAAATAAAATCCACAGCATGCATGTAGATGGGACAAAATACACAAATTGATCTCCACATTGAGAGAAATAAACCTCTGTATAATGAAGAAGCAATAAGTTGCTCCTAACTTTGGAGCAAAGTTGCACCCTAACTTTGCTCCAAAGTTAGGGTGCAATCCTATGCATGTTTTTAGACATAAAAAAGTCCTCCAGCTCCCAGCATTCCCCAGCCAGCATGCTGGCTGGGGAATGCTGGGAGTTGTAGGCCTTTTCTCTGTCTAAACTTGCATAGCATGGCACCCTTAGTCAGTTTATGATGGCTATATGATTTCACAGGGAGTGAAATTGACAACTTTTCCCCTTCCAGGCTCCTTAGATGGTCAGAAGTGGGCTGACCGAGTGGGCAGTGAGCATGATAAATGCCTCCTTGATGAAAGGTGTCATCCTAGTGATCTTCAAAGAGGCAGTTGCGAGGCCTTTCTCAGAGAAGCCTTCCTCAAGCCCCATTGTACTGGGCAATTTCTGGCCACTCTCTGTATATGTTTACAAATATCCCAAGAAATCAGGGGTGGGCAACTTGTGACCCTCCAGATTTTTTTTGGATTACAGTTCCCATCATCCCGCACTATTGGTTGTACTGGCTAGGGCTGATGGGAGTTACAGGCCAAAACATCTGGCCTACAAACTGCCCGCCCCTGTAATAAATAAATAAATAAATAAATATTGCCATTTCAGGGCAAGGTGCTTGAGGGCCTGGTGGCGACTCAACTCCAGGTTTTCTTGGATGAGATGGAGGAGAGGAGGATGTTTGCAGAATGTCCCCCAATACCCAGGCTATATAGAGGTACTTACATTGCATATATACAGGCCTGCGGCTTACGCTGGCTCAGCTTGTCTGAGCGTGGAAAGCTAAGCAGGGTCAGGCCTGGCTATTACTTGGATGGGAGAGACCCCTCCTCTAGTTTCCTGCATTGAGCAGGGGGTTGGACTCGATGGCCTTGTAGGCCCCTTCCAACTCTATGATCTATGAAATCTATGAAAGATGCTGGCATCAAGGGTAGGCATGGCTGGGCACCTGCCGAGGGCCCACACCCCAGGCAGGGGGCCTACTGACCAAAGCTCCCTGGACTTGCTCCTCCTATTCATAACTGCATTCACCTGCCTCTTGCTCTGGCCCAGACAACAGCGGTGGTGAGAAAGAGGAGCAGTAGATGTCACCGCCTGCTCGCTGACTGGCTCTCTGCCGGCCAAGCAGGTGAGTGGCAGCACTGATGAGAAAGAGGATGAGGAGAAAGAGCAGCTGGTGGCAATGTCGGTGAGAAGGTCGGCTCACTGAAGGAGAGGGGCCCAAGGAAGGCGTCTTGCCCAAGAGCCCTCCAAAACCTGGAGCCGGCACTGCATAGGAAAACACATTCACACCTGTAGTAGCAGAGCATAACAGTTACTGCATCCTTGCCACTGCTCAGTGTCTAAAACAGTGTTCTCCAACCTTGGGTCCCCAGATGTTTTTTGGCCTACAACTCCAGCATGCCCCAGCCAGGGCATGCTGGGAGTTGTAGGCCAAAAACATCTGGGCACCCAAGGTTGGAGAACACTGGTCTAAAAGATAGCGGTATAGTTGAGCTTGGATCCAAGTTCTTCCAGACTTGACTTCTCTGCTCTCCACCAGAGAGAACCCGACCACAGAAGAGTGAAGGGATGGAATCTGGCATCCAATCCAGAGCATTCGGTTTTGTTGTCCTGCTCTGTTTGTGCTTGTCGATTCCTAGTTCTAGAAGGCACTGCATTTCCCTTGCAGCTGAGATCACATCCAGGGAGAATTCCCCGTGGGAATCTCCAGAACAATGCAGCTCTGCAGAAACCGCACCCTCCGCAGCCAGGCTTCCGTCCTTCCTCCCCCATCATTCCATTCCAGTGATACGTTGGAGGCACTGACCTTGGGAATTTTTGAAGGCCCTTGGGCACCTCATGCATCACCCATGTGGCCGCAGTATGCACAGTGATGCTTTGCCTTCCCTTTACCCTGCCTACTTTATAGAGCCAGGGGCCATATAATTTGATAATTATTTCTTCCACGATGATAACTCCTGCATTTTATTTTCGTTGGCAACCAGCTCCTGAAGAGGACCCCACCTAGACGTGATTAACGACACTGTGGAGGAAAACTCAAGTGAGGATTTCCCCTCCATGGATCACGACACACATGTTAGTTGGAGGGAGGGGAGGGGGCAGAAGCAGCCATGGCAGAGATAATTCTTTCTTATGGATCAGCCTTCTTCAACCTGGTCCCCTCCAGATGTTTTGGAGAGCAGTTCCTGTTGGAGGATATGGGAAGGAGTCGGTCCTATGCTGGTTAGGATGAAGCAGAGTTCTCCCCCTTATGTTCAGCCTGGTTATTGAAACTGGTTATCAGCACGTGGGTTGCTAAACCCTTGCTAAAAGGCTCTTAAAAGGAAATGGATTGTCCAAACAAGGTTTAAAACTAATAAAGACATTTATTAGTTTTACTTACAGTCTGTTTATTCATATATGAAGGATGCATATAGGCGGGTTAGAGTCTTTGGTGTTAATGATCTTCATTGGAGATCACTGGCTGGAAGCCAGCTCAGACCATAAGTCCATCAGGTTGGAGAGGGAGGGAGGGAGGGAGAGAGAGAGAGAGAGAGAGAGAGAGAGAGAGAGAGGCCAGAAGTAGGGAGGAGGGGTTACAAAAGATGCCCCCTGGGGATTGTTCCATTTCATTTCATTTCATTTATTTCATTTATATACCGCCCCACAGCCGAAGCTCTCTGTGCGGTTCACAATAGATTATACATAAAAACAACAATAAAAACATACAAAATAGTTTAAAAGATTAAAAACCAAATTTTAAAAACACAGTTTAAAATAACAATAAAAAAACTAATAAAACTGAGCCTACAGGTGACAATCCCCCCTCCCCATGCTATTCCGAGCTCCTAACTATTAAATGCCTTGGCATAGAGGGAAGTCTTAACCTGGCGCCGAAAAGATAGTAAGGTTGGCGCCAATTATGGAACAAGTGGGGAGCTTGTTCCATAATTGGGAGGCTACCACCGAGAAGGCCCTCCTCCTCGTTGCCACCAACCGAGCCTCTCTTGGAGGTGGCAGTCGGAGGAGGGCCCCAGATGTTGAGCGTAGTGTCTGGGTAGATTGCGGTAGGGAGAGACGTTCCGTCTTAACCCTTTCCTCCCACTGTAACTAGTGGTTACATTACCTTGTTGATTTAAGCAGGGAATATTACAATTTCCATCAGTTCCCAGAATTCCTAGCCATTGGCCAGTGTGGCGTAGTGGTGAGAGTGTTGGACTGGAACTTGGGAGATCCGGGTTCTAGTCCCCGCGCGGCCATGAAACTCACTGGGTGACTTTGGGCCAGTCACTGACTCTCAGCCTAACCTACCTCACAAGGTTGTTGTGAGGATCAAATGGAGAGGAGGAGGAGGATTATGTAAGCCGCCTTGGGTTCCTTGCAGGAAAAGAGGTGGGGTATAAATATAATAAATAAATAAATAAATTGGCCATGAAATTGGCCATGAAAATAACAGATGTAGAGGCAACCGAGGCTTCAGCTGAGCCAAGGCAAATTAGGGCTCAACTGCAAGATCTATAGTTGGGGGGGGGGGTTTAAAAAGAAAGAAAGAAAGAAGCCTCCATTGACTCCAATGGAGACTTTTTTTGCTTCTTTAACCCCACCACCACCACTTGGAGAAGTAGAAGTTTGGGATGAAAATGGGTGTGGGGAAGGTTTGACCTCCCTCCTGGATTGCTGTGGTCCCAATCTGAATCAAGCAGCAGTAGCTGTGGTTCTAATGTAAGTGGGGTGTTATGAATTTTAAAGGAGCTATCCATGGTGCTGAACCCCAGGCCCAAAATAGGTTTGGCATCATGGATAGTTCTGTTAAAGTTCAGACTGAAACCTGGAGTGGATACACAGCCCCACTGATGTTGCCGCCACTAGCCTCTGCTGGAAGGCCATGGATGCTTACACTGGAGGAAACACACCCTGCCACGCATAGCTTCACTATGCAGGATTAGAAGAAGGTTTAGTTTGGTCCTCACATGGTTGAATACACAGGGATTCAAACCCAGACTTGAAAGAGGTGGGCCCTGGGCCAGGATGGACAAAGCTGTCACTTTTGGTTTCTCCCACATTCAGATTTTTTAATCCGCAAGTTCTTTCCCTCTGGAATATGAAGAAAATTTGCAAATTTTGGTGATTTCTTTTAATAAAAATGAACTGAAATAAAATTATCACCCATCCCTAAATTTGCGTTAATTGGCAAGATTAACTTACTTGGGAAGATAGGCGAACAAATGTCAGTGTACTGGAAGAAGCAAAGACTACTAGCGTTGAAAAAATGATCCTTCAACGCCAACTTCAGTGGACCGGTCATGTTGTTCAAATGCCTGACTGCTTTTCTCCCAAAGCAGTTACTTTATTCCCAACTCAAGGATGGAAAGCAGAATATTGGTGGTCAGTATAAGAGGTTTAAAGATGTTCTTAAGGCTAATCTAAAAAAATGCAATGTAAACATCGAGAACTGGGAAGCTCTGGCCCATGAACGATCTAACTGGAGGTGGCCTTTCACAAAGGGTCTATGGACTTTGAAGAAGCCCGAGTGCAAGGTGAAAGGGAGAAACGTGCTAAGCGAAAAGCACGTCAAACGAATCCCTTACAGCAGTGTTCTCCAACCTTGGGTCCCCAGATGTTGTTGGCCTACAACTCCCAGCGTAGCTGGCTGGGGCATGCTGGGAGTTGTAGGCCAACAACATCTGGGGACCCAAGGTTGGAGAACACTGCCTTACAGGACCATCTTCCATCTGGTAACCTGTGTCCTCACTGTGGGAAGCTGTGTGGATCTAGAATTGACCTCCACAGTCACTTACAGTCATCGCTAGAGTCTACACAATTTTTCTTTAGAATTTCCTCTCATTATAATTTTCTTTTTGTAATTTTATCCTAGAAGACAATCTTACTCGGTCACGAGTGATCGCCTACTACCACTACTACTACTACTAATTGGCAGTTTTGGAGAGAAATTATATACTGCCTATCCTCCCTGAACCGGGTGCCCTCCAGATGTGTTGGACTAGTACCACGGGAATTTATGGTCCAACACATCTGGAGGGCAGGCCTGGTGTCAAGGGTTGGCATGGTCGGGCACTTGCCAAGGGCCCACACTCCTGCAGGGGTCCACCAACAAGAGCCCGCTGGACCTGCTCCTCCTCTTCACCGTTGCAGTCTGAATCATAGAATAGTAGAAAAGTAGAGTTGGAAGGGGCCTACCAGGCCATCGAGTCCAACCCCCTGCTCAACGCAGGAATCCAGGTCAAAGCATCCCCTGACAGATGGCTGTCCAGCTGCATCTTGAATGCCTCCAGAGTGGGAGAGCCCACCACCTCCCTAGGTCGTTGGTTCCATTGTCTTATTGCTCTGACAGTCAGGAAATTTTTCCTGATGTTTAGGTGGAATCTGGGTTCCTGTAACTTGAGCCCATTATTCCGTGTCCTGCAAACTGGGATGATCGAGAAGAGATCCTGGCCCTCCTCTGTGTGACCACCCTTCAAGTACTGGAAGAGTGCGATCATGTCTGCCCTCAGTCTCCTCTTCTGAAGTCTGCTTCTTCACCTGCCTCTTGCTGTCTCTCAGGCAATGGCGGTGGCCAGAAGGAGGAGCCGTAAATGCCGCAGCAGCGCCTACTGGCTCCCTGCCTGTCAAGCAAACACATGGTAGCAAGGATGAGAAAGAGGATGAGGACCCATAGCGGCTGGCAACAATGGTGGTGAGAAAGCAGACTCACTGAGGGAGGGGCCCCACCGAGGGTATCTTGCCCAACGGCCCTCAAGAACCAGGAGTCAGCCCTGCAAGGTACCAGCTTGCTCTTCGTGTAGTGTCTTATCTCCTTATATAGCTTCCTCTACAGATTCTTTCTGCTTCTCTGGGGCTCCTTCCTTGCATGCTCGCAAGCATCCCTCACCCTGCTCTTTAGCAAGGATTGGGGAGTAGGCATGGCTGGGTGGGTGCCTTTGATGAGAATGATTTTGTGGAGAAAGCCTGAGGACACACACAGTGACATGAAGCCTGACATAGTTTCCCCCTTGTACATTGGCAAGCCTTTTCTGCATAATCCCCCACCCGGGGGGGGTGGACAGGAGACACCGTTCTGGTCAGACGGGTTGTACGTGACCACATCTGCATACCCTTAATAGGGCACATCTGCCTCAATCCACATGGAGAGGCGTGAACAATCGCAAGGTGAGAGGCAGTCTCAAAGAGCTGCCAAGTATCCCAAAAGAAGCCGGTAAATCCAAAGGCGCCACCTTTTCCCGGGCAGGAATAAGTCCACCTGATCGCCAAGAGGTGGGGAGGGGGAGGGCAGGGTAGAAAAAAAACCCTGCCAGAGGTACCGAGTTGTTGGGAACACCGGACGTGCTGTCATCCTCCAACCCTAGCACCGGCTAGGGCCAAGCAGTTCTCTTCCCCGAGCACGGACAGGCTCGGAGTCGGCTATGCAGACCGCTACGCAAAGTCCGTAAGTTCAGAGTCTTTGATGTGACATAACTCTCTCTTACTGCAATACGCTGCGCCTCTGTATTGAAGCTATCTAGTGATTCAGGTCACGACCTGGTTTTGTTTATAGTGCAACATTCCTGGAAGTCTATTAGTTCCGCTCCATTAACCTTGTAGTAAATAAAAGTCTATTCTTTGGTTTAAATACGGTTACGTGTTATATTTAGGTCGCGGTTGGGTTTTAATCGCTTGTGAGTCCTGTGAAGGGCAATATCTCAGTGCCGGTTAACCCATTAAGTGCTGAACTCGTGCCAAAGACCCGATTGTTGGTCTTCCACAGATTTATTTTGAATGGGTCATCTTTGCTGCGTGTTCAGTTTTGGCTGGAATGATTTGCATAGGGACTTGGAGAACCTCCCCATGCCAATGACCTGCTTTAGGGTACTTTTTGTGGCATATCGGGGCCATGCGTCGCTAAAGGTTACGCAGTTGCCTTTTGCATTTATTTATTGATGAATTGCTTCTCCTGGAAGGATTGAAGAGTGAGGAATAAAACTAGCAAGCGAGCGACCCTAAAACATCCATTGTCAAAATGAAATTATATTTTTTTTAAAAAGCAAAACATAAAACAATCCATTAAATTAATAAATAAATAAAATCAGCAGCAGCACCCCCATTAAAACCCCAGCTCCTCTCAAACAAAAGCCTGGCCGAGCAGGCATGATTGAACCAACATTCTGCAAGTCAGCAAGGTTGACAGATGATGGGCCTCTCTAAGGAGGGCACTCCAGTATTGCGGTGCTACCACAGAAAATGCCCTGCTCTGACTTTGGTATCTGTACCTCTCCCACAGAGGGAATTCGGAGCAGAGCTTCATGTGATGATCTTACCTGCTGAGGGGAACTATATGGGAGAAGATGCTCTCCCAACTCCATTTCCCATTCTAGTACCACCAACTGCCAGGCGCCAGAGGAAGCAGATGAAAGAGAGACCTTTCTGCTTCCAGAGAGGGGTTGGAAACTTGTGGGTGGGAGGGAGAGGGTTGGAGGTCTGTGGCTGGCTGGTTGGGAAGTGGGAATCTTCAGTAGGGCAGGTGAGGGTGGGGGTAGGGCGTTGGGAGCTCATGGGAAGTTTGGATCAGTCCCAACCGTGCCAGGTCTGTTTAACTAATATTGGCTCAGTATAAGCTGAGTGGTCGCCTGGTTGTTTTGAGGAATAGCACAACTTATGCCAAGGGTGCGGAACCTCAGGCCTGTGGGCCAAGTCCAGTCCTCTTGAGGTCGGGCCAGAGGTCCTAATCTGGCCCTCTGGAGTTTCCAAGGTGCCACACCCTTCCCCCCCAACCATTGATTATTTGGTGGTTTCCTGGCTTTTGTGCAGGTTTTCCCCATCAGAGGCAGTGTTAGGGGGGCGGCCCACTAGGGCTGGAGCCCCAAATCTTTCATTTGGAGCCCTGGATCTCTGGGAGGCCCTCTGCCCCACCACCCTGCTGTCCAAGGAACACTTGCTGAAATAAAGGTACAGGGGCCCTGATGATCTCTGTTGCATCTGATACCCCTAGACTAGCTGGCTTTTTGTCCACATGTGCTTCACCTCCTGCTACCCCACCCTCCCGAATCTTTCCGCCTGAGGTTTTTTCCTGAAATCAAATGCCCTCCTCTCCCCTGTCCATACATCCCTTTTTATAGGGATGTCCTTTGGAGACAGGCTCCTTTAAAGACCCACACACATAGACTTTAGAGCATATGTAAATTAGCATCTGCAAATTTGTGCATTTTTTGTCCTGTGGGCCTGAGCCCCAGATCATTTTTGCACCTAGCACCGCCCTGTGTCCCCCATTCTGAAAGATTGAAATGCCTCTCCTAAGGCTTAGTTACCCAGCAGTAAGAACTTTAAACTAAAATGTGCTGGTATTTTTGGAATTTGGGCTCCACCCCTTTTGCTTTCCGGAATGTGGCCCTCCGGAGCTTATCTGAAATGGAATTTGGCCCTCAGGCTCAAAGAGGTTCTGCACCTCTGGCTTACTCAAGGTGCATCAGGAGCAGCATTGCAACATCACTACTTAGAAATCAGAGGAGTGAGTAGCTGCTAACACTGAACTCCGCACCATCAAAATCTCCACCTGGTAATTTCTGCATTATTAAAGCCACACTGCAAAACACAGCCACAGAGACTGGCTGAAAAACAGGCAATCCTGTTAGCAAACTATCTGCATACTTTTACCAAGCGGAGGGTTGCAAATTCAGCAAGAATCTACATGGGTGAGGACATGTAAAAACTGGACAAAATCCAGATGAAAGGCACAGGCTTTAGTTGGTTATCAGCCCAAGATGTGTGTACATGAAAAGAGATCTTTAACCTCTGGTAGATGCAAAAGCCAAGATACTTTTTTTTTTTCATTACCCATGGCTACACAAACGTCGGAAGGAAGTGGTTTAAAACTGAAGCCGTCAAGTTAGGTTCCAGGCACATCCTTGAATTCCTGGCCCAGATCTCTGACTTGCACGTTACTGCACGCTCTGGTCGTGAAGCCGCTTGCTGGAACCACAGAGCCGTTGTATGATGAATCGGACACCGAGCGGGGTCAGAATTCTCTTATAAAATAAGTCTCCTGGAAGCTGCATTCCGCATAAACAGCAGTCTGGCTAGTGAATCAAGTCCAAGGCACGCATGATTCCGTTCATTACGCTTGGACAGCCTCAGGGAACAACTCAATCTAGGATCATTTGGGGTGTGTGTGTGTTGACTTGCCTCTGGGTTAGAAGCTGATCCAGATGCTGCTGCCAAGTGTAGCAAACTATCCAATAATATGTTAACTTTTTCTTTTGGAACAGACTTCTCTTGTTGCTGTCTTCCGGAGGGCCTGAGGTAGAGGGCGGCAGGTTGTGGGGAGAGTGCACATGGCAGAAGGATGTAAGAACTTTTTTTTTTAATGATTATTTGTGTTACCAGGCAAGTCCTTCTGCCTCCTCCTGGATTGTCTATATAGAGAAAGGCAAGGACTTGTCAGATAAGATAAGTTCTCCGAACAAGATGTTTACACCTTGGAAATGTGTCATTTTGAAAGATAACAGCTGAAGAGTCCTCCCCGCTCGGGCACCCCCTCCACACCTTTTTTCTTTTCTTTTTTGAGATAAGAACTTGTCATGTAACGTGGGCAACTGACTAGTCACAGATCAGTTCTTCAAGTCTGAGTCTAAGAATAAAGGCCGGCTAGCCGCTCTTTAAAAAAATATTTGCATGGCGTTCCTTGAAGTGTACCATTTTGGGATGCAGGCAAGGAATTGCACGGCTGAATGTTTCCATGCAGCTCCCTCCCTATTGAAAGCCAGCATGTTAGGGAGAAAGGCCGTAGTCAAGCTTTCTCTGCAACATAGATTTCATAGATTATAGAGTTGGAAGGGGCCTACAAGGCCATTGAGTCCAACCCCCTGTTCAATGCAGGAAACTAGAGGAGGGGGGTCTCCCATCCAAGTAATAACCAGGCCTGACCCTGCTTAGCTTTCCACGCTCAGACAAGCTGAGCCAGCGTAAGCCACAGGCCTGACATGCTAGCTTTCTATGCACAGGGAATAAATGTGATACATTACATGGAAACACATGAATGGAAGAGCGTAAGAAGAGCCCTGCTGGATTAGGCCAAGGGTCCATCTAGTCCAGCTGCCCACAGGGAAACCCACAAGCAGGACATGAGTGCAACAGCACCCCCTCCCTGCCCATGTGCCCCAGCAACTGGTGTACATAGGCATACTGCCTCTGATACTGGAGGTAGCATAGAGCCATCAGGACTAGTAGCCATTGATAGATGTTAATTTAGAATAGAACAGAACAGAACAGAACAGAATATGCATTTTTAAATGATAAATTGGGGACAAACTTCCTCCTGTGGTTTTGGAAAGCTGTAGCAGAGGTGCAGGTTGTTTTGGGGGATAGCACAGTGTATTCCAGGGGTGCAGAACCTCAGGCCTGGGGTCCAAATCTGGCCCTCCTGGGATTCCCAGATGGCTACGCCCCCTTCCCCTGGTCTCACCCCCTTTCTCCCAATGGTTTCCCGGCTCCCCCTGCCATTCTAAAAGGTTGAAATTGATGGAAATTGTAATGTTGCCTGCTTAAATCAAGGAGGCAATGTAACCACTAATTAGAGTGGGAGGAAAGGGTTAATTGAACAATCCCCAGGGGGCATGTTTTGCAACCCCTCCTCCCTACTTCCGGCCTCTCTGTGGCCCGCTCTCCGTCTCCCTCTGCCTCTCCAACCTGATGGACACACGGGGCTTGTTCGCATGACACGGGAACCGCAAGTCCCCCGCGGTTCCCGTGTCGTGTGCACGCCGACCGGGGGGTGCCTCCGGGGGACAGCCACGGGCGGGATGCACGCAAAGTGACCATGGTCAGGTAGAGGGGTAAGCCCCTACCGCGTGCGGTCACCGTGCCGTCCGAACAACGGGCGGCCGTCCCACGGGGTCCCCACAGAGACGGCAGCCCAGAGCGGCCGGAGCCGCCGGCGCTCCAGCCTGTAGGAGCAAACGGCCCCTCTGGGCATCCCGGGGCCCCGCCCCCTAGCCCCGGGAGGCCCGCACTGCAGTGCGGGGACTACGGGGTCTGCCCACGCGTGCGGAGCGCCGGTCGTGTGCGGCGCCCCGCCGGACCCCGTGGACGGCCCCGTGGTTCCTCCCCCACCGGCAGCCTGGGTCGTGTGAACCGGCCCACGGTCTGAGCTGGCTTCCAGCCAGTGATCTCCGATGAAGCGGACTCTGAACACCCAAGACTCTAACCGGCCTATATGCATCCTGCACATATGAATAAACGGACTGTAAGTAAAACTAATACATGTCTTTATTCGTTTTAAACCTTGTTTGGACAATCTGTTTCCTTTTAAGAGCCTTTTAGCAAGGGTTTAGCAACCCACGTGGTGACAACCAGGTTTCAAGAACCAGGCTGTGCATAAGGGGGGAAAACTCTGCTTCGTCCTAACCAGTATAGGACCGACTCCTCTCCATATCCCCCAACACAAATGCCTCTCCTAAGGCTTAGTTACAAGAGCTTACAGCTACAATATGCTGATATATATTTTTTGTGCAGTTTTGGCCTGAGCCCTCTTGTCTTCGGCCCTGCCTACCACTGGAATGTGCCCCCCCCCAGCTTCTTTCAAATGGAATTCTGCCCTTGGGCTAAAAGAGGTTCGACATCACTGGGCTCTCGGGATATCTGGGCAATGCAATGTGACTGGGAACCATTAAAATGGAAAGGTAGCCAGCCACAGCGTTCCTCTCTTTGAAGGAGAAGCCTATGCACTGATTCACTTTTTTATGTATGTATGTATGTATGTATGTATGTATGTACAGCATTTGTATATAGCTCCATATCCAGGCAGATTCTGGAGCGGTGAACAACTACAAAGATAAAACAGATAAGAAGAATAAAATACAATACGTTAAAAACAGGATAACATTTAAAACCTGGTCAGCAAGAAAGGCTTCCCGGGATGTCTTCAGCAGGCACCGAAAACAACGCAGTGTCGGAGCCTGCCTGACCTCCGACACAGGGAGTTCCATAGAAATGGAGCCACCACACTGAAGGCTCTTCTCCCGATGGACTCCAATCCAGCCAAAGGTCCATGTGGAACCACCAGGAGAATGTCCTCCGATAACCTCAGTGACTGGGCAGGTTGGTAAAGGAGAAGGTGCTCCCTTGGCTATAAGCTCTTTCAGTCCATCAAGCGGTTCCCGTCTCTCCTGCCCACATGGACTTTTATGGATTAAATGTGTGCATGATACCCATTTAATCAGACGCTAGGGGCATGACTCATTAGCTTGCGCCATGTGCAACGCTCCATATAGCTCATCCTGTGGAGCCCACAACAGTGGCTGATACGACTGGCTTCACATCATGTTTATCCATGCAGAAGAAACAAAGCTCGCATGGATTGAAAAAATACTTCTCCACGCTCAATAGTTGTGTGACTCAGCTTTCAGTCGCTGAAGTTGGTTGCTGGATTTGGCAGACAGTCCTGCTCTTTTGAATGGGCAGGAGCAGAAGACCAGATCTGGACAATCTTCTCTAGAGGCTTCAAACTGCCTGCCAAGGCTGCTGCCAAGGGTTGGCATCACTGGGCACCTCCCAAGGCCCACATAGCCCTGCTGGGGGCCCACTGCCCACTCTCTGCAGCCTCCTGTTCCTCCTTCTCCTTGCTGTTGCTGCCCCTTCACCTACCCTTTCCGAGCATGCAAGCTGTTGGAGTATACAATGAGAAGATGTCAACTCTGCCAGGAAGGTTTTAAAGTTGACTGCGCAGTAAAGGGTTAAGATAGATTGTTATGGTCTAAAAGGCAAAGGCAGAAACCAAGCTTCTCTGAGAAGTCAAGGGGCAGGGTTCAGTGGACTGAACCACTTGGTTGTATCAGGGGAGGGAATGCTGGACGTTGCCTAGCAACAGGTAGAATTCCACTTCTACCACTTCCTCTGACAGTTAGATAGAATCATAGAATCAAGAACAGTTAGCGTTGGAAGGGGCCTACAAGGCATCGAGTCCAACCCCTGGCTAATGCAGTAATCTATGTAAAGCATCTTTGAAGATGTCTGCCGTGCACCTTGAATGCCTCCACGAGTGGAGAGCCCCAGACCTCCCTAGGTAGCTGATTCCATGTCTTATTGCCTCTGACAGTCAGGAAATTTTTCCTGATGTTTAGGTGGAATCTAGGTTCCTGTAACTTGAGCCCATTATTCCGTGTCCTGCAAACTGGGATGAACGAGAAGAGATCTTTGCCCTCCACTGTGTGACATCCCTTCAAATACTGGAAGAGTGCGATCATATCTCCCCTCAGTCTCCTCTTCTGAAGGCTAAACATGCCCAGTTCTTTTAGCCTCTCCTCATAGGGCCTTGTTTCCAGTCCCTTTATCATCCTTGTTGCCCTCCTCTGAACCCTCTCCAGTTTGTCTATGTCCTTCTTAAAGTGAGGTGCCCAGAACTGGACGCAGTACTCAAGATGAGGCCTAACCAGTGCGGAGTAAAGGGGAATTATCACTTCCCGCGATTTGGAAGCTATACTTCTATTAATACAGCCCAAAATTGCATTTGCCTTCTTTGCAGCCACATCGCATTGCTGGCTCATATTCAGTTTGTGATCTACAACAATTCCAAGATCCTTCTCACTTGTAGTATTGTTGAGCCAAGTGTCCCCCATTCTGTAACTCTGCATTTGGTTTCCTCTCCCTAGGTGCAGCACTTGGCATTTATCCCTATTAAATTTCATTCTGTTGTTTTCGGCCCAGCGCTCCAGCCTATCGAGGTCACTTTGAATTTTGTTTCTGTCTTCCAGAGTATTAGCTGTTCGACCCAACTTTGTGTCATCTGCAAATTTGATAAGCATTCCTTGTACCTCCTGATCCAAGTAATTAATAAAAATGTTGAAGAGCACCGGGCCCAGGACCGAGCCCTGTGGTACCCCGCTCGTTACCTCTCCCCAGTTTGAGAAGGAACCATTGATAAGCACTCTTTGAGTCCGATTCTGTAGCCAATTGTGGATCCACCTGATAGTTGTTCCATCTAGCCCACTCTTAGCTAGCTTACTAATCAGGATATCATGAGGCACTTTGTCGAAAGCTTTGCTGAAGTCCAGATATATAATGTCCACAGCATTCCCACAGTCCACAAGGGAGTTTACCCGATCAAAAAATGAGATCAGATTAGTCTGACAGGATTTGTTCTTGACAAATCCATGCTGGCTTCTAGTAATCACTACATTGTTTTCAAGGTGCTTGCAGACCGACTTCTTTATAATCTGCTCAAAAATCTTCCCAGGGATTGATGTCAGACTGACTGGCCTATAGTTCCCAGGTTCCTCCTTCTTGCCCTTTTTGAAGATGGGAACAACATTTGCCCTCCTCCAGTCGTCTGGCACTTCACCTGTCCTCCATGATTTCTCAAAGATAATAGACAGTGGTTCTGAGAGTTCTTCTGCCAGTTCCTTTATTACTCTAGGATGCAGCTCATCAGGCCCTGGAGATTTAAACTCGTTCAGAGTAATCAGGTGCTCCTTGACCATTTGCCTATCAATCTCAAGCTGCAATCCTGCCCCTTCAGTCTGCACTTCAGGTTTGCCAGGGGGGTCATCGACCCTCTTTTGGGAGAAGACCGAGCCGAAGTAGGAATTGAACACTTCTGCCTTTTCTTTGTCTTCTGTTATCAATTTGCCATCCTCATTGCGTAGTTGAACCACCAGTTCTTTCTTCTGTCTTTTACTGTGCATGTATCTGAAGAAAGCTTTTTTGTTGCTTTTAGCATTCCTCGCTAACCTTAGCTCATTCTCAGCTTTAGCCTTCCTGACACTATTCCTACAGTTAACTGACTTAACTAACGCTTGCTCGTTTTAGCAAAGGGACTTGACCTGTGTTTTCCTTACCTCACAGAATAAGTAACATTTAAGAAACTGTACTTACTAGAAGTCTGTAACCATCAAGCTTAAAGTACCTGAGTAATCTTATGTTACTGTTATTTATCTTAAACACATCTACTTTAGAAACGAGCCTGTGTGTGCGTGTGTGTGTGTTGGGAGAACTCTGCCATCACAAGCAACGACAAGAGTGTGGAGATGGAGCAGCACCCTCCACTTGGCTTGTACTCTCCCTCTTGGCCAGGGCTGCGCAACTTGTGACCCTTCCAGATGTTTTGGCCTACAACTCCCTTCACCCCTAGCCAGCATAGCCAATTGACAGTTCTGAATGGGGTTGCACTCCCTCTGAAAGATCAGGTTCGTAGTCTGGGGGTACTCCTAGATCCATAGCTGTTGCTGGAGTCCCAAG
The DNA here is from genome assembly GCA_021292165.1 of Shinisaurus crocodilurus. Classification (NCBI taxonomy): domain Eukaryota; kingdom Metazoa; phylum Chordata; class Lepidosauria; order Squamata; family Shinisauridae; genus Shinisaurus; species Shinisaurus crocodilurus. Next base: position 299,767,921 of record CM037876.1, read on the forward strand.
TTACTCCGGTGGCTCGGAATGTCTTTTACCAGCTTTGGTTGGTTTACAGCTCCGGCCTCTCCTCGACAGGGATAGCTTGGCCACAGTGATACCTTAAGACTGGATTACTGCAGTGTGCTCTATGTGGGGCTGCCCATAAGGCTGCTCATGGACCTAAGGCCAGACTGGAGTTCACCAGGAAAAGAGCCTTCAGTGTGGTGGCTCCACTTCTATGGAACTCCCTGCCTCTGGAGGACTGGCAGGCTCCGACACTGTGTTGCTTTCGGTGCCTACTGAAGACATCCTTGTTCTGGGAAGCCTTCCTTGCTGACCAACCACGGTTTTAATGATACCTTGTTTCCAATGCATTGTTTTTATTCTTTTATCTGTTTTTATCTTTTTATTGTTCACTGCTCCGGAATCTGCTTAGATATGGAGCAGTATACAAATACTGTAAATAAATGAAAAGAATAAATAATCAATGATGGGAGTTGTAGGCCAAAACATCTGGAGGGCCACAAGTTGCCCAGCCCTGCTCTAGGTGGTTGTGTGGATTGAGGGAAACAGCAAATGAGTGAACAATGGTGCCTTGGAGTAGAGGGTGGGGCAAACTGAGGACACCTTGCCCAAGCCCCTTCTCCGAAACAACCTGGAGGTGGCATTGCTGCCTGCTATTTGCAAGGGTTGATGCTATGGAGGGTACCTGTTCCTTCCTGTGCCCGAGGAAGGCTTTGAGGCCTACACATTCACACTCACAGAGTCCCAGGTAGGGTGGCCACATGGCCTACTTTACAGAGGACTTTCCTCTATTTTGAAGGCATCCTCCTATGTTTGAAGGGCGGTGTGGTCCAAGTCCAAGTATTTAAAGATAAAGCGCCATAAGAAGCTGGAAGAGCAGGGGCCTTGAAGTTGCCCATCAATGCTTAGCACGTGGACTGCAGACTGAGCAGCAAGCACACAGGTCACCTGGTCACAGTCTTCTCCACTCTGGCGAGGGGTCTTGTCTTTCTTTTTAATTTTTTTTTTAATTTTTAAAGATAATTTTATTTAAAAAAAATTTCAAACAATACATAAAACAACTAAATAACAAACATACAACTTATATAGTGCTCCCGTCACCACGGGACCATATAATACCTTCTATCGCTATAATCTATAATTATTCATTATTCCAAAAATACAACATATCTTGACACGGCATACTCCCTTTCTCCTTGTTTAACACAAAATCCAAAAATAAACCCCAAAATATCCTTAAAATTATTTTTCTTTATTTGTCCCCTTTTGCATTTGATATTACAAGTTAACATATCATTTAAAGCCATATCCCACACTTCTTTATACCAATCTGTAATAGAAAAAAATATATAAAATCTTTCTTTTTAAATTATAGTCATTATTTCTATATTTGCATCTAGGCATGTACATTACCATCTCCAACTATGGAGAGATGTATTGCATTTCTGTTTAAAGTATAATTGCTAAATTTGCCTCTATACATATAAATTAGCACACACACATTTTATGCAAATCACTGCCCTCGTTTGTCCTTTTTTGGGTGACACATTTTCTCTTTTTTGGTGATATGCGAGCAGCCTCCGTAGTCCCAGGTAGCTTGGCAGGCAAGGTCCCAGCCCAGCATTGTCTACTGTGATTGGCAGCGGCCTCTCCAATGTCTCACACAGCAAGAAGGGTCATTCTGGCCTTGCTACCCAGAATCCTTTGGGGCAAGTATTCTCAGAAAAACCACGGCAGGTGTCAGAAATTTCTACATGAACTTCTACATGAATTTCTACAGAAATTTCTACAAGTAGAGGGTGCATTGAAAGTCAAAATTCAACAGAAAAGGGGTTGTGTTGGTAAAAGCCTGGGATACTGAAAAGGAACGAGAAGAATAAATATATTGTGTTGACTTGATTATCGTCAAGAACTGAAAGATCTGTGAATACCTCATTCACCTTGGCCTTTGTGGAGGAGAATTCAAGTACTGCCTGTGGTTATTTATCGAATGCAAAAGCGCCGAGAAACGAGTGGCTGGTGGCTACAGCAAGATTATCTTCATTGGTTTACTGCAAACAAACATTTCCTTCCACTGAACTCTATGACAATGCCATGGTGCCCATTCTTTGCACCTTGGTGTTGCATCATGTACTTCATATTACTGAATAGTGAATAAGGGTAATCAATGTTTTCATGTCAGCTTACCACTAGCACAAACAAACGAATGGATCAACAAGAATAGGTCCCCATAGTTTCACTATGGAAAGACAATAAGCAGTAAGAGGACAGTATTTTGCTAGGAAGGCTCAGGAAGAGAAATATACGTTTGTGTGTCCAACATGTTCTCCTTGCGACTCTGGCATGCGCTTTACCAGGGGTGCCAAACCTCTTTCTGCCTGAGGGACGCTGATCTCCTGCCTGTGGACATGTTTGGCAGCAGTACAGTTCTGACCCAAGAGTTACTTAGAAAAGTAGAATTGCACTCAGTGCTCGTCTTTTTTCTCATCACAGCGCCACTGAGATTGGGGATGCCATGAGGATTGGAGCAGGAGTGCTCAACTAAGCGAGCATCCTTACCTGAATTCTTCCGAGCAGAATTGAGATGGGAACAGTGAGCAGCAGGCAGACTTCCTGACTCAAACTGGTTCGCAGGCCCTGCTTCCGCCATCCACTATTCTGTCTGTTGGAAATTGTAATGTTGCCTGCTTAAATCAATGAGGTAATGTAACCACTAGTTACAGTGGGAGGAAAGGGTTAATTGGACAATCCCCTCCTTCCTACTTCCTGCCTCTCTTGCCAGCGCTCTCTGATGCTCTCCCTCTCCAACCAAGATGGACACACGGTCTGAGCTGGCTTCCCAGCCAGTGATCTCCAATGAAGACTAATCTGCCTATATGCATCCTGCATATATGATTATACGGACTGTAAGTAACACTAATAAATGCCTTTATTAGTTTTAAACCTTGCATGGACAATCCGTTTCCTTTTAAGAACCTTTTAGCAAGGGTTTAGCAACCCACGTGGTGATAACCAGTTTCAATAACCAGGCTGCAGCATAAGGGGGAAAAACTCTGCTTCGTCCTAACAAGTATAGGACCGACTCCTTCCCATATCCTCCAAAACTGTCCTCATCCCACAAGGAGCAAAAACTCACCCTGTGGACTAGGGGTGGGGTAGCAGGCAGCACTCGTAGGGATGTATGAGAAATTTGTTTTAGTTCGTAGTTGTTTTTAAATCAGGATTTACCCAGTTCTCGCCTCCTGGACTGAACACGAACTCTAGCGCAATCTGCAGGCCGACGTCCATACATTCCAAGCTTGCAGTACGATTCATACCCCCCACTCCCGATGTGTTCAGCAGCATGCATACATCTGAAAAACGGGCATGGGGGAAAAAAAATACGTACTTTGAAAAATGCACACAAACACACTTAAATCAATGGGAGAAGAATGCGTACGTTCCAAAGATGCACACAATAGATGCGTACATGTGGGGAAATACACACAAAAATACGCACACATTTTCATGAGGAAAGAAAGAAACGAAGTTTGCAATCTGATCTCGACACGAGACTGATCGAGCTTCGAGTGGAATTTGGAGAACTTTGATGAGCTTGAGTTCTGTTTGTATGCACATCCCTAGAAAGGTTTCCATTGAAGAAGGGAGAGACCTGCCTTGGCGGCAGAGGGCAATCCTTCTTTCCTCATAACTCTTTGAAAAACTGTGATGTTAGCAGCAGCATCTTTTTTTCTGCTGGGGATCATGAGGATTGAACTACAACTCCCAGGGTCCCCCCTGCCCTTTTTGGATGAAAACAGGGTAGTGGAGGGGATTGGCTCCTTCTAAAGGTGTTTCGAATGTCCACACCTACCAACCCCAGAGGGATTCCAAACATTCAAATGGAACAACTGCAGGGCCAGACTCATTTTTGGGATGAGCACAAGGTGGCTCAGCCATTTCTAGCTACAGTGAGAAAAACTGCACTTGCTGTAATTAATTTCCCCTTCTGTGCCACTCTTAAAGGTCCTAGACCAGTGTTCTCCAACCTTGGGTCCTCCCCAGATGTTTTTGGCCTACAACTCCCAGCATGCTGGGAGTTGTAGGCCAAAAACATCTGGGGACCCAAGGTTGGAGAACACTGGTCTAGGACCTTCCAAGGTTTGCATCTGGTGCCTCTACCCCTTTTATAAAAGGCTCAGCGGAAACAGTAATGGGAATACTATTGTGTAGTGTCAAGTGAAGAAACAACCATTTCTAGCCTTTGTATAATAACTAATAGCTAAAGATGTTTAGTCAATGAGCATTGATGGTTGGTGGCTATTAGCCATGACACAGCTCATTGGTTTGAGTATGGCCACAGAAAAAAACAGTTTGCAGTTGGAATACAGCCCATGAAGGAGTTTTGGCAGTTAGCCGAGGGAGCTCCAGGATTATGCTCTTTGCTGTGGAGGGGACCAATCCTGTTTTAAAGATGAGCACCACCTGCTTGTGCGCTAGCCTGTTCCTCTATGTTCAACTTGTCTATTTCTAAATAATCAGTTCAGTATTGCAGAAACACAGTGAATCTCTACAGTTTTCGCTTCAACAGCAACCCAGCCTCACAAACAACACAGCCTGTAAAAAAGACTGCTTCCCTTAAACCTTCCATGGCTCGGGGACATGGGGGAATGCAAAATAAAGATTTTATGATATCGAATAGATAATCAGTTCACCCAGATGTAATCTGATTTGTCTTTGGTTTACTGATGCCAAATGCAAGCCCATACGGAGTACACTGAAGGAATGCATCCCCTGCAGATTAAAACGTCACCAGAAGTGTTGTGGAAAAAGTGAGCTGATAAGACTGAAACAGGCAAAAGCTGTGATGACTTAAAGGCAGGTGATGTTTGCCTTCGTGTTCTCCCTTCAATATGCAATTGCTAATTTTGTGGAGCTGAGACACAGATGCAACTTTTGAAATGTGTCAGATGATTCATTCAAACGAATGCACATCTAAAATGCCCACTTTTTAACCCTGAGGCAGTGCTAAAGAAAGAAAGAAAAAAGAATAGACACCAAATACAAATAAAAGACAACAACTGCAGTCTCCAGTCAGGGAAGCCTGCTGGGAATAGGGGGCAGCGGGGAGCACAGAGCTCTGCCTGGGAATGGCACCAGTGCTTACTGGAAAAACATACTGATATGTGCATCAGTCAGCCATGAAGCCAGACTCTCTTAGTCTGTTAGTCAGCGGAGGAAGATACAGGTGGTATTGTCCATTCAGCAGCTTCACTTCCACCTGGTCTGTTCTAACTATAACTGCTCCCCAATGACGATTTGCATTCACCTCCCTTTTATTTTTTTTTATAAGCTGTTTTGGATAGGATATCCTTTGCAGAAAGGCAGGATAAAACTGAACTGAGGCAAGCTAAGCCAGTAGCATTCCTTTTTTACTTATGCCCAAAGCAACCAAAGTTTGTCCCCAGGCAAACTGACAATTCACTTTCCTCACAGAAACCACACTGTTTGTCAGGATGCTAACTGCCGGCCTGCTCACGGGGAGAGATTAGAATGTCCATGAACATTCTGTATCAAAGCAACTCAGCCAGTGGGTGGGTGCATGGGTGGAGGGCATGTCTTGCAGAAAAGCAGGCAGGTAACTCACAATTGCCTGTTTTTTTAGCCTGTTCTGTAAATAATTTCAGTTTGATTCCCCATCCTAAGATTCAGTCAGAAGGAGGGCGTGCTGAAACCTATCCCACTCTTCCACTGCGACAGGTTGAGTTTTCAAAACCAGCCATCCCGAGAACACCACCTCCGCGGCGGCTCCATTTCCCAGATTAAACCTAGCATCAGTAGGAAGTGTTTTGTCAGTTACGGAGTGCTGACAGTGGTGCGTGCCCAGAATGAGGCGGGCACCGGATTGCCCTGCATACCTTGTGCGCTGCTTAGACTTGCTCACCGATGATTCCTTGCAAAATTACTGGAATCTTGGCAATACGTTCAAGGTGGTAGCCCACTCACACTATGCAGGCAGAGATTTTTTAAAAGATAAGTCATTCTTCTAAACAAAGAGCCACAGGCCATGCTTCCTTAAGAGGAGCCACTTCTTCCGAGATTTCCTTTTTCTTTCCCCCCTGTTTTTTTTTTTTTTGTTTTTTACAGCTTAATCCAGCATCTCTCCCATGTGCTCCGTGGGCCTCTCCGACTGCAGGCTGCCAACAAGAACAGAAGGGTACAAGTTGGGACCAGGATTGTCCCTAAAGCCCTTTCCCTCAATATTCCTTACAGCATCCCTAGAAGGTGGTCCAATGTCACTGTCCCCATTTTACAGATGTGGGGATGAAGCAGAGGGAGAGCAGCATACTTGCCTGCCTACAGCCAAACAGAGACTTCCCAGCTCACAGTTCCATTTTCTTAACTATTACACAAGCTGTCTTCAGTAGATCTTATTTCCTGGGATTTTGAGACCCAGACTTTGACATCAGGGGTGGAGCTGCAGAGCTAAAGGCTGGTGCCTGGCAGGGCTGGGTGGGTGGGTGGGTGAGGCTCAGGAGCTAAAGGAGCTAAAGCCTGGCAGGGCAGGGGGCGAGGCTTGGGAGCTAAAGGGTGGTGAGAGCCTGACTGCCTAATGCCTCCGGTGTAGTGCCTGACATGTTGGAAGGGGTGAAATTAATCAGAAAGCCTCTCTAGCCAAGCAGAAACAATCCTGCCCTCCTTGATTCTAACCCCTCAACCTGAGATTTTACTCCTTGCCCCAGAGCAGGGGTGGAGAGCCGCTTTGAGCTAGAGGGCCAAATAAATTCCTTTATGAAGAAGCCCTCAGAGCCGAGGCTGCATTCCAGGGGTGGTGGGGTGGGACAAAGGCGAAAAGGGACAGGACCAAATGCAAAAGAGGCGAGGCCAGCATACTAAAATCAGCCGCATAGTTTAGCTTGAAGCTCTCTTTACTGCCAGTAAACCAGCCTTTGGAGGGCTTACCGGAAACCACCACACTCAGCTCAGCATTTGGTCCAAAATCAGAACATGTCCCACAGGTACTGGCCATCCCTGTCCTGATTTTTAGGTAGTAAGTTGTCGTTCTCTGGGATTTTGCGCTCTCCCCTAGAAGTTAAATCTCTCAGGGCTGCCTCTTGCCTCTAAGTCAGTGTTCTCCAGCCTTGGGTCCCCAGATGACTCCCAGCTGAGCAGGAGCACAACAGGAGAGAGGCTCCAGCTGTTTTTGGGACTGTGATAAGGCAAGCAGGCTCCCAGAGAGCAAGCGAACAGGGAGAGCAAACAGGAGTTTGGCAGCGGAGTTCGGCAGGGGAGGTCAAGGGGGAGGTCCCTAAGAAATTTCCTAGAAAGGCAGAAACATAAAGGGAACAGAGCACTATGGAAGGAAAGGACTGCAATGTGTGTGCAATGTTTGTTTTCCTGCCTGAGGGCAACATGGCCTACACGTGCGACAAGTGCAAGCTGGTCACGCTGTTGGAAGAAAGGGTCAGAGGACTGGAGCAGCAAGTGTCAACCCTCAGGAGCATAAGATAAAGTGAGGAGTTCTTAGACAGAACGGTGGATCTACAGCACCAAAGCGTAGAACAGGAGCCAGAAGGGCAACGGCAGGATGAGGCGGAGTCGGAGACTGCAGAGGCAAGGGAAAATAACGTAGGGGGAACTCCCTGGGTGACTGTTAGGAGCAGAAGAACTAGAAGACATTCTGCGCCTGTGGAAGCAGTGGAGCTATGGAACCGCTTCCATGTACTTGAGGACGAGAGCAGAGGACAGCCTGCAGAGGACGAATTACCGGGCACCCAACGTGACAGCGAGCAAGAGGTTGAGGGTCAGTCAAGTGGAGGCAATCAAACCAAGGCCTACAGCAAGAGGAAGAGAAGAGTACTCGTAGTGGGAGACTCCCTCCTGCGGGGGATTGAAGCCAAAGTATGTTGCGAAGACCCATGGACTCGCCAGGTGTGCTGTCTCCCCGGGGCACGGATTAAGGATGTGACAGAGCAGCTGCCGAGGCTCATACAGCCCACCGACTCATACCCCTTTCTTCTCTTCCACGTGGGTACAAATGATACTGCCAAGCGGAGTTACAAAGAAATCACGGCAGACTTTGAAGAGCTGGGAAGGGAACTCAAGAACTTTGGGGCCCAGATAGTTTTATCATCCATCCTTCCAGTACTTGGAAGAGGCATAGAAAGGGAAAGAAAAATACTCAGAGTGAATGACTGGCTACGAAGGTGGTGCCGACGTGAGGGATTTGGATTCTGGGACCATGGGCTACACTTCCTAGAAGGTGGACTTCTGGCACAGGATGGATTGCACCTCACAAGGACTGGGAAGAATGTGTTTGGCCACAGCATGAGGAACTTAATCAGGAGGGCTTTAAACTGAATCCAACAGGGGAGGGAGACATAAACTCGGGGGTACCAATGGAAGAAGGCCTCTGTGCCACAATGGAGAGAACAGCTCCAGCGGTGCCCATTGATAGTCTACCACAAAATGTAGGGAAAAAGTCGGAGTATAAAGCACATAGTCTTCGATGTCTCTATACTAATGCCCAGAGTATGGGCAACAAACAAGACGAACTTGAACTCTTGATACATGAGGGCAAGTACGACTTGATAGGGATAACTGAAACCTGGTGGGATGACTCCCATGACTGGAATACAGCAATTGAAGGGTATAACTTGTTCAAAAGAAACAGAAGCAACAGAAAGGGAGGTGGAGTTGCACTGTATGTTAAAAATACGTATCTCTGCACAGAGATACAGGAAGAGGAGCTTGGCAGCCCCACTGAGAGCATCTGGGTTAAAATAAAGGGGGCAAAGAATAAAACGAACATGGCGGTTGGAGTCTACTACTGACCACCCAATCAAGGAGAAGACGAGGATGAAACTTTTGAAAAGCAAATTGCCATTGTTTCAAGGAGGCACGATGTGGTAGTAATGGGTGACTTCAATTTCCCTGATATCTGTTGGGAGACTTATTCAGCCAAACATGGCCCCTCCAAGAAATTCCTGAGCTGTGCTGCTGATAACTTCCTCCTACAGAAAGTGGAGGAAGGAACTAGAGGATCGGCTATCCTTGACCTGATTCTAACCAACAGAGACGAGTTAGTGGATAAAGTGGCAGTTTCGGGAATTCTGGGGGAAAGTGACCATGTTATACTTGAGTTCTTGATTCTAACGGAAGCAAAAGCTGAGTGTAGCCAAACACGTACCCTGGATTTTAGGGAAGCCAATTTTAACAAACTCAGAACAATGATTAGCAAGATCCCATGGCAAGCAACTCTCATGAGAAAAGGAGCCCAGGAGGGGTGGGAGTTTTTAAAAAAGGAAATTTTAAAGGCACAATTGCAAACAATTCCCACAAGGAAAAAAGGCAGAGGGCAACAGAAGAAGCCAATGTGGCTTCACAATAAACTCAAAGATGACCTGAAAACAAAAAAGGACACGTATAGGAAGTGGAAGGAAGGACAGGCTACAAGGGAAGAGTACAGGCAGGTAGCACAGAACTACAGGAATAGTGTCAGGAAGGCTAAAGCTGAGAATGAGCTAAGGTTAGCGAGGAATGCTAAAAGCAACAAAAAAGCTTTCTTCAGATACATGCACATTGCACAGTAAAAGACAGAAGAAAGAACTGGTGGTTCAACTACGCGATGAGGATGGCAAATTGATAACAGAAGACAAAGAAAAGGCAGAAGTGTTCAATTCCTACTTCAGCTCGGTCTTCTCCCAAAAGAGGGTCTATGACCCCCCCTGGCAAACCTGAAGTGCAGACTGAAGGGGCAGGATTGCAGCTTGAGATTGATAGGCAAATGGTCAAGGAGCACCTGATTACTCTGAACGAGTTTAAATCTCCAGGGCCTGATGAGCTGCATCCTAGAGTAATAAAGGAACTGGCAGAAGAACTCTCAGAACCACTGTCTATTATCTTTGAGAAATCATGGAGGACAGGTGAAGTGCCAGATGACTGGAGGACGGCAAATGTTGTTCCCATCTTCAAAAAGGGCAAGAAGGAGGAACCTGGGAACTATAGGCCAGTCAGTTTGACATCAATCCCTGGGAAGATTTTGGAGCAGATTATAAAGAAGCCAGTCTGCAAGCACCTTGAAAACAATGCAGTGATTACTAGAAGCCAGCATGGATTTGTCAAGAACAAATCCTGTCAGACTAATCTGATCTCATTTTTTGATCAGGTAACCTCCCTTGTGGACTGTGGGAATGCTGTGGACATTATATATCTGGACTTCAGCAAAGCTTTCGACAAAGTGCCTCATGATATCCTGATTAGCAAGCTAGCTAAGAGTGGGCTAGATGGAACAACTATCAGGTGGATCCACAATTGGCTACAGAATCGGACTCAAAGAGTGCTTATCAATGGTTCCTTCTCAAACTGGGGAGAGGTAACGAGCGGGGTACCACAGGGCTCGGTCCTGGGCCCGGTGCTCTTCAACGTTTTTATTAATGACTTGGATCAGGAGGTACAGGGAATGCTTATCAAATTTGCAGATGACACAAAGTTGGGTGGAACAGCTAATACTCTGGAAGACAGAAACAAAATTCAAAGTGACCTCGATAGGCTGGAGCGCTGGGCCGAAAACAACAGAATGAAATTTAATAGGGATAAATGCCAAGTGCTGCACCTAGGAAAAAGAAACCAACTGCACAGTTACAGGATGGGGGACACTTGGCTCAACAATACTACAAGTGAGAAGGATCTTGGAATTGTGGTAGATCACAAACTGAATATGAGCCAGCAATGCGTTGTGGCTGCAAAGAAGGCAAATGCAATTTTGGGCTGCATTAATAGAAGTATAGCTTCCAAATCACGGGAAGTGATAATTCCCCTTTACTCGGCACTGGTTAGGCCTCATCTTGAGTACTGCGTCCAGTTCTGGGCACCTCACTTTAAGAAGGACATAGACAAACTGGAGAGGGTTCAGAGGAGGGCAACAAGGATGATAAAGGGACTGGAAACAAGGCCCTATGAGGAGAGACTGAAAGAACTGGGCATGTTTAGCCTTCAGAAGAGGAGACTGAGGGGAGATATGATCGTACTCTTCCAGTATTTGAAGGGATGTCACACAGAGGAGGGCCAGGATCTCTTCTCGATCATCCCAGTTTGCAGGACACGGAATAATGGGCTCAAGTTACAGGAACCTAGATTCCACCTAAACATCAGGAAAAATTTCCTGACTGTTAGAGCAATAAGACAATGGAATCAACTACCTAGGGAGGTGGTGGTGGGCTCTCCCACTCCGGAGGCATTCAAGGTGCAGCTGGACCGCCATCTGTCAGGGATGCTTTGACCTGGATTCCTGCATTGAGCAGGGGGTTGGACTCGATGGCCTTGTAGGCCCCTTCCAACTCTACTTTTCTATGATTCTATGATTCTATGTTTTTGGCCTACAACTCCCAGCATGCTGGGAGTTGTAGGCCAAAAACATCTGGGGACCCAAGGCTGGAGAACACTGCTCTAAGTGAACGTGACGGCAAAAGGATGCGCAGGAACATTAAAGCAGGGGTGGTGAAGCTCCTTCAGTCCGAGGGCCGAATTGCATTTGGGTGAGGCTCCTGGGGGCCACATTCTAGTAGTGGGTGGGCCCAAAGGCAAAAGGGGTGATGCCCAAGTACCAAAAACCACAGCATGGCTTAGCCCAGTAAGTAAGCCTTAGGAGAAGCATTTTGACCTTTTTAGAATGGGGGGGGGAACTGCACAACAGCTGGGAACCTGCCAAGCACTCAGTGGTCGGAGGAAAGGGGACCAGGCCTTCTGGGGATCCCTGAAAGGCCAGATTGGGACCCCGAGCAGGCTGGATTTCACCCACCAGCCTGAGGTTCTATACCCCTACCCTAGATATCCCGAGAAAGAAGGAGGCTAAAATCCTGGAACTTTGGATCAAGCCCTCAGATCTGTCCATTCTCCCATTCTCCCTGATATCCAGTCTTTCAATACCTCCCTTGGTCTGTTTAGAGAGTTAATTGAAACTTGAGATCTGTATTTCTTTGACAGGGCACTCTGTGCCTTTAGTGGCCATCTTTCTTTTTCAAAAAGCCATGCGGGGAGGGCGGGGGCGCAGCGGCGGGAAGGTTTCCTATTATGTGCTATTCTGTTTCCCGTTGAAAGCGGAGTTTAGCAAGAGCTGGTATTTGAAGCCCTTACCTCTTGTTTGTGGTGGAACACTTTATGCTTCAGACGTGACGCTACAAGTCGAATTCATGAATCGCACAAAGAACAAGGTGAACTTTCCAAATGAAAAGGACAATATTTTTAAGGAAATTCCTGTTTACATAAAAGTATTTATTGGCTCTAAGAATGAATGTGGTGTGTGTGTGTGTGTGTGTGTGTGTGTGTGTTTGTGTGTGTGTTCACCTGCAATTCCATGCATTTCAACTGGAAATTAGTTAACAATGCAGCATGTTTGGGGCCACCTTGTCACATCTGATCCAAGACAAACCAAATCTTAGCTATATACAGATGGAACATAGAAAAGGAGACAGATTAAGAAAATTTATTTATTTATTTATTTGTTGTATTTATGAATCGCCTATCTGGCTGGCAAACTGGCCACTCTGGGCGATGTACAACATAATAAAATATAAAATACATTTAAAACAGTATAAAATTTTAAAATCTTAACCAACCCCATAAAAGGCAGATATATAGCATGGCGCAGCTTTCCCCCAAGCTGGTGCTCCCCAGATGTTTTGGACTACAACTCCCAGCATTCCTGACCATTTGCCATGCTGGCTGGTGCCAATGGGAATTGAAATCCCAAACATTGGAGGGGAAAAGGTACATAGCACATGCATGATGTGATGGACCCAACACTTGTGCGTCCTTTTCATAGAATCAGAGAAAAGTAGAGTTGGAAGGGGCCTATAAGGCCCTCGGTCCAACCCCCTGCTCAATAGCAGGAATCCAGGTCAAAGCATCCCTGACAGATGGCCGTCCAGCTGCACCTTGAATGCCTCCAGAGTGGGAGAGCTCACCACCTCCCTAGGTAATTGGTTCCATTGTCTTATTGCTCTAACAGTCAAGAATTTTTCCCCTGATGTTTAGGTGGAATCTAGGTTCCTGTAACTTGAGCCCATTATTCCGTGTCCTGCAAACTGGGATGATCGAGAAGAGATCCTGGCCCGCCTCATTGTGACAACCCTTCAAGTACTGGAAGAGTGCTATCATATCTCCCCTCAGTCTCCTCTTCTGAAGGCTAAACATGCCCAGTTCCTTCAGTCTCTCCTCATAGGGCCTTGTTTCCAGTCCCTTTATCATCCTTGTTGCCCTCCTCTGAACCCTCTCCAGTTTGTCTATGTCCTTCTTAAAGTGTGGTGCCCAGAACTGGATGCAGTACTCAAGATGAGGCCTAACCAGTGCTGAGTAAAGGGGAATTATCACTTCCCACGATTTGGAAGCTATACTTATATTAATGCAGCCCAACATAGCATTTGCCTTCTTTGCAGCCACATCGCATTGCTGGCTCATATTCAGTTTGTGATCTACAACAATTCCAAGATCCTTCTCACTTGTAGTATTGTTGAGCCAAGTGTCCCCCATTCGGTAACTCTGCATTTGGTTTCCTTTCCCTAGGTGTAGCACTTGGCATTTATCCCTATTAAATTTCATTCTGTTGTTTTCGGCCCAGCGCTCCAGCCTATTGGGATCGCTTTGAATTTTGTTTCTGTCTTCCAGAGTATTAGCTGTTCCACCCAACTTTGTGTCATCTGCAAATTTGATAAGCATTCCCTGCACCTCCTGATCCAAGTCATTAATAAAAATGTTGAAGAGCACCGGGCCCAGGACCGAGCCCTGTGGTACCCCGCTCGTTACCTCTCCCCAGTTTGAGAAGGAACCATTGATAAGCACTCTTTGAGTCCGATTCTGTAGCCAATTGTGGATCCACCTGATAGTTGTTCCATCTAGCCCACTCTTAGCTAGCTTACTAATCAGGATATCATGAGGCACTTTGTCGAAAGCTTTGCTGAAGTCCAGATATATAATGTCCACAGCATTCCCACAGTCCACAAGGGAGGTTACCCGATCAAAAAATGAGATCAGATTAGTCTGGCAGGATTTGTTCTTGACAAATCCGTGCTGGCTTCAAGTAATCACTGCATTGTTTTCAAGGTGCTTGCAGACTAACTTCTTTTGATTTTAAGCATGCACTGAAATCTCTCCCACTGAGATGAAGTGACTTAAAAGTCGTTAATTTGGGTTGGATCAGGTCCACATCTGTCTCATGTTCCCCATTCCCCCAAGCTCATTGACTTCTGTTGATTGGATCATGCTTTTTGAGTTGCCACCTCTCTTACCCATAAGAATGTAAGAGACAGTGTGTTGCAGTGGCTAGAATATTGGAGTAGGACTGGAGAGATCTGGGTTCAAATCCTCATTCAGCTGTGATTGTCAGTGGGTGACCTTGCTAGGGAAAGGGGGAAAATTTGTTCAGTTCACATTTTAATGTGGACTTGCCTGATTTCGCACTTTCAAACCACTAAGTGAACCAAGATTCACACTCTCCCGAATTTTGCAATAGAGTTCTCCAATAATAATAATAATAATAATAATAATAATAATAATAATAAATGCATACAAAATGGGTATATTAGAGGAAAATATCAAAATATGCATTCTACTAGGAAAACCGCTTGCAAACAAATGTGTATATTAGGTGAAAATACCTAGAAAAACACATGTTTTAGGAGAAATGTGTGTAATCTGCCTATCATCAGCCAACCCCCCTCAGAATTCTCTATTTCCTCTGAGCTTTGCTGCAATCCTCAGAGCAGGTGAGGGGAAATGAATTAATTTTCTCAACAACACAATATTGTTCCTCACTGTAATGTAAATTATTTTGTGGCGGCTTCTTCTTGAATGGACAATTAAGACCCACTGGTGTTACAAAAGGCCTGCCCTTAGCAGATGAAAACTCATATAACTGGTAGGTTGATATGGATCAGCACAGTTGCTTACAATTTTGGACTCTCCTTGGGGAATATGGCTATGGGGACTGTCATGCTGTACGCCTGCACTTCCAAAATTTACCACTACAGCCACTGTTGAACACAGAAATCAGCTTCCTGTGGATCTCAGCTTTGGTTAGAAAAAAGAAGAAGCAAGTTTCTAGCCCTTATGCTTGAGAAAATTTACTTGAAAGCAGAACTGGGCCAAAGGTTCTCTTCTGAGAATATCATCTGGTAGCATTGTTCTCAGGGATTTGTGGGAGGGGGCTGAGATGGTGGCTGCAGAAAGGAGCACCACATTGGGATGGTGAGTTTGCCCCCACCCCAAATTTCACCCCCCACACAAATCCCCCAAAGAGACCCCCTATTTTGCAGTTTGCAAATGGGTTTGTGAAAAGAGGTGAGTGGATTCAAGCCAACCCTACTTTAATGTCCGTGGGCAGTGCCTGCTGATATATCGAAATCCAGAGATGCCGCTGAAATAGTTTTCCCGTGGTTGTGGGGTGTGAGCTTCAGAATTCTGAATAGCCCCTTGTGCCTTTTGATGGCTAGCAAAACCAGAAGAAATTATGCAAAATAAAACTAGGTAAATTGGCTCTGTTTTGTGTGATTTATACAGGATGCCAAATTCTGCTTTATCTTGGCACAAGGTTTGGCATGCCTGGCTTCAGAATATTAAGTATTTTTAGGTGCACACACTTGGAGTTGAGCACACAGCCATGTTTATAATCAAAGGAACACATGGTGAGACAGGGCCGAAAATAGCAGCCATCTTCTGTGCGTAACAATTTATTATTGTTCCATGTAAAATTCCTTTGTTTGAGACTCCGCCCTCCAGTAGTTAATCTGTTTAGCAGATCAGTTTGGAACACAGGACACACCCAGCAACGAACACTACGGCACACCCCGTGGCAACGACAGCACTACGCAGGTAGCAGCTATTTGTTATCAGCATCTCAACAGGCTTGGAGTTCGATTTTTGTCACTTCTTGTTTGGGAGAAATTGGACTGAGCTTCTAATCAGCCCTTTGTTGACAACAAAATAGACTTCGGTGGGTGGACTTCCTTTTGCAAAAGCCATGAAGAGCATTGCACATGTTGGGGATTTTAAACTTTTGGCTTGAAAAAAAAAGGTTCTGCACTGATGATTGCCATAAAGTCAACAATAAATGGTGTTTCCAGAATCAAGCATCTTAGGCTGCAATCCTGTCCACATTCATTTGGGAGCACGTCCCATTGAACTCAATGGAACTTACTTCTTAGTAGACACCTATAGGATTGAAATGTCAGCTTTTCTGATGTTTTTATGGAAGATGTCAGGTGGAGGAAATATAAGAACATCAGTCGGGCTATCAGTCCAAGGGTCCATCTAGTAGTCCAGCATTCTGTTCACACGGTGGCCAACCAGATGCCCATGGGAAACACATGAGTGCAACAGCACAGTCCCGCCTGTGTTCCCCAGCAACTGGTGTACGTAGGCATACTGGATCTGATACTAGAGGTAGCGTATGACCATCAGGACTAATAGCCATTGATAGTCTTCTCCTCCATGAATTTATCCCTTTTAAAGCCGTTCACATTGGTGGCCATCACCACCTCAACTAAAGAGAATGGAAGGAGCTATCACTATTTCTAGTGGCTGAGTGCATGCTTCAGAACTCAAAGACCTCATGTTCAATCCGTGGCATCACTTGAAAGGAACTCAGGTTGGTAGCAGGGCTGGAAAAAAAAAACCCTGCCTGTGGCCTTGCTAGGAGCATGTGGCAAAGTAAAGGCAGGAAGGAGTCTCTCCACTCACACTTGCCAGTTGTGGCTGTCAGAAACAGGCCACTACAGGCACAGACGAGGCTTCAGTTCATGTCTGTCTTCTCCCACACACATCTTTTTGCTAACTGCGATCCTCACTGAAAGTCCTTCTCTAAGTGCCCCCTCTCACATAGGTGGGTGGCTGCTGGAGACAGCATCTTTTCTATGGTTGCAACCAAATTATGGAACTTCCTCCCCGCTCTCCCCCGAGTATACTTGCCTGCACCATCTTTATTGTCTCTTTAGGTGCTGGGTGAAGTCAGTCCTGTTTGCCTGAACCTCTGGTGGTCAGCAGTGTTTTTTTTTTTTACTGGTTTGGCTGGTTTATATCTTAGATTGTATATATTTCTGCTCTCTGGCTCCTTTGTTTAAATGGTATGGAATTCTTTGATTGCTTTTATCTGCTGCTTAATTTGTTATTTTATTTTTGTTGTGGTGTTTTTTTTATGGTCCTTTCATAGATTTTCATAGATCATAGAGCTGGGAGGAGCCTACAAGGCTATTGAGTCCAACCCCCTGCTCAATGCAGGAAACTAGAGGAGCGGTCTCCCATCCAAGTAATAACCAGGCTTGACCCTGCTTAGCTTTCCACGCTCAGACAAGCTGAGCCAGCATAAATCACAGGCCTTGTTTTTATGGTGTTGTTTTCTAAACTAACCTTGTAACCTATCCCGAAGACTATATTTGGTGGAAAATCAGGGTAGGAACGAATAAATAAATAGATACATTACTGAGGATGATTTTCTGAACCAGCCCTTAAAGCAGGGATTGGCAACCTCTAGCCCAGTGTTCTCCAACCTTGGGTCCTCAGATGTTTTTGGCCTACGACTCCCAGCATGCCCCAGCCAGCGTAGCTGGCTGGGGCATGCTGGGAGTTGTAGGCCAAAAACATCTGAGGACCCAAGGTTGGAGAACACTGCTCTAGCCGATGGGCCATCCAGCAGCAAGCTTCTTCTGCTGTTATCTCCAATCAGTGATTGGAGAGATAAGAGGGTGTTTAAAGGCATTTAAACTTTAAATACCCTGCATAGAACTGAGCTGTGCTTTGCAGGCCTGGAAGCTGCTGCACTGGGGATTACTGAAAGGACATGCATAGAATTGAGATATGGCTTGTGTGTTTGGTGGGACAATATCCAAATTGGTATGTGAACTGCATCTGGCCCCACCCACTCTGTGCTTGGCTCCACCCCCATTGCCCTTAGCCCCACCCACTGCTGGAATGTAGCCTCCCCACCCCCCCACGAGAGACTCTTCCCAAATTGGAATTCAGCCCCTGGGCTGAAGAAGGTTTGCCACCCCTGCCTTAGAGGTTACAAAAGAATGGGGCGGGGGGTAGTTGCGAGGGCCCATGGCTTCCAGAAAAGACTGTCATTGCTGAAGTAGAGTGTCGTCGAAACAAACACGTCCAGGTCATAGCTGGCACCTGAGCATCTAGGAGCAAAGCTGGTTCTAAACTGAGATCAAGCTGCACGATTGAAGAGATGACATTATGAAACCCCCTCATCTGTATTTCATAGGCCCACGTTTGCTGTTCCTTCACCTTGTCTGAATTGAGGCTTTGGTCAGACTTGCAAGGGAAGTAAGGGGGCTTATTCCTTTTGTATATATTTGAAAACATGAGTTCTTATATTTGATGATATATATTATTATACAAATTTTAATATAACAATAGGGTTGCTTTTACATCCTAAACTTGGAGAAGAGTACGGTGGCTTAAATTTTTAACAATTCAATGACTAGGGCTAAAGTTGTAAACACACTTTCTTGGGCAAAAGTTCCACTGAATCCCATGGGACTTATTTCCGAATAAACATGTACAAGAAAGATATAATAACAGCTTGTTCAGACATCCAGAAAAACTACACAGAGTGATTCTGCTCAGACTGTGCTACATTAGAATATAGGAGATGAACACGTTTGAATGCTCTCATATCAAAATATCCTTGTATGTGAACAACATATTAAACAGAAGGGCGCCAATCTAGCTGTCTTCCTGATTTCCTAGGTTTCCATTTGCAGGGAGCTTTTGACACCCCCCCCCCCCACTGAACATGAAAAAGTGGTACAGGAATTCTCAGGAAGATGGTACCATGTGTTTTTGCAAATCATTTGCATTTTATTTTACCTTTTTTTTAAAGTACACAAACACTTTTTAACATATAAACAGATTCTCAAGGTGGCTATTAGCATTAAAATACAATAGAAGCTATTAAAATATACAAGAAATGAACAGAAATGGTGCCACTACAGATGAAGCCCTGCTTCTCCAAGCCATCCACCTGGCACCAGACAGCTGGTGCATACAGAACAGAGCCTTCCCCAATGCCTTTAAAGCATACAGACAAAGATATGGGATATTTGAGTTGTCTCCAATGCAGTAGTCCTCAACCTCTTCAGATGTGGGATTCATCTTTAACCCTAATATGGGATCCAGGCTTTTTAGTGTCCTGCTTTTGGGCTTTCCAGAGGAAATGGGATGCTTTACGTGAATGTTCTGTCTAACCCAGCAGGGCCCTTCTCATGTTCCTTCTCCCTAGGGAAGCCCTGCCCAATCGGGTGCTCTCCAGATGTTTGGACCTCAACTCCCATCATCCCCAATCAGCATGGGCAAGGGTCATCCTAGGGCATCCTGGGAGACATATTGTGGAGGGTGGATGACCCTGGGTTCTACTATTAAGAGAGGGAGAAAAACGTCTCCCTACCCACTTTCCCCACACCATGCACAACATGCATTTGTAACATGGGCATATTGTGACTGTTTCTTCTTCTCATTCTTCCCTATCCCTCTATTCCTCTGAAAAACAAAGAAACCCCAAATGTCATGGTACCACTGGTGCATCCCCACTTTGGGTCAAGCCGAGACCCATTCGTGGGTCTCAACCCACTAGCTGAAAAGCAATGCCCTCATGCAGCCTTCCCCAACCCAGTGCTCTCCAGATGCATCAGACTACAACTCCCATCATCCCCAGCTTGGGTGAAGGGAATTCTAGTCCAACATATCCAGAGGGCGCCAGGTTGGGGGAAGGGTGCTGTAATGGAAGAGAAATGAACTGATCAACCATTCTGCATGTTCTCAGCTCACAAATGGGGCCATCTGATCTCCCCTTACACAATAATACATTGGCAATAAGGTAACCCAAATATATAAGTCATGAGATCTGCTCAGAGCCCCTTTCAAAGCAGTTACACCATCGCTCGAAATATTCCTCCGGCGTCTGCCTTACGCACATCTCTGTTGTGTTGATTCACCTGAACTCCAACGTATTGAGTAAGGGTTGCAAAACACGGATGCCCTCAAGGGAGCCGATGGGCAGACCTCCCCATGTGGCCCATCTCAAAGACACAATGAATAAAGCAAAGATGAGCCATTACAGACAACACTTCAGTACCCCTCCCCTTTAGCTGAAAGCAAGAGGGAAGGAAGAACAACTTTGTTGAAGCCGAGAGCAAATGCCAAAGCCATGAATCTCCAACTAACAGCCTGGGATTCCCCCCCCCCCCCGCCCCTATCTCCAGAGCTTAATTAAAACAATGAAGATAAAAACAAGGCCAGGCAAGCCCATTGGCACATGCCAAATACTAGTACGGAACATTGCCTGACTTCGAGCAATGCTAACCTTGAACCAAAGCCATCCTTTTCCAGTGGATGGAGCAGCTCCACATCAGTAAAAGAATGTGCATAAAGAGCTGGTTCTGGCAATGGAAGAAATAGGGAAGTCCTTGTGGGTAGGTCACCTCTAGATGCTCCCATGCCCATGAAAATTTGCTGAATCAAGACGATGGAGTTCTTTCTGGTTGTCCCATCATGCCTCTGATGTTTGCTAGGGGAAAGCAGGCATTATAGGGATGGGGGAGAAATGGCTAATTTTGCACGTTCGAACCAATCTGCAAAACAAAACTCAGTTATCCTTCAAAATTACCATATTTTTCCGTCTATAAGACGCCCCCATGTATAAGACGCCCCCCACTGGGCAGTTTTGCAACTGCACGGTTCTCTCCTTGGCTTACTTCTGTGTATAAGACGACCCTCAATTTTTAGTCTAGCGATTTTAGGGGAAAGTATACAGTAGTCTTATACATGGAAAAATACTGTAGCAATCCTCTGGACTTCTCCAATCAGTACATGCGTACAAAAATGCGTCTCTCAGGGAAAAGTGGACCCTGAAATGCATCTGTTACTGAAAATAGCAGGAAGAAGAAGAAGAAGAAGAAGAAGAAGAAGAAGAAGAAGAAGAAGAAGAAGAAGAAGAAGAAGAAGAAGAAGAAGAAGAAACTGAAAATGCATCTGTTGGGAGAAATGTGCACAAATTATCCTGTGAACTTAAAAAACAAAAAACTCAAAGTTCGCAATGAACTGAACTTAAGGTTGGAAAAATTCTCAACATTCAGGACAAACTGAACTTTAGATTGGAAAAATGAGAAATGGAGAGAAACTGAAATTGACTGATTCATGGATGCACCCCTAGCATGAATAACATTAAGGGTGCAATCCTATCCATGTTTAGACAGAAAAAAGTCTTACAACTCCGAGCATTCCCCAGCCAGCATGGCTGGTTGGGGAATGCTGGGAGCTGTAGGACTTTTCTGTCTAAACATGCATAGGATTGTGCCCTAAGCAAATGAAAGGGGATCATAGCATGGTTAACTGAATGGGAGATAGTGTTGCGGACGGGAGGGCCCTTACCCATGAGGAGGATACAGTGACTTCCAAGGCATCACCTGAATATCTCAGTAAGGAAAGCATGAGGAAACCCCTATTGCCTCAACCCAGCATTTCTGGCCAACCAAACTCATTCTGCATTTCAGTCCATTTTCAGGTTTGGGTGGATTTGCTTGAAGGGAGCAAGGGATTTGCTTGAAGGGATTTGCTTGAAGGTTATGCAGTGAGAGCTGCAACTGTCACATGAATATCGAAATGTTGTATTTACACTTGGGCAACATTACATTTGCATCTGTTAAGGATGAGCCAATACCGAGTGAACTATATCGAGATCTGGAAAGAAAGAAAGAAAGAAAGAAAGAGAGAGAGAAAGAAAGTGAGAAGGCAGGATATGAGCTTGTAAAATAAAAATTTAAAAGAAATAGCAGCACAATCGAAAGCTGCCCATAACCCTCCAAAAATGGAGGATTACGGGCATCCAATGGAGGGTGGAAGGAGCGTAGAGGCAAAGGTCACCTCCATGTTTCTCCCACCCTGCAAAACACTGAGCTGATTTTGGCCGTCTAAGTCTTTTGCTCCTGCTTGCGAGGAGGAGAGGCAGAGGTGCCTCCAGAATATATTGCATCGTTGCAAAGCCTTACTCCTCCCCGTCCCTCCTCGCCCCCCACCCCACCCACAAGCCTCTGGCTCCGAGGTCAGTCTTCCAACCTCGGAGCCGCAGCCGGTGCGGTTCTTTTCGCACCAGCTGCGAGGGCGGAGGGAGGCTGCCCCAAGGTCGGAGCCCCAGCCCCAACCTCGGACCAAGTTTCCGAGGTCAAACCTGGGACTCCGACCTTTCCTATGGACGTCTAAACTCTGTCTAGCGGCCATAGGATTGCACCCTAAAAGAAGATAAATTACCTAGCCTATATTGAATGATATTTAATTAGCCTTTTCAGTCATCAAAAATGAAGCATTTATGTTGTGTCTTTTTTCTTCTTCTTCTTCTTTTTGTTTTTAGCTCTGCAAACGTTTCCAAAAGGGGATTGCACTGGGCTGCCCAATGAAGCAAACATCCTTGACTTTGTTCAGAAACCACCACAGCATAGACTGATAATAACAACATGATAACAGTCTCTTCATCACATAGCAGCTGTGTAAATTGGAGGTGTGTTGATGCTGGATGCCAGCGCCGATTTTTGCTGTCCTGCGGTGAACGCACTTTCAAGATCAGTGACCAAAGCTGGCAGAAAGGCATCCGAACCAACGGCTGTCGTAATGGATCCCCCCATGCAGGCAAAGTAATATTTTGCTATGATAAACGGTGGGAAAAGGGGACAGAAGTACTCACAATTAATTCATTCATTTATTCACAAGCAGACCATACATATTTGCAAAACACTTAATTTCTTATTTAACTTTTGAGTAACAACAATTTGTCATTATCATGGGTGTAAATGAGTCTTTTTGTGCTTTGCAAACATGTAAAGTCTGCTTGTGAATATTTTAATGTATATAATTTCTCTGGATAACTTTATACTATTAACAAAATTGTATGTATTATTTTGAATTACAGCCCCTGATGAAGGTATAATGCCAAAACGCATTGGGCAATAAATATTTCAGTAGGCACCTGAGGTTTTTTTTTCTCTCTTCCGTTTTTTAACATAGAAAACAGCCTAATTTGCGCAAATCAGGCCGTAATTTGCACAAATCAGGCCATTTTCTACGTAAACAATGTAGCGCTGGAACCCGGAAGTCACTTTCCCCGGCTCGGCTCACGCGAGAACGCGAGTTGAGCTGGGGAAAAGGTAGGGCGAGTGGAGCTTGGGGGGGGGGGTTGAGCCCAGTGAGTTCGCTGGACTTCCCCCCCCAATCGAGCTCCGTGCACATCCCTAATTGGGGAGGAGACAGGGGCTGCCAGGATACGAGCTATGCGGATGGCGCTCGGGCCTCCTTCACTCCGCCTCCGAAGCGCCTCCGCTAGATGGCCAAGATCGGCTGCCTAGTTGACTTGCAGAGTGGGAGGAGTGGGGAGGCGGAGATGGCCTCCGCTGTTCCTCCCGCTCTACACCGGATACTCGCAAGCCTCCAAGTTCGGAGGCTTATGAGCACCGAGGGCACAACTGATAGGATTGCACCCTTATGTGTTATTCATTCATAGGTGCCTTTGCATCCCACTCTACCTTCAGGGAGCTGCTGAACGTGGTACTGTCAATGGGGTCATATCCGGCTTGAAACTCGGAATGGTCCTGTGAATTCAATGAAGCGGAGAGAGATTGGTTGGCCGAAGATCACCCATCGGGCTTCGTCGGTGAACGGGGATCTGAAGATGGAAAGCAGGGACAGCGACAATACAAAAACAAGGAGAAAAAGAACACCTCAGAGGTGCATACGATAATACAGAAATCGATTAAACCAGTTTCCCCCGAAGAAGAGCTGCTGGAAGACCTGGAATGTGTTGGCTCAGAAAATGATTTTCAGTGTGCCTTTTAGGCCTCCCCTCTCTTTGAGTGGGGATTTAGGAACATCGGAAGCGCGGCCTTATTCTGAGACAGACCCCCAGTCCATCTAGCCCAGTAATGTCAACACTGACTGTGGCAGCGGCTCTCTGGGGTTTCAGGGAGGAGTTTTTCCAGCCCTACCTGGAGAGGCCTGGAATTGAACCTGGGACCTTCTGCGTGCAAAGCAGGTGCTCTTGCCAACACTACACCACACAGACTCTCAGTGCCCATCCCCATTAAGAATATAACCAGGGACTGCTAGACTACAGAACAGGAGTGGGGAACAGTTTTGGGGTGGGGAGCCAAATGACCCCACCTGGCAATTTGACTCGGGACTGGCTTTCCTGCACATGGGCTTTTCCCAGGTGGAGAAAGGGTGGAGGAGTCTTTGGAGGCAGCAAGAGACCTTCGGCTGGTGGAGGGCAATGGATCTGCCAGAGCAAAGATCACCGGCAGGGATATATCAGGACCTAAGTGCAGAGCAGAGGGATGGAGCAGGATGGCCATGGAGCACTTGAAAGTAAAGACAAGGAGCTTGCATTCATTGGACCTGGGAGCAGACGGGAAGCCACTGTAGGGATTTAAGGAGGAGCATCATGTGACCAGAGCAATGAGAGAGGTGCATGGGTTTGGCAACAGAGTGCTGGACAGACATGAGGGGACTGAGGTGAGACAATGGAAGACCAGAGAGGAGAAGATTGCAGTGGTCTCGGTGAGAGATGATCAGGGCATGGACCGGAGCATTTGCCGAGGGCGCAGGGAGGAAGGAGAGTAAATTTTGCAACGTTGTAAAGCAGGGGTGGGCAACACGCAGCCCGTGGGCCACACACACCCCTGTTGTCTAGCGTGGCCCCTGCTGCCCACCCCTCCCCACCTATCTAGTCTGACGTAAAGGGGAAACGGTCATGGCTTAGCAATGGACCGAACATGGGAAACAACGGCGACAGGTGACATTGTCAGGGGATAAGGAACTTCCTCCGCATCCCTCCTGTGAAAAGACCACCACCTACAAAACAAAGTTACATCTGTGCAGTCTTGCTGTTATCAGGAGGGGCTTCTTTATTCCCCCGGCAAATGACATATGTGCTAATGCTGGGTGTTCGCACGCCCCCCCACCCCCCCGGGCGTCCTTTCTTCTTTAAAAGGCGTCACCCCACCTGGCCTAATTAAGACCAGCAGGGACTTCACCCTTCGCCCTGCCTAACAACTGCTGGGTAGTGAAAGATTTTAAGGGAATTGGCAGATATCCGATACACGGTCGAGCAGCCACGTTCAAAGGCTATATTTGATCCTCGCCTTTTCTTTTCTTTTTTGCCACAAGCCCCACCTGCTCGCCGCAGCTCTTTCTATCAGGTTCGCCCTCCGAAAAAGAATCTTATTAATCTTGCAGTGAAGTTCAAGTTACACAGGAGCTATGTGGTGAACTGGGATCTCTCTCTCTCTCTGCTCGATTGAAGATGGTGGCCCGGGGTTGTTTTCTTAAGGTTTAAAGTCTCCAGACTAGATTCATCTGGATGAGACAGTGGCAGGTGACAGGGGGAAAGAGAGAGAGAGAGAGAGAGAGAGAGAGAAATATGGGGGTGGTGGTGAATATGACAGAGAAAATAGCCCATCATTTTTGCTGCTAGGCCTGTAACGAATTAGAGTGCCAGATGGATATTACCCCTCCTATCATTTTCTGTTCCCCAGATCCACAACATAATAAGTGGTTTTCTCCTCTATTTCTTAGAGCTAGAATCATAGAGTTTGGATCCAACCCATAGAAATGTATTTATTTATTTATTTATTTGCACCAGTCTTACTTTGCTCTTCAGCCAAAAAAAAAAGGGGGGGTGGGATGGGGTGGGGGGCTCCCAGCACAGCTTATAAAGATTAATAATGAGACAAACTCTGCCCTCAGGCTTACCATTGAAAAGACACAACACAAAAGGAAACATGGATTCGGAGGGAGGAGGGAAAAAAAAATAGAGAGCAAAACTCAGGCACCAGTTTTTAGTTTCAAAGTTCTTATAGGTGGTCTTTCTGGCAGGGAAGGGCAAAACAAACCCCTTGCAGCTGTTTCTTCTCTGGCTTATGTATGGTGGTGCTAGCTTGGTTTTTTCCTTGCCGTTTTGTTCTTCCTGGGAGAGAGAGGGGGCAGCCTCCCAGTGGCCCTTGTTTCTCTGGCTAGATAACACAGAAAACATAAGAGCTCGAGGAGGACTTGTAGGCCACCTACTCAAACTTTCTGCTCAATCCTGGAGAGCGAGAACATTCCCAAAAATGGGAATGCCAAGCAGCGGCATTCCCAAGCCGCTGCTTGAAGACCTCCAGCAAGGGAGAGCCCACCACACCTCTAGGGGTGCTTCCAGATGTACTGGTCCCAGCACTAACAATCAAAAGACATTGTGCAGCTCTTCCATATTTCCCTCCTTAACAGATTTTCTGTGGCAAGAAAAAAGATGGAAGAAGGCCTGTGGCTCACGCTGGCTCAGCTTGTCTGAGCGTGGAAAGCCAAGCAGGGTCAAGCCTGGGTATTACTTGGATGGGAGACCCCTCCTCTAGTTTCCTGCATTGAGCAGCGGGTTGGACTCGATGGCCTTGTAGTAGGCCCCTTCCAACTCTATGATCTATGAATCTATGAAAACCTGGGAGGCTTACAAATGGAAGACGATAATGTCTGGACCCCCCTCCGCCCGTAGAATCCTGTGAATGAGCCAGAGGGATTGTATGAGATAAAAGCTACATCTGGAAGCAGCCAGTGAAATCTCACAAGAACAGAACTTTTGTCCAAACTTAAATGTTGGATTTGTGACTTGGTGAGCAAATGACAAATTATGACGGGGTGAGTTTGTCTGTCACTACTCAATAAGCCATAAGTTGACCCTGGCCGATTGGTGTATTGGTTACAATTGTGCATGCTGCTCGTCACAGCTCAGGTTTGCATTGTACAACCATAGAGTTGGAGGAGGTGTTGAAGCCTAGTTAGTCCAATCCCCTGCTCAGTGCAGGGAATCCAGAACTACGGCATCCCCAACAGATGATTGTCAGGCCGTTTCTTGAGGACCTCCAACAAGGTCCTCCACTGCACCTCCACTGCACCTCCAGGTAATTGGTTCCATTGTCAAACTGCTCTTACCAGCAAGACACTCCTCCTCCTTATGTTTGTACCCGTGAGATCTAGGACCAACGATCTACATGCACATTTAATCTACACTCACTTACAGAACTGCCATGTTTGGCACTACCTTTTTGAATGATTGCAGTTTCTGTGCATCACCAGGTCACGTGTCTTCCAATCTAGTGGCATCAAAACTCTGTCTGGTGGGAGTTGGCTTTAAAGCTGTGGAACCTGTTTTGCAGCATTCCCCCCCCCTCCCCATCTTTCTCCTCCTCCCCTTCCCTGCTCTTTCCTTGCATGAATTTAGATTGGATTTGTGGGCAGGAAATCTGTGGAGCGTGTGTGTATTCAGGCTCTTTTTCACTGTGCATATCCATAGAAGGGTGGGAACATATTTATTTATTTATTATATTTTTAAATCACCCATCTGGCCGGTCACCCAGTCATCCTGGGCGATGTACAATCAGGATAAAATACAATTAAACACAATTAAAACACCATTAAAACACAATTAACTCACAATTAAAACAATATAAGAGTGTTTTTTTTTTAAAAAAATATCCTAACCCACCCCATATTCCCCCTGAAAAGCCATGTTTTTAAAGCCTGGCGGAAGTTCATCAGGGAGGGGGCATGGCGAAGGTCACTGGGGAGGGACTTCCATAACTTGGGGGCTGCCACAGAAAAGGCCCTCTTCCTAGTCCCCACCAGCCTGGCTGCTCTGGCTGATGGGACAAGGAGAAGGGCGTCTGTGGCAGACCTTGTTGAGCGGCCTACTTAAACACATACAAATGAATAAATGAACAAATGAATATTTATTAGGAGCAGCAATCTAAAGCAAATAAGGCCAAAATGAAGTGTACATAGACGGCCCCATCTATTAACACCCTGGGCAAAGTGTCATGGCGATTCTCCATCAGGTATCACACAAGCAGCTCTCTCCATTAATTCCTAGGGTATGTCCGAGCCACACATGGGGAGGGTTCATATGACACGACAACCCACACTGTGGCACAAACCATGCAGTGTGGGTTGTTTGCCCCAGGGGCCACGATGTGCCCGACAGATGATTGGGCACACTGTGGGTCCGTACCCACCTCCTCCCCACTCGGTCCTCCCACGGTTATTGCAGGGGACCCTGCGGGAGCACTGAGGTTTCCCGCCCTTCCTGCCACCGCTGCGAGCCATTTTCGGCCCGCCACAGATTGTCTTTGCATGCACTTTAATTTAAACTTTTTTTTTCTGAGATTGTGAAAGCCAGCTTTCAAGCGATCTAAAAAACAAAAAACAAACAAAAAAAGTTTCAAGTGCAAAGTCAAGCTGTGGTGAGCCAAAAATAGCTCGCAACGGGGGAGCGGGGGAAGCCTCTGCCAACTGCCCCCAAGTGCTGATTAGGCACTTTGGGGGTGGCTGGCCCTGGCGGTCGCCCACCGGCCACTTTGCAAGAGCGGCAAGGTTGTTGTTGTTTTTGCCACTCTTGACAAGCAGCTTGCTTGTAATTGGGCTTGAGCCATGATGGTTCGTGTCGTCCAGAGGAGACAATAACCTATCATGGGTCAAACAACACCAACTACAAGCCATGGGTTGTCAGGGTGGCTTATAGGCAAAAAATAAGCCACTCTGACAAACGCATCATGGGTTCGCATGACACTCTAACCCAGTGTTCTCCAATCTTGGGTCCCCAGATGTTTTTGGCCTACAACTCCCAGCATGCCCCAGCCAGCTACGCTGGCTGGGGCAAGCTGGGAGTTGTAAGCCAAAAACATCTGGGGACCCAAGGTTGGAGAACACTGCTCTAACCCATGTGGCTAAGCCACAGTGGGTTAGCGTGTCGTGTGAATCCAGTCATTGACTTGTCTTATGTTACTCGGCCAGCCCTACTATTAATCAGACTAAGGATGTTGGAGAGTGTGGAGTGGCGGGGAGATGTCGAAGGACAGAGCTGTGTCTGCCACATGGCCTGCCTTGTGCCCTTGAGCTAGCCTGCTGCCTTCAGGTGATGGAAGATGTTCTCCCATCACCAGTGGTGAACGAAGGCTCACCTGCCAGTCCGGTCAGACTCCTGTACATGCAATGGAATGGGAAGGGCACCATCTCATACCTTGCCTCAGGCAGCAAAATGTCTTGGGCTACCTCCATCATCATGGTATTCGCAAAGAATCGGACTTACCCAGCTTTGGACGGCAGGAGAAGCAGACACGGAGGCCCAGAAATGAGAGGACACCCTGTTCTTGCTCACGTGTTCTGGTCTCACCTCCCTCAGCTACAGGCCTGTGGCTCACGCTGGCTCAGCTTGTCTGAGCGTGGAAAGCTAAGCAGGGTCAGGCCTGGTTGTTACTTGGATGGGAGACCCCTCCTCTAGTTTCCTGCACTGAGCAGGGGGTTGGACTCGATGGCCTTGTAGGCTCCTTCCAACTCTATGATCTATGAAAGCCACACCTGCCACAACTATTTCTTTCTTCCCGATACTGTCTTCTAAGTAGTGTCCAGGCTCAAGCATACCTGGAAATCCATCCTGTCCTTTCTCTAGTGAGCGGCTGCTGCCTGTGATTACTAGGGAATAAAAGCGCAATCCTATAACATATTTACTTGGGAGTGCGTGCAGCCTCTACTGAAGTAGGAGGTGGGGAGCGACTATGTCGCGCACGCAGCAGCATACATGAGAGAGGAAAAGCCCGTTTCTTGCCCTCTTCAGTAGTCCAGGAGCCAGTCACCAGGAGTGACCTTTTAGGCACCAATGGTGACTGGGCACCTGGATTTTACAGAATCATAGAAGGGACCTCAGAGGCCATCTAGTCCACCCCCTGCTCAATGCAGGCTCTGCACTGCAGGGTGCAGCTACAGCATCCCTGACAGGAGGCCATCCACCCTCTGTTTAAATATCTCCTGCGAAAGAGAACACACCACCTCCCGAGGCAGCCTGTTCCACTGCTGGATAGCTCTCACTATGAGCAAGTTGCTCCTAATGTTTAGCCGAAATCTGCTTCCCCAGAATTTCCATCCCATTGGTTCTAGTCCTGCCCTTGGGAGCAGCAGAGCACAGGTCCTCTCCAATCTTCTGCATGACAGCCTTTCAGAGATCTGAAGACCACCAGCATGCCTCCCTTTGATCTTCTCTTCTCCAGGCTAAACATACCCAGATCTTTCAACTGATCCTCACAGATCTGGGTTTCCAGCCCCCTCGCCATCCCGGTTGTTCTTTTTAAAACACTCCTGCCCACTGTTTTTTCCCTTGAGCTAGAGGAACACCTTACCCATCATCCTAGGCAACGCCTCCCTTCCCAGAGGCTTCATTCTTACAAGCCACCTCTCCCCCTTGCTAGAGTGGGGTTCTTACAGCCCGCAGAACCTCTTCGCAGACAGCAAACTGGTGGAAATTGTAATGTTGCCTGCTTAAATCAACGGGGTAATGTAGCCACTAGTTACAGTGGGAGGAAAGGGTTAATTGAACCATTCCCCAGGGGGCATGTTTTGTAACCCCTCCTCCCTACTTCCAGCCTCTCTGTGGCCAACTCTCTCTCTCCCTCTCCAACATGATGGGCACACGCATACCAATAAAAGGCCTGTAAGTAAAACTAATAAATGTCTTTATTAGTAGGGATGTATCCGTGAGTCTCGGGGGGTGGGTGGTTGAAAGCGGGCGGAAAGCGGCCCGCTCGCCCCCCCTCTCACGACTTACCTTCCCGCCGCTCGATCCACGCCGCGCCGGGGAAATGAGCTTCAGTTCCCTGGCATGTCAGTTCCGGTTCCCCTGGCGCTGCGTTTTTAGCGTAAAAACCAGGGCAACCCAGCTTGAAGCGGCCATGATTTGCTATTCGTGGCTTTTTAAAGCTGGGTTGCCCTGGTTTTTACACTAAAAATGCAGCGCCAGGGGGAACCGGAACTGACGCAACGGGGAACCCGTCGCATCACTTCCTGGTACCCTGGCGCCGTGAGCGGCAAGAGCGCGGCGAGAGTGGGCGGGGGGTGCTCCGGAGCACCCCCGAGAGCAGGTAAGCTCCTGCTCGGGTTTACATTGCTATTATTAGTTTTAAACCTTGTTTGGACAATCTGTTTCCTTTTAAGAGCCTTTTAGCAAGGATTTAGCAACCCATGTGGTGATAACCGGTTTCAGTAACCAGGCTGTGCATAAGGGGGAAAACTCTGCCTCGGCCTAACCAGTATAGGACCGACTCCTTCCCATATCTTCCAACACAAACCTTTCTCTTCGCTTTGCTAGTCCTTCGGCCCGGGCCCTGCCAGAGCTCTGGGAAACCGTGTCAGCACTCAGCACTACACTTTGTCCGTCTTTGAAATGATAAGAATAAAGCGGCCCTTTATCTCCGAGGCCTGGTTCGAGAGCGGTACTGTAACACAGAGTTGGAACAAAGCCGGCTTCTCAGATGTGCGAGTCAGACAGGAGTGTCTCCGTTTCATTCTCCTTCCGAGCTGCATTCAGACACTTGGTATGCATGTGGGTGCAGAATGCATGAGGGGGTCCCGGGATTGAGCTTGCACTGGCTGAGTCCCCTACGCTGCTGGGGCATGCTGGGAGTTGTCAGGGATGTTGAAGAGACCTTGGTCTCGAGTCACGAGTCGAGTCACGAGTCTTTGGACCCGAGTCTCGAGTCCGAGTCCAAGTCCTTGGTCCAAAATGGTGACTCACGAGTCACGAGTCACTCCCAAAGCTGACTCCACGAGTCCCTATTTAAATCAATGGGGGGTTTTCCCAACAAAATAAGGCTACTTCAGATGTGTGGCTTAAATACATAGTTCTAGGCACAAGTATTTCAAAACTCTGCAACTGGTTTTGGCAAGAACAGACCAAGCAGAAAAACCCAAAATAACCAGGCAGGCAGAGGAGGCAGGGAACCCCAAAGCAGGCAGGCAGAGGCCTTTGTCTTGGACAATTCAACTGTTGAACTGGTCAAGAAGAGGCCAGGCAGGCAGAGGAGGTTGGGAACCCCAGACATTTGAGGAACATGATTTTTTCTAAATGTTTGGCCCCCATTCTGGAACTGTGAGATCACAATTCCACCCTCACTGAACACCCGCTCCACTGGTGATGAACTTGCTGGAACCAGAAACACACTCAGAGCAGCCACACAGAGTATTCTCAGGTCCTTCTTCTGCCTCTCCCAAGTACGCAACATCAATCAAAATAAATCTTGACACACTGTTGGGGCTGCACTCCTGGTAGCCGTCCATAGTGGCCGAGCAGCAGCGCACCTCGCTTCCATGCGCTCTTCATCGGCAATCACGCTCCTCTCCACTCCTTCTGGCACAGCCCAGGGATGTTGAAGAGTCCTTGGTCTCGAGTCCCGAGTCGAGTCTCGAGTCCCATTAAAAATATTGGGACTCGAGTCCGAGTTGAGTCAGATGGGAGACTCAGTCCGACTCACGAGTCGAGTCCTCTAGTCCGAGTCCCCATCCCTGGGAGTTGTAGGCCAAAAACATCTGGGGACCCAAGGTTGGAGAACACTAGGCATACGCCTGACATCAATCTACAGCCGGGTGGGTGGGTGGGTGGGAGCGCTACTTGCATACAGAGTGAAGGCATGACATCAAATGGCCAGCGTGTGCAGAGGTGTGCAAGGAGTGTGGCTACTAGTGGGAGCGATCCCACTACCCTCTCAAGCGTTCGATACCCACGCGTACCGCACGCCTGTATCGGCAGGGGAGGCTGGCAGTGGCGACTCCTGTGTCAGTGGGTCTCCTTATCCATTGCAGCTTTTATTCTGAGCTTTACAGGAGATATCCATGGTGCTGTACTCCATCCCCCAGATAGGTTCACCACCATGGAGCACCATGGATAGCTCCTCTAAAGCTCAGAATAAAAGCTGCAATGGATAAAGAGCCCCACTGACAGAGGTGCCACCAGCCTCCCCTGCGTATCGGGCTTCAGTGTGGTTTGATTCGTGTCACCATCCTTGACCTCTTTCAATTGGCATTCACAATGTCCGCCTTGCGTTTGCCTTGCAGTGGTGGGGACAGCAGCAGAGTTGTCCTCTCAGCAGCCATTTTCTTTCTCCCCAGAATGCCTTGGGCACAGTGTTGTCCTGGAGATTGTGTGTGTGTGTGTGTGTGTGTGTGTGTATGAAATGGCAGCCACCATTTTTGTGGTGTCTGCCATTTCTCCCCACACAGCCCAGAATAATGCTATGCCTGGGGCATTCTGGGGGAAAGAAAGTAGTGGCCTAGGCCAGCCAGGGAACAGATGTTGTGTTGTTGCCTATGTCTGTGACAGCTGCAAAATAAGGGCTTTTCTACACGAGGCTGTTAATCTGCTGCATCTGCTTTCAGTTTTGTCACAGAATTCAGATCCGAGCACGACATGAAGAGCATCTCCTTCCCTGCTTTCCCCTTACATGGCCTCTAGGTGGCACTGTGGTATATTGGAATAGCACAAATACACAAGTGGAAAAGGCATTTTCTTCCATTTTCACCAATAACACTGCATTTCTCCTGCTCTAAAAAAAAAAAAAAAAACTCTCCGAAAGGGGCCCTTTAGAAACAGAAGTGAAACTGGAGGACCACAATATTGTCGAAAGAACCTGAAAACAACTGCGAGTAGGGAAAATGGCAAGCACACCAAAAAATACCTTTTGTAGCAAAACTCAAAAGGAAAAAAGACTGAAGCAAGCTGCTGCCACTGGCCTTATAGTTAAGTCCTTTCTCGTGAACCTCCCAAATGCAGCCAGACATCCCCGCCCCTGCTGGCTGCTGAAAGGGGGCAGCAAAATCCAAGAGTCCTTAAGGGCTGAGCTCTGTACGTGTTTGGCACTGGCATTCACACAACCGCTTCGGGCAGCCTGATGGCACAGGGGCTGCATGCCGAGGGGATTGTTGTCACCATGGGCCCTTGTCCTCAAAATGTTCAGTGCTTTCTGCATATTAAATCTGTTTCAACAACACCGCACTGACTCACAACAACAGCATCTCTTGGAAGCTGATGTAACACAGTAGCTAAAACGTCTAGCTGTGAGCTCGGAAGTTCCCTAGTTCGGATATCGTGTCTGCTGTGAATCGGCCCAACCAATGGTCTGAGGGCACATGAAGAAGATAGTGCTTCAGCAATCCCTGGCGCAGTCAGGTAATTTTAGACTATGGTCTTAATGGTCATATAAGTGTGTGTGTGGTGGTGGGCATTTTAGATGGTAAATGTATATGACTTCGCTTCAAAATGTACTAAGCCTGGATCTCGACCCCCCCCCCCCAAAGTCCTGCCCTGAAGGGTGAAATGCAATTGCCAAAAAAGAGGAAATGCATCACCCAAAAAAGACAAAAGACAAAAAGAAGACAAAAGGGATACAGATTTGCAGAAAATGTGCATATATACTAATTTAGGCTCAAATTTGCAAATACTTATTATAATTTAAAAGAAATACGGTATATCTCACCATAGTGTAAAACAGGGATGGGGACTCGGACTCCAGGACTCGGCTCGTGAGTCGGACTGAGTCCCCCCTCTGACTCGAGTCGCACTCGAGTCCCAATATTTTTAATGGGACTCGAGACTCGACTCGGAACTCGAGACCAAGGACTCGTCAACATCCCTGCTTGATGCCACCTGCAGGTGCTGTCTGGACCTAGTTGCAGTAACAATCCAAGTTTATTTTTTAAATCATTTCCCTAAATGCAACCTTTCAGACCGTTTTGGGTTTGGCTGCCTCTTCCTGCCTGTTTGGGGTTCCCATGCCTCCTCTGCCTGCCTGGTCTCTTCTTAACCAGTTCCACAGTTTGAATTGTCCAAGACAAACGCCTCTGCCTGCCTGCTTTGGGGTTCCCTGCCTCCTCTGCCTGCCTGGTTATTTTGGGTTTGTCTGCCTGGTCTGTTCTTGTCAAAATCAGTGGCAGAGTTTTGAGATAAAAAGGCACACTTGTGCCTAGAATTTATTTAAGCCACACATCTGAAGTAGCCTTATTTTGTTGGGAAAACCCCCCAGTGATTTTAATAGGGACTCGTGGAGTCAGCTTTGGGAGGGACTTGGGACTCGTGAGTCACCATTTTGGACCTGCTGGTCCTGGTGCTGTTGGAGAAGGCTCCTTCTCTCCCTTCTGATGGTTCTTCTTTCCCTTTAAAGCAGACTTGGACCAGGCAGCCTTTCAAGTAGTCCTGATTGGCTAGATGCTACCTCCAGTATCAGAGGCAGTATGCCCATGTACACCAGTTGCTGGGGCACATGGGCGGGAGGGTGCTGTTGCACTCATGTCCTGCCTGTGGGTTCCCGCAGGCAGTTGGTTGGCCAGTGTGTGAACGGAATGCTGGACTAGATGGGCCCTCGGCCTGATCCAGCAGGGCTCTTCTTATGCTCTTATGTTCTTATCACTATAGGGCTGGGAAGGACTCCTGCCTGAAACCCCGGAGAGCCACTGCCGGTCATCATATACAATACTTAGCCAGATGGTCTGTCTCACTGTTAGGCAGCTTCCTATGTTCCCATGTAGATTGCCTTAGAGCTGAATGGGAGGTGCTCTGTGTACTTCAGAGAAGCTAAAATGAAGTTAAGTCAAATGACCTCATTGGATAGCCATAGGCAAGCCACACTCATTGGGTTCAGACAACAGGGTTGAGTATGGGTTGAGTGTGGGTTGTTGTTGAGCCATGGGTTGTTCTTGAACCATGGTCATTGTGTTGTCTGAACCCAGCCATGGCTTGTTAACTACAAACAACCCACGAATAGAACTCATGATTTGTTGTTGCGTTGCGAACTGTGGGTTGTTCACCATGGTTTGTCATCTTCAGACAATGATAACCCTCGTTTCACCAACAACCCATGGTTCAACGACAACCCATGCTCAACCCATACTCAGCCCTTGAGTGTGGGTTATATCGTATTGTCTGAACCCAGTCACTTTCTCCGAATCATTCCTCCTCTTTGCAATGTGGGGATAATGATACTCACTTCCCTTACAGGGTGTTTATTGGGACTATTCACATAATACAGGTGAAATGCTTTGTACAATCTAAAGTGCTGTATAAATGGCAAGCATTACTAGAATTCACACGAGTCCTTCAATTCCACTCAGATGGTACATCGGTCAACTGCAAGGCATTGTGGTATACTACTGGGCAGGCCCTGGTTGCCAATATGCCACACTAGATCTGTGGTGCCCATGAAACCACAATGAGCCAAACACACATTCACAAATGCTTAACTATTGAACACCTCCACACACACCTCAGATGTGACATGAGAAAATCTTGCCAGATTCTACGGTATTCCTTGTCGTGGAAATCTTCTCAATGGGGCTCAAGTACTTCAAGCTCTTTAACTGTGCTACTTCTGTAGCAGCCACTTCTGGCTTGCAGATAAAAAGTGTTTGCGATTCACGTGTCAATTTCTCATGTTCTTATTGCAGCCAACACATTGGTCTTCGTTGATACCATATCAGTCTTATTATAGAACATATCCGTTTCCACATTCCTTGGGAGTTCCATGTTAGAGAGTCGTTCTCCCTAGAATATTGCTGTATATGACTTCATTCCAGTAGGAAAGAAAAAGATCCAGTCATAGTGTTTTACATCCTTCACTTCCTGAAAGGGCAGGAAGTTCTACCATAGTGTGTAGCTAGAGTGGTTAACTTCCTGTAAACATGTTTGAAGCTACAGCAATTTCTCCCCCTCCTGCCTCCTTCCCAGGCGGGTTGCTTTACCCTATTACTTCTCCACTCTCAGTAATCTCTTATGGTGTAATCCTATGCAAGTTTAGACAGAAAAAAGGCCTTCTGCTCCCAGCATGCCCTGGCCAACTATGCTGGCTGGGGCATGCTTGGAGCTGTAAGCCTTTTTTCTATCTAAACTTGCATAGGATTGCACCCTTAAGCTACTTTTTCTTATGAAAAGAAGCACTGAACTTTTAAAACATGCACATACTGTGTACTTCAATCTGTAGTGGATGTATATTTTCATGTTATACCAGCCTTACTATACATGGTGCCCTCCAGATGTCCTGACTTCATTTCCCACCAGCCCCAGCCAGTATAGCCAATAGTTGGGAATCCTGGGAGTTGTAGTCCAAAGTGTCTGGAGGGCACCAAGTTGGCAAAGGCTGTGCTAAACCTAGTCTTAAAAATGATAATAAGGAATTTCTGTCTTCTATTCTAAATTGAACATGAAGATCTTTGGTTGAACAGTAAGTGATTTGACTTCTTTTTTTAGGGGCGGGTTGTATTTGCAATAATTACAAGCTCCCCCCTTTTTAAAGAACCCCCCCCACACACACACATTTTTTATTAGATGGTATTTTGAAAATTCACACTTTTGTGCAAAACTTTCCTATCTGAAGTAATTCTATTTCTTCCAATGCTAAATGTAATCATAAAAATTACAGGGCTGCTTTTTAGTAATACCACTGCATTCAAAGTGTAGTCTCCAGCCCTTCTTGCCTGCTTTATACCTTTCCATTGCATATTATTTTTTCTCATTGCCTTTTATTTCTAGCTGAATGTGAAAGCAAGAGATCTGACTCAAGCTAAAAAAAACATTCGGCCTGCAGTATCACAAACACAAATTAAAACAGAGAGAAAACCCCTTAAGGTTGCAAGCATGCACCATTCTAGTTTGCCTCTTTAAGCCAATCCGTTTTGTAGCAGAATAAGGGAGCCTGTAGCAGCGAGGGTAATGAAACCTCTGGCAGTGTTTGGCTGAGCTGCCCACGTGTCACAGAAAGGTGGGAGGGCAGAAACCTAGCAGCAGTACAAAGATTTAAAATACAGTAAAGGTGCAATCCTATGCATGTAGAGACAGAAAAAAGTCCTACAGCTCTCAGCATTCCCCAGCCAGCTATGCTGGGAACTGAAGGACTTTTTTCTGTCTAAACAAGCATAGGATTGCACCCCAGTGGATTTAAAACATCAGAGACTGAAAGGGCTTCTCTACATGAGGTGTTTACTGTGTGCTCGTGATCCCTCACTCACAGAAGTCTGTAGGGACTTTTCACAATGTCGTCATCCTCCAGGGTCTCTCCCGCACTTTCCAGCCATTTTCGCGGCTGTTTTAGAGCGAGGATTATTAGCTATTGCAGGGAGTTGTAGGACATTTTTCTGTCTAAACATACTGCAACACTGTGGCTTGGGGAGGCACCAAATCACCGGCTACCCCCCCCCCCAAGAGCCATGCATCATATACATACAGAATTATGAGGTGAGGCAGGCGGCTACTAAGAAGAGGGCCTTTTCAGTGTTGGCCCGCCAGTTGTGGAATGCCCTCCCCAGAGAGGCTCACCTGGTGCCTACGCTGTGGTCCTTTTGCTGCAAAGTGAAGACCTTTTTATTTGCCCAGGCTTTTTAAACGCCTCAGTTTTAAAAACAGCATTCATGCATTTTTAGTTTTTTGTACCACTGCTGGCTTTTACCCTGGTTTTTAGTTTGGTTTTATTCTGTTTTACACTTAACGTTTTTCTATTAGGTTTTACTATGTTGTTGTATTTTATAGTTTTACGTTTTGTTATGTGAACTGCCCAGAGGTGTTTCCACTATCGGGCAGTATAGAAATGCAATAAATAGGTACAAATCTACAACTGAGCTACTACGGAGCAGGGATTATAACAGCTATGATTCACATGCTCTGCTTTATATTTTCTTCTCTTGCCCTGAAATCTCTTCTAGACTAACAGCCAATTAGGAACTGCTCTCTGTTCCATGAGTACTTAGCTGCTAAGTCAGTTTGACCAAGGAAATCTCCCAGTTCGGTTCCTGAGAAACTTGTCAGGCTATAGCCTAAAGGACTAAATCAAGTCTTCCAGCGCTTTTCAATTTCAAAGCACTTTCTTTAAGAATAATGATTCATTCTCGCAGCCTCCCCTGTGAGGCAGATAAATGCTATCATCTCTGTACAACAGACTTGGAAGCTGAAGCAAGGAGGTTGGGGGACTTTCCCAAGAAATGTAAAGAAGATGAAAATTGGGGGAGGTGTTTTTTTTTTTGGAAGGAATTTTAATTGAGCAGTAATTAAAAAGAAGGATCATTAGAATTAAGAACAGTCTCTCTCCCAACAGGTTCATAAAAACACATTAGAGTAATAGGCCAAACAACCTCAACTGTCTGTCTTTCTTAAGTGGCATCAGAAAATGTCAGAGGCAGTGTTAGGGGGCGGCCCACAAGGTCTGCAGCCCTGAATCTGTCATTTGGAGCCCCGAATCTCTGGGAGGCCATTCTGACCCACCACCCTGCTGTCCATGGGCACTTGCTGAAATAAAGGGACAGGGGCCCTGATGATCTGTTGCATCTGATCCCCCCTGGATTAGCTGGCTTTTTGCCTACATGTGCTTCACCTCCTGCTGGCCCCCTTGAATCTTTCTGCCTGAGGTTTTTTTTTCCTGAAATCGAATGCCCTCCTCTCCCCTGCCCATACATCCCTTTTTACAAATAGGGGTATCCTTAGGAGACAGGGTCCTTTAAAGACACACACAGAGAGAGACTTCGCCGGGATGTATGAGAATTTCATTTTTGTTCACAAAACGTGCGAGCATGCCACGTTCGAAGCTCCAAACAACACGAGTGCGAGCACTGAAAATATTCACAAACTGCCAAACGTGCGCTGGCTTTTGTCTCATTCCCGATTCCCAGTTTGATTTGAGCACCTTTCCTCAGTAGACTGGATCAGCCCTGCCTTAGTCTAGAGAGGAAATTTGTGCGAATTTGCGCAAATCTCCCGTCTGATCACTGCTCGGTTTGTGTAAGTTTCCCGTTTGGGCAAAGTGAGCAGTGATCGCAAACGCAGACGGGAATCGGACACGAGATGAGAGGCAAGATGATGCTCGGGAGAATCCTAGCGATCTTTAACATTGCTCGTATGGTATAAAGAGGTATGGGATATTGCTATTAATGATAAGTTAACGTGTAGTATTAAAGTTAAAAAGGGATTATCGAACCAAAATGATTTTAAAGATATCTGGAGAGCATCTGTAGGTTTTGTTTTATTAAGTGGGAAAGGGTGTGCACCTTCACAAGAGTCATTACGATTTTGGAAGGCTGAATATTTATTTGGTCCCGGGGTGGGGTGGGTTGCACTTATTATTTGTTGCTGTTGTTATTGTTGTTGTTGTTTTTGTCATGAGTTTGTTATAAAATTTGTAGGTTTATGTCTTTGTAGTTTATATGTTAAAATTTAAATGAAAATTATAAAAAAAACATTGCTCGTTCACCCCTCCCTACCATGACCTGACTCTTCGACCCCGCTCTGTCTTGGGATTCCTTTTCAGGTAGGATATTTCATATACTTCATTTGAGTGACTGAGGGCCAAGCGACACGTTATGTGATTCCGTTTAATGTGTGGGTGTTTGTTCGCTTTTTAAATGGGCTGCTTTTAGGTCCAGCATTGTCACTGGAGGCCCAGGTGACCTGGGTGGCACGGAGCACCTTTTATCAGCGTAGGCTGATATACCAACTTGTCCTTGTCTGCACACTGATAGCCTGGCCACTGTTATATAATCCATGCTTTGGTAACCTCTCATTTGGAATACTGCAATGCAGTATACATGGGGCTGCCTTTGAAAACGGTCTGGAAACTTCCACTGTTCCAAAGTGGGGCACTCCAATCCAGTCAGACCTGCCCCTGATAAATCTCCTAAAGGTGCAGTCCTATGCCTGTTCAGATAGAAAAAAAGTCTTACAACTCCCAGCATTCTCTAGCCAGCTCAGCTGTAGGGCATTTTTCTGTCTAAACATGCATAGGAGTGCACCCTAAAAGTGTGTCTTTGGGAGGCACAACAATGCCCTATTTTTTTTCAACGCCGGTGTTCTCAGTCACGACTCAAACTGTTGACTTCGGCAGGGGGGAAGCTCTCATCTGTTAAATAAAAAACGAAGGGGATTTGCAGGATCTAACGATGGCATTCAAAGGCTTCCGTTGGAGTCAGTGATCATGCCACCTTTCAGACATCTATGATTATTTATTACGCTTTTATTGCAGCTTTTATTTTGAGCTTTGTGGAAGCTCCCCATGGTGCTCCGTGGTGGGTGAACCTATTTTGGGGATGGAGTACAGCACCATGGATAGCTCCTATAAAGCTCAGGATAAAAGCTGCAATGGATAAGGGGCCCCACTGACATAGCCGTCACACACCAGGCTCCCCTGCGTGCAACCCTGAACACTCAAAACCGGTGCATGTAGGCATGTGTTAAGATCAAGCGTGCTACACCTACACACATTAGGGCAGTGTTCTCCAACCTTGGGTCCCCAGATGTTTTGGGCCTACAACTCCCAGCATGCCCCAGCCAGCTATGCTGGCTGGGGCATGCTGGGAGTTGTAGGCCCAAAACATCTGGGGACCCAAGGTTGGAGAACACTGCATTAGGGGGTGGGTGGTGGGTGGGAGGATTTCTTCAAACCTTCCTTCTCCCACTGAAGTTGCCTGGATTTGAATGGCTTCTACATGGGGTGATTGATGGTCACTCTGACTCTGGGAGCTCCCAAAATAATTCCAACAAATGTTTCCCAGTAGCACCTGGCATCCAACTAGAAGGCAGCACTAGCATTTCCTAAATGCTAAAAAAAATGACTGTCACCACAGATGCTTGGGCTAAATATAACTTTGGCGAGATGCTGGCCTTCAAACGGTGGGAGGAAAACTGATTCTCAAAAATTGTGTGCGCTACCTATTGGATCCCCTATGCTACACCCACCCAGCGAGGTTGGTTCCCACCCAGCGAGATTTAGTCCTGACAGAGAGATGATGGACAATGAGACAGCTCTGACATCAATCTTCATTCAGTTGTTAGTCTCTATAAATAAACAGAG
Organism: Shinisaurus crocodilurus; assembly: GCA_021292165.1. Taxonomy (NCBI): domain Eukaryota; kingdom Metazoa; phylum Chordata; class Lepidosauria; order Squamata; family Shinisauridae; genus Shinisaurus; species Shinisaurus crocodilurus. The sequence goes on from CM037876.1 coordinate 299,809,605, forward strand.
GGGCTTGGGCCCAAGGCTTCCTGTAACTGCAAAGTCCCATGAATGCAGAAAAAAAATGCTATTAAATTTGGTACAGGGACTTAGTGAGGCCCTGGTAAGGAAAGATTGGAGATGAAATAAAAAAAACCAACAACCCAAAAACCAAACCCAAGCTCATCGCATTCATTCAACTCTCTTGGACAACTGTGTGCAAATGGACTCTGAAAATTTGCCACCCTATTTGTGGGCAGAGAAATGGGGAGGGGGCATTTTATCACATTTCTCTAGGGGGAGGAGAAATTCTCCCAACAGGTTTCTTGGAGTGGGGCCCTCTATTAGCAGTGCTGGTAGCACAGCTTCTTTCTTTCTTTTTCTTAAGGGTGTATGTGTGCACATGCTTCTACCATTTTGGTGGTGTTTTTGAGCTTGCCATATCATTGACAGGTGGCTGAGGGTGCTGCATGTGCTCTTTTTTCCATTACAGATCTCTCCATCACTCTGCAGCCTCCCTGGCTGCCCACGTCTCCTGATCTGGGAAAGCCACATGGGGGAGGAGTTACCTCATTATGTCTTCCCTTCCCCTGGGCTTTAATTGAAGTGTGGGAAGCCTGGGAGGCTGCAGGCAGCCAAAGAGATGACTGTACAATGAAAGTTAGGACACTCACACACTGTCCTTGGCCACCTCATAAGTAAGGTAAGAACCCCACACTCCACCCATGAGAAACATTTTCTTCTCCTTTGATCATTTTTTTTTTAAAGCAAATTCTTTTCTTCCAAACTGAATGAGAATGGTTGGAAAAGTGTGGAAGAAATTTTTGGCACAGAGCTCAGCTCTGGTAGTAGTAGCAGCTCATGCTAAGAGACCAGAGAGAATGATAGGGGTGAAGGCTTGAATTGGGGGAGTTTAGAGTCAAACCAACATGGGATGGGATAAGGCTCTGCACCTCATCCATTCGTATTTTTTTTTTAGCTCTTCTTCTGAACACAGAGACTCAATGTCTGCAAAAACAACAACAACCCACAAGTGTGTCGGGAGTTTCAGCTTGACCATCGCTAACCAGGAATAGAGATTCAAGGGTTAAGTGAAGCATGCAGACTAGCCGTTTTAGTTGCTCAGATATTTTAATGAATTAGCAATGCCCTTTCGCGGGTTACAACCCACGCCATCGGATGCTAAAAATGGAACTGGAGGCTTTGAGTCTGAAAAGACAGTGTAACAGGTAGATCTGCCGCAAGCGTTCCATTCTCTTAAAGCAACAGTTACAAACAACAAAGTGCACTTCGGGCGCAATCCTATGGCTGCTAGACGGAGCCTAGATGGCCACAGGAGAGGTTGGAGCCCCAGGTGGGACCTCGGAAATGCGTTTCGAGGTCAGAGCTGGGACTCCGACCTTGGAGCGCCCTCTCTCCGCCTTCACAGCCGGCATGGAAAGAACCACCATCTCTTTCTCATTCTTTATCAAAAGTGACCTGAGGCTTAGAGAAGGGGTTGCGTGGGTGTTCCAGGGGGAGGGCAGGGGAGGAGAATGGCACCGTCAAGATACAATGTATCCTGGCTAGGGATGTGCGCTGAGCTCGATCGGGGGTGGGTGGAAGCGAGGCGAACTCGCCCCACTCGACCCCCCCCCGAGCGCCGTGCGACTTACCTTTCCCTGGCTCAGCACAAGTCCCTGCGAGAGCAGCCGGGGAAAGGAGCTTCCAGGTCCCCGGCGCGTCCCCGGCACGGCGTTTTTTACGTAAATACCAGGGAAAACCACCTTAAAATGGCCATGATTTGCTATTCGCGGCTGTTTTAAGGTAGTCTATCCTGGTTTTTACATTAAAAACGCAGCACCAGGGACCCGGAAGTGATGCACCTAGGACCCGGAAGTCTGCTGAGCACCGCGGGATGGATAGCACGGCGGGGGAAATTGCCGAGCGCCCAACGAGACAGGGTGAGGGGAATTCTCCCACCCCTAATTTCCTGGCGGTGCCTCAGCCTCCTTTCTTCCCCCTCTGAAGTCCTGCAGTTAGACAGCCTAAATTGGACATCTAGCTGCTTTTCAGGGCGGGAGGAGCATGGAGGCGGTCTTTGCCTCCGTGCTCCTCCCGCCCTGCATAGGATGCCCATAATCCTCTGAATTTGGAGGGCTACGGGCGCAGCCTCATTGGATTGTGCCTTAACTTACAAAATTTAAAACAATTTAAAAGCAAAAACGTTTACAATAAGATATTGGACCTGATAGAAACAACTGACATAAATGTCCCCTCATGTGTGCCATCAAATCCCAGGGAGTAGAGGACAGTCTTAACCTGGTGCCAAGAAGATGAGAGTGTTGGCACCAGGCAGACCTCAGTGGAGAAAACATTCCATAATCGGGGAGCCACCACGGAGAAGGCCCTCTCCTTTGTTGCCACCTTCTGAACCTCCCTCGGAGGAGGCACTTGGAGGAAGGCCTCAGATGTTGATCATAACATCTGGGTAGGTTCAGGTCAGGAGAGGTGCTCCATCAGGTATTCCGGTCTCGAGCCATGTAAGGCCTTATAGGTTAAAACCAGCTCCTTGAATAGCTTGGAAAGCACAGCTCTTCTCATATTTTGATTTCTTAGATACTATCCCTGGTAAATGTTTGGAATTTTGGGGGACAAACCTGCCGATACTGCTAGGGATGAGGGAGAAATTTGTGCGGTTCACAAGCGTCTAGAGCAGGGCTCTCCAACCTTGGGTCCCCAGATGTTGCTGGTCTACAGCTCCCAGCATACCCAGCAAACATACCAAATTTCACACATTCAGACAATATGTGAACCGAAACTCTGTTATCCTTCGAAATTTGCACTTCTCCAAATTTTGCAACGGGAGTTCTCAAATTAAAAAAACTGTGTACACAAAGTGCATATATTTGGGGAAAGTGCATACAAAAAATGTATACGTTCATGAATATAACATTAAAATGCATTATGTTTGGAAAACTGATTGCAAAAAAATATATATTAGGCAAAAATGCATATCAAATGCATGTATTAGGAGAAATGTGCACAAAATGCAAATCAAATTTCAAAAAATTCTAGAAATACAGGACCAGCGAACATAAGATTGGAAAAATGAGAAACGGAAACAAGCTAAAATGGACACATTTAACAATAGATTATAACAGGGTTAAAACAATAGATTATAACAGGGTTAATATAATATTTGCAGACAAAACCTAGAAAGAAGCATAAACATATCAGTGCCTCTTATTTATTCATTCACTTACTTAGAGAGTGATCCTAAAGCGTCTAGAGCAGGGCTCTCCAACCTTGGGTTCCCAGATGTTGCTGGCCTACAGCTCCCAGCATACCCAGCCAGCATGGATACTGGCAAGGGATTCTGGGAGCTGTAGTCCAGCAACATCTGGGGACCCAAGGATGGAGAGCCCTGGTCTAGAGGGTCATAGGATAATTCAGATTCCCAGATCTGAGGTCGGAGGCAGTGCTCCGATCCCCCTCCCCAACCCCCTTGCTGCCGGCATGGAAAGAACCCTGCCAGCTGTCTCCCTGAAATCGACCTAAGAGAGGGGGGTAAAGGAGGCATTCCAGGGGTCGGGGAGGGGAGGTATCTGGGGCCACCGGGATATGATGTACCCTGATGGTGGTGCTGCAGCCTCCTTCGTTCCCCCCCCCCCGAAGCAGCCAATCAGTGCAACGCAAGTCTAGCGTTCTGCTCCAAACCGGAAGGATGAGTTTCTTCTGAACTGGATCCAGAGGAGAAAGAAGCCCTACGCAGTGCTCATTTGAGGGCTAAAAGTGGGGAAGGGACACAGGCATGCATGGAAGCCCTGCCCCCAAGGGGGCTTCTACATCAAGGGGTTGGGCCAGCATTATGAAGGTGGCAGCGATGATCGTGAGCAGAGGTGTGCTGCGCGGGCCTGCACCTCCACTAGGCAGGCCACAAACGAGTGGGCAGAGCAGGGAGGCTGGCTGGCAGGCAGAGGGGCTGCCCGCCAACTCACAAATGGCTGGGGGCAGGCACCAGGTTGCAGCAGAGGAGGCCACTGAGGGCAGCGTGACCAGGAACTCTCATAACCTGGAACTGGGCCCGGATTGCAGAGCCCAGTTAAGGAAGGGTGGGGGGGGGAAGTCAGATCTTGTCAGCATCTCTATCTGGCAGAGATAATGTCCCAATGGCGGCGACCCCATCTGGAAAAAGAGGCATAAATCTCTTGGCCTATTGGGCTGTTCCACCACTTTGGATTTTGCCTCATGCCTTCCTCTTCTAGCACCAAGGGGAAATGCCCAATGATGAAGAACTTAAATAAGTTGATGAGGACCTCTTCCGACTGGATATACATGAGTGAGTGGGAGTTGAAGAAGCCTTATGGTTGTCCCACGGTCCATCCCCCTGTCTGATGAACGCCACATTGTCACAAAAAAATTTACTCTGCGAGCGGCTCTATCCAAAAACACTGAGTTTCCTCCAAAATAAAAATATATATAACTGGAACCTGTGCGCACGCCCCACAACGATGTCCTGTCTTTGGCTCTGGTCCTACGAGGCCTCTCTCAGCTTCAATCCCATTCATGGGAATGGGTCCCACCCTAGCAGAACACTTTGAAGATGGATCTAGGGGTTGCCAAACAATTTAACGAATCTGCACACTTGACGCAATATATAAATAAATAAATACAGAAATAAATCCAGAGTTCCTGATCTGGTGCCATGTTCTGGAACTCACGTTTCATTCTCTTTTGAAGCCTGGATGATAACATGCTACAAAAATTCATCTCAGCCATCTCAGGGTCCGCACTAAAATTCACACAGGGTCCTTCTGCCTCTTCTGGAGGCGGTTCGCTCGGCTTCTGCTCGTGGAGGCCGTCATGGGAACTGTTCCTACAGCAGACTAGGTAAACAAACCAATATAGAACAGATTTACTCCACAGAACAGCTGGGAAGAAAAGCCGTAAGGGCCAGCCGTGGCGTTGCCTTTTACACAAAAAGAGCTAATTTGGGACCTCCTGCACAGCTCGTGGGCTCCTGTGAGTTGCCGGCCTGGGTTTATTATAGAATGTGTGCTTATAGCACTTCTGTTTTTAACTCCCCTACTATCTGGATCACGCAGACTCATAGCTCAAAGTGAAAGCATATAGAATTGAATTGCCATCACCCAGGGCTGGCCCAAGACATTTTGGTGCCTGTGGTGGAAAGTCCAAATGACACCTCCACCTGGGGATGTGTCAGGAATCCGTCCAGGGGGTGGAATCCGCGGATTTACCCAGTTCGACCCCTCGGATGCCACCTTGCTTGCTATTTACCCCAGCGCCGACTCACTTTCTCCCGAGTCGAGCCGGAAAAGCGACTTCCGGGTTCCTGGTGGGCTGCTGTTTACAGAGGAAATGCCTTAATATACACCCCAAACGGCTGCATTTGGCATAATTTGCACAAATTGTGGGCGTTTGCGGCGTATATTAAGGCATTTCCTATGGAAACAGTGGCCCGCTGGGAACCTGGAAGTCCAGCGAGTGGCACAGCACGCGCCCGATTTCAGCTTGGCTCTGGTGAGCACAGCGGCGGTGTCCGCGGAGCTGGAGGCGGGCCGAGTCCTGCCGGATCACCCATCACACTCGCCCCAATAATTAACATGGAACACAATCCATCAGGTCGCTCTCCCATGTTCTAGCAGAGTAGCAGGCCGAAGCAGATCATGATCCACTAGGAAATGACTGGATGAATTGCAGCGGATCAGCAGAGGTTTCTGACTCCCAATTGTTTAACGGCAGCTACAACAAAAAGTCCCTCCCCCCCAAATGAGCCTGTTAGAATTCCTGATCTGTAGTAGCTCAGATGTATATACTGCCCTGGGAGCAGAGTATTGGGTGAAGGGGAGTAATAAGTAGGGATGTCACCGCGAATATCGGGGGGCTGGAGTGACCCTAAATAGGCCCCGCTCGCAGCCCCCCGATATTCGCGGCGATTCGCAGGCCTACCTTGCCGCCTGCTCGGTCGGGGTCCCGTCGCATCAAAACGGCCGCAATGGCCGTTTTAAGCCCCGTTGCCCTGGTTTCTACGCCAAAACCGCAGCAACAGGGTTCAACCGCGTTGGCACAGGGCCCGTCGCATCACTTCCGGCCAGACAGAAGTGACGCGACGGGAGCCCGCGCGGGCGGTGCGGCTGCCCGAGCGGCGTGGAGAATCGGAGGCTTGGAGCATCGGGGGGGGGCCTGCTCGCCGAGGGGAGGAGAGGTGATACGATACAAAAGGTACGAAATTCACCACTAGTAATAAGGACCAGACAATATTAGTCCGTAAGAAGGATTTTTTAAATGTTTAGATGGCCTGCCTCTTTTGGTCCTTCAAGCCATCCATACTCATTACATAAGGCCAGGGCCAGCCCGAGCATTAGACAGAGTCAGGCAGTCACCTCAGGTGGCAGGTGCTGGGACGTGGCAGCAAGGTGTTGGGAGAGAGAGCTGTGTGCCACATGGCCTGCCCCATGACTGCTAAGCCAGCCTGCTGTCTTCAGGTGCAGTCCATTGTCAGCACCTATGAAAGGTTCAGCTGCCAATCCAGTAATTTCTTGTACATATAATGGGAGGAGACACCATTTTGTTGTTCACCCCAGGCAGCAAAAATGTCTTGGGCCGGCCCTGCGTAAGGTGAAATAAAAGTATAATAAAACAGTTCTTGGTAGGATCTTATCTTTCTTACAATGCTTTTGACAGATGTGCTTACCAGCAATTTGAATGGTGATTCAGTTCTTGCATCTCTCACCTTGCTTCAAGGAGTTCTTTTTATTTTATTTTAAATTACTGCTTGTAAATTTATTTATAGCCTCTCTCTCCTCTCTCTCCCTGAAGTCAATACTTAAACAGTGGCAAAGCTGCTCCAGGGAAGGCAGGTTTGTGTGATGTCACATATGCCAGCCGGTCAGCACTGTGTAAAGCTTAACTTCTGCTGTAAACATGCAGAGCTGGTCCTGCCTGAGCTTGCTCTTGGAGTGAAGATTGCTTGTTTTGAACAAAAGGTGGGAATGTGCTGTCACAGCTGGCCCAATACTCAAATGATGCACATTCATACTCAATTTCAGATTGTGAGCCCTTCAACGACAGTGATATGTATTTTCATTTCATTTCATTTATTACATTTCTATATTGTCCAATAGCCAAAGCTCTCTGGGCAGTTTTCAAAGATGAATACCTTAAAAATACATTATAAAAACCATTTACATACAAACATATACACATACAACACAGACAGACACACACACACACACACACACACACATATCGAAAAACAATTTTAATCAACAACAAGAAAAATTCAAGACCTGATTAAAACCTCATCATATACTGCCAAATGCCTGAGAGAAGTAGGAGGTCTTAACCTGACATTGAAAAGATAACAATGCTGGCACCAGGCAGGCCTCATTGGGGATATCGTTCCAAATTGGGGGGCCATCACCAAGAAGGCCCTCTCCCTTGTTGCCGCCTTCTGAACCTCCCTTGGAGGAAGCACCTGGAGGAGGGCCTCAGATGATGACCATAGAGTATGGGTAGGTTCATGCTGGGAGAGGAGCTCCAGGTATTGTGGTCCTGAGCCATGTAAGGCTTTATTTGTCCAGCACCTTGAATTGGGCTCAGAAACACACAGGCAGCCAGTGCGAGTGGGCCAGAATTGGTTTTATATGTTCAGATCTTCTGGTCCCTGTTATCAAGCTGGCTGCTGCATTTTGCACAAGCTGCAGCTTCTGAACCGTCTTCAAAGGCAGCCCCACGTAGAGCGCATTGCAGTAATCTAACTTGAACTTCTAATGTATGACTTCTATGTATTGCTGTAGGCCGTTTTGAGCCCATAGGATAAGCCTGGAGTAGTATACATATGATCCACAAACAGAAGGCTCACAGCTGGAAGCCAGCACGAACCAATGAAATTTCCATAGCTACCATGAATGTCAAGGGTTATTTGAATGGGCCCTAGAACAAATAGGTTTTTTTTCCTGCCCATCCCCTTTCCCTCCCGCCCACACAATATGTGCTGGCTTTTGCATTGGAAATCTAGTGGGACTTGTCTGCGTGCAGGGACCCTATGCATGATGGATCCCATGCAAATCCTGCTAGCCCCCAGGCAGGCTGTCATCTACAGGAGCAGGAATCAGCAGGGCACTGTTGGCACCATGCCCTGTGTTGGGTGAAGGGCGAGAGGCACGCTGAATTGATGCGCTTTGCACGTGGAAAAACCCTGTCTGGCAACACGTCAGTATATCCAGGAAAAAAACAGTATGGCCCACAGAAAGTGCTACGGGGATGGGGGAAAGCACACCAATCAGGAACTGTGCCCAGGGAGCGGGGAGTGAGGGGGGGGGGAAGAGAAGCTTTCCTAAACCTCTAAAAAAAAAATCCCCGTTCTTGCTTGCAGCAGCATGGCACTCTTTGTCAAGAAGATTTCAGCCTGGCAGCGACTGCTGAATGCTTAGGAGACCGCGTGATGTCATGTGGTCTCCTGGGCATTGCAGGAAGCATTACTGGGTCGAAGGTCTCTATGCTAAGAACCCTGCCGCACTGCACGGGGTGTTTTTAGAGTTCAAAAACTGACAACCACAGAAAGAAGAAGACCACGCCCACCCCCAGCCCATCTTCCTGCACTGAAAAGGTAAGTGGAACCCCTGCCCGCTCCTCAATGAGAAAATTCGATGAAACTCCCCCAGCCTCTTTCACTGGAGTATTCATCCCCCACCCCACCCACCCACACATGAATGGCCAAATAGGACAGACTCGAAATATTTGGCACAGCACTGGTTGCAGAGGCTTTTTGCCAGTGCAGTCACAGGCAAACAGCGTCAGTGGTGTGGTGGTAAATTTGGAAGTGCAGGCACTCATCGTGATAGTCTCTCCAGCGGCGCCCCCAAGGAGAGCCCCCAAATGCAGGCAGCTGGGTTGATCTATATCAGTGTTTCTCAACCTTGGGTCCCCAGATGTTTTTGGCCTACAACTCCCAGCATGCCCCAGCCAGCATAGCTGGCTGGGGCATGCTGGGAGTTGTAGGCCAAAAACATCTGGGGACCCAAGGTTGAGAAACACTGATCTATATCAACAAACCAGTTCTAGCAGTTTCCCACCAGTTCCACGAGGGGCAGCTCTTTTGTAAAGCCAACGGGTCTTACTTACCCATTCAAGAACGAGCCGACCCCCAAATACCGTACATGACAACAAGGAACAATATATTCATGCCGGGGAAATTCATTTCCTGCCCAGCTACTTTGAGGACTGCAGTTTAGCTCAGAGGGAACCGGGAAGCCTAAGGGGCAGTGACAGCAGGTGACGTCAAGGTCCCCGCTAGTAAAAAGGTTGTGGTGGGGCTACATCTAGGGATGTGTGAGGAATCCGATAGGGGGTGAAAATTCGATGGATTTTCATGATTTGGCTCACCCGGATTCTGGCTCGCCAGCCCTGCACTGCTGCCAACTCACTATGTTGTGAGTCGAGCCAGCTTGTGGACTTCCATCTCCAAGATGGGCCACGCTTTGCGCATTTTTTTTTAAACGCTAAGGAAATTTGCGCAAATTGCATAAAGTTATGCAAAACGCGCAGCTTCACACAATTCACGTAGATGGGGGTGTTTTGTATGTTTCGCGCAAATAAGCACCCCCAAAGCACATGGATCTAGCCTAGCGTGATTTGCATAAAATTGGCCGATTATTTACGCAAAACATACAAAAAATACCCCCATCTATACAAATTGCGCAAAGTTGCGCAATTTGCATAACTCTGTGTGCAATTTGTGTAACTTTTCAGAAGTTGTGCAAATTTCCTTAGTGGTTTTTTTTAAAAAAATGCGCAAACTGTGGCCCGTCTTAGAGATGGAAGTCTGCGGAAACTCCCCCGACTCGGCCCACTTCCGATCATTGGATCAGAAGCAGGCTGGGGGTCCGTCGAGCTCAAACGAGCTGGACTTCCCAGCATCAGGGCATCCCTAGCAGAGCCCCGGCTCCATCCCACCAGTGATGACCACATCAGTGTCTGAAATGGATTGCTCATGCATGCCGAGGAAGCCTCCTTTGCACCAGGCTGCGGGGAGGCTCTGAGGCTGAGGAGAGAGCGCTTGTGCGAGCTGATTTTTTGTTTTCAGTTCTTGAGGCTGTGGTTAGCAGTCATCATCCCAGTTCTCTCTCATTCCCCTGAACCGAAGATTCTTTTGTCACTCCCGAGTCTGAAGGAGATCATGTGATTGCGCAAGCTATTCTTAGCTCATGCACCCTGTTATTAGAGTGGGAGGGAAATGTCCCCCCCCCCCCCGTCACAGGGGAACTGACACATTCCTGGGTTCGGTGCCTCATGGGAGAGCAGCAAGGGGGTGGGGAAAGAAATGGAGTGAGCGACACACTAGGGTGATCTTTTTTACAGGATTTCCCAGCAAGCACTTTCTTAAGATGATGTTAGGGGATAGGAAGGAAGGATATGGAGTTGCGGTTTATTTGCTAATCTGGCACAGGAAAACACTGTGGGAAATAAGAGGCTAAGGGCACAATCCTAGGCATGTTTAGACAGAGAAAGTCCTACAACTCCCAGCATTCTCCAGCCAGAATGAGTGCCTGGGGAATGCTGGGAGTTTTAGGACTTTTTTTTCTGTCTAAACATGCCTAGGATTGTGCCCTAATGGATGTAGGCAATTCCAGACAGACTTAGGGATGTATGAGAAATTCATTTCAGTTCATTTTTAAAAATCAGGATCTACCCAGTTTGCACCTTCCAGACCGAACATGGGACTCGGACGCAATCTGCGGTCAAAGTCTATACATTTCTGAGCTTGCAATGTGATTCATGGGGCCCCCAAAGATGTGTTTGACAGCATGCTTACACTTGAAAAATGCGGATGGGAAAAATGCTTACTTTTGAAAAATGCACGCAAACATGTTCTAATCGACGGGAGAAGAATGCATACATTTCAAAGATGTGCATGATTGATGTGTACATGTGGAGAAAATGCACACAAAAACGCATGGATTTTCATGTGAATGAGGAAAAAATGAAGCTCACAGTCTGATACGGAGTTGAGTCAGAATGAGCTTTGAGGTGGAATCTGGAGAACTTTGGTGAGTTCGAGTTTTGGTGATTCGCACATCCCTAGAAGAGACTAAGCGATAAGAAGTAAGATGCTAAGGCAAACTGCAACTTGCTACATAAAAGGAGTCTGAAATGAGAGTTACCATAAATCTCCTGTTCTTGGGAGAATAAGGCAGACATTCTAGATCAGCCTTCCCCATGCTGGCTGGGGATGATGGGTGATGTTAGTCCAACACAACTAGAGGGCTCCAGGTTAGGGAAGGCTGTTCTAGGTCCTTATAGTGGGAGAGGCCATCCCGAAGGATCTCAAATGCCCTCCTTACTCTACCAGATAAATCTTTTGGGGTGAATTTGGAGCATGGCTGCATTGGTTGGATTCATTTATTATGTATTTATTTATTTACTTACTGTATTTGTATACTGCTCCACATCTAAGTAGATTCTGGAGCAGTGAGCAATAAAAAGATAAAATCAGATTATAGAAACAAAAACAAGACATTGAAATTAAAGTTACATTACAATGGTGGATGGACAGCAGAGAAGGCTTCCCGGAACAAGGAGGTCTTCAGCGGGCAGCAAAAGCAGCACCAACCCCATGTCAGAGCCTGCCTGACCTCCAGAGGCAGGGAGTTCCACAGAAATGGAGCCACCACACTGAAGGCTCTTCTCCTGGTGGACTCCAATCGGGAGGAAAGACAGAATACACTTTCCACTCTTTCCTTTAAAAAAAACAGCTACAGAAAAACATAACATAGATGTGCACGTCAGGGCTCACACATGCACACATACATGATGCACCCTAAAGCTACACATTTTCAATGTAAAAAAATGTTAGGAAATGGCAGTGTGACGTTCAGGGCCAGCTCATGTTCAAGGGGCCCCTGGCAAAGTGCCCTCTAGTAGGCCTCCTCCATCAGTGGCCCTGGTGGGCTTCCCAGGCAAATTAAAGCTGCAGTTAGATCTAGTTGCCAGGTACTGCTCAAAATGCCAGGACAGACACTTTTAGCAGGGGAGGCTGGTGGACTCCTATTTCGGTGGGGCTCCTAATCCATTGCAGGTTTCATTTTGAGCTTTATAAGAGCTATCCATGGTGCTGAGCTCCATCCCCAAAATAGGTTTACCACCATGGATAGCTCCTATAAAGCTCCATATAAAACCTGCAATGGATTAGGAGCCCCGCCGAAATAGGAGTCACTAGCCTCCACTGGTGCCCAGGGCAGGGATGGGCACTGCCAGGCTGCTAGAACCCCAGCAGCTGCTGAAGGATACCAAGTCTCCGTGCTGGCCCTGACAATATTATGAGGTGGAGGAAATAGCCTTGTTGCTATTCACTGGGTTCTGCCACCTCAAATACTAAAATCTTTAGTGTTGTTCCAGCAGGGAACTCTTATGCTCTTGGTTTTTAAGAAGTATTTAATTTTATTTTTCTCTCTCAAAATGGTACAGTTATGGGAGGGACGTAGGATCATGTCACCTGTTACTAGTGACATCACATGCACTGACCAATAGGTCCTGTTGACATCACATTCTACAAAGCATTCCAGACATCAACAGATGTGGTAGATAATGGAGGGAACCACTTTTTCCATGTGACAAAGTATTCGGGGTTGAATGTTGGGAAATGTGTTCCTTCCTACAGATGAAAAAAGTCGCTTGTCTTATCAGAAGTATTTTGATCTCCCTTGAAATTCCTCAGACGCTTCACCTCAGAAGAAACCTCTAAATTCACTGCAAGTTTCATGTTCAATGAAAGTCATATAGGAATGGGTACAATTTCCCCATCTGAGAAATTTTGTTAGCCTTTTCAAAACTCTTTGGGCTGAAATTTCTCATGTTTTGCCCAAGGGAGAAACTACTTCTTCCTTCCACATTTTGCTTCAGTTAACATTTCAGGGGCAACTGTGGATAAGCTAGATGCTTCGATGTCCCATCACATCAACTTCTGTACTACAACTTTGCATTCCTTGTGCAATAAAATACATTTCTAGAGAGCCCCCCAAAGGCAAAATGGAAGCTGTTGACTGGTGCTATCTTGATCTTTTGGCCTTTGGTGTTGGTTGTTTCTCTTCGGGCGGTGGCCCCTTTCCTATTGGATTTTGGCTGCTTGTCAGCTATGTCATTTCATCAACACTTTCAAAGGTGTGATCGTACACATCTGTCTAAAGAGCAGATTAGTAATCTTTCATTCACTGCAAAAGAATTATGAAGCATCTGTTGAGAAAAACCAAAGATAAAAAACGAGGAAATGAAGAATTGGCAAGAGAACCTCTCCAGGTTTTTGTTTTCTGGTATTTTCTTTTAAGGTCCAGGATAAGTTTGAGCAGAATCAAGCCATGACATGCTATACGAAAAGGAGGGGAAATATATATATATATATCTATAAAATCAAGAGCAAAAGCACCACTAAATCTTCCTGACAAATATGAAAATCAGCACATTCATTTCCTTGCTTGCTTGAATGCATAAAGTAGAATTGGAAAAACCCAAGTTGGACCCAGAGACTTATACTAACTATCATCCGGTCACAAATACTCCCTTTTTGGGCAAAGTACTGGAGGGAGTGGTGGCATTTCAGCTGCAGGCATTTTGAGGTGAAACTGATGACCTTGATCCATTCCAGTCTGGGCTCAGGCTCAGTTTCAGGACAGCACTGGTCTTGCTCAACCTGATGAATGACCTTCTTCAGGAGAGGGACAGGGGGAGTGTGACGTTGTTACTTCTTCTCAGTCTCTCAGTGGCTTTTGATACCATTGACCATGGTATCCTCCTGTAGAGTTGTGAAATCGAGCCTCGCCGGGGCAGAACGAGGCCGTATTTGGCCCCGCTCACGCCCCGGCGAGGCCTTACCTTTTCTTCAGGGCGGCTTGCGCACTCCGCGGAGAGCCGCCCGCGCTGCTCGCTCGGGCAGAGAGCCGCCCGCGCTCCCCGATCCACTGCATCGCGTCACTTCCGGTACCGGAAATGACTCGACAGAACCCTGCGCAGGCGCGCTGGGCCCCTATGGTCCGTTCTGCGCCTGCGCAGGGTCCATTTCCGGGCCCGAAAGCGACGAGACAGGTAGGGGGATCGTTACGAGGCGAGGAGGGGAAATAAGGCTCGGGCGGCGTGCCCAGCCTTATTTACACCGCTATCAGGACCTCCTGGACTGTTTCTGGGAGTTGGGGTTGCTGTTTTATGGAGGTTCAGCACTTACTTGAGGGGCCGGTTCCAGAGAATAACATTGTGTGACTGTGCCTTGGCCGGGCCCCTTAGCAGTTGAACTATGGGGTGCCACCGGGCGCTATTTTGTCCCCAATGGTGTTTAACATCTATTTGAAGCCGTTAGAGGTGGTCATTTGGAGATTTGGGTCAAGGTGTCAATACTATGCTGATAATGCATAGTAACACCTGAATCAGGAGAGGCTATGCACATTCTGAACCGGTGCCAGGATGCAGTCATGGGCCAGATGAGGGCCAGTAAACTGAAACTGAATGCTTGAGAAGAAGAGATCCTATGGGTGGGTGGTTCTCAGGTCTGGGATTTGGGGTGTTTGCCTGTTCTGGATAGGGTTGCGCTCCCTTTGAAGGAGCAGCTACATAGTTTGGGGGTGCTCCTGGATCCATGCATCCAAGTCACTCGAGACTCAGGGGACCTCAATGGCCTGCAGGGCCCATTACCAACTTCAGTTGGTGTGCCAACTGCGCCTGTTCCTGGATAGCCTAGCCACTGTGATCCATGCACTATTAACCTCACAATTAGACTACTGTAATGTGCTCTTTGTGGGGCTGCCCTTGCACCTGGTTCAGAAGCTGCAGCTAGTGCAGAATGCAGGAACAAGTATGCTCAGTGGAGCACCCAGCTGTACACATATTACACTTGTGTTATTACACCTCCATTAGCTACCGAGCCACGTTCAAGGTTTCGTTGTTGACGTACAAAGCCCTAAACTACACGAGACCAGGATCCCTAGCAGACCGCCTTCCCCAACCTGCTTGATAGTCAGTATTGATGGGAGTTGTGTAGTCCAGAACGTGCCGAGGGCACCAGATTTTGAAAGGCTATACTAGACAGACGTAATTTGAGCAGCAGCAACCATGGGTCCTCCACCCAGGGTGCAATCCTGGCTTGGTAATTTGTCTCACACAGAAGTATACTAGCATATCAAACACTGGTTCACACATCAGTCTTGTTCCTCCCTCATGCTTTAGGTGGGCAATCCACAATATAGCTTTCATGTCATAACTGTGTTTTTTTTTAACAGCAATAGTTGCAAAACTGCTCTAGCCATTGCAGGATCTCTTCCTTCCCCTTCCCCTTCCACTTCCCTCCTCTCTCTCCCCATCTCAATTTCTCTGTTTGTGATGTCACAGGTACTAGCCAATAGCCACCCTCCACAGGCAACTGTTCCAAGTTCAAACCCAGCCATGCTGAGAACATGCAAGAGCTTATCCTAGGACAGAAAAGTATTCATTTGTATTGAATGTGGCGGGTGTGCTTTCAAACAGATCCTGTAGCTCTTAAAATATCACAGTCTTTCTTCATCCTAAACTATAATTCACAGAACCGTCTGAGGCCTTGGTTCTTGGACTGATCCTTTCCTTCTCCTCAAATGATGCAGTGCTTTTGTTTTATTACTGCTCAGGGATGTGCCTAAACCCACCCTTTTTATATCTAATTTGTTTGGAATGACAGGCATGTTCTAACTAAAAAAAATTTAATTCAGCAGAGAGTGATATAACTTGTTTTATTATGCAGGAATTTGCCATTTGAGGGAGTGGGGGGGGGGAGAAAGAAAGAAAGAAGAAAAACACTTAATTAGGCTTGCATTTTAAAGAACTTAATTTGATCTTCCAGTAGGGGGAAAAAATTACAGGTTCAAGCAAAGATTATATGCTCAGTACAAAGAATGCACTCATTTTTACGGTTGCTTCTTCAAAGCTTTGATGGAGATTCTTCCCTTGCAGGAGACAAAATGATTCATTTTCTTTATGAAAAGTCATCTTCAATACAAGCCAGTAGATTTATTTTTTATTAGGAGTCCTCTAGTTTCAATAAATAGGTCTTGTGTATAAAAGGTTCAAGGTATTGAGGAAAGCAGACCAATTCGAATATGTATTGTGATGACTAGCAACAGGTCCATAAAGTTTCAGTGGTGGGAAGGGAAGATGGCGGGAAGTTCTTTGCACCAGTTCTTTGCATTCCATCCCTTCACTTTGGTTCTCCTACCCCCATCCCTAAATATGCCCCTGGCTGTCTAGTATTATGAGAGAGGGAGAAATATATCCCCCTGTCCACTTTCTCCACAACCATGCATAATTTTATACACCTCTGTCATGTCTCCCCTTACCTGTTTTTCTAAGCTAAACAGTCTCAGGGATTGTAACCTCTCTTCATAAGGGGTTAGCTGCACATACACTCTGTAGTTTATGCCAAATGTCCAGTGTTTGATATATTTTTGGGGCTGGAAATATATTTTTGTCTTTGATAAATGAGTAGATCACAACTGGCTGGTCTTCAGTGGATGCTTATATCTGGCACGTTTATTTGCGCCAGTTCTTTAACAATGTATAGCGTGTTCACCATTGGAATGATTCTGTCACTGCAAAGTTTGTAACAGGCCATGGTGGAAGAAAGAAGCAGTAGACCTTTCTTTAAAATTACATTTTCAATAATGACACATAAACAATATCAATTCCAAAGGTATGGGAAGATACCTAACAGGACTTAGTAAAAGTGATATTACAGTCAGCGTTTTCTCCCATCATCAATAACTAGGTTCAGACAATATGATAACCCACACTCAAGGGTTGAGTATGGGTTGAGTGTGGGTTGTCATTGAACCGTGGGTTGTTGTTGAAATGTGGGTTATCGTGTTGTCTGAACCCAGCTGAGATAACAAGCCACGGCGAACAACCCAACAACAAACCATGGGTTCTCTTCATGGGTTGTTCATGGTTAACCCTTGAGTGTGGGTTATTGTGTTGTCTGACTTGTCAATGTATGCTAAATAGCCAATAAATGTACTAGTTCCAATTCAAGCAGATTCATAGCATAAAACAAAAGCGTTCTTTCACAATACTTATATCTCATCTTTCTTCCAAAGATCTGAGGATGGCACATGTGGTTCTCTACCCCTTTTATCCTCACAACAACCCTGTAAGGTAGGTTAGGTTAAGAGATAGTGAGAGTAGCAGTATCATTGCTGAGGGGCTGATTTGAACCAAGGTTTCCGCAATCCTGTTCTGAAACTAACCTACTACACCATACTGACATTTCTATAATCTTGTCAACATCTCTTGTCTAACCCTTTCCTGAGATTTGTTCTTGTTTCAAAACCTAATAAAATTAGGGATGTTTGATAAATTTGTTTCAGTTGGGTTTTTTAAAATCAGGATTTACTTAGGTCACACTTTCTGGACTAAACACAGATTTGGATGCAGTCTGTGATCAAAGTTTGTAGATTGCTAAGCTTGCAATGTGATTCGTGGATCAAAAGAAATGTGTTCGACAACATTTATTTTATTTATTTATATATTTATACCCCGCCTTTTTTCCTGCAAGGAACCCAAGGCGGCTTACATAATCCTCCTCCTCCTCCTCCTCCTCTCCATTTTATCCTCACAACAACCCTGTGTGGTAGGTTAGGCTGAGAGTCAGTGGCTGGCCCAAAGTCACCCAGTGAGTTTCATGGCAGAGCGAGGACTAGAACCTGGATCTCCTGAGTCCCAGTCCAACACTCTCACCACTACGCCACACTGGCGTAGAAAAATGTGCATGGAAAACTGTGTACCGTAGTTTTGAAAAATGCAAACAAATATGCTTTAATCAACGGGACAAGAATGCATACATTTCAAAGATATGCACAACTGATGCATACATTTGGGGAAAATATGCATGGATTTTCATGCAGGAAAACCCACCAAAGCTCGCAATCTGATTTGGTCTCGGAATGAGCTTCGAGATAGAATTCGGAGAACTTTGGTGAACTCGAGTTTTCTTGATTCGCACATTGTTTGGGCCATTTTATCAAGAATAGAAACAATAGGTGTCCAAGGCATGTCCATTCCATTTTTTTTAAAAAATGTATGTCTTACAGAATCTGTAGTAGCAGAGAAAAATCAACAGAAGTCTTTCCACCATCGAAGTGGAAATTATTCATCATGCTGTAGACCACAAAAGCCACATTTTCTTTTAACAGAAGTCATTCACGGGGACAACCACTTCCTGAAATGGAGATAGTTGTCTTTTATCAGCAGAAATGCAAAAGTACTAATCGTTTACTGAAAAAGAACAAGGGAAGGAATTTTCTTTTTCTCTTAGACTTTAATTTTGTATTAGTGCCCGCCCAGGCTTTCGTCTTCTTCTTCTCCCTTTGCTCTTTGTCTTTGTCTCCTTTTTTTGTTTTTTTAATTGCTCATTTGTGGCTTTTACAAGTTGTCTTTCAGGTGAGACAAAGTAAAGCAGTGTTACATTCCATGCGTGTAGGGGCTTAGCTGCTGTTTAATTGTGTGTTCAACCCTGTAATTAAGAAGCAAATGGAAGACTTGATGCCCTTAAACCATAGAAATTCTAGGTTTCTTGGCAAAACGCTTGGGTAACTCAGTGCACTCAGGACCGGTGCAAGGCAGTTTGGTGCCCTAGGCAAGATCAGATATTTAGTGCCCCCCTTCCCACTTGAGAGTGCTGTATTTTTTTTTAAGGCGTTTCTAGCGCCCCCTTTAGCCCTGCGCCCTAGGCAGCTGCCTAGTTGGCCTAATGGTAGCACCGGCCCTGAGTGCACTGCATGCACAGCTAAAAGTACTTTAAACAGCATATGAAATCTGATGACAGTGAAGGAAGGAAGGAAAGAAGGAATGGAAAGGAAAGGAAAAAGAAGCCATAATGCCTTATCCTGCAGAAAGTTCCAACATTACCCTCCCATTCTTAACTCTAGTGCTTCCATTTTTATGCCTCCCTGTATTCCAGTAGGTGAGCTGTCGGTGCTGGGAACCCTGAAAGAACATCCTGTAATCACGCCTTTCCAGCCGTGCCTCCAGATGTTTGTACGTATTCCAGTCAGCCCCAGCCAGCATGCCGGGCTGGGATGCTGGTGCTGAACACCTGGAGGCCCCCACAGTCCTTTTTGTCCAATACAGAGCACTTGCACATTTGTAATCTTATCAAAACGTCGTGCAAATCCTCACCCTCTGCGCCAGCCATCATGGCATTCCGATGGGGGGCACGGGTCCGCTGCCAAATGTTGAAGATGAGGCCTGCCAAAAAAAAGGTGGCGCGGCAACCCTTTCCACAGTCACAAAAACAGACGAATACACAGGCTGATCCAAACGGGCCTGGATGGATCAATCTGTCAGTTTCATTTTCTCCCACATCCATGTGCTTTAAATCTCAAGTTCTTGTTGTCCCGAATGTGTAGAACTCTGCGGATATTGGTACATTCTTATCAAAACCGAATGGAAACAAAATCTTCACCCTTCCCTACTGGGAGAACTGCCACTGATGTTATTTATTTATTTATTTATTATATTCATACACACACACCCCTTTTTTTCCTGCAAGGAACCCAAGGCAGCTTACATAATCCTCCTTCTCCTCCTCCATTTTATCCTCACAACAACCCTGTGAGGTAGCTTAGGCTGAGAGTCAGTAACTGGCCCAAAGTCACCCAGTGAGCTTCATGGCCGAGCGGGGACTAGAACCCGGATCTCCCGAGTCCCAGTCCAACACTCTCACCACTACGCCACACTGATGATGTGCAGTTGATTATTCAACCATGCCCCTAAGCTCATATCCCCAGTGAGGCTTTGCTGATGGTTGGGACCACACCTTTCCCCATGATACTGCCAGGAATTTCAGGGGACCCTGCCCCCCTGGCTTGGTTGGAAATGTGCCCCAAGGCACTAAGAACATAAGAAGAGCCTTGCTGGATCAGACCAAGGGTCCATCTCGTCCAGCATTCTGTTCGCACAGTGGCCCACCAGCTGCCCACAGGAGACCCACAAGGAGGACATGAGGGCAACAGCAGCCTTCCCGCCCATGTTCCCCAGCAACTGGAGTACCTAGGCATACTGCCTCTGATACTGGAGGTAGCGTGTGGCTAATCAGGGACTAGTAGCCATAGATAGCCTTCTCCTCCATGAATTTGTCCGATCCCCTTTTCAAGCCCCCCCAATTGGTGGCCATCACTCCATCTTGTGGAAGTGGATTCCATGGTTTAACTCTGCGCTGTGTGAAGAAGTCCTTCCTTCTATCTGCCCTGAATCTGCCACCAATCAGCTTCATGGGATGACCCCTTTGGGTTCTAGTATTATGAGACAGGGAGCTCTTGTTCAGTGGTCTTGAATTGGGCCATTTGACGTCTGCAGTAAGGGCCTTCCTTGAGGAGAATGAATGGCTTTGGGTGGTTGGTGGGCTGACACAGATGGCCCCGTGTTAAATGTGGGCCCACCACCAGTCCTGGAGCCTGGTAATAGAGAGCCAGCGTGGCGTAGTGTTGAGAGTGTTGGACTGGGACTCAGGAGATCCGGGTTCTAGTCCCCGCTCAGCCATGAAGCTCACTGGGTGACTTTGGGCCAGTCACTGCCTCTCAGCCTAACCTACCTCACAGGGTTGTTGTGAGGATAAAATGGAGAGGAGGAGGAGGAGGAGGATTCTGTAAGCTGCCTTGAGTTCCTTGCAGGAAAAAAGGCGGGGTATAAATGTAATAAATCAATAAATAAAATAAATAATATCTCCCTCTTAGAGAGGTCTATGAGGAATTCCCCCACAGACTCAATATGGCTGTTCACTTGTTAGCCCTCTATGAATATACTGTACAGTTGGAGGAGGCGGGACTTTATCTGATAGCCCCGCCCCCAACCTCCACGCACTCTCCTCTCCCACTTCCAATGCCTGTGGATTCAGCAGGATACTGTAAAGGAGAGCAGATGTGTTTAAAGCGCTCCTTTCCATTCTGCTGAATGTGTGGGTGTTGGGGGGGGCAGAAGGGGCACAGACTTTGGGAGTGGGACTGGCAGGCACTGCCCCACACTTACCTCTCTCCATTTTATCCTCACAACAACACTGTGAGGTAGGTCAGGGGCTGAGAGTCCGTGACTGGCCCAAAGTCGCCCAGTGAGCTTCATGGCCGAGTGGGGACTAGAACCCGGGTCTCCCGAGTCCCAGTCCAAGGCTCTAACCTCCAGACCACACTGCCTCTTCATGCATGGAGAATGCAGGATTGCAGCAAAAGAGACAACATTCTTTGTACCTCACTCACACTAGTTCCTTCCTGCCCACTGCCCACGGTTTTTTTTTTTCTTCTGTGTTGTAAAAGAATGATCAAACATGAATATATATATATATATATATATATATATATTTAAAATCCTCCCATTAAGTATAGTGCAGTGTTCTCCAACCTTGGGTCCCCAGATGTTTTTGGCCTACAACTCCCAGCATGCCCCAGCCAGCGTAGCTGGCTGGGGCATGCTGGGAGTTGTAGGCCAAAAACATCTGGGGACCCAAGGTTGGAGAACACTGGTATAGTGAGATACAGTAATACCTTGGATTGCAAGTAACTTGGTTTGGGAGCGTTTTGCAAGACAAGCAAATTTTTAAATATTTATTTATTTATTTTTGACTTGATATACAAGCGACGTCTTGCAATACAAGTACTGTAGTACGGCTTAGATTAAAAATCTCTGTACAAATATTTTTGGGGGGATTTCGTTTTGATATAAGAGTGTTTTGGATTACAAGCACGTTTCCGGAACGAATTATGCTCTCAATCCAAGGCATGACTGTACTATGAAAGCTTCACTCCTTGAAGTAGACTGTGGTTCCTCTCAGCAGCCAAAGCAGCAACTGCTAGCGAAAATCCCGAGACAGTCATTGAATAAATGATGAGGCAGCAGCCAGGGATCATCTTTAAATGTCTCCGAGTCGACCGATACTGGGAGCAGAAGCGGAAATTCATACAAATTCAAAATGGTGCATTCAGTCTCGAGGACAGCTGAGAGAATGAAGACTCCAGAGGGGTTTTGTGCTTAAGAACTAGAAAATGCAGAGACATCGTGTTGTTGTTGTTGTTGTTGTTAATAAAAAAAATAGAAGAAGTCAACATTTTTTTAAAAAAATGGAATGAAATTTGAAGACACAAACATTGGTTTTTGGAAATGTCGACCCACAAGTTCGATTCTGCAGTCTGTCGGCAGACTCGCGAGCATTTGGCTTTTAGAGGATTCTTTAGAGGATTTTTAGAGGATTCTCCACCATGCTGTCCTCCAGAATATAACTCCCGTCACCCCTGACCATTGGTCCTGTTGGCTGGGGCTGATGGGAGTTGTATTCCAAGACATCTGGAGGGCACCAGGTTGGGAAAGGCCGAGTCAGAGTTTCAGCGACCTGGGCAATGCTCACTAGCATTGCATTTTGACTGCCGAGTAACCAAATACTGTTGCATGTCAACTATCCTGTGAAGCAGGGCTGGGTAAGCTTTTTTCATATGAAGGGCTGGCGAGCCATGGGAAATGTCAATCAGGGACTCTGTAGCCAATGGTGGGTGGATTTGAAACCAACGGTGGGCGGAGCCCAAGCCCAAAGTGGGTGGAGGTAGCAGCATTGCATACTCTTTGTCTCCGCGTGCTACTCTAGTGCTTCTCTACCTCTCTCTTGCGCACACATGTAAACACAGTACTGGCTCCAGGTTTCTGGGGGCCCTTGGGCAAGACCCCTCAAAGGATCCCCTCCCTCAGTATGGGTGGCACACGAACCTATTGTTGGCTCGCAGCCAGTGCTTTTTTTCTGGAGAAAAGGGTACCGGAACCCTTGGATTACATTTCCTCGGGAGTAGATGGCGACTTAAATTGTAATGCAATTAATAGAAGAAAAGGTGCTGGAACTCAGTTCCGGTGAGTTCCACCAGAAAAAAAGCCCTGCTCGCAGCTCTCCGCAGCTTTCTTCTCCGCTGTGGCGGCCGCCCAAGCTCAATCTTCTGAGCGGCGCAGAGTGTTCTCTGTGCCGCTCGAGCTGCCGGCGCCGGTCGAGCCGGTCGGTCCTCAGGCGCGTCACATCCGGCGCAGCTTAAACAGCCCTGTTGCCCTGGTTTCCCCGCCAAAAACATAGCACGGGGGTCCAGCGCACCGGAGCAGGGTCCCGTCACGTCACTTCCGCAGGTGCCGGAAGTGACGCGACGGGACCAGCGCGGCCGGCGCAGGCAGCTCGCCGCGGAGAGCCGAGCCGAGGAGCCGCCGCCCGCCCGCAGGTAGGCCTGCGCGAGCCTCGAGCAGGCAGGAGCGGAGCCGAGTTAGGTCCCACTCGCGCCTGCGCGAGCCAACGGTTACATCCCGAAGTGAGTCCACTTTCTCACCGCCATTGTCACCAGCTGCTGTGGATCCTCCTCCTCCTCTTTCCGGTCATTGTTCCCACCTGCTTGCTTGACCGGCAGAGAGCCAGGGAGCAAGGAGGCCGTGGCGTCCGCTGCTCCTCCTCACCTCCACCTCCATTGTCTGGGCCAGAGCAAGAGGCAGGAGAAGAGGAGGAGCAACTCCACGGAGTTCTTCTTGTCAGTAGGCCTCTGCTGGGGTGCGGGCCCTTGGCAGGTTCCCGACCATACCTACCCTTGAGACCGGCTCCGCACATAGCCACACAGAGTGAAAGAAGAAGAAGAAATTGCGGTGGCAGGTCCCCCTTGTGCAACGGCGGGGGGGAATCGGCGGGACCCACCACCGGTTGCACAGCAACATCGGCAGGGCATGACAGAATTTGGGGGGGGGGCGCGGAAGCACCCCGCTGGATACTTGCCCTCTGTTTTTATACTGTGGTTTTATTGATTTTATGCTTCTGCTGTAAGCCTTGGGAGGGTTTTGTTGCTTCTAAAACTCTTGAAATAATTAAATAATATATGAGCAAATCTGTATGCATTTGCCTAATTAACTCTTTTTCTGTTAAATGAGGGGAAGGGTGTTAGCCCTGAATCATAGAATCATAGAATCATAGAAAAGTAGAGTTGGAAGGGGCCTACCAGGCCATCGAGTCCAACCCCCTGCTCACTGCAGGAATCCAGGTCAAAGCATCCAGCTGCACCTTGAATGCCTCCAGACTGGGAGAGCCCACCACCTCCCTAGGTAGTTGATTCCATTGTCTTATTTCTCTAACAGTCAGGAAATTTTTCCTGATGTTTAGGTGGAATCTAGGTTCCTGTAACTTGAGCCCATTATTCCGTGTCCTGCAAACTGGGATGATCGAGAAGAGATCCTGGCCCTCCTCTGTGTGACATCCCTTCAAGTACTGGAAGAGTGCGATCATATCTCCCCTCAGTCTTCTCTTCTGAAGGCTAAACATGCCCAGTCCTTTCAGTTTCTCCTCATAGGGCCTTGTTTCCAGTCCCTTGATCATCCTTGTTGCCCTCCTCTGAACCCTCTCCAGTTTGTCTACATCCTTCTTAAAAGTGTGGTGCCCAGAACTGGATGCAGTACTCAAGATGAGGCCTAACCAGTGCTGAGTAAAGGGGAATTATCACTTCACGCAATTTGGAAGTACTGAGCAGTACTCAGCAGTACTGCTCAGGACCTTCTTACCTTTGCAAGGACTAGTAACTTAATTTCCATTAAAAAAAAAAATGAAAGCGAAGGAATACGGGGATGGATGACTCCATCCAGAGTACGAAAATCTGTACTTGTGTGATGTTTTTGCAAAACGGCAGAACACACGCTGTCCTTGCTAGCAGTGAGTCTTTGGTTGTGGGGAATCTAATGAATGGCAGCCAGTCTGGTCCCAGATCTAAGCACAATTAAAATGCATTTGTGGTTTTCCTGGGAGCATTTGTTTATCTTTATTTCATTTTTGTGTTGTTTGCTGAAGCACTTTGGAGGATTTGGGGGGGGGGAACACTCCAGGAGATATTTGAGGAGTCTGAACATTTTAATGGAAATGATAGGAAGGAACAGGCACAGCCTGTCACGGTTACCATGACGACTGTGTGGAGTTTTTTTGTTGTTATTGAGGATCCGAATAAATAACCGTTGAAGCCGTATAAGTACGATCTCTTCTTTGAATGTAAAATACATGTGGCTCCGGGGCACAAACATTTTTACACACCCTGCTGCTTGATTATTATTTTTAAAATGTAATCCTGTGCATGTTCTAGCTTTGAATATCTCTCTTACCACTGCCTTTTTCTCACTCTGCTCTTGTGTTTGTTACGGGGGGGGGGGGAGTTGCGGGGGGGGTAGAAAAAGTTTACAGCCGACCCCTGGGAGCTGCTATGCCAGCAGATGAGGACACGCAGGTTCCCGCTATGCCTGTTTCATGATGAACCCATCCAATTATTAAAACCTGCAGGACAGGCGCGCCTGAGGACATCACTGCCCACAGAGACACATTGGTCAAACACGTGGGAAAGGCACACCCTCCTGTGTCACTCCCAAATTGTGCAATTGTGCGCTCCCACCAAAATCCTGATGGCCTGCTACGCTCTTGGCTTTCAGAAAAGGTGTTCAGAAGACACATCTGGATTTATTTTAGTTGTATGTTCGTGTTTTATAGTTTTGCATGTAGTTTATAATAATTGAATAAAATTTAAAAAAAAAAAGAAAAGAAAAGAAAAAAAGAAAACACATCTCTTTAACCTAGCCATTTTTAATATGTATTTTTTAGTGTGCTATTAATGCTTTTCATGGTTTATTAAAGGTTCTCTGTTTATATTGGTTTTTATTTTAAATTCGTTTTGCACTATCTTGGTAGCCTTCCACACAAAACAAAAAAAGGGCAACATATTAAATAGACTAATAATAAAATTCCCGATCTGGGGATTTGCAAACTGGGCCAGAGCCTATGGAGGAATAGCGCTGGGTTGTACCCAACGGTGTCCATCCGCCAGAGGAATGGAGCCCGCAGGTGGAACGGATTCCCCTTCCCCTGCAACCTTCTGCTCCCTCCTGCCCAAATTTGCTCCAGAGGGTTGTGTGTGTGGGATCTTCAGGAGAAGATTTGGGGTGGGGTGGGGGTGGCATGGCGAGGACAGGAAGTTTCGTTGCATGTGTGGGTGTGTCGACTCTCGCACAGCCTTGGATGTCTCTCAGTGCAGATAAAAAACGTTAGAACTGGCCTGCGCTGGATCAGACCTACGGTGGCAACCTTCGCCTCCGTGTTCCTCCCGCCCTTGATAGGTTGCCCGTAATCCCGCGAGTTCGGAGGGTCTCGGGCGGCCACATTGGATTGTGCTGCCCGTCATTCTACAGCAGGACCTTAAACTGGAGGTAAGAGGATTTTATACCACCAAAAAGCTCGGACGCTATTTGCTGCTGGTTTATCCCCTCCAGCCACTAGGTAACGCTACCCAATTTCGCTTCGATTGACTTTTCTCTTCTTTTAACCTAAAATGACATCTAAAATCACCCCCCCCCCACTTTGTTAATATAAAGGCTGCCTGATTTATCTCTGTGATCCACTGGGTAAAAAAGAGCCCGTGTGCTTTGCCTGGGATGGAAAACACTTGCTCCCAGCAGCCCTAGGAGCAGCTGCGGGTCCAACCAGTAACCATCACATGACCGACAGAGCCTAATCTGAATGTTTGCAGACCCCCCCTCCCCCATTCCATCTTGGGACCCCTAATATGCAGACACTGTGACTTCACCATCAAATCAGATTCCCCCCTCCCCTATCTCCCCCCCCCCGCCTGCTTTTTCTAACACCTCGCCTGATGAAGAGATCTGAAAAGCTTCCCCATTTTTGAGTGATCCTTTGCTTGGCCTAATAAAGGTATTACACAGATATGGGTGTTGAAATTTCACCAGAAAAGTACTTCACTTTTTCTATTGAAAGTAAGAAGGGCCCTCCTGGATTTGACCAAAGGTCTATTTCCCAGAGTAACGAAGAAAAGAAAGAGAGAGAATTATGTTCTCAGGATGCAAAATCTTTATTGAACAGAGGAGCCCATCATTTTGGGCTCCTCTATTCAATAAAGATTTTGCATCCTGAGAACATGGTTCTCTCTTTCTGTTTTTTTCATTGCTACTGGATGCTCCTCTCTCCTCCTGTTTCTGTCTATTTCCCAGAGCAGCCAACCAGACGCTTTCCGGAAACCTGCAAACAGGGCCTGAGGAGGCACAAGCCTGCAAAATAATATGGCACCTTGACTAGCAAAACACAAATTGTGATTCCCCCCCCCCACATTGCAACCGTGCCCCTCCCCTCCAACTACTGTTTCTCCACACCTGGTGTGAAACTCAGGAGCAAACGTTTAACGGGCAGTAGGGAACAAAAGGAAAATGCAACTGAGAGAAAAATCAAAGTCCCGTTGACCTTGCATTAGATCTACGGCTGCTAATTCCACCAGCAATTTGTGAGGCTGTCGGAGCAGAAACATGAGAGGTCAGCTGAAAACACAAATGCACATTGAGCAGGGCTGAGACGACACTGTCACATACAGTTCTGTTGAGAGCTTGAATTTTGAATGATTTTTCAAAATAATTCACACCACAACATTGGGAGGTGAGTAAGTGGCGTTTGACCCACTTCTCGGCCAGTCATTAGGGTCTTGAGCAGGCCTATTGCCTTGACACCAACAGAGGACAGCTTTGGAGATCAATATTATTGAGTGGGTGGCAGAATCAACTATCTTACGGTACTTAATTATAGGGTGGCCATTTCCGCATTACCCCCCCTCCCCGAAAAAAAGAAAGGAAAGGAAAGGGGGGAAAACGCATTATGGAATTCACTTTTACAAGATGTAGTGATGGCCACCAGTTTGGAGGTAGGCATGCTTTAAAAGAGGATTGGACAAATTCATGGAGGAGAAGCCGATCAATGGCTACTAGTCCTGAGTGGCTCTATGCTACCTCCAGTATCAGAGGCAGTCTGCCTATGTACACCAGTTGCTGGGGCACATGGGTGGGAAGGTGCTGTTGCACTCATGTCCTGTTTGTGGGTCTCCCGTGGGCAGCTGGTTGGCCACTGTGTGAACAGAACGCTGGACTAGATGGACCCTTGGTCTGATCCAGCACGGCTCTTCTTATGTTCTTAAGAAACAAAATGTTCAGAATCAGAAACGTTCTCCAAAAATACCTTGTCTGAGAAATGTTGGGGAAATCTGGGGGGTGGCATGCTTCAGAAGGTTCTGAGGTCCCAAACTAGCACTAATCGGCTGGCAGACACACAGACACTCCTAGTTCTTAAAACAACGCCAGTCCCCCCCAAAACAACAGCAGTCTCACAACTGGTTCTTGCCAGCCAGCAGCAAAAACCATAACTTCTTTCTCTTTCTCTGCTCAAATTTTTACAAACTATTCCGTTTGCCGCAGACACACCCAGGCTGGAAATGGTTCCCCAGCCTGCAATAGGCGCTATCGGCATTAATAGATGGCTGGAGTGTAGAAAAATAGTGCAGAATGTGCGACTGCATGCAGAAATCTGCTACCTTAAAATCTTACCTTTCATCTTTTTCCAAGGCAAGTTTCTAGTCCTTGTGCATATGCCTGAAAGGGCGTACAATGGCTTCTGACATCTCATAATAAAATTCTGCAACCGGGCAATCCAAATCCAGCACCTACATCTTGGGTGCAAAACCTCTTTCAGCCCGAGGGCCCAATTACAGAGAAGATCCCGGGGGGGGGGCAGCATTCCAGTGGTGGGCAAAAATGTGGGGCTAAAAAGCCAAAGATGCAGGCATATTTTAGCTTAAATCTCTTACCGTCGGTAACTAAGGTTTGGAAGAGGCATTTCAACCTTTTAAAATGGGGGGAAACTGCACAGACACTGGGAAACCACCAAGCAATCAGTGTGTGTGGGAAAGGGTATGGACTTTTGGGGGAGCCCAGCAGGCTGGATTGTGACCCTTGGAGGGCCAGATTTGGCCGTCAGGCTTGAAGTTTGCACCCCTGACCTATATGGAACTATCTAGATGGCCAGCACTTTGCAAACACCCAAACAGGGGCGATGCTTGGTACTGAAAAGATCCGGGGCTCAGCCCACAGGACAAGAAAGGGGAAAAAAGCACAAATTTGCATACGCTAATTTACATGTGCTCTAAGGTCTTTAAAGGACCCGGTCTCCTAAGGACACCCCTATTTGTAAAAATTGATGTATGCACAGGGGAGAGGAGGGCATTCGATTTCAGGAAAAAAAACCTCAGGTAGAAAGATTCAGGGGGGGGGCAGCAGGAGGTGAAGCACATGCAGGCAAAAAGCCAGCTAATCCAGGGGGATCGGATGCAACGGAGATCATCAGGGCCCCTGCACCTTTATATCAGCAAGTGCTCCTGGACAGCAGGGTGGTGGGGCGGATGGCCTCCCAGAGATTCGGGGCTCCAAATGAAAGATTTGGGACTCCAGCCCTAACAGGCCGCCCCCTAACACCACCTCTGTACCCAAAGTCCTAATGCCGGATAGAAGTTTGGATTCACACATGATCCTGATCTCCCCCCAAGCTGCTCCCCCCACTTTCTGTCGAGCACTGGGCTAATCAGTGTCACACAGAGGATCCCTGGGTCCAGCCAGCAGCTGGCTCCCGCTGCAGGATGGGGTTACACAACCTACTCTGTCTCTGGCACTGTCGCAATGCTGCAAAGCATTCCGCTGCCGGATACTTGATCTCGATGTAACAGAAGCGACCGGCAGGAGCAACGGGTGCCTTTGACGTGTGGGTCTTTCACACACTGACGAGCGTCAAGCCACCGACAAAAGAAATGCTTGAAATGCTTTGGGAACGATCCATATATATATATATATAATTATTTTTTTAAGCGGAGGAGCTCTGCAACGTCCTCGATTTGATGTTCCCTGCGGATATACGCCCGATCGGCTCGGGTTCTCAAGATGGCTGCCGCACGAGCTATATGCGGCTTCAACAAAGCCGGGGGTGACATTTCCCTGCTCTCGAATGCACTGGCTCCTCTTTCCAGCTCTCTCTCTCTCTCCTCTATGAGCTCACTGAATAATGCATGGCCAGGCCCAGGAGTGGAGGCAGCTTGATCCGCCAGCCCAATAATAACGCAGACCGTATCCTCTCCATGAGGGGTCGGGTTACTGTCATTTGGGAATCCGACAGATGGAAACTCTGGGATTCTTTCCATGCCATTTCTGCTCTGGAGCTCTCCCACTATAGTAAATGACAAGCATGTCATAATCCCGGCATAAGAGGTCCGGGGGCGGGGCGGGGCGGGGGCGATCACGGCAGTGGGCGACAGAGGAGGGAAAGCTCCTTCCGATGAGCGGCACCAGCACTCTGTCGCCGTCGCCCAGGGCGGGGCTTGAGGGCGCACGACGCAGCGGCGGCGGCCTCGCCGGCAAAGCGAAGCAGGTCTGAGTGTACTAATCGGTGCCCGGCTGGGAGACCGCTGGAGCCCCAGCAGTAAAATAGTGCACGTGGGGACCCGCGAGAAAACGTTGCAGCAGGGTAGACATGGTTGGGCCACACGCCATGCCCACACACACACACACACACACACACACTTCACCATTGCAACCTGCTTATTCGGCCGCCTCTCGCTCTGGCCCAGACAAGGAGCAGCGGATGCCACGGCCTACTCGCTCACGGGCTCCCCTGCCTGCCGAGCAAGCAGGCGGCAGCAGTGAGGAGGAGGAGGAGGAGGAGGAGGAAGAGGAAGAGGAGGAGCAAGAACAGATGGTCAGAATGCAGGCGAGGAGGGAGGTTCACTGAGCGAGGCCCCCCCGCGAGTGTGGCTCGCCCAAGGGCCCTCCGAGGCGTGACGCCGGCACCGGCTGCTCCTGGTTTTCAAGCATTCCCCCACTCCCGCAGTCAGTCAAGGTTTCATGGCCAGCCACCGAGCACACTCGGTCCTCCTTGGGCTGTGTGCATCCCCACCCCATGGGTGTCCGTCCCCGCCCAGCCCGGCCAAGGATTCTTTGTACACCTGCCAACCTTGGGGTTCTCCCAAGCCTGCTGATAGATAACCTTCTGTGTGTGGGGGGTGTTTGTGCCGTTTTGGCTACATAACAGGGCCGGCCCTGCCATTAGGCAGGGTGAGGCAGTGGCCTCAGGCAGCAGACGCTGCGAGGCAGCAGCAAGGTGCTTGAGGAGAGACCGCACGCCTTGCAGCCGGCTCTGCGCCCCCGCTCGGCTAGCCTGCCGCCTTCACGTTCAGCAGAGAACGTTGTCCCATCATTGGCGCGGAAGGCAGGCAGATTCAGCTTTTGCTCACGGAATGGGAGGAAGGCGCCATCTTGTCCTTCACCTCGAGCAGCAAAGTGTCTTGGGCCGGCCCTGCTACATCAACAACGGCACTCATGCCCTGAGCACCGGAAAAAAGAAGGGACAATAACTGACCAGATGGAGCAGTACCGTGTGCTGAGTTGTAATCTGTTGCAGCAGGTCTTCCCTCCTCCTTGAAATTTCCTTCTCTCCCACTTGTGCACAGCTGGGATGAGATGGAGAGGCAGGGCCACCTAGCATAGACCTGCTTTCCCCCCATGCAATTCCAGAATGCCTGAGCAGGGCCGTCGAGAACGTGGGGAAGAAGATGCTAAACCCCGAAGAAGAAGGACCGTAGTCATTCACAACAATAATACGTTAAGGAACACTCCGGCTTTATACGGAGTCAGACCCTTGATGCATCTGGCTGACTGGGAGCAGTTCTTTCCAGGGTTCCAGGCGGGGTTCTTTCCTAGCCCTGCCTGGAGATGCCAGGGATCGAACCTGGGACCTTCTGCATGCAAAGCAGCTGCTCTGCCTCCGAGCCACGGCCCCTTCCCCAGAAGTATTACTTGAAAGTGAAACGAGAGTCTAGGCTAATTTATTTTATTCATTTAAAATGTGATACCCCATTTTTCTTCATAAAAGAAACAAAGTGGCTTACAGAAGAATCATAACATACCTAAACACAATTAAAAACAACGGCATTCACGTCGCAATAAAAGCAGTTGGTTGTGGGGTTTTTTCTTTTTTCTTTCTTTCTTTCTTTGCTGCTTATTTTATTTTTTAATTTTTTTTCAAATAAACACACATACAAAAAGAAAATAAACCCACACATCCATATAACTCCAAAGTGCACCCGTCACCACGGGGCCAAAAAGTAATTCTATCCACATAATCCATTATTAATCAATATTCCAAAAATAATATAAAAGCAGTTGTATTACAGTTAAAGAACGACAGCTCAAATTCCCAATTCAATTTCATCCATTAAAACCAAGAGCAAGAGAAATGACTCAGTATAAAAAAACAGGGAGAAGAAACTTTAAGCTGCACTAAAAGTTTGTCAAGCCAAAATAAAAAAGGTCTTAATTGCTTACCAGAAGATTAAAAGAGAGAGTGGGGCCAAGCAAACCTCTCTAGGGAGGGAGTTCTACAACCTGGGTGCCACTAGAGAAAAGGCTCTGTCTAGGCTACTGATACTAGCAGCTCATAGTCTCCAATTGTGGGACCCGTCATGAAAACCCTTAAGCCATCATGGTTTCTCACTTTGTCATGCAGAGTCCCTAATTCCCCTGCCTCCCACAACTGCAAGCTACTTCAAGGGGCCATGGGCAAAATTTCAGCTAAGCTTGCAGTTTTAGCTTAGCTGCAATTTTGCCCATGACCCCTTTAAGATAGCTCTGCTTAGGCTCGAACAGCTGCAGTAAGCAGGGAGGAAACAGACACTGCTAAGCTGGGATGGTCAGGTGAGGATGTGTGTGTGCACGCGCACCCGTGCTTATGCTCTACCTGCTGCCTCTGCTGCACATTGCTGTGGGAAAGGGATTAGCTGGGTGAACGCCTGGACCGACGGAGAGGTGAATGAGGGAATTTATCACATGATTCCTATCTTTATACTGCCATTTGCCAAAGATTTTGTTTCCTAACAGAGCTGACTCTTTGCCTCTAACAGGTGAGGTTACAGTGTCAGAAGGAAATGCAAGAAACTTCCCTTCTCTCTGAAGCTCCAAGTTTGGGGGTGTGGGGTGGGTGGGTAAGCTTCACCCGTTGAATTTGTGCCAATCCTGACAATTTAAAAACAAAAAGAGATTGCCCTGCAAGCACTGACCGCCCCTCCATGAAAAACACTAGATATCAACAATTAAGGGTTTAATTAGAGTAAAAACATATTACAAAAGTCACTTATAAAATAATATATAATATAATAATGTAATAATTATAATATATAAGATTTTGTGTGTTTCCTCTAATAACTTTTGTACTTGACCATGCCCTTTGGTTGCCTGGCCATACCCTTGGCCACGCCCTCATGTTGCCTGGTCATGCCCTCTTGATCACACCTTCCTGTTGCTTAACCATACCTCTTACAAATTCACACGTGTGTCCCTATTTTCATCTGTGAAATGTCAGAGGGTTTTTTAAAATGGGAACAAACTCTTATTTATTTATTTATTATACTTATACCCCACCATTTTTTCCCTGCAAGGAACCCAAGGCGGCTTACATAATCCTCCTCCTCTCCATTGTATCCTCACAACAATCCTGTGAGGTTGGTTATGCTGAGAGTCAGTGATTGGCCCAAAGTCACCCAGTGAGTTTCATGGCTGAGCGGGGACTAGAACCCGGATCGCCTGAGTCCCAATCGAACACTCTAACCACTACGCCACACTGGCTGTTGTCAGTTTCTGTGTGCATTTGGTGCCTTCCAGGACTTTGCTCTGGTAGGCAATTCTTCAGTGTCACACAACTAGCCTTCCCTCAGCTCTTTAAGGTAGTAAAATTACATCAGATGCCAGGAAGCAGTCAGGCAGGTGGCCTTGATATGTCCCTTTTGGGCCCTATTTAATGTTCTGTGACACTCCAGGGATCTCGAGCGACACAGATGGGAGCTGGCACCTGTTCCACCATGTCTCTGGGTCACCCCCTTCGAGGCGTACAGAGTGGCTACACATTTTGCTGAGCGTCACAGAGAAGCCGCAGCAAACGCACCAAATATGTTGCTACTGGTGAATTCGATGCAAGCAAGAGACAAGGGGACTTACGAAAGCTCACAGTGAGAATGCCGGGAGGCCTTTAAATCTTCCATGCAGCTTTTGGCCCTCAAATAACACACTGCCGGCCATTTATAGTTTAGATTGATGGGGAATGCAAGGATTATTAGATAAGGCCTTATCCGCTCGTAGGATAGCTATAAGCGCGCCCTGAGAAAGGATCAGGTTATCCACTATAAAAATGCCCAAACAGATTGGCAGAGATGTTGCAAGAGCACACGCATGAGTGGAATTCCAAGGCACATCCTGCTTTAAGTATGACATTTCAAGGGGAAGCGAAAAGATAGTATCTCCGGAAACCCGTATGTACTCCAACCATGCAGTGTGTGTGTGTGCGTGCGCATGAAGCATCCAAGCTGCTCAACAAAATCAGTGTTGCCTTCCCAACTGATACGATGCCTAAACTGAAACAAACCCTAAGAAGGATTAACTGCCTGTATTTGCATTCATCCCTTGTTAGCTTTGGCTCTCCTCATCCTCTTCTCCCTCGTCTGCCCCCTCGTCGCTGTCTATGTAAGCTTCTTGGAGCAGAGACCTTATTTTAGCTTAGTACTACTGTCATCACTTAACATATTTGCCCCATATTGTTCGAGAAGCTCAAAGCAGAGAACGGTCGAGGATGCAACCATCAATCTACCCGAAATACTCTGTCTAGGTGAGCATTTTTCTGCTCAGAATTCTGTTATTGACAGAGATCAGGATGGTGGGTGGGTGGGGAAGCAAAGCTTTCGCTGCTCAGATAAAATGCTCACCACATGATTAGGAACAGTAGAAATAATTGCAAGAGGAGGCCAGCATGGTTAAACAGCAGTGTCAAGGGAGCCATGAAGGAGCAACGGATTTGAGGAATGTGTAAGTGCTTGGAAGTAAGTGGCCTCTTTTGCCAGAGTGGCATCTCCACTGAGCCACAGTGATTGCCGCCCAAGTCTTCATCATACTTAGTAATTTTTACAGTGCTTTGTTCAAAGGGCTTCACGTGTATTTTCATCCTGATACTTCTGGCAAACTGTGTAACGTAGGGCAGGCCCATTATCCTGATACTGCTGCAGTGCAAAGGAAAGGGGTGGGGCGGGGACTGAGGCTGAGAGAGAGCAGCTTGCCTAAGACCATCCAGGAAGCTCATGGGGGAGGTGAAATTGGAACTTCCCAAATCACAGGTCATACCCAGTCATTCTCAAACTTGTGCCAAGAAAGAACTGCTAATGTGCCGAGAGGAATACACTTAGCAGGGCGCAATCCTATGCATGTTTAGACAGAAAAAAGGCCTACAACTCCCATGCAGGCTGGGGCAGGCTGGGAGTTGTAGGCCTTTTCTCCATCTTAACCATGCATTGAATGGCACCTTTAATTTGTTTATTTGATTGATTTGTTACCTCTGTATCCCAAGGTGTCATATATGCGTTGAAAAAATGATCCTTCAACGCCAACTTCAGTGGACCGGTCATGTTGTTCGAATGCCTGGCTGCCGTCTCCCAAAGCAGTTACTTTATTCCCAACTCAAGGATGGAAAGCGGAATACCGGTGGTCAATATAAGAGGTTTAAAGATGTTCTTAAGGCTAATCTAAAAAAATGCAATATAAACATCGAAAACTGGGAAGCTCTGGCCCATGAACGATCTAACTGGAGGTTGGCCTTTCACAAAGGTTCCATGGACTTTGAAGAAGCCCGAGTGCAAGGTGAAAGGGAGAAACGTGCTAAGCGAAAAGCACGTCAAACGAATCCTTTACAGGACCATCTTCCATCTGGTAACCTGTGTCCTCACTGTGGGAAGCTGTGTGGATCTAGAATTGGCCTCCACAGTCACTTACGGACCCATCGCTAGAGTCTACACCATTTTCTTTAGAATTTCTTCCTTTTAAAATCTCCTTTTTGTAAATGTTTATCCTGGAAGACAATCTTACTCGGTCACGAGTGATCGCCTGATGATATGCTCCTCCTCCCCCTTCTCTTCCTTGTGCTCCTCTCCATTTTATCCTCACAACAACCCTGTGAGGTAGGTTAGGCTGAGAGTCAGTGTCTTGGCCCAAAGTCACCCAGTGAGCTTCATGGTCAAGTGGGGACTAGAACCCGGGTGTCCCGAGTCCCAGCCCTAACACTCTAATCACAATACCACACTGACTCTTAAATCATTTAAGGCTCCAGTGAACCCTAAGTACCCATCGCAGAGGAGTCTGCCACCAAGTCTCTGCATGATCCATTGCTCTGCTCTTGCCCCCTCCCAATCAACCTCACTGTGGCCAGAGGCATTTGCCCCGTCTCCGCCTCAGGTGTGATTGGTACACTGTAACACCCTCCAATATGCAGACACACAGCAAGATCACTCTGGAGCAGGGCTCTCCAACCGTGGGTCCCCAGATGTTGCACTACAGCTCCCAGAATCCCTTGCCAATTCAATCTTGGAGAAGTGGGGGGGGGGCATTCTAGTGCTGGGTGGGGCCAAAGGCAGACAGTGTGGGGCCCCAATGATCAAAAATACCGGAATTTTAATTGAAAGCTCTTTATTTTATTTTATTTTATTTATTATATTTATTAATCGCCCATCTGGCTGGTCACCCGGCCACCCTTGCTCTTTAATTCCTCTTGCTCCCAGGAATTAAACTTTAGGAGAGGCATTCCAACCTTTTAAAATGGGGTGGGGTGGGGGACTGTGCAATTTGCTGGGGGAGCGGGTGGGGCCAGGGAAAAGGGGGTGGGGCTGTCTGGAGAGTCCCAGAGAGCCAGTTTCTTCGGCCCACGGGCCTGAGGTTCCCCACCCCTGCCTTGACACTCCCAATGCGGCAGGAGCTGCTGTGTGCCTCCCTGATCCTCACACAGCCCTCCCTATTGTCTGGATACACTTTACTCAATCCCCAAGCATGAGTAACTTATATCATTCAGAGAGGGAAAGCCGGGTGGGTACAAGGGAGGTGCACACAGACCTCCTGGTCTCCATAATGGCCTGATAACGCATCATGTGCTGCATGCGCCCTGGGGAGAGAGAGGGCAGAACAGGGCTAGCCCTATGGCAAGCCCTCTAGGCATGGCTGTGGGCTGCACAGAGGACTGGATCGAGCCCCCAGTGGCACTGGCTGAAATTTCTACCACCTGTAGCTTTCCTCCTGAGCTTGGGCTCCCAGACAGGGTTCCCCTGACTCTAAACACAGAGTACATCTCTTTTCTTTCCCTCTTTGACCTATTCCATCTGTATCCTCCCCTCTTGCACCAGTGCAAATGATCGGCCTCCGTATCGTATATTCTGATCACAGATCCCAAGTTTCCGAGCACTGGATAATCATTCATTGTAACAATATACCCAAGCAAGCAATTGCCCGGTATATCCCTTTTGCATCTTCTTATTTTTACAGGCACATTGGAGCTTATCCAGGGCAGACTCTAGTTACAGAGGAGGAACAAAAACAAGCCTTCCTTTGCTGCATAGGGAAGTAGTAACACTCAGGAGACTGGTAAGCATAGCAGCACCTCGACACAGGAGACTGGTGGCTTGGCAGCGCATATACACAAGAGGCCGGCAGGCGTGCATGGCTTCACGGAGGAACAGAGCGCTTTGGTGACCCTGGAAGAGAGGGCACAGAGCACATGCTCCTAAGGCTGCATCTCGTCCGTTTAACTCGGCATTCAACCAACCTCGCAGTAGGTAAGACTAAGAGCCAAATTCACATTGGGTTGGGGAAGAACGAGAATTTTGTTTCAGTTCGCAAATCATCTGAACTTGCCCCGTTCACAAACACAAATGTGAACAGCAGCGTGTTTTCTTGAAACGCACATTCCCGAACTTGCAGTTGCATTTCAAAAATGCGCACATTTATTTATTTATTTATTATATTTATACCCCGCCTTTTTTCCTGAAAGGAACCCAAGGCGGCTTACGTAATCCTCCTCCTCCTCTCCATTTTATCCTCAGTCAGTCAGTCAGGCAATCACTCGTGACCGAGTAAGATTGTCTTCCAGGATAAAAAAAAAGAAAATTTACAAAAAGGAGATTTTAAAAGGAGGAAAATTCTAAAGAAAATTGTGTAGACTCTAGCGATGGGTCCGTAAGTGACTGTGGAGGCCAATTCTAGATCCACACAGCTTCCCACAGTGAGGACACAGGTTACCAGATGGAAGATGGTCCTGTAAAGGATTCATTTGACGTGCTTTTTGCTTAGCACGTTTCTCCCTTTCACCTTGCACTCGAGCTTCTTCAAAGTCCATAGAACCTTTGTGAAAGGCCAACCTCCAGTTAGATCGTTCATGGGCCAGAGCTTCCCAGTTTTTGATGTTTATGTTGCATTTTTTTAGATTAGCCTTAAGAACATCTCACTGCTTAAGAACTATCCAAACATCTCTCTGCCGCCCAGCGGAGCTCTTTAGGGTCGTCCGGGGCCTGTTATACGCTGGCCCCAGGGACATCATCGACCCAGCTGATGCCCGCTGTGATATATTTGCTAGGCACTTCCAGGAAAAAATCTCTTGCATCCGCAGGGACTTAGACTCCAATGTTATAGCAGTAGAATCAGGAGAGGTACCCGGAGCACAGCCTGGTCTAGTTATTTTGGATGAGTTTCAGTTGGTACAGCTCGAGGATGTTGACAAGGTGCTTGGACGGGTTCGTGCAACCACGTCTGTTCTGGATCCTTGCCCCTCTTGGCTTATAAAAACTAGCAGGGAGGGAACGGCCAGCTGGGCCAGAGAGGTGATCAATGCCTCCTTGCGAGAGGGAGTGGTCCCATGCCACCTGAAACAGGCGGTGGTGAGGCCACTCCTGAAGAAACCCTCTCTGGACCCGGAAGGTCTTAACAACTTTAGGCTGGTGGCGAATGTTCCTTTCCTGGGCAAGGTCCTTGAGCGGGTGGTGGCCAACCAGCTCCAGGTGCTCTT
Source organism: Shinisaurus crocodilurus (assembly GCA_021292165.1). Classification (NCBI taxonomy): domain Eukaryota; kingdom Metazoa; phylum Chordata; class Lepidosauria; order Squamata; family Shinisauridae; genus Shinisaurus; species Shinisaurus crocodilurus. Next base: position 299,848,342 of record CM037876.1, read on the forward strand.
GGATGAGACTGATTATCTGGATCCATTTCAGTCGGGGTTCAGGCCTGGTTTTGGCACGGAAACGGCTTTGGTCGCCCTGTATGATGACCTATGTCGGGAGAGAGACAGGGGGAGTGTGACCCTGTTGATACTCCTGGATCTCTCAGCGGCTTTCGATACCATCGACCATGGTATCCTTCTGGAGAGGCTGTCTGAGTTGGGGGTGGGGGGCACTGCATTGCATTGGTTCCGCTCCTACTTGGATGGCCGGTTCCAGAGGGTGGTGCTTGGGGAATGTTGCTCGGCCCCATGGACTCTCCAGTACGGGGTTCCTCAGGGGTCGGTCTTATCCCCCATGCTATTTAATATCTACATGAAACCGCTGAGTGGGGTCATCCGGAGTTTTGGAGTGCGTTGCCATCAATACGCTGATGGCACGCAGCTCTATTTCTCCTTTACATCTTCAGCAGGTGAGGCTCTGGATGTGCTGAACCGGTGCCTGGCTGCGACAATGGACTGGATGAGGGCTAACAAACTGAGGCTCAATCCAGACAAGACTGAGATGCTGTTAGTGGGTGGTTCCTTTGACCGGATGGAGGGTGTTCAACCTGTTCTGGATGGGGTTGCACTCCCCTTGAAGGAGAAGGTTCGTAGCTTGGGGGTGCTCCTGGAGCCATCTTTGTCACTTGAGGCTCAAGTGGCCTCAGTGGCAAGGAGTGCCCTTTACCAGCTTCAGCTGGTGGCCCAGCTACACCCCTATCTGGACAGGGATAGCCTGGTCTCAGTAATCTATGCTCTGGTGATCTCTAAACTAGACTACTGCAATGCACTCTACGTGGGGCTGCCTTTGAAGACTGTTCGGAAGCTGCAGCTATGCGGCAGCCAGGCTTATTGCAGGGACCGGAAGGTCCGAGCATATTCATCATCATCAGGCGATCACTCGTGACCGAGTAAGATTGTCTTCCGGGATAAAAGGAGGAAATTCTAAAGAAGATTGTGTAGACTCTAGCGATGGGTCCGTAAGTGACTGTGGAGGCCAATTCTAGATCCACACAGCTTCCCACAGTGAGGACACAGGTTACCAGATAGAAGATGGTCCTGTAAAGGATTCATTTGACGTGCTTTTCGCTTAGCACGTTTCTCCCTTTCACCTTGCACTCGGGCTTCTTCAAAGTCCATGGAACCTTTGTGAAAGGCCAACCTCCATTTAGATCGTTCATGGGCCAGAGCTTCCCAGTTTTCGATGTTTATATTGCATTTTTTTAGATTAGCCTTATGAACATCTTTAAACCTCTTATATTGACCACCGATATTCCGCTTTCCATCCTTGAGTTGGGAGTAAAGTAACTGCTTTGGGAGACGGCAGTCAGGCATTCGATCAACATGACCGGTCCACTGAAGTTGGTGTTGAAGGATCATTTTTTCAATGCTAGTAGTCTTTGCTTCTTCCAGTACACTGACATTTGTTCGCCTATCTTCCCAAGTAATTCGCAGGATTTTCCGGAGGCAACATTGATGAAATCTTTCAAGGAGTTGGAGGTGACGTTTATAGATAGTCCATGTTTCGCAGGCATACAATAAAGTTGGTAATACAATGGCTTCATAAACCAGGGTTTTGGTCTTCTTACAAACATCCCGATCCTCGAACACTCTATGTTTCATTCGAGAAAACGCGGCACTTGCGGAGCTCAGACGATGCTGGATTTCACTGTCGATGTTAGCTGTAACAGAAAAATAGCTGCCTAGATAGAGAAAATGATCGACATTTTCCAGTAATGTCCCGCCAAGCTGGATAGATGGCATCACCAAAGGGTTAGCTTGCACTTGCTGATGAAGCACTTTGGTTTTTTTGATGTTAAGTGAGAGACCAAGTTTTCCGTATGCTTCTGCAAAAGCGTTTAGGATAGTTTGGAGATCATCCTCTGAATGTGCGGAGACCACATTATCATCAGCATACTGAAGTTCCACAATGGAGGTTGTAATTACCTTACTTTTTGCTTTCAGCCTGCTGAGATTAAAAAGCTTTCCATCTATTCGATATATAATTCCCACACCAGCGGGAAGTTTCCCCTCGACAAGATGTAAAATAATGGCGATGAAAATGGCAAATAATGTTGGGGCGATAACACATCCCTGTTTAACACCTGATCCCACTTTAAATGGAGCACCATGAGAGCCGTTGTTGTCCAAAACCGTTGCCGTCATGTTGTCATGGAGAAGTCGCAAGATATTCACAAATTTATTGGGGCATCCAATTTTCATAAGGATAGTCCAGAGAGCTGTACGGTCTACAGTATCAAAGGCCTTAGCAAGATCAATAAATGCCATATAAAGGGGTTGATTTTGCTCCCGGCATTTTTCTTGGAGCTGACGTGCAGTAAAAATCATGTCTACTGTCCCTCTAGAGGGGCAGAAACCATATTGAGTTTCAGGGAGGATCTCTTCTGAAATAGATAGAAGATGGTTTGCGAGAATCCTGGCAAATATTTTACCTGCGGTGGCTAAGAGAGAAATGCCCCGATAATTTCCACAGTCTGTTCTATCACCTTTCTTAAAGAGGGTGATAATTATGGCATCCCTGAAGTCTTCTGGGATCTCTTCTCTTATCCAGATTTTTTCGATGAGTTTATGAAGATGTTGTACAAGTTCGGGGGGCCCTTCTTTAAAGATTTCAGCAGGAATCCCATCTGGTCCACTAGCTTTGTTATTCTTCATTTGATTAATGGCTTTTTTTACTTCATCCAAAGTGGGGAGTATTGCAAGTTCCTCTCTAATTTGTTTTTGCGGGATTTGCGAAAAAATCTCATTATCCACCTTAGATTTACGATTTAAAAGGTCATAATAATGCTCTTTCCAACGCAGTGCAATAGACTCTTTGTCTTTTAAGAGTTTGGTGCCATCTTTTGATTGTAAAGGGTTTGTACCATAGGTTTTTGGTCCATAAATGGCCCTTGTGGCCTTAAAAAAGCCCCGCGCATCATCAGATTCTGCAAGTTGTTGAATTTCTTCAGCTTTCTTTTTCCACCAGGCGTTCTTAAGTTCTCTTGTTCTTCTTTGGACCTCAGCCTTTGCACTAGCGTAGATTTTTTTTCTTGGCAGCGCAGTTAATATCATTTTGCCATATTTGGAAGGCTTTCCTTTTTTGGTCAATTATATATTTAATCTCATTATCATTTTCATCAAACCAATCCTGATGTTTCTTAGTTTCATATACCAACCCCGTGAGGTAGGTTAGGCTGAGAATCAGTGACTGGCCCAAAGCCACCCAGGGAGCTTCATGGCTGAGTGGGAACCAGAACCCGGATCTCCCGAGTCCCAGTCCAACACTCTCACCACTATGCTGCACTGGCTCTTTTCATTTTGCTAAAAGGATCCCATGCGCTGCACCTCTCGATGTCACTGATCCAAGTGTGCTTCCTGGCTGGAAGCCCAGAAAGCCCAGAGCAAGCCACTCATGCAGAGATGCGATGGGCAGCCCTCCTCTGAGGGCAAATCACTTTGCAGCAGTGCTGCATCTGGAGAGGTGGAATGAACCAAACACTCCTAATGCAGAGTTGTGACAAACAGGGCTGGCTCTACCCAGGGATGTTGAAGAGTCCTTGGTTTCGAGTCACGAGTCGAGTCACGAGTCTTTGGACCCGAGTCTCGAGTCTCGAGTCCGAGTCCTTGGTAAAAAATGGTGACTCACGAGTCATGAGTCCCGAGTCACTCCCAAAGCTGACTCCACAAGTCCCTATTAAAATCAATGGGGTTTCCCCCCAACAAAATAAGGCTACTTCAGATGTGTGGCTTAAATAAATTCTAGGCACAAGTGTCCCTTTTTATTTCAAAACTCTGCAACTGATTTTGGCAAGAACAGACCAGGCAGACAAACCCAAAATATCCAGGCAGGCAGAGGAGGCAGGGAACCCCAAAGCAGGCAGGCAGGCAGAGGCCTTTGTCTTGGACAATTCAAACTGTGGAACTGGTTAAGAAGAGACCAGGCAGGCAGAGGAGGCTGGGAACCCCAAACAGGCAGGCAGAGGCAGCCAAACCCAAAATGTCTGAAAGGTTGCATTTTAGGGAAATGATTTTTAAAAAATAAACTTGCTGTACTTCCTAAAACCTATCCATGTTGCATTTGAGGAACACGAGTCCTTGGTCTTGAGTCCCGAGTCGAGTCTCGAGTCCCATTAAAAATATTGGGACTCGAGTCTGACTCCCCATCCCTGGCTCTACCATTACACAGGCTCATGCGCCCCTACCAGCCAAGATAGCCCGCTGCCTCCACCAGTGCGTGCCCCAGAGAGCCCCCCACACACTTTCCCAGAGTGGCATTTCCTGCAGCAAGAGAGCGGCTGGCAGTCTAGAGCAGCTGCGGTCCATCTGTTGCTCTCAGTGAGGTTCTGGGCGGCCCCTGCAAGAGTTCCGCTGGGTCTTGAGAGAGAAGCCCAGCCAGGGTCTCTCGGGAGACCCGGGAGGTCGCTTCCCCCAGGGTGCGGCAGCCAAGTTAAGGGGTGGGGGATGGGGGCACGCGGCGGCGAGAGGGAGGCGGAGAGGCGGAGGTGCAAGTCGCCGTCTCTTGCTTCAGGGGGCAAGAGAGCTGGCCACGAATCATTGCGACACACGCTTTTGTGGGCTGGAGGAAAGATGGCCAAATCTGTCCATTTTGCCTTCTCCTGCATTCACATTTTTAAAATCTCAAGTTCTTCTTTCTCGCCCGAATATGAAGAACTTTCCAAATTTTGTTTTCTTTGTTTGTTTGTCTTTTAATTATTAAAAAAAAAATGAACTGAAATGAATTTCTCACCCATCTACACCGGCCAAATCCGATCGGCACAGCTATTCCCGGCATGGAGAGGACCATCGTGGACCTGGCTGCCACGTAGCTGTTAAAGATGAGCAAATTGCCAGGAGAAAGAGGTGGCGACCCCAATTCAGCACTAGCACAGTTGCATACACAGGGATTCAAACCCAGACTTTTAAGAGCAAAGCACTCCAAGACCAGAGCTTGAGTGAACAAATCTGTCAGGTTAGGTTTTCCCCGCATCAGATTATTTTATTTTATTTTTTAAAATCTCAAGCTCGAATTGTCCTGAATATGGCGAACCTCGTGAATTTTGGTAAATTCATATCAAAACCCAACCAAACCAAAAGGAAATTCTCACCCATCCCAGGACTGGAGTCCACTTCATCAGTCCACAGAAGCTGCAGCTGAGGGAGATGAGATTGGAAGCAGGGCCATGTGAGAGCCAGTGAGGCCTAGTGGTTGGAGTGTTGGACTGGGACTCGGGAGATCCTGGGTTCTAGTCCCCACTCAGCCATGAAGCTCACTGGGTGACTTTGGGCCAGTCACTGACTCTCAGCCTAACCTACCTCACAGGGTTGTTATTGTGAGGATAAAATGGAGGAGGAGGATTATGTAAGCCGCCTTGGGTTCTTTGCAGGAAAAAAGGTGGGATATAAATATAAATAATTAAATCTGCCAGCCCTGCTGAAAGAGAACTGGTTTTTTCTCCTCTTCCCTCCCCCCCATTTTTCCTTTTGTGTCGTGTCTTTGCAGATTGTAAGCCTGCAGGCTGCAGGGACTATCTTGTTTATATTGATTGTATGCAAGCCTCTTCAGGAACCTTTTTGGCCTCTAACAAATTCAAACAGGACCAAAGAATTAGGACTCATGGATAGGTTACCTCGAACAGCATAGCCACCGGGATGAGTCTCCTGCTAAATTGTTACACCAATGAGGGTGACAGCAGATCGCCTGAATAACTGTGGGTAGACTGATGCTTTTATGGCCTGCTTCCATGGAGACAGTGGACTGGCCAGTGATAGGACAGAATCCTGATGAGCCAGACTTTTGACTTATCCAGTTGTTTTCAGTAATATACACATTGTGTGTGTGTGTGTGCACTTTCCCCTAAAGTATGCATTTTTATATACATTATTGTATACTGGAGAATTATTACTGGTTTATTATTGAATTATTATTGGAGAATTGCACAACAAATTCAGAGAAGTGCAAATTTGGAAGGATGACTGACTTTTGGATTCATGTATTGGTTCGAAAGTACGTAATTAGGTAAGTTCATATTAAAATGAAAATTAAACAAGTTTCTGCCCCATTCTTAATGTGTGTGTGGCTAAGTCTGTGGCCAGGTTCAAGATATGGATATATAAAGCCCTAAACCACTTAGAACCAGGTTGTGCGAAAGGTCGTCTCCCCCTATATAGACCTGTTAAACGGCTATGATCTTTTGGGGAGGCCCGGCCCCCGCTGCCCACGCCACGCCCTGCAGAGTCCCATCCGGCAGCAACGTGGCAAGGGACCTTCTCTGTGGTGGCACCCTCCCACTGGAATGACCTCCCCTCTGCGATACACCAGGCACTTACAATTGTGGGCTTTCAACAATTATTAAAAACTTACTTGTGTGTTGTGTATCCTGACTTTTCTCAATCATTAAAGGGCACAATCCTATTCCTATGCACGTTAAGACATGAAAAAAAATAATAATCCTACAGTTCAATGCTGGCTGGGGAAACGGTGGGAGTTGTAAGAAGCTTTTTCTGTCTAGACATAAATAGGATTGTGCCCCATCTTGTCTAAATGTTGTTGTGCTTTCATAATGATAGATTGTTTTATAATTTGTTGTAAATCACTTTGGGATTTTTGAAATGGGAAGTGGTATATAAATAGTCTAATATATAGACGGAAAGAAAGATAGATACACACACAAATAAAGAAAATATTAAGCTGCCGTAAGTCTCCAGTGCTCTCTCTCCTCTAAAGGAACCCAAAAGCTGGGGAGCGCAGCCCCCGGAGCTCCTCGCATAAACAGGACCTGACTGTTGTCTGCCTTTTGCAACCCGGATGAAGTGAGTCAGCCACGCCGCCCACTTGCTTCGAGTAGTACGCCATCCGCCGTCGCGTGGCATTCCTCCCCGGCAGACATGCCTGGTCTGGCCTGGGCCAGGGAGCAGGGGGCAGGGGGCAGCAGCGCTCTTCTTTGGAATGCCAGCAGGGTGCCCGAAGTCCTTGGCCGCTGCTGTATCCCCAGGAAGAGAGATGTTATCTGTTTTATTATATCAAACATTAACTCTCCTGAACGGTATTCGGACAAGCATTTTCAAGTTGATAGAGAGGGATTGTTATTTCTTTCTTTTTAAAGATTGCCGGGGGGGGGGGGGACACGGACCACAACCCTGCTATTTATTCTTCATTTTGTTTCCTTTTTCAAGATACAATGCACAGATACAGAAAACTGGGCTTTGGCAACAGCAGCATGTTCTTGTTTGGGATCCAAGTGCTTGGTCCTTCCCATCTTTTCTGTTTGAGACAATCGGGTGCTTGTCTTTGGGTGGTAGCCTGGAACGAAAGAGAAGGTGCTTTCCTGATGTCAAAACCCAGTGGCTGACTCGTTTTTAATTATCGTAGCTTTCTCCTGGTAGTTAAATAAATAAATAAATAAATAACATTAAAAATTCCGCATCGCCAGAAGGAACGCTTCTCCAGCTTTGGGGACTCCACATATAAAAGAGGCCGAATTCTGAGATTCCCCTTCATCCCAATCCACCCCCATGAAAGGACATGCTGCCAGAGGCAGAGGGACATGAGGGAGAAGTGATCATTCCCCTTTACTCAGCACTGGTCAGGCCCCATCTTGAGTACTGCGTCCAGTTCTGGGCACCACACTTTAAGAAGGACGTAGACAAACTGGAGAGGGTTCAGAGGAGGGCAACAACAACAAGGATGATAAAGGGACTGGAAACAAGGCCCTATGAGGAGAGACTGAAAGAACTGGGCATGTTTAGCCTTCAGAAGAGGAGACTGAGGGGAGATATGATCGCACTCTTCCAGTACTTGAAGAGATGTCACACAGAGGAGGGCCAGGATCTCTTCTCGATCATCCCAGTTTGCAGGACACGGAATAATGGGCTCAAGTTACAGGAACCCAGATTTCACCTAAACATCAGAAAAAATTTCCTGACTGTCAGAGCAATAAGACAATGGAACCAACGACCTAGGGAGGTGGTGGGCTCTCCCACTCTGGAGGCATTCAAGGTGCAGCTGGACGGCCATCTGTCGGGGATGCTTTGACCTGGAATCCTGCAGTGAGCAGGGGGTTGGACTCGATGGCCTTGTAGGCCCCTTCCAACTCTACTTTTCTATGATTCTATGATTCTATGAAAGCAGGGCCATTCCACCAGTCTTGCTGGAAGACGGCTTGCTTCCCCGCACCCAGCCACTTTCCCCTTCCCGTCTCCCTTGTGTGTCGTGTCTTTTTAGATTGTAAGCCTGCTGGCAGGGGCTGTCTTTTTTTTTTTTTTAATTGACTGCATGTAAGCCTCTCCCGGAGCCTTTTTGGCTGAGGAGTGAGATAAAAATACTTTTAAATAAATAAATAAATCCCGTGATCCTCTTACAGGCACAACCGAGATGCGTGCGCAGAACAGCTGCCTGCAGGGTCACAGTGCACATGACCAATAGTAGCTGCATGGAAGGAACTGAAGAAATCCGGTATCAGTGAATGGGATGGATCTGCAGATCCATTTCTGTCGGCGCTTGGGGCTAGGGATGGATGGATGGATTGGATTAATCCGTTCCGTCTGTGTTGTCAGGCGTCTTTTGTTCCATCGTCCGCTCATGGATGGAATCGGATTTTTTTTTTTAACGGATGTATGAACATTTCATTCCTGTGTGCAAGTGCGCATTTGCAGTAATGCGCACCTGCGCAAATCCCCTCCCTGCAAGTAAAAAAAACTGGTCTGCGAGTCCTCACAATCTGCACAACTCAGGAAAAGCCAGCCTGCTGTGGAATCCACAGGTCGAATTCTTAGGCACCTGAACTCGTTTGAATCCATTGCAGATTCCTGTGACGTCCCTACTTGGGGCCAAACTAGACATGACATTATATGCATCCACTCTTTGCACTCAATGTGCACATTTTTAAAAATGCAAATAGTAGTCACTAGGTGGGGCGGAGGGGGGGGGCTGGTAATTATTGGTATCACACCGGACAGAGAGATGGACTTTAACCCTGTCCTCCCCTGCTGTCACCCCCATGAAAATTGCTCCTTTTGAAGCTGCTGTTTGTATTGGGAGGACATTTCTGTGAGCCACAGACACCGTTTTCATAGGGTATGAAGAGATTTACAGCAAAATCTCAAAGGTCCGGTTGTGCATTTATTCAAAATCAAATTGCAAAAAAGAGAAAACAGGTAATGGAAGCATGTGGCTGTGATTATTTCCTCCCAGTACAAATCATAACTTCAGAGGAGCACGTTTGTCAGGACCACAGCTGGGGAGGAAAGGGATAAAACCCCCCTAGCCTAGACCAGCGGTGCAGAATGTCAGTCCCAAACAGGCCACCAGGGGTCCCCAGATGGCCACGCCCCCTTCCCCTGGCCCCACCCACCTTCCCCTGACCAGCAATCATTTGGTGTTTTCCTGTCTTTTTGCACATTTTAACCCATCATTCTAAAAGATTGAAAGGCCTCTCTTAAGGCCTAGTTACTGGCAGTAAGAGCCTTACACTCAAATACGCAGGCATTTTTTGGTATTTTGACCCCACCCGCTTTGCCTGGCCTAACCCACCACTGGAAAGAGGCCCCCAAGAATCTCCCTGGAACCGAATTTCACCCCCAGGCAGAAAGATGCTTAATATGTGGCTTACGCTGGCTCAGCTTGTCTGAGTGTGGAAAGCTAAGCAGGGTCAGGCCTGGTTATTACTTACTTGGATGGGAGACCCCTCCTCTAGTTTCCTGCATTGAGCAGGGGGTTGGACTCGATGGCCTTGTAGGCCCCTTCCAACTCTATGATCTATGAAATCTATGAAACCCTGGCCCTTGACACATTGACTGGGTTCAGACAACACGACAACCCACCCTCAGAGGTTGAGTATGTATGGGTTGAGTGTGGGTTGCTGTTGAACCATGGGTTATTGCTGCAATGTTTTATTTCAGTCTTTTAGTCTCTGTTGTTTTAAATCTTCTACTGTATTTTAAATCTCTGTAGGTTTTAATTTTGGCTTTTACTCTTATTTTATACTGTAGTTTTAAATTTTAAATTTTAAATGCTGTATTTTATGTTGCATTTTGTGGTTTTAATTGTTGTGAACCGCCCACGGAGCTTTGACTACTGGGCGGTATAGAAATGTAATAAATAAATAAATAAATAAATATGGGTTATCGTGTTGTCTGAACCCAGCTGCACTAACAAGCCATGGGTTGTTATCCACGAACAACCCATGAAGAGAACCCATGGTTTGCTGTTGGGTTGTGGACTATGGGCTGTTCACCATGGTTTGTTATCTTGGCCGGGTTCAGACAACATGATAACCCATGTTTCAACAACCACCCACAGTTCAACAACAACCCACACTCAACCCTTGAGTGTGGGTTATCGTGTTGTCTGAACCCATGGAGTTGGAAGAGATCTTGAAGGTCATCTAGTCCACCCCCTTCCAATGCAAGAAATCCACTTCTACAGCATCCCTGTTAGGTGGCAATCCAGTGTCTGCTTAAAAATCTCTATCGAAGGAGAGTCCACCGTCTTCTGAGGCAGTCATTTCCACTGTCGAATCACTCCCACTGTCAGGAAGTTCTTGTTAACGTTTAGTCAAAATCCACTTTCTTGGAAGTTAGGAACCTGTTGGTTTCTTTGCAGCCACAGAAACGAATTAGCTGCATTATTATCTACACAGCAGCCCTTCAAATATTTGAAGACAGCTATTATATTCCTGCATCCCTCAGCTGTTCATCATAGCATGGGGTGTTGATCCTCAGGCCCTGTGGCCAGATCCAGCCTGCCTGGGATCCCAATCCAGACCTCTGGGGATCCCCAGAGGGCCACGCACCCCTTCCCCTGGCTCCACCCCCTTTCCACCAACCTCTGACCATTTGGTGCCTTCCTGGCTTTTTCACAGTTTCCCCCCTTTCTAAAAGGTTGAAATGCCTCTCCTGAGACTTGGTTACTGGCAGTTAAAGCATAGGAACATCGGAAGCTGCCTTATACTGAGTCAGACCACTGGCCATCTAGCCCAGTATTGCCGACACTGACTGGCAGTGGCAATCCAGGGTTTCAGGCAGGATTCTTTCCAAGCCCTACCTGGAGGCCAGGAATTGAACCTGGGACCTTCTTCATGCAAAGCAGGTGCTCTGCCACACTGAGCTCTGGTCCCTCCCTACAGCACCCGGTATTCCCAGGCGGTCTCCCATCCAAGTACTAACCAGGCCCGACCCTGCTTAGCTTCCGAGATCAGGCTGTTCAGATGTTACAGAGCTTTAAATTAAAACATGCTGGGTTTGGTTTTTGTTTTGTTTTTGGCACTTTTGGCCCTGCCCTTTCGCTTTGTCCGTTTTGCCTTTGGCCGCCCACCACTGGAATGCAGCCCCCCCCGAGAGCTTCTCCAAAATTGAATCGAGCCCCCAGACCGGAGGAAGTTTGGCACCCCTGCCATAGGAACTGGTCTTCAGACTCAACCTCCCCATGGGCTATGATCCCCAAAATTATTGGACCGTACTTCCCCCCCCCCTCCCGTGTGGCTGCTCTTTGCAGTTTTTTTGTTTTGTTTAACGTGCATGCTGTAAAGACAAAGAAGCATTTAAGGTCACGTCTAGTCTGGCCCTTACGTGTTGCACAGGAGGCAAGGGTGGGTGGGGTGATTTCTCTCCACCCCTGTGCTATTCCACAGGAGCAGCAGCTGCCGCTTTGGCCAGCTCACTGATTCCAGACACTGAATGATGACTACTGTTATAAACAGCTGTGTAAGGGCACATCTATTAGGTATGCCTGCCAAAGGCACAACTGCCTGCCTTCGCTTAAAAAGCGCAGGGGGCGATGTTCGCTGTGGGCTGGCAACGACTGCTATAGCTGTTCCGAAATGGAGGTACAACAATCATGCAGTCAGTCCTCCTCTTAAAATACCTTGCCTTGTTTCGTTTTGAGTTTTGCTTTTATTGCACTGCAATTTAATTTTAAAATATAGGCGGGAGCAGACAGTGAGGCTTCAACGTAAGTCTCCTCGTCCCCCGTGAAAAGAACGCTCTTGTCTCGTCCTTCCCCGCCCCCCCCCCCGGCCCGGTGCCTTGAAGAAGTGTTGGACTACAACCTCCCATCATGCCCACCAGCACAGCCCAATGTCCACGTTGGCCAGGGATAATGGAAGTTGTAGTCCAACACATCTGGAGGGTGCTTCCTGGCTTTTGCAGTTTTGCACAGTTTCCCCCCCATAAAAGGTTGAAAGGCCTCTCCTAAGGCTTAGTATAGTGGTGAGAGTGTTGGGACAGGGACTCGGGAGATCCGGGTTCTAGTCCCCGCTCGGCCATGAAACTCACTGGGTGACTTTGGGCCAGTCACTGACTCTCAGCCTAACCTACCTCACAGGGTTGTTGTGAGGATAAAATGGAGAGGGGGAGGGGGAGGATTATGCAAGCCGCCTTGGGTTCCTTGCAGGAAAAAAGGCGGGGTATAAATATAATTAAATAAATAAATAAATAAATAAAACATGCTGGGGGGGTTGGGGGCATTTTTTGGCCCCATCCTTTTGCCTTTGGGGAAAGGTTGCCTTAGCTTGTGGAAACTGGCACAATTGCAATGCGGCCTAGAGAGCCATTCTGTCCACCCAGATCAGCTCTGTACCTCTTAATGCAGGGGCAGATGTGCACATTGAAGAACTATGAACATTGCCTCTTATGAGCCTGGGCATCTTTGGATCAAGTCCATTGTCATTAAGGAGCAGTGTTCTTCCAAGGTAGGCCCCTGATCTTGCTCTCAGCGCTTGCCCAAAGAAAGAGAGGATACCCACTTTTAAGTACTTAAAACACTCCCCCCACCACCAAGAATTGAAATTGCTCCAGATGTCTTCCTGAGATGGAGGCAGAAGGAATGCATTACTTGTCATGACAACAACTAGGTTGGTTCTTTAAAAGGAGACTGGACAAATTCATGGAGGAGGAGGAGGCTATCAATGGTACTAGTCCTGATGATGGCTTTATGCTACCTCCAGTGTCAGAGGCTGTATTCTTATGTGTACACCGGTTGCTGGGGAACATGGGCAGGAGGGTGCAGTTGCACTCATGTCCTGCTTGTGGTCCTCCCATAGGCATCTTACTGACCATTGTGGGAACAGAATGCTGGACTGGATGGACCCTCGGTCTGATCCAGTATGGCTCGTCTGCTTATATCCTTTGGCACAAAACCCATTAAGCATTTTCTTCATGAATTCCAAAAGTAAGCACAGTTCCAACCTGTTCAAAACAGCAACGGTGGGCTTTCCCCCTTCATCCCCTTCTAGGTTTCTTTTAAATGTTTTGTTTTCAACAGCTTAAATATTTCATACCCGGTTCCAAGGCAGACCTAGACAGGGAGCAGGATATGCAGTGGTGTATCTCCACCAGCACACTCTTCAGGGTTGCTTTCCAGTTCCTTTCTACTGGCTGATCTTGGCAGCGGATCATAGGGCTCGATGTAAACGGTGTCCATTGTTAATTTGGCTTAACATTCTTCATGGCTGGAACAACACTCCACTCCACCCGCCCAAGCGTCTTCAGCTGAATTGTTGCTGTATCCCCTAAAGTCTTGTCAGCTATTTATATTTAGGTGCTTGTGTGTGTGTGTGTGTGTGTGTGTGCGTTTCATATCCACTGAAACAAAATAAAAGCTTTTCCTTTCTCAGACTGCCTTTGGACAGACAGGCTACAAGGCAAAATGAAAGGGTTCTTTAATGTTCAGTAGAGCTGATTGTCGATAAAAGGATTTGTGTTTGGCGTTGTTTTTAGAAATTCATAGTAACCGACTGAATTTCCTGGATGTCCGGAAAAGTAAATCCAGACTCTGCATTGTGTGCAGATTGGAGCCCAAAACCCTGTATGGTCATGTTATTTTCTGACACTCCTAGAGGTCAGGATTTATTATTATTTTTTTAGATTGTTCAAGACACTCTAAATGTGAGGCTCACCACGCTATGCTACCACCTTCCTATGATCCTTAAAGGGACACTAACATTTGTGGCAAGGATTGGACATGTGCACTGCTGGTTATCCTGTTGCAATGTGCTCCTCTCCAAAGGCAGATGTACAATTTCCTAACCTGATGATGTGCAACCGTTGAAATGTTTCTGGGGAAAGACAGTGCCATTTCAGAACTGCCTGGGATGTAGGGATGGCCGAGAATGTTGCTTGATTTGTTGTTGTTGTTTTTATAAGAACTTATGATTATTTATTCATTTACTATATTTATTATATTTATAAACTTTATATTTTTCCTGCAAGGAACCAAAGTGGCTTACATAATCCTCCTCCTCCTCCTTCTCTATCACCAAAGTCACCCAGTGAATTTCATGGCCGAGCCGGAGCCGGGACTAGAACCCGGATCTCCCAAGTCCCAGTCCAACACTCTAACCACTACGCCACACTGGCTAAGATAAGGTAAGATAAGGGAGGGGCCATAGCTCAGTGGTAGAGCACACGCTTTGCATGCAGAAGGTCCCAGGTTCGATCCCCTGCATCTCCAGGTAGGGCTAGGAAAGAATCCTGCCTGAAACCCTGAAGAGCTGCTGCCAGTCAGTGTCGACAATACTGGGCTAGATGGACCAAGGGTCTGATTCAGGACAAAGCAGCTTCCTATGTCCCCCCATGTCCCCAAATCCCCAAATTTCTTCATAACTGGAGCCGAAAGAACTTGAGCTTTAAAACATTTGAATGTGGGAGAGAGTGAAACTGACAGGTTCAGTTTCACTGGTGGCTGGTCCTCAAAATGTTAAAGAATTAATTGTAAATTTGTTAACGGCTGCTGTGCATATGGAATTTGGCTGGTTCAGATGGGTGAGCATTTTGTTCAATTTGCTTTTGAGAAGAACTTACCAAAGTTCTCCACTTTCTTGAAAAAGGTGGGGTATAAATATAATAAAATAAATAAATAAATAAGATGGAAAGAACTTGAGACGACGACGACGACGACGACGATGATGATGATGATGATGATGATGAAGTGTGGGAAATCAAAACTGACAAATTTGGCCATCCCTACCAGAATGCCACTTTGGGGTTGTCTCTGAGAAAGGTGGGGTATAAATGTAACACACAAACAGGTTCTAGATATACAGTATTTTTCCATGTATAAGACTATACTTTTTCCTAAAATTGTTCGACTAAAAATTGAGGGTCGTCTTATACACGGAAGTAAGCCAAGGAGAGAACCACGCGGTTGTGAAACTGCCCAGTGGGGGGCGTCTTACACATGGGGGCGTCTTATAGACGGAAAAATACGGTAGCCTGTGTGTGAGGGGGTTCCCTATGTTAGTGTTGAAAGAGATTTGTAACCCGTGTGTGCTAGCCTAGCCAGGCTGTCCACACACAGCAGCGGAGTATCTCCCACACAGCAGCGACACAGCAGCTCAGCCACTCCAATTGCAGATTAATCCAGGACACAGGAATCACTCTGTAACAGCAACAGGTCTATTCTACCCGTTTATTTACTTATTCAAATTAAACACCACAGACAGAGTACACATTCCCTAGATACAGTCCATGTGCAGAGTATAAATGCATAGTCCAGTGGAGAGAAGGAGAACTTCACCCCACCAACTCAAAGAGTCACATTGTAGCAGTAGCAAGAAGAAAAAGACAAGGGCTAAAGCTCTTCCCCTTAAAATGGCTTCTGTCTGGAGCAGTATACTACGTCAGAGAAACAGACACGTGGCAGCTTGGTTCCCAGAGAGCCTTTCCCACGCTGGGCCAAGAATAGTACAACAACAACAACGCATGTTCCTGGCTGAGACGTAAACTAACTACCTGAGACAGCCATGTACCAAAACAAAAACTCCCAGCTTGCTGCTGATAACACAACACCCTATACAACCCACCAGCTTCTTCCACAGGCCATGCTCCTCTCCCTGTAAGATTATTTTCTCTGCTCAGCTGCTGAATGGGGAAAATAATTTTTCCCTGCTGGGGAAAGGGAGCAAAGCCCGGGGAGGAAGATGCTGAGTGATTCAGCCCCACTTACTTCTGAGGCTTGCCCTGCTTACTTCTGAGTAGACATGCAAACGCTGTCCTGCCTACTTGTGAGTAGACATGCTGCTCATGCAGGGCTGCGCCAAGACATTTTGCTGCCTGAGGCAAAGGCCAAGATGGCATCCCCCTTCCATATACAAAAGCCGACTAGAGAGGTAGTTGCATCTTGCTTCAATGTTGTCTATGGGACAACATCCTCCACCAGACCTGAAGCAGCAGACTAGCTGAGAGGGGGTGCAGGGTAGGCCATGTCACCCACAACTCTCTCCTCCCATCACCCTGTTGCCACCTCCCAGCATCTGCTAACTGAGACAAGCACTTCCCTCTGCTTAATGGGAGGGCTGGCCCTGTGCTCATGCTTACTTCTGAGTAGGCATACAGAAGTGTTGGAATGCTATTTGAAAGTTCTGCTTTATGACTCGACATGCAGAGGCCTGTCCTGTTTACTTCTGAGTAGGTTTAAAATCAATAAGAATCACTGTTTGGGACCCACCCAAATATATATCAACCCCCTCAGGGCCAAAGTGGGTGTTGCAAACCTGATTTTTGTTGAACAAATAGTCAGTGTGTGTGTGTGTGTGTGTGTGTGTGGGATAGGGGTGGGGGGATAGGGAGTGAAGTTGGATTGGATCTGTGGCATGAAGGGAGTGGGGTAACTCTTTGCCTCCTCTGTGGTTCCAATTGGAATTACCCCCCCCCCCACTTGCTACTTGCGGTGGGAGGAATGCTGCCATTCGGACCAGGACGATTTTTCTTCCCATTGCAAAGAGCAGATGCAGGGAGGGGGCCCTTCTGATCATGACTCTGGTGGAGGCAAAGGGTTAAACAGTCCTGATCCTGATCACCCCCACACCAATTATTCATTTAACAAAAACCAGCTGCATAATACCAAGCTACTAAAGTGTCATCATGTCTTATTCAGCCATTACTCATCTCTCCCCTCAAACTAAAAAGCCCTGAACGCTTTAGCCCAGCCTTCTGCAACCTAGCATCTTTCCAGCTATGTTGGACTACACTGCCCATCAACCCCACTGGCCGGGGATGATGGGGAGTTCTGATCTTCCCCATGGAGAACATTGCTTTCACCTTTCCTGGTAAAGAAGGTGCTTGAGCCTCTGTCTTTGTTGCAGAGCTGCAGTCCAAGAATGCCTCTCCTTTTTTCACTCTTTGCCACCTACTTATCATTTGTCAAGTACATTAGCGAGACTGTTAAAACAATTGCACAGTAGATGGAAACAATAAGGGGGTGTCATCCAGCTATCTTTTCAAGTTATTTGGGGATTGTAAGTTTCCTAAGGGTGTAGCATGTGTGTGTGTGTGCATGTGTTTAAAGTTAATGCTGTTATAAAGTCAATATTTGAATGGACGCTTGGATCTTTCTCTGTTTAACTTTGGGCAATTCAGAAGAATCATATTGACTTCCAAGGGACAGAGAGAGGTGTAAATTGGGAGAGTTTAAAGACTGTGGGAGACACATGATTTATCATGGCTATAAAAGATCACTGTTCTCCCATCGCAGTTGCACAGGGCAAGATTAATAATCGGCAGTAGCCAAAGTCCCAGCTGCCACTTGTCAAACCCATAGCAGGTGTAGCGGTTTGGTGGCATTCAGTTGGACCAACAGCTTCTGCGATTTTTGGCAACAGTGAATGCAGCTGAGGGCCAAACTAGGCTTGAGGGGGAATTGTGTGGATGAAACTGACATGCACACTTTTTGTTAGGTAAATAGCAGCCGCCAGGAAGCCTGAGGAGCCGAGGGGATGGCCTGAAGAGGGAGTTTAACTCTTTCTCTCCCTGCCACAATCTGACCAAGAACTTCCTGATTGTTAGAGCAATACGACAATGGAACCAATGGCCAAGGGAGTGTGGATTCCTGCATTGAGCAGGGGGTGTTGGATGGACTGGATGCCCTTATAGGCCTCTTCCAACACTGCTATTCTATGATTCTGCCTGAAGCTGCTACAAGTATTTGCATTTCAGGGGAAACTCCCATAGGCGCCAAAGGAGGCTTCCCTTGAAATGCAAACAGCTCCTTTCGAGAAGGGATTTTTGTGGGGAACAGAGCAGGGTGAGGGAGAGAAAGAGTTTAGCTCCCCTTCCAGCCCTTCCCCCCACAGTGGTCTGAGGATGCTCCGGCTTCCCATCGGCTGCTATTTATGCAACAACAACAACAACCATGCACGTTAATTGCATTCTTGCAATTACCGTAATATCATCATGGGTAGTTTGGCCATAAGGCAGAGCTTATCTGGAACTTGCGCAGCAGTATTAAAATATGTAAGGGATGGCTTTTGAGCACGTGCAGAGTTCATTTCCTTCACCGCCGGGTAACTGCAGATACCCCACAAGACTTTGGGATTATTTATTTATTTATTTAAATTGTGCTGGAGGACCCCCACCCCCTCCACGCACACACACCAAACACAGAAGTGGCTTACAACTAAATAGGATGATCCTAAACAACAGTGAAAAGTGCGAGAAAGCCTATAACACTTCTAGATTATGTTGGCCTGAAACAGGTACATTAGGAAAACAGGAACCTGCCTTTGCCCCAGGATGGAGTATGTATGTATGTATGTATGTATTTATTATATTTATACCCCTTTTTTCCTGCAAGGAACCCAGGGCGGCTTACATAATCCTCCTCCTCCTCTCCATCTTATCCTCACAACAACCCTGTGAGGTAGGTTAGGCTGAGAGTCAGTGACTGGTCCAAAGTCACCCAGTGAGTTTCACGGCTGAGCGGGGACTAGAACCCGGATCTCTTGAGTCCCAGTCCAACACTCTCACCACTACGCCACGCTGGACACACTGGACACATTTGTCCATCTACCTGAGTACTGCTGGCTCTAACCTGCAGAAGCTGTTCAGGGTCTCCTCCAACTAGTCCCAGCCAAATGGCCTTTTCCATGCCTCGCTCTGCATGCAGGAAGAGAAAAACGGAGATAATGGGGCCAGGTGACTTCAGGAGGCAGGGCTCTGGGGGCAGGGATCTAGGGGACAGTCCACTCCTGATATCATCCGTTCCCCCGACCAATTGGTCCCAGGAGGCAATCTGGCCCCTGGGACCAATCCAATTCCCCACCCCTGGCATAAAGTGTGGGTGTGGCATGTGGGGTGTGGAATAACCCACATCCATGTATGCCAGCCTGAGCTCAATGCAGCAGGGGAGGGAAGCAAATGTGAGGAGCAGCTAAGCACCATGGAGTGCACAACCAGTGGTGCAGCTAAGGAATTTTAGACCCTGGACTTAGAATCGCTGAATCATAGAAGAGTAGAGTTGGAAGGGGCCTACAAGGCCATCGAGTCCAACCCCCTGCTCAATGCAGGAATCCAAGTTAAAGCATCCCTGACCGATGGCTGTCCAGCCGCACCTTGAATGCCTCCAGTGCGGGGGAGCCCACCACCTCCCTTGGTCATTGGTTCCATTGTCGTATTGCTCTAACAATCAGGAAGTTTTTCCTGATGTCCTGCAATCTGAGATGATGAAGAGAGCCTGGCCCTCCTCTGTGTGACAACCTTTCAGTCTTCTCTTCTGAAGGCTAAACATGTCCAATTCCTTCGGTCTTTCCTCATAGGGCTTTGTTTACAGCCCTCCTGCTCATCTTTGTTGCCCTCCTCTGAACCCTTTCCAGTTGGTCTACATCCTTCTTAAAGTGTGGTGCCCAGAACTGGATACAGTACTCAAGATGAGGCCTAGCCAGTGCTGAGTAGAGCGGAACTAGTACTTCACGTGATTTGGAAGCCATACTTCTATTAATGCAGCCCAAAATAGCATTTGCCTTTTTTGCAGCCACATCACGTTGCTGGCTCATATTCAGCTTGTGATCTACAACAATTCCAAGATCCTTCTCGCTTGTAGTACTGTTGAGCCAAGTATCCCCCCATCCTATAACCGTGCATTTGGTTTCTTTTTCCTAGGTGCAGCACTTGGCATTTATCCCTATTAAATTTCATTCGGTTGTTTTCAGCCCAGTGCTCCAGCCTATCAAGATCACTTTGAATTTTGTTTCTGTCTTCCAGGGTATTAGCTATTCCACCCATTTTTGTGTCATCTGCAAATTTGATAAGCATTCCCTACACCTCCTTATCCAAGTCATTAATAAAAATGTTGAAGAACACTGGGCCCAGGACCGAGCCCTGCAGTACCCTGCTTAATGGTCTTCCGGGGGTGGTGGTGGTCCTTAGATGGCTGTCTGTATTACCCGAGTGGTGAAGCACACAGAATTTCTCTTCCCCCCCTCCAACTGCCATTCCATGCTTTAAAACTGCTTCTACATTCCTCATATGTTAAAGCAGCAACAACAAAACCATTTGCCAATCCTGATTAAAAAAAAATAATACTCTGAGCATGTACAGTTTTGCATTTTAAGCTCACTTAAATCATAGCACCATCATGACTACAGAAATAAAATGTATTTTGCTTTGGAAACTTCTGCTCTCTGGATGGTCATTGGGGGGTTCGCTGGGCTGTGGGGCCATGGGGACTTTGGTCCCAAGGTCCAGCCCTTGCTGCATCACTGGGCACAACCTGCCATTTCTGATGGGGACGAGGCTCATTTTGAACAGTTTGTTTAACAGATTGTAGGCCAATTATGTTATTTTCTAACATACCTTTAATATAAAGAACAGACACCTTGACGCCCAGTTCTATCACGGAACCAGCTCTGGATGAGGCGATGGCTTCTCCCACCCATTTCTTCCCCAATCCTTTCCACTGCCACTCACATGCACTGCTACAATGAGCAGGATTCCAAGTATGCTGCATAGCAAGCAGAGGAAAGGAACAGTATAAGGGAAGGTATAGGCAGGAGAAACCCCAGCTGTCTCACCTCCTGCTTCACTGAGAAATATAGAAAAAGTCCAGTTCCAGCCCTACTGTTAGGCAGGGTGAGGCAGCTGTCTCAGGTAGCAGATGCTGAGGGCGGGGGGAAGGAGCATTGGTGAAGTTCTGGAGGACATAGCTGTATCTATGCGCGACACCGCTTGCTCTGTACCACCTTACCTAACTTGCTGTCCTCATGCTCATGTGTGGTGGATGATGCTGTGGCCGGTTGCCGGCCAGATGGGCGATTATTTAATAAATGTAAATAATAAATAAATACGTAATAAATAAATAAATCACCAACGTTAAATTAAGATTCAGCTGCCAGGGGGAGAGTCTACACTAGAGCCCGGTTCAATTGTGTGGAACTAGCATTTTTTTCCCCCAAAATGCAGTTGCTGCTGTGGGGGCACACGGTAATGAAAACAGTGTAGTATCAACCGTGTTTGTAACATGATGGGAGTGCCACACACAAATGTTGTAACTGTGGGAGAAGTAGGAGTTTGAACAGTCATGTGGTGCCATTTCATGTGGCATGTTATTTTTTGTTAGTTTGCTAACTGCATGCACACCTTCACTGCTGCACAGGAATGGAGATTCATAAATAAAGTGCGCAGCTGTGTAGTTGTGCAATGAGAAACAGCTGCCAAAAAAAGCTTGGATTTCCTGCCTGCTAATCCCATGAAAATCAGTGTGAGCAGGGAATGAGAGGAGGAGAAAGGAAGTATCAATCCTACCATCGGAGGGAGGGAAGTGTGGGGGAAATGTTGCAAAACAGGTTCTACAGTTTTAAAGCCACTCCCACCAGTAAGAAGTTATAATACCATTCGACTGAAACACACATGTCTTTGTAGCTCAAGGAAAATGCAAGCACTGAAAAAAATCTGTCACAGAAGTACGTTGGGAAAAAATGGAATATTGAGGGAGAAATAGTGACAGCACATCGGGTTGGGCAGTGCATCCTGTGCCCCGCCTGTGAGGCGGAGCTACAGTACTGGGATATAATGCTAGTGTAGATTGGCACCAGGTCAGCTTCTGTATGTGTTGCCCCAGGCAACAAAATGTTTTGGGTCAGCCCTGGGTCTAACACGAAGTTTTCTGGATTGCAGTCCAAGAAACTTACCTGAAGAAAAGTTTACAGGTAAAAAAAGAAGACGACATGATATGAACACAACCAGGACTAAACGGAGATAAAATGCACAGTGCATTATTTGTCACTCCTAAGCATTTGAATGTTGGTTGTTGAATGGTGGATGTTTTAAGAAACAAGCAACTGCGGTTGTTAGAGGTGGATTCAACATCATAGAATCATAGAACAGTAGAGTTGGAAGGGGCCTACAAGGCCATTGAGTCCAACCCCCTGCTCAATGCAGGAATCCAGGTCAAAGCATCCCTGACAGATGGCCGTCCAGCTGCACCTTGAATGCCTCCAGAGTGGGAGAGCCCACCACCTCCCTAGGTAGTTGATTCCATTGTCTTATTGCTCTGACAGTCAGGAAATTTTTCCTGATGTTCAGGTGGAATCTGGGTTCCTGTAACTTGAGCCCATTATTCCGTGTCCTGCAAACTGGGATGATCGAGAAGAGATCCTGGCCCTCCTCTGTGTGACAACCCTTCAAGTACTGGAAGAGTGCGATCAGATCTCCCCTCAGTCTCCTCTTCTGAAGGCTAAACATGCCCAGTTTGGCAGGCCGAGACTGTCCATTCTGTTCATCCTTCAGCTAGAAGAATCCTGTGCCGCTTTCGATGGCTCACGTTGATCCCTGCCCCCCCAACCCCCCTCCGCCCCTCCGCCGGGGCTCAGTTCTCCTCCATCAGCACCAATGAATAATGGATGAAGAGCAGTTTATAGCTAGCACAGTGGAGCCTCCCAAGATCTTTAATGGGGCTGGCTGGTGTCTGCCTCTGCAATCTTGCTTTAATTGATTTTAGAGCACATGACGACTACCGACTTGAGCTAGCAATGCCCCCCCCCCCCCCGGCATGGCTGCTTCCTCAAAACTTACCAAATGGGTAAACATTTGTAGCTGCTCTACTAATGACTAGAGGCGAGCTGGAATTTCTCAGAAGACATTCTTCTGAGAAAATTAATTTTCGAGATGTTTCTTTTCTCCTATCCCTAGAGAAAAAATAGGCCATGTCACCTTTTTGTGTGTGGTGGCCACTATTTCTACACCCACACACCCCAGCTGCCGCCGCCGCATGACACGAGGGGCCGATTCGTACGACCCAGGCGGCGAGCGGGGGAGGCACCACGGGGCCATCCGTGGGGTCCGGCGGGGCACCGCAGACGACCTGTGCCCCGCGTGCGTGGGCGGACCCTGGTGGAGCCGGCGGTCCCTGCACCGCAGTGCGGGGCACAGGCAGTGCGGGGCACAGTGCGCTCGGGGGCAGCTGCTCGGGACACCCAGGGGGGCCGTTTGACCCTACAGGCCAGAGCGGCCGCAGCTCCAGCCGCTCTGGGCTGCCGCCTCTGTGTGGCCACGGGAGGCCCACGCGGGACGGCCGCCCGCTGTTCGCACAGCAGGGTGGCCACACCCGGTAGGGTCCTACCCCTCTACCGGCCCACGATCACTTTGCATGCTTCGTGAGCGTGGCCATCCCGCAGGGGCGCCTCCGGCCGGCGTTCACACGACACAGGAACCGCGGGGGGCTTCTGCTCCCCCACGGTTTCCGTGTCGTGCGAACCGGTCCTAGGTCCGGGACATGGTGGAGGATGCAACATGGTGCCCAGGCTGCTAACACAGTTGCTGCCACTTGCAGCAGCAGGGAAACCAACCTCCCCCCCCACACACACACACCCTTCAGGAAGAAAGGAACAACCTGTGTTACTCCCGCAGCTAGTGGTGAGCTCCACTCCAGAGAAACTGTTGAATTTATCCTCTCCCTGGAGAAAGTCAGTGAAATGGTCTCACCAGTGTGCATCAGGCTTCCCCAACCTGGTCTTCTCCGGATGTTTTTGGGCGACAATTCCCAGCATTCCTGAGCATTGGCCGTTTGGCCCCTGTTGGCTGCAACTGATGAGAGTTGAAGTTCAAACTATCTGGAGGGCACCAGATTGAGGAAGGCTGGTATGGATCGCTTTGAGAGGCCATTTGCATACAGCTATATTGTTGATCAAATTTACCAATGGAAGGCGTGCTTCTGTGGCTTGGCATCTTTAATCAGTCAATTGGCCCCCAAGTTCCTTTGTCCCATCTCTGTTTGGAGGGAAGAGGCTGGATCAAAGACTGAATCACCAATTGTTAGGGGGTGGATGTGACTGCCCCCCACCCCCGCCCCCAATACTACAATGTGACCCAAATTAGGTTGTACTTTGGTGTGGATTTTTTTTATTGGGAACTTACTTCAGGAGTCAATCTTGGTTGAGAAGCCGCGTATAAATGAACAAGCACAGAAATTAATAAATCCATCCAGGCTTCCAACATGCCCTATTAAAGGTTGCTGTTAAAACAGCTGTCAATACTACGGACACTGCACATTATAGAGCACCTTATGCAACCAACACCCGAGCTGACAGCAGGGCAAGAGAACAGAGAGGCACTGTTCTGACAGCCCGATGCCGCAGCCTCCGATGCAGATAAATGCAGGGGCTGCACTCAAGTGCAGAGATCTCTTTCTTTTCTTTTTTTTAATGTGAAGAGAAACTACTTTCTTCCATGTCACTGTGGAGAACCCTCATCTCCAACCCTTTAAACAAGCGATACAGAAAAAGGATAGGAAAACCCTCAGAGATCTAAACACCTCCACAGCGCCACAAGTGTGTCTGAGACCGCCTAGGAGACAAGGACCACTCAAGGCCACCACGCGTGTCATGGAAACTAAGCAGATCTGCCATGGAGCCAGTGTCCCCGAGTTGCCCGCCTGCATTTAGACACGTCAAATTTCCTTTTCTGATTGAAGGAACCCTTGTGTTGTTTAGTGGCCTCTGTTAAATCAACCCGGCAGCATTAAGCTGCCATTGTGGAGGAAACTGCTTCAGGGTGCAATCCTTTGCACATTTAGAAAGCAAAAAGTCCTACAACTCCCAGCATTCCCCGGCCCCTTCTTTCTATCTAAACATGCATAGGATTGTGTCCTAAAAGACTTTGCAAAAGACCAGATGAACTGCAACCAGCCACAGCTGCAGGATAAGACTTCACTGGCAGATTTTAGCACAATTTCAAGAGGAAATAGAACAATAATTCTGGGCCAGGAATGGCCAACTGCGGGCCTAGGGACTGGATGCAGCAGGTTCCAAAGCATGTATGAGTCTCCACATCTTAATGTTAAGTCTTTGAGTTTTGCATGGGTTTATGTAAAGCCTATTGATCTTCCAAGTGCTGAAAGGTTACCAGAATGCATGCCTTTCTACGACGTAAGCCTTTGACCAGTGACAATATACTGAAGTGAGCTGACCATATTTGTGTTATGAAAGCCTTCAGGCTGATCTACAGTCAGAAAAAGTACATGGTACAAACTTGATGTCTGTAGACCGTCACAATATCATGAAAGATTTTAGTCTAGCCTTCTCCCTATTGTGACATTACCTGGTGCCTGGTAATTGTTTTAAAAAGCCATATGGAAGTCCTCATATATGTGAACCTCTGGCTGCAGCTGAATATAGTGAAGACCAGGAGGGCTATACCACATGCAATTTTTTTTTTTCAATCTTCCTCAACTTGGTGTTCTCCAGATATTCTGGACCGCGGGGGGCTTCCCATCACCCCCAGCCAGCTTGGACAATGGTAAGGAATGCTGGGAGTTGTAGTTTAAAACATTAAGAGAGCATCAGGCTGGGGAAAGCTGTTTGGTGGCATAACGATCCTAGACTGTACCACTTCATAAGGGCTATACCACAGTAATAGGCCTAAAACACTTCTGTAAAGCACCTCCCTTCCAACCTGTGAAGCTGGTGTACTGTGTACTGTTCACAGATGTCTTGGCATAGCTGTTGGTGTATCTTATTTCAAGTACCATAACTAGCCACTGATGTATCACACCCCTCAACTTTCCATTGCTCAACTAGAAAAATGAGGAATAGGGGGAATTAATTTGGTTGCCCACATTCCATTCAGACCAACTTCCAATAGGACCAGCAGAATACAGTGTGCCAGCAGGTTGATCAACTGCTTACCTAAAACAATTTGATTGCATTTCACCAGTGGCTAAGGTGATTTGTCAGATTTCATTGAGAAGAGAGTGAGTACACAAATACTCCAGGAGAAGGAAACCAAGGTTCTCAGCAAGGCTTTAAAGGGTCACTCTTGGATTAGGGAGAATGTTGTTTGATTCACATGTTAATTTGAATTTACCTAATTTCACACTTTTGAACCAATATGCAAAATGAAATTCCGTTATCCTCCGAGTTTTGCACTTCTCAGAACTTTTCAATAGAGTTCTACAATCAAAAAATGTGTGCAAAAAGGCAGATATTGGGGGAAAGTGCACACAAAACTGTGCATATTGACAGAAAGAACATTTAAAAATGCATTATTGGGGAAATTACTTGCAACGGAAGTGTTTATTAGGCAAAATGGTATATAAAAATGCATGTAGAGAAATGCACACAAAAATGCGTACAAACTTTCATGCAAACTTTTTTCTCAGCAGTCAAGATGAACCAACTTGAGACTGGAAAAAGAAGGAACCAAAATTCACAGATTCACCCATCCCTATCCTGGATATATCCAAGAAAATTGCAGAAAATGCAACATCTCTGAAGAGTATTATATTAACTCCCAATTTCAACATGTTAATCATTCCTCCTTTGCATCCTTTGCAACTGTACTTAGTACATAGGACCATTTAGTTAATAGTACATGTAACCAATACATTGGCAAGATATACAGGTGAGGTGTTTCGTCGTCTCTGGAGTTCACCATCTCTGTAGTTGTCTACACTATTTCGGAGCTTTGGCCTTGCTTGCCAGCTGTCCCCTTTAAGGCTACTGTGTGCCACGCATCTCTTCGTTGTCTTGTCTACTTGCATGCCTTTGCACTCTAGTGGGTTAGTTTCCACCCTAAACGAAGTCTTGTCAGGACTTGCCTTAAAATAAAACTGGGAGAAAGAGAAGTAGCCAACTGTAACACACACACAAAATCTATTTTGTTTCCAGAATATAACTCTAAAAATGGAAGAGGTAGCAGCCCAGTCCAAAAATTTTGTGAGCAGATGGACGGACTCTGCTAGCATTTGAACAATTTATAGGATTAGGGTATCCGGCCCAGAGAAGCTAAAGGAAGCCACTCAAGGTGTCAAAGGGACATAGGAAGAAGCTGCCCTATATTTTAGGGGTGGACAAGATTTGGCCCTCCAGAAGTTTTGGCCTACAATTCCCATCATTCCTCACCATTGGTTATGCTGGCTAGGGCTGATGGGAGTTATAATCCAAACCATCTGGAGGGCCACAGGTTGCCCACTCATTATACTGTGCCAGATGTGTCCATCTAGCCCAGTAAATATCTGCTCTGACTGGCAGCGGTTCTCCATATCACCTGCTACCCTAGCTTTCCCCAACCTGGTGCACTCCAGATGTTTTGGACAACTCCCAGCAGGACTAATGATCAGGAATGCTGCGAGTTGTAGGCCAAAACATCTGGACGACACCAGGCAGGGGAAGGCTATGCTACCCTATCCCATTAACTGGAGATGCCAGGGATTGAACCTGGGATCTTTTGCATGCATACCTCCAGGATCAGAGGCACCATACCTTAAATACCAGTTGCTGGGAAACTACAGGGGGGAAGAGGGAAATTGCCTCCATGTCCTGCTTGTGGGCTTCCCATAAGCATTTTGTTGGGCACCGAGAAACAAGATGCAGCACCAAGTAGGGCTTTGGTGTGATCCAGCAAGGCTTATTCCCCAAATGTTTATACCATGGAGATCTGTTGCCAAATGCTCCCTGTCCCAATAGGTGCCTTTTGGCTTTGTAAGGCAAGGGGGGCAGGAGAAGGCAGCTGGAACAGAACAGGGTTTTATCTTGCCTTGAATGAGTTACATTGCACCCGAGAGGCACAGATTGCAGGGGAGTGAGAAAGGAGCCCGTTGGAAAGGTCAGGCTAACTACTCACAGATGGCTCCTTGACAAGGAGCCCATGAAAGAACTGGCTCCATCCCTGGCTGTAGTATTTGGGAGGCGGGGGGTGGGGGAAGAATATTAAAAGCCAGGGAAAAAGGATTACAAAACAACACCCCAAGAATCCTCTTATAAAAGGGAAACTTTCGAAGATTAATTTTGCTATGAGAGTCTCACTCAAGTACCATCAAGTACCATCTGATCTCTTGAGGGTTAATTAACCTGGCCGGTGAAGTAACACAAACACAGGAAAAGGCAAATGGCCAAAAGAACAACATGCTGTGTAAGTTGGTACTGGAACATATAGGAGTTTCATAAATGGAAGGGGTAGCTTAAAAATAATTATCAGTGTTAGCCCCAAGTTCTGTATTATCAGATTAGTAGTCATGAATTAGAATTTCTTCCTCACTCTCTAATGGGAAAGGAAAACCCACTTTTGCCACACTTCAGATAGATAAAAAGTATCTACATTTCTTCGCTAAGGACTAATGTGATTAACGTGGGGTTATCCTGGAAGACGGTTTGGAAGCTTCAGCTGGTACAGAACGCGGCGGCTCGCCTGATTAAGGGCAGCCGCTGGCGTGATCACATCACGCCAGTGCTTAATGAGTTGCACTGGCTACCAGTTGCTTGCCGAGCCGAATTCAAGGTGTTGGTTTTGACCTTTAAAACCCTACACGGCTCCGGTCCAGCTTATCTCAAGGAGCGCCTCCAGCAACATCAAGTAGGCCTGCTCAACAAGATCTGCCACGGACGGCCTTCTCCTTATCCCATCAGCCAGAGCAGCCAGGCTGGTGGGGACTAAGAAGAGGGCCTTCTCTGTGGCGGCCCCCACATTATGGAACTCCCTCCCTAGTGACCTTCGCCATGCTCCCTCCGTGATGAGCTTCCGCCGTGCATTAAAAACATGGCTGTTCAGGTGGGAATATTGGGTGGGTTAGAATTTTAAAAGAATTTTTTAATACTGTTTTAATTATCATATTTTATTGTATTGTTTTATTATATCATTTTAATTGTACATTGCCCAGGGTGGCCGGGTGGCCGGCCAGATGGGCTATTAATAAATATAAGAAATAAATAAATAAATAAATATTTGCATACTACGATGCTTGTAATTGGGACTCGGGGCTTGGACTGAGAACCCATGAGTATTGCCAACTAAGCCCCTGGGGTCCTTCCGAATCCCAGTTACCACAGGGTCCAAGGAACTAGGTAAGCAGAAGGTATTTGAAAAGCACACAGTTTGAAATGTTATGCATAATAAGGGAAACCATTTTATTAGGTTTTGGAAGACAGCAGCATTGCAATACAAAAAAAAGTTACAAGGGCAACAGAAATGAAATTGAAATTTAAGAAACCCTTCAACGTTAGTTGCATTGAGAAAATGGGAAAAGGACAGTACCCATGGGAGAGGGTAGGAGATTATAGATCCTAAACTATTTGAGCATAAAGCAAGGAGCAGAAAAAAGTTTCAACTGCCAACATTGTTATAAAATGCTTTAATAAATAGTTTTCTTCCGAAAGCTATAGAAGAACGTATCAAACAAAATGTACTACACAGAAGTTCCTGCAAAGCAATTTCTGCATTCATGTATAAAATAAAAGTGTTTCAAAAACATTCAGGGTTACATTGAGTGGCCAAAACGTTGAGAGAGAAACCTCAATTTCCTTTGCAATTATAGGACAGCTAAGTAATGTAGGGCTAGGTTTTCCCAGTAATTAAAATAAAAAGATATAGCTCATTTCTTCAATAAAGCCTTAAAAAAAAAACAACCCCACAAATAATACACAAGCCTTCCGTTATGAATAACCATTTCTCGTGAGGTATTCCATCTTCTAAGATGGAACCAGACGTTATGACAGATGCGTGGCCGAAAAGAGTGGCCCTGCATTGCGTTCTCCTCCCTAGCGTCCAGCTGACACAATGTGGATGACACGAAGTTTATCCACCCCTACAAGTAGCAGCCAATGAAGTGGCGCAGAGGCAGGGAAACTCAGCAGGGTGGCATCATCACGTCAAACATTTTGAGTCATTAAGGGTGAATCCTATGCATGCTTAGACAGAGAAAAGGCTTACAACTCCCAGCATGCCCCAACCAGCCAGGCTGGCTGGGGCATGCTGGGAATTGTAGGCCTTTTCTTTGTCTAAGCATGTATAGGATTGCACCCTTAATTGGTGTTTGAGGGAAGAGAAGAATAGACTCAGAGTTGCCATTCTCGATGGTAGTCAAAGGTCTGCTGTAATGCCTAGTTCCAGTCTGAGTTTGCCAACCTTTTTCCAAAGAGGCGAAAAAGCGTAACAGAAACAAGAAATGAGAAAAATATTGTTCCCTTCATTAGGCCTGTATTTTTTTTTTTTTTGCAAAAAAGCAATACCACATGTAAAGAGACATCCACAAAAGAAAAAAAGAAAAGAAATATTGCCTTGTCATCTTTATACTGTACAGTATACTTTCTGCATTCTTGAGATGTGAGGAAACAGTTGATCTATTTACATGTGAAATGGCTGCAATACATTGAAAAAGTACAAAAAAAATTGACCAACAGATTCCCAACATTGATTGTATTAACATCATTTTCTACCATGGACATAATACCAAAATAAGTTTTTTGATTTTATTTTTTTTAGAAACTGCCATAAAACTTCCCTTTCTGCAACATAAATTAAAAAGGAATGACGTTTAAAAAGACCAAAAATACTTTTAAGTTATTAACTCAAATATACAGAAATGATTCATTTAAATATGTACATATTTACAAAAAATGCACTCGCACAATCTGAAAATAAACTGTGTCGATCTGAGGATACCAAGAATCCTCTCATGGTAATCCTAGATGGGCATGGCAGTCTTTGACAGTTGCTATAGAAAAAGAAAACTGGAATTTCAAGGCACTTGACATGTGCTTCAATACTGCAATCCTAAAGTAATTACAACAAATGGACAATTCAAATTAAAAAGGCCACTTTTTCCAACCACAGTTTGAAAGATCTCTATAGATTTTTTCGTTCCAGGGGAAAAAAAAATAAGGCAATTTTGGGGGGGGGGGCAGAACGAACTTGCAGACGTTAAGAGCAGGGAGTGGTCTAGTAAGGTTTCAAAATAACAGTTCATGTGAGATTTGTTTTCCCTTTAAGTTCAGCAACTACCTCAACCAGGAGGTTTTAAAGCCACTGTTGTAACAGGTAAAAAGGAACCCATTCCATAAACAGTGTAGTCTTGTGTGATAAACTTTATGAAATAATTGAAAATACAAATTTCCCTCCTCTGCCACACAGCAAGTGTATGCGAAGTAAAATTTACAAAAATAGCAACTATCAAAGATTACTCTATCATCTGACAGTCATTGAATAATTTATACAAGGCTAAAAGAAACAAAATAAAGTTTTTATTTTATTATTTTAATTTTTTTTATTCAAAATAAAGTAACTATGAACATTTGACTCCAGATAATTAAGTCCTTGATGCAAAGCTGAGATGCCAATTCCTTCAGCCCCATCATAGATAGAGCTGCCATGGTCCAAACACAGGTTTAGTCTCTTCCGCCTTCAAGGTTTGTTGTGTTCACATTTTTTACAGATCTGTTGTCCATTTTGGTTGCTTGAAGAGATTTCTTAATAGGGCTATTCTCTAATGAGTCCACTACCTTTGTTGACAATGGCTTAGAGAGTTTCTGAGAGAGGAATTTGTCCATTTCCATGACCTCTCTTTCCTCCTCTTCGTCCTCCTCCTCATACTCCGTGTACTCCTCTACCCCATCGTAAGTTCTTTTTTGAGGAGATATAAAATTTTTGTGTTCATAATGGATGCCTTTGTGACTGTAAGGTCTGTCTATAGGATTCCATATGGGATTCAGAGGTGCCCATTGGTTATTTGCAGCCTCTTCTCTGGATGGGCGATTTCTCTCTCGCTCTTTTCTTCTCTTCCGCGTCCACCACACACAGATTATTATACAGGTTAGCCATACAATACTAAAAACTGCACAGAGGATTGGAACCAGGTAATCTAGAAAACAAGCCAACACACAGCTTAGTGAGCAAATGCTAATTCAGACGGAATGGAAGGCACGGGCGACTAAAGCAGTGTTCTCCAACCTTGGGTCCCCAGATGTTTTTGGCCTACAACTCCCAGCATGCCCCAGCCAGCGTACGCTGGCTGGGGCATGCTGGGAGTTGTAGGCCAAAAACATCTGGGGACCCAAGGTTGGAGAACACTGGACTGAAGTCTCCAAACGGCCTCATAAATGCCTGTTGCAGCAGGACACTAAAAACTTAGCTGTTCAATTGAGATGACTTTAAAAAAAAAAAAAAAAGTTTTGCCATTTTTGGCTCTCTAGGCATGTTGATTGCGGAAAATGGAAAGCAACAAAATGAATCTTGTTTCAACAAACATCACATTTGTACCTTGCTCCTAAGAAGACCTGCTTTGAAATGGAACTTGCTTCCACATTAAGTGTATGCCTCAGTTTGCTAAAAAACGAACACACACAAAAACTACAGGTACAATATGCCCAAGGAAATAAATACATCTATTCTGTAATATGAAACAAATATGTGGGCACGCAAAACCCTCTTAATAGCCAAATTAGTCTTTGACCCCCATCAAAACAAATAAACAGAAAGGGAAGCTGTACAACAAGTGTATTTGGCATTTCAAATACCCGGCAGCCCTGTTAGGCACAGCTAAGCAAGAATAGCCTTGCGGTGATATGCACCGAGATCACTCCTTTGAACCACATGGTCCCTGTTCCAGGAAGAGGGGCTGAAATTTTATCCCATCACTGCTCTTCGCAGGAACAAATACTTGTGTGTCATGATTCTTTATCGGGCCTTCCTCACTCCTACTTACACAATGCAGCTGCTGCATCTGAAGTGGAAAACCAGCTGCAGGGGGAGGAGAGGATCTTCTTAACCCTTTCTACTTGCAATATTTTCCAAGTGATGTTTTCCCCAGCAAGAACAAAAGCAGCTTAGGGAGGCCGATTTCAGTAGAAAAACTGTGCAAAGGAAAGGAGTTAAGAAGTCCTCCCCCCCCGCCCGCCCCCACACTGATCATTCACTTCAAGTTGCAGCCTCAACAGCAGCACTGTGTAAAAAATAAAATACAACCCAAAACATGGCCCACAAAAGAAACATGGAACTACATGTGATGTGCCATTCCATTCCAAGGCATGCTGGTAAAGAACTCTTGTGACACACACACACACACTCACCTGATGAAGAATTCCCAACTACGATGGTCTCTATTTTGACTTCAGTTACTGCCAGCATAACCGTGCTGTTTTGTCGCTTTGTAATGGCATTTACTATAGTGTTGGCAGCATTCTGTATGAGGCTGTTGTCAGTCTCATCTTGATGCGAGATGAAAGACTGGGAATAGAAGACAGGCAGGAAACTTAGGCTTATAATGGAGCGCTTATTAGCCATTTCATTTTATTTGGATGATCAGACTGAACTCTGAGCACTTGAGAATCCCCATTTGTTGCTAAAGCAGCAATGCTGTTTTGAAGCCAATATGAAAATATTAGGCTAGTATCCTGCGCCCTGCCCATTAGAATTCATGCAGTTGTACATTAAGTTATACATGGCAGACTTCCATGTTATTTACACCACCAAACTAAACTTAGTCATTGTTTGGAGGCTCTGGAGATATTATCAGGCTAGGCATTTGCACTAATGATATAATCTGTTATATATAACTGTGCACTTCCTTCAGTTTGCATCATAGCTAGGAGCATTCTTCAGTTGTACGAGTAAGCAAAGATAGCCTAGCTAAGAATATCTGGCCAATACTACACCTTTTGGCAAGCAAACCTCTCCCTAGCCACAACAACTGGGTGACAGTCAGCAGCCTTAGCAAGCCCTCTCTAAACTCCCTTCCTAGTTTCCAAGCTGAACTCATCTTACCTTTCTCGTTAAGTGTATCCATCCAAGGCATTTTGGATAACCCAGTTTTAACATGAGCAATGCAGTGGAGGCAGTCTACCACCATGCATTGCCAACACTGAAAGAGATTCTGCCCTGTTTTTCAGTTCAAACTCAACAGTGTTCAGGTGTAAGCAATACTTACTTCCTAGGCAGCTCAAGTAGTAAACAGAAACTGAATTTGGAAGAGAGGCTTTTAGCCTGCTCACATGTGTTCTATGGCAACACCATATGATCCTTCCTTTCCCCTTGACCTAGCTATGAAGTGACCAAGGGCTAATAGAGATGAGCATGTTTGGTTTTTTCCTGGTAACGTCAGCTTATCTTCTCCACATAGGGAGAGCATCATGTGACTGTTCCAATGAGTTTTCAGACTCACCACCTATTTATCCTAAGTTCTGAAACAGATGGGGGGACGACGACCCATGATCCCATCTCCCTGTTGCTGTTGCTTAAAGCAAAAGGGGATCCATAAGGGGATCCATAAGGGGCTCCAATTTTGATCAGAGCAACAGCAGTGAGAAGGTAAATTAAACCGTTCCCCATCAATCTAAATGGCCTCCCCACAAACTGCTATTAACCCCATAGTGGGAACCCCACCCCCCCACGCACACAGAGGCATCAGTATTTTTCACCAGTCTGGGGTTAATTCTTTGAGGGGAAAGGTTAAGCATCTCCTCCTACACCATCACTACTCCAATCAAAATTGGATCCCCACAGCTGCTTTCAACATTCTCTCTCTCACTTTATGGAAGACGGACGGAAGATCCAATCATGCATATCTTGCATCACGTCCGTTTTGGCCCTAAATAATTTTCCACTTGCAGAAGAACAGTGAGGATATGGAGGCATGTTTGCAACACTCACAACTGGTTTGCCACATGGAGAACAATAGCCCAGGATTACTTCCCAATGCTTGACTTCTAAAGGAAGAGGCAACAGCCTTCCCCTCCTCTTACATTAGAGTCTAGCACAGATTTTTAAACATTTGTTAAAAACATTTCTATCCTGTCCTTCTGCCTCAAATACAGGTACACAAGGGAGCTTAGAGCCACAATCAGTAACAAAACAAAACAAAAAACCACCAGACAGTTGATGGCAGACAGTTAAAAAATAGCAGCAGGGAGTCGGGCAGGAAAGAAATGAACAGGTTGCTTGCCTGTAACTGTGGCTCTTTGAGTGGTCATCTGTGCATTCACACACATGGGCTCTGCACCTGTGCGGAGACCACTTCGGGAAAGTTCTATAGCTGAGGAAAATCAGGCAGGAGCCAGTGCGGTGTAGTGGTGAGAGCGTCGGACTGGGACTCGGGAGATCCGGGTTCTAGTCCTCGCTCGGCCACGCAACTCACTAGGTGACTTTGGGCCAGTCACTGACTCTCAGCCTAACCTACCTCACAGGGTTGTTGTGAGGATAAGATGGGAGAGGAGGATTATGTAAGCTGCCTTGGGTTCCTTTCAGGAAAAAAAGGCGGGGTATAAATATAATAAATAAATAAACAGCGGGGCTCCTGCCCGTTCCCTGAGACCGCCAATCGTAATCCCAGGACCAAGAGAAATTAATGATATCGAGATCCGCCCCGAAGGGACATCAAACGTGTTGCACCCTACATGTTCAGTAACACCATCGAAATCGACAGAAACACTAGATTGGAGTGTTACCATACTGAACTTCTTTGGTGTAATGAAGAAGTTCACCATCCGTAGGTCCAGGATCAGACGAAGCCCTCCATCCCTTTTTGGCACCGTGAAGTACTGGGAGTAGAAGCTAGGGATGTGACCGAGTAGCCCGGCAGACAGGAGCAAGGCCCAAACCGGGCCTGCTCGTGTCCACCGAGCTACTTGGCCACCGAGGGCTTACCTGCAGCAGGCTCTCCGGCGAGCCTGCCTCCCCGTCTCCTGGTCCCGTTGCGTCCTTCCGGCGCGGAGGAAGTGACGCGATGGGACCCCCGCGCTGTTTTTGGCGCGGGAAACCAGGGCAACAAGGCTGCTTAAGCCCTGTTGCCCTGGTTCCCCCCGCCAAAACAGAGCATGGGCAGGGCTCCGGCAGCGGAGAAGGTAGGCTGCAGTGGGGTGGCGGGTCCGACGGCTGCGGGGGGGTGGCGGTGGTGGTGGGGCGGCTCGAGCGGCGCGGAGAACGCTCCGCGCCACTCTGAATGGCGAGATCGGCTGCCGCTGCCTCGGGGACCGAGCCAGGAGCGGCTCACGAGCCGACTCCAGGCTTGGCCCCACCACTAGTAGAAGCCCTCCTGCAAGAGGTGGTTGGGGACAAGCTGAATAGCCCCCTTCTGGAGCAAGGAGGTGACCTCTTCCTGCAGCGGTGGCGTCGGCTGCATGGTCCGGATGCCAAGAAAGGGTGGGAGAGTCTCAAACTCGATCCTGTAACCGTGCTGGATGATGTTTAATACCCAGCGGTCCGTTGTGATCTTCCAGGATGACAGGAAGGCAGACAGACAAGAGTCGAAGTTTATCGGATGGACTGGAGCAGATGCGAGGTGAGCAATGGGCCGGCAAAGGAGTCAAAGCCGCCGTTCGGAGAAGTCCCCTCCTCTGCGGGAGCCTTGGTACCGTGGATGTTGAAATGAGCAGTTCTGTGGCCGGGGCTGCTGTTTATGTGGGTGATGATCTTGCACCTCTGGCTGAGAATATGCTGGTCTGAAGGGAGCCGAAGAAGGGAATCGACTCCATCTCCATTGTCTGTATGACTTTGACAAGGGAGGTGGGCCAAGACCCATCTTCCTGGCATTTGCTTGAGCCTTTTGGACAGCATCAAGTGAGTCATCTGTAGAAAAATTAAAGAGGCCTTCCCCACTGAAGGGACGGTCCTCTATGCGGCTGTGGACCTCTGATGCTAGGGCAGTGGAACGGAGCCATGTGTGTCTTCGGAGAGCGACGGAGCTGATGACGGAATGTCAGTGGCAGTCAGCTTGATGTTGTGCTGTATCTGCTGCCGAGACAGGCTGGTTGCCTCTGCCTGGAGCACTCTAGTCAGCTCCCTCTTCTTGTTGGGCAGGTAATCACACAGGCCAGCCATCTTTTCCCAAAGGAAAAGGTGATGCGAGTCATGGTGGCCTGATAATTAGCCACCCAAAGTCCGAGGGAGCTGGAGTAGAAGATATGCTGCCCAAAGACATCCAGTCTCTTACCCTCCTTATCAACCAAAGTCGAGTGTTGTTTGCTGGTCTGGGACTGTGCTGACCCCACCACGATAGAGTTAGGGACGGGGTGCGAGAAGAGGAATTTAGTGTCCTCTTCTCGCACCTGGTACATTGCCTCCAAGCATCGTACAGTTGCCAGTGCTGATGCTGGTGTCTGCCATGTAGATTGTACCATCTCCAGTAATGTAGGGAGAAATGGTATCTGTGTCGGTGCCAACGTTGAGAAGCAAACAACATCAAACACAGGGTCCTTAGCTTTTTGGCCTCAACCTTGGTCTCAATACCCAGCGCCTGTGTCATGCACTGGATGTGTTCTGCAAAATGCCCCATGTCTTCTGATGGCAAAACCGCAGACTGTGATCCCACCTGTTGGTCTGGAGACGAGGAAGAAGGGGTAGCAGAAACAAGGGAGGCAGAGTCTGAGGAATAATCCTCAAGCGAAGAGGAACAGTGGGCGGATTGCAATTCTGTAGCTTGGTGGGCTATTTTCTTTGTAGGAGCGAGGTTACTTGTGCTGGCACCTCCGGTTCAGCCCAACATGGAGGATGTGATGATGGTGAACGATCCCAAAGATAGTGCAGTGAGGACAGTCCCTCTCGTCTCTGTACCGAGGGCGGTGTGGTGAAAGCCTGCCCACACTCTTCATGGTACCGATAGTATCCTTGGGATCAATGGGAACTGTGCTCAGAGTATGGTGACCTGGCCCAACGGTGATCATGTTGGTAGTATTCCCATCGGTAGGCACATGCATAAAGAATGGCATGACAACGCAAAGGAAAACTCTGAGCCAGCCCCATACATGGGAGATCGGGACCGGTAGCAGGGCTCCCACTCCCCCACGTAGTGAGTCAGGGCCCATTGGTCCTGGCATGGAGAGGCCACAGTCTGCATCTGAACCTCCCGGTGCTCAGACCTGGACTTTGCGGAGCCCTCAGACGAGGAGCGATCCCTGGAGCAGCAGGCTGAGGTTGCAGGGTCTTGTCAACTCCCAGCTTGAAAGGGTGACTCGACTATCTTGGCCTCCGACACCAAAGCAACCTGGACCCTCGATCCCGAGGATCCCCTCGGTGTCAGAGAACGAGACCGGCTGGGTTGCATTACCGTCGAAGTCGATGGAACCGGGAAGGGCTGTGTAGCAGATTCTGCCCTCAAACCCGAAAACCTTCGGAGATGGAGCAGCTGAGCTCGACATGGTCAGCACAGATGGAGACACAGATTTCAGCTTGGCGGACTTGGATTTCTCCATTTTCTTTGCCTTCCTGCGTTTTTAGCACTCTAACTCCTCCTTAGTCTTGTAAGCCCTCTGCCAATTTTCTTGCCAGTTGGGCTTCCATAGACTTGCCTGGCATTGATGGTCACTCCAAGGTCACAGTGTGTGATGGTGGGGTCCGAGGCCTTGACGCTGGCAATGGAGGTGGGGCAGATGTTGCAGCGAGGGCTTTATGCCATAAAATGGCCTTAAGTTTGTCAGCCCTATGCTTCTGTGCTTGCTGTGTAAAGGGCTGGCAATGGTGGCAGGCGTCGACTACATGGGCCTCTCCCAAGCAGACAAGGCACAGGGAATGCCCGTCTGCTGGTGGTAATTTTGCCCCTGCAGCATACGCACTTGCAAAACGCTGCCTTTGCCGGCATTGCCACTACCACAGGACGAAGACGAAGGAGGAAAGATGAAGAAGGATGAAACAATTTTTTAAAAACAACACGGGGAAAACGAAAATGAGTAACGATGAAAGAGAGAATTCTGCTAACAGCAGAGAAAAACATGGAGAACCTCCCAGAACAACTAGCCGCAATGGCGGTCGAAGAGGAACTGAGGGAATGGGCAGGAGCCGTGCGAAGGAGCACGCACAACAGGGGAGGGGCTCCCGCCCGATTTTCCTCAGCTACAGAAATTTCCTGAACGAACTCAGCACAGGTGCAGAGTGCATATGTGTGATGCACAGAGACCATGAAGAAGAATTTTTAAAAATTAAACAACACAGGGAAAATGAAAATGAATAACAACGAAAGAGAGAATTCTCAGCTGAGAACCACTGCGTATAACGCAGAAAGGAACCTCCTGAAATAACAGCCACTCGCAATGGCGGTCAAAGAGGAACTGAGGGAACGGGCGGGAGCCCCGCTAGGAGGATGTGCGATGGGCTCCCACCCGATTTTCCTCAGCTATGGAACGTTCCTGAAGCGGTCTACGCACAGGCGCATGATGCTCAGAGACCACGAAGAAGAACTAAAATATCTTCTGCACTCTCTGCTGCTCATTCATCTCTTAACTCAAGCTACTAAATTAAACCCAGCCTTTCCCCAACTTCTACCTACCAAAGGCACCCAACATCCCCCCATTCCTCTTACATAATCGCATTAATATAAAATTGCCACCTGATGGCCTTCTGCTCCTTTTTCAACTCTTACCCAATGGAAGGGTCAACCCTATTCTCCCTCTGGCTCATGTCCGACACATCTAATCTTTTCCTACTTGCCATTATGCTCATTTCTTGGCCAGACTGACCCAACTTCAGCTTTGGATATTGGGCCGTATAGAAATATAATAAATAAAAATAAACCAGTCCACTGATGATGAGCTCATGATCCAAATCATGGGTACCCTTGACACTGCCTGCAGGCAGAGTCATGTTTGCCTTGATCAAGACTACCACAGATCTCTACAGACAAAAATGTTTCTCTACTTAGAAAGAAATCTAATACTTACAACAGCAACTTCCACTGCATTCTCTATGGAGTAGGATAGATCACACAACACTAGCAACATTCTCTCACTAGAAACAGATCTAGTGGCTGGTAAATATCTGATTTCAGAGCAAATATTTTCAACAGTAGTGCCCTATGAGAAGGAAAACAGACCAATACTTTTAAAAATGGGGAATAAAAATTAAAGGGCACAGTGATTTCAAAACAAGTAACTAGTGCTATGTTACAGTTAACAGTAACATAGAAAAGAGACTTCCTCTGACTGGCTCATCACCACATGATGCACAGGCAGGCACACATGAGGGAGACCGGAAACGTAGGAGTACTGTTCCAACGTTCAGCAGTCTCACTGGTTCACTTTGTGTGTTCGACTGGAACATCTTTCCCTATCTTGGAGGAGAGACAGGCAAGGATCTGGAATTTACTTCATCTTTAGATGAATCAAAGAAATATTAATGAAAAGGGCTGCAGCAGCTCATCTCCCAGGACTCTAAAGACCACTTAGGAATTCTTCCTCTGCCCCCAAACACAGAATTTAATCTCAGTGAAGAGAGGGAAGAAGTGTACATTTCTTCTTATGACATGTGACACAAGTTTTCGTTTTGTGAAATCATGGGGGTAGCAAAGCCAATGTACTACAGAGAGAGAGGCCAGGTTTGCAAGACACAAGGGTGGTTAGTAAGCCACAGTAGCCTGTTAACCACCCTTGCGCATGCCAGTTGCATGCCAGCTCATTTCCCCAATTACCCTCGCCGGGTGCAAGTAGTTGTGATGTCCGAACCTGGCGAGGTTTTTTAACCACCCCAACAAGCCACCCTTGCTGGGATGTATGAGAATTCCATTTGGGGGTGAAAACTCAACAGATTTGTCCAGTTCAGCTCTGCGAATTTTGTTCCATTTCTGGCCTCCCACTCTGGCGGGAACTTGATCTGTAGTGAGTCAAGACAATACGCAGATTCCTTTTTTTCTCTTTTTTTAACAGTGGCACTTTCCAAAAAATGTTATTGGGAGGAGGGTAATCTTGAAATTTGCATAAGTTGTGCTGTAAATTTTTAAAATACTGCTCTATTGGCGATCTTGCGCAACTGTGGCATGATTGCAAGTCTGCCTGTCTGCTATGCACCCTGCAGAAGAAGCATATTCCCCTCTTGTAAATATCCTTGTCAGTTTCATCCTCTGCAGACTGCACACACTACAGTCATGCCTTGGATTGAGAGCATAATTCGTTCCGGAAACATGCTTGTAATCCAAAACACTCTTATATCAAAACGAAATCCCCCCCAAAAAATTTGTACAGAGATTTTTAATTTAAGCCGTACTATAGTACTTGTATTGCAAGACAATACAAGTATATCAAGTCAAATTTTTTAAAATAAATATTTAAAAATTTGCTTGTCTTGCAAAACGCTCTCAAACCAAGTTACTTGCAATCCAAGGTATTACTGTACTTAGTTTAGGCCAGCAGACCCATATTCTGCACTTGTCAAAGAACTTGTCAATCCACCCCCCCATGATATTGACAAGTTCTTTGACAACTATGGGTCTGCTGGCCTAAACTAAGTAGTATGTGGTGAGCATTAAACTGACAAGGATATTTACAAGAGGGAAATATGCCTCTACAGGGCTACATAGGAGAGGCGGACCTGTGATTGTGTGCAGTTGCGCAAGATCGCCAATAAAAATATTTTTATAATATTACGATACCATTTGTGCAAATTTCACCCCCTCCCTAAATTGCGCAAATTACAATTTGCACAAATGGCGGAATCCGGAAAAAAACATGCACATTTTTTCCCAGAATCGAAAAAAAAAATAAATGCTACGGTCTGCCACCGCTTACCAGAACAGAAATGCTGCGGAATCCCATCAGGTTTAAATGGAATGGAATTCCCAGCGTTGCACATCCCTAGTTTGGATGACACAAGAAGCTTTGGCAGAGGACATGAACTGGCAACCTGGTGTCCGTGGGTTGGAAACATGCAAACCGGGTCAGATTCTCTTTACAGAGATATCAAATCTGAAGTGATCCTTTGATTACCCCTAATGTAACCAAGATCCCACCAGTTGAATGTAAAATATTTCCCACATTCAGTCACTACACTACATGCGGTTTAGTCCCAAATCATTGCCCTCACTAACTGATCTGGTCCCAAATCTGGGAACATATGCACAGGTTTCCAACTGTGGAGGCGCTTCATGAGACATTAACTTTTGCTGATCTTCCAGCACTAGGCTCATTAGTGGTCACTCCCTATTATGTTTTCATACATGTAGGTCCACCCTCGAATTTCTGTAACATGGAAATGGGGAGTGCGTATTTACAGCGTGGTACACATGCTCGGAAGCATACAGTTGCTGCAGAGGAACATACCAGCCATTCCCAAACAGGAACACCCTTTCTGAAGAGATTTTTAAAATATTATTTGACTGTATGGGGGGGGGGGAGCACTACAAACAATTTCTATGCATAGGAGTAGCACCCTTATCTCCTCAGCTCAATGGAGTGTGAAGTGAAAGGTTCTCTCTCTCCAGCTTCATTAAAGAGGTTTGAAAAATGACAGTGCTAGTGCTATAATACCATTGGCTGTAAGCTAGAATTCCTTCAAGCCAGATGCTTAATTCCAAAAATATGTACTGTGTGAAACTGTCAAAGTGCGTTAGCAAGACTTAAAATTCTCACCTGAGGTACTTTGTCTCTGTTAAAAATCAGAGTAATCCTTGCACAGCTATTGTCCAAGTAGCCCGAATTTGGGGGACACTTGATGTTTAGAGGCAGAGGTTCCGATTCACTGCATTCTCCCCAGTCAGCACAAGGTGACTGGAAACATTTGATATAAACATTTCCTTGGCATTCTTGACCTCTAGGACATTGGTAGCTAGCATGGTCCGTGTGTTTGGTAAACAAACAGGGTTTCCTCCCACACCACACCTAGAATTCAACACAGATCTATCATTAAATGTACAACAATTAGCAAAGATGCAAAGGAGACTGTTGCAGACAGTTGACTACCATTGTTTTTAATTAAAACAAGGGTTAGTCTCCCTGCAGTTAGTATGTTGGTTATAGCTATCCCTTCACAATGCTCTGTTCACGATACAACTCTATTAAAAGACAGATTTTTTTTGGATCACTCACAAGTAGCAGCATTTGTTACGCAGCCTTTTGGCTGCAAAGGGATTGTGATTGCCTAGGAAATACCAGTAGATGGGACACAAAGTTAAAAAGAATTCCTTACACAACTGAAATAGGTCTACAGTGTCCCTCTGTAAGGAGACACAAGTTGACCCTTTCCACCCTAAATACAAGGCACCTGCTAATCATTCCCATGCTGGCTGCTAACTTTGAATCAGAAGTAACTAGGCTGGAGGAAACAAAAGACCCCTCTTCCACCTTAAGACTCAGGGTAAGGAATACCACAGATACTTTTCCCATCCACATGGAGGCCACTAGCTTCTCCTGCCTCTGGATTATGGAGATTTTATACATTTGAGTAGCTTAACCATTTAAAAAAAGACTCACTCAAGCTTGAACAGACATTCAATTGAAGTAAAGTT
This sequence comes from Shinisaurus crocodilurus, assembly GCA_021292165.1. NCBI lineage: Eukaryota > Metazoa > Chordata > Lepidosauria > Squamata > Shinisauridae > Shinisaurus > Shinisaurus crocodilurus. The sequence goes on from CM037876.1 coordinate 299,891,534, forward strand.
CCACTTAAATCAATGGAACTTACTTTAAGTGGACCTCCTACTTTCCCTGGCTGGCTGCTGGAGCACCAGACCAGTAAGTAAGGTGGGAGGGAGGGGATAGAAGGGGAATTCTTCTGCTCAGATTTTAATCCAAGCAGCAGAAGAATTAGGAGACTATAATACTCACTTGAACCCAAGGTGAGTGTTATGAACCAGAGACCTGTACTTATGGAATTGGAGCTACCAATCTCAGCAATATCACTCAGTCAAACTGCTGCCATTACACTGGGCAGGTTTGCACATCACACTAACCCACCCTGGCAATAAGCCAATTAAAGAACCCTATTTTGTCCTGCCTAAATCCCTGCTTTCAAAGCAAGACCTACCTTTGACAGCTGTCAAAGCAAGCGCCAGCGGAAAGGGGTGTGTGTGCACTTTTCCATCCGTTCCCGAGCACCTAGTCTCGGGAATGGGTGGAAAGCTGGGGGCACTGGGAACTATGGGGCGTGGGGGGGTGGACACACACTCAAAACCCTGAGGATCTTGCTGCAAAGGGGGGGGGGATCATCCACATCCTTTCGTGAACAAAGATCACTTGCAGCTTTGCTTTCCCTTGACAGATCGCCGCAAAGTAAAAACTAAACCTATTTGGAGCGTCTCTGGGTCAATGTCCAGGTTTGGTACCTGCTGCACTTTGATAGCAGGTACCCCCCGCTCGCCCAGGCGAGGCTTCCTATTCCGGACCTGTGGAAATGCACACCTCCACACTTGCACAAGTCCAACTAGAAAAAATGATATTTTAAAAAATTACGAAAACATTTGTGCACATTTGGAGCAAAACCTTTTTTTAAGCGGTGGCCAACCACTGACAGCCCCTCCAATGTGCCACTTGGGCACTTCAGAGGGGCTGTCATTTGTGGTGGCATGGGCGAGAATGTCAAGATTTTGTCAAAAAAAGATAATGTCAAAAAAACGGAAATTTTTTTTTGCTGCTCTTGCCTTGCTTGCCGCTTCCCTTTACTCACGGTGGGATTGGCCACCTGGGTTTGGATGACACAACAACCTACCGTAGGTAAAACAAACTCTAGAATAGCTCATGGGTTGTCAGGGTGGCTTGTTTGGAAAAAAAAACAAGCCACCCTGCGGGAAGCTGCCTGAGTTTGGATGACATGACAACTCACTGTGGCATATTACCCAAGACGGGTTGTCATGTTGTCCGAACCACGTCACTGTGTCTACCCCAACACAATAATTAGAGGGCAGTGGAGGTGGCTTTAGGATTCAGTGTAACTTATGTTTTCTAAAACAGAAATACTTTCCAAGTGTAGCACAATCCTTATTTAAGCTAAAAATACCTCTAAGCATTAAGTGTACATCAGGTGAAACTTGGGCAGGGATTATTAGTTAGTTCTCAATGCAGCCATATTGTCGAGATGCTATAGAACAGCACTCGCCAATCTGCGTCCCTTCAGATGTTTTGGACTACAACTCCCATCAGCAAATTGTTTGTGGATGATGGGAATTATAGTCCAAAACACCTGTAGGAAAGCAGGTTGGGGAAGACTGTTACAGAAGTACATAATTAACCAAGTTGACATGGGTGTACAGTAAGAATTGAATATTCTGGAGGAAGGAGAGATTTAAGTGCAAATTTAGCATTCAAGTCAGAAAACTACCTTGGTGCAGTCAATGTGGCCATCCAGACAGTGGCAGTTGTTGCATTCTTGATACCATCTACTACCATGGGGAAAGGATGTTCCTTTAAGCCAGCAAGACTTTCCAAAACCTATCACTGGGACGGGGTGGGGGGGAGGGAGAAGAGAAAGAAAAAGGAGTAATTTAACCTAAGTATGAGACTAAGCCAAGAAAGAGAATACCAAGTTCAACTTACATATAAGCCACGACACACACTGCTTTGTGGAAGACTCTGAATTTGAAAAAAAGTATTTGATACTGGTCTTAGTTTAAAAGCTTGAAGTTACCTTCTTGGCATCTAGCTCCAGCTCGTCCAGGAGGGCAAGTGCACCTGTACCCGTTTATTTCATCAATACAAGTAGCACCATAGGCACAAGGGGAAGACTGACATTCATCAATATCTGAAAAGGAGGGCAAACACCCAAATATTTTGAGATAATGCTTAGTATGCAAACAGTTACAATTTTTGGCTGCAATATATCTGTAGACTCAGGTCTCATCAAATGGGACATATACACAGGTTCCTTTGTGCTGAAAGGCAGCCTCATTCTCGCAACCAATATACATACACATACATACATTCAGACAGCAACAAATGCAGCAGTAACAGCCATTCTTATTTCTCATCATCATTTTCTAAAGAACATTTTAAAGTAGTATTTTAATTACCAGCTCTCATGTCCAAAGTTTCAATATTTTTGCCACCTAAACATTTTTCGCTTCAGCCACTATAAGCCTTTTTCTTTTCTGTATTTCACATCCTGGATATTTGGTCTGCTTCTTCTGAAGCTTATGCATAACAGTCTTTACTGATGGTTGTATTACTACATACTTATGGATATATATTTCATACACATTTACTGTAAGTGATTCATTTTAATTTCTGTAAGAAAATTGTATTTTTCTTCTTTTTTTAAATATGGTTTTTGTTTCATTTTGGTGTAATTCCCATTTTAAAAATTAATTTTAAAAAATTCACATCCTGGGCAACATTTTTTATTCTTTGGTTATCAGGATAAATGAATAGTTAGCACAACTACTGGGAAAAGGCCACAACTGCACATGCATGACTTCAATACCAACAGTTGGTCTTATAATGCCATACTAACCTGCCCATAAAACTAAGACAAAAAATGTAAAAGTGCATTGGTCCTGATCCAGAGAAAACACTGATGTTTACATTATTCATGTCCAACCTGTCCCATTGATTTGTTGAGGGGATTTAGCACAACTAACTTGGAGTGGGGACATTACGTGAGTCTCTTCTCAGAGGAATACCACCGATCACCTATTTTCTTTGAGATTGTCTTAGTGAGCCAGCAGGACTTGGGATTTGGTCCTGCTTATTTAGACAATCAGCAATCAAGAGGGTTAAAATATAACATTACTGCTAGGGCAGCCACCCCCAACCTGGTGCCCTCCAGATGTTTCAGATTTCAACTCCCATCAGCCCCAGCCAGCATGGCCAATGGTCAGAAATATTGGGAGTTGTAGTCCAAAGCATCTGGAGGGGGCCAGGTTGGGGAAGGCTGCTGTATGCTGATGTGCCTAACTGACAGCAAAGTTCCACTTCTGAGCACATCGTCTGTGAACCCATGTCTCAGTTTCTGCCCAGATCCTGAACCTTAGCCCTTCCTTGGTTCACCTCTTGGCACCATACCCAGATTTCTATGCACCTCCTTTCCTGCAATCTCTTTTTGTTTGGGTGAGATCCTTCCACTCTGCAATCTGCAATTGTTTGGGTGAGATCCTTCCACTCATGGAACTGCTTCTGTCAGCAGAAATGGGAGGGAGGCAATTTGTCCTCCCCAACCACCCACCCTCAAGTTCTGCTCTAATGGGTTCGGGGACTTTAGGGATTTTGTTGGGATGCAGGGGGTTGCCGGGGGAGGGGGGGAGCAGGAAGTTCTCTCACATGATGTTGGATTCTGCCTTTCACTAAAGCAATTACTGTGGGCTCTGTTCATAATGGTCTCGGGGGAAGAAAACCCTCGCATTTTCCACTGTGAACCTCCCCACCCTGAGCTTTGAAAGCATTATTACTAAGGAGAAATCCACTTCCTCGATGGTTTTAGAGTAAACAGACTTTGAATATTTCTAATCTGTCAAATTAATAATGCTGTGGAAGACAGACCAGAAGCACCTTGTCAGCATAGCTAGAAAGTAACATTCCTAGGCAATCTAGCTATACTGCTGAGCATCCCAGGAAACAAAAGGCATTCTATTCAAATTGCATCCCAACCCCGAAGACTCAGGATGGGTTATACCATATTCAACATGCACATTTACCAGAGGAGTGACCTGCTATTGGGTAGAAAAAACAGGTTGCTTACCTGTAACTGTGGTTCTTCGAGTGGCCATCTGCGCATTCACACACATGGGCTCTGCACCTGCATGGAGGCCACTTCGGGATCGTTCTATAGCTGAGGAGTTTTGGGCAGGAGCCCCTCCCCCCACGCATGCCCTCTAGCGGGCTCAGTTCCCTGAGACCGCTAATCGCGCGATTCCCGAACCAAGGGAAAATACCAACTAGTAAATACCGATGCCAAAAAGTTGGTATCGATGAAATTCACCCGAGAATCAGCCCCTTAGGATGGTGATCCTATCAAACTCGACAGTGACACTGAGGCGGGGAAGGCAGATGGGTTGTATGAAGACAGGGGGAGACGATGAACAGATTTTTTAAAAAAAGTATAAGACGATACACGAAGGGAAAATATGAAGAGCCTCAGCTAAATGCTTGCTAAACAGCAAGAGGAACCTCGAACACTGCCACACGCGATGGCGGTCGAAGAGGAACTGAAGGAGAGGGCAGGAGCCCACTAGAGGGCATGCGTGGGGGGAGGGGCTCCCGCCCCAAACGCCTCAGCTATAGAACATTCCCGAACTGGCCTCCGCGCAGGCGCAGAGCCCGTGTGTGTGATGCACAGAGACCACGAAGAAGAAGCAATGTTACGCAAGTAGATTTCTGCTCACAGAATGGGAGTTTCCCCTCCCCTCCAGATCTGCTCTGGAGGATCCCCCAACCTTCTGGATCAGATTTGGAGGGTGAGTGGGGTGTGTGTGCAGGGGTAATTAGGTCTGCTAGTGGTGTCCGTTCAGCTGGCACAAGCACACCGTTGAATACAAACCATTTAGTTCGCAACATCTATGTAAATGCGAACTTTAAAAGGTACACATCCTATCAAACATATTAGTAGTTTGAGTATGGACATTATCTTTTAAGGATCCCAACATGAGCATGCCAAGAAAGCTTCACTAAAAGTTTGCTTAGAGTTAGAGTGTACAGCTTAAATACAATTTCAACCATGTCATTATAGTTGCATTTGTCAAATGAAGAAAGGGATTCAGCCCCAAAACAAAGAAACCATTATTCTTTATAAGGTAAGGATCAGCAGCTATGAATAATTCAGTTAGCTTCTGCTTCATTATTTGGGATACAGCTGACCTAAGCTTAACACATGGGAAGTCAAAGGGTACAATGTGACAAAGAGTTTAGGCCAACAGCATGCCCTTCTCAGCCTTTTTCTGACACAGGTACTTACTAATTCTGCAGTCTGGACCGGCAAACCCAGGCGCACATTCACAGCGAAACCAATTCACACCATCAACACAGATGCCTCCATTGTAACTGTAAAAATAAACCTATCATTGCAATGAAGACTGTCACAGTAGCTTCATAAGCTGAGAAATAAGAAACTTTGGTTCTTTTGCGAAATAGCCTGTTCAAATGCAAATTTCTTTTATTTGTATTTTCTCACTAGTCAACAATGCAGAATTCAAGAGGCTTACTTACGTAAGTCATAATATATGCCTATTTAATAAACCATCTGTATTTGTCTTAACTTCTCCAGTTAAACATGGTTAATTAAATCCTCAGTGGTACAGAGGAGAGGTCTACTGTTATTAACAGAAGCAGCATATCAAGGATGGTACTGGATAAGAACAGTTTTCATTTAAACCCCACATCTTTTATCAAAGTGGAGAGAAAAGACAGCTAACTGTGGGACAGGCTTTAGAAATTAGGAGAAAACAGGAAGAACTGTAAAATAGATTTCTGGCCAATTGTTTTAAGTGCACAAGATGCAGCTTGAGAAATGAGAATACACCCAAGGTTAACTGACATTTTCTTAATCCACCTGTCTGCATTACATTTAGGTTTTACATCAAACAACGGCATCAAGTTTCGAGACCTCATGGCTGCAGAGCTTTTGAAAGCAATTACACTAAGTTACACAAACCCACAAATTCTACAACCAGCAAGGGCTGGGGGACACATTTTTGGAAAGTTTGTTACATGTTCATAACCTATTCTGAACTCCCATTATCATTATATGTGGGACAAGAGTACTGAAGCATCAGGGGGCCGTAATGTTCAAGAGGCACACAGCAAGTGGGGTTTCTAGAGATTCTGGATGGGATAATGCAGTCAAATAATTTTGACTAGATGGCAGAGGTCCTTTTCAGCCCTTAAAATGCTATGATTAGTAAAAAATGGTCATAGGAATCTTTGGGACACATTAGGTAGTCTCAAATATTACAAAGCCTTCGTGCATTGGTATTATTTTCATGTCAGTATTAATTACTGCTAACATTTGCATGCTTTCCACTTTGTCACCATCTTGCCACTTTCCTCTCCCACTTGCAACACAGATCCTCATACCTGGCACTGAATACCCCATTGGCTTTAGAGGGATTATTCAAGTATTATTTGTTCGGGCTAACTTGTCTTCATAGAACCTTTGCAACTACAAATCTCATATTACCACTGTTAAGCAGAAATCAAACTCCACAGGAGCACACATTGGCAGAGCAGTTAGTTAGTAAATAAATAAATAAATACAGGAAGTTCATTTGGTAAGACCAGCACAATAGTTTAGAGAAGAGGGATTATGACGCCTTGATTCAAGGGACTGTTTGCATTCAACCATTGCATTAGGACATTTTGAAAAAGAATAATCCTTGAGTACTTACCAGGGATGCGGATTGCAGTCATTAATGTCTAAACAGAGACAATTAAAATGAATTACTGCAGTGAAATATGTAGGCAGCATTTGGTGTGGACCTTGATTTTGCAGGTCCATGTACATTTAAGAGCTAAGATAAATACGCTGAGCTCTTGCATGTACAAAACATGCTCCCCCTTAACTTCAGTGGAAAGAGCAACTCTGCACACTCATCCCATATATACAGAAGCTCTGACACGAAATGAACAGGAAAGTCTGTAGGCCAAATCAGACATGCTGATGTACTTGTCTATTTACCTATTAAAAATGGAGGGCGTGTCTCCTTTTCATACCAAACTGAATGAGTGGAGGAGGCGAGCAAAACCCACCAGCTCCCCAAGCCTTTCTCCTCCAAGCCCAGCTTACTTCCACAGCATCAGAGCTGGGCTTGGGTAAAATGGCTTAAGGCAGGTTGCATCCTCATGCTGCTTGGGGATGATGGGAAGAGGGATGGGTGAATGAGCAATGTTCGAGCTCGCCAAGGTTCTCCAAGCATCCACTCACTGCTTGCCAATCCTCGATTTGCGCTCGCATTTGCAATCGCTGTTCATTTTGCACAAAAGGGAAAATTGTGCAACATGAACAGCTATCGAACATGAAAGTTGCACAAACAATTCCCAAATTTCCAAAATTGCGCAAATTTCCCAAAGCGCGAGTGATTTAAAATGTGCACATTTTGAGAAAGTTGTGTATTTTGAGAAAGTTGTGCATTTTTCAGGTACACATGTTGCGAACGTGACATTTTTGAGTGATTTACGAACTGAAATGAAATTATCATACTACATCCCTATTTAAGAGTATTTATTTATTTATTATATTTCTATACTGCGCCATAGCTGAAGCTTTCTGGGTAGTTCACAACAATTTGTAGTCCAACATATCTGGAGAGAACCAGGTTGGGGGAGGCTTATGTAACGGTACAGTAGATGTGACAACATTCACACAATTAGCAATTATATGAATGCTTTCTTTGGTGTTTTGGATTAAATAGATTGGGACCCTGGCAGGGGAGTTTTGTTCCCTGCTACAAGTCCTGATCCAGATGGTCCCCCCACCCCCACATGCGTGCTATTTACCCTAAAGGAACATAGGCGCACTTGCTAACTGAGTGAATGGCGCCACATCTAGTTTGGCCCTAACACACAAATTGAGTATATGCAGTAATCAACATGAGGATTCCTCACTGCTGAAAAAAGAGTAATATGTTTTCACTGCGTTAAATATATCAATGGCCTAATGTTGGCATTGTAAATAATTCCTTAAGACTGGTTGCACTGAGTCTTGTCCCAGAACAATGTCACTAAGGGCACAATCCAGTCAGGATGCTCATGAATTTCTGAACTCGGAGGATTATGGGCATCCTATGGAGTGTGGGAGGAGTGTGGAAACGAAGGTCACCTCTGTGCTCCTCCCACCCTGCAACCGATTTCGGCCATCTGGCTGAGGCGCTCTGGAGCGGGAGGGAAGGAGGCTGAGGTGCTGCCAGGATACCTCCTATCTTGGTGGTGCCAGTCTCCTCCCCTCCCCACCGAATGCCCCCTGAACCCCGTCTCCGAGGTCGCAACACAGCTGGCACAGTTCAGGCTGTGGGGGGGCGGGGGCGCTCCGAGCACAGAGACCCAGCTATGAGGTCGGAGTGATTTTCCAACCTCGTAGCTGGGTCTCCGAAAAATCCTATGGCATCTTGATGCTGTGTAGCAGCCACAGGATTGTGCTGCCCAGGTGCTATCATGAAGGTACTATGGGAGTGTCACACAGGTGTTGCAGATAAACGTTAGAATGACCTGCCTCTCTCTAAGATGGTACTTTTACACAGTAAAGATATCCCCACATCAATCTCTCCGAAATTAGGACTGTGGAGAAGTGCTGGGTATACTGAGACTATATTTTTAAAGAAATTCAGTGTGTGCCCCCAAAGCCTCCTGTCTCTATTGTAGAAAAGCCGACAGGGCACATTCTCCCTGCCTTGCCTACAAATCCACAGGATGAGTCTTTCCTGTTTTAGCTTTGTCTAGCAATGACAGAAAGGAAAGTCTCTCCAAATTCACAACACTCTTTCCCCTGGTTTCCTGTGGTTGCACCCATCACCTGCTGAAGCTCCACAGCCTTGTTGGCTCCTGGCCAATGAAATTCCCTCAACCTACCAATTCCCCTCTCCCCCCCTCACCCAGGCCGGATCACCCTGGATAAAGGGAGGCCATTTACTATGTTATGTTGTCTCTCATGGAACACCTGGGAAGAGTTACCAGCTTCTGCTAACTATGATGCTGATGATATTATGCAAGTATATCTAGGATAGGATTGTTTAGCATTGTTTGTTTTCTTTCTTTTGTTGCTTATTTCTCCAACTCTATTGATTTTAAACATACATTTAAGATTTGAACCCTGAGATTTACTTGCTCTTTTACACAGCCCACATATCTATCCCACTGATGTGCCTAAGTCATTCTGGACTGTGCTACAGACTTAGAAGGAGAGGTAAGGTAAACATATGGATTGGGCCCCTGGCTGGCAGCAACCAGCAGGCTTGCTAAGAGTATTTCCTCCTCCCAATTAAATATAAACCAAGTCTCTGGTTTCTTCCTCAATGAGACCTAGGTGTTTTTAAAGGAGAAAATGAACGCCTGCTTGTAAATAAAGCAACAAAGTGTATTCCAGTTGGTCCACTTTGCAGGATAGGGGAAATGGCCTTCATGTGACAGTGACTTTTAGAAGCACAGGAGAACACCCATGTCTTAAGGCCTATAATAATACAACGGGTGGAAAAACACAATCTATTTCCAAGAAGAGGAACCTCAGGATCCATTTCTTGAGATATGCCATACAAATAAATTTTTAAAATCCCAACGTTATTTTCCACTTTATTTCTACGTGTGTGGTTACATTTTAACAAGCCCTCAATTGGTTAAGTACACAGTTTAAAAGGCTCAGGAATATCTGCTGAACCAAGCCCAGCAAAAACCAATTTGCAAGTGCTGTAGAATATTCCCCCAAATAAAGCCCCCACTGTATCTATGGCCCTTTAAACAACAGCCCTCCCCCCTCCCCCAACCATTTCACGTATAAGCGGGAGGGCAATCATCACTGTTTACAATGTATGGAATTAACAACTTAACCAAGACAGATGCTATTAAAAATAATTTCATAGCAGAAATAAAGATTTAGACTAGATGTAACATTTTGTGCGTGTTCTGTCTTGAGCCACAAACTGAAGCTCAGCCACACCTAAGAAAATCAGCATATTGGTATGCTAGTAAAATCCCCAAATGCAATACTAAAGGAACCTATTCTAACAAGATGTGTAGCTCAGTCTCTATAAATCTTTTGGCGCAGACTCACAGTCTTAAGCACTCATGTCCTCATAATGAACCATCTGAATATTCTGAAGCACAGCCATTAGAACTGCTGCTAACCTAACATAAAAAGGAAAGCATACTTACTCTGAGTGCATGTACGCCCTTCCCAACCTTCTTTACAGATGCAAGAAAAGGAATCTCCACTGCCAACACAGGTTCCACCATTTAAACAAGGGTTAGGAATACAGCTGCTGTTCTTAGCTTTAGCAGAAGGGGAAAAAAATAAAGTTTTCTAATCATAGGGATTTGAGTATGAGAGTTCAACTGACATCTCAAGTAGGAATCTTATTAAAATCGTGTTAATCTCGCCTTTTAGTTTTTAATCTATGAGCTGGGTTACAACATAACAATGATGAAAACAATACCAAATAATCAAACTACAATTATCAGCTAATACAGCACCAAAAGCCTGACAAAAAAGAAGTTTTTGCAGCTTGTCTAAGAGCCTAAATAAAAAAGAGCTAGACAGGCCTCCCTTCCATAACCAGGGCAATGCCCTCTCTAGCACCCACCCATGGCCATCAAGGTGGGACGGGGGGAGAGAGAGAGAGAGAGAGAGGGACGGATGCAGACATACAGAGCAGGGTCTCAGTTGCTGATCCAAATACATCAAGTTGAATTTTTATGCTCAAAACAGCTTACTTAGACATAAGCAAAACACTTTCCCCTATAGACTGTTATACACTAACTGAGCTTTCTCCAGGTCACTAAATGAGACTAGGAAAGGAAGAAACACAGATTGCTTATAATTACCCTATTGAGCAAGGCCGCTACACATCCAATCTGAAGAAAACATTACTGAGCAGATTAAGTGCTTACCAATGTTGCAAGTGCTTCCTTTCCACTCTGGAGGACAAGAGCACCGAAAAGTATCACCATCGTCATAACATGTTCCTCCGTTGGTACACGTATTTGCATCACACTGGTACTCACCTAAAGGTCATGAAGGAAAATTTAAGCAGCTGATCACATGTACAAATTGTTTTTGTTTTAGGAGCCAGTGTTGAATTTGTATGTTAAATGGGAATAGGTACACTATTATGGCAATTGTAAAGACCTAACTTTCAGGTTGTTTTAAGCATTGTAACCATCCAGGGGCTTTCAGGATAGTCTAGGATAACAAACCTAATCAAGTAAATAAATATAAATTACTCTAACTAAATATTATCTGTGAAAATAATAATTCCAAAAGGCAGTTCAAAATCTTATAAAATAATGCTATCAGACAGAAGCTATAGCATTTCATTTTGATATTATGTGATTTTTAAGATGATTCCATTTCCAAACCCTACTCTCCAGCTTCATTCAACATGTTGTGCCAAATTTTGGAGGAAAGCAGACAATTATTTGGCTTGTTTATCCACAACTTCCTTCATCAAATCAATTGTGCAATACTTTAAGAGCTTCCTTTCCAACTTCTGATTATTTTAAGCAACACACCACCGCCTAGAAAACACACTTACTTGAATGGCATGTTTTGCCTTTCCAGCCGTTTGTACATTCACAGTAGAAGTCATTCTCTAAATCAATGCATTGGCCTCCATTGTGACATGGATTTGGAGAGCAGTCATTAAAATCTGGAAAAAAAAGTCAAAGGTAAAATACCTTAGCAAAAGACAGGAAAGGATTTCAGAAAAGACTACCAGAAGATGACAATCTCATCTGCTGAGACTGCAGAAGCAGCTAAAGACTGGTCTTAGAAACCATTTCATTGTAAAAACCATCTAACAAGCCAAGCTTGAGGTGTATATTACTAGTCTTTGATCTGGATTCAAATGTTACTTTAGCCATAGACTCCCTGAATGGCTTTGGGCAGTCTCATCCATGTCTTAACCTTTGACTACTAGGCACCAAACCAGAGAAAGATAGTTTTGCTTAAGTCCACTGAAATCAATGGGACTAGTTAGTTGTGAAATTAGAGTCCCACTGATTTAAAACAGGACTTGACTTGACTATCTCCGGATCAAAGCTCTAATCTATGTACTTTAATGGAATATTAGTCTGCCTCACAGGGTTGTTGGGAGGACAAGACAGATAAGAAGAGTGCAAAGGATTTTAATACCTAGACAGATGGGGCTGATACCAAACCACAATTCTGGATGTTAATATCTTATATGGTACACTTCTGCTACCCGGCTAGTTCCATGGGAAGACCACAGTTCAGTAAGCTAAGCAACTGCTTCACAAGATAACAGATTCAATCCCTGCCCTCTCTAGTTAAATGATTTCATGTTGCCGGGCTTTGCAAAGAACCTCTGTCTGGAACAGTGGAGAGCTACCATCAGTCAGTGGACACAACACTGGGCTATGTGGACCAGTGGTCTCACTCTGTTTGTTTGTTTAAAGGCGTGCACTCTGGACATTTTCCTGATAAAAACAAGTTAGCCCAAGTTTGAGAATTAAGGCTACAATCCTAATACATAATTTTCCTCAAGTAATCCCCAATAAATATCTGAGTGAAACATACAGTAGTTAGGACTGGTCTGCAAGTGAGGGCAAGATCCTATAGCTACTTCTACCATGTTAACATTTAGCTATACTCACTGATATCACACAGTTTTCCTTCCCAGCCACTCTGGCAGAAGCACCTGAAATTGTTGACTTCATCTATGCAAGTCCCACCATTCTTGCAAGGGTCTCCAAGACAGTCATTGATATCTAAGAACAACAATGCATAATCACTAGAATAATTTTATTTGGTGTAATAAAGTACCACACCAGTGTTCATCTTTGTGACAAGACATTTTTGGAGGTTACTGAAATGCCTTAAGCAAAAAATCTTGAACCAATATACAAAACCATTAACAGGTATGCAACAAAATGTCATGCAACAGGAGGTGCTCCACTTGTTTCAAGACAAGACTGGACACATTTATAAAAGGCCATTTGTGAATTAATCTGCTGCTTTATTGGGGTCTAGTGCTGTTTTTCTATGTTTTCTTTTTACAGCTACCTTGGGAGGTCCCTACTGCTATCACTGAAGCAACAAAGACTCCCCACTTAGAGACAGAGCATTGTATTGGATAGGCTCTCTGTTTTGGTGACTTCCTTAAGGAATATCCAGCATATGATAATCACTTATTTGAGCAACCTGGAATTTGTTTTATCAAGCTACTTCTTGGCTGTGTGGTCACTTCTAATGTGGCAAGTCTTGATCACTCCACCTGGCTTTCTATAATTTAGAAAATATGGGTCAATTCATAGGAGAATTATACAGTTTAGAATAGGGGTAGGCAGAACTGAAGCTTGCCAGATTTACTTGTGGTCTTGGTTTTTTCTTTTTAAGAATCTCAAGTTTCACCAATTGGAACCGGCTGCAAAATAGTGGCTAAGGGGGAATATGGTGCCCCAATACCTACACATGCTCAGCCCAGGCATTTGTTTTCAGTACCAGAACTAACCTTACAGTTCTGTCTGTCTGTCTGTCTGTCTCTCTCTCACACACACACACACGCCACAGAGAGAGTCCAGTTTCCCCCACAAGCTCTCTCTGTTTCAGCAGTCTTTTTGTTGTTGTTGGTGGTGTTAAACAACTGGGAATTGGAAACCCTTGCCAATCTACTGCAAGTCATCCAGAGATCTACCAACAGATCTAACAACCAAGATCTACCAATCTGCCTATCCACCCCCGGGGGGGGGGGGGGAGTTGTACTACAAGTCCTCCTTCGGTCATCTTCTATGCTTACAAATCTATACTCAGTTTGAATGTGGCAGGCAGGCATTTTGCTGTGAAGTGTCTAAGTGCTACCTAGACACTGTTTAAAGCAAGGGTGGACAACTGTGGGAGGTCTGGTGGCCATTTTCACTGCCCGCCAGACACCCCCCACAGCACCATTTTAAAGAATGGTGTCCGTAGTGCCTAAAGGGTCAACATTAGCTTGTTTGCAAGCAAAATTTGACCCTTTCGGCACTCCATAGTTGCTATGGATACCATTCCCCCGCCCCCTGAAATTTTTTTATTTTCACCTATTTTGTGGGCTGGAGGGGCCATATGCAGCCTGTGTGTTGCCCAGCTGTAGTTAAAGAAATAAGAACAAATCCCATTAGGTGCCTAGGCTCTCACCGTGAATAGTTTAAAAGTAATATTCTTTAAAATAAGTCCAAGCTTTAGAGCGTTCTTTTTAATAAAACAGTTTTTCTTCCACTTACTTTCGTGACAGTATGTTCCAGTAAAGCCCTTCTCACAGGCACAAGTAAAATTGCCTCCTGGTTGACTGACGCATCGTCCATGAGGCCCACACACACTGGAGGAGATTAAGCGGATGCCTTTCCGGGTAGCATTAGTGAAGATCTCTATTGTACAGCTGTCTATTACTAAGAGTAAGATAAGACAGGTTTAACACACACACAAAACCTACATGTTGGTTAGAAGTCCAACATAAAAAATGTGGCTTTTTAGTTCTTCGTGTATGGAATTTCATTTAATCTTAATATTTAAGTTTTACTAATATTTAGTAAAAAAAAATAAAAAATGAAGCGTCTTGCAACACCTTAACATAACTTTATTATGCCAGAAGCTTTTGTGGACTAGAGTCCAGTTCAAGTGCATGAAGTGCTATCTTTAATAGCGTTAGAAAGCAGATTTTATCATGTAATCTGGATCAGACCATGCGTTAAAAATGCTCACTGAAATTTTATTTAAGGGGTAGGTGAAGGGAAGGCTATGTACACCCCATACATCTATTTTCCATAAGAGGACTGATGCGCTATAGTTTTCTTTCCTCGTCATTTTGGTCCTACCTGTTAAAATCAAATATATATACAGTTGTGTTTTTTTTAAAAAAATTGCTTTTGCATTATTAAATTTATTACATTAATTTAAAAAATAACACGATCACTTCCGCTGCAAGATGCAATTTTTCATACAGCTTCTAAGTACTTGGCTACTATAAAGTGGACATTTTTGCAGGACAGAAGATACCTTTACAAGAATTATTTTTGCAGTGATCCTTGAGGTGAGAGCAGTTCTTTCCATCATAGTCATCAGAGCAAGCACAATAATAGTCTTCTCTCAGATCATAACATTTAGCTTCATTCTGGCAAGGGTTAGGGTTGCAGAGATCAATATTAATCTGCAAAAGAATTAGACAACATTGGGTAAGTTGTCCTAAAATATTCCAACAGGCAATGTTGCATAGATTCATAAGGTTAACACTTGTTGCAGTTACTTCAACCTTTACAAATTAGTTGTGTACACTCAAGAATGGCTTTGCTCTGACAGAAGTTCTTCTGCCGTCCAACTTAAGTTCTCATTTAAACCAGAGAAGCACAATTCAAATCCCCAAGAGCCACTTTTCTAATTCCAGGGAATGTACTGCTATGTTAAGAAAACCTTCTTAAAAAAATCAATGCAGTTCATTTTTAACCCATTCTGTTAACTCCCTTGTCTACTTTTCAACCCCTAATGTGCTCTCTTCTTTTTCTCTGCATCAGATACGTAATTTCTTTGAACAAGCCACAAGGCAGATGTGAAACTGACAAAGCTTCTCTTGCATTTTGTCCCTTGTAATAAACTGACAGAAAAAAAAGGTAATGGGCAGGTGAGCAGTAATAAAGAAAGGTACCGTCCACCACATCAGCTGGCCACTCACCCACACCAGGCAAGCCATTGAGCTAATCAGGCTCCACCTGGAAGGCTTTCACTGAAGCTGCAATGCAAACTAACACACAGCATTTAACCCCTCCATAGAGCAACAACAGGGAAAAGAGGGACATGCACTGGTCTAGGAGGAAGGCAATCTGGATTCCCAGTAACAAGTTGAGGGCCAATAACTGAGAAAAGAGCTATTGTGAAAGCACCCTCTTTAGATCTTCCTTTACTCTCATCATTCTACATCACTCTCTCTGTTTTAGGGTATACTCTGTGTACCCCACACTTCGTTTACCCCATCTCTTTCTTCTTCTTTCAGCCTCTTTCTGCTCTGTTCCCATGTCTTCTGCACCTGCCATCTTGGCACCCCCTTCACCCAATTTAGCAACAACAGCACACATGACTTTCACTCTGAGAAAAATTAATACACTGAGGGTGTCTTAGATGTAGCTGTATAGCATGGCTGGTTGGCTCCAATAGGCTGGAAGAAATGGTTCTGAATCTGGATATTTTTTTGGGGGGGAGGCAGGAGCTCCTCCCACATGCTTCTGAATCGGGATTTTTTGGGGGGGAGGCAGGAGCTCTCTCTTGTCCCAACCCCTGCCGCCCCCCTCCGCAACTTGGTGGACTGGGGCAGGCCTCATATACTCCCACAAAGAGGTAGGAAAGGGCTGCAAACGATGGTATTTTCCCAATGGACAGGAATGAGGCTGCAATCGGGTGTCATTGTCTTACATTGTGCAGGCCTGATTTTAGGGCCAAACTGGATGTGTGAAATATGAGATTGCCACAGGGAGCTTCCCTCAGGGAGGGGTGTGAAGAGGGGTTAGCTTTCCCTCTTTGCAAACCCCCATTAGCACACCCCTGCCTGCTATTGAAAAAGCGAGAGATTCACGGTGATCATGCATTTCATGTATCATTTAACTTGGCCCTTAGCCAGACTTCAGTAACCTAAAATACTGTAAGGCTCATTATTCACCCATCCCTTTCCTCCGAGGAGTTCATGGCGGCAGCGCACATGGTTCTCCCGTGTCATGCAAATGTAACACAGATAGAATCACATGTATTATTTCCAGAGGAGATGCACATTTGACAGAACTCCCAAGAAACTTATTCTATGGACACGTACCTTCTCTGCAAGACAGAGTAATGTTTAAAAGTAATGTGCTGAAGTAGCCCTTGGAGAACTTAGCAGGGGATTGCTTCTTCCAAGTACTTTAGAATGCTTATGTTACAAACACAAACATACTTTTAAACTGCTCTTTCCCAACAGCATATCCATGCAAAAAGCTGCATGCGGATTTGGAATTTGCCTCACTTGTAAGAGCTGGATACAGCCCTCTCATTTGCTCATCAGCTACTTAGCCAAGTTTTTAAAAGGGGAGCCCTTCTGTAGATATTCGTGTTTTGTTCATATGCAGCAAGTGGGTTTTGCCTTTTCAATTCCATGAATGTGCAAATTTAAACAAGGTGGTTTAAAGCTGATTTGTTACTATTATGATGATGAAAGTGCCAAATTTAAACAAGTCTTGTACCATGTAAACCTTTACACAGACAAATCCTTTTAAGGAAGTGACTAATCTTAATACAGTTGCCTTGTGTCAACTACATTTGCTTTAAAGGAACATCTACCTGTCAGCAGGACAGACACGGCAAAACCATGGCACCTATCCGATAAAGGCTCTATACTTTGACTGGGGCTGGGTGGGTGGGAGAGAGAGACATTCACCATCACTTTTTCCATGGCTTTGACCTGCGAAGTTATTTTAGAGACAGCTGAAATGGCCTCTGGCCTACCCTGGATTTAAAATTCTTCTCTTTAAAGAGGGAGGCTATGAAAAAAAGTTGAGAGAATTCTCTCTTAGAACTATCACACATCCCCCATTTGTTTCCTTCTATTGGTGCAAGTTTCCCTTTTACAGCTCAGTTTCTGTAATGGAATGAAAAAGCTTTGGGAATGGGAGATAGACACTTCCTGCAACACTAAATTATTCATCTGATAACCCAAAGTTACAAATCACAGCAGCAGCCAGAACTTAGTTTGCAAATACCGGTAAGAACCTAAGAAACTGCCTTATACAGAGTCAGACCACACCGCTGGTCCATACAGCACAGTGTTCTCCAACCTTGGGTGCCCAGATGTTTTTGGCCTGCAACTCCCAGCATGCCCCAGCCAGCATAGCTGGCTGGGGCATGCTGGGAGTTGTAGGCCAAAAATGTCTGGGCACCCAAGGTTGGAGAACACTGATCTAGCAGACTATTATCGACATGTACTACCAGCAGCTCTCTGAGGATTCAGGCAGCATTCTTTCCTAGCCCTACCTGGAGATGCCAGGGTCAGGGATTGAACCTGGGATCTTCTGCATGCAAAAAGGAGCTCTACCACTGAGCTAGGACCCCTTGGTAACACGTCTCCTCTCACGTATGCTCCAATACATGTGGTGAAAACACATTCATTTCCCCCCAACAAAGATATAAATCCTATGAACAATCCCAGAGGTCAAGACTCAAGTGCATGGGACCTCTCAGTATGGATCCTTAACAAAAAGGAACAGAATCAAGGGCAGTCCGCGGTCCCCAGCAAGTGCTGGAAAGCTGGTGTGATGATGCTGGTATGCCCGTACTACTAGGATATCTTCATACCAACTGGTTCCTTTCTAGTAGACCATAAAGCGCTATACTTCCATTTCTCTCCCATGAAGGGGTAAATAGAGCAGCACAAGGATTACTCTGAATGAACACCTCAGCTTTCTGTGTGACACAGCAGGCTGATATGCCAATTCAAACAATCCTCTGATGGCAGGAAGAAGGGTCTCCAAACTCTTGCTTGGAAACAGATTTTTGCCAGTCAAAAGATGTACTGCAGCCCATCACTGCAGTCTGTTCATCTATCGTGAGTAACATTATGGGGAAGTTTGTACCTCTTTAATGAAGAATTTGTCACCTTGCAACAAAACCCAAGAACAGAGCACCAATCAGTCATTCCACCTTGGATATGGTAAAACTGCACTACCTATCCCTGGATATATTGCAGTACAAAATGTCATGTGAACACGCCCTTAGAAAAGACGCTCATCCAATGCGCGCGCACACACGTACTTTTGCTGTTTCCCACTGGCCACTTTAAATTTGGAAACTGATTTCCATCCTGTCACAAGTTTTCTCATTTGTAAATGGGATAAGCACAGGGTGGAAAAGCAGGGCCCTTAAAAAGGAGTATCAACATGCATGCTTTCAATACCTTGTAGTTGCATATTTCAAGTATACGAAGACGTCTAAATACTACAGCCACCAGCAGGGCTGGTGACAGGGTAAGGGGGCCCTGGGCAATGTGTCTCACTGCTGCCACCCACCCAGGCAATATAAAGGGGACTCTTTCTTTTCTCTCTTCCTTTTAATTTATTTTCCCTATGGTGGTGGGGAGGCTGTGAAATAAAGTGACGAAGTGGGGCCCAGAGGCATTCTGGGGGAATAAAGATGGCAGGCAGCTTCAGCCTCATCTGGCACTTCACAGTGTGCCACTGCTCTAGCAAAAGTTCTTTTAAAAAGAAAAAGGGATGCTGGTGGCTTGAGTCAGCCCCAGTGGGTCCCCTGGGTACTGGCTGTTATCCTACCATGCCTGGCCACTAGGATCCTATTGCACAACAAGTTTGCTCATTTACACAGGGCAGCTTGCATTAATCCACAATACTAAACCCTTGGGCTACTGCGATTTAAACTTTGGACAGGGTTTATTTCCAGAATTCAATCCATCTAAGCTATTAACAACTCCAAAGTATCCTTCACCTCACAGAATTCTCCTGAGAAGCCTGGCCGACATACACAACGGAATCCATTGACCAGGTTATCACAGTGAGCTGCATTTTGACATGGATTGCTCATGCATTCATCAACTTCTGTTTCACAGTTCTTTCCTGTGAAACCATGAGGGCATATGCAACGATAGCCATTCACTTCATCCTAAAGAAAAGATTGAAGAGAGTGTTCATTTTCAGGGGATATTGGAAATAGACTTTCATGCACGGTAAATGGAATCCCTTCCACACATTTTTTTAAAGAGAGAGGAGAGAGGCAAGGACTGAAGCCCCTGGGGGCTCACTTTCCTATAGCTTTTAATCGAGGCTCATGGATGCCACCTGCTCCCTTGGGGTCTTCTGATGTCCACCTCTCTCCACTGTGAAAAGTGACTTTCTGCCTACCCCCTACCTTTTAACAAGCTGCTAATCTACTGCTAGTTTGTTTGTTTGTTTGTTTTTACACACTGCTCAGGAGAAGACAGCTTGGGGTGCATCATACTGGGACTATGAAAAACCTATATGATATGGAAAACTGATCACACATCCAGGTTCGGAATCTACAAAAATAATTCTATTAGATTATTTTCCTTTACCAAGTCTATGTTCACTGTTCCTAACATTTATCCATATGTGTAGCAGGTCTGGTTAACTATAGTTAAAAGGCTAAGTATTAAAATCAGGTTTATTATTCCTGGATAATTGCTGGAGCTTTTTTTTTTTTAAAAAAAAAAGAAAAGAATGAGAGGCACTAGTTTCAATAGCTGCAGAGGCTGATGTCATAGAGAAGCTACATACCAGAGTACATCACTCAGCAGTTCATGTTTGAATTTTTAGAATTCTTGGACAAATGCCATTTGGTACTACTACTTAATCAGTTTGCTCCGAAGCCATGAACATTTCATTGGGACAGTTCTTCCTGTTTGCCATCCAAAATGTTTACATGGACAGGACTTCAGATATTCTACTCAAAGCTTTCTTTCAAAAAATGGCTCAGCCACAGTATTCCTAGCTAACCCCAGTACTATAAGCACAGGGGGACATATATGAGGCCAGACCTTCTCCAGGATATTTTAGAATCCTTCCTTGAAGTTTCAGTTTATATTTTAAGAAGTATATTTTATATTTCTTACATATATTTTGTAAGAAATATTTTATATTTCAAGTCAATTGATAGCCCTCTTATTTGCAGAAATGGTGGAGTGGGGTAGGGGAGAGTACACACTGTATTTTACCCAATTCCTTTTTAAGACCTAAGCCTGCTCCAAATTGACAGGCAGTGAAAAACAAATAAATGAAAGAAATACATTTTATCAAACTATTTAGGCATAGAATCATAGAATAGTGGAGTTGGAAGGAGCCTATAAGGCCATCGAGTCCAACCCCCTGCTCAATGCAGGAATCCAAGTTAAAGCATGATCCAGCAAAAAGTTACAAACTTAGGGTATCCATTTTCATTGGAAGAATTAAGCATGTGCTTACATTCCTCTCATTTAAATCAATGGGAGTTAAGTGCTCAGCTTAGCTGGATCATACCCCATGTAATTAGGTTTCTTTGGTTTCTCATTAATTAAAGGTGTCCCCTTGCCAGTGTCCCCTTCAGTCCCTCAACATACGGTGGAGAAATAGTGTATGATATAAGGAGACCCTCAAACTTCTCATATCCTTTAATTTACTCCTAGCAATGCACAAGCAATTTAAATAAATTGGCACACTTTACTTGAGCTAATGCCAAGCTAAATGTTCGCAGAAGAGCAGCTCAAATATTTTACGTTGCCTACAAGAACAAGGCCTACTGGCTATTCCTGAGCAGCTACTGGGGTGTGTGTCATCACAGGGATAGAAGGTCGGGGTGGAGGTGGGTAGGCAGTGCCAAGTTTGGTCATTAGTGACCTTTGCCTTGCCGCGTTTGAATTTAAAATTGTACCTTACAAAACAAAACAAAAAGTAAACAAAATTTACTCAGTCTTACCTTACAAGTCCCTCCATTTTGACACTGCCCATGACAATCATTAATATCTAGGGATAAAATATGCAAGACATTAAAAATAAAAGATTGGAACCTGATCAAAACAAAGAGACTGGTGACTAATGAGTGATGTCTGTTCATTTCAAACAGTCAGTCTGATGTTTTCCAGAGGAAAGGAAATACAAGTTGTATGGGTGATGCAAGCTTTGAAAGAGCCCAAATGATCATTTCAGGCAATATGCAACATAAAATGCTGTATGCAAGTCTTCCCCAAGACCAGAGTTCCCCAACTACTTTCAGTTAGTTCATTCCACAACCCAAAAGCTAAGGCTTTAGATGCAAGGAAATATCTGCTAAAGAAGTCACCATACATGGTTCTTTGAAAGGCTTAAAGCAGTGTTCTCCAACCTTGGGTCCCCATACGTTTTTGGACTACAACTACCAGCATGCTGGGAGGGGCATGCTGGGAGTTGTAGGCCAAAAACGTGTGGGGACCCAAGGTTGGAGAACACTGGCTTAAAGGTTACGTTTAGAAATTATGTGGGAGCCTTAAGTTAGGAATTAAGAACAATGTTCCATTTTAGTTTAGAAATAAAAGTTCTTTTAGGGTCAAATGTATATACTCGAGATTAAATACTGACTGATGTGACAATTTACTCCTTTCCATCCTGGAATGCAGTCACAGTAATATCCACCAATAAGATTTTTGCAAGAATGAGCATTAAGACAAGGTTTCCCTTCACACTCATTAGCATCTGTGAAAGAAGAGAAAGAAAAGCAGAGAGTGAAGAACAAACCCAGGAAGACCTGCCCTTGCACCAAAGCAAAGCTTTCATGCTTTCCAAATATCAGCTACATGACACTTGCGACATCGATACATGTTTGCTGATATTTTCAACATGCATGCTGCATCCTTTTCCCTAAGCAACGTTCAATAATTAAAGGTTCAGATTGTATAATCGTATCAAAATCCAGTGAAATAGCTAACAGAGACAGAGTGAGATGATCTTAACAAGTTACTTCCCCAAGTCTTTGAAAAAAAAATGTAATAAATCTTAGTTTTGGGGAACTACCGTATATGAGCAGGGACTGTTTTTGCAGTAGGAGTTTTTCAACTGGCAGTTTAATTGTGGATTATGTCGTGTTACACACATCCAGCACGGAGATCATCTAGGAACAGGTACAGACATGGCAGGAAATGCAGCACTTTGGAGGAATGGATAGGTTCCTCCATCTTCGCTACAACCTATTGCAACGTAAGAATGTTCAGCCAGAAATCTCTCATTCATGCTGGAGTTCTGCCATTTTGGTTAACAAATGTGGACCAAATGGCCCATATTTGAGCCATCACTGACCTGTTTCCTTTACTGCCATTGCCCAGTCCTCTGGCACAAAGGGTAATAAGCATTTACTCTTGTGTTTTGATTATTCCTTGGCACAAACAAGCCAGTAATAATGTCTGGAGGGAGTGTTTAATGGTAGATTACACCCCAAGGATGAGTTTGAGGAGTAACAGACAAATAAAGGCTGCCCATGCATCTGCAGATGCTTCCACATATCCCTGAGACATGCACATACCAGAGGAGAGACATATGGGTCAAGCAAGGTGCAGGAATAGGGGAGGAACCGACAACCACATAATATGAGCCAAACCCTAGCACACAGTAGCTTGTAAATGCAAGCGTACACTAATTTTAGCCACCAAGGAATTAAGGCCACCACTATCATGCCAGAGACACCTTCATCCATTCTTCTAGTTTGCATCAAGGCAGGGAAAAATGCTTCACAGAACTTAACATTGCCTGTATATAGTACAGGGCCCCTGCACACAAAGGTAGCTCACACACTCCCAGTTCAGCTGAGACATTAAAGGAACTATTTATACAAGGTGACTGCAACATCTTTAAAATAATGAATGCATTTTTTCCCCCAAAGTCATCTTTCAAGACAAGGCACTTTCAAGAGTCAAGACTTACCAAGCTGGCAGGTCGCCCCATTCCACTGCTGTGGACATATACATTCATACCCAGCAACACGATCAACACAAGTTCCACCTCTAGCACAAGGGTTAGATGCACATTCATCAATATCTAGGAAGGGAAATAGCGGTCTGAGACAGCTTTAGAACCACATACACACATGGTTTCATAGCAGAGGAAAGGGACCTAGCTATATCTCTAGAGCAGGGATGGAAAACCTGTGACCTTCCAGATGTTTTGTACTTTTAACTCTCTTCAGCCCTAGCCAACATGGTAAGTGGTCAGGGATGATGGGAGTTACAGTACAAAACATCTAGAGGGGCACAGGTTCACCACCTCTGCTCTAGAGAAAGGCAGTCCAAACCCACAGACAGCTTTGAAAACCATCAACTCAGCCTCTGATGGCCCTACATCTCCCATGTTCAAGTGTCAGGAAGAGATTGGCATAAGAGGTTTTACACATGCCAGAACAGTTCAGCAATATTCCATACATAATCATAGGTAGACACATGTATTAATTAAACCTTCCATGATTTTAAGCACAGGAGTAACAGAAATCATCCTGTGATTTTAAAGTGTAGCATGGAAAGGTGCTGTCAAAAGTAAGGCAACTAGGTCTCATTCACTAAACGTAAATGCTTTTGCACAATCTGCATTTGATATTAACCTGTACATCCTGAGCTTGTTCCCATTTTTGTTCTCTAAAGGCCTTCCATTTAAAATCTATGTATATTGCCACATTGATTATGAAAGTTGTAAGACGTTTCAGACTGAGGGAACATAGTAGCGCCAGCATGAAGACGTTAGGCACTCTTGCTTCTCAACTGATGATTTTAGATGCTCCTGCTGGAAAGGATCAAGTTCAGCTGCTCTCACTAAAACTAATTAGCACCTTGTTGTTTGCATAGTGGTTAAACACGAACAGAGCCATGGTGTTCTTTCTTTATTTTAGGAACACAATGTTCTATGATATGATCTTAAATTTTATCACAGAACAGAACTGCATACCTATCACTTCTGTTCTTTGAACAGCCTTCTTTGCAGTAGTATCAATGCTCATATCCCAATGCTTTGGGATAGTATCAATGCTCATATTTATTTTATTTTTATTAGTAATACTGATATACCACTTAATATAATAACATCCCTAATAGCAACTGGATAACTCTTTGTTAAGCAACTACACTCATTAGGCGGCTTGCAATGTTTCATTGACTAACTTGCTACATCAACAAAAAGCTTTTGATTGACTAAAAGATGCCCATTTACTAACTGCACAATGCATTTTTTGAAGTCATTCAGTAGGGATTTATCAAACCTACAGATGGCAGCTGCCGTCTTAAGAAACACGTTACCATCTCACAAACGAAGTGATGCTATTTCTAAGATGGTGGCTCCCATGATACACATCATGCTAAAGACAAATAATCTAAGTTCCGCCCTTCAGATGTATTGTTTTATTATACAAATTTAATCAAATAGACTCAAGTAAGAAATCTTTTAACTGGGTGATAACTCTAATATATTATATAAAAGGACGAAGTGTGATTTAGTTGAGCTTCATGAACACTTGTTAAATTCTCAAGTGCTGAAGTGAATTTTTACATAATCTCATCAACAAGATATAAGTCACACTACTTATGAACCAAGCTGTACCTACCATTAGCACATGTTGGTCCATTCCATCCTTTAGGGCACTGGCATTTAAAGCCTGACGAAGTTTCATGACATGTTCCACCATTAGCACAAGGATTTGATACACAAGCATGCTCAGCTAATGAGAAAAGAAAGAATAGCACCTGAATCCAGGTTTAAACACAGTCTTTCTGAGTATGTAAGGAAAGCATGGCCTCTGCTTTATGACAGCCTTCAGCCATCTTCCTTAGCTAGATTTAGACACACATTTCTCTGCTTCTGTGGGAGAACAGAGAGGATTGCCAGACACTGGATCTGTTCTTCTATAAACTACTGCTCAGATTATGCCTGTCTCATGCAACACAAGAGGGTCCAATTCAGGCCTAACTCATAACCATGGATTGGTGTTACATGAATGAGCTGCAAGAAGCCTCAGGCTCATGCCCCCACAGCAGATTCACCTCTTCCCCACTCACATGCAGAATTCCCTACTTCTGATCATTGTTTGCCTATCTGGATGAAGCAGCAAACTATGGTTTGCTGCAAGCAAGAATCAGAAGTGGGAAATTTCTGAGTTCTAGTGAGGGGTAGGTGGGAAGCTTGTTCCAAGTGTGAGTCGGCCCACAGTCTCACCACTTTGCAAAGGCTTTGATATACAGCAAACTGAAGAGTAATTTAGCTGCCTTTGGATTTAGTCAGCAAGGGTGTCAAGTACTGGTAAATGCATCAATACCCCTGTTTTCCTTAATCCAAAGGTGTATACAGCTGACTTCCCCTCTTCCTAGGAATAAGATATATGTATATGGTTGCTGTACAAGAACACGTGAACTGTTTGTACAACTTTACAGTTACTCTCCATCTAAGAAAAGCCGCCTCTCTCCAACACCATTATAGATTTTGAGGGTGGGCAATATCCTTGTTAAGAGATTGAGCCCCAAATGCTCAGCTCTTTACTTTCAGATAAAATGTTTGGATTAGAAAATACATGCTATTGTTGTCAGTACCTATTTCGCAGTTCTTTCCAGAGTAACCATCTTGGCAAGCACAGCTATATTCATCTGGTTCTGTATTCATGCAGGTTCCACCATTCACACACGGATGATGATTTCCACAGTAGTTTAGATCTAGATAGAGAAAAGATGTGGGGGGGGGGGGAATCCATGACACACAAGAAGATTCAGAACTACTATATGGAATCTCTCGAGAGAATATAGGCAGGCAGAATATCTTTCTAGCTTTAATTCATGTGCACTCACAGCTACTATCTCCCTTTAAGGCATTTTACTTCATATCAGTCACAAGGGACCCTACCATCTTACCAGTGCCCATGACATAAAGTCAAGATTGGGACAATCTCATAGGAATTAATGCATCAAGCCTTCGCACAGTAAGCTTACAAGCTTCGAAACTCACCTGTTGCACTGAAGCAAGCAGGCAAGTGGCACCAGAGAGTTAGAAAACAGATGCTCTGTAGTAAACACATACTTGCATAAACAGCTGCTATCACGTGACCTGTTAATAATGATTTTTTTTTAAAGCTATGAATGGACGTTCAGTACCTTTGTTGCAGAGCAGACCACCCCAGTTGGTTTCACATTTGCACTCCCATGGGACGTTGCAACTCCCATGAGCACAGCCTGGGTAGGGGACACACTCATCACAGAACTGTCCCTGCCAACCATAATTACACCTAAACATAAGTACATGTTAAATGTTAGCAACATAATGCTTAATTATCTATAATACACATTCAGAGCATTACATTACTTAAAGTGACCTAATTATTCAGCATGTAACAGAATACTGGAGGGTTCCTGTGTTTCCCTCCTTTGGAATGTGTGCATCGCTATGTACTAGCCATACTCTATGCCTGACTGCCGTCTCCCAAAGCAGTTACTTTATTCCCAACTCAAGGATGGAAAGCGGAATACCGGTGGTCAATATAAGAGGTTTAAAGATGTTCTTAAGGCTAATCTAAAAAAATGCAATATAAACATCGAAAACTGGGAAGCTCTGGCCCATGAACGATCTAAATGGAGGTTGGCCTTTCACAAAGGTTCTATGGACTTTGAAGAAGCCCGAGTGCAAGGTGAAAGGGAGAAACGTGCTAAGCGAAAAGCACGTCAAAAAACGAATCCTTTACAGGACCATCTTCCATCTGGTAACCTGTGTCCTCACTGTGGGAAACTGTGTGGATCTAGAATTGGCCTCCACAGTCACTTACGGACCCATCGCTAGAGTCTACACAATTTTTCTTTAGAATTTCCTCTTTTTAAAATTTCCTTTTTGTAAATTTCTATCCTGGAAGACAATCTTACTCGGTCACAAGTGATCACCTGATGGTGAAGGATTAAAAACAATCTGTTAATTCCCAAGAGAATAAGACTCCTGTTAAAATGACATCCATTTTATAACTGTGACAAACTGCCATATAGGAGAGAAATAAACATAGCTCCACTGCAGCGAAAAATCCCACTTTTTAAATTTTAATTTAATTTAAGTACACAAAAGTGCTGGTGACGAGTAGGGGGAGAGGCTGGGGCATTTGTTCTTGAGAATTATTCATTTTTTTAGGCCCAGAGATAATTAAAGATGCAAAACTCTCATACATTTTAAGTTGCAATCTTGCAGACCGGTATGCTGCTCAACTCCCATTTACTTCAATGAGATATAAACAGGCTATGTCAGGATTGCTGTAATCATAGGCACACTTATCCCTTAATAAATCACATCGATTTCAATAAGGATTACTCCCAAGTATATATGCACAGGACTGTAGCAGTAATAATATTATTTAAGCTCATAGTAGTGTCCCAACTTACAATAAATTAAAAGATAATATAGAGCAGGGATAGGTATAGGGAAACGGGTGCCTTCCAGATGTTTTGGACTACAGCTCCAATAATCCCTGACAACTGACCATGATGGTTGGGGTTTATGGGAATTGGAGCACCAGGTTGCCTACCCCTGATATAGAGAATGACAGGTCGCTTACCTGTAACTACAGTTCTTTGAGTGGTCATCTGTGCATTCGCACAAATGGGCTCTGCACCTGCGTGGAGCCTCACCTCAGGAAACTTTTATAGCTGAGGAATTTTCAGCGGGAATCCTCCCCCACCGTCTCATCATGCATGTCCTTAACGGGTTCCCACCCATTCCCTCAGTCCCATTGAGACCATCCATTGGTGCCTCAGAACTGAGGGAAAAAATCAGTATCAAAACTTCTAAGCGCAGATCTTTGATACTGAAACTGGCTTCGGTACCATCCATAAATGCAATAGTGACACTGAAGTGGGGACGGGACAGTGGGTGGGTTGTGTGAATGCACAGATGACCACTTGAAGAACTACAGTTACAAGTAAGCAACCTGTCTTTCTTCTTCGTGGTCTCTGCGCATCACACACATGGGCGAATAGCAAGCTGACTTACCAGAGGTGGGCCGGTGTCGTCACACAGCAACATGGAAGAAAGCACCGCATGACCAAAAGAGCAGACAGCCCTTGCGTGGATGTTGAGGCGGTAGTGCCGGATGAAGGTGGCTCAGACCAAGTCGCAGCATGACAGACATCAGAGATACCCCTTTGACAAAAGCAACTGAAGCTGCATGGCCTCGGATGGAGTGTGCCTGTAAACGATCAGATGGCAGAAGACATGCCAGCTTGATGGTCTGACATCCACAGCTCTGCTGACATCCACACTATGAAGTGTCTTTTCCACTCTGGAAGCTGGTAACGGGAAGCAGGGAGGACTGTCTCCTGATTCAAATGAAAGTCCGACACTACTTTAAGGAGGAATGCGATGTCAGGATGGAGAACCACTTTCTCCTTATGGAAGATCGTATACGGCGGATTGACGCATAGGGCACACAGTTCACTAGATCACTGGGCAGAAGTGACTGCCGCCAAGAATGAAACCTTCCAAGACAGAAGATGAAGTTGCTGTTGCCATAACAACAGGTTCTGTTGTTGTTGTCTGGTAAGGGTTTGGAGGAGGAATGATAAACTCCACTGTGGTACCGGCTCCCATACCGTAGGGACAATGTTCTTCATTTTGCGGAGGAACTGATGGAGCATCGGGTGCGAGAAGACAGAAACCCCTTCAACAGGTTGATGACAGGCAGAAATCACAGCCAAATAAACACAAAGTGAAGATAATTTAAGTCCTTTATTGAACAATGAGAACAGAAAACTGAGAACATGCTCAATGAAACAGGTGACTGGATCAACGTGATCAGGAACTAGGACATTCTTAAAAGAAGTCCATTTCCTTGCATAGGACAATCATGTAGCTGGCTTCCTAGTGGCAGCAAGAAGATTCAGTAGCTCTTGAGGCAATAGAGCATGACTGTCTACAGAAGGATTCACCAAGCCCTCAGCTTGAGAGTGGATATGTCTGGATGTCGGATCCGACCTCGGGGTAGAAGGTCCAGTCAGTATAGAAGGCGTAGGTAGGCCCCCTCCGCCAAGTGCAAGAGCTGAGCGAACCACGGCTGCCTTGGTCACCACGGTCATATCAGGATCCTGACTGTTCCTTTGACTTGTTGTTTCGCTATGACCCTTGTCAGTAGCAGGAACAGAGGGAAGAATTAGAAAAAGTAGCTGTTCCATGGCTGAAGGACCGCATGCCCCAGTGACCCCATCCCAATGCCTGCTCTGGTTCAGTAGCGAAGGCACTTCTTGTTCTGTATGGTGGTGAAAATATCTATATACAGCTATCTACTGTCAAAGAGGAGGAGGTGGACTTCCTCATGGAGTTCTCACTCATGAGACGCTTGGAATGAATAGCTCAGGGCATCCGCTAAGACACTGACTTCCCCAGAAATATGAATCGCTGTAAGCCCTATCCTTCTCAGTATGCACCAATGAAGGGTCTGAAGAACCAGGGTATTCAGAGAGCTGGAATGCATCCCACCTTGCTTGTTTAGGTAGCATACAACTGTGGTATTGCCATCGTAAATTGCACCTGTTGGTCCTGAAGATTGGGTTCGAAAGCTTGCAGTGCCTTCTGTACTGCTTATAGTTCCAGGAAATTGATGTGATGAGAAGCTTCACGGGCCAACCAAGAGCCCTTGATGGTTAACTTGCTGCAATGAGCTCCTCATCCCATCATAGATGCGTCTCTGGGCAATATCCTGGAAGGGGAGGGTAGAAGAAAGGGCATGCCCTGTAGGAGATGTGGTAGTGCAGTCCACCATTGTAATGTTGAAGCAATAGTTGATGGTATGGCGAGGTAAGGCCAGTGAGCATCAGATGAAGGAGGGAAGGCCTGAAGGAACCAATTCCGAAGCGGACACATGTGCAGGCGTGCAAAAGCTATTACTGTAATGGATGCCGCCATCAATCCCAGCAGCCGCTGAATGGAGTGTGCCATCACTTGGCACCAACAGCACAAAGTCTTTGCCAGGCTGGCTAGTTCTGTGTCTCGATTCCATGGTAAGAACGCCCTTCCTCTGGTGGCATCAAGGACTGCTCCAATGTATTGGAAGTTTTTGAGTAGGAGTCAAGGTTGATTTCTCATGATTGACATAGAGTCCTAGCTGTTGAAGGAAGCTACAAGTCTCGCTGACAGATCACTGGAGTTCCTCTCTGGAAGGGGCCATTAGCAACCAGTCATCCAGGTATGCATATATTCGCACTTCTTGAAGTCGAAGATGGGCACAAACGGTTGCTATATATTTTGTAAATACTGTGGTGGCTGTGGTGAGACCGAAAGGCAAAACTTGAAACTGGTAGTCCACAGTACCAATGATGAAGCAGAGATAATGCTGGCTTTCTGGCGCTATTGCAGTGTGGAAATAAGCATCCTTTAAATCCACAGAGGCAAACCAGTCTCCCTCATGCAAAAAAGTAAAATAGCTGCCAGAGTCATCATTCGGAACTTCTTAGGTGTAATAAAAAAGTCAGTATCTCGAAGATCCAAGATCGGTTGAAGTCCTCCATCCTTTTTTTGGCACTGTGAAGTATCAAGAGTAGAAACCATCTCGTAACTGAGATAGGGACCAGTTCAATAGCTCCTTTCACCAAAAGTGAGTCTACTTCTGACTGCAATATTGGAGATGGTGCTGTTACCCAGAGGTCGCCCAAAGGAGGGAGGATGCCGAACTCCATCTTGTAGCCTTCCAGATGATGTTGAGGACCCAAGTATCAGATGTTATGCAAGTCCACATGTAATGAAAAAATGACAAACAAAACCTAGAATAAGGCAAGAGGGTAGAAGAGGGAGGACCATGGACAAAAAGACAATCAAAGAAGGCGTTTATCCAACTAGTCCGTCTTCCTGTGGCTGGTACGGTACCTGTGTGCAGAATATGATTTCTTGGTGGCCGGTTGTGTCTGCTGTCGATTAGAGTGATCCTGCTGGAAGCGGGACTGCCGAGTCTATCTCCTTTGCCCATAAGGAGGAGGCAGGAGGCCCAAGACCCATCTTCCGAGCTGCAGTCTTCACCTTTTGCACATTATCCATTGCCTCATCTTTTTTTGCATTAAAGAGGCTGTCTCCATCAAAAGGCAAATCCTCTATTCTGGACCTGGCCACTTGGCACAAGCCTGCAGATCATAACCAGGCATGACATGAAGAGCAATGGCCCCCACCATAAGCTTGGCGTCACAGTCGGCTTGATGTCTTCTTGCCGTATTAATTTGTTGCCTTGATAGCCTGGTAGCTCCTGTCTGGAACATACAAACTAGCTCCCTCTGGTCCTCAGGTAGGTAATCGCAGAGGGAGCCCACCTTCTCCCAGAGGAACAGCTGGTATCATGACATTGTTGTCTGATAATTTGCAACACGGAGCCCAATGCCACGAAGGAATAGAGACGCTGACCCATAAGGTCCAAGCACTGCCCTTCTTTGTCCACAGGCGAGGAGTGCACTTTGGAAGACCTTGATTGCGAAGATTCCACCTCGATGGGAGTTTAGGCGCAGGTGAGTAAAGAAGAAAGGCCGCGTCTTTTTCCTGGACATGATACATATTTTCCAGGAGTCTGGAAGTAGGAGCCATGGAAGAAGGAGACTTCCAGGATTGTTGCACTGTCTGTAGAAGTGTCAGAAGGAAAGGAATGGAGACAGACGC
Organism: Shinisaurus crocodilurus; assembly: GCA_021292165.1. Lineage (NCBI taxonomy): Eukaryota > Metazoa > Chordata > Lepidosauria > Squamata > Shinisauridae > Shinisaurus > Shinisaurus crocodilurus. The sequence goes on from CM037876.1 coordinate 299,923,605, forward strand.
CAACGTCTCTGTATACACGGCATCAAAAACTGGATCCTTGACCTACTGTTCTGGTTGCTGTGTTTCCGTCCCAAGGACTGGGCCATGAAGAGGATTTGGTCAGAAAAATGAGCGAGATCCTCTGATGGTGAAGCAGCCTCTTGTATTCCCACTGCAGGCATCTGGGGATGAGATGGAAGGGGCTACCGAAGAGCAAGAGGCAGAATCGGACAGGTAATCTTCCACCTGATTGTGGAGATGCCGATGGCCAAGATTCCTTAATGGCCTGAGACTGACGTTGCAGAATCAGGCAACCCAGATGATGTTGTCTGGTGGGGGGGCCTCATGTGAAAGAGCCAGAATCGATGAAGGACAATGCAGGGCTGCCTCAACTGGCACCTGAGGAGGTGGTGGTGGTGGTGCCAAGAATACATCCTGCATGGGTGGATGGGACAGTGAAGCTGAAGGTGGGGACCATTGGTACCGAGTAGAAGATGGAGGAAGGTACCCTGATGCAGCAAAGTAGGCCTCTCGATCTCGAAGATGCTGCCACTTGTCCCAATAGTAAGAACGGTGAGGGGGGAGAAACCAGTCAGAACGCCTGTCCTAGTTGGATGTGGGCGATCAGGATCGGGACCAAGGATGGAGATCTACTTCTCTGGGAATATCATCTCTCCGTCCAGAGTGCCTCGGATGCGATGCAACCAAATCCAGAGAGTCTTCTCGGTACAGAACTGTGTACACTGGTGAGTATGGACGGCACTCGGGGCCTCGGGTCTCGAATGGGGGTCAGGTCCTGAATGTGGCCTTCCGATGCCAAAGTTAGATGTACTGGCTCCGGGACTGATACCAAAGAAGCCATCAGTATCAGTGAATCCAGGAGTGGAGGTGGACCAGGTGGCGAGGCAGGCACAGTTGGAGGAGGAATCGGTCTCGACTTCTTTTTCTTGTGGGCATGCACATCCTTTGGTGTCTGCACCTTCTTTGACAACTTCTTGGCCATGGAAACCATAACTGAACAGCCAGGTGTCAGGGATCGACCAGTAGAAGAAACCTGAGTTGGAGGAGCGGGAGGCTTGAGCGTCGCCGTCTCTGTCCCTGCCAATGACGAAGGTGGGGAAGAGTGAGCTGTTGCCATGGTTGGCTTTGGAGCCTCCAAGGCCCGTTTCCAGAGTACAGTCTTACATCTATCTAGTGGTGTTAATTGAGCAGGGCCGTACCTGCTCCTGAGCACCCCCCGCCCGCTCTCGCCGCTCACCATGCCCGAAACCCAGAAGTGAATAGCAAATTGCGGCCGTTTCAAGCTGGGTTGCCCTGGTTTTTACGCAAAAAACGCAGCACCAGGGTAAGTGGAATTGACGCACCAGGGAGCTGAAGGTCCTTTCCCCGGTGTGACGTGGATCGAGCGGGCGGGAAGGTAAGTCATGAGAGTCTGGGGGGGCATTTCGGCCTGCTTTCAGCCCCCCCCCCCCGAGACTCATGGTTACATCCCTACATGATCTATCCAACTTGTTATGGCGTGCCTGCTTGGTGAATGCCTGGCAATGAGCACGGGCATCTACTACGTGCCCTTCACCAAGACAAAAGAATGACTGTCTGTCGGAGGGAGTTTACTCCTGTAGCACATGCATTTACGAAATGGCGCCATCTGGGCCATGCAGCCCTAAGGAGCCAACGTTCAACGAGATTGTGAAAATAAATCAACACAAACTAACAGGAAGGAAAATAATAGTAAGAGAAGAGAAAGATGGAATAAAACCTCAGCAATCGAAAACAACACAGTCCACATAGGACAAGAAGAGCTTCCCTGAGGCACCCACAATGGCAGTCGAAGAAGAACTGAGGGAACGGGCGGGAACCTGCTAAGGACATGTGTGATGAGACCGTGGGGGAGGGTCCTTGCCAAAAATTCCTCAGCTATAGAAGTTTCCCAAAGCAAGGTTCTGCACAGACGCAAAGCCCATGTGTGTGATCCACAGAGTCCATGAAGAACAATACTTGGTTTTAGGGTTGTGCACTTACCCCAGCGCTCGGCTTGTGGGGCGCTCGGCAAGCACCTGTCACACAATCCAGCCTGAGCACCCTGCGAGAGGCAGCTGAGGCGCTCGCCGGACTTCCAGCTCCCCGGCGCTACGTTATTTACGCAAAAACAGGGAAAGCTTCCTTAAAACGGCCATGATTTGTGTAAGCAGCGCTTTGTTTTTTATGTTAACGTATTTTATGCTGTTTTTAACATAAAAAACCAAAGCATCGCTTATGCAAATCACGACCATTTTAAGGAAGTTTTCCCTGTTTTTACGTAAATAACGTAGTGCCGGGGACCCAGAGTTGTAGCACTGGGGATCCGGAACTTCCTTTTCCCAGCTCGTCTTGTGAGGACATGAGCCGAGCCGGGGAAAGATAAGTCGTGTGGAGCTCGGGGGGGGGGGGTCGAGGCCAGCTAGTTCGCCCCGCTTCCACCCCCCGATCGAGCTCCGCACACATCCCTAGACTTTTAATATTACCATTATTATTCACCCCCACCCACCCTGAGCTCAAGGCACACAACAATGCATCTATATCACACACAATACAAAAAAACCACCCAATGCCTATTCAGCCAAGTAAAAAGCCTGCCAACAAACAGTGGCCTTGTAACATTTCTAGAAAATAGACAGGTTTGGACACAATCTCCAGAGGAAGCATCATCATAATGCTGTGTCAGAGCTGACACTTCTCCATGTACCTGCCTTCTGGGCAGTGCATAGATGCTATGCACTGAGAAACTCAGACAGGGTTTAGAAGAGGTGGTAAGCATATAGCTTAAAAGTCATTGAAGGATGTGGACAATATTAACCGCTTGAACTAGCCCAAGGAGGCCTCAGATTGCCAGGGCAATCCCCAAAACAGTGTGCTCCTGGCAAAAGAATTCAGTTTTGTTGGTGCGTGTGTGCGTGAGCAGCAGAGTGCATGTGCGCATGGGAGATTTAAAATCCTGTCTGTGTGCTAGCAGAGGCCTGTTATTCCACACAGATCTTCCAGATCTCAGCTCCCCCCTTTACGCAGTGTGCAGCGTGTTGTGAAGATGCCAGCCCAGCCTGCCTGTAATCCAACTTGTTTCCAGCTTCCCCGTTTGCAGATTAATCCATGGAGTCAGGAAACACTCTGTAACACCACAGGTCTAATTCTACCTGTTTATTCACTTAGCAAGTAAATTTCTACAGAGTATACATTTCCTAGTTACAGTCCATGTGCAGAGTATAAATGCATAGCAAGCATTACATCCAGTGGAGTAAATTGAGCTTCACTCCACCTCAGCAAAGGCGTTACATTGTTGCAGTAACAAAAGCCCAGCAAGAAGAACAAAGGAGAAGAGAGAAAACAGTCCTGTCTCTCTCTAAGATGGCTTCAGACAGAAAACAAGTTAGCACGTCATCAGAACATACAAACCATGTGACTAGCTCATACAGTTCTCACAGTCCAGAAACCACAGTTTCTAGTAAGACATAATAAACCTGTTTACCTCGCCATTCTGTCCTTACCATGTGTAAACAATGTGCTGCAGCTGGTAATGTGATACATATCACAACAAGTTTTACTACCAATATTTAGATTCACACCATTAATGTTTTACGACGTTGGAAAAAGCATAAATGCAAGATAAAGGTGCTGGAGTTGTCTCCATTATATTGGCATGCATGATAAGAACAGTTTTGCTTTTGTGAGAGCTAGTGAGAATGATATTTTTTTTTATAGAACTTCACACATTAAAATGTTTTAAATCTTGTTTATTCTCAACCATTACCTTGTGGGGCGACCACTAATTATTCTAGTCTGTAGATGAGAGATGGTGGTGGCCCAAGGTCATCTAAAATGTTCAGTGACTGAGACAATTCTCTCTCTCTCTCTCTCTCTCTCTCTCTCACACACACACACACACACACACACTCACTCAGCTGGCTCAGACCAGGGGTCCATGTTTCCACCAGTGGCCATTCAGATTTATACCATGCTTTTCATCCAAGACTGCTTCCCAAAGCAGCTTACAATTAAAAGCCCCCCAAATATGGAAGATGTTAGTGGTAGATGGATGGATGTGTTTATGGTAGGTTCTGGTTCCTGCCAGTTGATGGCACAGTCTCTGTTCCAGACTCTTCCTTCCCTCTAGAGCAGGAGTGAGGAACCTTTTTTAGCCTGAGGGTTGAATTCCAACCTGGGAAAGGTCTCAGGGGGTCACATTCCAACTTTGGGCAGGACCAAAATGTGATTATTATGGATTTTAAGCCTACTCAAAAATAACCAGGACAAGGCTTCTGCATGTCAACTCAGAAGTAAGCAGGGCTGAATCACTGGGCAGCACTTTCAAGAGCATCCCAAATACCAAGCCTCTGCCTGTCTACTCAGAAGCATGAGCAGCATGTCGATTCACAAGCAAGCAGGACTGAATACTCAGCAGTTTCTTTCCTAGGGCCTGCCCCCTTTGTCTCCAGGGAAACCTCTTATCTCCAATCAGCAGCTGATTGAAGATAGGCGCTTTCCCCCTTTGCACAAAGGTTCCCTTTCTCACTGAGGTTCCCCATCCCTGCTTGGGGTGCTGGTGGTAAGAGCCTCAGATTTACCTATTTGGATTACTTATTTGCTATTCTTCAGCCAAAGCTCTCTGATTTTCCAGATATCTCCAGGAAGCATCCAAACAAGGCATGAAGGCAAACAGCCTCCCCGCATTGTCTGTCTCCAGCCTTCAGACATGTACACTGCCTCTGCCCAAGGAGGATCCAATTAGTTATCCTGGCTAAATTAGAACATTAGAACTTAAAATGTGTTCCAATAAATACATTTAGAAAGGTCTACCAGTTTTCTTTACTGTGTAAGTAGATGTATTACATACTTGGCTAGTAAGAAAAGAATACTTAATACTATACGGTTCTGTCCTACTAAATATCTTTGAAATGTGGAAGATATATTAGAAGCCGCCTGGGGTGAGTTAGGGAAGAATCTCAGTTTGCTGGGGAACAGGCAGCATTTCCACTTAAGAAACAAGAATTATTAGGATAAGTTATCTGGCAGCACCATAATAAGCTGTTAACAGTAGAACAAAAGCAAGCCACAGAGTTTTAGAGAAGTTCATTTATACATCAGTTTTGTTTATCTACATGCAAACTAGCTACCTGTGCATATAAAAGGTTTGCTTACAACCTAACTGCTGAATTTCTGCAGGAACCAAGGAAAAAGGTAAGCACATGACTGACTACAGCTTCCAAATTCCGCAAGATTCCATACCATGCAGGTTGTAAAGATATAGTTGATCTTGCACTATACTAGCCACATGTTTCAAGGGACAGTGAGTTCATTTGGATAATTAGTTTTGGTAAACGGGGTTGCTAGGTGCTTACAAGACAAGCTCTCACTGTATTAACATTGCATGTGTTTGACTGTCACCTAAAACAGCAAGTAATCGTAGAATAGTTTTCTTCAGATGAGGGTGGTGGTGGTGGATGGACAAACTGGGTGTCTTAGGCTGGAATCCTACACCCACTTACCCGGGAGTAAGACCCACTGATCCCAATAACTTATTTCTAAGTAGACATGTATAGGATTGCACAGTTATAAACCTATAAGAACAAAGCACACACAGGTTTTCTCAAAGCGCAACCCTACAGAGATTGCTGAAAGAAAAGACTGAAGCCACGAGCCCTTACTTGCTGCGGTCCCAGAAATCTCAGGTTAGAGATGAATTAGCACAGGGACAGAAGAAGCCAGGGTAGTATAGCTAGTGAGGCTCCTAGACTGAGGAGCAGATGATCTAGCAAGTTTAGAAGAGGAGTGGAGTCTAGTTTCATGAACTTTAACGAATATGAACCTAGATGGACTGCATCTTACCCTCTCATCATCTTCCTTCTCTATGGCAGACCCTATAAGGAGAGAAGCAGCAAGAACAAAGAGCTAGAGAGAGGCTCTTTAACATCACATTCTCCTAGCTCTTTGATGTTCCCCACTAACAAGTGAAGCCAGGAGCTGTATCCCACCTGGCCTTCATGGCAATCCCCACTCCTGTGACAGATACATTTTGTGCGCATGAGTGTGTGCACATGTGCTTGCTTGTTGCGGGCCCTGAAAGGATAGCAGTAGTGGCAGGAACACAAGTGTCATCTGGTCCACCCCAGCACCCCCCCCCATCATAAGGCTTACTTGCTGTGATCTACAGTGGATGGCTGTGTCACCTGCCATTTTAAAATTTCCCTTAATGCCTTCTGATCCCATCACAGGAAATAGGTGAGCTTCACTTTGCGCTACAGTACCAGTAAAAGCTAGTACCCACCCAAAGGAACACCATGTTTACAAGTCAAAAGGTTATGTACAGTAAACTGATCACTTTTCACATTTATAAGGGTAAATTAAGGTTTCCTGACAAACAGGAAGTCTGGTTATATCCAACATTCATAGGTGCTAGAACAGCTTTGATTCCATTTCCGTATCTGAAATGGTTTAGAGACGACTGCATATTCCCAGAACATACTGGAAAGAGAATCTATATAGGAGCATTCTGAAACTTGGGAGAAAGTGTGAGCAGAACTGCTAGCTCTTCCTCATGATTGCACCCAAGAGATGGAAAGGAAAATTGAGGGTCTAATCTCATAAGAACTTTAATTTCCCGATGAACTAACAGGACTGTTCTCTGTCCATTGCTCCGTAAAACTGCTACTGCAAAAGATGTATTCTGATCTTGTAAGGAGAATGAAAAAGGACAATGGCGAACCAACCTTTTCCCCAATTATTCTAGGCTATTTCAGCTGTAATTACAATGATGTAGATCTTCTGCCTTGCCAATTCAATCCTACAACAGCACTCGGCTGGGCAGCCTGATAGGTATGAGTCAATAGGACACCATGCCACAATAAAGCCAGTAGGGACAGAGTAACAGCAAGCTGCTGCTCCAGGATAGGCGCTTGTAATAATTCAGTCTCTCATTAATCACCATCATGTCCTACCTGCCTGAATCTTGGAGCTTATCCACATGTTCAGAAAATGCACGTGGTACAGGACTATCTGGACTGTAGCACTTCCAAATTCAGATGGTACTGTGTGTTTGGATGCTCCACCAGTTTAAAAACCCTCCACACCTGTAGAAAGGTAGCATGTCAGGGCAAAAGGATAGACCCCATGTCTCCTTGACAGGGATGTTAGCTTTCCATAGGCATGGGGTTTGACATGAGAAAACATTCAAACAAGTTATCCCCACCTGCTTTTGGAGGTGGTACAATCCAGTGCGGACTATACCCATATGATTAATGTAGCATATGGGGAAGGAAAAACTTTAGGGAAGCAGGCACAAATCTTGAGTTTGAGGTCAGTGTGCAAAACAGTCCTGGCTTAGATAAGGCAGAGAACAGCCTTCACATTTTAAACTGATTAAAAAAACATCTGATATGAATAAAAAGTGAATTGTTAAAAGCTGGAGAAAATGAACATTTTCAGAAGGGTAGAATGAATGGTTAAACAACACTGGTGAGGGGAAAGTGTATTGATAGATTGGTACTGTTGATTTTTAAAATATACATGATAAAGACATAACCTGAGGGTCCCTCCATTCCATAGTGAACTATTCTGAGAATCTGAGCAAACAAAAAGGTAGCAATTGACACCCACACAGTAAATCTCGCTGTATGTTTTCATACACATATAAGATCCAATCAATGCACTGCATTTGATTCTCCATATATACAGTGCATCTGTACACACATACAACCCTTCAAAAATTCTGTCTGCACAATTAACTTCTAGAATTCATAGCATGGCGATTTTCTTCACAATATTCCTTTAAAGGCTATTTAAGGCCTCTGATTAAGTGGGGTTCTTTAAATAACATCCTTATTTTAAAAGTAGCACAGCTACACTGAAGTTGTGCTGCTCAGAACATTTCAGAGTTAGGATGAACCCAACATACTGTATATATTTCAGAAGGAGGAAGATGCACTTAAGCCTAAGATAAGAACCCTAAAAAGAAAGATCAATAGGATGCAGGCTTAAGAAGAAAAAAAGCAGGGAAAAAATATACCCCACAGTATTGGTGAACCTGCACATCCTGCAAGGGCAAAGAACATAATTATGTCCCATACATATAAAAGTGTCTTATCTTTAAAAATCCAAAACAAAAAAACAGCTAGCCTGACAAAAGAAAATTCCTGCACACATACTTCCACCGGAAATTTTAGCCAAAACATTTGAAGCAGGAAAGGGCTAGTGGGGATGTGGATGCATTATCTTAATGACAGAAGCAAACTGCGCATCATAGGGAGGGGAAAACAGCCAGTAAAATCAGAGAGTTATTCAGGTTTTAGTGACATGCAGAGGACAGTGCTGGGGAAGGGCTGTAGTTATGTGGTAGCTTTGAATGTAGGAGGTCCCAGGTTCAATCCCTGGCATCTCTAGGTAGGGCTGGGGAAGATCCACACCTGAAACCTTGGAGGGCTGTTGTCAGTCACAATAGACAATGGTCCAAGTTTGTCTAAGACAGCTTTCTATGTTCCTAATCCTCATTAGCTATTTCAGACCAATTATGAATTAGCTTTCAAATGACCATTATTAACTACCCTAAAAGAGGTATACAATTTTATATTGGAAGCTGAAGCGCTATGTACTTACACTCACTAATAAAACCAGGCCACAGTTTCAATATAACTAACAACCTTTCAATATAGCTTGCCATATAGCTTTAAATTATTCTCTGCACTACAGGCTATATCAGACGAAAAATCTGACTAACAAGACAGAGCTACTACGCAGGTAGTTTAAAATGCAAACACAAACACACACACACACACACACACAGATGCAACAGAATATCTAAAGTTACCTAAAGGGATCTTGCTGGAAAAAAACAGGTTGCTTACCTGTAACTGTGGTTCTTCGAGTGGTCATCTGTGCATTCACACACATGGGCTCTGAGGCTAGTTTGGGAACGTTCCATAGCTGAGGAAAGCCTTTTGGGTGGGAGCCGAACTCATCTGATAAAAGTTTGGTAGCCAAGGTGAGTATTTTTGCTACTCTTTCCTCTGGTAAGAAGGCCCGACCTGCAGTCTCATCCAAAACCGCTTCAATGAATTGAATCCTTTGAGTTAGTTGAAGGATCGATTTCTTTTCATTTAGGCACAGTCCTAAAGGTTTCAGCATGCTACTCGTCAGTCAAAGGGAATCTTCCAGTTGGAGTGCAGAAGGCGCCACCAGGAGTCAGTCGTCCAGGTAAGGGAATAAATTCACCCGTCTGAAGGGCTGCACAAACCACTGCCATGCACTTCGTGAAGACCCTCAGCACCATTGACAGGCCGAACGGGAACTGGTAAGTGTCCGGATCGATGCTGAATCTCAGGTACTTTTGACTGTCTCAATGGATCACGATATAGAAGTACACGTCCTGGAGATCAATGGAAGCAAACCAATCGGTCCTGCGAAGGAGAGGCAAGATAACTGGAGTGCTACCATCCGGAACTTCTTCGGTGTAATGAAGAAGTTGACCATCCGGAGGTCCAGGATCAGGTCGAAGCCCTCCATCCTTCTTTGGCACCGTAAAGTACCTGGAGTAAAGGCTGTCCTGTGCAAGATGAGGGGGAACCAATTGAATGGCTCCTTTCTGCAGCAAGGAAGTGACCTCGTCCCGCAGTGGTGGAGATGGCTGCATGGTGCGGATGCCAAGAAAAGGAGGGAGTACATCAAACTCAATCCTATACCCTTGCTGGATGATCTTCAGTACCCAGCGGTCCGTCATGATCTTCTTCCAAGATCACAGGAAGCGAGACAGTTGAGTTCCGAAGTATGGTGGAAATGGTTGAGAGGTTGGATGCTGAATGGAAGTCGGGCCTCCTGAGAAGTCAAACCTCGCCGCTTGGTGAAGTCTCCTCCTTTACGGGAGCCCTGGTACCGTTGCTGTTGATACTGCCGGCTCGGTGCCCGGGACTGCTGTGGACGAGAGCGACAGTCCTGCGTTGATTGGTGAGACTGGTACAGCAGCTGGTAAGGAGCTGTGGAAGATGGGAATCTAGACCATTGCCGTTGTCTGTATGGTCGAGACGCAGGCGGTGGCCCGAGACCCATCTTCCGTGCATTCACACGAGCGTTCTGGACTGCATCCAGGGAATCATCTGTGGTATTGTGGAACAGTTCCTCACCATCAAAAGGTAAGTTTTCAATTCGGGATCGAACCTCAGGGGCCAGTGTCATCGAGCACAACCACGCATGGCGGTGAAGGGCAACTGCCCCAATGTGTGACCTGCCATGGCAGCCCGCTTGGTATCTTGCAGTGTGTATCTGCTGCCACGACAGGCTAGTTGCCTCTGCCTAGAAGACCTGTGCCAGCTCTCTTTTCTCATCGGGCAGGTAATCACAGAGGCCAGCCATCTTTTCCCTGAGGAAAAGTTGATAATGTGCCATGGTGGCCTGGTAATTAGCCACCCAATTCCAAGAGAGCTGGAGGTGTAAACATGGCGACCAAAATTGTCCAGACGTTTGCCTTCTTGATCTGCAGGTGTAGAGTGTTGTTTCCCAGAGTGGGACTGTGCAGATTCCACAATTACAGAACTGGGTACAGGGTGGGAGAAGAGAAACTTAGCACTGTCTTTCCCGCACCCTGTACATTGCATCCAAGCGTCATGCAGAAGCTGGTGCCGTAGCAGGTGTCTTCCAGGAGTTTTGTACAGTCTCGAGGAGCGTGGGCGTCACCAGGATGAGCATTGGCTTCGAAGTGGAAGTAGAGACTATATCGAGGACCGGGTCTTTGGTCTTTCTTTCTTCAGTTTTGGTCTCTATTCCCAACACCTGTCTCCTCCGCTGGATGTGATCTTGAAAAGTACCCATATCCTCGGAAGGTGAGACCGCTGCCTGGGAGGAGACATTCTGGGCCAGTGAGGCGGAAGATGATGTTGCCGAAACAAAGGATGCCGAGTCTGTTGAGTAACCCCGAGACGAAGACGAACAATGAGATAGTACTTCCTTCGCTGGAGAAGATGGTAAGGTTGACTGCTCCAGGTGTTTTGCTGGTAGAATGGCCAGGGCAGCAGATGTAGAGGCTGCAGATGGTAGTTTTGGCATCGGCGACCTGGAACATCGAAGATCGTGTCTTGGAGATCGATCTCTCGGCCGGTATCCATGACAGGACTTGCTCATAAACCGCTGGATACGGGTGATCTCCGATGGCGGTAGTACTCTGCTTCATAATAGTAAGAGTGATGTGACGCAAATGAAAAAGCAGAGCCTTCTCTATAGAAAGGAGAACGCAACGTGTACCGGTGAGGTTGAGGCATTCTGTAGAGCTCTCGATCCTGATATGCTGTCACAGGGACTCGATCTTCTTTAAAGGGTATTTCCTCTTGGACTTCAACAGAAGTGGATTGAGCTCGAGAACCTTGAGTTCCAGGACTTCAGTCTCGAGAAGCATGAGTAGGAGTTGGAACAGATGGTTCGCGTTTGAGTGGAGCGGATGTGTGTGCTGGCGACTCCACTATCTCGCCCTCCAACACCGAGGGAGCAAGGATCCTCAAGCCCGAGGAACCTTTTGGTGTCAGAAAGTGAGACGGAGAATGTTGCTCAACTGGCTTCGTTGGGGCCTCGACCTGGACCGATATCGGTTTAGCAGGCGACGCCTTCGGCTTTGAAAGGGAGGTGGCGAGTGACTTCACCAATTCTCTTGCCTTCTCTTTTTGGTCTCTCCGATGCTGCTTCTTTTCGGAAGCCTCCTTCATTTTATGGGCCTTCTTAGCCAACTTTTTTGCAAGAAGTGCCTATACGGATTTCCCTGGAGTGGAAGGGCATTCTGAAGTAATTGTATGTGATGGTGGAGTATGAGGCCTTGGTGGAAGTACAGGAGGCTCTGCAGTCGCTTGAAGGGCCTTATTCCAAAGCAAGGCTTTTAGCTTATCTGCTCGGTGCTTTCTAGCCTGATGCGTAAAAGCCTGGGGCAGTGATGACATGACTCCACTTGACGAGCCTCTCCAAGACAGACAAGGCACAAAAAGTGGCCGTCTGCGGGGGGGCAGTTTCGTGCCACATTTCACGCACTTTCGGAAGGTAACTTTCATTGGCATGGCAGCCCGGAGAATATCGGCGACGACAACGGGGAAGACTCAATGAAGATGGGGGGGGGGGGAATGACAAACAAACATATATATGTACAATATATATGTGTGTGTGTGTGTGTGTGTGTGTGTGTGCGTGTAAGTTTTTTAAGACGAAAGATGATAGGGTATGAGGAAAAAACAGGAGTAGACGAAAAAATTGCCTCAGCAAAATGCTTGCTAAATAGCAAGAGGAACCTCGAACGCTGCCACTTGCGAAGGCAGTCGAAGAGGAACTGAGGGATTGGGCGGGAGCCCTGCTAGAGGGCATGGGTGGGGGGAGGGGCTCCCGCCCAAAATGGAACGTTCCCGAACTAGTCTTCGTGCAGGCACAGAGCCTATGTGTGTGATGCACAGAGACCACGAAGAAGAAGTGTACCACCCCATAGTAGCTCTTTGTGGGTTATATCCAATTAGCCCCTCATGCTGACAGAATAGCTTCTGTTGCTGGAATGGGCAATTCCCCCTTCCCTCTGCAGCCCCCTGCAACCTCAAGATCTGCTTCAGAGGGTTGGGAGACACTCTAAGCAGATGTTGGGGTCACAAGAGAGGAGAAGAGTGGGAAGTCACTCATGTACGGTAATCTTGGATTTTGCCCTATGGTTAATTGCTTCTTAATGTGGTAAACTGTTACCACTACTTCAAACAGACAGAGCGAGATGATGTAGAAACTGAGCCTTCATAGCTCTCAGAAGTCTTAAATAAAACCCTACAACAACACACTAGGCAGCCCCTTCACGTTCACGTTCACCTATATAAAATATTTGCCACTCGCTCATATGGTGATGGTGGTCCAGGGGCCCGCCCACCACATACATCTGGCTCATTCATGACAGACATTTAGCTTGTCAGCACTAGAGTCCTGTTCAAAATGGCCTGTTGTTGTAGCGACAGGCTGTTATACTGCTGCAGACAGGCAAGATGGGAGAGAGAGACCTGGCAAACGACACCTCACATGCCAGATTATTCTGATTAAAATAAAAGTACTCTTCTGGTCTGCTGCTATAGGATTTGGTATTTCTTGACTATTATTTTAAAGAAAGCCTGTTTTTATTCCCAGGTGCTATGGAAATTTTGGGTCATATGGAAAAACAGAGTATAAATATTTGAAGTAAAATACACTAGATCTCTCGAAAGTAAAATCTATGCAACAAATCTAGAATGTCTGCTTGGCCATTACAGCTTTCCCACAAGATCATGATATCAATGTTTCTGGAAACATAGTGTTTTGGAAAACACACACACAAAACCCAAATCTACATATATACTTACTTGCACTCCCCAGGTACATTGCAGCCCCCATGGACTAAATTACATCCTTGTTTACATACAGCTATGAACAGAAAGAGGGTAAAACATCAGTTAGTACCAGCATTTGAGAAAGAGTTGGTCCTGCAAGTAAACAGTGTCATTTTATACATTGCATTTTTTTCTCAAAATGTACTTTGAATGACACACAGTCAAGCAATGTTAACTACTTCTCAGCTAGAAGTATCAAATTACAATAACTAGATCCATCATCTCCCAAATATAAAGGGTGGCCAGGTGACCGGCCAGATGGGCGATTAATAAATATAATAAATAAATAAAAAATAAATAAAAGGCCAGATTGAATGTTTGTGTCTTTCCTGCCTGGAGAAAATATCTATTTCAGAAAAGACAAAAGGTAGAGAGGAACAGGAAGACCAGGAAGCACAGGGCACTTGTGCTTCCTGTCTCTCTATAGCAGTACCATGTCTAAGGCTGCTCTTATAAAGTTAAATATATTAGAGTATCTCAGATACATTGCTAAGAACACATTCTAATTCTGGAAAGATATAGATTTAATTCTCTAAAATTAAGAGAAGTCTGAGAACTACCATGTATTGTAGGTCTGAAGCATTTAGAGAAAAGTGCGAAGCAGAATCAATTCCATAGACACCTTAAGCAAAAGCCCCAGATCTTCAGACTAAGTTTTTAGAGCAGAAAAAACTCTTAATTTGCTCATCAATTTATATGATCAAGTTGTTAAATCTGAAGCTGAAGCACACTGAAAGGAAAGCATGCCTGCATAAGAGAGCAACTCAGCTCATCATTCCTGCTTCAACTCAGGCCATCATTACAGCCGGAATACCAAGGGGAGTGGGATTTCTGATCTTGTAAGCTGTCTTGAGTGTTTTAGTGGAAAGGTGGAATAAGGATGTTTTAATGAATAGAATGACTGAAGAAGTGGGCTTATAAGCAACCCAAGAGGGGAAGATTGTGTGTATCTGAAACATTCTGGGATTTGTTTTTCTATGGGTTGTTGATTTAATAGAAAACCCTGAACAAACATGAATTAAGCCAATCTTTTTGGAGGAACCATAGCCCATTGGGGCTTTGCATGCAGAAGATCCCAGGTTTAGTCCCTGGCATATTCCGGTAAAAAGGATCTCAGGTAGCAGGGCTAGGAAAGACCTCACAAACCTCTTTGAGTCATTGCAAGTCAGAGTAGACAATATTAGGCTACATATAACAATTAGCCTGACTCCATTGGTAGTATCCAATGGTGGCTCAGCACTAGTACTAATGATGTTGCACTAGCATAAACAAATGCTTGAGCAATGTAACTAACACAATGGGAAAAGCAGGAATTTGCTGCCAAATTTGGCAGCAGATTGCTGTTACTAGTGTGCTCGCTAGTTATACATTGGTTTACTCTAGTGCAATGTCATTGGTGCTAGTGCTGGGACACCACTGAATACTACTCCATATATAGCATGTTCATTAAAAAAACACAGGGTAACAATATTACCATGAGGAAGGCATCCAGATTCCAGCATTTTAAGATTCAAGCACAGTATTTTAAAAATATGAGAAGTATAGTACCTTGTTTGCATTCGTCACCCATCCAGCCTTCCATACAAGCTTTATTTCCATTTTGGTCACAAGTGTAGTGGCCCACGAAGTCATCACGAGGGCCACAAAATTTATTGCAATGTGGGCCATAGTAGTTTTCATCACATTTCACTCTAATCTGTACTTCAAAATGAGCAACATGGCCAATGCCATTCAATTGTAATGGCATCCATCGATCTTCTGGGTTGATCACACTTGCAAATGGCACTCTGTCAATTAATAATTCTTCACCTATAAAGGAAAGGGACTAGACAGTTAAAAGTATCAATACCTATTCTGACACAGAGTAGCTCTTATAATGGGGACATAATGGTTACCCTTGCATGCTTGATTTTTTTGCTGGCAAGGCGGCAAGCCAGATGGGGTCTACGGTGTGTGTGTGTGTGTGTGTGTGTGTGCGTGCGCGTGCGGGGGGAGGGGCATTCAGCCTTTGTCCACACAACAGTCCCAATACTAATCAGTCCCCGGTGGTCCCCCCCCCCATTTGCAGTAGAAGAAAAGCTCCCACTGGTACAACAGGAGTTTTCTTCCCATTGCAATACCAGTCCCATGATTCAGAGCGGGATTGTATTAGGGGCAAAGGTTTGAAGTCCTCCCTGCAATGCCATTGTCCCCATCTCTTCCCCCCCAATCACTTAAAAATATGTATGTTTTAATCAGGCATGTAAGGGCTAAAGACATGAATAATGTTGCATCTAGTTTGGTCCTTCTACCTATGGCCCTTCGGGGTTTGCTTACATTAGAGGAAGACGCTGGTACATGCTTTGAGACAGTTTCTCAGTACACTCACTTAAGAATGCACAGCTAGGCTGTGCTAAAGCTGAACTCAAATTTCATCTCAAATTATATTATATTGTGAGGGGAGGGGAAGGGAGTAAATTCTCTCCCATACACAAGAAGAGACATGTTGTTCACTACAAAGGGCCAGTTTGAAAGTGTACAGCTAGGTTGCAGCTAGTTTGAACAGGGTCAGAGAGAAGAGAATCCTGTGGAAAGAATGGTGGCGGGACACACACACACACACACACACACACACACACACACACACACACACCACAAAGCCATACCAAAAGTAAGACAGATGACTTGACAGCAAGTGAGCTATTAAAAAAAAAATCCCACTAAAGGCTCCACTATACTCAGACATGCCCTTCCATCTCCAAACTGCAGGATTCCTGCATGCCCCAGTACAGAAGGGTTAATTCCAGATTGACCTTCTCTTGTTGCACTGGCATTTTGCCCTTCAACCCACCCAGCACCTGTGCAAGCAGAGAAGGGAAGCTAGAATTAGCCCTTTGTATGCAGGGCAAAAAGGCAGCATCCCTGCTGCTCAGCAAGACAGTTTCTCAGGAGACAGTTTAGCAAAGAGTGCTCTCCATGCCATCTGCATCCATATCCCCAGTACATAATTAGGGTCCTGTCCCCTTTACTAAGACAACAAAAGTGTTCCACTGCCTTCTTTGGTGACTTCAGAGCTGGATCAGGAGAGCTTTGTGCAGAAAGAGTGTCCCCCTAAAGCTCTTCCCAATTTGTCCTTCTAAGCAACTCTCCTCTGAAAATGCTGGGAAGTTAAAGCCTTGTATGTAAGCAAACCTTCAGGTTGCTCAAGTATATGAAAACTGCACTCACTGATGAGAAGAAAATCTCCATCCTTAATACATTCAAAATGCTGTTTAACCAATCTAAAAAATCCAAAAATACTAACTACAAAAGCCAATGTTACAATTTTCTCATTGTTCCAAGAGAAAAAAACAGTGTTTGGCTCAAACCAGTGGAGTCAAGGAACTAGAAATTAAACAAACCACCAGTCCTCCTACCCAACCCCATCCTCTCCAGTTCTGTTTCTTTAAAAGCAAAAGTGGAAGTTTTCAATCTCCTTCTCTTGCATGGAAAAGGAGAGGGGAGGACAGAGCATGGGACCTCATCACTCACACATGTAGTGGGAAACCATGGTTTTCCCATTACATCCAAACTAGCCCAATGGCTTACAGGAAACACACAAAATGACTAAATGAGTCAACACAGTTGTTTCTGCAATATGGATGCCAGGCCAGCAACTCTCTCTTCCTCTGAACTGTCAATGAACAACGTGAGCAAAGGTATGTCCAGGTGAGGATTTTATCGTGTCATCACCCTGCCTCATTCACAGAGTTTTACAGGGGGATCATACAACACCGTCTTCAATTTTTAAGCTTCCCGTATTTTCCTACTACTTCTTCTGTCTTTTTTTTTTCTTACCAGGAAAATGAAATATGTCAAGGAAGAAATGAAACAGAGGTTCTTGTAGTGCCCCATGGCACGGGCTGCTGCCTTTCCCAGTTTTTGCTTATAGCCTGTCTACATCCCTTCTTCCTGCTGTAATCATCTGCATTGTGGGATCAGACATGAGGAATGCACTGCTTCTTTTTCTCTCCACCCAACCTTCCACCAGGATTATACTAATGGATCTTGGCTAGGAGCCAAGTGATATTTCCTTAGCTCCCTTTCCCACCCCCACCTCCCATCACAATTGTCAGTGTTTCTGCCTTTCCACATCATGGACCGCAGAAGCTCAGCTTCAGAAATTGCATGTGCTGATTTGAAAGAAGCCAGAGCAGTTACTTGTTACAGTAGGATACTGGCCTTACACAGATTATTTTGCCTCAGTTTATTTTCCTAGACCTCTGCAGTATTTTAAGACCTCAATCAAGTCTATAATCTTGGCAAGCAAGCACTGCTTCTTCAGAGAACCTCACTGTTTTGACCACATGCAACTCTCTACTGGAACAGAAGACAGGTCATCACTGACTTAAAGCCACAAGGGTCAACAGGCTTTGCCCACAGGCAAAAAGCAAGATTTTTATAGATCAATAATTGTCTATATTGCATTGCTTATGTTGTTCCTTAATATTACCAGGAGCAGGTAACTGTCACAAGTGTTCAAATGCTAGCAATAGGGGAAACTGAAGGAAAAGGATTAAGGAGTTGGTTATGTTTAGCCTGGAGAAAACATGATTAAGAGGCAATATGATAGCCATCATTTGAAGGGCTATCACATAGATGGAACAAATTTTTTCTCTGTTGCTCCAGAGGGCTGAACCCAAAACAGTGGGTTCAAATTACAAGACAGGGGATTTCAACTAAACATTAGGAAGACCTTCCTGACAATATGAACTGCTAGACAGTGGAACAGACTGCTTTGGAAGGTGGCGGACTCTCCTTTCTTAGAGGTTTTTAAGCAGAGGGTGGATAGCCACCTATCAGAAATGCTGTAGCAGTAGATTTTCTACATTGACAGGGGTTTGGCCTAGATGGCCTTTGAGGCCCACCTTTCAATTCTATTATTCTAAATTATTTATTTATGTACCGACAATGCTATGGAGATTCAAGCGAACAAGCAGGCTTCCAGAAACTTATAACCTGCTGGATCAAGAACCATGTGCATAAATCAGATGCACATCCCAGCACAGATGCCATCTAATCTAAAATAAGGCTAAATCAAGTATGGGTCATATGCGGCCCTCAGCCTGATTCCATGTGGTCCTTGGCCTAATTTCAAAAGTAGGTCTATATGCAATCAGTCCATACCTTTGGCAAGAGTGATCTGTCCTCTCCCTGGCAGCCTGCTGGGCAGGAAGGAAGGAGCTAGCAGAAAGAAAGAAAAAAGGTGGCCCACCTACATCTGGCTCTGGGTCTGGCCTTGTCCATCGCTGGCTTGGCCCTGCCCACCACTGACATGCGCCCTCCCCCTCCCCGACAGACTATTCACAAGGAAATGTGGCCCTCAACAGAAAAAAGGTTGCCTATCTCTGGGCTAAATGCTTTATTACTTAGCTTCTTCAGGTTATTTATTTATTACATTTCTATACTGCCCAACGGCCGAAGCTCTCTGGGTGGCTCACAACAATTAAAACCATAAAATACACATAAGATACACTATAGAAGTTTAAAACTACTATATAAAATAGAAGTACATTTCACGTAGAAAGCTCTAGGAAGTTTTAGTATAAGCCAAAATTCCCCCAAAGAAACTGGCTATGGATTGCCTAGACATACAAGGCAAAAGTCACTGCTCTAGATATCATTCTTTCAGAAAGGACAACCAGCCCACTAATAGAATGCATTATATTTACACTGTACAGTAACAAAAACATGCATGATGTAAACTGGCACAGGAATGAGATAGTTTATTTCACGCTTGACATTTTTGGAACTTTGATGGGCTTTAACAGCTTAGATTCTAGATTCAGCCTAGATCTTAGATTCTATAGAGCGGGGGCAGGCAATGTGGTATCCACTGAGACACCCTACTCCTCCCAGTTTCTATTTTAAAATATTTTTATATTTTCTTACTGGCAGATGGGATTGCTTCAAAGCAAAGCGGGGGCCTCTACCTGCTGACATCTAAATTTCCCATGAATGCCTCTGGGCAAGTTACTTATCCTTTGTGACTAGCCATGCCTACCCATTTTATGGTTGCGCCTAGGAAAGTTTCTCAAGTTTCTGAATGTACCCACAGACCCAAATCATTGCCTATTCTTGCTATATATGTAATAATCAGTACTCCCAAGAAAATTATGGACTTTTCATAGAAGAGGTATAAGCTCCTGTTCTCATCCTTCCCATAGTACAAGAGGACCCAACCATAAACAGCACAGAAGTGTCTGAGAAGTGACAGCGTAATGTGAACCAAGTAGGAAATGGGACAACACTCTTGCAAAACCTGGTCAATCAGTTTGGCAGCTCCTAAAACCACCGCAGGTATTTTTAGTACCTTTGGATAAGTAAATAACCAGAGTTAAGTCAAAAACTGGCTTAGCATGAAGCTAGAACTATCTGCGAAAGTTGCTTCCTACTCAGGGCCAGCTCTACCATTAGGCAGAAGAAGTGAGGCAGCTGCCTCAAGTGGAACCAACTGAGGGTACACGTGATCAGCACAGGGGAGAGATGTATTCAGACTTTCCATCTCAGGTGCCAAAGTTTCCCAAGCCATCATTATTACTTATTTCTTTCTTTATTTGGTTTGTACCCCGCCTTTCTACCAAAAAATGCCACTCAAGGCAGCTTGACAAAGACAATATAATAAAAAAAAACACCTCCATGCAGATGTCCCATTTTCAGAGATTCAGGGATATTGCTAGGGCTGATTCACAAAAGATGTTATGTTCGCCACATGTCATGTCCCAGCTGTCCCTAGGCACATGTTCAACGGGCGATGCAGGTGCAAACTCAGCTATACACTAATGATACAGTTGCAGCTCGGAAAAAGCGGTGCCACAATTGCTAAAATCACTGCGGCTGAAATGTATTTTAGAATCTACTTCAATTTTTCCATCCATCTGGGGGAATACAATTAGAGAGTACAGGCCAGGCTGAATATTCAGAGAAGGCAACAACTTGTGTTACCTGGCTCCTGATCTTCAGCTTAACCAGTATTCCCAGCATACCTTCAAACATTAACAATTGTCATGTAAAATAAGTAAATCAACCTCAGATAATTTTATTCATATCATCTGCCAAGTTGTAAGCTTGTGATTTCTAACAGCAGCAGCTGCTCTTTAACGGTTAGAGAACATACCAATTCAGTTAAATTAGAAGTATCTAGATGCATTTATAAGGGGTGTAAACTTAATCTAATGACATCCCATTTCAGATGCCATCTAACCGGCCATCTCAGACTCAGTTTTTTAAAAGATGGGCAAATTTATTTGATTTCAGTTTCACAATGTTTTAAAGATACTCTTAATTCTTTAAGGATATACTCACCAGCTTTTGTGTCATTATCCCAATCCCAGGCTTCTATTATTAGTGTGAATGATCTCTGAAACAAAAGACATAAATTAATTACTGGAGCGGAGAAAAAGTTAGAATTCTGAAAGAGGCATGAATCTGATTTAGCGGAAACATGTCTTGCTCCAACATATGATAGTTTGCTTCTTCTAGCAGCATGTAATTCATTGGTCCCAGGAGAGCTTAAAAAAAACAAAACTTGACAAACAGCAAAGCAACTTTACAAAAGCTAACCAGGGAATACTGTTTAATGCTGCTATGTCCAGTAACTGTCCAACATTAGTGTACTTACTACTTCAAAAATCTAACAACTACTGGTCAAAAGGACTAAAGCCATTTCACAACGCAATACCCTAGAACCCCATTACTTCCTATATATGCTCTTTTGCAAAGGAATTGCTTATATTTAAGCCCTAGTTGTATAGAAAATGTGTTAACATTTGAAGCAGCCCTATGATTTCCTATTAAATAAACCAGACATTATGCAACCAACTTGTTGAAGCTAAGGAAGACTAGGTTTGGTGAGAGCCTGGATACCCAAAGTGGGAACACTATCTAAAAGGTTTAATATACTACTAGAACCAAGCAATATTGGATTCCAAAATTCTCCACCCTATTTGTGACTGAATATTCTCCAGGGGAGGAGATATTTTCCAACAGGCTCTTGGGGGCAGGGTTCACCATTAGCAGTGGCAGCAGCAAATATGACCACCATTTTGCATCTTCCATAATGCTCCAGACCTAATAGTGTTCTGGTGCATTGTGGGTAAAAAGTGGTTGGTTGCGCGCGCACACACACACACACACACCATTTGGAGAAATGGTTCCATTTCTGAGAAAATTCTCAGAAAAATCTGAGGAAGTTCAGCTCTAGATATGACACAAATCTACACACACATTTGGCTGTTAAAAATTCACACAATTCTTTCCCAGCATGAAGTAATTATGCAAAATCATCTTGAGGTAGCTAATAAGAAAGTCTTCAAACTAGAGTTGCTGTGCTACTTTTGCACACAAGTAGAGCCAAACTGGATCAGACCAACGCCCCCAGCATTCTATGGCCCAACAGATGCCCACAGGAAGCCCATAAGCAGGAGATGCATGCAACAACACCCTCCCACTCATGTTCCCCAGCAACTGGTATAATTAGGCATACTGCCTCTGAAACTGGAGGTAACATATAGCCATCATGGTGCAGAGCCAGTGATAGGCTTGTCATCTATGAACTTGTCTAATTCCCTTTTAAAGCTGCTCAATTTGGTGGTTATCACTACACCTTGGGGTAGCAAACTCCATAGTTTAACCATGTGTTGTGTGAAGAAATATTGCCTTTTATCTGTCCTGAATCTTCCACCATTCAGCATCACTGGATGACCCCAGGTTCTAGTATTACAAGAGGGAGAAAAGCTTCTTCCTATCCACTTTGTCCACACTATGCCTAGTTTTATACACCTTTGTCATGACTCCCTTTATTCGCCTTTTTTCTAAGCTGAACAGCCCCAAAAGCCCTGCTAGCCTGTTTGAACTAGCAGCAATCAGGACAGAGTGTGCCTGATGCTCACAAATTCAGTGGGGTTGTCAATTAAGATGCCTTTGTTTAAAGGAGTTGTTAAGTGTTGGCAGGCAGCCCCAATGCACAAGGTTGGTTTCTTGTAAGCCAAGGAGTTGGAACTCAAAAGCCAGTTCAGCGATTCAGTAAACCAGGGCACAATCTAACTTTAAATCTGTTGCCTTGAACCTGAACTGAAGTCTACTGCCAAACAAATGCTGTTAATCATGCAAAATAAGTGGCTCTGTAATTAGTCCTCAGGAGATTTGGGGGCAATAAGGATATTTTATTTATTTATTTATTTATTTATTATATTTATACCCCGCCTTTTTTCCTGCAAGGAACCCAAGGCGGCTTACATAATCCTCCTCCTCCTCTCCTTTTTATCCTATAAGGATATCTGCTCTAACTCCAGAGAGATGGTGACATGAATTTCCCAGGAAACTGCCAAATGAAGGGAGGAGTTTGGAACTGGTAGTTCTCGTACATTTAACTTGATCGTAGATCTGAATTATTTCTCATATTAGGGCAGAAGAGGGAAAACTAATTTAAAACAGGGAGTGTTTTCTGTTCCAATTAAATAAACCTGAGTGACTGTGTTTCTGGTCAGAAATGCCTGGGTAGCTCAGGTGACCAGCTTGCATTACTTCTCTGGGTACACCTGTGCTGGCGGCTTCCTGGATCCTTTGGAATATTTGCGGTTGAATTTCAAAAGCAGCTTCTGGATGTTTTGTTTCCTGTTTTTACACTTGTGTAACTTCTGAAGAAAGAGTAGCACCTCTCCCCCCATGGAAAGATGTGCAAGCTCCAAATGCAGGGAGAGCATGTGTCTCCCTAAGGAAGATAAGAATGAACCCCTCCTTTCGATATTATGCAGAAGCATGAAAACAGGAAGTACAACCTCACTTGTGCTTCCTGTTTCCCTTCACTGTTCAAAGTCTGAGGTCATTCATGATGACTGAATTGAGCTGGAGAATGTAATGGGTTTAATGAATAATGTTTTGAGCCACTTCTTTTGCCTTGTCTTCGTTTTAGAACATTTTTACTGCAAGCATGAATTTAAAAGTTTCTACAAGATGTACAGGCAGTCCCCAGGTTACAAACAAGTTCCGTTCTTAAGAATGTCTTTAAGTCGAATTTGTATGTAAGTCGGAACAGCATAGCGTTCTATATATTAAAACCGGCATTTACGTAAATTACTCAAATTGTGTAGTATACTACGCTATGTACTCTACGTAAATGACATAGTGCCGGGGAACCCAGAAGTCTGTTTTTAAGTATGGGTTGTCAGTAGGTCGGATGTTTTTAACTCAGGGACTGCCTGTATATGAATCAGTTCACAGAGTGGATAAACTAGTTTGTAAAAATTGGCATCTGAGCCAGAACCAAACTGGAGATAGGAAGCGTTGATGGACCACAACCTTATTTTAAGTCATTTGACCCCAATGAAAAACTAGAGGAACACTAGAGATGGGTGAGATATTTGTTGCAGTTCGGTTTTGACCAGAATTTATTTAATTCACACCTCCAAGAACTTAATGTGGACCCAAACACAATCTGTGGACTGTACATTTCTGAGACTGCAATGCGATTTGTGCAACAAAAAATTGTGTTCAAAAATGCACTTTTGAAAATTGCACATAAAACGCACACATTTGAAAAATGTACTGAAACACGTTTTAGTCAATGGGAGAAAAATGTATACATTTGAAAAATGAGCATATTTGGGGAAAATGCACATGGAAATAGGCACAAGTGTTCATGTAAAAAACCCACAACACTCACAATCCAATAGGGACTAGAGGCGGAACAAACTTAGAGGTGCAATTCGGAGAACCTTGAGAAGCTTGAATTTTGCTAAGCCACACATCCCTACACACAGCTCTCAATCTCTATTGTGTATGCTGCAATCACAAAAGAGCAGTTTCCAGAGGAATAATAGTGTGCATTCCAATTGATTATTCCTTTTAGGTGGGTGGGGGAAGACTTAGTAAAACAAACTGAGCATCTTTAATCTAAGGCTGGGCATCCAGGCCAGTAATTAAGGGGCCTTCTAAAAAGTGACGTAATGGGCAGTGCAATCCTATGGTTGCTAGACAGCATCTAAGCCAGAGTATTATATGGAGTCCCAGCTCCGACCTCGGAAGCTCACTCCAAGATCAGAGCTCGGACTCCAAGCTCAGAGTGCCCTCCTCCCTGCTAGCAGTTGGTGTGGAAAGAACCATGCCAGCTGCTTCTCCAAAGTTGCAAATGTGACCTCAGAGACGGGCGTTCCGGGAGGCGGGGAGGGGAGGAGACTGGCGCCACCAAGATACAAAATATCCAGGCAGCGCTCCAGCCCCCTTCATTCATGCTCCGAGGTGCCGTGCCACACAAAATCGGCCATCTAAATGTTTTACAGGGTGGGAGGAGTGCGAAGACAACCTTTGCTTCCACACTCCTTCCGCCCTGCATAGGATGCCCATAATTCTCCGAGTTCAGAGGGTTACGGGCATCCAGACTGGATTGTGCCCTAAGAACATTAATAGATATAATTCCATTGTCTTTTATTGGATGCAGAGTTTATTTAAAGATTAGAGAATCCCATTTCCAGAACTAAAATATATATAAAATTCTAGCAATTACAACTGCTGTAGGCTGTAGCTCAGATCAGTGTTTGCTTCAAAGCGCAGTACTTGCACAACAAAACTTGCTATGCAACAGCACCTACGTAACTCCTTGGAAAACTTTCTGTGCATAGTAAACACTACCTGTTTCAAAAAGCATGTATGCACTTTGAAGGACATCAACTACTAAAATAGGGGAAAAAACTTTTACACCACTGGATCAATTTTAGGGGCATCAGTAAGATTGTTAAAATCATTCTTAAGACACAGTACAATGCTGCACAGTTACAGAATTTCATATTTCCTGAACTAGGAATAGAAAAGCATTATTGAAGCACCTGAACAAAACATATACACACGATGAAGATATGTGACCTAAAGCCAGGCTTCCCTGTTGAGAAACCTGCTTAAAGTAAACTATTGTGTCTTGTTCAGTCTTGCAGTTTTCTCCCAAATAACATCAGAACTCCTCTGCATGCTCCAGCTACCTCATGGAAAGATCTGGCTCTTGTGATTCACTGGATTTCAAAGCAGCCTGGGCTTTCTTTCACTGTACAGTACCTGTTAAGTATTTTAATATTTGCTCTTTCTATATACAAACAAATACGTTAAGCTATTACTTAGAGGATAACTGCTGAACAAATAATGGCATTCTTGGCTGTCTCAAGTAATAGTTTTCATCAGGGTTCAGAGTGCAACAGCAGCCTCCTTATACACACATGGTATGCATAAGAGGGCACTATTCCTGCTTTGAGAGGTACCCTTATTGAAAGACCACTAATGTAAAATTTACTGGACTCAAAACTGAATTTTCCTGATTTTCTTAACAGACATACTTGCTAGAAATGAACCACTAAATCAACATACATACAACATTTTAGAAAAACAGGAGAAAGGGAGGCCAGGGAAGCCAATTAGAAAATGTGCAGGTATGCACATACAGTGTAGAGGTTACTTTCTTATAACACAGTAAACATGTGGCCCTCAGACTAATTTCAAGAGTGCTCTGCATGCGATCAGTTTAGACCTCTGACAAGAGCAATCCCTTCCCTGACGACTTGTTGGGCAGCAAAAAATAAGGAAAGAAAAGGGATGGCATGGAGAGAAAAGGGATGACCCACCACATTTAGCTCTTTCTTTGCCTACCCCTGGCTTTGTCCCCACCAACCACAAACACATGGCCCCTGAGAGATTATTCATGAGAGAGCGCACATACCCCCAACAGAAGAAGGTTGCCCATCCCAGTTATAACACATACTGAAGATGACAATGGGCCGGTTCACACATTTTCCACTTATAGGGTTGGATCCAGGCTTAGTCATGCTTATAGTAGACCCACTGAAATCAATGGGGCAAGTCAGTCAAGGTTAACGTAAGGCTCATTGATTTCAAAGGGTCTACTCTAAGCATGACTAAGCCTGGATCCAAACCTTTAAGTGGAAAATGTTCTATCCCACATCACTGGACTCCACCCACTTGTGCCAGTGAATCCATTCAATCACAGCAGTTGAGTTTCTGTAACTGCAGTTGCAATGGGCCTCGGCTTCCCATCATAAGTGTACTTCAGAGTCCACATGTATTTCAACAGTCACACGTGCTGATCTATCAGCAGGTACATTCACTACCGCTGCATATACCCATCTAGGCAGCTACTGGACACAGTTGATATCATTGGGGCAATGGGCATCTGCTGCTATTTTAGCTACCCTTTACAGCTGGTTCCAGAAGAGAGTGGCTAGTATTGAGAAGAACTAGCAGCCAGGAAGGTTGCACAGGAACAAGGAACTACACTGGTTGCTCAGTCAAGGGGAATGAAAGGTTTCCAGTCTTGCTTAGCTTGGTTTTCCACTGCTGGGATATGCTGTTTCTTTCCTTTCCAGGGCAAGCCACTCTCAGCCTCAGCAATATGGGGATGAGACTGGCCTAACCTAGAGGGTTACTGTAAGGATTAACATGTGAAGCACTTTAAACATTCAAAAGTATTAGTACATAAAATGCAAAGGATTATTTTGTTGCCATTGCCAGAAAAAGGGAGGGAAACATCCAGGCAAGCAAAGCAGGGGTGTGCAACCATCTCTGAAAAAACTACTTGCAATAATGAGCAAGGCTAGGAAGTAATAAAAGCTAATTATTAGTCTCCCTCTCCTCACACAGAAGAAGAGAACAAACCATACCTGTGAGTGTTCTGTTTCTGAGTGTCCACAACAGGGGTGCGGACAGGAACAGCATACACTGATACTGGATGCTACTGGGGCAGATTGTCTCCACTGCTTGTTCTTTCCTCAATAGGAGGCAGCACCTTGGCAGCTGCTGTTTTTGCTGTCCCAGCAGCTGCCCGGCATGGCTTAATGGGTGAAGATTATGCCATTGTGTGTGCTGCTACTGCAGTTTTAGCTGACCTTCAGTAGTGCTTACAGAAGAGGGTGGTTAGTATGAACAAAAGATCAGGTAAGATCAGGTGACTGGGGGTTAACATGGGGATAGGGAGGTGTACCCTACACTGTCCCCGTATGTGTACACACACACACACACACACACACACACACGGAAAATAGGAAAGGTAACCTAAGTCCCTGTTGCAAGGAAGAACTACTTCCCTATAATGGCCTGCCCACTGTTGCCAAGACACAGGACCATCTCCTAAGGCAGTGTTCTCCAACCTTGGGTCCCCAGATGTTTTTGGCCTACAAATCCCAGCGTGACCCAGCCAGCATAGCTGGGTTTGTAGGCCAAAAACATCTGGGGACCCAAGGTTGGAGAACAGTGTCCTAAGGGATGGGAATAGCATTCAGGCAAGGAGAAGGTGGCAGGTGAACATTCTTTTGCAACTGACTGAAATGCCAACTTTGCTCAGGAGCACTGATCTGAGATCAGTGATGAAAATGCAGCCAAAGTAAAACAGACTTCATAGTCATAGTTATTCCACAAACTGCAAGTTGAAAGTTGTTTGTTGATACAGTTCGGCTGCAAGTTAACTATATGGACTGTATCAACAGGTATGCTAATTTAGCCATGCCATTTAGGTATGCCACTAGGTAATCTGTAGAGTTGTGGTAGGGGTGCAGTTAGGTAATTTTAGACTCTGGACTTAATTGTCTTACACCCCCCCCCTTTAGATGGTAGAATGTATTAGTGTGTATTACTTGCCACATTTTGAAGTAATCAGGCCTTGTTGTGTTTGAGGGACCTACTGCCCATTCTGCTAAGTGGGAACCTGGACCTCTGCCTGGAAGTCCTACCCTGATGGCACCACTGTGTGTGGTACGCCTGGACAGGAAGAGGGCAGCCTGACCATTGCATAGTCAGGCCTACCATTCTGCTTCTCCTGCACTACAATGCTGCCTACTCCACCGTTCAATAGATGACTCGAGGGGAATATTTACTGCAAGACACAAGGGAATGCATATGTAGTGTAGTATACACAAGTGGTACACTGCAGACTTATTTGTGACACTTATCCAAAAAGGTCGGCCACCATATTGTGAGCTAGAGCTGCTGCACAGGTCTCATTGTACTGCTACATCTTAAACAGGGCAGCTCTTCATAGAGACTCTTCTTGGTCTTTCTAGCTGCAGAGCTAACAGTGCAATCCTGGGCATGTCTACTCAGAAGTAAGCTCCACTGACATCAATGGGATTTTACTGTTGTGATATGTATCACTTTACCAGCTGCTGTACATTGTTTACAAGAAGAAGGTACAGTGTGGCTCTGTGAAAACAGATCTGTGTTATGTCTGGTCTTTTATGAACAAACAGTCTATTCTTAAACTCATGGGAACTAAGTCTGTGGAAATGAGACGTACTGGTCACATGGTTTGTTGTTCTAATGACGTACTGACTTGTTCAGGCAGAAGCCATTTTAAGGGAAAGGTTTTGATCTTTTCTCTTCTTCTTTTCCTTTGTTCCTGCAACAATGTAACGCCTTTGCTGACGTGGAGTGAAGTTCAACTTACTCTACTGGACTTAATGCTTGCTATGCATTTATACTCTGCACATGGACTGTAACTAGGAAATGTATACTCTGTAGAGCTTTACTTTGAGCTTTACTTTGATAAGTAAATAAACAGGTAGAATTAGAACCTGTGGTGTTCCAGAGTGTTTCCTGACTCCATGGATTTATCTGCAACTGGGGAAGCTGAAAGCAAGTGTCATAACGAGGCCTGGCTGGAACTGCATGCTTCATGCTGCACAGGGGGGTGAGCTCTGCTAATATCTGTGTGTGGAAGTCCAAGCAGGTGATAGCACACAGACTGGATTTTAAATCTCCCAGCACCACCAACACCAACATTTACTCCCAGGTAAGTATGTACAGGACTACAGCCTAAAGACAACACAGAGCTATAAACAAAGCAGAACTATTAAGACGATCCATGTGGTTTTATTGGTTTCTTCCCTCTCCTGCTGTGGAAATTGGCACAACAGTTGCAGTAGCATGGGAGTGGGGAGAAGGAATGACACTGGGTGAAGAAAGCGGGAGATTGGCGGCCATCCTGCGCAGTTGGCTGTGCTAGCTCAAGATGCCACAGATTGTACCGGCTGATTACTAGATCCTCCCCATCTCACATTAACAACCAGCCTTCTCAGGTTTCACTATAAATATCTGGTTGTTTTTTTTTAAAAGAGGGAACAGTTCAGTGCACCATGAATGAGTTGTTTTCCATGTCCAGCAAAGACTCCTTAATCATAACTTTTTTTAAAATATCTAGCTTAAAATTAAAGTCTCATGGACAGGAACATACAATTTTAAGTGGTTCTGTTTGACAAGGTCCTGGCCACAAGTTTCAATGGCTATTTAAAACAGCATTAAAATGTGCACATGTACTACTTAAATGCACGTTTGCATCCTGAGGCTCTCTGGTTTATGACAAACCTATCAAGAAGCCAGAATAGACACATGACATTTTTATTCCATAGGTGCATTCACATGTACCTCTAAACACTGAGGTTACTGTACAAGTAAAGTAATTCACAACTGTACTATTCTTATGTCTACCACAAAGGTGGGATTACGACTATTGCTCCTAGTCTTTGCTTTGCACCCAAAGCAAGAAGCAAAGCTGTGATCAACTCCTATTCCCCTGCATTGGGCAAGGATGCTGCTGCCTTGGAATGGGCATTAATCCAGCTACAATTCTGCCCAGGATAGCAGTAGTGATTCTGTACAAACCAACCAGCCAGAGTCTCTTTTAAGCATTCAAGGGGCCAGAGCAGTAACCTACTACAACATTTTCCCATCAGTAGGTCACTATTGGTGGCCAGATGCAAGTGCCTCAGCAGACGGACACGACCAGCAGCAAACAACGAATAAAAAATAGCAACATTAAGATTATACTTTCAGTGTCTTACTAGAATTTGCCAAGGCACACACTTCACAAATGTGTGTTGTATATGTGGTGCTGATCGCCATGGAAACAGAAGCCACTGCTTTGAGAAGGCAAGTGCACATCCAAAGTCTCCCTGAGGTACCTGAAATACATTATCCCTGTCCCCCCACCCGTAAAAGAGGAGGGGGAATACGAAGCCATCAAGGCATCATCTAAATCAGGGTGGGCAGACTTCATGGCTCTGGGTAGTGTGTGCGTGTGTGTGTGTGTGTGTGTGTGAGTGAGTGTGAGAGAGAGAGAGAGAGAAAGAGAGAGAGAGAGAGAGAGAGAGGGATGGGCCCTGTGCATCAGGACCAAAACCCACAGAAGACACCACACTGGTGTACGACTACTGCATTTGCATACAGGCCCCCTGCCACCAAACAATACCATGATGTCAGGCCACCACAGAGCCCCAACACAATCTAGACAATTGTGTTACAAGCACAAAGAACTAGATGAACATGCAGAGCAGAGGATTCATACAGGTGAGAAATCACAAGGTGGAGTATAAGTTTCTTAAATATTATGTGTACAGTTCATGTAGCCCCATTGCGACGTGATAGTAGAAACGAGTGGTGAACGGACCACCGCACATCAGATTTGGACTGAGTCGTATTAAATCTTATTTGGAGGCCCATTTTAAACCTCATCTATATAGAATCAAAGTGCCTGCAAGACCCCACTGTGCTCCCAAGTTACATCATCAGGAGTGCAACAGAGCCTAGGGAACCCTTCTACACTCAGCCCTGAACCTCAGCACAAACAGAATTCTCCCTACTTCATGGTATGTAACAGAGACAGGCAGCAAAAGGTCCCGTTTGTGCACTTGGATGTAGGTGGACCTCAGGCCCTGAATGCTGCTACAATCATGCACAGCAGCATCCATGGCTGCTGAGAATACTCACAGCAGAATCCAGTCTATCAAGCCCCAAATCTATCAATGGCTACACATCATGGCTTTAAGCTACATCCAGGTTCAGAACAAGCAGAATGTTCCTAAATTACCAGCTGCTAGGGAACAGGAAGGAGAGGGCTTTTGCCATGTCCTGCTTGTGAGCTTCCCAGAGGCATTTGATTGGCCACTGTCTGGAACAGGATAATGGACTTTTTATCTGATCCAGCCAAGCTCTTTTTATATTCTTAAGCCTGCTAACTATGCGTGTTTCCCTGGGGACTTTTCCTCTACTACCTCTTGGTAAAATTTGAGAAAAGGGGAACATGGCAGAGAGACCTCTAAGAATGTATGTAGCCAAAAGGGATCCTTTTTTCTTTTTTTTTAAATCAGTGTAGACTGCAATGGTGGTCTGAGTCCAATCCAAAAAAATTCTGCATGAGAGGAGGAATGTATGAAATCCAGAAAAAATTATTTGCAGAGATTCTGCTCATACCTTGTGAGAAGTATGGGAAACACAGCAAAGGTGACTCATGTATATAGGATCTACAGATATTAAAGACAGTTTCATTTAAACTAGCTACTGATAAAGATGTATGAAAGGGTCTTCCAACAAATATGCAAAATTCACAGATCTGGGGCAGGGGAGACATAGTGTACAGACTATGAGTTAATACTGAACTACTCGTTTATATGCCTTAAGTATGAAAATGCCCCCAAAGTGTTTTTTGCTTACACTGGTCTGTAATACAAGTGTAAAGCATAGACCAGCAAGAACAAACATCTGAATTTACAAATGCATCTTATATTCTTCAGTAATGATCACAGATTAACCTAGATAGGACAGGAGGCTCAAAAGCAATTTAAAAGTGTAAAGCAATTTAAAGTGTAAAAACACTTTAAAATGCTGCTATTGAACATGTTAATGCCCACAGAGGTGGCATGTGCATGGTACATCAGTGGTTATTTAAAGTTCTGCAATACTCCTAAACATTGCCAGAAGATAACATAGACCAAAATCTTAGAAACCTGTCATCACATACTTAAGTATACCAGGATCAGTTACTACTTATAGATAAGACACCAAGAACATCCCAACTAAGTATCCTTTTGGGAAGAACCTCTGTTTATACTTGCATTTTAAAGAGGAACATTATGGTCAGCAAAGAACCCTGTATATAAAAGCTACCTCTGTGGAGGAAAAGAGAAGTTTGAAGTTTGTCAATCACATGTTAACTCACCTAATTCCAGCTGTGTATTAGTAGACTTATCTGAAATACTTTCTAAACCAGGCTTCAAGAATATTCCTTTAAAAAAGGAAGATTTTAAAGTTAGGGCTGCGTATTTTAGTGCAGTAAAATAAAATATTATACTGGTCTAAAACAAAGATGGACAACAACAACAAATCTTTCCGATAAATACACAACTAAATGCAGCCACTGAGGGCCAAGGGACTCAGAAGGGCCCACATGCTCCCTTATCCTGCTAACCTGACTGTGCAGATAAGTTTCCTGGTGGCCATCTTGGATTGCCCCAAACACATCAATGTCATGTCAGGCATTGCATTTGGGGTAATCTAAGAAGGTAGGTAGTCGACCCAGAGCCAAGCAGCTCAGCTCTTTCACAAGTGCTTGCCACCTTCCACCGCAGCCAGTCATTCACCTTACCAGCCCTCCCCTAACAAGTTTCCCAGGCTGTGCTGCTGAATGGATCTCAGCCAACACTTTGCACCACCCCCATTCAGAAATGCCACTGCCATCCACTTAAAGAAAACACGATCGTTATGATGCGACAGCAGTGCCATGTCCAAGGACCCACCAAAGTCTGGTGCTGGTCTTGTCTAAAGAAGTATACAAATAATTTCTAAACTTTAATCATCCAAGATAAAATCTCTATAGTACCCATCGTTTACAACAAAACACCAATTCAGCCCTGAGCCACTAAAAGCTAGCTAAAGATAGATGCAGATTTCAGCTAGTTTCTACAGTAAGCCACTTCTGAAAGCTCCTCTACATGCCACCTTTACCTGTTCCAATAAGATTTCAGGTATGCACAAAAATATTCCTTCCAAACTCTGTATCATGTCAAGCGCCACAAAATGTGGCTGCAGAATTAGTACACGCAACAAGTTTTCTACCTCCATAAACTGATCTAGCCAACAGATTGCAAACATTCAGGGCTTCTTCTTGCAGGCTGGAGAAAATGGTTCTGATTAAAGTAGTCTAAATCCATCAAATTTTTAAGGTTTTAATCAGTGTTTTATTGCTGTTTGAATGCTTATGCTGGTGTTTTGATGTATGCTGCCTTAGGACAGGTTGCTTACCTGTAACTGTGGTTCTTCGAGTGGTCATCTGTGCAGTCACACATATGGGCTCTGCGCGTGTGCGGAGGCCGCTTCGGGAAAGTTCTATAGCTGAGGAAAATTTTGGGCGGGAACCCCTCCCCCCTGCGTCTCCCTTGCGCGGGTTCCCGCCCTCTCCCTCAGTTCCCCTGAGACCGCCATCGCGATCCCAGTACCAAGGGAGAACATAGGAAGAGGTTTCTCCAACTTCCTAATATCAATACCGAAAGTCCAATTCGATGGTGTTATACGGTATCGATCATAGTGAGCCCAATAGTCCCGGTTCAGTACACCATCGAACTCGACAGTGACACCGTAGCGGGGATGGATGGGCGGGTTGTGTGACTGCACAGATGACCACTCGAAGAACCACAGTTACAGGTAAGCAACCTGTCCTTCTTCTTCGTGGTCTCTGTGCATCACACATATGGGCAGAGTAGCAAGCTGACTTACCGGTGGAGGGTCGGTGTCGTCGTTACTGAAGGACCGAGGAAAGGACAGCTCTGCCAAAGGCGTTGTCCCTCCGGGATCGGACATCGACTCGGTAGTGTGATACGAACGTCGAAGGCGTGGACCACGTAGCCGCCTTGCAGACATCTGTCAACGAGACTCCTCTCGCGAAAGCCGTCGAGGCCGATACGGCTCTGGTAGAATGAGCTCGCACCGAGCTCGGCAATCGCTGATGTTTGAGCTCATAGGCCAACCCGATGCAATCGACAATCCAGGTAGATAGACGCTGGGTCGAGACCGGTAGCCCTTTGGAGCGTCCACCGTAACAGATAAAGAGACGGGGAGATCTCCTTATGGATTCAGTGCGGGACTTGTAGAACAATAGGGCCCTTCGCACGTCCAGCATGTGGAGTTGATGTTCCAATGGAGTCGACGGGCTTTGGAAGAAAGCCGGCAAAATAATGTCCTGGTCCAAGTGGAAAGAGGATACGACCTTGGGAGTGAAGGCCAGATCCGGGCGCAACACAGCCTTCTCTTTGTGGAAGCTGAGGTACGGAGGATCGACTCGTAGAGCCGCCAGTTCGGATGCTCTCCGAGCAGAGGTGATTGCGACAAGAAATACGGTCTTAAAAGTTACTAAGCGGAGATCCGTTGTCGCCATTGGTTCAAAAGGTTTAGACATGAGTGCCTGCAGCACCAACTGGAGGTCCCATACCGGAGTGACTGGTTTCACCGAAGGGGCCATGTTCTTCAATCCCCTCATGAAACGCTTGACTAACGGGTTCGAGAATAGGGTGGACCCATCCAGGCCATTGTGGTACGCTGACAGGGCAGCTAAATAGACCTTTAACGAGGCCGTCTTAAGTCCCTTGTGATGCAAATGAAGTATGAATTGCAGTACTTGCTGAATAGGAACGCTCGAGTAAGGCACTTCAATCCGACCGAGGTAATCACAGAAGGCTTTCCATTTTCATGTATATGAAGCGCTGGTGGATGGTTTCCACGCTTCCTGCAGCACGAGCTTGATCTCCGAAGGGAGTGCGCTCGGTATCAGAATATAGCCATGCTGTGAGTTTCAAGATGGCTGGATTCGGGTGTAACAGCGCGCCTCGAGCTTGAGAGAGTATCGTTGATGTGTTCGGTAGAGAGCGATACTGTCCCCTGGAGAGTCGTAGAAGTGGTGCGAACCATGCTTGCCTCGGCCACCACGGAGTCACCAGGATGCAGTTCGTGCCCTCGGATTGGATTTTCGAAATCACTTTGGCTAGCAATGGAACTGGTGGGAATATGTAGAACAGAGTCCCGAACCAAGTTATCTGGAACGCGTCCCCGATCGACGCAACGTCGTGTCCTGCTCTGCTGCAGAAATGTGACAGGCTGTATTGGTTGAAGTGGCGAAGAGATCCACTGTTGGGGTTCCCCATAGGTGGAACAGCGACTGTCGAATTCAAGTGTCGAGTTGCCACTCGTGGGAGTCGTGACAACCTGCTCAGCGCATCCGCTAGAGTGTTGTCTTTTCCCGCAATGTGGATGGCCCTCACCGAAATACGACGAGGGATCATCCAGTCGAACATACGGAGAGTTAGGTTCGTTAGTCGTAGCGAGCGGGTGCCTCCCTCCTTGTTCAAGTAGGCCACAACCGTAGTATTGTCCGTGACCACTTGTAGGTGTCTCGCAGCGAGCACGGGTTCGAGGGATTTCATCGAGTTCCAGACAGCTTTGAGTTCTAGGACGTTGATGTGCTTCCCTCGGTCTCGCGGGTTCCATTGTCCTTGCACTGTGTGGCTCCCGCAGTGGGCTCCCCAGCCCAGGAGCGAAGCGTCCGTCGTGAGCATAAGCGAGGGAGGAATGGGTTGGAAGGGCAGTCCTTTTGCCAAATTGGAGCGGATCATCCACCATCGGAGGGACTGCTTTATGTTGGACGGAATAGTCAGTTTCGTTCGGTGTGCATTCCTCTCGGAATCGAACGACCTTATGAACCAGTTTTGGAGCTGGCGCATACGAAGTCGGGCGAGAGGAACAACCGGAATGGACGAGGCCATGAGACCGAGGAGGCGTTGGATCGAGTAGGCTGTGCATGACCTCGCCTTTTGCAGTTTTGAGGCGAGGGTAAGAATTTTTAGAGTTCTGTCTTCTGGTAGAAAGGCACGACCGACCGTGGCATCTAATAAGGCTCCGATGAATTGAATCCATTGAGTCGGAAATAGAGTGGACTTCTTGTCGTTGAGGCAGAGACCGAGAGTGGACAAAGTGTCTGTAGTCAGAAGGAGGGCGCTCCGAAGCTCCCGAGCAGATGGAGCAACGATGAGCCAGTCGTCCAGGTAGGGGTAGAGCGTCACCCCTTGAGTTCGTAGAGCAGCGCAGACTACTGTCATACACTTGGTAAACACTCTCGGAGCCGTCGAAAGTCCGAATGGAAGTACCTTGAATTGGTAAGCTTCGGATCCGATCTTGAACCTCAGGTACTTCTGGCTGTCTCGATGGATCCCTATGTGAAAGTAGGCATCCTGGAGATCGATGGATGCAAACCAGTCGTTCTTGCGAAGGAGAGGCAAGATCGATTGGAGAGTGACCATCCTGAACTTCTTGGGTGGAATGTAGAAGTTCACTGACCGTAGATCCAGGATCGGGCGGAGCCCTCCATCTTTCTTTGACACCGTAAAATACCTGGAGTAAAGGCCGTCTTGTGCCAGGTGCAGTGGAACCATCTCGATGGCCCCTTTGAGTAGCAAAGAAGCGACCTCCTCCCGCAGCGTCTGGGATGGCTGCGTGGTGCGGGTGCCGAGAAAAGAAGGGAGAGAATCGAACTCGATCCTGTACCCATGCTGGATGATGTCCAGAACCCAACGATCGGTGGTAATTTTCTTCCATGATGGTAGGAAGAAGGATAGTCGAGTTCCGAACTGAGGTCGAGCCGGGATCGGAGTAGAGAAATCGGTCGTGCCTTGGGTCGCGTCAAACCCGACGTCTTTGAAAGTCGCCTCCTTTACGGGAGCCCCGGTACCGTTGCTGCTGGAACTGACGGCTCGGTGCCCGGGGCTGCTGTGGACGAGAACGACTATCCTGCCACTGCTGGAGTTGCTGACCCTGTTGGCCCGGAGCCACTGGTTGTGCATACGGAGCCCACCTGCGGCGTCTGAATGTTTTGGAAGATGCTTGGGGGAGCAGGCCCATCTTCCTCGCATTCACCCGTGCTTTCTGGACCGCGTCGAGAGAGTCGTCCGTCTTATCATTAAATAGGCCGACTCCATCGAAGGGCAGATTTTCAATTTTGGCCTTGGCTTCTGTGGTCAGAGTGGAGGACCTTAGCCAGGCATGTCGGCGGAGTGCGACTGCGGTCACGAGGGATCTCCCATGGCAGTCTCCCTGGTGTCTGGCCGTATGGATTTGTTGTCTGGAGGTGTTCGTTGCCTCGGCCTGGAAGACTCTGGCTAAGTCTCTCTTCTCGTCCGGAAGGTAGTCGATCAGTCCACCCATCTTTTCCCACAGGAAGAGTTGGTACCGAGCCATCGTGGCTTGGTACCCAGCAACCCGGATCCCCAGGGCGCTAGAGGTGTAGACTCTTCGTCCGAAGTTGTCTAACCTTTTTCCTTCGGGGTCGGACGGAGTGGAATGCTGTTTTCCCGATCTCGATTGCGCTGATTCGACTATCATCGAGTTCGGTGTGGTATGGGAGAAGAGAAACTTAGCTGTGTCCGGCCTGATCTTGTACAGCGCGTCCAGACGCTTTGCCGCAGGAGGAGCTGTGGATGGTGAGCTCCACGATCCCTGCACCGTCTCCAGCATCGTCGGGTTGATAGGGAGCAGAGTCGGGCCCGAAGAGGATTTGGAGACCGCGTCGAAGAGAGGATCCACCTGCTTTTTCTCTTCGGCCACAGTCTCAAGTCCGAGGGCTTGAGCCATCCTTAGGACCTGGTCTTGGAAGGTGCCCATGTCTTCCGAGGGGGACACACCCGCTTGAGTGGAGACGACCTGGTCCGGAGATGTGGACGATGGGGACAAGGAGATAATCGAGTCCGAGTCTGTCATGGGAGACCGCGGAGTCGAAGACCTGCGAGAGCGGGACACCGAAACTATCGAGGCCGTAGCTAGGCGATCGTCTCTCTCTTCCAATTCTCTCTCATCCACCTGAGAAGGGATGGCCAGAGCGCGGCGTGAAGGAGACGTCCTGAGGTCGGCACGCATCCCCTCCTGTCTGGGATGAGGGCGTCGTTCATCCCTTCTCGGAGAGTGCCTCCTAAGTGGGGACCTCTCTCTGGAACGGTACACCCTGGTCTGGTACCTGTAGTCAGACATAGGGGAGTGCCTTCGGCGGTAAGTATAGTGCGACGCCCTAGAGAATCTCGAATCCCTCGAGTCTCTCGAATCCTGGGATCTTTCCCTGTATCTTCGGGAGTCCCGGGCTCTACGGGAATCGGACGACCTCGAGGATGCCCGGTCCCGGGTGATCAGTACCTCCTCGATCTCGAGGGAGCTAGATCGAGTTCGTGGAGTACGAGCCCGTATCGCACGAACTGGTGAGGCCAGAGCTGGAAGCGCCGTAGTGGGTTCCGATGCAGAGGCCGTAGGTCTCGGTTCCGAAGGTGAGTCCGGTATCTCGCCCTCAGATACAGAGGTACGGGCAGCCTTCCTCGATCCCGAGGGGGCTTTCGGCGAAGAGCGTTGAGGTGGGTCCCTCGAGCCCGAGGAAACCCGCGGCGGAGGCGATTTCAGTCCAGTCTCCCTCGATCCCGAGGGGACTCTTGGAGATGAGCAAGGAGGAGGATCCCTCGAGCCCGAGGGGACCCGAGCGGGAGGAGATTGCAGCCCAGCCGGGCGTTCAGCGGTCACGACGTCCGTCGGATCCGGGGCTACCGTCGATCTCGATCCCGAGAGAGACGAAGCCAATTTCTTTGCCAATCTCCTTGCTTTTTCTTTTCGCTCCTTGCTCTTCCTTTTCTCCTCCTTTTCTCGACGAGCTTTTTTAGCTTTGCTCTTCGATATCATCGCCGCCATGTAGGCCTCCTGAGCGTCCGCTGAGGGGACCGTGTGCGACGGAGGCGTACTAGGCCTAGCCGAAAGGATAGGCCTTTCCGCGGGCGGTTGGAGGGCCTTTTTGTACAGAATGGCCGTCAGTTTGTCCGCCCTGTGCTTCCTCGCTTGCTTGGTGAACGCTTGGCAATGATGGCAAGCATCCACATTGTGGCCTTCGCCAAGGCAGGCGAGGCATAGCGAGTGTCCGTCAGCCGGAGGAAGCTTCAGTCCCGCACCTTACGCATTTGCGGAAGGGGGCTTTCGGAGCCATAATCAGAATTAAGAGGATCCCACGACGAAAAACGGGGGGGGGAAAATGAAAAGAATACTCAGTTTTAGGTGGATTCTATGAAGAATCGAAGAACCTCTCGAAGAAACAGCCACACGCGATGGCGGTCGAAGAGGAACTGAGGGAGAGGGCGGGAACCCGCGCAAGGGAGACGCAGGGGGGAGGGGTTCCCGCCCAAAATTTTCCTCAGCTATAGAACTTTCCCGAAGCGGCCTCCGCGCACGCGCAGAGCCCATATGTGTGATGCACAGAGACCACGAAGAAGAACTGGCTTTTACAGAAAGGTGGTATAAAATACTTGCAATCACTCTCCCCTCTCCTTGACAAAGAATCTGAAAATGTTTCAGATTATAATTCATGAATTCGAATTGCCTTTACTAGACATAATTATGAAACAGGACCTTGATTTTAAAATAGAGATGGCACCTTTCCTGCTATTCCCGCCCACACCAACTTGGCAATGGTTCAAGCTATTTCCGGGGGGGTGGGTCTTTTTGCGTGGAGGGCTCATTTCCAAGCCAATCTGGATTTGCTAACACTCTTTCACCTGCAGGAGCTTCCCTAACGTGGCTGGTGAAAGAAGCCACAAGAACAGAGAAGGGAGGTAAAGAGGCTGCACTCCCACAAACCATTCACGGGACGGGACACAAAGTCCACCTCCTGTCAAGGACCACTGGGGAAAGGGAGTCCCTGAATGGGCATGGGAGTCCCCATTCCCCTCCCCCACCAGTAGTAATGAAGCAATTACAGGCAGCCAGGGTTTATGAAAACCCCGGTGGGTGCTCTCCTGGCCCCTGAGGCTGCCATTTTGGGGGGCTGAGTGCTGGATGGGGGTTAAGCTGGGAATTCAGAGAAAAATTCAGAAACCTTGTAATACTCTCTTAGGAGGAAAGCACTTTTGAGTCCCTGAAGCTTATATCCAAACCCAAGTCTGCCAAGTGTCACTGGCATCTCTAATTTTAAGGTTGAAATCCTTTATGTGCTTACCTGGGAATAAATCCCATTGAACTCAATGAGCTTGTTCTGAATAGGTATTATAGGGCTGCTCTGCAAGTTAATCCAAGACTTTCAACTCTTATTCAATTTAAAGCTGTAGCTAACAGAAACATTCTGTTCCCACAGCAGTCAGCCAGCTGCCTGTGGGAAGCCCACAAGCAGGCCATGAGTACAGCGGCACCCTCCTGCTAGTGTTCTGCAGCAACTGGCATTCTGCCTCTGATACTGGAGGCAATATACAGCCATCATGACTAGTAGCCATTGATAAGTCTCATTCAGCAGTAAACAACTGGAAATAGAATGCTTTGGTCTAATAATCCAGAATGAATCTTAAGATCTTCTACACCAGAAGGTAACCATGTTAGTCTGTTGTAGCAAAAACAACAAAGAGTCTTGTGGCATCTTAAAGATGAACAAATTTATTCCAGCATCAACTTTCGGCATCAGCTTTCATGGACTATTGCCCACTTCCATCAGACGTACTTTGAGTGGAAAGCAAAGAGGCAACATCAGCCTAGCTATGCCAGGAAGTCCAAAGTGTGGGTCTCAGCCCCCTCCCAAGGGAAGTATTTCCTTAAAATGAACATTAATCTTGAACAGAAGCCAGCCATCACCATCTAAACCCTAATACATGGCACATGTAGTTGCATTTGCAGCTTCAACTATTAAGTCAAAAGATTTGCTTGCTCCCTCTTACACAAAATGAAACATTCAACTTCCATGACACAACAGGTTCAACCATTTTTCACATGATGAAGTCAATGTCTGTTGACTTTCAGTGAAGGGTGAGAAGAAGTAATCAGACTTAAATACAACTTGGTTCAAGCCATTTCCAAAGTTTTCATAACACTCAGTTACACCACATTCCATTCATAAGAATGGCTTGCCAAGTGCAAATCTACAGAAACAATATCTGTCAACCAAAGATTCCTAATTATTGCATGAACCTGACAACAGCCCACAGAAGAAGTTACTAATTTCAAGACATTTGTAAGCAGGAACTATCTACACAGATAAATCCCCCGCTAGAAAAATAACAAAACCAAAGTAACCAATATACCAACAATAACCAAAGGAATTGTGGTAGCATGCGGGGGAGCAGGGGTCAGCCATTTTTGGCAGCTTTGCCAAATAAAAAATTGTGCTTCTTATCCCAATTACTGGAGGCAAGTGCCTCTGCCCAACAGCAAAGACATCCCCAACTAACTCTCCTTCAGGAAAGGTAGGTGGGAAGCATTCCAGTGCCAGCTCCAATGCCAAGCACCAGCTGAGGTGGGAGAATGCAGGTTTCAGCCAATGGGACTCAGAGCCTTAGTGCCAAACAATGCTAAGTATGTCATGCTTCCCATGGTGAGTGTAATTGCTGAAGTGGGGGTGGGGAGAGAAAGATGCTCTTTCACGTGGTGAGCTATTGCACTTTAAATGGCTTGCCTTATAGAGCAATTGAAAAAGCAGCATTCATGTGGTTGCTCTAACATGGGGCCAGTCCACAAGATGGTGAAATAAGTTGCTATATAAAAAAAGAGAGGAATTAGCACTTCCTGAGCACTTTGTAGCCTAGGCTGCACTTGCATCCTAACTAGGGGTGCTTCCAGACAAGGCTTTATTTGTGCTATCATCCTGCCTCATTTACAAAATTTGATGGGAGGTTCAGATGGCATAGTCTTCCATGTGTTTTCCCACCACTTCTGCCATCATTTTTCTTACCAGAAAAGCTCCATTAAGGAGGAAATGCTGCACAATGTCTTGATTGGCAGTGCAAGCAGCCCTCTCTTTTCAGAGAGGAGAAGCTATAGACCACTCATATGAGCAATTCC
Organism: Shinisaurus crocodilurus; assembly: GCA_021292165.1. Classification (NCBI taxonomy): domain Eukaryota; kingdom Metazoa; phylum Chordata; class Lepidosauria; order Squamata; family Shinisauridae; genus Shinisaurus; species Shinisaurus crocodilurus. The sequence continues at coordinate 299,965,631 of CM037876.1, forward strand.
TCCCTTTCCCCACAGGTTACCCACCACACACTCTGTCTGAAGTGACTTACTGTACTATAATGCAAAATCAGCCCCACAAAGATCTACAAAACAAAGTACCGACCATTACACTCTTTTCTTCTTTAGAAGCAGTCTGGCTTCTGCCAGCAGCCAGGGGACGTAGAGCCACTGGCAGGCTGCACCCCCTGCTTCCCAGGAATAACATCAAGGCAAAGGGGAGACCAACCTGGACATCCATTCACCAGAGAAGGAGCAGCTGCAGGGAGCTCACCTCCCCTGTACTGCCAGAAACAACAGCGACTCCACTGCCTGTTCCTCTGGGACCGCAGATGCAAGGAGAAGGAACACTCTGCCCCTATCTACTGGCCAAAGGAACAAGAGCCAGCAACTGCTATTCAGTGCAAGATCATCGTCCAAGGAAGAATAACCTGGCCTGAACTGGATATAAAAGCTTATAGCTTACCACTTCATTCTGGCCTTGGAGAACTGGCTTATGCTGGCTCAGCTTGTCTGAGTGTGGAAGCTAAGTAGGGTCAGGCCTGGTTATTACTTGGATGGGAGACCCCTCCTCTAGTTTCCTGCAACTCTATGGATCTATGACCTCCCTCCTTGATCTTTTTTCCTCCATTGCCCTTCCCTAATCTTGGGCACTGGGTAGTCAGGACAGAGATATCTGGTTATGTAGACTTACCTCAGACCCTACACTACCAGCACCCTGAGTTATTTATATTAAAGACATACTAAGGAAAGAAAGTCCATTGGTATTTTTCCAGAAACTGCTACCCTAGCAATATGAGCAATAAGTTCAACTGTAATTCACCAGAAACATTACAATGACACATCTGCCTTCTCAAATTTATAAGTTTGTCCTTATTCACAGATGTTTCAGGTTTTGTACAGTTTATTTCCTCAAGTAAGTGACACTATGGGCATCTGTGTGGCACCACAGTATGCCTACATGTTCAGGGCTGACTTAAAACACCACTTCCTCAGTTCTAATTCACAAGTACCTACCGAAGAGATACACTGATTATCAGAGGCAGTATAGTTGCTAGGGAACATGAGTGGGAGGGTGCTGTTGCACTCATGTCCTGCTTGTGGGATCCCATGGACAGCTGGTTGGCCAGTGTGTGTGAACAGAATGCTCAACTAAATGGACCCTTGGTCTGATCCAGCATGTCTTCTTATGATACTATCATACCCTTAAAAAATTCTACAAGGACTTAGTTCTACCCCATCATTAACCTAAGCATGGACTAGTCCATGCAGCAGTTTCATTTTTTGTGAACAACATAATGTAAAGCCTGGCTGTAATGGTTGTTTAGCTATTAGCACACTTCTATGATGATGTCTATGATTGTTGGCGGCATTGCGTGTCTCAGTGAGATGGAAAGGGAAGACATAAGTGTTTTAAATAAATATGTAATGGACGTATCAACACCAGGTTATATCAGAAACTGCAACCTATTCTACATGCTTCCAGTTAATAGCCCAAGTATACTGCACAGTTGCCTACTGAAACACCTTTGATTTTATTACATTTGCTCCAATCCCTCCAACATGGATTCTCATTAGTTTTAAGAATGCCTGATACAAGTTTGATTGGGGGGGGGGGCAGTCAGAATGATGGAATTTAAGTCCATGTGAATGACTTGAACAAACGTTCCAGAACATGATGTTGAGCTAGAAACTTAACCTCTGGCTATAGACAGGTATTATAAATACCTGGCTTTAGACAGGTATTTAGACATGAGAACCATTTCTTAGATAGGAGCAGGGCTTTTTTTCTGGTGGAACTCACCGGAACTGAGTTCCAGCACCTTTTCTTCTATTAATTGCATTACAATTTAATCACCATCTACTCCCGAGGAAATGTAATCCAAGAGTTCCAGTACCTTTTTCTCCAGAAAAAAAGCACTGGATAGGAGGTAATTCCATATAGTCAACCAAGTATTTCTAATAACTTTCACAAAGAAACACAATTTTAAAATTGGTTTAAGCTCAACATATTCAACAGCACTAGGTAAGAAACTAGAATGCACTCTAACAGATTTGGAAAGGCTTTCTTGATGGGAAGTGGTGGCTGATGACATTATTCATTTATCATCATAATTAACATTTCCATGTTAACTGAGCAAAACACTAGTGGTGAGAATAATGATGAGATACTGGTGATTAAGTCATGTTTGCACAAACAATGAGTGCCTCAGCTGTAAGAAAAGTGAAGGAGTTCACTCTAAGTTGGGTGCTGAAGCCTCTCTCCTGTAAACCAATAAGGAGACTACCCAATGCCGAGGATGAAAGGGGCTTTCCCAAGGGTCATTCACTACACCAGGGCTCTCCAACCTTGGGTCCCCAGATGTTGCTGGACTACAGCTCCCAGAATCCCTTGCCATTAGCCATGCTGGCTGGATATGCTGGGAGCTGTAGGCCAGCAACATCTGGGGACCCAAGGTTGGAGAGCCCTGCACTACAGTATAAACAGTAAGCCAATGAATTTAAAGAGATATTAACAGGGAGAGAAAGTCTTCCTAATACAGTTTCTTTTCTCTAAACTGTGTAAAGAGCTTAAAAGTAGATTGAACCGTCAAATTTTGGTCCCACAGTGTAGATTTCACTTTGTCTACTCACCACCCCTAAGGAGTGGAAGAGGGGGAAAAGCCAGATTCATATTTCGATGTTCCATCAACTTATCCCTGAAAGCTCAAGGAAACAAAAAGCAAAGGTTACCAGGGCACTAAGGAAATCAAACAAGCAACCACAGAACAACTTCCGTTCCCAGTGGCTTTTTCCATTAATGTTTCGCTGCCAGAAAAGAAAAGCAGTTTAGTGCAATATGATTTTAAAAGCACTTTTTCTTTCACATGAGACGGTAGCACAAATGACACTGTGCTAGCAGAAACCAAGTTCTGAACTATGTGTAAGGCGAGAATCCAAGTAAAGTTCTGCTTGTGCAACTGGTTGCAGATCTTAAATTTATAAAGTAGTTTGCTAGCAACTGCACAACGGGAAAAGGCAGTGGAGCTCTGCTAGCTACAGCACTTACTTCTGCTAACTGTATGCTGGATTTAGGCCAAGATTTATTTTTAATAAATACAGCATGAATGTATCAAAGTAACTTGAATAAAGGCGGGGGCCTAAGAAGGACCAAAATGCTAAGAATAATTTTGCAAAGTTAGGCCCTATGAAGAAAAACATCAGCATAGATGCAGAAATGTAGAATGGTTGCTAAAAGTATGACCTGAGCACGAGCAGGTCCCTGAGTTTAGGTCTCACTCCAACCACAAGTGCATTACTGCTATTCTTTCAGCCTTAGTACTCCACATCAGTCATATGGCAGATAGTGCCAGCCTACATTGAGCCGCTGCACAGATTACTATGGAATGAGGAACACTTGAAATACAATATAAAATGTAAATTATTCAATAGCTGCTGCTCAATGGGTAGCATCAACCACTTAAAATCTCATGAGGTGGGCACCACCACACAGCTCATGTGGTATTCACCCACCTCAAATTTGTATTCTCCCTATTTTATATGCAGCCTGCTGAATGCCTTTTTCTCCCAAAATTTTTACCAGTTTTTTTAATATATTTGTATTTGCATTATATACAAGTAATGGAATTCTGCTTTTTGTACCCCCCCCCCAATATTCATTTTTTTCAGAGCTAGTCACACACAATCTCATTAGAGAAACTGATGGCTGTAAGGTGTGTAGGAAAAACTGCACATTATCCCAGATGCCTCAAACATAGAATCCAGTTAAATTTGCACAAGAAAACCAGCTACAATTCAGATTATGCTGTGGTGCATGTCAAGAAGTTCCACTACCTGTTTATATTACCGTATGTAAAGTGGAATTGACAAATTACCAAATTACACACATTCAAAAAATTATTTGCAACCATAAGGGCTAGATGACTTTTAAAAATCAGACCCCAGAATGCAGAATTCTGTACCTAATATAACATGGCGCATTTGAGAACAATGCAACTGCAGAACACACACAGCCACAGTACATAAAAGGGAATTTCCTAAGTTATGCATAAAGTCTTAAAGCAAATTAAGCACAAGTTTTACAGTAATGCTTTAAATCACATCTCCCATTAAGGGGGAATAACACATAGCAAAGCTCTTCTATGCCTGCAGTGGGGGCCTTCAGTTTTGATAGCTACTACAGTCTGCTGCTACAGCTGGAAAGTTCCATTTCCAGGGGAGACCTAGCTGCTGCAGCTGCCTCCTCCTCCCACTCAACCTTGCATCAGTGTTTTTTCTTCTTTCAGCAAGGAAAAGCAACAAAATTGCTGCACCAGCGGCATCTGCCTTTGCCTGCAGTTTGGAAGGGCAAGGGGAAACAACCAAAGGGAAAATATCCACGTGGTGATTCCACCTTGCCCCACTTTGGAAAAGACTAGCAAGATGCTGCCATGAAGATGTGCGCACATGAGTGGGCAACCTGGATGTGGCCACCTAAAGCTCCTGCAGGAACTGAAGGGCACTCATTACGTTTTAAAAAGTATGAACTGATACTCAGAAACTAATGAATCACAATTCTTTAATTTTGCTAACTTGGCAAGTACTCAAACTTTATTCAGCCCTTAAGTTTTTAAAAACCCAGAACAGCAATTTCAGAGATGCAATCCATAGAAAAGTAAACAAAATTTCAGTGCAGTGACTCAGCACCATTTGTTAGGGCATTGCTTCTACAACTATGCAATAGATATGCTGTGCCATCGTAGCGCACGGGTATCTTCAGAAAGACAATTATACCCAAGACATGATCTTAGTATCTTTCTAGTCCGTATCCAACTTTACTTCTCTCTGAATTTCCCCCATTTCATATATTCAGTGAATGCCGTCAGACTAACCAATAGATTGACACGCACACAAGTTATATATTATGAAATGTACGCTTATGTCAGCAGGGCAGCATCTAGATCAGAACAAAAGAAATGCGATCCCAACAGAATTTATATTTTTACACTGAAAGTTATTCTATTTCATACAAACTCCTCTGAGAATGTTCTGCACATGTGCACTGCACTAACACACACAGAGTTCCATTTGGGTGAAAACACAAACAAATGTCTTAAACCACGACAAGTTCAGCAGACAATTTACACTTAAAATCAAACCCTGGCCGATATCTTGATAAAGTAAACTTTTTACGAACATCTTAAGATTACCATTTTAGCTAAGTATTGGTTAAGTGCTCAAAATCCTGCAGCAGTAAAGAGGAAGAGTGGAACTACAGAGATCATAGGGAGGATTTACACAATGTTGTATATAGAAAAGGAACCCACCACCTTGGCAACACACACACTGAATTTGGAAAGCAAAGGGAGAGGAATCCAACATCATGCCAAGGCATCATGCCTTTTCAGCAGTGTAGATGGTGCTGATGGATACAGAGAGCAAATGGAAAGGAACACACAGTAGGAAAAATGAGAACTTCAGGCTTTGGTTGTGATCGTGTCTCAGATTAATGTTATGACCAATTTAAGCAAACCCCACTCTCTGGATTGTAGTCATTGAGACATTAAAGTAGAAATGCTGGACAGGCAGTTGGTGATCCAAGACGGCAGGAAGGGAAAAGGTATGAAATGAGAAATGTAGCTGGATGTGTCTGTACAGGAAACATCAAAAGCCACAAGATATTGTCTCTGGAGTCCCTTTTAGAAATCCTGACCTGCCTATGATTGCTCCTACAAAAACTATACTTCCATCATTAAGTGAACTTCAAACTTATTCAGGTCCCAACTGAAATATTTGCAACTTGAACTAATTTTGCAGTTGTGCTGGCCCCAACAGTATCCAGCTCTGGTCTCAAATGAAAAAGGGAACCAAATGAACTCTGTGTGCATGTACGCAGATACACACACACAGCATCTCCCTTACAATGTCATATGCTCTTCCATCAGGTTTCCCAAAGGGAGTGATGGGAAGCAGAGCCACTCCATCACCTCCGCTGAGAGACCAGCTCCATTTGGTTCTTCCTCGCCCTGAATTGTTTCCATTCCAGCTAGTCATACTAGGAACTATAATAATGTAACTAAGAACGGTGCCTGAGTTTGCTTGTTTTCCTCTCCCCTCCTCATTCCTTTTTTTGGGGTTGTGTGTTGTGTTGTCTTGTTACTGATCTTATGTAAGCTGCTCCAGGAGCCATTTTGACTGAAGAGTGGGGCAAAACTTAAATAAAGAAAACTAAGAGGGGAAAAAAATCAATAAGGCCTTCAAACTTAAGGACACACGCCAGAACCAAAATAGCCTCAAATATATGTGCTCTTAATTCTCAATCTCACCAGTAAATATTTTGCTGAATAATCCAATTGAGTCTATAATCCTATCCACACTTACCTTGGAGTCAGTCCCATTGAACGCTGAGCAGACATGCACAGGAACACATTGTAAAATTTGCACCCTATTTCACACAATAATATAATGTCACATTCCATGATGATGTTGTTGTTGTTTTTTAAAAAAGAAGCTTAGAGCCTACCATGTGTTTATGGTATGAGTGCAGTTATATTGACAAAACCAGGAATTCCCTTGATTACAAAGTTGTTGGGAAATGCTAGAGCAGATAAAGAAGATATATATTCCAATACACCTCAGATGTGGGTGGTCGACCTTTTATAGCAGTGGTAGGGAACCTCAGGCCTGGGGGCCAAATGTGACCCAGCTGGGTTCCCCAGATGGCCATGCCCTCTTCTCCTGTCCCCACCCTCTTTCCCCCAAGCACCAATCATCTGGTGGTTTCCCAGTATTTATGAAGTTCATTCTCCATTGTGTAAGGCTTAGTAACAGGCAGTAAGAGCTTTAAGCTACAATTGGTATTACTTATAATTTTGGTTTCTTTTGCCCCTTTTGCCTTCAGCCCCGTCACTAGAATGTAATCACTAGAATGTAGCCCCTAAGAGCCTCTCCGAAATGAAATTCAGCTGAGAGAGGTTCCTCACCCCTGTTTCATAGGGTTGGTTCTGGAGATCAGAGTTCAGGAGAGAGTTCTGGAGATCAAACAGTATTTTTATAATAGCAGTTTACCAATGAGCATGCAATCCACACCTGGCTTCAACTACCATATCTGTCTAAGACTTTGTTTCTAGATTGTATTAAGAGAATAGTCACTTCTTCACCAAGAAAATACTAGCCTTCTCCATTGTTGCTCATGGAGGAACAGGCAGAAAAGAGTTAGTATCACCAATGTTGTATTTGCCCCAACGGTCTTGTGTGTACAGGTGGGATGGGGCATTCATACAATGCTTCTCCCAAAGCAAATACTTATTTCAACCTTAAGAGAAGTTACTTCCCCAAAGGGCAAGCTATCACCCTGGCTACAGGTAACTGAATTTTAATAGGGCTGGACCCTGCACCTTTAAGATACAGAACCAGATTTAAGCTGCCCGTTACTTTACTCTGGGCAAAAATTCACAATCCCTGGCTATAGAATTATTTTAATTTTTAATAAAGATGAGGATTTATGGAAGAATGTAAGATGCTAAATCAATTATAATACTGCATGTCACTTGAACCCAGAGATAAATATATTCTGGTTCATTTAGTATTCGGTAGGTCTTCAGCAGCAGCACAGCAGCGAGTGGCAGGAAGATAATGGAGAAGATCTAAGGTTCCTGTACATAACCAATCCTGTTCTACAATTCCATAAAACCATTCCATCTAATGCCTCCAACTAGGGCACCTTAAAAAGGAAGCCATCTGCTACTGCCAGTATAATATGCAGAGGTATCCAGGATATTGAGTTACACACATGCAATTTACTGTTACCATAAACTGTTCCAGAATATTTTAATCTTCATTCAAAACATGTATGCATGTACACACAATTAGGATACTAGAGAACTGTAACTTTCAACATGCTACTCCTAGAATCAGAAAAAACCCTGTGTTCTTAACACATTTGTGACAAACAGAAATTTGCTAATGGCTCATAAGAATCTGAAAAAGTGTTCCATCCCTGGTCATTCCACATTTAAGGTGAACTCCAAAGCATACTTATTCCTACATTCTACTAAAATCAATGAGGATTTACTTCGAGGAATGAGATACAGGTATACTTTTCATAGAATCATAGAAAAGTAGAGTTGGAAGGGGCCTACAAGGCCATCGAGTCCAACCCCCTGCTCAATGCAGGAATCCAGGTCAAAGCATCCCTGACAGATGGCTGTCCAGCTGCACCTTGAATGCCTCCAGAGTGGGAGAGCCCACCACCTCCCTAGGTAGTTGGTTCCATTGTCTTATTGCTCAGACAGTCAGGATTTTTTTCCTGATGTTTAGGTGGAATCTGGGTTCCTGTAACTTGAGCCCATTATTCCGTGTCCTGCAAACTGGGATGATCGAGAAGAGATCCTGGCCCTCCTCTTTGTGACAACCCTTTAAGTACTGGAAGAGTGCGATCAGATCTCCCCTCAGTCTCCTCTTCTGAAGGCTAAACGTGCTGTTTAGTCCACCAACACCTATCAGCTATTCTTGCCTCACTTCTAAAAAAACCCATACAAATATAATTCTCATGGCAAGAGTGAAATTACTAGCATTGCTGTGCAATAGATATGCATACCTAAGTGTCAAACACCAAATTTACATAATGTTCACCCAATAGGCTGAGTTGACAAGTCTGTCTTGCACAACTGCAAGGACTCCAAACAAAGAGGATGAAGTTGAAGTTAACCGAAGGAGATACACTGCTCACTTGTACAGTGTAACTAAGGGAAGTCAAGATAGCTCCTTGCTAAAAGGAAGGATGAATTGAAGCCATGAAGAACCCCACAAGAATCTAGCAGCAGGAGAGATCAAAGCATGTGCCTCTGGAGCACCTGAATATTTTACATCTTCAGACAGAAGAGGGGGGAAAGGCAACTTCACACTTTCCACAGCAAACAAAATTGCTGCATACACACTGGTGTTTCCCCACAGCAGATGTGTGCCTTCTAGGGATGGATGTATGTGTCAACTTCTGTCTCGCCAAGATTGTGATTTTATTTATTTTTTGAGGTCGAGCTCATTCTGTCCATTTCCACACAAGCTTGCAATTTATTTATTTTTAAAAATCCATATGGAAATTTGTAAGCATTTTTTTGTAATCAGTACACATCAGTATACCTACTGATCAGTGTACACATTTCTGGATATAGGCACTCATTGACTAAAACATGTTTGTGCACATTTTGGAAATTTACATATTTTTCTTTGCACATTTTTTCTAATGTGGGCATGTTGTCAAATGCTTTTTTGTTTTGTATGGCGGAATGGATGACAAGCTTGGAAATGCTGATTTCTGATCACAAATTGTATTCAGGTCTGCTTATGGGTCTGGGAGGTACAAATGGGATAATCAGTAAAACACACACAAAAATCCCTCATACATCCCTACCTTCCATACATAAAGGAAACACCACTGCACATGCAGCAAGTTATCTCCCCACAGTCTGTTCTACCAAGTATTTCTTTTGGTTGGGCTCAGATACTGGAAGCGAGCCCAGATGGAAGTGTGTCATCAGGGGATAGACTGCAGGATAAGAGTTTAGCCCATCTTCACCCATACATTTACCTTTGCTCTTAAAATCAGATATATTTAAGTGGAAGACCGACAGGGGTTTTAGGTTGGCTTTCTCCACAATTTATTTATTTATTTATATACTGGGGAAAGCCTGCATTTAAGAGACTGTTCTACTGTAGTCATGTTTAGCTTCAAGCTCACTTTGATAAGCTCCAGTGAAGGCAGTGGGATCCCACTTAAACATGTACAGGGCCAAACTAAACATTACTTTAATGGTATGTGAATCCTGTGCTTTCAATTGCCCACATCTTGTTTCTCAAAGAACAGGTGGGGTTACTTCTATGGGGTGTGTATGTGTGTGTGGAGTGATTTAAACCCCCCCCCATATTTTCTAGTTAAAAATATCCCCCCTCCCAAAATGGGGGGGGGAGATTTTTCAGCAGAAAAATGGCACAGGGGTATTTCATAGAATCATAGAAAAGTAGAGTTGAAGGGGCCTACAAGGCCATTGAGTCATTTAAACATAACACAGTGCTGAGCGTTCTTCAAATGAAAATATACTACCCAATTTTGTAATTTTTGTGTTTGCAGTACTAATATTTATCTCAATTTGTAGCTATCAAAATCTCTGCTTAGATTTTGCAGTCATTTGTGTTTTAGAAAAAATGATCAGAACATGAAAGGCTAAGGATCCAGAATCAGTAGGAAGGAACAGATTATATTTAAAATTGAAAAGCAAAGCTACTTAAAATGTTTAAGAGCTCGGTGCTTGCTTAGATATAAAGCAAGCTACGCATCAATTTGAAAGAGGGAAAGCCTTCAGAGAGCAAGTTCTTATGCCTTTGGCCAGACAACACACAACTGGTTACTCCAGAGACTATTCATCAGTTTCTTAGCAACCTCCCCAAGCAGGCCTAAATTTGTAATTTAGTTATCGGTCTTCTGACATAGTATTTCCAGTTAATAGGTGGATTTAGTTTTATCCACAGATGAACAGGCTCAAGACACTACCTCACCCCTCACCCCCGCATCCAATGATATCCCATGCTGCAACATAACAGATTATGCTTAACATACTTTTTGTTTTAGCACTCAACCAGCACTTACATCAAGCAGCTAAACGTTAAGTCAGCTTCAAAGTACACCCCTTCAGAAAGAATGTATATTCATAGATTCATAGATCATAGAGTTGGAAGGGACCTTCAAGGCCATCGAGTCCAACCCCCTGCTCAATGCAGGAAACTAGAGGAGGGGTCTCCCATCCAAGTTTAATATATTAACCCTGTGCATTCAGAAGCAAACCCCTGGATAAATTTTGAGGTATAGAGATCAACAATTTTGAGATATAGATACTAGCACCTTGAGCACCATTTCCTGGTAGAAAGGTGGGGTATAATAAACAAAAAACAAACAAACAAACAAAAAATGCTGTAGTATTACATGGAAATATGACTAACAAGTTAATGAATTGCTAGGAGACAGCACAGCAGACTTTCATAGCCACAGGGCAACTCCTGGCAGCTGTTCAAAATCCAGCCACATTCACATGATCAATGGGCAAGTTTTATAGTTAACCTGAGAAAGTCTTTCCTAGTTACAAAGACAGTAGCTGCCCAACTTGATTGTTTTATAACAAACATCCAAATAGCAGATTAGGTAGTAAAGATTGTACAAATGCAGTCACCAGAGAACCATCAGTAATCACAAGTATCTTCTAGGCCACCACCTGCCAAATCCCAGGACCATGCAACAAGACTATAGAGACAAGCCAACAATAATGGCTGCCTAATAAGACCAGCCAGACTTCGTGGACTCCTGCAGATAACAACGAATCAGGACACCTCACAGCCTCAGACAAAGCAGTTACCACTACCAGGTTAGCAACCAGCACAATTTATTATTATTATTTATTTATTTATTTATTTATTATATTTATCAATCGCCCATCTGGCCGGTCACCCAGCCACCCTGGGCGATGTACAATTAAAATACAATAAAACACAATAAAACATAATAATTAAAACAATATAAAAAATTCTCATTAAAAACCTAACCCACCCCATATTCCCGCCTGAACAAGTTAAAATTGCACAGCTCTGATTATGAATATTTAAAACAGGGGTTTACTGAACAAGTCAGTGAACAAGACAAGTCAGAAGCAGTTGGCCAAACCTCTTCAGAATGCAAGTCAGAGCACCTGTTGATGTTTACTCCTTGGCTTGTAGCAGGTCAGTCAAGAGAACAAAAAGGGTGGGGAGAAAGTTCTACTGCACAGAGTACTTTAAAAGCTCTGGGGAAGGAACCCCTATTGTTAAGTTGGGTGTGTGATATTTTGTTTTGTAAACCATCTTGGGGGCCCTTGTTAGGGTCAAAAGGCAGTATTAGAAAGGTTTGTAGAAATAAATATTGTGTACCTCTTGGTTTTATAATCCTTCCCATACACAGATTTTACCCAATCTAAAATGTTAAACTATTTATCCTCTGTGGATCCATTAAAGAGACTGTCAGCTTCAATTCTAATAATCTCTTCGAAGCACACAGCTCTTTCCTCCAACAACTTGCTGCCACCTCCCAGCTGCTGCTACCTGAGGTTACTGCCTCACTTTACCTAACAGTAGGGCTGGCTGGGCTAGGGATGGGAGAACCAGGGATGTTCAAGATTGCCGAATTCTCCGAACTTCACTTCGAAGTTTGGCTCATACCCATTTTCATTTGCAACCTGTTTTTCGGTTCATTTGAACAGGAAAAGTGCACATTTCTGTGTGCATTTTTCAAAAGTGTGCACTTCCTCCCATTGACTAAAGCGTGGAAATGCTTTTTTTTCCAAAACATGTGCATTTCAAAGTGCACATTTTTCAAAAAGTATGCATTTTTTGAAAGTGATTGCAATTTGGGAATGCTCATTTTTTTGAGAAAATGCATTACCATTCTTTAGGATTGTGAAGAAGGAGATTTTTTGCCCATTCCTCCATACTGGTTCAGAGGGCCCTTCAACCCTCTGGAGCAGATTTGGGATTGTGCACAGGGAAGGAAGAATGAGCATAGTCTCCCTTCCCATTTAATTTACAGAAGCCTCTGCTGGATCAAAGAGCACTCCAAGGACAGAGCTTCTGATACATTCATGCAAGTACGCTAATCACAACTGAGTATTCATTTATAGGCTACTATCACTTTGTTCTACAACAGTTTGTCTTGAAATTCCCAAATATCTGTTGAACTACTGAACTTGTACTTAAGGAGGTGGGTCATATTCAAGAACAATCCACATTTTCTATTTGTAGTAACAGCTGTTTGGAAAGCTATTTGGCAGGTTGTCAGGAGCACAATTTAAACAGGGAAGACAGCGCACAGAGACTCATGCCCACATGCAATCTTCTTAGTGGGAAGGGGAGATTTAAACCTCCCTGAGATGGGGGCAGGGGGGAGGGAGAGAGCCTGCACACATATGGCCCTTGGGAGCAAAGGGGCTGCCTACCCCTAGTCTAGGGTATTAACATATTAGAACCTAAATGCAACTGGCATTAGAATAGGGGTCTACAGTGCTGTATGTCCACAGATCAAATCTTGTATCTGCCATCAACTCAGTAGATTAGAGCTCCCCAACCTTTTTGGACCCGTGTGCACATTTGGGAATTTGAGAAACTGCTGTGGGCACCACCACAAAATGCCTGATCAGTGGATTGCCACTTTGGCATCTATCTGCTGCATCTATGAATCTTAGGCTGTATCTTATTCAATAAAACTTTTTTTTTGTATCTATTAGACACCGCAACGTCTCTTTAATAAGGGATTGTCTAATTCAGCTAATGGTGGTGCAATCCAGCTAATGCTTCTTTTAAACATATGTTTTGGCAATGTCCAGTAGTTGCGTCTTTTTGGGAGGAGGTTATTACACAGATATTTTTTTATTGTAAGTCTTTAATATTCACTGATATACACACTCTTTTAAATTATTTACCTGCTTCATGGAAATTAACAAATTTATTTTATTTATTTATTATTATATTTATACCCTGCCTTTTTTCCTGCAAGGAACCCAAGGCAGCTTACATAGTCCCCCTCCTCCTCTCCATTTTATCCTCACAACAACCCTGCGAGGTAGGTTAGGCTGAGAGGAAGTAACTGGCCCAAAGTCACCCAGTGAGTTTCATGGCCGAGCGGGGACTAGAACCCGGATCTACACTCACCTCTTATAATGCAATGGACTGAAAAGCTTACAGCGCTTTCAGTATATGAACGGTGGCATACAGACACCAACTTCAAATGGATGCTTATTTGGATATTTGGTCCACATTTGTGGAAGCCTATGTATAATTGCTAGAAAGTTGTATGCATTTCATACAAATCTATGTATGTATATTAAAAAAGGAAAAAAGAAAATAAATATTTTTCCCCTGGATGCCCGTGGGCACCACATTGGGTGGTGCCATTGGATGTGCCTGGTGCCAGGTTGGGGACCCCTGTAGTAGATGGCCTTAGGCAAGCCACCAATGCTCTGCCAGTGCTTACACACACCAATCTAATATAAGAGATTAATACGGTCCTACCTGACATACAGTAATATCCCTCCTGTTCACCCCTGCCTCTGCTGACTCACTGGTGTCTATTTTTAGACTGTAAGCCCCCTTAGGGTAAAGATCTGTCCTCTCATTCATTGAAGTGCCACTCACATTGATTGACATGGCACTATACAAAACATTCTATTATCATTATCATATAATGCAAAGCACTTTGAACGTACTGATTTAACACTAAGTATTAGCATGGTGTGTTTAATTTGTTAGTACATATACGAGAACCGTATCAGAATTCCAAAATCACACCATGCTCATTTGCGCATACAGTACTTCCATTTCCACTAAATTTTAACCAAACAGTTAAAGAAATCCAGTCACTTGAGATTGCAGGGGTGCTGGATGCCAAAGACACATGAATTTTAAGAGTATAAAAAAGGGAGATCCACGAAATAAGTAGCCAGAAAAACTGGAATAGGGTGCGCGCATGCGCATGTATACAGAACAAAGAAAGAATCCCAAAAGGTAAGATGCAAATATATTCAGCCAATACCATTTTTTCAGCTACAAAAATGCAGGAGTGTCTTTCAACAAACTGCTCAACCAAGAGCCATACCTTCGGTCCAGAAGTAAATACTGGGTGGTCCTACACTCTCGCTGCCCTCGCTAATGCCATGAGGCTTGGCAGGAGGGAGATTGGGACGTTTTTGGGGTTTGACCTTTCTCACCTACATTGGCTGCCTTGAGGCGCCAAAGTAAGGCGACGATGGTAAGGCCCTCCAGCTCCATATGCGAGGGCAACTGGCCGGTGGCGGGCCATCCTGCCTCCGGTTCGGTTAGGATGTATTCGCCAAATATTGGATTTTTACCCGGCCTGATGGTCGGGCTAGCTTAGTACCGCACTTCACCCTTCACAGATCTTGTCTTCAATTCAATAAATGTAGCCCTGATTTGAAACCCTATACTCTGTGTCTGGCTCTTCTTTATCTCACCTATACACGCGCAATACTCCGTTCTACACAGGAGACGGAGCTTCAGTGTATCCAGACAGATCTAGATGTGCTCAACAATCACAAGCAGTGACAGCTCATCTCAGCTCCCTAAAGTGGAAACTTTGTCTCCTGAAACTGCAGATGTGCAGGACCATCTGTTACTCTGCATAGCAAAGACTCTAGAAATGCTTGGATGAGTTCCAGGAAGACTTGTGAATAGCCTTTGACTTTTCTAGACCAGCCAAGATTTGTTCTGCTGATTGAGTTAAGAAATCCACTCTTCATACAACCTATTCCAATTCACTTCCATTCTTTTACTTGCAAAAAGATAACTTAACAGAAACTAGTATTTTCACACTCCACCTTCCTTATATATGTACTATTCTCAAATACTGTTCATCCTCTGTACCACTGTCTCCTGTTCCTTCCACCATCATTACCAGTACTCGTTTTCTTCTTTCACAGTTTAACTTGCTCCTCACATGTAGAGGAATTTACCATGTCAATATCTTCTATACAGAATATTTGGGAGCAAAAAGGAAAAGATAGGAGACTACAAAACTTTAACTTCTGCACAATCCCATGGAGGTATTTCAGTGCTGTTCAGAGTTTCTATTTTTGGCACACGAGTTATTATTGCTCTGCCACTTGTACATTTTTAAAGTTAATTAAAATTTTAAAACTCTGTGTGCAATAAATAGGCAATGAGGATTAAATCTCACCCACAATGAACTTCAGCAGTTTCAGCCAGGACATAACAAAGGCTCCTATTTTAATAGTCTATAAACAAGTGAAAAGCTTTAGAAAAAGCCAAAGTCACTTCTGCAATACCGGAACTTATCTATTCAAGTTCAAGAAGTGCAAGGGGACATAAGCATTAAGGACAATACACACACACCCTTATTAATTTCAAGTAGTTTCCCACTTAAGGATGCCACCAATGGTCATTTTGGGAGTGGCAATTCCACTTAAATCTTTCCTTTGTATCCCCATCTCTCATTCCTGTATATAAGAGAATTTTCAAATCCCTAGAGAATCTATAACTACAGTGGAATATCCAGTTGCCATGTTTTCAATGAAGATTTAACTTTGCTGCTATGCATATGAAGACTTAGAAAAAGCTCAGTTGTCCTCCTTAGTACTGGATCAGTCTGGAGAGAGTGTTCATCTTTTGAAAATAGGCCATCACACAGCTAAAAAATATGAGATGGATTAGCTGATTACATACAAATTTCATCCACCTGGACCCAAATCATGACCCAGGAAAAAACCCTGAATATATTCATGCAACTTTGGCCTGCTGTTGTTAACCATGAGCTCCTTCTGAAAGAATTTTTTGTGTTCAGAGTGACAAAAATCCAGTCATGTCCAAAGGGGAAACGGAAATTCTTAACTTACCGTGAATTTCTATTCTCCGCGAGGGGAGGAGGCCAGCAAATATGGGGGAGTAGCCCCGCCTCTGGGGCTGGAAGGCAGACTTGTTCTGAGCTTCCGGTGGAGGAGGGGCCTCCCCAGAAGCTCCAGTTGACACTTCCAAACGAACCGTTAGGTGTAGACGTCCTTGCTATCTATGATAGGGACTCTGTCTGGTCCGTTGGTCACGAGCCTGTGGGAACAAAAGAGAGAGACTCCCTCCCACTTGCTCGGAGCGTGTCCAGGAGGAGGCCGGCCTGGGGCGGGCCTTGCTGGCCTCCTCCCCTCGCGGAGAACAGAAATTCACGGTAAGTAAAGAATTTCCGTTTCTCCTTCGAGGGTCGGAGGCCAGCAAATATGGAGATGTAAAAAAGCAGTCCATCCCCTGGGTGGGAAAAACCTCCCTCCCAGCTGGCCTCCTACTGAGACGGAATGACTCCCTGCAGAACGCGCCTCCCAAAGGCGCCCTCTGCTGAGGCCATCAGGTCAATTTTATAATGCCTGGTGAAGGTGTGAACCGAAGACCAGGTGGCTGCCCTGCAGATTTCATATAGGCGCGCCCTTGCGCTGAATGCCGCTAAGGTAGCCATCCCTCTCACTGAATGAGCCACTATGCCCTCAGGCACTGTCAGACCCACTGAAGTGTAGGCCAACGCGATGCAGTCGTGTAGCCAGCGAGACAGGGATGCTGTGGAAACCTTTCTCCCGAGGGAGGAGGGCTTGAAGGACACGAACATGCAACTAGCTTGCCTGTGGGGCTTGGTCCTGTCTAGATAAAATTTGAGTGCCCTCATGGCATCAAGTGAGTGCCACTCTTTCTCTATAGGTGTGGCAGGACGAGGGCAGAAGGAAGGAATTACCAGGTCCTGGGACCTGTGAAAGGGAGAGTTGACTTTGGGCATGAAGGACGGGTCTGTGCGGAGCACCGCCTTGTCCTTGTGGAACGTGCAGAGTTCTTTACTGCAGGAGAGGGCCCCTAACTCCGAAACCCTTCTAGCTGAGGTGACTGCAACTAGAAAGATGGTTTTCAAGGTCAGCACCTTGAGGCTGGCGGCCCCTAGTGGTTCGAAAGGGGGCTTTGTGAGGGCCCTAAGGACCGTGTTGAGGCTCCAGGTGGGGAACCTCCGGGTGGGAGGGGGGCTGACGAGGGTGGCCGCCCTGAGGAACCTCTTGATGTGTGGGTGTGCTCCCAATGGTGATCCCTTGGAGTCGCCTAACACTGACCCTAGTGCTGCCACCTGCCGCCTGAGGGTACTAGGACTAAGGCCTGAGGACAGGCCTTCTTGGAGGAACTCTAGGATGTCTGGTGTCTCCGCATCTAGAGGGTCCCTCCCAGCGGCCTTGAACCATCGGAGAAAGGCCCTCCAGGTGCGGTCATATGTTTTGTGCGTGGACGGCCTCCTGGAGGCCAGCAAGGTGGAGATTACCTTATCGGAATAACCACGCCTTGTTAGGAGGCTCCGCTTAGTCTCCAGGCGGTTAGCTTCAGGAAGCTGGGGTCCTGGTGGAAGATTGGACCCTGACTGAGTAGGTTGTGCCTGAGGGGGAGTCTGAACGGCTTCTCCCTCGAGAGGTTCACCAAGTCTGGGAACCAGGGACGGCGTGGCCAGTGCGGAGCCACCAGGATGACTTGGGCTTTCTGGTCTCTGACCTTTTGGACTACCCTCGGGATCAGAGGTAGCGGGGGAAAGGCGTAGAGGAGGCCTACTGGCCACTGGCTGATGAGGGCGTCGGTGAGCTGTGCCCCTTCTGTTCGGTATCGCGTTCCGAACCGTGGCAACTTCGTGTTCTGTGGTGTCGCAAAGAGGTCGATGCATGGTCGGCCTAGATGCTTGGTCAGTAGGACGAAGACCTCTGGGTTTAGGGACCACTCGCTCTGGTCCACTGTTGTCCTGCTGAGCCATTTGGCCTGAACGTTCATTACCCCGCTCAAGTGTTCTGCCCTGATGGAGCGGAGGTGTTGCTGGGCCCATCTGAACAAGGACATCGCCTCCTTTTGTAGGGCTTCAGATCTCGTTCCGCCTTGCTTGTTCACGTATGCCTTGGCTACGACGTTGTCTGTCATCACCAGCACATGTTGATCCTCCAGGAGTTTGCTGAACTCTCTGAGAGCTAGCTTCACTGCCCTTAGCTCAAGGAGGTTGATGGAGAGCTTGGTCTCTTCTTTGGACCACAGTCCCTGTGTGTGTTTTTCTTGGCAAAGCGCTCCCCATCCGGACAGGCAGGCATCTGTTGTCAACGTGATGCGTGTCGGTGCTTGAATTGGAACTCCCTGGGAAAGGTGTGCTGGGTGAGACCACCACTTTAGGGAGCGAGAGACAGAGGGTGGGATGGTGAGAAATGGGTTGTGGTTGCACGTAATCTCTAGTTGGAAGTCCAGGAGAAAGGTTTGCAGTGGCCTGGAGTAAAACCTGGCCCACTGCACTGAGTCCTGGCACGAGACCATCATCCCCAGGAGCTTGGCTAAGTCCTTGAGTGGTACTCTGTCCTTCGAGCGCAGATGTGCCGCCAGTCGGCTTGTCGAGGTCTGTCTGTCTGATGACAAGAACATCATGTCCCTGATGGTATTCAGGGAGACGCCTAGATGAGTGAGCGTCTGAGACGGAACCAGGGAGCTCTTCTTCTCGTTGATGAGGAACCCCAAGTTGTTTAGCAGCGTCACTGCCTGTGAGGTGTCTTTGAGGCTCTGGCTGAAGGATGGGGAACAGATCAGGATGTCGTCCAGGTAGGGGTGTAGCTGCACGCCCCTTGTACGCAGAAGCGCCACCGGTGCCAGGAGGACTTTGGAGAAGACCCTTGGAGCTGTAGCAAGGCCGAACGGGAGGGCCCTGAACTGGAACTGCTTGATGCCATAGCTGAAACGCAGGAACCTCCGATGGGCAAGGCGGATTAGTATGTGGAGGTAGGCCTCTGTCAGGTCTATCGATGACAGGAAGTCTTTTTTCCTCAGGCACTCCTTGATGGATCTGAGAGTCTCCATCCGAAACTTCTGCTTCTTGAGGGAGCGGTTGACTCTTTTCAAGTCTAGGATGGGGCGCACTTTCCCGTCTTTTTTGGGAACAGTGAAAAACACCTAAAATGTTCCACGATTTCTTTGATTCTGGGGAACCTCTTCTATTGCACGTATCTGAAGGAGGTGTTGGATAGCTGTTACGGTTCTCAGGTGCTTTGCAGGATCTCTGAGATAGTGGGTCCTGAAAAACCTTTCTTTGGGCTTCTTCCTGAATTCCAGGGAGTAGCCTTGCTGAATTGTCTCTAGGAGCCAGCGATCTGAGAAGTATTTCTTCCAAATTTCTGAGAACTCGCGTAGCCTCCCCCCGCACTGGGGGAGGAGGACCGTCAGGCGGAACTGGATTTCTTTCCCTGGGCAGATGAGCCTTTGTGCTGGCCTCCTTTTGTGTCCCCCTGAGGGAAAATTGCGAGTGGAGGATGAGGAGCCGCCGTGTGATGAGGAAGGCTGCTGGGGTTTGTAGTTCCGAAAGGAGCTGTATTTCTGAGAAGGACGTTTAGTGTCTTTCTTGTGGGGGACTGGCAAGGCTTTCTTCTTGTCCTTGTTCTCCACCAGGACTTTATCTAGGGGTTCGCCAAAGAGCCTTTTGCCAGCGAAGGGGACACCTGCCAGGCTGGACTTCGGTCTTTCCGTCTACCCCCCAATTGCGGAGCCATAGGTTCCTCCTAGCTACCACGTTGGAAGCTGTGACTCTTGCTCCCAGCTGAAAGGAATCGAGAGATGCATCTGCTAGGAAGGCTGCTGCAGAGGACGACTCTTTAATGAATTCTTTCATCTCTTTGGGCGTTGGATTGCCTTGAAGGAGCCTTTTTGCTCCTACATGCATAGCGCGGGCCACTATGGTTGACGTGTTAGCAATCTTGATTACAGTGGCGGCGGTCTCAAAGCCCCTGCGCAGTGCTGCATCTGCCCTGTTGTCGTGGTGATTGGGAAGTTCTTCTCGCTCTGTTGGCAACAAGGACTTTGAGGTGAGGGCTGACACCGGGTCATCTACTTGAGGAACTGCCAGGGCCTGCATGGTGTTTTCCGCGATGTGATACAGCTTGTCACAAAGGCGATGTGGGGGCCTTGGAATAGCTTTCTTTTCCCACTCTTGCTGCAGTATCACCTGAAGGTTCCACGGAACTGGGACTGCAGGATTGGCTTGAAGCTGGATAGGAGGGAAGGCCATGGGGTCTCCCAAGGATTCCGGGTCAGTAACGGTTGGGGTGCTATATTTGCTTACCAGCCCTACATGCGAGAGAGCCTTGGCAATCATCTTTGGGAAGGCTTCCGCTGCGAACAGACGGCCTCTGGTGGGGCCTCACTCTCGTCTTTGCTGTCCTCAGGCAGCTTGAGCTCGCCATCTTCAAAATCGGAAGCTGATGCCCCTGCACTTGTAGAAGTTCTACTGCTGTACTGGGTGCGCTGTGACCTGGCTGGGGATGCCGTTCTTGAGCCGTCATCAGAGTCGGAAGAAGGGCGGCGGCGCTTGGTTCTGCTGGCAGCCGTGGGGCTGACGCTGGCACGTTTCGAGAGCACACTTGCTGACCTGTGACTTTTGCTTGAGCCTCAGCTGGCCCACGGTCGGCTGGGAAACTGAGGCATGCTTGGTGCTGTGGCGGTTTGGCGACCTGCCCCGGGACCCTTTGAGGCTCTGGATATCACGCCACATTTCACTCATTAGCAGGTACATTGACTCGGGCACACCCTCTTGACGAACTGGGTTTGTAACTGGGATCACACGTGAAGGCGAGTCTGGTAGCATGTTGCTGCCCTTCATTGGAGAGGTGGAGGGACTGGCGGTGGGCGCAAGATCCATGGCTGCTATGGAATGAGCACTGGTAAAAAGGGAGAGATGGGTGGCGTGAACAGGGGCCATTGTATGCTTGGTTTACCCTGGGGCTGTGGCTCCTTGGGGGTCTTGGCCGGGGGGTCTTGGCCGGGGGGCCTAAGCCCCCCCAATCTGGCAGACTTGAGGACCCCTGTGGTGCCTCCAGGTCCCCACTTGCCTAGCTGGTCAAAGGCCTGGGCTGGGCCAAGCCTCTGGGGGCCCCCACCACGAGGCTTGTAGGGCTTGCCGCTTGCCAGTGAGGAGGGAACGCGGCTGGGGGGCGGGAACCCAATTGTGGCTGGATGGCCAGCAAACAGCTGAGTTGTAGCTGAAATTGTAAAAGAAAGCCTCGGGAATGGCCTTGCCCTCATCCAAGATGGCGGCCCTGGCCTCGCTCACTGGCTTAACAAGGGTCTTGCCCTTAACCAAAATGGCGGTGCCCATGCGGCCTCATAAGATGGCCGCGCCCACAACCAAAATGGCGGACGCAACCTCACAGCCTGATATAACAAGGGCCTTGCCCTTAATCAAAATGGCGGCGCCCATGGCGCCCCAAGATGGCCGTGCCCACAACCAAAATGGTGGACGCAGCTTCGCTGATTGACTTAAACAGGGCATTGCCCTTACTTAAGATGGCGGCCACCATTGTTGCCCACGCTGCTGCCGGCGAGGCTGGACTGAGGCAGGGACTCCCGACGGCCAAACGCGCAGCAGAGCAGGGGAAGGGAAAGAGGCAGCAAGTAATCCCCTGGGGGGTTGTGCCTTTCTGGCCGATTGCCGGCTGAGGAAGCCGCTCAAGCCCATCTTGAGATGGGAGGGGGGCTGGGAGGGAGGGGGGGAGGTCCAGGACGCCTGGGCCGCGATTCCCCCCCCTTGAAGGGCACCAACTGCAGCGGGCTCTCCCATCCCCCTGGCGCTGGCTTCCCTGGGGGGAGGCCGGTTCCCTTACAGCAAGGTGTCTCGGGTCCCCCCGGAGTCCAGCCGCCTGTCTTACCGCCAAGAGGTGGGGGCGAAGGGCTGGCTCCTTCCTACCGTTGGTAGGTGTCTGGCGAAGAGGCTTCGTTTTCTTCCTTTTCCACCTCTTCTTTTCTTTGTTCTTTGCTCGCGCTCAGAGGAGCGCGAAAAGTCTGCCTCCCACTGTGAGGCAGAAAGAATAACTGGAGCTTCTGGGGAGGCCCCTCCTCCACCGGAAGCTCAGAACAAGTCTGCCTTCCAGCCCCGGAAGCGGGGCTACTCCCCCATATTTGCTGGCCTCCGACCCTCGAAGGAGAAATTGCCTGTTGAAAGTCCAGAAACCCAACCCAACACACACAGAAACACCATTACTCCCATAGGGAAGAAAACCAAGTATGTCAATAGTTACAAGACATTTGCTTATGAGCAGGACTTTGGATTTAATAATTTATTTCTACAGAAGTATGGCTGCAAAATTAATCCTTTTATTGAAAACGTTGGTTCGGCAAAACAGATGAAAATACTGAATTATATGCTTCCTTCCAAAACTACAGCGACACATCACAATTCTAAGCACAACTGCCGAAGATGCCTTGTTACTAAGAGCTGCATCACATTAGGATTTTACTACAAGGATATTACTGTGTCATATTACTGTACACGAGTAGTTTGGTTCTCTCATACTAAGCAAGATCCATGTACAAAAATAATCTTGTATGAAATGACCTTTGGAGATTAACCAGGGAAGAGTACTCTAGAGAGATGATGTTCTGTCTCTTCATAGAAGTTCACTATAATAATCACCCTGTCAGTTAGAAACATACGTGATAATTAACATGTGATCACACAAGACAGGATGAAACCTCTCAACTATATGCAACTATGTATTTTCTACCTCTGAGACATTTAGCTATCTATAAGCAGTGAAAAATCTACAGACCAAATGATAGATGTCTGAAATCCAGCTCCTCCTGTGCATGAACCATATAGTTCATTAATTGCAAGTTATGGAGGGGTCCTAAAGACATCATATGAATTGGTCATATTGAACAACATTGCAATGTAATTTGGAAATTTACATAGGGCAATCTGGCTTATAGATATGGCAAGTTATTCCCAACCCTGAAGGAAAAAAAGCAAAAAACAAAGCAAAAAACAAAACAAAAACATGACTAGCAACAAGGACAATTTAGAGCAAAAAAGGTAGTGGCAGAATGCTGTGCAGATACACATCTTATTATATTTATAACAAACAAGGAGCTCAAGGCAGAGTACATAACCCTCCTACTCTCTCCTAACAACCCTGTGACGCAGGTTAGGCTGAGAGCCAGTGATTGGCCCAAAGTCACTCAGTAAACTTCATAACCAAATGGGAAATTGAACCCTGGTCTTTGCATCCACCAAGCTGCCCTACCCTTCCCACTTTCATTTGTAAAAAATTAACACAAGTTCTTAGCTGCAGCTAGAATTGTTGTATAGAAAGTTTCTGTTGGTGCTGAAAACTGTGGATTCAAAGGTGTTGTTTAGTGTGCTGGTGCTCAGACCCCCACCTCTGCCTTGTAGTCAGTCTTTTGGGCAGGTTTCTTATCCTTTGCCACACCTCTGATGACAGCCACTTTGTGTTGGTACCCAGGACACTTTCTCAAATTGCCCAATGTGCCCATGGCCCAAAAAGGTTGCCAACCCCTGCTCTAACCACACCACCACACTGGCTTTCTAGTCCTTAAAAAGTGAATTAATTTTGCTACTGAAATTCTTTGTAATGCGCAGAATATAACTTTTATCTCTTACCATAGAGCCCTTTCAAAGACATAACTGAATTAAATCAGCTTAGCATGCGCCCAACCATCTCGCTCCTCTCATGGATTACTCAGCAATGCCACAGTTAACTTTCGTTTGAGAACTAGGAAGCATCAGTCAATTTTGGTTTCTCTCAGTTTCTCATTTTTTCAACCTTAAATTCAGTTTGGTCTGAACTTTCAGATTTTTTTAAAAAAAAGTTGGCATGAAAATGTGTAAGCAATTTTGTGTGCATTTCTCCTAATGTGCATTTTATATGAAAATTTGCCTAATGTACACATTTTTGAAAGTAATTTTCCTAATATAATTCTTTTTTGAACACTGTTTTCATTAATATGAATATGCACATTTTTGTACTCATTTCTTGATGATTTGAGAACTTCATTGCAAAATTTGGAGAGGTGCAAATCTCAAAGGATAACGGAGTTCAAAAGTGCAGAATTAGGTACATTCACTAAAGATAGTTAGGAGGACCAACTTTAATTGTTAAGAGTACTTAGGGCCAAAAAAAAAGTACCCCCTGCCCCCACACACAGGCTTTTCATCGGGACTGCAACACGGGAAAGTGAGGTTTAACCCTTCCATCCTCAGCTGCAATCCCAAAGATCCCTCCACTGAGGCAATTAGCATTGGAAAATAAGATCCCATTAGTACCAGTGGGAGCTTTTTTCCCTAACATTAATTGCCGCATGGGGACAATATTCAGGATTGCAATTGAGGAGGAAAAGGTTAAGCCTCACCTCGCTACAGCCCTGATGAAAATGGGGAAGTGGACATCTAGTACTAAATGTTTGTTAAACATGTTTTTAAAAACCTAGTTTGGTTGCTAACTATGCAATTAAAGTAATGTCTAGCCCTTAGGAACTTGACATTTGGTATAAATCTAATCAAGACACATTATTAGACAAGCTTGAAAAGTGGGACATTTTTAAATCTAGTAGTCAGAGAACTCTGAATATGAAGTTTCTCACTGAGACTAGCACAAAGCCAGCCCGAGTACACCTGGAATAAAGTATATGGCTGTAGGAATACCGCTGTACTTGAATCATTGGTGTGGGCGGGTAGGGAGTTCCTGTAGCAGCTTGGATTATGTACCAGCTTGCAGAACACAATCTCAGTTTGCAGGCTAGTCTTACCCAATGTGGTGCCCTACAGATGTGTCAGACTACAATTCCCATCATCCCCAGCCAGCAGGGCATAAGCAATGGCTTACGTTTGAGAAGTGGTGGGTTTGCGTTAAGACAATATCATCAGATGAGATAAGAGAAAAAAGGGTTAAGGACTCAGATGGCCTCTGACTAGCAACAGCATCTTGGCTAAGAGAAAGAATGTCTACTACTGCTTCCAGAAAATAGTCTTTAGGGATAAATATGGAAGAAGGCAAGTGATAAACAGCATAGGGCATTCATCTTTAAGATACCACAAGACCATTTTACTGTACAGGCAAACACAGGAATTGTTATTCATGTCTGCTTTCCTAATGGGGAAAGTATTAACATCAGCAGCAATACAAACAACCAAAGAGTTTCAAGGTATTTATGGGAAAATTCCATGTGAGGGATTTGCTACAGAGCTGACAGAAGATTTGGTCATCTGGAGAGGTCAGAGAAACTATACTGATTGCTGAAAATAAATGGGTGGGGAATTGGCAGCCCATAGAGCAGATGTGGCCTGCTGCAAGGCATTTACTTCTGGCCTGGGGCCTCCCCTCCCCCACGCAACAGTTAGGCTTTAAGAAGTAGCTGCCATTGGCACCAATGGAATATTATTATTTCTTTAAAGAAAACTAAAACTTATGGAAGTTTTACAAACATAGTTGCTGTGTGAGGGGTGATTTTTGGGAGGGGCGGTAACTGGAGAGCGAAGGCTTAACCCTTCCCTTCATGTATGCTGCAACACCCATGAAAAACCAATGTGGCCCTCAGGAAGAGGGGAAGACTTTCCTATCCATGAAATAGATACCCATCTTTCCAAATTAAATACTAAGTGTGTTGAGCATACTGTACATTTTTTTTAAGGGAGAACATAAGTAATCATACTAGGGATAAGATTAAGATCACAATCCTATAAATGTTTAGTCAGAAGTACATCCTATTGAGTTCAATGGGAAATACTCCTAGGTAAATGTGGTGCATTACACTTAATAGAACTGGGGTCAAACAAAACATCGAAATAATATTATTCTTGAGCTTGTACAGTTCAACATACAGCTTGAATTCTAAATTACAGATGCCCCAAATATGTCATGTTGTCCTTAGTTTTAACTACCATCGTCTTCCCAATCCAATAAAATCTGGCTGGAAATATTTTTCTCTTTCCAGTTGGTATTGGGTTTTATCAGTTTGGTAACTGGGTGATTTTTCATCTGGTAAACATACCAGACTATAAAATGCATACCCTTCACATCTGCTAGGATGTGTATAGACATTCATCCTGTGGCCACAGGATCACTTTGTCTTCTCTATGCTTACATGAAAATAGTTATGCATCCATACACAAAATGATTGCAGAAACAGAGTAGGATATTTAGGCTGCAATGCTATTATGCATGTAGGAAGAGACTAAAAGAGAGCCCTCCGATTACTCATCAAATGGAATGTACGAAACAAGAATGAACGGAAGGCCAATCATAGGTTAACAGTCATAAAAGACAGTAAATCCAACCCTAAGATTTTGATCAGGAAAGGTGGTGATAAGGAGTAATACTGTGCACAATACCAGCAAAGCCTTGTTTATAGTAGTATACAGAGCTTTGAACTCATCTTATTTGGCATGCTGGAGCTGGTTCCTTTTTACACCCCCACTGCCCTTCCTCAGGTCAAATTGCCTGACAACTTGTAGACTGCCATCTCCCTCTGCACTGTATGGTACTGCTGGTTTGAATCATGTGGCTTTGTCAAAACTTATCCCTTGCCCTTTAGGCACCTCTGGCTCTGTGCCGCTTCATCTTTCCTGCACTCTGCTAGTGGTATGTTAACCTGAGTCAGAGGATGTGTTCTATTATGTGGATGAACTGCGAAGAATGTTTAGACTTGAATAAACCTGTGAAAGGGTCCTTGTAAGAGTAAGCCTTTAAATATATTGGAGCAGTAAGAGAAGTGTCCCAATTTTCAGTCACTCTTAGGCAACTCTGTACTTATCCTTAAATACAAAAGGAAAGCTGCACTGAAAGTCATGTATACCTAGACAACTTTCGAATTATAAGCCATCTGCAGTACCAACAGACCTCACTTGAAAGTTTGTGAAAGCCAGGACTCTAATCAGACACTTCGGCTGCAATCTTACACAGATGTACCTGGGAGTAAACCCTACTGAACGCTGTAAGACTAGCTTCTGAGTAGACATACATAGGATTGCACTTTAAAGCTTCTATTTTAGATCACGTAAACTACAGTGTGGTGTTCAAAAGCCAATTTTGGTCACTGCATATTTAGCAATTTGGCCACAGTGTTTGTATGGTCTCTAATAATGTGGCAATTAAAAGCTAAAGCTTTTCAAGCAAAACAAATTTGTCAAAGTTTAGGGCAAGAAGGATTGAAGAGCCTGTAATGAAAAGACTGCTGCCTGTACAGCTGTGCCTGGCTCATTCTGCTAGACTTTGGAAGAGCATTCCTCAAGGTAAAAATATTAAGAACTTTTAAGATTGGGATGTTGCCACAGCTAAAGACTGTTTGTTTATAAATGCAGAAAGATAGGCTACACTTTTAACAGTGTAATCCTAAACATATTTACTTAGACAAAGTGGTTATTTTAGGATTGCAGCTTGAGTCTTGGAAAGTGACGAACTGTAGCTTGACAACTATAGCTGGTCCACAGTGCTAGGAACAGTCATGTGGCATCTTAAAAACAGGATTATTGTGATACACATTTTTATGGACCCCAAAGGTTTGCCACAATAAGCCTGCCAGTCCAATGTGCTACAGGACTTATTTTTCAGCAACCAACTAAGGCTGCAATCCCATACCTAGGAGGATGCGCTACTGAACTCAATGGAACTTACTCCTGAGTAGTTATGTATAGGACTGTGCTGCTATAAGTGTGTAATTTCACTTTTGACTTCAATAGGAGCAGAACTCCCACAGATCCAAATTGAGAAGAATTGCAGCCTAGTAGTGGAAACAAAGCAGAGTTTTAAAGCAAATCTAAATTTCTCTAGATTACTGCCTATAAGTACAGGCACAGTATTAACTTTCAAAGTTTAACCCAGCAAAATTTGTAATAATACAACAAAAAAGCTTGTATTTATTCCCAACTAATTTATCCAACATTTAGAAGTCAGAATTAACTTTATGGGAAGATACCCAAGCAACTACATGTCTTAACACAGCACAATAAAATACTGCAAACAAAAGGAATATTCAATGTGCATCCCTTACAGCCTGATCCTATTGTATTTACTCTGAAATATGACCCATTGAAACTTATTTGAACTAAATTTGCATAGAATTATAGCCTTACAAAAGCCTTCCAATAAATCTATAAAATTGCTCACCTACAGTTAGACTAGCCACCTGCCTACACATACCTATGTTAATCATTTGTGGCATGTTGACAGCCTAGGTTGGGGGGGAAGGGAGGAGGGAAGAGCCAATTTACAAAAGCTTTTCCTGCCTGGGGCACTTTACTTTCCACAGATGACCAGGCAAGCTGCTATTTACAAGCTGGGATTAAAATAAGAGTACATGCACTCTTTAGATTAACTGAGATAGTTTTAGCATCAGAGGATAGGCTTTAGCAAAGGATAGGCTTCATCCAAGCTGAAGGGATAGCATTTTGCAACTGGCTACACAATGTACAAATTACAGGTTGTTCTACAACATGCTAGGACTTAAACCCTAAACTTAAGTCTCCTTGAAATAAAGCAGGGTTACGATCGTATGTAGAGTTGAGAAATACCACGAATTAGGAATAAATGTTTCCACAACATGCAGTGCAGCCAGCATTTCATATACCGGTAGGTTTACCGGAGGGGACGGGGAGAAGAGAAACTCGGAACGCATACAAGAATACACAGCAGTTGCAAGAAATGAATATACCTATTCTGGCAGGTTGTGATGTAAGAGTGGGACTCTGGTACCTGTGAGGCAAACTGTCTAGTACTCTTTCTTCTGCAATGGCTAGAGTCCTACCCAACATACTGTGGGAGGTACATGATCTTACCTTCACCAAGCAAGTTAACTTTTAGATTCTAAAATTTGGAAACTGAAGCACAAACATAAAAATGATAGCTAGTCGCAGTCAGTGCTCTACAAAATACCCAGCTTACCAATGGTGATCTCCCCCCCCCACCTCGCAATTTTTCCATGAATCCAAGAGTACTAGAGCAAGGCCTGTTCCTTCACTGGCTTTGGGGAAGGTGAAAGGACCATGAGAGTGCAAGTCTCTGGAAAGAAGCAAGAGAAAGTCATGCCACTCCATGCCTTCTCCAAAGCACTGAAGGAGGTACAATAGGTCCCAGTCCTGCCCCCAAACCCTCTGTGCATGGCAGAATATTCAGCGAGGGGGAGGCGGAGGAACTAGGCTTGTTTCCAGTGGGACTGTTGCAGAAGCAACACAAGCCAGCACTTCCCCCTCACCTGAATTCTCTGACAGACACAGAAGGTTCAACGGAGGTTGGGGTTGGTGGCGATCATGAATAAAGGGCTGGTAATAAGCCAGGAGTAACCCTGCCCTCCTGGCCTGGATATTGTTACCTGCTCCCAGATCTCATCTGGGGCACAGGGAGGGGTTGCCAAGACCAAAACATCCAGAAACCCTACTGACATCAGTGAGGGAAGACTGCAGCTCCACCAAACTCCCTCCTGTAAGAATTCTAACTGCTATCCAATCAGCTGTCTTGGGGAGGGGGCAGGAGAAGTGAACAACGTGGAGCCAGAGGTAACAAAGTATGGTCAAACATTTGGATTGCCAGTGTCCAAGGTTCAGCAGGTTTCTCTCTCACACACACTCCATCAGTAAAACATGCATATAAGATGCAGTCATATTGAACTACTGTCATCAAGCTAATCAAATCCAAGAAATATTCTATCACTGAGATTTGCAGAGACTACCTTAAAAGTAAGCTTGACTTACTTCAGAAAGTGGATTTCACTGCTCAACTGCAAAGTTATACCTATTGTGTTCTGGGGAACCCTAGAGATTCTTCAGAAGCTATTTAAGGATTTCTTGATAAGATCAGAAATTACCAACAAGTTGACCACTACTGAACTTCATTTGTAATGTGCAATAGCAGGGGAGTGTTGGTGTAACCTAGGGCACAATCACAGTTAACGTAGGATATCAGCAAGACACAACAGGTCCGCCCAGTGCCTCATGTGAACAGAATACATGTTCTAGAATATCCCGGAATGTTCTGCAACCGATGTTCCATGACATATATTTATAATAAAATAAAATTAAACATTCCTCACAAGACAAGTAGGTGTGGAAAGAGTTCCCTCAAGCTGAAAAAAAAATGCTGCTGTGGAGGTATAGCTATCCTCGTTTACTGCTTAAAAAAAGAAAGCAAAAAAAGAGTGGAAATATGAAGCTGAAGAACTAGTGGAATGATCAATTCTGAAATACACAAGGTCTACAACATGGTAGGACTCTCCCCATTCAGCAAAGAGGAGCAAGTCTGCTGCCTGCAGTGATTACTTATTTTTTCAGGCTACACAAATGCCCCCACATTTGTGTAGTACAAGAACTATTTTCACCCTCTGGACCAAAGTACAACTTTTTAAAGTTCACAAGGGGCTTGTACAAATATAAACGTTTTGGTCACCGGACCAATGTACCAGGGCAACCTAACACGTGTTCATCACATTCACACTACTATATTCTGCGCAACTGCTCTGAATTCTGTCAAGCTGTTGGATTTAATGGAAAAAGAACAGAAGTGCAACAGAAGTGCTATCCAATGAAAGACATCTGGATCTCCAAATCTGGCAACTGTACCCTTTACCCTGTCACAAATGCAGACTCTGAATTGTTTTCTAATATAATTTAGTATCTCCTGCTGTGAGCCTGAAGCCAAACACAAGTCTGATTAGACCATGTACCCTTCAATACAACAGCTAAGAAGATCAGAATATTAATCCCAAATATAAACTTAAGAAATATTTGGATAGCAGACAGATTTGATATTTGACGCATTACTTTAACCAAATCCACTGAATGTTTGTCAAGAGGATAGTCACAAGACAATGAAAGTTGCTACATACACTCCATTTAACACAGAAGGTATAATGGTTTGTACTTGTTATTGCCCAAACTATTTAATAGAGAATCCTTGCTTTAGGTTTTTAAGCTCTTAAAATTAGCACCTGGATGCTGGTAAATGTCATCTCCCATGACGGTTCCTCCATTACACTTAAGTAACTCCCACACCATAGCCCCCCAAAGCCAACACAAATTCTTGAAAAAATAGCCGGACGCATTTAAAAACAGATGCTCCTACACAGACACTTACATGTACTTTACTAGTCTTCTTGGGTCCTACCTGAGTTGGGAAAGATGTTCTTCCCTTCTAGTACTTCGAACCCAGGGGGTGATCAATTCTATGGACTCCCGTTCTATAAAATCATGCAACTTGTTGTAGCCAACTCATTTTTGTTGCTTGCAGGCACCTTGCCACAGCACAACTCACTTCCTTCCACAGTGCCCACTAGCTTTTTGCAGTGTGCATAATGCCATGTTCTATATTATATGGCCAAACAACTGCGGAGCTGGACAAATCTTATCGGGACAAACAGCAAAAGACTGAACTATGTGACTACCATAACCCTGTTTTATCAACACATGTGTGCCACTGGCTGATGAGCAAGTGGCTAACACATAGCTGTAGTGGGGCTGAAAATATGTTGAAGATCATATGATCACTGCACGTTTGATCTGCGTGCTTGGGGGGGGCACAGAAAGTATCTCTCCACAGCTTGGTATTCTTACAGTCAGCCTATTTAGGCCAGGCCAAGATTTAAAAAGCAGGGGGAGATCAAACGCATAGATACAGCAAGCTGCAAGCCTAACATGGTCCACACCCTCCAGAAGAGACTCTGGAAAGACCTCTAGCCATAGATCTTGGCAGTTAAGGCAGCTGCAGCTTAAGAGGAAGGTTTTTCACTGACAGAAAACATCCACAAGGGAAAAGCAGAAGCATTTTCACTCTCAACCCCCCCCCCCTGTGTTTATTTATTCTTATTTTATTTATTATATTTATTTTTTGGCGGGGGAAACCAGGGCAACAGGGCTGTTTAAGTCCTGTTGCCCTGGTTCCACCCGCCAAAAACATGGCGCGGGGGTCCAGCGTGCCGGAGGAGACGCAACGGGGGACAGAGGCTTGAGCGGCGAGGGCCGCTCAGAAGACCGAGATCAGGCCGCCGCCGCCGCGGAGGAGCGAGCCGTGGAGAACCTCCAGCCACGGAGAGGTTCGAGGTACAGCCATAATTTATATCCCACCTTTTTTCCTGCAAGGAACCCAAGGTTGCTTACATAATCCTCCCCCTCTCCATTTTATCCTCACAACAACCCTGTGAGGTAGGCTAGGCTGAGAGTCAGTGACCGGCCCAAAGTCACTCAATGAGCTGCATGGCCAAGGGGGGACTAGAAGAACATGGATCTCTCAAGCCCCAGTCCAACACTCTCACCACTACTACGCCACACTGGCTCTCCGTGAATATAGCGTTGGTGGATAAACTGAGAAGCAGACTCGGCCAGTACTTAGGATTTCTAAAGAGAATTTGGCGCTTCAGCCAAATTCTCAAGCGATCCCACAAACCCCTCTTCGGGATGAACAGGCTTCCTTGTTGTCCTGTTGTAGTATGCATAATCCACTCTGCACACACTCAGAGGCACCATTACTACATCATCTCTCCCTTGCCCGCTGCCAAGGGGCTGAGTGCTGGTATAAATTAAAAGCCAGGCACCATTTCATAAAAACAAACTGAGGTAGAGTTCAGGGCTTTCTTGGAAGGAAGAATCCCCCCCCCCCCAACCAAACTGAAGCAGAGTTTAGGGCTTTTTTGGAGGGAAGATTCCCCCCCCCCACCGCCATATAAACAAACTGAGGCACAGAGTTTAGGGGTTTTCTGAGGAAGAATCCCACCCCCACCCCCAAGGAAGGGGGAAGGAGACAGGCTATGGAAAGGATGAGTGTGTGCGTTTTCCTCAGCCCCTTATGATTGTACTCAGAGGAGTGCGCTGGACTGAGATGCGCTCCTTGACCCAAGCCTACACTTGGGGGGGGGGGGGGAAGCGAGCGAGAGAAAATTGCTTCTGTTCTCCACACACTCCTGTTCCAACGGTCGCTGCCGAGGCGCGCGCCAGGCGGGCGAGCCCTTCCCGCCACGCCTCCTCCCTCCCCGCCAGGTCTAGTCCCAGGAGCCAAGTCGCTCGCGCCCTTCGCGAGCAGCAGCACGCGCCCCGCACTTCCCCCTCTCGCTCGGGGCGAAGAGGAGCAGCAGCTGCAGCTGCAGCTTGCATCGCATTGCATTGCAGCAACGGCGGCCGCCGCCTCTTTCCACGCCCCGCCGGCACCGTTCTCCTCTCTTTACACACGCCGTTAGACACGTTAACACTTAAAATAATAGTAATAATAATAATGATAGTAATGATAAAATAATAATAATAATTTAAAAATGGGGGGGGGAAGGTAGCACACGCGCGAAACTAGCCGCACGCGCCCCCTGCTGGAGCGTGATCTTTTACAAATTCAAGACCCTGTTAGGAATATATATATATAAAGGGGGGAGACAGGGAGAGTTGGTAGCTGCACCTTTCGCCACACACACAGCAGGGCGGCTACAAGAGTGTGCAAGCCACAACTCCCTCCTCCTTCTATCCACACACGCCCCGTGCAGAAGCGAACAGGCTGTGCTCAGGCTCGGCCGTTCACACCTGGATCTTGCAAAGAGCGGAGGCGGCTGTCACGCAACGGGCTTCCTCGTCTCGCTCCCTCCCCCCCTCCCCAACACCGCAGCTGCTCCTACGAGGAGCAGACACGCCCCTATGATGCCTCTGGGTGTGCCGTTTTCCATTTTTTAAGGTAATTTTCTTTTATGGTTCCTTTCCCCGCCCTCCCCCCCCTCACTACTACATGGTCTTAGGAGTTTATTGTCCCCCATCAACTGGGGGAGGAGGGGAGAGAACCACACATCTTCACAACCTGGTTGCACGCACGCACGCACGCACGCACGCACGCACGCACACACACACACGCAATGAAGGGAAACACACACACACACACACACACGCAAGCAAGCAAGCCATTTATTTGTACAGGGTTCCATATGTCTGCCGAGCCCCCACGCTTGCTAAAACGCTGGACTGGGTTTTTCGTTGCTACCCCGAACGAAGTCTCTTGAAAACCCAGAGTGGAAACCCCAAGAGGGTTTTCGAGGTTGCTTTTGCCAACCTGGACTTCACTTGGAGCGGGTTTGGAATGGAGTGGGGAGAGAGGGAGAGACACCCTACCCTCCATAAAGCCACAAAGGGCAGATGAAAATCCAACTCAAGTTACAGACCTGCAGCTAACCCACAAAGGGGAAGGTCAGAAACGCTCAAAAGATCCCCCCCCCCCCGCATAAGCTCTTTAAGAAAGCGGGCGGTTCAAACCACTTTTGCTTATTATGAATCAAGCCATTCATTTTTATTTTTTGAAATTATGAGTATAATTTTTAAGAGGAGCAGCAAATAAAATCTGACCTACCGGCCATGCAAACTGAAAAGGTATAACAATCCGGCCCATGTCGTGGCTTTTGCCCTGATGAAAATTTCGGCTGTTGAGATAAAAAGTATTTCCACCAAGAACAGGAGTAGATCCGGAACCGTAGTTGCACGCTCCAGTGGGCGTGATTTTGGCCTGATATTCCTTCAGACAGACTTTCACGTAAGTATCACACTCGTCCCGGGGACAGTCCAGGCTCGGGGTTTTTTTCATGCCATCACAACATTCCCCATTCAACAATTCGCCGTTTACATTCTTCACAGAGTTAATCTGCAGCTCGAAATAGCCCGTGGACTGGGAGACCTAAAAATAAAAAGGCAAAAAAAAAAAAAGAGAGAACCTCATTAACTACAGTGTCTTGGGAAGAAAGTGCACGGAGATTTACACACGCAGCCACTCTTAAGAGTTTCCTACGGCCAAGCAGCCTTCCAGTAAAACTATTAAAACTAGACGTGCTATTAAAAGATGATCGAGACATACCGGGCAACGCGCGGAGGGGGGGGGAAGTAAACGGTGCCGCAATTCCGGCTGATCGTAGCAATAGGAAGGCTTATTGGAAGCCGTGCAAAAAGACCTGCGGAATACTCCATTTGCAACTGAATAAGCACTTGGGAGGGGGGCAGAAACCCCTAGGACCAGATAAACAGAAAAACTCCCCGATCGGGAGCGATGCAAAGCGCTTTCTTGCCTTTAAAAGGAAAGCGTTCCTAAAGTAATAATAATTTTAAATAAATAAGTACCGAGGGGGGCGCTTTCTGCAAACGCTCAATGCAAGTTTGCCTGCGTGTTCTTCCAAAGCAAACGTACCGACCGATCGGAAGCAACGAGTCGTTCCAGGCGGGCTTGGAGATAACACATCAGATTAGAGCCGTAACAAATCTCTTCTCATCTTCGCCAAAGCGAGATCGGGGCTTTTTAAGTTTCACAAAAGGGAATGCGAGATTGCAGGCGCGCGCCACCCCCCCGCTTTTTTTTTTTTTAATAAATTTAAAAAAGCAAAGTAAATGCAAGGTATTCCCAAACCCCACGCCGCTGCCTGAAGTGGAAAGGTGAGGCGGGGATTTTGCAAGAAGACCTCTCCGATCGCTTCATCCGAGAACCGCCACCCCCGTTCTCCCGTTTGCAAGAAAATAATAATTAAAAATCA
Organism: Shinisaurus crocodilurus; assembly: GCA_021292165.1. Classification (NCBI taxonomy): domain Eukaryota; kingdom Metazoa; phylum Chordata; class Lepidosauria; order Squamata; family Shinisauridae; genus Shinisaurus; species Shinisaurus crocodilurus. The sequence continues at coordinate 300,001,490 of CM037876.1, forward strand.
GCGCTGCCGTCGAAATGCATGGGACTTGTTTGTGTGTGTGCGCGTGTGTGTGCTTTTTACCTGCGCCCATAAAGTTAGCAGCAGCCACAGCCTGAGCGCCGCAGAGAGAAGAGCCCAGTGCCGCTTGCCACAATCCAGCATGCCTGCTGCTCCGAGCTGAACGCCCTCCTTGCCGGATCAGGGAAGACAGGCGAGAACTCGACCAGCCATCGACCGGCCGCTGCGCGGAGCATCGGCAGCGGGAAGGGCAGGAGGGCTTGCGCCGTGCAACGACGGGGAAGCTCTCCAGAGCCTTGAAGTCGTCGTCGTCGTCGTCGTCGTCGTCCCCCGCCGCCCGATGTTTATTATGATCCCAATAGCCCGGGGCTGGGGCAGGCAGAAGCCAGCGCTTGTCAGCCTCGGCTGGTGCGCTCCCGCGGCGGCGGCGGCGGCGGCGGCTGCACGAGGAACGGTCCGCTCGCAGCTCTCCCTTGCGACGCCGCTCGCTCCTCTGCGCGCCTCTGCTGCGCGAACACCCAACAAGTAGGTGCCGGAGTGACAGTTTCATTGCCCATTAGTCAGCCAGCGCCTCTGCCTTCATATTAATGAGGGGGAAGGGCCCCGAGCGGCAGCGGGCGGGTGTGGCCACGCGGCTCCCTTAAAGGGCTGGGCGAATGGAAGAGGAGGAGGAGAAAACACACAGCGAGAGAAGAAAAACGCCGCCGGAGCGTGCGCGGTTTGGAAGCAGCCGTCGGAGGCTCCTCCAAGCTGCCATTCATCTCCCGCCCGGCCGAGGCCTTGCGGCGGGCTGTTGCGCAATCGACCTGTTGCGCGTGGACAAGGCCCTACCCAGCACGTGCGTGGCCCTACGGGGGTGGGCAGAGGCGTGTGCCTTCTTGCACCCGTAACGTCTTTCCCCGCTTCTCCTCGCCGCCAGCCGAAGAGCAATATAGATGCACAGAGATACCTAGATAGGCTGAGTTGCGCGTGCGGGTAGAGTTGGGCGCGTTGGGGATTGCTGCTGCGCCTGCTGCCTGCTGCTGCTTCTAATTATGCCTGCTTGACGAGCAGCGCGATCTGCGCGTTTACGGGAAGAAACTCTTCCCGGTTCACTCAAGGACTTGCTCCCTCCCCCCCCCACCTCGAGTGGGGGCAGGGTGCTTAGGATTGGGACCCCATCAGTGCTTGTAAGGGAGGTCTCCTGGGAATCCCATGCAGCCACCTTGAGTTCAGAGAGGCGGTGTTAGAGGGCGGCCCACTAGGGCTGGAGCCCCAAATCTCTGCTGAAATCAATGTACAGGTGCCTTGATGATCTCCCTTGCATCTGATCCCCCTGGATTAACTGGGTTTTGGCCCACGTGTGCTTCACCTCCTGCTGCCCCCCCCCCTGATTCTTTCTGCCTGAATTTTTTTCTGAAAACAGATGCCCTCCTCTCCCCTGTCCATACATCCTTTTTTTTTTTTTTTACAAATAGGGGTGTCCTTAGGAGACAGGGTCCTTTAAAGACACACACAGAGACTTTTTAGACCATATGTAAATTAGCATACGCAAGTTTGTATACTTTTTTTGTCTTGTGGGCCCGGGCCCCAGATCTTTTTGGTCCCTAGCACCGCCCCTGTGGGGCAGGGTGCTTAGGATTGGAGCCGGATCAGTGTTTGGAGGGAAGGCCACCTGGAGAACCCCACATAGCCACCTTGCATGGAAGAAAGGTGGGATAGAGATGTAATAAATAAAACAAATACTCTTTGATCCTAGTGCCCCAAAGCAGCCAAGACAAAAAACACACATGCCCTAGTCAATTTAGCTGCTTTAGAATTTAAAGAGTGTAAGACACACAGCCCCTTCCTGGGCCTGGCTCTATGAATGGGAAGGAAGACCCACTGTGTTCATTGAGGCTTTCAGTGGGAATATCAAGTTTGGTTAAATAAGGGAAGAGCCTGGAAACGGGAGGACATCTTAGAGCCCCAGCAAGGGGCAAAGTTTCTCTGTGGTGGGGGTGCACCCATGCTTTCTGAGAGGGCTGCAGCCTAATAAATTGGACATTACTTGGAGTGAAATACGAATTAAGATGTTTCATCTTTAATTTAGGGCGCAATTATATGCAGGTTTGGACAGAAAGAAAGTCCTACATCTGCCAGCCACGCTGGCTGGGGGGAATGCTAGGAGTTGTGTGGCGTAGTGGTGAGAGTATTGGACTGGGACTCAGGAGATCCGGGTTCTAGTCCCCACTCGGCCATGAAACTCACTGGGTGACTTTGGGCCAGTCACTGACAATCAGCCTAACCTACCTCACAGGGTTGTGTGAGGATAAAATGGAGAGGAGGAGGAGGATTATGTAAGCCGCCTTGGGTTCCTTGCAGGAAAAAAAGGCGGGGTATAAATATAATAAATAAATAAATTGTAGGGCTTTTTTCTGTCTAAACCTTGCATAGGATTGTGCCCTTAATATCCAGATAGAGTTGCATGTGGTGTGTGGACTGACCTAGTCCTAGCCGCTTATTTATTCATTTGTGTATAAGATTTTATACTCGCCTTTCAGGGTGCACTGCCCTCACAAGGCAGCTTACAATATTACAAAAATATGAAACATACACATTAAAATTAAACACACACAGCAGCAGTAGCTAATGATTTTTAAGCACCAAGTGTAGACTGGAATAAATGTGTCTTTATACAAGCCAGCAGTGATGATGCCATATGTGATGATGATGCCATATGTATCTCCCCGGGGAAGGAGGTGCAAAAGTGTGGGGCCACCACCAAGGAAGCCTCTAATACCCACCAGCCTAATGCTTCTTGCTGGTGGGCCTCTGATGCTGACTTTAATATTTGTATTGGTCATTCTCGTTCTTTAACTCTCCCTTCTGCAGCCTGAGCCTATATATATGTTTACTCAGAAGTAGACCCACTAACGCCAATCAGGCTTGCTCCCAAGTAAGGCGGCACAGATTTGCAACCTCAGCCTTCCCAAAAAGAAAATTACAGGAATGAAACTGTCCCAACCAAAGCTCTGATTCATAAGAAATTCTAGCTTGTGTTGGAAGATGGGTGATCTGGGTGATCACCCTCAAGGGTCTACAATTCTAATGAATTTTTCTCCTTGGCTGCTTTGGCACATAAGCCTAGGAGCAGGGCTAGAACCCTCAGAATTTGACAGCACCCTAAATCCTCAGAATTTGACAGTGCCCCCTCCAAAAGAGGCTAGAAGGGTGGCTACTAGGGGAAGGGCCTTCTCAGTTGTGGCACCCCATCTATGGAATCAGCTCCCCAAGGAAGTGCGCCTGGCGCCTACCCAGGTGCCAGGTGAAGACATGTTATTTGCCCAATATTTTAATGGTTAATTTTATTCATTTATTATCGCTACTTTTACTATCCCCACTGTACCTCTGGATTGAATTTATTTTGGCTGCTTGTTTTTATCTTGTTATATTTTAGTATGTTAGTGTTTTTATATTATTTTAGTTGATATTATTGTGTTGCTTTGTTATGTAAACCGCCCAGGGAGCCTTTCGGCTGATGGGCGGTGAATAAATATATTTAATAAATAATAAACCTTCTGTTGAGCCGGGGGGGGACCCCATGGGGCCAAAAAAGTATTGCAAGTGATTTTTAGGGGAACACTTGCAGTGTAGAACTCTAGATTTTTGAAGAGCAAAAGATGTGTGTTGTGAATGTTAGCCTGCATCATTAAGGGCCGTGCAGTTCATGTGGCCCCAGTACTGCACCAACAGCACTGGTTGCTAGTGTGTTTCTGAGCCCAGTTCAGAGCCCAATTTTAACCTTTATAGCCTTGAATGGTTTGGCCCCAAGTTACTTAAAGGACTGCCTTCTCCCATACCGGCCTGCCTAAAACTCTGAGGTCATCAACAGAGGCCCTCCTCACTTGTCTGCTGCCAAGGGCAGTTAGGCTGATGAGTGCAATAGAGAGGACCTTCTCAGTGGTGGCTCCATACCTCTGGAATCAACTTCCATCGGGTTCGTCAGGCTCCTTCTTTGCAAGTCTTCAGGAAAGCTCAGACAACTCATCTGTTTTCACTGGCCTTCCTGTAGTGTTGGTTTTATTGCTAACTTTTACTGATTTTTATTGGTAATCTGTTCCTAAGCATTTTTATTGAGTGTGTACTTATTGATTTTTATTATATCTACTTTGTATGGTTTTTATCTTGTATGCCACCTTGAGAGGGTTCCACCCTTAAAGGCAGCCTAATTTAAAACCAAAACAAAAGTGCCATCCACAGGGCAGGCAGCCAAGCCCTAGCAAACCCCTGGCATGCCAGGGAGCCTAAAGACTGTCGTCACAGACCTACCACCAGCTCTTCTGTGGCTTTGCAACTTGTCATCTACACCACCGGTTGCAGCACAGTCGGCCCGGGAATGGTGTGACGTAGGTTGTTCTCTGGGATGCTGCTGAAACCTCTTCTTTGAGCCACAGCAGTGTCACTGGGATGCCTGTGACTTCCGAACCTTAGGTATAGCTGCGGTTTCCAGAGGCGGGAGATACCAGGGTTGTAAATTGACACAACCATCAGGCTCATGGTTACCACTCGAAATTCCTGTGCATGGTGCCTCCCTGTCACCGGTCCTCCGATCATCATGTTGCTGCTATCCCTCCATGCCTTTGCAAATGACTAGAAATGTAGGTTTGCAGAAATTGGGTTGTATCCAATGTTAGTCCTACTTTGAGTAGATGTGTTGAAATGAATGGGACTTAAGCTAGACTGTCATTGGCATGCAACCCAGTTTCTGCACACCTATATTAAGTCTGGTCATTTGCAAAGGCACGGAGTTTAATTCTGAATGTAGCAGTGGCAGTTGCACACTCCCAGTGCAGTGCGCATCGGTAGGCACCCAGTCCGTGCCGAGATGTCAGACTCACCTAGAAGCCCGGTGGTTGTGTGAATTGGCCCTCAGCCTTCATCACAGTTTTGCTGGGTTAGTCCCAAGCCAATTTATGAGATTTGTGGAGGTAATAAAACCACCACTTCTCCCACCCACAAGGCAATAGCTACTTTTACACACATGTCATGATATGGTTTCCTTCTCATTAACAGGCTAATTTATTCATTTCTTTTCAGAATTGTATGCATATGTTGATTTACCCACTAGAGGAGCCTTCCTTAACGTGGTTCCCCCCAGATGTGTTGGACTGGGAATTATGGGAGTTGTAGTCTAACACATCTGGAGGGCACCAGGCTGGTGCCCTAGAGCATGGGTAGACAATCTAATCCCCTCCAGATGTTTCTGACTATAGTTCCCATCATCCCTGCCATTGGCTATGCTGGCTGGGGCTGATGGGGAGTTTTAGTCCAAAACGAACGATCTCTGGAACGATCTCTGCCCTAGAGCCAATATGGTGTTTATTCATTTATTTGGAAAACATATACCCTAACCCTTCCAATGCATTTGCATTGCTTAGGGCAAATCACAACAACTACAAACAAAGGAATCCCATGAAAACAATAAAACAACAGTATAAAAACCAAAACAGGTTCAGAAGATAAAAGCATTATAAAATGATGGTCAACATATAATAATAATTTGCCTTGCAAAGCAAATGCTTGCTGGAACAGGAACGTTCTAACCTGTGGGCGAAAAACAGTAAGAGAGGGAACCAAACAGAATTTATGGGGTAAAGTATTCAATAATCTGTGTGCAACTGCAACTACTGAGAAGGTGCTTTTTCTCATCTTCCTGACTAATCATTCCTTAGCAATGGATGGGACATGGAGAGAAAAGACTCTCCAGTAGGTATTAGGGAGCAGGCAAGCTGGTACGAGAGGAAATGGTCCCTCAGGTATTCTAGACCCCAGCCCTTTAGGGCGCAATCCTATGCATGTTTAGACAGGAAAAAAGTGCTACAACTCCCAGCATTCCACAGTCCGCATGGCTGGCTGGGGAATACTGGAGTTGTAAGAATTTTTTCTGTCTAAACATGCATTGGATTGCACCCTTAGGGCTTTAAAGGTAATCACCGACATTGTGAATTGTGCCCCAAAACAAATCGGCTACCAGAATAGCTGTTGCAGAATAGGTAATTCCATGGGCAAACGGCCATGGGTGCAATATGATCCCAGTGGTGGCGCCCCATCTGTGGAACGCCTGCCTGAAAGAAGCCTATGTTACTATCTTTTCAGCACCAGGTAAAGTCCTTTTCAATCTCCCCAAACATTTAAAAAACTATTTTTTAGTGCTTTTGGATCTTTGCAGAGTTTGATTTTGCTTCTGGTTTTATGCGCTGCCTTGTTTTTATTGTTTGCTGCCAGCTTTATCTTGGTTTAGTTATGTGCTGTTTTTATAATTGCTTGTTGTTTGTATTTTATGTATTTAAGTTACCAGTACACCGCCCAGAGAACTTGTTATTGGGCAGTCTAGAAGTTCAATAAATAAGTGCCACATTCCAGACATAGCCCATCTTGGATATAACTAAGGATGCGTTCCCATGGCCTGGTCTGATCTCAGGAACAGGCTCAGCTGGGCATCATGCTGAGCAAAAGTACCCCTGGCCACAGCTGCTATCTGGGCATCCAAATACAATACTGATCTGAATCCAGGAGGAGGAGTAGATGCAAACCGTGAACCCGACTTTTCAAGAGGAGTGGTACTCCAACTCCATCCCAAACAATCTAAATCCCTATTCCAGATTTTATATTTTATATTGTATTTTATTATTTTAACTGTTGTAAACCGCCCAGAGAGCTTCAGCTATTGGGCGGTATAAAAATGTATTATATAAATAAATGCACATGTTTTGATCCCTCCCTTCATCATAGCAACATAGAAAGCTGCCTTATATTGGGTCAGCCCATTGGTCTATCTGCTGTCAACACTGACTGGGCTCACACAATAACCCACACTCCAGAGTTGAGTATGGGTTGACTGTGGGTTGTCATTGAACCATGGGTTGTGGTTGAACCGTGGATTATCGTGTTGTCTGAGTCCAGCTGTGCTAACAAGCCATGGCTTGTTAGCACACCATAGCTTGTTAACCACAAACAACCCATAAAGAGAACCCATGGTTTGTTTTGGGGTTGTGAACTGTGGGTTGTTCACCATGGTTTGTTATCTTGGCTGCATTCAGACAACACGATAACCCAGGTTTCAACAACAACCCATACTCACCCCTTGAGTGAGTATGGGTTATTGTGTTGTCTGAACCCAGTCACTGACTGGCAGTAGGCAGCTCTCCAGGGTTTTGGGCAGGAGTTTTGCCTCCCCGCCTGGACATGCTGGGGATCAAGTCTGGGACCTTCTGCATTCAAAGCATGTGCTCTACCACTGAGCTATGCCCCCTTCCCCAGGAGCACAAGATAGTATACATGGACTACAACTCCCATCATCATCATCATCCCCAGCCAGCATGGTCATTGCCCATGTTGGGGTCTCCGGCAAACCAGTTCATTCTCTTCCTCCCCCCCCCCATCCTCCCCATCACTCTTTTTTCTTATGTCCCCCCCCCCAACATTCTATGGGTCCTCATGCCTACTGAGCATGGTCAGTCCTCACTGGGCAGTTTGTGAGTGTGTTGGGGGACGGACGGACAGCAAAGTTATATTTGTGTAAATCTTGGGATTTCCCCCGACCATACTGAGACTCTTGTTTCTCTAAGAACTGGTGCCTGAGTTTTGCATTCTTCCTCCTCCCTCCCAATCCCTTTTCCTTTTGTGTCATGTCTTTTAGATTGTGAGCCTGAGGGCAGGGACTGTCTTATTATTAATCTTTATAAGCCACTCAGAGAGCCTTTTCTGGCTGAAGAGCGGGGTATAAATGCAATAAATAAATAATAAATAGAAGGAGTGTTTGCTGCTGTTAATCGTGGTTGTCGGTTGGGCAGTGATATGGGCATCCTTAGCAAAAGGCTTCGCTCCGGCACCTGTAGTAAACCCAGCAAAACGCCTCCCCTTCAGCTCCAGCGGTTTTCGAGCTGCCGCTGCAGCTGAAGACAGCAACTTTGAACCGTGCCAGCTGCCCCCGGGGCATCCACACAAACAGCCCTGTGTGTTCTACTCAGCTCTCTCAACTTTTAGGCCGTGGAAATCTACCCCGCTCCCCTTCCGCGCCCCCCCCACAACATTAACCCTTTCATCCCGCTACTCCATTAAAGAGGCTCACGGGGAACAAATAACCCAGAAGTCAAAGGACTGCAGCCTCCCCGCTGGGCTGGGAAACGTCTCACAAAGCAAGCCCCCTCCCTCCTTTTCAGAAACCCAGCCTGACTCCTCGGCCGCCCACCACTCCTCTGCTATTCAGGGCCGGCATGCAGCTGCAGCTCCCTCCTTCAGCTGACACAACGGCAGCTGCTAAATGAGGGCCAGCTGGCCAGCTGCTCCGCCAAGGCCCGGCTGGGCTGGCCCACTCGGCTTCTGTCACTCCTGTACTTCTCCTTCCTGACCACCTTACCCCCAGTGCCTGACCCTGGTTTTTTATTATTATTATTATTATTATTATTATTATTATTATTATTATTATTAATGCCTTGCTGCTGCTTTTTTGAACCTGCCTTTCCCAGTGACCACACATGGCTCCTGGCACTCAAGCTGCTCTAGTCCCACCTGTACAGCTGCTGACCCTCACTTCCTTCACACCTTCAAGCTACCTTCCCCGCCAAGAGCATGAGGGGCCACGGGAGGAGAGGCAACCTCCCGTCATCACCATCACTCCGCTAGGGTGGTCGGGTTTTGTTTTCAAAACTCCTCTCACCTCCGTCTTAGAGTCGCTCTGAGCATGTCCAGAGTGCCTTTCTCCAACAATAATGGTCAGAGCAATCTAATTGGTGCGCATATATATGTATATACAGTGTGTGCGTGTGCATATACACACACAAACATGGTAAGTGGTATATAAATAAGTAAATAAATACTTATAAATATATCCTGGCAGTAGATGGCCGAAATCCATCATCTAAGTCAGTGTTCTCCAACCTTGGGTCCCCAGAAGCCGAGTGGGCCAGCGTAGCTGGCTGGGGTATGCTGGGAGTTGTAGGCCAAAAACATCTGATCTGGGGACCCAAGGTTGGAGAACACTGACTTAGATGCCAAGTGCTGCACCTAGGGAGAGGAAACCAAATGCAGAGTTACAGAATGGGGGACACTTGGCTCAACAATACTACAAGTAAGAAGGAACTTGGAATTGTGGTAGATCACAAACTGAATATGAGCCAGCAATGCGATGTGGCTGCAAAGAAGGCAAATGCTATGTTGGGCTGCATTAATAGAAGTATAGCTTCCAAATCGCGGGAAGTGATAATTCCCCTTTACTCGGCACTGGTTAGGCCTCATCTTGAGTACTGCGTCCAGTTCTGGGCACCACACTTTAAGAAGGACATAGACAAACTGGAGAGGGTTCAGAGGAGGGCAACAAGGATGATAAAGGGACTAGAAACAAGGCCCTATGAGGAGAGACTGAAAGAACTGGGCATGTTTAGCCTTCAGAAGAGGAGACTGAGGGGAGATATGATCGCACTCTTCCAGTATTTGAAGGGATGTCACACAGAGGAGGGCCAGGATCTCTTCTTGATCATCCCAGTTTGCAGGACACGGAATAATGGGCTCAAGTTACAGGAACCCAGATTCCACCTAAACATCAGGAAAAATTTCCTGACTGTCAGAGCAATAAGACAATGGAATCAACTACCTAGGGTAGGTGGTGGGCTCTCCCACTCCGGAGGCATTCAAGGTGCAGCTGGACAGACATCTGTCAGAGATGTTTTGACCTGGATTCCTGCATTGAGCAGGGGGTTGGACTCGATGGCCTTGTAGGCCCCTTCCAACTCTACTTTTCTATGATTCTATGAACACTGATCTAAGTGTTTTGTAGGGTGGGAGGAGAGTGGAGGTGACCTTCACCTCCTCCCTCCTCCCGCCCTCCATAGAATGTGCATAATTCTCTGAGTTCGGACTTCGGAGGGATACAGGCAGCCTCATTGGATTACACTGCCCATGTGGGTTTGTGTCTGTCTGTGTCTGTGTGTGTGTGTGTGTCTTAACCACTCGGCCAACCAAGCACACATTATAGGCACAGCCCACCTACATCTGAGGGCTACACATTATCTGGGAGTGCCATCATTGGAGAAGGGGGAAATTGAATTGGACCATGGCACAAGGCGAATGGGGTATTATTTTACCTTTTCCTCCATGCCGATTCCCTGGTGCAGATTACACACACACGGAACTGCTGTTAGCCACGGAAATACAGGCACCCAATTGTCATTTACAAAGTCAACGTGTACATACCCTGCGAACCAAAGCAACACCGGATAAGTTGAAACTGTGGTTATGGCCATTTTTTCAATAATTGCAATAATTTCTCCTTCGAGATGGATAACAATCTCGAGAAGGTGTTTACATAAGGCCAGATTGCTGGGAAAATGTCAGCATGTGGTTAGAGAAAACATTAACAGTGGAGTACCCTGGAACAAGCAGGCAGTCGCTTAGCAAAAAACAAATCGCTCAACCTGCCAAGGACCAAATATACCCCCCACAAAAAAAGGCTTCATAAATCTCTGGCAGAGGCCCAAGGCAAAAAAAAACATAACAACTTGCAGCAGAGGGAACCATCCAGTGATTCATACTAGGTTCATTTCCACAACGCATAAGGATTTTTTCCCCAAGGCAAGCTGTGCTTGGATATGAGCTTCCAGTCCATATGTAGAAGTACTTTCCTCCCAATGGCAAGCATCTGTCAGTCTCTGCATGTGGATGTTTCCGCGCATGACGTCTAATGCAACTTAAGGCTCTTAGATTTTTTCACAGGCTCTTTAACAAAATAAAAAGAAAGAAAAAAGAAGATCCTCTCTCTCAGCAATCTTTACATCATAGAGATCTTGAAGCTAGAAGACAAGGATCCTGCAGGAGCATTTTTTCCACCCTCTTGCATAATGCTAGAATTCAGGGTCACTCAATTAAAATGATTGGAAGGAGGTTCAGGACAGAAAAAAGAATTTATTCAGGCTGCATAATGAATTAACTTACAGTCATGCCTTGGATTGAGAGCATAATTTGTTCCGGAAACGTGCTTGTAATCCAAAACACTCTTATATCAAAACAAAATCCCCCCAACAAAATTTGTACAGAGATTTTTAATTTAAGCCGTACTACAGTACTTGTATTGCAAGACGTCGCTTGTATATCAAGTAAAAAAAAATTAAATAAATATTTAAAAATGTGCTTGTCTTGCAAAACGCTCTCAAACCAAGTTACTTGCAATCCAAGGTATTACTGTACTTTTATTTATTACTAGCTGAAGGACCCATTCTTTGAATGGATTTTTTAAAAATTACTTTCTACCCTGTACTCTGAGTAGGGATGTACGTGTGGCTTGAAAGGGGGTGGAAGCTCGGCAAACTCGCCACGCTTGACCCCCCTGAGCCCCTGCATGACCTGCCTTGCCGCCACTTGCCTTGCCGCTGCCTGAGCCTTGCCGCTGCCGGAGCTCGACCGGACATCCGGATCCCAGACTCCACGTAATTTACGTAAGTAGTGTTGTAAAATGTCGTAAAAACGGCTGCAATTTGCGTAACACAGCCGTTTTTACAGCATTTTATGATGCTACTTACGTCAATTACGTTGCGCCTGGGTATCGGATGCCAGTCGAGCTCCAGCAGCGGAGAGGCAAGCGGTGGCCAGGTAAGTTGCGCATAGCGCAAGGCGGAAGTGTGTGTGCGCACGTCGCTCATAGAGCAACATGTGAGCAGACCAGCGCACTATTCATTCATCCCTAACTCTGAGTACTTGAAACCCCCCTTTTTGACCCCTTAAGGATTTTTTTTAACCTTCATCTTGTGGAAACATGTAACTTCATGTTGAATCTGGGGTGCCAGTCACTCCAGAGAAAAGTGCCTTAGGCAAGGCAAATTGTGCATACGAAAGGCTTTTGTCTGACTGAATGTTTTCCCCAGGCTGTTAGGATCAGAATAAGAATGGATTTCAGGTTTCAGCTACTTAAGGTAAGTTCAGACTCAGTCTTTTCTTTAGCAATGTAAATGCAGGAAATCTACATAACAAAGGTGAGGCCTAGTCAGAGCTATTAGGAGTCACTTAGCAGTTGAACCCGAGGCCTATAAAACTTTAAATCTTCATAACAATGCTTTCCCTCAATGGATTTCTTTTCTTTTTGAAGCAGGTGAACTCCCTACCAGGACAGGATTGTAGGTCTACTTATGTGTCAATTACACCACAGAATGTAAGCCTGGGGTAAGAAAAGCACCCCAAGATGCAGGATGAAGGTTTAATATTTTTTTTCACAACACAGTTTTTATTAGTGATCCACAAGCAACAACCATGACAAATTTCAGCTTTCTAGCTTAACGGGAAATAGGAGATCCAATGATGAGTCAGTGACTCAGGGCTTTCGCATAGATAGACAGATAGGTAGATAACATTGATATCCCTCCTTTTTCCTCTTGCAAGGAACCCAAGGTGGCTTACATAAGCCTCCTCCTCCTCCTCCTCTCCATTTTATCCTCACAACAACCCTGTGAGGTAGATTAGGCTGAGAGTCAATGACTGGCCCAAAATCACCCAGTGAGCTCCCAGTCCAAAACTCTAACCACTGCACCACACTGGCTCTATTATGGAATGTATCGCCACAAGATGTGGTGAAGGCCATTACCTCTAAAATGGGATTAGACAAATTCATGGAGGCGAGGTCATTTAACAGCTGCTTATTATCATCATCATCATAATAATCTTAGTAACAGTAGTAGTATTTACATTTTTATCGCACCTTCCCTCCAAGGGCCTTGGGGAAACAGTCTTGGTTATGTTCTCCCTTGTTTTCCCATTACAACAGCCCTGTGAGGTAGATTAGGCTGAGAGATGACTCACCACGGTCATCCAGGGAGCTTCGTGGGCCTGAATGAGGACTCTAGCCTGGGAGTTTTTCATGCCCTGCTTGTGTGCATCCCAGAAACATCCGAATGTTGGACTCGGTGGTTGACCTGATCAAGCAGGGTCATTCTTTTTAGGTCCTCGGGCTTTCTGGGCCAAGAATCCCTGTGCCAAAGGATCTGAATCACAATGATTTCTCATGGCATGTCGGCTCAGCCCAGCCACAGTCTGCACATGCACCTACAAAAGCAGCTGGCTTTGGGCATATGGTCTGCTCAGGGCTGGCGTCAAAGGTAGGCATGGTTGGGGGCAGTTCCTCCCTCGCCCTCTTCACCATTGCAACTGATTGTTTTCGTTGCTTTAAATTGCTTTACAATTTTGTATATCGACGTTTGATGCTGCATTTTATTGCGTCTGTATTTTATGCTGTATTTTTTATTATTATTATTATCGTTCCTGTGTTTTATGAATTGCTGTGAACTGCCCAGAGAGAGAGCTTCTGCTATTGGGCGGTATATAAATGAAATAAATAAGTAAACACAAACCTGCGGGTTCCTCACCTTCCTCTCCCTCTCGCCCAGACAACGGTGGTGGGTAAGGAGGAGGAGCAGGAGATGCCACTGCCTGCTTGCTCCACTGCTTGTCGAGTAAGTGGGAGCAAGGATGAGAAAGAGGATGAGATTCTGCAGCAGCTGGTGACAATAGTGGTGAGAAGGCAGGCTCCCTGACCGAGGGGACCGCTCAGGATGTCTCGCCTGAGGGCCCTCCAAAACCTGGAGTCAGCATTGGATCTGCTGAATGCAGACTCTGCATACACCAAATCACATTTATCCTTCGATGTCAGGGATGATGCTTTGGAGCAGTGTTCTCCAACCTTGGGTCCCCAGATGTTTTTTGGCCTACAACTCCTAGCATGCCCCAGCCAGCGTAGCTGGCTGGGGCGTGCTGGGAGTTGTAGGCCAAAAAACATCTGGGGACCCAAGGTTGGAGAACACTGCTTTGAAGGAAACGCTACTCCGTTCATAATACAGTCGAGCGCCATGACTTGATCAAATTCCACGCCGCGTCATTTCAAATTTGGGCGGCATCTCTCATTCTAATCAAGGTGTGGCAAAAAAAAAGAAAGAAAGAAAGAAAAAAATTAAATTTTAAAAAAGCTTGCCCTCACTTGTAAGGGGAAAAAAAAAAGTATGGTTTTTAAGTTGTAAGGAATGGAGGAGACACCCCACACTTTAACAGTCCATCACTATTTCTTTCTTTTTTAAAAGATTAATGTAAAATAGCATGGAACGCTGCGCCTGAACTACATAATTGTGAAACATTTACACAATTGTAAATGGATGGAGCCCTTTTTATAATGGAGCTTGACCACTTCTGGCACACAAACGTGACTGCTGCCTGGAGAATACAGTGACTCCTGCAAGTATATTTTTTAGCTGCTCTCTTTTGACCATATTCCCTCTATAAAAGGCAATAATGCTGTGCCTTATGTTCAGAGGTATCGAAAAATGGCATGTCAGTCTTAATTTTTACAGCAATCCAGTAGCAATTTTGACTTCTTCTTTTCATCCCTGTACAGCCTGGGAGTTTTTATTTTTATTTTGCTTTTGGCTTCTTCTTCTTCTTCTTTTTTTTAATAAGTGGCAAAATTCTAACAATATTGGTAGTTGCTATGGTGAAGGTTTTCTGTGCTGGATTGCTGTACTTGGAATATTGGCACAAAAAAAGCCCCAAACAATTCTAAAAGCTGATACTTGAAGGGCTGTGTTTGAATATATGAGGAAGTTTTAGGTGAATGGTTGGACAGTTAGTAGTAAGGCCAATGAAATAAAATGCTCCTGAATTTTAAATATCACATTTAAATAAGCTGGTGTCGGAGCCAGTTGTCACTTGTGAGCCTCTAGTAGGGATCGGGAAGAAATTTGCTCTGTTCACATTTTCATGCGAACTTACCTAGTTTTGCACTTTTGAACCCATATGTGGACTGAAACAGTTATCCTCCAAAATGTGAACTTCTCCAAATTTTACAATGGTGTTTCCCCAATTAAAAAACGTGTACAAAAATGTGTATATTAGGGGGAAGTGTGCACACAAAAAAGAGTATATTAGTGAAAAATAACATTCAAAATGGCAGTCTATTAGGAAAATTGCTTGCAAACAAAATATGTATATTAGGGAACACTGTGCACAAAAATGTATGTATTAGCATACAAATTTTCAGGCGAATGAAAAGAAAACCCTCACTATTCAAGACGAACCAAATTTAAGACTGGAAAAATTCTCAAACTTTGGGACAAACTGAAGCTGAGATCAGAAAAAAATGAGAAACTGGAATTGACAAATTCATCCATCCCTAGGCCCTCCAGCGCAGGGCTGGGCAACTTGTGGCCCTCCAGATGTTTTGGTCCACAACTCCCCATTAGTCCTAGCCAGCATAGCCAATGGTGATGGATGATGGGAGCTGTAGGTCAAAACAGTTGGAGGGCCAGAAGTTGCCCACCCTTGCTCCAGTGAGTCATCCCTGCACTAGGCTGAATCAGTGCCCAGGCACCTCCATGGCAATCCACACTAGGGGTGCTTCCAGACTGAGGGATCCTAACGTACTGAGCGGGGACTCGGTCTTCTTTTTCATTCACAGATTTCCTGTTAATGAAGAAAGTCTCCATTAATAAAGAAGAAGAAGAAGAAGAAGAAGAAGAAGAAGAAGAAGAAGAAGAAGAAGAAGAAGAAGAAGAAGAAGCAGCAGCAGCAGCAGCAGCAGCGGTGGGAAAACACAGGAGGGATATGAGTGGAAGACGCCGACATCTGGGTGCCCCACAAAATTCCACAGATGGAGGAGGGCAATGGCACAATAACATTCTTCTCTGGAAGCACCCTAAGTGTGGGCAGACTTTTAGGCTTGTGGGGGGTCTACTCTGTTTTTGTCCTGGCATCCTGAGTTTTTCCAAGCAGAGCCAGGTGAAGCCAAATGGGGGTGCAGAAGAATGAGGCAAGGTGGCTCATTCAGAGGTGGAGCCAATCGCCTGCTGCCACCCCATGAGCCATACATTGGGGTGACTCCATTACTACAGATCAGAGATACAGTCTAACTGAAGGTGGGGTGGGGGAGGACCTTTTTGTTGTTGCAATTGTTAAATGATTATTAGGAGTCCAAAGCAGGGTCAGGCCTGGTTATTACTTGGATGGGAGACCCCTCCTCTAGTTTCCTGCATTGAGCAGGGGGTTGGACTCGATAGCCTTGTAGGCTCCTTCCAACTCTATGATCTATGAAATCTATGAAGCCTTTGCCGATCTGCTGCAAATCAACCGGGGATCTACCAGTAGACATTGGAGGCTGGTAGCTAGGGATGTATGAGGATTTCGTGCAGGGAGTGGAAATCCAGCGGACGGACTAGCCAGGCTCGAGCCCCAAACTCCGTCCCTGCTTACCTCTTCCCCAGCTTGACTTGCGTTCTCCTGAGTCAAGCCGGGGAAGTGACGTCTGGGTTCCCGGCGGGCCGCTGTTTATGTAGAAAATGCCTTAAGAGGTGCCCAAGTGGCCGGAATTTGCGCAAATTGCAGCCGCTTTTGACATCCCTTAAGGCATTTTCTACATAAAACAGTGGCCCGCCGGGAACCCAGAAGTCCGGCGAGTGGCATGGTGCATGCCCGCTTTCAGCCCGGCTCGGCGGGAGCAGCAGTGGCATCCGCCGACCGAGCCAGAGGAGGGTAGGGTCTCAGCGGACCGCCCACCCCTACTGGTAGCTCCAATGTCAGCGAGGCTGTGTATCCGCTCTGGATTTTATTCTGAACTTTTAAGGGGCTATCCATGGTGCCAAACCTATTTAGGGGGGTAGGGTTCAGCACCATGCATAGCTCCTTTAAAGTTTAGAGTAAAATCCAGAGCAGATACATGTTGGGGATTGCTAAAAGAGCTGGGAGAGGATATTAAAAGTTATTATCTCTCCCCTCTCGCATGAGCAAGTTCAGCAGAGCTTACCCCAACTACAGCGGAAAAAACGTGAGCGTGTGGAGCTGCTGGTTAAAGCAGCAATAGCATTTGGCAATTACAGGCTGCCCTTCTGGGCTGACTGGATCTTTACCTGGTTTCCCCCCTTTATCATCATCATCATCAGGCGATCACTCGTGACCGAGTAAGATTGTCTTCCGGGATAAAAGGAGGAAATTCTAAAGAAGATTGTGTAGACTCTAGCGATGGGTCCATAAGTGACTGTGGAGGCCAATTCTAGATCCACACAGCTTCCCACAGTGAGGACACAGGTTACCAGATAGAAGATGGTCCTGTAAAGGATTCATTTGACGTGCTTTTCGCTTAGCACGTTTCTCCCTTTCACCTTGCACTCGGGCTTCTTCAAAGTTCATGGAACCTTTGTGAAAGGCCAACCTCCATTTAGATCGTTCATGGGCCAGAGCTTCCCAGTTTTCGATGTTTATATTGCATTTTTTTAGATTTGCCTTATGGACATCTTTAAACCTCTTATATTGACCACTGATATTCCGCTTTCCATCCTTGAGTTGGGAGTAGAGTAACTGCTTTGGGAGACGGCAGTCAGGCATTCGAACAACATGACCGGTCCACTGAAGTTGGCGTTGAAGGATCATTTTTTCAATGCTAGTAGTCTTTGCTTCTTCCAGTACACTGACATTTGTTCGCCTATCTTCCCAAGTAATTTGCAGGATTTTCCGGAGGCAACGTTGATGAAACCTTTCAAGGAGTTGGAGGTGACGTTTATAGATAGTCCATGTTTCGCAGGCATACAATAAAGTTGGTAATACAATGGCTTCGTAAACCAGTGTTTTGGTCTTCTTACAAATATCCCGATCCTCGAACACTCTATGTTTCATTCGAGAAAATGCGGCACTTGCGGAGCTCAGACGATGCTGGATTTCACTGTCGATGTTAGCTGTAACAGAAAGATAGCTGCCAAGATAGAGAAAATGATCGACATTTTCCAGTATTGTCCCGCCAAGCTGGATAGATGGCATCACCAAAGGGTTAGCTTGCACTTGCTGATGAAGCACTTTGGTTTTTTTGATGTTAAGTGAGAGACCAAGTTTCTCATATGCTTCTGCAAAAGCATTTAGGATAGTTTGGAGATCATCCTCTGAATGTGCGGAGACCACATTATCATCAGCACACTGGAGTTCCACAACGGAGGTTGTAATTACCTTACTTTTTGCTTTCAGCCTGCTGAGATTAAAAAGCTTTCCATCTGTTCGATATATAATTCCCACACCAGTGGGAAGTTTCCCCTTGACAAGATGTAAAACCATGGCGATGAAAATGGCAAATAATGTTGGGGCGATAACACATCCCCGTTTAACACCTGATCCCACTTTAAATGGAGCACCATGAGAGCCGTTGTTGTCCAAAACCGTTGCCGTCATGTTGTCATGGAGAAGTCGCAAGATATTCACAAATTTATTGGGGCATCCAATTTTCATAAGGATAGTCCAGAGAGCTGTACGGTCTACAGTATCAAAGGCCTTAGCCAAATCGATAAATGCCATATAAAGGGGTTGATTTTGCTCCCGGCATTTTTCTTGGAGCTGGCGTGCAGTAAAGATCATGTCTACTGTCCCTCTAGAGGGGCGGAAACCATATTGAGTTTCAGGGAGGATCTCTTCTGAAATAGATAGAAGATGGTTTGCGAGAATCCTAGCAAATATTTTACCTGCGGTTGCTAAGAGAGAAATGCCCCGATAGTTTCCACAGTCTGTTCTATCACCCTTCTTAAAGAGGGTGATAATTATGGCATCCCTGAAGTCTTCTGGGATCTCTTCTCTTATCCAGATTTTTTCGATGAGTTTATGAAGATGTTGTACAAGTTCGGGGGGCCCTTCTTTAAAGATTTCAGCAGGAATCCCATCTGGTCCACTAGCTTTGTTGTTCTTCATTTGATTAATGGCTTTTTTTACTTCATCCAAAGTGGGGAGTATTGCAAGTTCCTCTTTAATTTGTTTTTGCGGGATTTGCGAAGGCAAACAGTCTTTTGGAGGTTAAAAACAGAGTTTACTCACTCAGATCTTGCAGATTGGATACAGGCAGGCTTACGAAAGTATACACAGTTGTACAGGAATCATCTGGTAGCTGATGTGTTCTGAACTTGGGAAAAGTTCAGAACTGCTTCTCCAGCTACATCTTCAAACATGCTGCACTTACAAGTTCATGGCTCAGACTGTTTTCCTGGGGCAGGAAGAGAAGGCACTGGCTACGCCCACATCCTGCACCAGGGGAGGTCTGGGAAATATTCACAGAGTGTCTGCTCTAGGATGCAGAGACTCTGTGGTCCCAATTAGGTCATGCGCCCATATATGGCTTGAGGTTTTGACTGCTCACCCCCAACAATACACAACCCCGCTGACATGGCGGAGCCGCCCTCCACTGCCAGTAGATCCTGTTTTACTGTCCATCCATCCCTGACCTCACACAGTTTTGATGCAGAAATGACCGAGTGCTTGCAGCACTGGCCGGATGATTCTGCCTGTCTCAGTTCAAGCGGCAGTATCCACCCTAGTTGGCACACTGCAGGGAATCTCTCCGTTCCCTGTGGCCAATCATTCTGTCTGGAGGCCTTCACAAATCACCGTTATCCCTTTTCTCCTCTTCCAGCACGCATACAGTACATGCACTTGGTATGCGAAGAAGTCCCTCTCAGCAGCAGAACAGGATCTCCAGTTTTCCGAACGGGTGACCTGCCACTGATCTGAAGAAGCAGCTGTGCTAGGTTGGCTCAGCAGGGATCCCGTTATCCTTGGCGTGGCTGGAATTCTCCCGGCATTTCAGGATTTTGTTTCGGCAGGGAGTGTGACATGATTTTGTGACAGGTCTTTGCCAGGGATGGGGACCCGGACTCCAGGACTCGACTCGTGAGTCGGACTGAGTCCCCCCTCTGACTCGAGTCAGACTCGAGTCCCAATATTTTTAATGGGACTCGAGACTCGACTCGGGACTCGAGACCAAGGACTCGTGTTCCAAAATCGTGTTCCTCAAATGCAACATGGATAGGTTTTAGGAAGTACAGCAAGTTTATTTTTTAAAATCATTTTCCTGCAACCTTTCAGACATTTTGGGTTTGGCTGCCTCTGCCTGCCTGTTTGGGGTTCCCAGCCTCCTCTGCCTGCCTGGTCTCTTCTTCACCAGTTCCACAGTTTGAGTTGTCCAAGACAAAGGCCTCTGCCTGCCTGCTTTGGGGTTCCCAGCCTCCTCTGCCTGCCTGGTCTCTTCTTCACCAGTTCCACAGTTTGAGTTGTCCAAGACAAAGGCCTCTGCCTGCCTGCTTTGGGGTTCCCAGCCTCCTCTGCCTGCCTGGTCTCTTCTTCACCAGTTCCACAGTTTGAGTTGTCCAAGACAAAGGCCTCTGCCTGCCTGCTTTGGGGTTCCCAGCCTCCTCTGCCTGCCTGGTCTATTCTTCACCAGTTCCACAGTTTGAATTGTCCAAGACAAAGGCCTCTGCCTGCCTGCTTTGGGGTTCCCTGCCTCCTCTGCCTGTCTGGTTATTTTGGGTTTGGCTGCCTGGTCTGTTCTTGTCAAAATCAGTTGCAGAGTTTTGAAATAAAAAGGCACACTTGTGCCTAGAATTTATTTAAGCCACACAACTGAAGTAGCCTTATTTTGTTGGGAAAACCCCCCATTGATTTTAATAGGGACTCGTGGAGTCAGCTTTGGAAGTGACTCGTGACTCGTGAGTCACCATTTTGGACCAAGGACTTGGACTCGAGACTTGGGTCCAAAGACTCGTGACTCGAGACCAAGGACTCTTCAACATCCCTGGTCTTTGCCAGGTTTTTCTACCATTCCCTGGTTGTGGCCAAAGGTTCACATTATCGGCGCAAGGGGCTTGGGTGTGAAAGACCCATACAATTCGTTGCGGAGCTCATGGTGGAACTCAACATCAGAAACAGTCACACAATGGGAGACAGGAAAGGTTCAATCCTATGTACGTTTAGACAGAAAAAAGGCCTACAACTCTCAGCATGCCCCAGCCAGCTATGTCTAAATGTGCATAGGATTGCAGCTTAAGATACTTTGTGTCCTGATGTCATGATACTGAACGTTCCCCACTACTGTCAGTGATGTCCAATGACACTCTAACCACTACACCACACTGGTTCTCCCACCTCATGACATCAAGAACAAGATGAATTGATCTGCAGGAGACGGAACCTGACAGACCCCGACTCTCTGAAATTGCTTGGCTGAGCTGGTGTGTTGGCATGGAATGTCCAGCTGCTCAGGCGAACAAAGCAGTGCACAGTTCACATTCCGTGAGGGCAGGGAAAGTTGTCAGTTTGGCCAGGACTGAAACCTCACACAGAGAATGGCTGGGGCATGAGAAGAGGTCCCAGGACATAGGAAAACAAAGGGACAGGGAGTTCAGAGGCAAGGCGGCTGAGGGAATGGTGCAAAGTACGCAGTGGATTGAGAGAGAAAATCTAAATGGGATATAGGTGGAGAACGAGACTTTTTTTTTTTTTAATGGGGTGGGGTGCGGGAGGAGAAAAGTAATTGAGGCAAGGTTTCATTGGAGAGGGTGCTCTGTCAAAACTTCTCATCACTTAAGATCTGGAAGGGCAGTATGCACGGGAGGCTGGTGCCTCCAATGCCAGTGGGCCGGTTTTTCCACTCTGGGTTTTAGACTGAAGTTTAAAGGAGCTATCCGTGATGATGAACCTAATTTGAGGATAGGGTTCAGCGCCATGGACAGCTCCTCTAAAGTTCAGACTAAAGCCCAGGGTGGATACGCTACCCCACTGACATGGGAGCCACCAGCCGCCACTGGCTGTATGTTCTATTGCAGTGTTCTCCCACCTCGGGTCCCCAGATGTTTTTGGCCTACAACTCCCAGCATGCCCCAGCCAGCGTAGCCAAAAACATCTGGGGACCCAAGGTGGGAGAACACTGTTCTAGCAGGAGGGAGGGAGGAGTGTGGGGTTTGTCCAGAGACAGGGTAAAGGAAGTGGGACAAGGTGGGTGTTCATTTATCCATCTATACTATTTCTATACCGCTAAATATTGAGAAAAAATCCCTAAGCTGTTTCCATATAAATATTAAAGACACAATTAAAATCACATTTAGAATACAATTTTAAAAACAATATAATTACAACAACAATCATGCATAATAATAGACAGCTGCACAGCAGTACAGGAGCAGTAAAATGGGATGGCATGGATATAATTAAATTATAGGCCGGGGAAAGCCTGGGTGAACAGGTGTGTTTTCGGAAGGCATTTAAAAGATGCCACATTTTCTGCCTCCCGAACTGTATGAGGGAGCTGTTTCCACAGGGTGGGTGCCACTACTGAGAAGGCCTGCCATCAGGGCTGGTGCTACCATTAGGCCAACTAGGCAGCTGTCTAGGGCGCAGGGCTAAAGGGGGAGCCAGAAATAGGGAGGGAGGGCTCAAGTGGGAAGGGGGGGGCGCTAAATATCCGATCTTGCCTAGGTCACCAAACTGCATCAAACTGCCTTGCACCGGCCCTGCTTGCCGTCAAGGTACTGTGTGGCGACATTCCGATAGGTATTGTCCTGAAAAGTGGGGATCTAAAGAAACTATCGGTGCTGGAGACGTGGAATTGAAGAAAGAGGTCCCAAGGAGAAAGTAGAACTATCTGAACTGTGACTCTCAGCCTAGCCTACCTCACAGGGTTGTTGTGAGGATAAAATGGAGAGGAGGAGGAAGATTATGTAAGCCGCCTTGGGTTCCTTGCAGGAAAAAAGGCGTGGTAAAAATATATATAATAAATAAATTAATAAATTAATAAATATGTTTAATAAAAGTGATCCTTCAGAATCTCTCTGTAGTTCTTTTCAGTGCAGGAATCTATCATGTAGAGATGCAATTAAAAATAGCGGTGTCGTCTTTCAGAAAGTCAATGTGGCAAAGATCAGACTTGTAATCTGGCTTGACTTCATCATCCAACGTGTTAGAAGCAGCCATTTGTATCCAACCCGATATCAAAGAGAGTTCCCATCGAGAGGAAGGAGGCAAAAAGTCCTACTTTTAAAAGGCTTTTAACTGCAACCATGTACTGTAACAAAGTTACAGCAGCAGTACTTTCCTCTTTAATAGCACTCTCTCTTCCCCAGTAACCTTGTTTTGATGATGGGCTAATAATTCATATGCCATGACTAATGCTCCATTCCAGGAAAGGATGGAGGCCAGGAGCATCTTTTTTTTCTTCTTCTCCCGAAGCAAAAAAATTCTCATTATAAAATATTTCCCCACCCCAATGTGCAGTGCTTTTTGCACTTCCTGTGCCTTGATTATCAGGAAGAACTGATTCAACTGAAAGAATCCATTGCACAACAGCCATAGAGAGCGTGGCCCACTCATGGATCCTCAACAACTAATTGAACACCATTACAGCAGGAAACACCAAACACTCCCCCATTGCTGCCTGCACGGTGCAAGGGGAAATCCGTGGTGGCCAGGCTTGCCTTTTAAGGAAATGTATAAGCCGTGATCAGGGCCAGCACAAGGCCTCCCACTGCCCAAGGCGGAAGGTCGAGCCACTGCCCTCCCTCGCTTCTCTCCCCCTCAGCCATGATGGCAACAGCAGCAGCAGCAGCTGCCTGCCCCCTCTTCCTCCTCTTCCCCCCCTGAAGATGATGATGATGATGGTGGTGACGGCAGCTGTGGGCGCTGCCCACCCCCTCCTCCTCCTCCCCCCTCCCCCCCCCCACTGCTGCTCTCTCCCTGCTGGCTGTGACCGCAACCCAGGGATGTTGAAGAGTCCTTGGTCTCGAGTCACGAGTCGAGTCACGGGTCTTTGGACCCGAGTCTCGAGTCCGAGTCCGAGTCCTTGGTCCAAAATGGTGACTCACGAGTCACGAGTCATGAGTCCCTTCCAAAGCTGACTCCACGAGTCCCTATTAAAATCAATGGGGTTTTTCCCCAACAAAATAAGGCTACTTCGGATGTGTGGCTTAAATAAATTCTAGGCACAAGTGTGCCTTTTTATTTCAAAACTCTGCCACTGATTTTGGCAAGAACAGACCAGGCAGACAAACCCAAAATAACCAGGCAGGCAGAGGAGGCAGGGAACCCCAAAGCAGGCAGGCAGAGGCGTTTGTCTTGGACAATTCAAACTGTGGAACTGGTTAAGAAGAGACCAGGCAGGC
This sequence comes from Shinisaurus crocodilurus, assembly GCA_021292165.1. Taxonomy (NCBI): domain Eukaryota; kingdom Metazoa; phylum Chordata; class Lepidosauria; order Squamata; family Shinisauridae; genus Shinisaurus; species Shinisaurus crocodilurus. Next base: position 300,025,423 of record CM037876.1, read on the forward strand.
AGAGGAGGCTGGAAACCCCAAACAGGCAGGCAGAGGCAGCCAAACCCAAAATGTCTGAATTTTAGGAAAATGATTTTAAAAAATAAACTTGCTGTACTTCCTAAAATCTACCCATGTTGCATTTGAGGAACACGATTTTAGAACACGAGTCCTTGGTCTCGAGTCCCGAGTCGAGTCTCGAGTCCCATTAAAAATATTGGGACTCGAGTCTGACTCGAGTCAGAGGGGGGACTCAGTGCGACTCACGAGTCGAGTTCTGGAGTCCGAGTCCCCATCCCTGCCGCAACCACAACACAGCGCATAGTTAAACTATGGATCTCACTTCCACAAGATGTAGTGATGGCCACCAATTTGGAGGGCTTTAAAAGGGGGTTGGACAAATTCATGGAGGAGAAGGCTATCAGTGGCTGGCTACAGGGCCGGATTAAGAGCATTATGGGCCTGGTGCTGAGGATTTTGGTGGGCCTTTTTATGGAAATAAATAAAATGAAGACGCAATTTTATATTAAAACAAATTAAATATTTTAATTAACATTAAAGTGCCAAAACAGAAACATATTGAAAATATTTCTTTTCTTGTAAACAATAAGCTTGTTAACTCAATAAAACCGTTATAAATAGAACATTCACAACAACCATTTTTAAATAAACATAAACCATATAAACAATTTAAATATAAGTGTATGATGTTTGGCTCATAAAAATTTGTTCCTTAAATAATAATAATAATAATAATTATTATTATTATTATTATTATTATTATTATTATTAAAGCATCATAATCAATACAGCCTGCGTTATGATTATGGTGCAGAGAGTAACTCTTGAAATAAATAGCAACCACTAGTTTTAAACACACAAACAGGTTATTCACTGAACTCTAACCTGCATTTAAACTAAATGAATCAAGCTGGTAGATTAAAATAAAATTACACATTAACTTTTCTTGCTTTTTTACTTGCAAATTCCTCAATTGTAGAATCAAGATTAAGCTCGTTCAGCAAACCATTTTCAATACACAACAGAGAGAGCGCATTTAAACGCTCCTGACCCATGGAAGACCTTAGTTCATTTTTCACATGTTTTAATGCTGAAAATGAACGCTCACCACTGCAGTTGCTGACCATTAAACACAAATACATGCAGAGGGTCACAAATGTATTTGGAAATGCACCGACTAGAGATTGTGCAATCATAAACTTGTACATTTGTGTTTCTTGACTCCCATGAATGTCTTGATTTGCAGTGGAAGATTGGTACATTTTGAAAATAGATGAAAACTGTACAATTTCGTCTGCAAACGGGTTCAAGATCTTCAGGATATTTTGACACTAGTGTAGTGGCTCTGGAACGTAGACTATCAGCTGCTAGGGTGCATATTTCTGATAGAAATCCAAATCTTTCTTGAATTATATTGTATGCTGCTTGCCTGTGCCTCAGTGATTCTGTCAATTGGTCAATTATAGGATAAAAGGTATGCACTTTAAACCTCACAGAGGGTGTCATATCAGCATTAGCATCTTCTGCATCACCATAGTCCCACCTCCTATTTCTTTTCACTTTCCTTCCACGTTGTAGCTGGTACTCCTCGCAGCCGGAAATATTTTTACCCTGCTGTTCAAATTCAGAGAATCTAGAACGGAGAGACTGCACAAAATCCTTTAGAGAGTTCAGCATGTCTGTTGCTGTATGCAGATCTAATTTTGCATCTTGGAGACACTGACTGGTTCTGTGAAACCTTGGTAAAATGACAGACCATACTTCAACCATTATTCCAGTTTCCAATTGATCCATGACATTATTAGGCCCTTTGCTTGTAAACAGACCTCTCCCTTTGTGGATTCATCATTCATAATATTTGAAAGGACATCTCTGATAGTACTATAGCCTTTTTGTAAGGCATTCACAGCATCATGGTGAGCAGACCAACGTGTATCAGATAACCTTTTTAATGTCGGTATACCACATAGTTTGAAACTATCTGTTAACAGATTCCATCGATGAGTTGAAGCAGAAAAAAAACAATACAACTGCTGCACAAAATTAAAGAACGAAACTGCAACTGGACAGCTGTTTACGGCATTTTGTCCAACAGGATTAAGTGAATGTGCACAACAAGGAATGTATTCAGCAAGTGGGTTTTCCCCCAAATTAAGGCCTGCATACCATTATATTTGCCACTCATATTAGATCCGTTATCATAAGACTGACCCCTGCAGTCTTTGATGGAAATTCCATTTTCATCCATGAACTGCAAAATAATGTTTGCTAGTTCCATACCAGTGTGTCCGTGCATTGGAATGAATTTCGTAAAACGCTCCACTCTGGACCACTAGGTAGTACATAGCGAAATATAATTGTTAGTTGATCACAATGTGCTATGTCAGGGGTGGAGTCAACAGAAATTGAATAATATTTGGCTTCTTTTATCTCGTTTATGATTTGCTGCAGCACTTGCTGACCAATCAGTTCAATAAACTCATCACATATCGTTGATGATAAGTACCTCCACGTTTTTTAACCTCTAGGGCAGTCTTCCCCAACCGGGGCCCTTCCAAATGTTTGGGGCCCCAGCTCCCATCTTCCCCAGCCACTGGCCATGCTGCCTGAGGCAAATGAGAACTGTAGTCTAAAATATCCAAGAGGGATATTTGGTGAACTCTGTTCTCTGGGGTTTTTCAAAATAAAACTTAAAATGCCACACAATTCCCCATGAAAGCGCACGTGCGCGTGCACACACACACACACACACACACTATTAGCCAAGCAGGTGACATTTTGCAGGCGGCAGGAGGATCAACACCCCCAAAAGGCAGACACACACACCCACAAACACACAGCCTTCTCTTACGTTCAGTTTGGCTCACAAAAGAGGGAAAGCCCTTTTACAGAAAAAAAGAAGGAGAAGGAGAACTTGCAGATCAAAAGAGTCAAACTTTTGAACCTTACCTGTGCAGAGCAGGGCCATCAGAACCAGCGGCAGGTAAAGACCATCCCAGAGGTTTGTCCCATAGCAAGCAGAAGTCATGGTGGAGATTTTGGAGGCGGGTGGGCAGAGAGGGGTCGCTTGACGGAGCAAAAACTCAAAAACTCCTGCAGCTCATCAGTAAGGGTCTTCCCAATTTCCCTCAAATTATTTATTAAAAAAAAAAAGCAGCCACAACAAAAAGCCAGGAAGCTTTGCTTGACCAAGAATAATTGTGTTGTTCTTGTTGCTTTGTTTCGTTTTTGTTTTTGTTTTTTTGTTAAACTAGCATTTGAACAATTGAGCTGCGAATCAGAAAGATCTTTTGCTCGAGGCTGGAGAGAGAGGTCCCTTCTAAATCTGAATATTACAGACCCTAGCAAGCCCCCCATGTGCTTCAGCAAGAACACAAAGAAATGTAGTAACAGTGATTGAAATGCAAAAAGCTACCGAAATGCTAATTTGAGAACAACAGTTCTTGCTAGGTCTTGCCTCAAGCCTTTAATGCAGATGTGCTTAGAACACCTTTCTAATCTTGAAAAAATCATTAATTATGCTGAATGATAACGATCAGAGCTAACTCGAAGGGGGAAAAAATCGTACCGAGCGTCCCTATAATTGTGGGCCTATTTTCTGCTAGGGGCCTGGGGCTGTCGCTCCAATAGCCCCTATCTTAATCCGGCCCTGGCTGGCTACCAGTTTTGATGGTTATATGCTTCCTCCAGTATCAGAGGCAGTATGCCTATGTACACCAGTTGCTGCTGGGGAACATGGGCAGGAGGGTGCTGTTGCACTCACGTCCTGCTTGTGGGTTTCCCCACGGGCAGCTGGTTGGCCACTGTGAGAACAGAATGCTGGACGAGATGGACCCTGGGTCTGATCCAGCAGGGCTCTTCTTATGTTCTTATGAAAGACAGCTGCCAACCTCCCCCCATCTATCATAGTATACGGTGTCCTTTTCTTCCCATCACATCTAACAAGGGAAATAGGCAACATGATGCTGTTACATCCCCATCTCCTGGCAGCAGCCAATAATATGAAGCAGGGGTGGGGAAATGCCCCATGTGATCAGGGAGTTCCTTCTTGGCCACATCACCACCTATGTCAGTGGAGCGAAAGCTCAGGCCCTCCTGGAGTCACAATCCGGCCTTCTGAGGTTCCCCAGATGAGCGCACCCCCTTCCCCTGGGCCCACCCGCTTACCCCCACTGCCGATCATTTGGTGCCTTCCCGGCTTTTGCACTCCCCCCCCCCCCAATTCTAAAATGGTTGGAATGCCACTGCTAAGGCTTAGTCCAGTGTTCTCCAACCTTGGGTCCCCAGATGTTTTTGGCCTACAACTCCCAGCATGCCCCAGCCAGCGTGGCACGGGGGGGGGGGATTGTCACCTGTAGGCTCAGTTTTATTGGCTTTTGTATTGTTATTTTAAACTGTGTTTTTAAATTTGGTTTTTTAATTCTTAAACTATTTTGTATGTTTTTATTGTTTTTATGCATAAAGTATTGTGGACCGCCCAGAGAGCTTCGGCTGTGGGGCGGTATATAAATGAAATAAATCAAATAAATAAATAAATCTGGGGACCCAAGGTTGGAGAACACTGGCTTAGTCACTGGCAGTAAAAGCTGAACCAGATGGACCCTTGGTCTGATCCAGCATGGCTCTTTTTCTGTTCTTATGACAGCCCACCCCTCCTCCTCATGCCTTCCCCGATGACGGTGGCAGTCGTAGCGACCTCCTCCTCTGGCTGATGGCCACCACCTCTCTCTTCTCCCCATCCACTGGCAGTGGTGCACCACAGGCCTCTCCCTTGAATCGTCACTGTGAGGGGTTCTTCCAGAGCAAGGCATTGGTGGCTGGTGCCACCAATAGCAGAGTCTCCAGGAGATTGATTGATTGATTGATTATAATTATACCCCACCTTTTTTCCTGCAAGGAACCCAAGGCGGCGTACATAATCCTCCTCCTCCTCCTCCTCTCCATTTTATCCTCACAACAACCCTGTGAGGTAGGTTAGGCTGAGGAGAGTCAGTGACTGGCCCAAAGTCACCCAGTGAGTTTCATGGCCGAGCGGGGACTAGAACCCAGATCTCCCCAAGTCCCAGTCCAACACTCTCGCCACTACGCCACACTGGCTCTCAGAGATACTTGCTCCGGCCATTATTGATCCTCCCATTGAATCCTAGAGTTGGAAGGAAGCTGGGAGGACATCTAGTCCAACACCACAGATACTGCTGATATGCAGGTAAGGAACTTCAGGTGTGAAAAAAAAACATTGCTGATTACAGGCAGGCTGTAGCTCAGTGGAAGAGCACCTGTTTTGCACATAGAAAGTCCCAGGTTCAATTCCTGGCATCTCCAGTTAGGGCTCTGAACAATTCCTGCCTGAAACCCAGGAGAGCCATTGCCACTCGGTGCAGTTTATACGAAAGCAATGGTCTGACTCAGTATAAGGCAGCTTCCTACTCCCTCGGTAACAGCCAGTAGCGTCAAATATGGGAAAATGAACGTTAAGACCAGGGGTTTTCCGATTTCACTGCTACAAGTTCCAAGCTTCCTCTCGTTCTAAGTTGGAGCTGGGACAGGAGGATCATGCCTGTAGTCGCACTGTGGTTCAGAAGCACTCGAAGGGCAAGTGTGGGCATGATCCCTGCCTTCCTCTCCAGCTGCAAGATTTGGAGGAAGCCAGGGGGTTGTTTGGCATTGTGCGGCTGGGGTGGGGTGGGTGGGCAAAGGATTGTCCCTGCAGCTGTACCAGGCTTGGAAGGACTTGGATGACCATTGCAATTGAGGGGACGATCCCGAAGGAAGCCTGGGGCTGCTTCTTTTGATTCCAGGTACAATCTGTCTACTCCCCAGCTCTAGGGGATTGCTCTTGAATTCATGCTTCATCTTGGAAGCACAGCATGAGGTCACGGCTGATAAGATCCATCTCTTGGAGCTGTGGTCCTGGTGACCACCAATTTTTAGTTTGGCCAAAAATGTGGCTCCCCAGTTAAAACCAATGTATAATAAATACGAATAACAAAAATGACTCCTGAGGGTGGGAGAGAATTTTGTCTGGTCCCCATATTTTTTTAAGCAAACCAACCAAATATGTGCCTGGTTCCAGACTAATATGTGGATAGCAACACAGTTACCCTTCAAACTGAGCACTTCAAATTTCGCGATGGAGTCCCCGGCTCAAGAATTGCATACAAAATGCATATATTCAGGAAAGTTGTGTACAAAATGCATACATTAGGGGAAATGGTATACAATCTAGGCATGTCAGAGGAAACGGCATGCAAAAACAAAGTGAATTTTCATGCTTTTATTTTACTCGCTGGCCTGATGCGGACATTGGACAAGAACGGACTTATGATTGAATAGATGCAAAAGCGGCATGTACTGGAAACAGACTGGAAATGTGTCCATCTCTTGTATGAACTGTAGTGAACTCTCTCGCACAAGATAAAGGAATACAATGGTTTAGGTGGCAACAGAGCACAAAACAGACTGAAGAGGATGAAGGAAGAGCCAGTAATGTGTCCTCTCTTTCTGGTGGAGCAGGTGTTCCATTTGGCACAGTCATCATATGGGGAATTTTGATGAATCAGTAGAGGTGTTCTACAAAGCAGAGTGGTCTCTTACCAGGGATTTTGTTACCCAGAACAAATTATGGCATGTTTTGCCACAATCAGACGCCATCACCTGTCTCCATGCCACGTGTCCCTTCCCCGCTCAGCCTGGGACATGTGCATTGCATCTCTTCCCCAGCAACACACAAATCCGACTCGCCGTTCGTTGAAAGATTTTTCCATGATTATCATGTGGGCCCGCGAAAGATTCCACCCATCTGTACCCAGTTCCATTAGCAGCACTGTCACCAGCGATGAAATGACATGAATACCGGGCTATCATTGCCAACATGACTGCAGGAAAACATTAATTAGCCCTCATTTGCATTTGTCAGAAGCTACTTTTGGAGAGGCAAATCTGTCGTGGCAAAGATGCTTTCACAAACTATCGCTGCTTCTGTGATAAGCAGATGTACCGCTGAACCTGGCTGTCTTGGCTTTGTTCATGCAGCCTCAGCCCCATACCAAAATGGGGGGGGGGGGTTTGGTTGGTTACTATTCAGGCTTTTGTTGAAAGGCACACGGAGTTACGATAATAGATGAAGCGAGAGTCTGGGTGCGTGGGCCAGAAGCAAACGGACTGGATGAATGGGCCATGCACAGTTAGTTACTGAAACGAAGGACTTGCAGCGGGGGCTGCTACAGTTTTATAAGGCTGGCGGCCAATCAGTGGCTGGGGGCGGAGTCACCAGATCACATCTCAGCAAGCCTTTGAATGAAATCACTGATGAGAGCTTTGGGTCCATTCATAAGAACATAGGAAGAACCCTGCCGGATCAGACCAAGGGTCCATCCAGTCCGGCATTCTGTTCACCCAGTGGCCAACCAGCTGCCCACGGGAAACCCACAAGCAGGACATGAGTGCAACAGCACCCTCCCGCCCATGTTCCCCAGCAACCGGTGTACACAGGCATACTGCCTCTGATACTGGAGGTAGCTTAGAGCTATGAGGACTAGAGCCATGAGCCATCGATAGCCTTCTCCTCCATTAATTCATACAAGCCATCCAGTATGTAGCCTCCAGAGCAGCCTTCCCCAACTTGGTGCCTTCCAGATGTGTTGGACTGCATCTGGCATAGCAGTCCCACAGATCTGGAAAGCACACCAGGCATAGCTGGCTGGGGGATTATGGGAGCTGTAGTCCAACACGTCTGGAGGGCATCAGGTTGGGGAAGGCACCTCTAGTGTGTGCCCCACTGTGGGGCACAGGTAGAGATACCAAGGCTGGGTCCCTCCTTAAGGCTTAGTAGCTGTGGATGCTTCCAGCCATGCTTTGTGACTTTTACCGCAACCTTTTGACCATGGCAGAGCCCCTTCTTGGCATGCAGAAGGCCCCAGGTCTGATCCCCTGCATCTCCAGGCAGGGCAGGAAAAAACCCTGCCCGAGACCCCAGGGCGCTGCCGCCACTCACTGTTGACAATGCTGGGCTACATGGACCAAGGTTCTGACTCAATATAAGGCCACGTCCTATGTTCCTTTGAGAAACTAAGAAAATATAGTTTCTAAAGAGATCTAAATATAAGGAGATCTAAAGAGATTTCAAAAAGAATTCCCCCCCCCCCAAATAAATTACCTCTCAACTACCAATCAGCATTATGGGAAGTTGTGTGTGTGGGGGGAGATGCTAATTTAATTGAGAACAAATATCCTTAACTAAACCCAGAGACTGACATTAATGAAGACCCACCTGCCCCCTCCTGCCATCTGGCTGAAGTCTGAGCCGATGCTGGAGAGCAGGGATATCTTCTTCAGGAACAGTGTTTATCTGCTCTGTATGCCTGTGGAAATGGCCTCAGCTTGCCGCTTAAATCACCTCATCATGTCCTTGAGGCAAGCTTGCAGCAACAAGCCAGCGTTCCTCCCACTGGGGAAATGAGGCAGGCAGATATCAGGAAGTGGATCCATTAAAGAAGCAGCAGCAGCAGCAGCGGCGATGTACAGCAATACCTTGGATTGCAAGTAACTTGGTTTGAGAGTGTTTTGCAAGACAAGCACATTTTTAAATATATATATTTTTTTAACTTGATATACAAGCGACGTCTTGCAATACAAGTACTGTAGTACGGCTTAAATTAAAAAATCTCTGTACAAATTTTTTTGGGGGGGGGATTTCGTTTTGATATAAGAGTGTTTTGGATTACAAGCACATTTCCGGAACAAATTATGCTCTCAATCCAAGGCATGACTGTAGTTTCTCCCTGTCAGGAGCCCTGTGGATCAGGCTTTGGCTCGTTCCACTTCCAGGGCTGCTGATCTGGATAAAGAAATACCAGCCATTCTAGTCAGGCAGCAGCCCATGATCCTCCTGGTCTGGGAAGTCAGCTGATGCCCGAGGGCCAATCAGGTGTGAGGGATATAAGACCCACAACTATCCTCCTCTTCCACTCTGGATGAGCTTGTCTCTGCCTGCCTACCTGCAAGGTATCTGCCCGACCTTTGTCTGAGTGCCCTTGCAGTATTGTCCTGCCTGAGATGTATGCCAAGAAGTTAAACACTCACAAGAGCGGCAGGCATCAGGAAGCTGAGCATGAGGTGGAATTGTTAGATTACTGCAATGTGCTCTGTGTGGGGCTGCCTTTGAAGCAGGGGTGGTGCTGCTAGGTACTGAAAAGATTGGTCCTTTGGGCTCAAGCCCACAGGACAAAACAACAACAACAACAACAACAACACAGATTTGCACACACTAATTTACACATGCTCTGAAGTTTGTAAAGGATCCTGTCTCCTAAGGACACCCCTATTTGTAAAAAGGGATGTATGGACAGGGGAGAGGAGGGCATTTGATTTCAGGGGGGAAAAACCTCAGGCAGAACGATTCAGGGGGGGAGGGGATGACAGGAGATGAAGCACATGTGGGCCAAAAGCCAGCTAATCTAGGGGGAGCAGATGCAACAGAGATCATCCGGGCCCCTGTCCCTTTATTTTAGCAAGTGCCCATGGACAGCAGGGAGGTGGGGCACATGGCCTCCCAGAGATTTGGGGCTCCAAATGAAAGATTTGGGTCTCCAGCCCTTGTGGGCCACCCCCTGACACCACCTCCGCTTTGAAGACAGTTTGGAAGGTGAAGCTTATGGAAATGGCAGCAGCCAGATTGACATACCCTCCGACATTTCACAGATGAAAATAGGGACGCACATGTGAATTTGTAAGAGGTATGGTTAAGCAACATGAAGGTGTGAACAAGAGGGCATGGCCAGGCAATGTGAGGGAGTGACTGACTGGCCCAAAGTCACCCAGTGGGTTTCATGGCCGAGCGGGGACTAGAACCCAGATCTCCTGAGTCCCAGTCCAACACTCTCAGCACTATGCCACGCTGGCAGATATGGGGCGCAGATTACTTATTTTACTTTGGAAATGTCTATGGTGCCTTTCCGCTCTCTCTCTCTCTCTCTCTCTCTGCATGTATGTCATAGATTTCCTAGATCATTGAGTTGGAAGGGGCCTACAAGGCCATCGAGTCCAACCCCCTGCTCAATGCAGGAAACTAGAGGAGGGGTCTCTCATCCAAGTAATAACCAGGCCTGACCCTGCTTAGCTTTCCACGCTCAGACAAGCTGAGCCAGCGTGAGCCACAGGCCTATGTGTGCAATGGTCTCTTGAAATCAGGGCAGTGTACAATAAAATGCATAAACCAGCGTGAGAGCCAGCGTGGTGTAGCAGTTGGAGTGCTGGACTAGGGCTCAGGAGATCTGGGTTCTAGACCCCGCTCGGGCCCGTCATGGACTATCAGCCTAACCTACCTCACAGGGTTGTTGTGAGGATAAAATGGAGAGGAGGGGCAGGGTTATGGAAGCCGCCTTGGGTTCCTTGCAGGAAAAAAGGTGGGGTATGAATATAATAAAATAAATAAATCACTACAAAAATAAAATAGCAGAATTCAGCAGAATGGACCCTATCTATAACCAACTCTGCTACATACTGAAATACGTGGGCAAATAAAAAGGGCTTCATCTGGCACCAAAATGGCATCAAAGTTGGCACCAGTTGAGCAGCTCTGAGGAGGGCATTCCATAGATGGGGGCACCACAACCAAAAAGGCCCTCTCTTCGTGATCATCATCTACTTAACTTCAGATAGCGGCAGTGCTGGCTCCAGGTTTTTCAGGGCCCTTGGGTGAGGGACCCTCAATAGGCTCCCTACCTCAATGAATCTACCTTCTCACTGTCATGGTTACTAGCGGCTATTGCTCCTCCTCCTCTTTCTCATCCATTGCCTGTCAAGCATGCAAGTGGTAGTAAGGCTGTGTGTGGATCTCGTTCGGGGGCTGGAAGTCCAGTGAAGTTGCTGGGCTCAAACCCCCCCCCCCCCGAGCTCCGTTCGACCTACCTGCTTCCGCATCTCAACTCGCGTTCTCCCAAGCCAAGCCGGGGAAGCGACTTCCGGGTCCCCTCCGGAGCTCTTTCTACGTAGAAAATGGCGTTAGATACATCCAAAACGGCCGCCATTTGTGCAAGTAACGCAAACCGCGGCCGCTTTGAACGTATCTTACGCCGTTTTCTACGTAAAAAACACTCCAGAGGGGAAACCTGGATGTCCGGCGAGCTTCTCGGCTGACGCTCGCTTTCGGCCTGGCTTGGCGGATGTGGCGGCAGCGCTCGCGGAGCGCACCGTGAGCCGGGTGGTGGGAGGATCGCCCACCACTAAGTGGTAGGAGAGAGCTAGTAGGCCGTGGCAGCCACTGCTCCTCCTCACCACCACCACCGTTGTCTGGGCCAGAGCAACAGGCAGGCGAACAAGCAGGTTGCAAGGGTGAAAAGGTGAGAGCAAGTCTAGGTCCCTTGCCACTGGGCCCCTGCTGCAGGGCTGTGGTGGGCCCTTGACAGATGCCCAACCGTGCCTACCCTTGACGCCAGCTCTGGATAGTGGGGGGACATGGTGGAGGGCCTCAGAAGTCCCGTTCACAGGAGTCCCTTCCCACAGGGAGTGTTATATTTACTGATACTGATGCATAAAACAAGACTGTGTGTAACCTGTAAACAACAAGAGCCTCTCTAAATGCCTTGCCATTTGCTGGACTGGAGTAATTATCTGAGGCTAGATAACCTTGGTATTTGTAGTGCTTAAGGGGCAAACCGCAGGTTACATGTAAATGTGTGTAACACAGTTCCCTTTTAAAACAAACACACACACACACACACACACACATACTGAAATGCAGGCTTGTAAGACTGATTTTGAGTGGAGATGCGGCTGGCAGGAAAAGAACTGTTTATCCATCGAGCTGCAGCAGAGGGAGGGAAGGGAAGCGGGGCGATTCCATCAGCTCTGCTGAGAGAGAGCCAAAGGCACGTCATCTCTTAACTGTCACCTATGGAAAGAAATGCTTTTGTGCCTGGATCTTATGGGAAATTCTTCAGGTGGAAAACATAAGATGGGACAGTGTGGCGTAACTCCACAATTCAGTTCCCTGGTGTATGTCTGCATTAGTATGTTTAGTGAGTATAGAACATTGAACTGAGAGTGGGTGTGGCTTGTGATGTCTTGGAAAGGGTGGGGGGAGGAGTATATAAGGAGTGTTGGAGTGATGTCAGAGTTAGTTGAGTTGAGTGTCTGTTAGAGCAGTGTTCTCCAACCTTGGGTCCCCAGATGTTTTTGGCCTACAACTCCCAGCATGCCCCAGCTGGCTGGGGCATGCTGGGAGTTGTAGGCCAAAAACATCTGGGGACCCAAGGTTGGAGAACACTGTGTTAGAGAGTTGGGGAGTTGGGGAGTTAGGTTCGTTGGGTTATTCGTGTCTTGACAGGAGTTTTGAGAGAAATCAGTGCTTGTCTGAGGAATGAAAGCATTTAGAGTTATAGGGACTTAGGTTAATTACAAAGTGCTTGGTGTAGGCAGGTTTAAAGTTATTTTCTGGAACTAAGATTTTGAGAATTAAAATAAACTTATTTTTATTTTGTTTGCTACCCAAATCCTATGTGTCAGCTTGGCGTTATTAACCTGCATTACTGTTAAATCTACACACACATACACACACACACCTTTGTACCCACAGTATCATAGATTTAAAATAGATCCTTAGTAACCTGTAATAACCTTTTCCCTCATTGGTAGGGGAAAGGTTTCATTTGACCCTCCCTTCAGGTTTTTAAGTGTTGGTGCTTAGCCTGAGAAGGGTTTATGCGGCTGGTCCTAAAGTGTGAAGGGACAGTGTCATTGCAGACAGGGATACACAAATGCAGCGTCCATCAACCCCAGTAAGTTGTCTCTTGGCAGCTTTTAAATTTGGTTTATTTATTATTTCATTTATATCCCACCTTTTTTCCTCTTGCAAGGAACCCAAGGCAGCTTACATGATCCTCCTCCTCTCCATTTTATCCTCACAACAACCCTGTGAGGTAGGTAAGGCTGAGAGCCAGTGACTGGCCCTAAGTCACCCAATGAGCTTCATGGCTGAGTGGGGACTAGAACCTGGATCTCCCGAGTCCCAGTCCAACACTCACCACTATGCCACACCGGCCCTCATATATATATATATATATATATATATGCACACACACGCACACACACATCTGTCACTGAGGTCATCAGATGAGGCACTCCTAGTGGTTCTGCATGGGCCTGCAGTCCTTTTGGAGCCCACCCAGAGCAAAGCCTTCATTGTAGTGGCTCCCTCTCGGTGGAACTCCCCGCCTATTGATGTCAGGCAGGCACTGATGTTTTGTTTTCAGTGTCTGCTGAAGGCATTTTTTTTATTTAAACAAGCCTTCCCTGACTGTCCAGCCATGGTTTTATTGGCATAATCTGATTTTAAATATTTCGATTCTGTATTTTAATTCTCCCCCCCCCCTTTTCTTTTATTGGTCATTGTTTGGGAATTTTGTTAGATATAGAGCGGTATATAAATCCTGTAAATGAATACCATAATCAAATAAATATTAGATACTGACCAAAAAAGTGAGAAGGATCATCAGATGTATCAAAGTAATTGATGTCTGTCCATGAGTAGTGTTGATACTGGAAGGGGAGCGGCCCCAAATCACAGGCCCCGCAGTTAAGAACACCACCTCAGTGTGGCGTAGCGGTTAGAGTGTTGGACTGGGGCTCGAGAGATCCGGGTTCTAGTCCCCACTCGGCCATGAAGCTCATTTGGTGACTTAGGGTCAGTCACTGCCTCTCAGACTAACCTGCCTCACAGGGATGTTGTGAGGATAAAATGGAGAGGAGGATGATCATGCAAGCTGCCTTGGGTTCCTTGCAAGAGGAAAAAAGGTGGGATATAAATGAAATAATAAATAAATCAAATTTTAAAAACTGCCAAGAGACAACTTACTGGGGTTGATGGACGCTGCATTTGTGTATCCCTGTCTCATCTATGTTTTCCACATGAAGAATTTTACATAAGATCCAGGCACAAAGCATTTCTTTCCAGCAATCTTCCTGTGAATCAGCCCAGATCATAACTTCGCCAGACTCTGAAATATCTTGAGCTGACCCTCAAATGCGGGCAGTCCTGTGGAGTTCTAGTTACAGGGTCTTGGATCTGGGGATTTTTATTTGCTTTTGTTTTTTTTAAAGAAAAAATACAGATCAGCAGTCCCTGGGATGACAAGGGTTTTTGTGGTTTGTTTTTTTTACAAGGGATGTGTACATACACACATGAGACCCTAAAGCCTAATAAGGAAAGTCTTTACCATTTGTTTAAAGGGCTGATAATTTATGTTTTTTGGCCATCTTACTGGGGAAGCCTGCTTACTTTTTGTTTATGCCTTCACTTTTTAATGTGCTATTGTACATTTGAGGCTGGCTGCAGGAAGACACGCTTGAGAGCAAATGCTGGGTGGATGAAAAACAGGCAGCAGGCCATTGTTTATTCCCATTATACAATAGCACACTTGTAACGCATCACATGTGTGGGGCGCTGCCCTGCGGATTGCTGGCAGGTGGGCAGAATGCAGGGGATGTATGAGAAATTCGTTTCCATTTGCTTCTGATCGGGATTTGCCGAGTTCACACCGTCCTTCCTGAACACTGACTCGGATGCAATCTGCGGTCGAAGTTCGTACATTTGCAAGCTTGCAAGGTGATTTGCGGACACCCCCAAAATGTGTTCAACAGCACGCGTACATTTGAAAAATGCGCATGAAGAAATGCGTACTTTTGAAAAATGTGCACACATAGGCTTTAATCAGCGGGAAAAGGACGTGTGTGTTTCATAGATGCGCACAATTGATGCATCTAGTTGGGAAAATATGAATGAAAATACACATGAATTTTCATGCAAAAAGGGGGGGGAACCACCCCAAACTCACAATCTGATACGGAGTCAGAACAAGCTTCGAGATGGAATTCGGAGAACTTCAGCAAGCTCGAGTTTTGCTGATTCGCACTTCCCTAGCAGAAAGGAAAAGTCGAGTTTAAATTGCAGGGCATTTCAAAGTCTTGTTTTCTGCACAATAAATCTGCACTTACTTGTTGTGCCCAATCGACTCTTCTGTGTATGCGCACACTTATTTTTGACCCTTTGCTTCCAGAGTGGTTGAGATCCATGGCCTTTGCCCCTTGCTTGGTTGCTAGACATGCATGGCTGCTAGACATGCAAATAGGTCTGAGAAGAGTATGGTGATTGGAGTATGATGATGATGATGATGATGATTTTATATACCACCCAACAGTCGAAGCTCTCTGGGCGGTTTACAACAATCAATAGAAGAAATAATACAATATAAAATATACCGTACACAATAAAAACAAGACATTATAAAAAAATTAAAACCAAGTTTAAAATTACACAAAAAACTAAAACAAATTAATGCAACGTGACCCATAAAATATTAAAAATAACCAGCGCACTGTGCGCTATGTAGAGTTGTTAAAAGCCTCAGCATAGAGGGCAGTCTTAACCTGGCGCCGAAAGGATTGTAGAGTTGGCGCCAGGTGGGCCTCATGGGGAGCTGGTTCCAGAGTTGGGGGGGCTACCACAGAGAAGGCCCTCACTGCTCTCCGAACCTCCTTCGGAGGTGGCAACCAGAGGAAGGCCCCAGATGTTGAGCTTAGTGTCTGGGTAGATTGTGGTTGGGAGAGGCGTTCCATCAAGTATTGTGGTCCCAAACCATGTAGGGCTTTAAAGGTTAAGACCCAAGTCAAAGCATCCCTGACAGATGGCTGTCCAGCTGCACCTTGAATGCCTCCAGTGTTGTAGAGAGCCCACGACCTCCCTAGGTCATAGAATCATAGAATCATAGAAAAGTAGAGTTGGAAGGGGCCTACCAGGCCATCGAGTCCAACCCCCTGCTCAATGCAGGAATCCAGGTCAAAGCATCTCTGACAGATGTCTGTCCAGCCGCACCTTGAATGCCTCCAGACTGGGAGAGCCCACCACCTCCCTAGGTAGTTGATTCCATTGTCTTATTGCTCTGACAGTCAGGAAATTTTTCCTGATGTTTAGGTGGAATCTAGGTTCCTGTAACTTGAGCCCATTATTCCGTGTCCTGCAAACTGGGATGAACGAGAAGAGATCTTTGCCCTCCTCTGTGTGACATCCCTTCAAATACTGGAAGAGTGCGATCATATCTCCCCTCAGTCTCCTCTTCTGAAGGCTAAACATGCCCAGTTCTTTCAGTCTCTCCTCATAGGGCCTTGTTTCCAGTCCCTTTATCATCCTTGTTGCCCTCCTCTGAACCCTCTCCAGTTTGTCTATGTCCTTGTTAAAATGAGGTGCCCAGAACTGGACACAGTACTCAAGATGAGGCCTAACCAGTGCCGAGTAAAGGGGAATTATCACTTCCCGCGATTTGGAAGCTATACTTCTATTAATACAGCCCAAAATTGCATTTGCCTTCTTTGCAGCCACGTCGCATTGCTGGCTCATATTCAGTTTGTGATCTACCACAATTCCAAGATCCTTCTCACTTGTAGTATTGTTGAGCCAAGTGTCCCCCATTCTGTAACTCTGCATTTGGTTTCCTCTCCCTAGGTGCAGCACTTGGCATTTATCCCTGTTAAATTTCATTCTGTTGTTTTCGGCCCAGCGCTCCAGCCTATCGAGGTCACTTTGAATTTTGTTTCTGTCTTCCAGAGTATTAGCTGTTCCACCCAACTTTGTGTCATCTGCAAATTTGATAAGCATTCCCTGTACCTCCTCATCCAAGTCATTAATAAAAATGTTGAAGAGCACCGGGCCCAGGACCGAGCCCTGTGGTACCCCGCTCGTTACCTCTCCCCAGTTTGAGAAGGAACCATTGATAAGCACTCTTTGAGTCCGATTCTGTAGCCAATTGTGGATCCACCTGATAGTTGTTCCATCTAGCCCACTCTTAGCTAGCTTACTAATCAGGATATCATGAGGCACTTTGTCGAAAGCTTTGCTGAAGTCCAGGTATATAATGTCCACAGCATTCCCACAGTCCACAAGGGAGGTTACCCGATCAAAAAATGAGATCAGATTAGTCTGACAGGATTTGTTCTTGACAAATCCATGCTGGCTTCTAGTAATCACTGCATTGTTTTCAAGGTGCTTGCAGACTGACTTCTTTATAATCTGCTCAAAAATCTTCCCGGGGATTGATGTCAGACTGACTGGCCTATAGTTCCCAGGTTCCTCCTTCTTGCCCTTTTTGAAGATGGGAACAACATTTGCCCTCCTCCAGTCGTCTGGCACTTCACCTGTCCTCCATGATTTCTCAAAGATAATAGACAGTGGTTCTGAGAGTTCTTCTGCCAGTTCCTTTATTACTCTAGGATGCAGCTCATCAGGCCCTGGAGATTTAAACTCGTTCAGAGTAATCAGGTGCTCCTTGACCATTTGCCTATCAATCTCAAGCTGCAATTCTGCCCCTTCAGTCTGCATTTCAGGTTTGCCAGGGGGGTCATAGACCCTCTTTTGGGAGAAGACCGAGCCGAAGTAGGAATTGAACACTTCTGCCTTTTCTTTGTCTTCTGTTATCAATTTGCCATCCTCATTGCGTAGTTGAACCACCAGTTCTTTCTTCTGTCTTTTACTGTGCATGTATCTGAAGAAAGCTTTTTTGTTGCTTTTAGCATTCCTCGCTAACCTTAGCTCATTCTCAGCTTTAGCCTTCCTGACACTATTCCTGCAGTTCTGTGCTACCTGCCTGTACTCTTCCCCTGTAGCCTGTCCTTCCTTCCACTTCCTATACGTGTCCTTTTTTTTTTTCAGGTCATCTTTGAGTTTATTGTGAAGCCACATTGGCTTCTTCTGTTGCCCTCTGCCTTTTTTCCTTGTGGGAATTGTTTGCAATTGTGCCTTTAAAATTTCCTTTTTTAAAAACTCCCACCCCTCCTGGGCTCCCTTTCTCGTGAGAGTCATTTGCCATGGGTTGTTGGTTCCACTGGCATATTGCTCTAACAGGCAGGAATTTTTTCCTGATGTCCAGGTGGAATCTGGCTTCCTGTAACTTGAGCCCATTATTCCGTGTCCTGCAATCTGAGATGATCGAGAAGAGATCCTGGCCCTCCTGTGTGACAACCCTTCAAGTACTTGAAGAGTGCGATCATATCTCCCCTCAGTCTTCTCTTTTGAAGGCTAAACATGCCCAGTTCTTTCAGTCTCTCCTCATAGGGCTTTGTTTCCAGTCCCCTGATCATCTTTATTGCCCTCCTCTGAACCCTTTCCAGTTTGTGTACATCCTTCTTAAAGTGTGTTGCCCAGAACTGGACGCAGTACTCAAGATGAGGCCTAACCAGTGCTGAGTAGAGGGGAACTAGTACTTCCCGTGATTTGGAATGGAAACTATACTTCTATTAATGCAGCCCAAAATAGCATTTGCCTTTTTTGCAGCCACATCACATTGCTGGCTGATATTCAGTTTGTGATCTACCTTCTCGCTTGTAGTACTGTTGAGCCAAGTATCCCCCATCCTGTAACTGTGCAGTTGGTTTCTTTTTCCTAGGTGCAACACTTGGCATTTATCCCTATTAAATTTCATTCTGTTGTTTTCGGCCCAGCGCTCTAGCCTATCAAGATCACTTTGAATTTTGAGTTCTAGTAAAACAGCAACAACAAAGTAGATCCCACAATCCTGAGGTCCACTCACCCTTCCCTAAATGGCCTGTGTCCTGCATACATTCAAGAGTTACTTCCACATGGACCACCCTACACCTTAAGGGTGCAATCCTGTGCATGTTTAGACAGATAAACGCCCTACAACCCCCAGCATTCCTCAGCCAGCCATGCTGCGGGACGCCATGCTGGATGGGGAATGCTGGGAGTTGTAGGACTTTTTACTGTCTAAACATGCATAGGATTGCACTCTTAAGATGAGCAGGTGTAAGCCCCACATCACAGTCCCTCTTTCACAATGTTGAGAACAGCAAGACCTCGAAGGAGGGATTTTTTGTTTCCCATTGTGATGCCCTCTCTTGGAAGTTCCCTGCTGGGAGTGCTCCAGCCAGCTTTCTGCCATTACTCTTGTCAAACATTTTGTATTTTCCAAGGTGTTGCCAAGAAGGTTATCGCTGAACAGTGTGCTGTTGTTTATTTGCTGTCCGAGATGACGATGGGCCGGTTCGCACGACCCAGGCTGCGGGCGGGGGAGGCACCACGGGGCAATCCGTGCGGTCCGGCGGGGCGCCGCAGACGACCTGCACCCCACGCGCGTGGGCGGACCCCGGTGGAGCCAGCACTCCCTGCACCACAGTGCGGGCCTCCCAGCGCTAGGGGGCAGGGTCCCGGGATGCTCAGAGGGACCGTTTGCCCCTACAGGCTGGCGCGGCAGAAGCTCCGGCCGCTCTGGGCTGCCGCTTCTGTGCGGGCCCCGCGGGACGGCCGCCCGCTGTTTGCACGGCAGGGAGGCCACATGTGGTAAGGGCTTACCCCTCTACCGCCCACGGTCACTTTGCATGCGTCCCGCACGCGGCCATCCCGCGGGGGCACCCCCAGTCGGCGTTCACACGACACGGGAACCGCGGGGGACTTCTGCTCCCCCACGGTTCCCGTGTCGTGCGAACACGCCCGACGACGAGTACTTCTTTTTAAGAAATGTTTTTTAAAGTGTTTTGAAAGTCTCTTACATCATCACTTTGAGCACTCTGGAGCTGTAGCTGAACAGGCGATTAGTACAGTGGGGCAGCTAGTGATGGACTTAGGGCAAAGCCCACAACAACCCCACTGCCCAGAGCTTCCCCAAATGCCAAGAGAGCGGCAGCATCAGCATCTGGACTAGCGTGGGCATGGAGAAGAATATGTTAGGATGTTGTACAATCCACTCCATTTGTATTTTGCGGATTGTCGGGCATCGTCTGTTCCATCATCTGCTCATTGCCGGATGTGGACTTCCCCCACCTCCGGAAAGGTATGCAAATAAATAAATAAAATCCATCCAAATTTAGGGAACTTTCACTGGTATATAACATTTTGCGCACTTTTCTTAGGTCTGTGTAAAATCAATGAGTGGAGAGCACGAAAAAGACAAGAAGGGGAAAAAAGATTGCTACGCTGCAGAGGCTGAAGAGAGATCACCGGAGTGTAAAAACGTTGTTGCTTTCTCACTGGTGTACATTTCTGTATTTTGATGCAACTTCCTTAATTTTGTACGACCAAAGTTACATACAATTCCAGAAAGTATTTTTAAAAAAAACGTGTGCCAGTCTGTGGAATCCGCACAACTCTGAAAAGCTGGTCCTCTGCGAATTCCACAGGGCGGATTCATAGAAATCCAATGTCATTTTGATCTGTTGTGGATTACTTTGATATCCCTAGCCAAAGCCCACCTGGGCTGATGCTTTATAAAGAAAAGAATGATCTTAATTTTTAACAAGATCTGCCACGGACAGCCTTCTCCTTGTCCCTTCAGCCAGAGCAGCTAGACTGGTGGGGACGAGGAAGAGAGGGCCTTTTCTGTGGCGGCCCCCGTACTGTGGAACTCTCTCCCGAGTGACCTCCGCCATGCCCCCTCTCTGCTGAGCTTCCGCCACTCACTAAAAACTTGGCTGTTCAGGCGGGAATATGGGGTGGGCTAAGATTTTAAAATTTTAATACTGTTTTAAATGTATTTTTTCCTGGTTTTATCTGATGTACATTGCCCAGGGTGGCCGGTTTGCCGGCCAGATGGGTGATAAATAAATGTAAATCATAAATAAATAAATAAATAATAAACGAAATAAATACTGACAAGAGCCCCTTGGATTTGTCCCTCCCCAGTGCAACCTGCTTGTTCGCCTGCCTCCCCCCCCCCCGTGGCCCAGACAATGGCGGTGCTGATGAGAAGGAGGAGAAGGAGATGCCACGGCCTCCTTGCTCCCTGGCTCTCTCTACTTGCCTAGCAAGCAAGTGGAAGCAGTAGTAAGTGAGAGGAGGAGGAGCTGGTGACAATGGTGGCGAGAAGGCAGGGCCGGTGCAAGGCAGTTTGGTACCCTAGGCAAGATCAGATATTTAGCGCCCCCCCTTCCCACTTGAGCCCTTCCTCCCTCCAGCCCTATGCTCCTGGCGCCCCCTTTAGCCCGGCGCCCTAGGCAGCAGCCTAGTTGGCCTAATGGTAGCACCGGCCCTGCGAGAAGGTCGGCTCACTGGAGGAGGGCCCCCCACGGAGGGTGTCTTGCCCAAGGGCCCTCCAAAACCTGGAGCCGGCACTGCTCGCCCCCGCCCCACAGCCCCCGGGAAACACAGAAGACCTGGGGAGCTCCTCTCTTCCGTGCTCTCCCCTTGTTTTCCTCATTCCAGATATACAAGTGGACAAGTGGGGTCAGCAGAGTTACTTTTCTTCAGGCTTTTTACAAGAAAAGATTGCACTTTGCCTAATATGGGCCTGCTGAGCTGCATGCACCCGCCGCCGCTTACAGCTATAATTTTAAACAGACGGTTTGTGCATTCCACTTCCCTCTCTCCACGAGCCCGTTTCGTTTCACCGGGAAGGAAAACGGGGGACATTAACTCTTTGTCGCGTGGTTGTTTAGTTCTTGGCTGATTAGATGCTGGCATCAGCCGCAGGCTTTGCGTTCGTTCCCCCCCTGTCTATTGCAGGGTGGGTAGGGTTAAAACAGAAAGATAACATTCATTCGCGAACCACTATGAAGCCGGGGGGGAAAAAATGAACCTGACGCTGCTTATCGAACGATGCTTATAAAGACACATTTTTCTTGGCAGGCTTCTGAGTTCTCGGGGGAATCATTCACAGTAGCCAGTGTCTTTCAGACCGTATTGATTACACCTGAGGAGCACCTACAAGCTTGAGCCAAATGGCTGGGCCTACCTGCTGAAGGGGTGTGCAGGCAAACTCCCCACGCGTTCGATGAATTGATGAAGGGGGTGTGTGGAAATGAGCCCACTAGCCCTGCCCCCTGCTGCCAAGATGCCCACTGGCCACGCCCCTCCAGCAAACACAGGTACAGAGGACTCTGTGTGTGCAGATACAGGTGAATGTGTGTTGGGCTTTTCCAATCAGGGTTCCCAATCAGGAGAAACAGCCCAACACATATAGCAAGGACCACTCCCGGTATGAAGCTACCCATATACTACGATGATCATATGAGGCCCTCCTCTAAGTGCCTCCTTTGAGGGAGGCTCGGAGGATGGCAACAAGGGAGAGGGTCTTTTTGGCGGTGGCTCCCCAGTTGTGGAATGCTCTCCCCAGTGAGGCCTGCCCGGCGCCAATATTGTCATCCTTTCAGTACCAGGTTAAGACTTCCCCTCTCCTCCCAGGAATTTGACAGCATATGACAGGGTTCTAACGGGATTTATTGT